>OZ038373.1:138237050-139724967 GCA_964036015.1 Leptarthrus brevirostris
CTGCCCTACAAGCTCTGGGAATATATAACAGATTCTAACAACCTGGCATTCGATTGGCCTATAATTTGTCATTAAGTTTCTATGCCAATTTTTATAAAAAGGAATTATAAAGAAGCTCTTCCATAACGTAGGAAATCTACCGGTCTGAAGAGATTTGTTGAAGATGAGTTCCAGTGGAGTGAGTAAGGCATCAGAACAGGATCTCAAGAATGCAGGTGTAACACCATCAGGATCAGAAGAAAAGTCCAGTTTAAGTTCCTTGTTACCATCCATGATAATATCACGAGATGTAATGCGCAAAGCGTGGATATGACCAAACTCTTCCAGGGAATTCACAAAATTGCCTGATGAAAAGGCGCTCTCAAAAAACAATGCAAAGTTATTGGCTATATCGGAATAATATTATTTGCGAATTTGAGTAATATTATTTGCGAATAAATCTCACAAATTAATGAACCTTAACGACAATTTCTGCTAATGAGATGCCCTTTAAATTCCCATGGGAGTGACCAAATCTACTTTCCTTTATGTAATTACTATTATCTCTTTCTCTCTCTAGTTCCCGTAACCCCTTGTGGGGCATGGCGCGGGAGAAGAACTTCACCTGATTCGAGACAACGATTACAAGTTTATCTATAATTTAAGCTAACAGATTGCACATCCGTTATAAGGAAATGTGGCATATGCTTGACGCTTGCCAAGCCTGCTACTGACATTGTCTTTCAAACCCCGCTGGCCGATTTATCGTAATCTGTTGTCAGCAGAAAATAACCATGAGTCGCCGTCGGTGGGATTCGAACCTGGGATCTCCGGATTGGTAGAGCGGTACGTTATCACTTACTCCACTAACGACTATTATATACAGGTTCTAAAATTATGTTAGTAAATAATGAAATAACCGCAGCCAAATGTTTGCATAATACCTTTGGTCTTCAGTTAACGTCAAACAATCACTCTAGTGCAGAAACTGTTTTGACTCTGTGACAAAGGTTTTGTATTCTTCTGTATCGGAGAACTACAAAAAAATCCTTAGAGCCTTGATGTGAAAGTTTTCGAAAGTCTTATTCAGCGCCATATCATTTGTTCCGAATTGAGCCTGCTTACGTGTAATAATTACGTGTAGTGGTCCCCATTTCATGTAAACAAACAAATGCATCATCAAGGACCTAGAGACATTTATTTGATATGTTACGTATGACAATCTGCTGAAAATTCGCTCGGTATCCTGGGGGCATGGACTGGGTATTGAAAACTGAATCAGGATTATTGATGAAACTGTCACAAGAAAATGTAATTGGATGGAACGATGCAACCAAGCAGACGAACAGCCATTCATCTGTAAATGTGGAAAAGTGTAGAGGCACCAGCAGGCAACGATCCGTGTACAATTCATTCTGGTTTCACTGTATCCCGGCAGTATAGCATCGGTTTGTTTCAGCTTTTCATGTTCTCCGTCAAAGTGATTAATGTCTTTGGAAAATGCATGAAATTCCGCTAAATGAATCACAACTTTCGATGCTTTCTACATCTTCGCGCACAAGCACTTTTAGTGATTTTTATTGTCAACAGGGGATGTGTCTGCCTATGTAATTAATAAAAATTTGGCCCCTGTCCGCTACCGCAATAAATCAATCTTCAGTCAACCACTTCGGGGATCACTTTAAGCTCTGATACTTATGGAAAGTGATGAAACTCAATGATTCGCCATTGAAATGGCTTTTCCGGCGATAATTTGGAAATGAGATAAACTCTTATAGTGACGAAGGAATTGAATTTAAATGTTTCTTTAGCAACAGTTGGCCTATCCTGACTGGCTTTTGGGGGGGAAACTCAATAAATACTGCAAACCCAAAAAAAAAAATGATTGATGATAACTTGGCTATTGTCGTTGCTTCCTAAGATTTATTATTCTTTGCGCTTAGTAAAATCAACTAGTGAACGCGCCTACGTAAAAATGTCTATATAAGAATTTAGAGTTATACAAGTTGAATAATAGTTAACAATTATTAGAATCATTAAATGGCATTTCTAAAGACCACAGTTCGTAGCCATGTTTACATCTTACCATTACAGGACAATTTATTGAGCACAAAAACGGAACCGAATCATCAGAAGCAGAGGAAAACATTGCCTAACCACATTATTGAGCAAACATGTACAAAATCCACGGTTTCAATATTTTAATTAAAACGTTTAGCTTTCGCCAAGCGCCAAATGAAATAAAATTAATTTCCTCATTAAAGATGGCTGCTCTTTTGTTTACCTCGCAGCTTTCCATGTTTGATTATACATACCTTGTAATGATTTACAATATTTCGAAAAAAAATATATTTCGAATCATCGAATCATGTTTGCGAACGTTTTCAATATTAATTTTCTCTGTAAAAATAGGCAATACATTTTCTTCCATGTAATGCAAGCAAGTGCAAACTCACAGCAGAATGGCCTTTGGAAATTGTTTACTTAGTTTATTTGACTATCAGAATTGGTAACAAGTCTAGGTAAATAATAACGAATTAAAATTCTAGAAAATGTTGGTTTTATTATTAGTTATATTATTGCAAACAAAAATACAAAAATTAATATTAAGTTCAATATTACGGAACATAAAATTTCACTGTTTACTCATATGCACCGCATCGCAAAAACAAATTGTTATTACGATGATTTTAGCTGGAATTGTAGGTGGTCGATTGAAGTAAAATTACGAGTGGTAAAAATTATGGACCATTAGCTATTATTTATTTATTTATTAATGAAAATTCGCCAAGACTGGCTACTACATACACCAAACAAACATGGGTGAAATTCAGTTAATATGGACGGCGAAGTAAGGGTCCCAAACCGGACTTCTCGTACTTCAGGATAGGTCTGACGGAAGTGCAGAAAAGAAACCTCGTTAAGTATGGATCATCAAGCTCTCGAGACCACATCTTTACAAAGCCAAGCGTGAAATTGTCTTTGCCATCCAGGAAGTCCACGTGGTCCTCGAAGGAGAGACGGGAGTTAAGAATCACGCCCAGGTCCTTGACTAAGTCGAGCCTGGTCAAGGCGTGGCAGCCCATGGAGTAGGGGAAATAGGATGACTCCTACGTGAAAAGGACATAACGGTGCATTTGCTGGCGTTCAGTGGAAGACACCAATCATGAAAAATCGAAATCGGAAGACTTTAGCATCATCAGCATAACACTGAATTCTGGACCTAGATAGAAGCAACGAGATGTCATTAATATAAATTATGAAGAGAGCGGGCCAATGATGCTACCCTGAGGCACACCGATGTGACCGAGAACTCGCCACGGAACAAAACGAGCTGATAACGGCCGGACAGGTAGGCTGAAAATTCACGGAATGTATGTACAGTCCATTCATTTTCAAAACGCAAATTTATACAACCGTATCTACGCAGTACAATGTCCCAATCGGGTTTAAGCGGACTTGCTATTTTGAGCATAGAATATTACTTGGCGAGTAAACTTAATTTGAACAAAGTTCTCAAAGAATTTGCTAACGCCAAAAGCCGCCGCGGTTTACCAAGTTGGTAATAAGATAGTTTTATCCTAAAAGTAATTAATAATAATGTAGCAAACTCAGACAATCTAGGAAGAACTATCCACTATGTCCAATATAAGCTAAATCTTCAATTGAGGCCTGGTAAAGTTTATGCATACCATAAAGTGTTAGCGAGAAATGTGAAGAAAGTTATGACATCTGACGGGACGAGGATAGATAGAGATGCTCAAAGCCATCAGCAATTTAGGTGAATTAATCATTCCCTGCAATAAATTAAAGATAAAAAGGATTTTGGAAATATTGCCGCAGACGATCAAGATAGGGAGGAAACATGATAGAAGTGCAAATCTTAATTATCTCCTCTGCACTGCCTCGATACGGCTAATGTGGGCAGAGAAATAGGGAGACCATACAGTGCTGACGTATTCCAAAACTGGACTCATAAAGGCACAATACAGAATTTTGGTTAAATAGGGATCATCAAACTACCTGGACCATTTTTTCGCTAAGTCTAGCGTCGAATTAGCTCAATTAACGATCGATGCCACATGGTCCTCAACACCCAAATCCTTAGCGCTATCAATACGCTAAGACAATACTATTTACGGTGTAATCAAAAAGCAAAGGACTTCTGTTACGGGAAAACATAACTGTGCACTTACTAACATTCAAGGGAAGGCGATTACAAGCGCAATATTCACATAACACATACAAATTAGTGTTGAGCAGACCACAGTCGGAGTCCTTAGAAACAGTGCTAAATATCCTAGCATAGTCCGCATAACACAAAATTTTAGCGTTGGACAAAAGAAACGAAACATCATTTATATATAGAATGAAGAGGAGCGGGCCGAGGATGCTACCCTGAGGCACCGCAGAGGTGACAGAGATTTAATCCCATAGAGTTAGAAGACAACCAATCGACAAAACGAGTAGGAAACCCCAAAACAATTATCTTGTGAACTGGGATACGATGGTGGATCCTATCAAAGACCCTGCTGAAATCTGTTAAAATACAGTTCACCTGTTTACCCGATTCGATGAGTGGCAAAGAGTAATTCAGGAATTCAAGGAGATTGGTGTTAGTTTATTTACCGTTAAGGAAGTCATGACTGGAAGGAGCAAATGAAAGGTCTACAGAGGAAACGGTCAAGATAGGTGGACGGAAGCCTAGTCAGGTGGATAAAAGCAGTATAGGAAATATCACGGTGAGAATCACAGAAGGCAGTACGGAAAAACTCCAAAAAATAGTTGGCGATAGAAGGAGAATCATAACTTTGACAATCACAGTAAAATAGAGAAGAAGGATAGCCATCATAGTTACGCTTGGAATTTATAAACTTGCAGAATTGCTTAAAAGTTAGGCATGGGAAACCTGCAACTGAGAGGAAAACCGGAGACAAAGCTCAGAATAAGACAGATAATCGTCGCCCCGAAGCACTGAACTTCTTCCAGGCCTTGCCCCTCAGGTTGCTGAGATGTCTCGATGCACCGTCAAGCCAGGGGCGAAACAAACATGAAGAACCTGACATAGAGGTGGAAATAGGAATATATTGGAAAAAAGATGCAAAAAGGGCATTACAAAGGGCACCAGTTCGATATCACCTTCGCCAATCTAACATCATATGGACGACAGTAAACACAGGTCTCTTATGTTGGTAACAAATCATGAATTTTTTAAATTTTTGATTTGATATTTTATTGGGAAACCTTCTATCGAATTTACCATCAAAATGTAAGCCTGTCATGCTGTTACTACTAATTATCACTTTGAAGAGTTACTCTTTATCTAGGAAATAAACACACAAGAAATTGCTGAAAATTACAGATGAGAAACTTTTTTTGAAAATTATATTGGATAAGTTTTGAGATATTCGTTTATCCGGGAGAAAACCAAAAACTTGTGAGAAAAATTCCTTGAAATTTCCGTATGAATGCGTAAAATTTGCTCGTTAACAAAAATTATTGTTATAGCTTGAACGTGAGCAGCACACCTCGTCGTAGTACATAAATCATAGCACTAAAACTATTAAAACGAAAACTGACGAAGAAAACTTTTCCAATTCTCTTGAGGAGCTTAGAAATTTCTTGGGAACTGTGCAGCATCGTATTAAATGGATAAGCCAAAAACTGGAAGGATGTGCACCCATAAACTGATCTGGAGTACCGTGCTAAGAGCAGACGAGCAAGGTAGTAATAAATGCTCGAAACTAATTACCACTTAGCAACTTGAAATAGGTAAAATTTCGCATGGACTCGACTCTTTGTTAATTCGATTAATTTCGCATTTTACCTCAAAGAAAAAATTGTTTTAATTGCCGGGAGCTAGAACGATAATTGGGATTACCCAAGTACTCTGGCTACATTGCACTTAGCCTGTGGGCAGCAAACCATACGTTAAAAGCATACGTTTCCACACTCGTCGCACCCGATCCCGATCCCGGCCTCAGTCGCATATACACTATATATGGAGTACAAAGTTGGAATATGAACAGGGTTATAAACATGCATGCACGGAAAGTTTATATAAACTCTGTACAAAGGATGTACGTGTAGGATGGAAGCATATTTCGGAACTCAGACTGAAGATAATGCCATGGTCAGTGAACACTAACTCAATATCAAGCTCGGTCGGTTGTGTGTTCAAAGCACCGAAAGATAATTTCAGATTCCCTGTACGATTGCACAGGACTACGGAGGAAACGCAAAAATCAGAGAACTTGATTGCCAATTATGATTGGCATAACATGGTATCAAAAATTCATTATTTTCGATTAAAACCTTCGCAAGCTTAGCGCAATATTACATATGGAGACTTGCAAGTATATTAGCAACTTCAAAGAGCGCCGCGCCACAGTCATACTATAGACGGCTGCAATTTGGTTCTCGCATGACATTTGTGGCAACTGCCAAGTATGCCGATGGGAAGGTGCTTTTGATATTCCTGTCCTTGAGTTGTGCTGTAAATACGGGATGCCTTACTATTCATTACCTTGTACATTTGATCCGGGAGCACTGAATTCAAAATGAGATAACAAATTTCATCAAAGAACAAATTTTCCGGCTTCCTTGTCGGAAAAGTTCATTCAAATCGGGAGCAGGTTGATGTACATTTGTAAGTTGATATGTAGCGAAGCAAAGCATCGTGGGAATTCAAAACTTGTGTGTTTGATTTGGAAAAATGAAAAAAAACACAAATGATGTCATTTTCCATATTGGTTGAATATGAATTTGCCAACACCACAAAATCAGGCCATTCTAACCTAGAGAACGGACGATCTATTTCCAAAAGTTTATAAAGGCACATCAAAAATCAGTCAAATCGTCAGCTTCAGCTTCTTCAATAATTTTATTATGTTTGATATGATTTATGTATGAGTCAAGAGCCGTTCAAATATTACTTAACTCAGTTTTTTAAGATTTCTGACACTCCCCCCCCCCCCCACCCTAGTAACGCGCCGTAACGTTCCCCCTCCCCACACCAAACGTAAGACTCAGATGATTATTTTTACTTAAAAATGTCAATTAAGAAACAATTAAACAAAATTGCAGCCCACTTTGGCCCTAATGTGTATGCGTCAAATTCGTAAGCTCATGGCTTGTAGGTTAAGTGGTTTTGCTGGACCGCAACGGGCGGACTCTTAGAGTCCAAACTATGAACTCGTGGTATACGGCTTATTGTGGTTATTTTCCAAATATGTATATACTTCTGTATACTTCTATATATATATTTAGTGTAGATATACCATATATACTGAGGCGTGAGTCACGAGTTAAGAGTTAGGACTTTCAATTTTAACAAAAACTTAATGTTACTTAACGCGTTCCTTGACCTCCCTCCCCCCTATAACGCACCGTAACGTTTCACAATACCCCCCTCCCTCTAGCTACGTTACGTAATACTTGAACAGCCCCAAATCTAGTGATTGAAATTTGCCCCACTTCCCGTTATCCAATTAGGTTGAAACACAGCTTTGGTTCTGATGACAATACAGTAGATCCAACGAGATGGCGTCTTACCTCTTTTTAACAGTCCCCTTGAAATGAATAAATCCCTACCACGACTGCATGACTCACGTGCTTGTTTGGGTCAATTCAATAAGTCAACACTAATATATTCGATTCTCGTGCCAGTGTTGTTTTTTCATAAACTCATGAGTGAATCTACTAGTGAATCTATACCAGAAATGGAAGGGGTTCCGGATAAACGGAGACAAGATGTCCGAAATGTGAATGCTTACAGGCAAAATGTAATTAAAATTGCGAAAGGAAAACCACGTTGGTTCTCATATTAATCTATAATCCTTCTCTTGTTGACCGATTCAAATATTGTGACATGGAATTTTAGCAATTTGTGTTTCGGCTTTCGCATAAGAGTCGGTCCTCGGGTTTCGTGTACGAGTCCAGCTCGGGCATCGAGAAAGCGCGCATGAGAAAGTGAAACGCGCCAAGATTATCGAAACGATACAAAAGAATTGTGATAATAAGAGCATAAAAAGCGAAACTCAAAAGTAACTTTAATTCATATGAAATTAGGAGGGAAGTTTTCCTTAATATTAATACTGAAAACGGAATAATATAAACTAGGCTAAGATGTGATATTTATATCACAACAGAACGCTAAAACTAAACCTTGGGCAAAAACGAGAAGATCCTTCTCGTATAACGAGAAAGCCGACGCCCGAGTTACTAAAACTCCCCAATGGCCTCGTTTTTCCATCCTTTAGATGTTGATATGTAGCTTATCAAATTTATATTGTTTGAACAGATGTCCCCGGAAATGTTTTGACAGCATTCCTGAGGCTAAGCTGCACAATCTGCTTGGACGTACGAATAACTTTGAAACGAAGAAGGAGCAAGATATCTTCTTACAAGAGCTGCTGGAGCCAGCCATCGTGAAGGACACATCTTCACGACGTGATAATGAAGAAATATCAAAACAAACGTTTGCTCCTCCGACCCCCTCCCCTAAACAAGAATAAACCTGGCAAATCAACTGGCTCAAAAAGTAATGCCATTCCAGGAGATGTATGTTTTACGATTCACAAATTCATTAATACCATTCCTAAAAAAGAAATACACACTCTATACTCTAATGGCATTTCCAAGAGGTACCATTTTGCTATACTAAATGTCACTAAAGTTGTCAATGCACTAAAGTTAAGTACAAGTATTCCTTGAACTAATGTCATGACCATCATTTGAATGATGTTGAAAAAAGAGTGGCTACTGCTGAGCTTATCGTTCAAAACAGACATCATCAAAGTTTTCTGATAAAGTTAAGGAAGTTTAGAAGAAATTTAAGGATAACGAATCTGTCGTTGGGATTGCATTTTGATTATATGCAGAACCTACCACTTCTCGTGCTTCCAGTTCAGGAAGTATTTTACTTTCGTCAACGTTGAGTTTTTGAGTTCTGTTTGTATAATTTGGCCACTGGAAAAGCAAGCTTCTACTCTTGCTATAAAGGTCAAACACTCAAAGGCCCGAATGAAGTGGCAACATTTCCTTAGGAATCTGCGCTGAACAGGGTTATGATCCGGTTATAGACAGCAAAGCAGGGATCTCATATCGGCCAAGCGTATTTCAGAATGCGTCTAAAATGTATAAAGTAGTAGCCTAGTTAAGTAGGGGTCGTCGAGCTCGCTGGACCACCTTTTCACAAAATCCAGCGTGGAATTAGCCGTGAAGTCTACATGGTCCTCAAAGGATAGGCGGGAATTAAGAACCACCCCCAGATCCTTGACCCTGTCAAGCCTGCTGAAGACACTGCCATCTAAGGAGTAGTCGAAGAGAACGGAAAACTTTCTGCGGGTAAAAGTCATTTAAATGCATTTGATAGCATCAACCCATTAAAGCCCAAGAAGTCAGAATTTTTAAGTCATTTTTAAGCCTAATTCTTGAATAAAAAGAGCCAAATATCCTATGCCTCTGCTGTCACTAACATTCTTCTCTGCTGTCGTCAACATTCTCCTTCCGGGTAGCTGCAGAATCTTGACTTCGCTAAGGTGTTCCACCTCATTAGCCAAACTCTTTTACACCGGAAGATTTTCACCTCTATGTTTTACCACAGGTGTTACTTCTGCTTTCGTGATAAAGATTTGCCTATGAGATAAATGTACACCTGCACGGAATACAACAGGCGGCAAAATCGGAAAATCGTAAATAAATTGAAAATCTCCCAATAGAAGGTCAGTTAGGGTGTTTTCGAGGGCGCTGAATTCAATATCTATTTTGGCCAATCTCGCAATCCAAGATGGTACAATATGGCAGTGGTATCGAAAAAATATAAGTTTCTTGGACAAATTGCAGTGAAAGGTCACGTAGGGGGTTTTTAAGGGTTCCAAATACGAATCCGGTTAGACGTAATCAAAGTTACAAAAAAAATGTTTTCCTGAAAATTTTTGGAACATTTTATGCATTTTTGTTCGGTTTGGAATTGACTCAAATAGTTTTTTGAAAGGAAGAAAAATATTGAAATTTTTTTTTTCCATTTCTTCGGTACCTTTTCATTTAAAAACCGCCATATTTTTTTTATAATGCATGGAATCGAAATTTTAACACCAGGAATCGGAAGAGCACACACAAAATAGTAAGATATATAGGTTTGGTTTAGATATTTGGGTTTTTTTCATTCGAGAATGAAGCTTAAAAATGACTTTTAAATTCTGACTTCTTGGGCGTTAATGGGTTACTGGAGCACCAGCTATGGAAAATGTGAATGTCGGAGCTCAAAAGGGCTCAGTCGTGAACGGAATATTTTGGCAGCATAACACGACATTCTGGAGCTACTTAGGAATAAGTAATAAAACTGATAATGAGGAGCGGGCCGAGAATACTGCCCTGAAACACCCTGGAAAAAACAGAGACTTCATTGGATAGGGCACTGCGGAACAGGACGCGCTGAGTGCGACCGGACAGGCAGGATGACAGCCGATGAACGAAATTGGTGGGAACCCGAGCAGATGAAAACGAAATTAAAAAGGAATCCCATGGTCAATTCAGTCACAGGCCCTACTAAAAACTTTAAATATGCAAACAACATGCAAGCCTGGCTTAATCAGAGGCACGAATTCAAGTAAGTCCCCGTTCTTGTGAAGGGGAATCATCACAGAACCCAGGGAAGCGGCCGCAGTTTAGAGACAAGTTAACCAAATGACAAAGGATAGGAGCAACAGATGAGCAGTACTTTATCAAGAATAAAGAAGGGACATCATCAGGACGATATAAAAATCCGTCGGACAAATTCTACAAGTATTCAAAAACTGTCTTTCGGTTTCACGGAAGTGTGAGTAAGTGTGTCTATAACGAAAAAACACTAAGATATGGTTCAGCAGGTTTCTTTTTGGATTATCAGTTTTCCGCAAGCAAATTAAAGTTATCACCAATTGCATTTTCATAACATAAAAATAAAATCCTTAGATTAAACCCGAATAATCGAAAAAGCAATCACAACTACAACATCCTGAAAGTTGCTCATTCGCAATACATTGACCGTTTCCTTTTCCCAGTTCAATTCTGATTGTTTCTTCTGTTTGTTAATTAATTTTTATCGTCAAGTGGAAGCCTTCAACCGGTTTGTTTGCTGGCCGTATTAATTTCATATTTTTAAATCTTCATTGATCGGAAACTGAGAGGATGAGGATGGGGAAAGGACAGTATCCAAGCACAAAACAATTCTCTCTTTCCTGACAGTGGTTTTCAGAAACTTTTCTGGTCCTTTCTTAATCAAATATTTACAGAACGTGACTATTGATAAACACAGCGTCAAAACTCCATACACAAAGCTTAAGTTTCCATTTCGTTGATGGCGAATGTTGGTTATATCCCCTTAGGGGCAAATATTTGTGTATTTATTTTCGGCTTTACATATTTCCACGTTATATTATGCCCCTGATGCGTTTCCTCTTCTGCGGTATATGTGCTTAATTAAACCATTACCTTTTCGTTTTTTACATGCCATTATTGTTTCCGATGGGTTTATGCAGACGGAATTAGATTAAAGCAGACACCTGCTCAGAAAATTTTGTTTTAATTTCTATCGTTTTTTTGAAGTTCACATGCGAAACTAATTTTGATTTATTTAATTTATAAGCCTAATAGAGAGTTGGTCATTCTGGAGACTCTAAGCCACTATGCTCGCATAAACAAGAACCCGGGTAAATATTTGTTGTAAGCCTGTCCGGTCTCGAATACCTACTATAAATTTGTAACTATATCAGGCGGTTGTGGTATTGGGTTCCAAACATAATCCTCACTAAATCCTTTATTCACATTACTTTAACCTATGGTTATATAGTGCGTGCATTACATTATGCGTAAGCGTACCTGTATCGAGGGGTGATTATTAAATTTAATTATTTCAGGACGCGTAACTTTGTTATTTGTTAGTAGAGCAGCCTAGCAACATGAATTGTATGCCAGATGAAAGGTGACTAAATATCTTTTAAAAAGAAGACACACCTATCTACGCACACACAGAATCCTCTTAATTGATTTCCCATCTCCGTTTTGTGATAACGATATCGACGAGTGTGTTTCCTTGATTTATAATAGGGCGTACGATCTGTTTAATTTGTGTATACCACTCCAGCGGTTGAGGTCATCCTGTCGTTCTCCCTTGTGGTATACTAGAGAACAAAATAGACTATGGAAAACTTACTAACGCTGCAGAGATACGTCATTTTACTGTGATTTCGTCTCTTGTTTTGACAGATTTGTAGTATTTTCTTAATTGATTCCATGGAATACCTTAATAGTATTTGCGATAACTTGCATAGTTATCCTCGCACCAGATTCCAAATATGAAGAAGGAAACGGACAACTATCCGTCTACAACGTGGCATAATGAATCCTCCAGTAGCACCGGGCCTAATATAGCCGATAGCTTTGCAGTATGTGCCTGAGAGCGCCTTTTCTTCTGGAAATTTTCTCTTTCCCTGGAAGAGTTTGGTCATATTGCACTTCTATGCCCCTTATATTTCACGATGTGATTTTGAAAAGTATGAATTAAATTAGATTTTTTCTCTGGTCCGGTATTCACAGTTCTAGAGCACAAGGAGTTAATCTCGTAGCTGACGACAACTAACCTTTTAGAATTTACCTACCACAAATCCTCAAATTTCCAACTTGGTCTATAGATCGACTGCGTCTACACCAACTTCAGCAAGGCATTTGATAAACTTCCTTACTCTGTAATTATACTCAAGCTAAGAACGTTAGGTTTCCCAGGTTAGGTTACTGCTCGATTCGATTTATTGTGACTTAAAGGATAGAACACATCGGGTATCGTTCCCAAGAGTCATTTAGGCTTCATCAGGCGTATCGCAGGATAGCTACCTAGGTCCGCTGCTGTTTATTCTTGCCATTGACGGTATCATCTCCCTGCTGAGGTGCTCCAAAGTCTTCATCTATGCGAACGATATGAAGATCTTCCCTAGCATTAGAAAGTGTTGTGAATCTAACTTGGAAAAATATGAAGTTAGTAGCTTAAATTAGCACGTATTTGATTATACACTAGTCGGATACTAGTTATATCCGACAAGTGTAGTCCGTAACTATAACATAAACTATGTATATTGTTTCTAGGAGTAATGTAGTTCTCTATTTCTTTAATTCTCGAAGCGCTTCTGGAGCCTAGGGCGGAAGAAGACCTCCAACCAATTCGAGAAAACGATTGCAAGAGGATTTACAATCTAAAATGGATTCCGAACCACTGACATTTGCTGAGCAACCTTTTTTAATTTTTGGGTCGCCCCCGGTGGAATAAGAGCGTAGGACCTCCAGATTGGTAGGCCGACATTTTATAATTTATTCCACCACCTGCTTCTCAGGTTTTGATCGGCAGACCGTGATTAACTTTGATCAGGGTCGCTGAGAGAGGGGGGCGAAGGCGGTAAACCCCCCGGGCCCAGGCTTTCAAAAGGGGCCCTGTCATCTAAGTCATCAACAGAAATTTTTTCAATTTTAATTATATATATATATAAAAAAAATGTTTCACGATCGAAAAAGTGTAATATACTAGACAGATATTAAATTAAAAGACACTCATTCGATTGTATATGGGCCCGTAAACGCTTTGTCCCGGGCCCGAAATTCCTTTCGCGGGGGCCCGTATGTGGTAACCCCCGGGCCCGAGTTTTGTCTCTACGGGCCTGGCTTTGATTATACTAAGTCGGTGCAGCGGAGCTTTGTTAAATTCGTACTAAGAGAGCTTCCCTGGAATGATCCACTTAGGCTTTCTCCTTATGTAGACCGCCTCCGGTTGCTTACTGTGCACTCATTGAGAAAATGACGTAAATTTGCTGACTGCGTTTTTATTCATCAGCTTTTGAACTCTCGTGGCCGCGCAGGTAGGATTTCTTACAGGCATATTTATCTCGCTTTCGACTTGGCACTTATTAGGGATTCGCTGAAGCAAACTCTGTCTTTGTCCTCCCCAGATGGTTCTGTGCGAGCGTGTTTTGGTTTTCGCAATTGATACTTTTTTCATGTTGGTTTGGGAGCCTCATTCTACCTGAATACATTGTTATTTTCATCTGTTTCTTGACTCTTGCCTAGAAGTACGCCTTCATGAGTTATGGGGTAAGATCCTTTTCGTGTAATTCAGGACTTATCGATGAATCAGCTCAGGTAATCTTACCTTATTCTTTACTTTTGTTAACAGCTTTCATAACCTCCCTTTATTGATAAAGTAATATTTTCTTATATTATGCCTTAATTGTGGCAATCCGTGATTTACGAAATAGATTGACCTTTCAAACGTATACACTCTGTATACTTCAAATAGTAGAAAAAAAAATTTTCAGTCTCGAGTTGTATTTAAAATTTTTGCTAAATAATAACATCTCCAGACGCACAAAACTCGGCATCTTTGAATCGAGCATAAAATTTGTTTTGTAGTATAGATGTTCAACATGGAAATTGACCTGTCAAATAAGATCTACGCTACAAGTCTTTGTAAACCGGTGTCTACGGGGCCTCCTGAGCATCTATTGGCCCCAAGTCATTACAATTGAAGACCTATGTAGACTCACAGGTAAAACCGGATATACATCGGTGTTTGAAGACGGAAGTTGTATTGGATAGGCCACACAATAAGAAAATATAAGAGTGAAACCAACAGCACGGGAGCTAAAGAAGACGCCGAAATGGATGACCGCATGCATAAAGGAGGGTACCCATATCAGCAAGTCGTGAAAAAGAGTTAAACGTATTGGCACAAGAGCGTACTAGATGGATAGTCGGGGTAGTAGACGTTCTTTTGTTCTCAACAAATTCGATCTCCGCCTTAATGATCTTAGCGCATCCATGTTGATCCCACACAGCTCTCGCGATCCATAGTACGCTGTTTATAATTTATATGTCACAGATATACGTCTGAGATATGTCAGGCATGTTGGACGTTTCGAGTGTATAGTTTCTTGTAGATGGGCGAGTTAGTCCTGAATTACACGAGAGGGATTTTACCCCATGAGTGACGAAAACCTGTTTTTTTCTTGGTGAGAGAAGTGAGGTAGCAAGAAGGTCATCTGTGAGTGTCAATCACGAATCTTAGGGGACTTGCTTGAATTTTTCCTGATTTCCTTTTGTCCATTTTCGTAACTTCCTCATAAGGGTTCGAAAAATTTTTGGTGTCAGGTTGATTTAGTATTGCTTGAGCCGGTGAATACAAATTTTCAACCCTGCAAAACGCTTATGAACCGGTTTTTTAACGTCAGTCAAAGCCCCTTTCGTAGCAACACTCCGAGGGTTTTTCTACTTTTGCACAGAAGTGAATTGCCGTGAGTTATGGTGTAAAATCCCTCTCGTGTCAATCAGGACTTACAAGGCAATTGACTTCTTCTCACGAGGACATTATAAAGTGCACAGATTCTTTCTTACAACATCGTATTCGGTCCCAGGCCTGGTTTTGAAAATAAGGAAGAAATCACCAGTCATTTAAAACATCTCGGCTTCCAGAGAATTTTAATTTTTAATTTAAATATTCAGCACCCTCAGGTTATGGGTGTTTAGAAGAATAAAAATGCTTATCGAAACTTCTATGTTAAATTAAAAGACGCACAAAGTCTGTTAATTGCATTCTTATACTCATTACTTTTCCTAGAAAAAATCACGAAATTAGGTATCAAAAATACTATAGGCTTCTACAGTAGAAATCCTCCTTAAGAAGCAGACTTCCTGGTACATGATAGGTAGGATTGTAACCGTAATTTTTGTATCTACAAATGAAAAAAAAATTACATGCGCAAAATTAAAAAACTTATCGAAATTCAATTCTTTTTGTCTTTTCTTCAGCAAACTTTTTCCCAATGGGGCGGGAGAGGGACTTCACCCGTTTAGAGACAACGATTGCAAGTAGACCTCAATTTAAAGTGGATTCCGAACCTCTAGAATTTTCTCTGCATGATGCTTTTATGGTACTCTGTTGTTCTCCCATGATGCTTTCATGGTAATATGTTGTCAGCAGGAAACAACCATGAGTCGCTGCTTGTGGGTTTCGAACCTGAGACCTCCGGAGTTGTATTAACTAAATTTTATTATCTTATCTGACAAAATCTTATCCTGACAAAACTAGTAATATACTCACTCACAATCAGTAATGAAATCAACTTCAGATAATCGAATTTTGGAAAAAGTACCTTTTTGCAGCCTGCAAAATAAATTTGATACCGGAAGCAGAATGTGAAGTATATTTCTCTTAGAACATCATTGCCAAAAGGGAAATCTTGTTCTTTTGTGTTGTATTTTCCAATGGAGAAGATTAATTATCCAAGTATGTCCTCTCATATTTAAAAGATAAATATACAATTAAAATCGTTTGAAAGTGAAACACAAGAGTAGAAACTTTATCTTCGTAGATGATAAATTTCTATGAAGTTTTCAGATTAATGGTACGTGATATGTCCATTGCGGCGAATAATCTTATAACTAATGTCTTATACTTTTCCAGATGATGTATTTTCCCTAATGATTGAATTCATCTACACGTGAGAAGTTTCCGAGCAAATCGCCTTAATTAATTAGGAAGCTCTTCCCTTGTCAGCTCACGCCCTATGTCCGGTGTCTTAGAGTGGAATCGTTACTCTAGTTCTAGGTTGATATGTGGCAATATAAATTAGTGTATTACGCCTTAAGCACTCTCCCAACAAGACATGTCACTATAAACTTATATCGAAGTGTTTCTTTGCTCTGGAAATAGCTAAGTTTACCTGTTCAGTGAAACTGTTAACTAATTAAGTTGGAAATTAATATTGTTCTGTCGTTGTGTCCCAGTTTTGGTTTCTTATTCGGCGTAGAAATTCAATCGTTTTAAGAGTTCTAGCTAATTAAAGTGGATGCCAATGGGCGTTAGTTATGGGTGCTTATTACCTTGAAATATGGCTCCACTTTATGGATTTGGTCTTCGTAGAAAATTATATAAGGTTTTGAATGTTAAAGACTTTAGTATTGTACACAGAGACACTTTTACCTTCCAAAGACGAGTCTTTGTCTGGTTTGGTTTTGGACAGAAATATAACCAAGAGTAATATGAAATGCCCGTAAAACAAATGTTAATTGAAATCTGAGCGTTTACTACAAACACTTATTTAAGGTAATTACTAAATATACTGCTCATTAGGTATTTAAATTTTCAAACTACAAATATTAAATTGAAATGCTGCTGTAAAATATTCTGGATTTACAATCTGAGATGGATTGCGAACCACCGATCCGAGTAATTCATAACGTATCGGCCTTCCATTCCCAGGGTACTAAGTTCGAACTCCACCGGCGGCGATCCATGGCTGACAATAGATTACGATAAAAAGGCTATTGGGGGTTGCAGAGTAATATCGGTGGTTTCGAAATTCACCTTTTCAATTCACCAATTGTAGGTAACTTGTAATCGTTGTCTCGAATCGCGTGAAGTTCTCCTCCCGCCCCACGCCCCATAATTGGTAACGAAAATGAGAGAGAGAGAGAGATATTACATCTTAACCCCTTACTTGTCAGTAGAATAAGTGATAATGTGTTGGCCTTCTATCAGACGGGTCGAACCTCACTACCGGCAACCCATGGATGTTTTGTGCTGACAATAGATTACACTAAAAGGCCAGAGTAATATCGGATGTTGGGAACCCACCTTAAATTCCAGGTCCACTTGCAATTGCTGTTATTGAATCGGGTGAAGTTTTTCCATTGCTCCATTACGGAAACTAAAGGTAAAAAGTTAGATGTTGTCATCATTACCCTTAAAATCGGTATATATTTTTGCTAGTACCATTTTAGGGCTTTGCTGGCAATGAGTGGGATTAAATTTAATGCGACAGGGCCGGATGAACTACTCCATGATTTATTAAAATATTTGCCTTAAAAATCTTTAGAGTTTTGACGCAATTATTTCATTGCCATTTTCCAGCATGTGGAAAAAAACAGAGGTCCTCCACATTTCCAAAACATCTGCTCCTCCCCATCCAAGTGATTTTCGCCCAGTAAGTCTCTTGTGCTTCCTAGCTAAGATATTTAAAAAGATAGTACACATTCAGGTTATAGAGTACAGGCCCTTGCGCACGGGGGTTAACCTCCCCCCCACAGGAGGGTTTTTAAAATTTTCTAAACTTCTTCAGTAGGAAAAATTTGACTGAGATACTTAAAAAATAACCAAAATGTATATGAAATTAGATAACCCCCTCAGAAGAAAATCCTGCGCAAGGGCCTGATAGACTACATTAAAGTAAACAAACTATTGTGTACTTGGCAGTCGGGGTTTAGATCGAGCCATAGTTGTGAAACTGCAATACTTAATGAATATTTAACGATTCTTACCTTGCTTGAGTTTATTAGGGCAAAAAACCGCCTCTCCTTTCCAATACTACTTTTCTTGAACGAAGAAATCAGTGATACATGCAAAATCCTTGCAACTGAATATCCTGTAAGAAAGGCGAAGAATCTCAACTTGTTACTGAGAATTAACAACTGCGGGGGTGGAAAGAATAATTTGCCGTAACCAACACCTTTGGATCGTCGATCGATAACACCTTCATATGAGCCTGAAGAAATGCGGGCTGTGGGGAACATTAACATAAGACATCCGTCAATCTCGCCGGAGGTGGCGGACGAAATAGAGTTTATGGATATCGGTAAGATTTTTTGAGTCATTTTAATGAGAATCTAAGAAATTATTGAGAGGCAGGTGAAAGAATTCGACCAAACGTATGTCCGCTTTATACATGTCTTCATCGATTTCGAGAAGGTCTATAACAGCGTTCATCGTGAGTATATGAATGTAAGTAGTTTTACGTAGAAAATGTATTCCAGAAAAAAATTCTCACCATAGTACGGAAGTCCTACTCAGGGGTCCAATGTCGTGTGCTTAACAGGACCAAACTCCGCTATTATATAAAAATAATCTCATTCAAGGAAAAATACTATCACCTTTTCAATTCCTTATTGTTAGCATTAATCAGATGAGCTACACCATAAAAACAAACCACACATCGCGAAAGATTAGATTAATACTTGTACTTACGCACCCGGCCATGTATAAAGACCTAAATATAGAAGCCTGAAGAGCAGGCTTTACTATCAACACTGCTAAAACTAAACATATTAAAATTTTTAGTTTAAACATATTAGTTTAGACATTAGGAGACATGATGAAATTTATCTCGAAGAGCAGCAAACAGACCAAGTGGGTACGTTTTGTAATCTCAGGAATATAGTCTAATGGTCTTTTCTCGTAAAATCCCCGAAGAGGGGGTTGTTGGTAGCTCTGGAGTTGCCCAAGGTTTTAACGATTGAAAATAATCATTTACAAAACAAAATTACTTTACAGAGAAAGGGAGAAATGGATGCGGTGTTGTGCGGACAGTTGAGCTTGTTTCAGGTTAATATAGTTGTCATACGGCGCTGTTTCCTTTTAAACGGCGATTATTTACATATTCTTATTATGAAATGTGTATATTATTGGAACGGAGTAGACTGACACCACAGAAAATCTAAGGGAGCGGATTATCAACAGGCTGACACCACAGAATGTTGGTAAGAACGGGATCGACTAACAGTCTGACACCACAGAAAGTCTTAGGGAATGGATGACCAACAGGCTGACACCACAGAAGCTCAGAAGGAACGGGATAGACTGGCAGGCTGACACTACAGACAGTCTACGGGTAGGGATGACTAACAGGCTGACACCACAGAAGGTCGGTAGGAACGGGATATGTTGACAGTCTGACACCAGAGAAAGGCTGATACTACAAAGCGTCTGTAGGTAAGAATAACTACTAGAGTCAAGTATAAACCACGAGGGCTTATCTGTGCAAAAGGAGCTTCAGTTTCTTCTTATTATACCGCAGCACTATGTGACCTAAACTGAACCACTTTCGTGATACAAATCTTGCTCGGTGGTGATCGCTTTTATACTTCTCGTGCGGCCCAGAATTATTCCCCCACCAAGTAATTTCTATTCTTTCGGGACGGCATGGTACATCGGAGAGACACAAATACAATCCTATTAGACTGGTTTCCTGGCCAAACAGGTGGTGTGTATGCTACTGGATGGCGACGATGCTAGCGAAAACCCGGTTTTATATGGTTCTTTAGCACAAGACTAGAGTTTTTTTAGGCAAGCACAAGATTTAAAGAACGGTGTTTCCGATGCATTATTAACATAAATTGGCCGTAGTGCGTTACCAATGAAAACCTTAGTAGACTCACATGCCAAGATAGTATAGACATCATTGTTGAAAGACTACAGTGGCAATGAATAGCCCAACTATCAAAACAACATAGCTCAGCATGCTCTAGATTGCAAACTACACGGACCCAAGGAAGGCGCCGAGTTGGGAAAGATCCATAGACAAGGAAGGAACCCAGATCCAAAAATCAGGTAGGAAGTAAAGGCATTAAAGGTAGATGCGGACCGGAGGTGGAAAGGTCGATTTATTAAACGCCCTATGCCCCAAAATGGGTTAAAAGAGCAGAGAGAGGCTGTTTAAAAATTAGATCAAAAAAGCTGTCAACACTTCCCGGCTCTTTCACTCACGGCGTAAACATGCTGTCTTGTCTAAGTTTGGTTTATAATTAAGCCGTTAAACTTTTTCTCTAAAAAAGTATCCACAAAATTCATGTACATATAACACCAGACGTGATGGCTTATGAAAGTACTTTTCTCCTAGGATATCAGTTAATACGTTCCTATTATTTTTCTAAAAACCAAATTGTATGAAATATTGTTCTTAATATTGTAATATTTAAAGCCCGTTGTAACAGTGTACCCTGCTATCCAAATAGATAACTTTGTAGCTATGCCTATACCTGCCAGTCTATAACAACCCCTATTTGTTTTGGAATAAAATAACACGAAAGTTAAAACCAAAGCCATTTGTCAACACAAAAAACTCAATTTTCCTCAGCTTGTTGCTCCAGCAAATGACAATATAAATATCGTATTCGGGGGAAAGTAAGTCGATCTGAATCCATTAACAACAAGTGTCAAAGTCAGCAGAAACCTTCCGAAATTAATATATGTATGTACCGAGGGTCGTTCAGAACTGGCCGAATACTCTTGAAATAAAACTTTAAAATAAACGAGTAAAGCAAGGCTTCCCGCAAAGGCTGCCCAAGATGTAAGTGTAATCTATCAATCCACTCAATTACCCTTTTTGTCCCTTGTTACCAGATAAATACTGTGAACTAAGCAACAAATAGTCTTGGAGCGTTTCCAAATTTCCAGCAATAAAACCGATTTATACTTTTCCCGTGCTCCGGCCCCGGGATCAGTGAATTCAAAAAACCAATTCACGTAGATAAGCGCTGTCATTAATAAATTCAATTTCCCAACCCCGGCCTCAAACTCGGCCATAGTCGGATTCGAACAAGAAAATTCTAGTGGAGCAGACAAACATACATACTTTGGGGCACGATATCGACTTGGGAAACTTTGGACACAGTGAAATTTCACCAAAGAAAGCGAACTGCTGATTGCTAATTTTTGCTTCCAACCAACTCTCGAACATTGACAAATGTACGAAAAATTGTTTGCACGTATATCCAAGTATGTGTTCGGTTTGTTAGAAAAAGTTGTTTACGTCTTAAACTCCGGAAAAAGTTTTTCGTCTCATTCACTTCGAAAGGGGAAACTTTTCACGAATGGTACAAAGGAGTCTTCCAAAAGGAATTGCGGAAAACGTTCTCACTAACTTTTGTCGAAGAAAAAAACGCGCAACTCCCGTAAAATGCTATAATTTTGATTCATAAATCTTTTCACCATCCTGGAATCGATGCTTAAGGAAAATGTCCTATATGCAGGTTTCAAAGAGCTTCCGGTACCTATACTCTACCGTGAATACTAGGATTTTCGGTTGAAATTATTCGGGTTGTGGTCGTTAAGTAATCTTGCATAATTTAAAGGTCTGCCATATTTTTTAGGCAAACGTTAAGAGTTTGAAGGCGGTAAGTAAAACTTAGTCTAAATTAGGTTCAAAATTATGCAAAGGTAAGAAGTTTTTTAACGAACGACTTTAGAGACTTATGAGCTTATAAGTTTGTGTATGAAAATGTTTGCTTAAATTAATCGTTTGAGGTAAAAGTTTGTGTGTAGGTTAGTAAATCGCTTTTCTATGTTCACTAGCTTGCTGACGGCAAGATTGTTACACGTGAAATGTCCACCTGAAATGCGCCACATATGCTTAACTAAAAGTTCAAAGAGTTCAGAGTTAGACCAAACTAACCTGAAAAGGTTATGCACTTGCAAAAAAGATGTGTAAAGGTGAACACAAAGGTAGCACATGATTTTATACAAAATCTTTTAACTTTAAAGAAATGTTAACATGTCACTTCGTAACCTCCCAATCACCACCAGCAACCATACCTTAGGTATACAGGATTTTTCACCTGTAAATTTTAAGTCCTGTGTTTATGTTATGGGACATCTCTAATGTATTAAATGAAAAAGTCAGAAGTCTACAATTGAATAGAGTAAAGTAAAGAAGCCTATAAGATAACGTCCTGACCTTATGTTTAATCAAAATCCGCACGATGTTGGGTATTAAAAGCGATTCGAATATTAAAAATAAAAAAATTTATAAAAACCGATAATATGTTATATTCCAAAAATACATAAGTGGTGATGGCTCGTGTTTGTTTTTAACCGACTTCCCAAAAAAGGAGAGGTTATAAGTTCAACATGTATATAGTTTTTTTTATATATGATCGGGCATAATTTTGTAACGCGTGGATCGATTTTAATGATACTTTATTTATTGGGTAGAGTATTTTCCCTGATTAGTACCATGCCAAAAAAAGTGAGGGGAGCCGACCGATTTGGTTAATTCTTTTTTTTTCTGTATATAATATGATCAGCGTTGGCCCTATGTTGGGGTGAGGAGCGGACGAGTTACGTAACGTGTGGGCCGATTTGGATTATTCTATTTATGATCTATTTCGCCATTGGTGGTAGCGCGACACAATTTTAAACGGTGTGTCAGTAGTGGGGGAGGGGGTGAATGTCAACTTCGTAGACCGATTTGGATGATTCTCTTAATGTTATATAAGAGGCTGAGAATAAAAATGATCTATCTACAATGACCGAGTAAAAGTGGTTTAGAAAATATTTCGCGCAAAAACGAACCGCGTGAGATTCCGGGCAAAAACGAATCAGAGAAAAACCAAAAGCGACTTAACTACAATAAGTAATGCAAAGTTAATTCAGTTAAGCATTTAAGTAGTTTTTTCCCGGAACATTTTCTAAGCCACTTTTGCTCGGACATTGCAGATAGGTCAGTTTTACTCTCAGCCTGTCATATTTAGAATAACTCTTCATTTCTAATATGATACATTTTGCTCAAGGGTAATGTAAGGGGGGAGGCTAACTTCATAACATATCGATCGATTTGGATGATTCTTCTTTTGATGTGTAAAATATGTTGCCCCACTGGTACCACGACGAGTGTGGTGGGGTGTGGAGAGGGTATTAACCAACTTCTTAAACGCATAGACCTATTTAAATAGTTCTTTTTTGTTGTATACATTATGAATCCCTATTGCTACTATACGGAAAACTGTTGTCCTAGGATTGGGGGGTTTGGGGGGAGGAGTAGCCTAATTTTTTTTTAGAAAAAAATGTACAAATACAAGAAGAACAACAAAAATTCTGACAAATGTACGTATTCAGCGAAGTTAAAAAAAAGGTGTTCTTTTTGGTCAAACCTCGTATATACGAACAGTAAAGCTATTAAAGCACTGGAATATAGAAACATTTTAAGGATACCCTATGCTCTATACTTGGACTTAACAATATTCAAGGCAATAAAAGAGCAGATGAGCAAAGGAAATTGCAGAATTTAACAACTCTAAAGCGGTCTTATATTTGAAGACTCAGTGGCGAAAAAACAGAAATTTATATATTGTACAGAACGGAAACTGTGCTAAACGAGGCTAAAAACTAGGCCGGACAGCCGATGAATTTTGTCCGAAGTTGTGAAGATACAAAAGAAGATGAAATAGTCTTTCATGTGCTCCTTGAATATTTGATTTTGAATATATATACGCAACTTGTGATAAAAAGCTTTACCTAGAACAAAGAAAACTAATTTACCGTACACAAAAAATGGAAAGTAACTAAAGCTATCCAACCAATCAAACCTGCTTAACCATCCGTTAAGCGAGCCAACTACCGAACAATTCGTCTAGAATACGAATTTTTATACGAAAATTCCGGTAAAAATTAAGGTTGTCAACTGTAATCGTAGGCTGCATTAATTATTACAAAACAGCACAGTAAAATTTCCTGAACGATGATCCCTGAATATCTGTTCGGCTTCAAAGTCTTAAAAGTAATCAGACTAGTTCACCTTTAGCCCAAAAAAAACGAAGTAAAAAATTTGCGCAACGTCTTCATCAGTAATTCACTTTCAAGGAGACTAAAAGAGATGTCTCTATATAAATTCACTATTATTTGACATTTGCATTAGAATAAATGTATTGAAAGCTAATTAATCATTAATGTTCTCCTCGAAATTCACAAACATAGAAAACTAAATCTCACTCAATGAAGAAAACGATTTCAAGTTTGCTTGAAGTTGTGGAGAATAGTATAATTTGCAGGTTATTCCGGGTAAGATTTTCTATTAGCCCGTCAATTCTTCCTAAAGCACACAATAACTTTTCCGAATCTATAAATTTTACGGTGCTGTTTCATGTACATGGCCTACGAACACATTAATAATTACTGGAAGGTTTGAAAATTAATGCTTAAATTTTCACAGAATGTGTGGCTCGCAACACAATTACGGTGAGTGGAACCGTATATTTTCCTGGAATTTTCTCTTCGTGTCGTTGGTGAAGTAAGTGATAGCGTGCCATCCTACCAATCCATTGATCCCAGGTTCGAATCATACCGGCGGCGATAAAGAAAGGCCATGGGTGTTACAGAGAAAATGTCAGTGATTTGGAATCCACTTTAAATTGTAGGTCCACTTGGAATGGTTGTCTCGAATTGTGTGAAGTAATACTTCCGCCTCATGCCTCTCAAAGGGTTACGGAAACTAAAAAGAGAGAGAGAGAGAGAGAAAGAGAGTAGGGAACCGATTTAACATATTACAGAAGGTTATTAAATTAAAAATTTATAATTTTATCGAAGAACATAATCTCTCAGCTTAGTTGAACTTGTGTTGTTTTAGGTTTCAAGCACATCCCGACAGTTTTGGTGAATATAGTTCACGATTTCTTAAGTGATCTTGTTACAACCTGTATATCGAGTGAAAAAAAGTTACCTACGAAGTTCCCCAGGGTTCGTAATGGGATGCTACAATCTAATATATACAAGGACAATTTTCCATATATTCAATATTTTTTCACCGACATTGGCTGATAATACATCTATTTGCAGCTTGAATTCTGATGCGGCAGATGTATGTTAAAATTTGACATACTTTCGCAAATAATAGTTGAAAATAAATTCCGGAGAAACTTAATATAATTTTTGCACGCGCGCAAGAAAAACTTTTGATCTGCCAAACTGCAACCTTATCCTAATCGTTATCGATATTTCATTGTCGGAACAAGTTAAACATTTAGTTATAACTCTTGATAAAAACCCTTCCTATGCAAAACACTTGACATCAATTTAAACATTATAACCGCTTAGCAATTTTAAAAGAAATTTTAATCTGAGAAGTAACATTTAACCAAAAATTTTGAAAGAATAATATTTTGTGAAAAATTTTAACACTCAGAATAAATTACTGCGATAATAGCTACCTATAATATCGCCGTAGTTGATTTTTATACAGCTTTAATTAAATATAAATTCAATAATGGTTGATGCAAGGCAGACTTTTCAGTATTTTTTTTATAATTATTCAATTCCAATTTAATGCCAAGTTTCTTGTTAATATTTCCCCATATGTTCCAGGCATCGTGGAAGCCGTTCTATGGCTTTTCGATCGTCTCTTAAATGTTCTATTGGAATAAGCTTTAGAAATTAACTAGCTTTTTATATTTCAGCAAGGCAACGACAACAAGCACTCGGCAAAAATATTCAGCGAGACGAGCTAGACGAAAAGATCATAGAAATACTCCCAGGAAACCTGTCTCAAATTTACAAAGTCGTCATGCAAGCAAAAGATGATCATATAGCTATAGAACGCAATTTGTTAATTGTTAAACATTTTAATGACCTATGTTTTGTTTCTAATATTTATTGTATTGCTTTAATTGTTGTACACAATAAAAACCATTTTATTTATTATTTAATAAATATTGTACTGAAACCAAATACGTGTGTGAGTCCGAACTTGTTTGTTGATAGTATGTGGCAATTTCTTTCTTAATAAACTAAATTATAGTCATAACAAGTTTAAGTACATACTACGTGTATGAAGTTTTTAAATTCTAGTCTCTTGATATTTGTGTACATAAAATATTTACATCCTTACCAAAAATTTCCGCTGGACTATAAAACGTGCTATTGTCTTCTTATAAGCCGCAAAATAAATATTGAAAAACTATAAAAGTTAAGTTCCGCCATATACTTTTCCAAGTATTAACAATCCACAAAGTTGCAGGTAAAGCCTTTAAAATTTTAGAATCAATATCATTTTGTAAAGTTTTCCTGAAGCCCCGTCTTCGGTGTAATAAAATGCAAAATTAAAGAAGAGGTGTATACCCGGTTACCTTATGTCCAACTACTTTTTAGCTTCGAAATAGGTACACATGCTTACATTGTATATCACGAAACTGTTTCCTGTACTCACTGTGTAAATAAAAAATTCACTGTAACAAAGCAAGTAAGCTCTGTACTAAATTTTTAACTGCCAGGCACTTATTTCCAGAAATTTCTTTAAGGCTTACGCTGTAGAACTCGTTTTTTAGTGTGAACATCTACAACGAATTGGATTGAATCAATATCAATTCGATTAAGGAACATTCTCCTTTCTTAATGTTTTACCGGATGTGACTTTCTTCAATAATTTTGTAATAAGCGCCATACTGCTTTTAGAAATGTTCCTTACATTGTATAATATCAAGTCATGTGTAAGCAACTGAACAACGAATTGAAGCTGTCATTCCTGGTGGACATTTACGTTCCGATTTTAATATTCTGAGTTTTATAGGAAAGTTTGCTGAGTAAAAAACCACCTAAACTATACTCTATATTCGCGAAAAATGTTTACTACTAACAGTACGAGTACACACCTGAAATAGAATATCTACGTTCGTCTAAAAATTTTTTAAATTTTTACTTTACGATTAACTTAGTAGGTGTGATGCACCAAGAACATTTTATAGTGAACCCTGTTTATGATCCTGGTTAGTGTGAACGTTAAGGTTGCATTTAAGTGGTGAAAAGCAACTGGTTTTATGGGATTCATCACACTTGTCTGCAACTGCTTGGCCATAGAATATTTGATTAAAAGTCACCTTTGGGAAGTACCTACAGGTGTATGTTCCGGTTAGAGTTATGTCCATGACGTTATAGCATTCCTGATGAAATGAACTTAAATTAAGTCTAGAACAGAAATAAATTCACATCACTGACTCCATCAACATGAACATGTTGAATTTATTCATGCCCTATTTCCTTGAAATGTTTTTGATTTTATCTATCTCGTTCTTGTGCATATATTTAGAATTCAAATTCTAGTTTACGAATATTTTCCATTTATTTTGCCAGATGTACAAATAACATCGTTTTCAATGGCTTAGAAATTACGTAGAAGATAAACAATTGCTACTTTTCCTCAGCCTGAAACTTTCAAACGGGGCGTACATCGACACCTCCTTCACCCAAACTCCTAACCCATTTCCCTCATCCTTAATTCCTTTCCTGCCAAGGCTGTGCTTAAGCATCATAGGGCATCCCCTGAGCTTTGGCATCATCATATATAAAAAAAAAAAATAAAAAAAAAAAAAAAAATAAAAAACTTATGGTCTCTAAAACTAAACAACAAATAAACCTTAAGTTTTTAATATAAAGGACATTCGACGGGATCATTTTTGGGAAAGAAAAATACAGGACATTAATAAAACTAAAAAATTATGTTAAAAATAAAAAGAGAAACAGAAAAAAATTAATTATATCAGTTAGTTATTATTCTGACTATAATAAAGAGTTAGTAATACTAACAAAAGTCTTCTGAAAAAGAATAAAAAAATAAAATCATAAATTTATAAATAATCTTCTTGATAAAGCTAAAAAAAATACAAAACAAAACTCTGTATAAAAGTTAAATTGTATTATAAAGATTGATATTTTTCCACAGAATGTTTTTTTTAAACAATCTCTATTATTGTTAATAAAAAATTTTTTAAATTCTGAACAATTCATTTTAAAATTGTATTTGGTAATTTATAACGATCTTAATGTATTTACTTTTAATTTTTTTCAAAAATTTCAATAATAAAATAAAATAAATAAATGAAAAGTAAAAATATTAAAAGAAGTATCGTGGCGCATCAATTTTTTTGAAGGTCAGTGTCAGTGAAAAAACTTAGAATTGAAATTCACTTCCATTTCGATTTTGTGCCTTACAACTATATCTATTTCCATTTTATCGCAGATATCCTAGATAACGTACCTAATTGGACTAAGCCAGCGAATCTAGTGATTTTATTAAAATCCGAAATAGTTTAGATATACATAAATTAGAATTAACCCTTCTAACACAGAAGGCACACTTCTTTGGTAGGAGCCCAGAATCAATTCAGCTATTCCATCAAAACGATGAAATGATGCTACAACACCAACATGCAAAGGAAAAAATATCAAGCAAAAGAAAGGAACAGGAAGAAAACAAGTAAGGAAACCCAGCACACAACATACAAAACAGAAAGTCACGGGAGTACAGAAAATACATAGTTCTTATCTTAGGACATGCATTAACAGCCCTACATAAACGATTAATTGGTTCATGCATGCCACAATTTGATCTGGATGGTTCAACATGCAATAAAGGCAGTCTTCGAAGGTTATGTTGGGACTGTCCGAAAGAAACCCTGCTAACAAGCGAACCTGAGTCTATGTATATTAGAGTTCAAGAGTTGGTGAATAAAGGCCAAGTCAGCAACTTTGCGCCTTTTCTCAAGCGAGGGCAAACCGAGCAACCGCGGTCGGTCGGTTTAGAACGGGAGTCTAAGCTGATCATCTCATGGGAGCCCTCTTAGCCCAAATCTAAGAAAATTACGCTGCACCGGTTCGATACGCTTGGAATGAATAGTGTAGAAGGGCGACCAGACCTGAGATGCATGCTCTAGAATAGGTCTAACTAAGGAGCAGTACAAATGAATCAATGTTGGTATATCCGAGAACTCTCTAGACCAACGCTTAAATAATCCTAAGATTAAATTACCTCTAGACGCGATATAGTTAATATGCAGAGTAAAGTCAAGTTTCCTATCAAGTTTTACCCCAAAGTCGGTTATGGACAGCACGCAACCGAGACTATTCCCCGTAAAGTTGTAATCCCAAGCTTGTGGATTACGGCTCCTGGAAAAGGCCATAGCCTCACATTTCTCAAAATTGAGGTGTAAGTCATTATGCACTCACCACTCCAGAAACGTATCTAAGTCCTTTTGTATAAGGGCGGCGTCACCACCATCCTTAACATAAGAGAAGATCTTCAGGTCATCAGCGTAGATTAGTAATAGATGAACAATGTCGTCAATGGCAAGAACGAATAGTAGAGGGCCGAGATGACTGGTGGCGAGGGGTATAGTACTCTAAAGCCTTCATAACAGGTCAAAAAGTTAGAATACACTATTGCGCTATTACAAAGCAAGCAATTTTTCGCGGGTTTGTTCTTCCTGTTCCTAAGACTGCGGAGTTCAGGATTGTACCACGGGGGAGATGAGCATGTAGACCTAATCCGTTTTAATGGAACAAAGAAGTTAAACAAATCATATACATATCTTGTTATAAAATAGGGAGCCGCAGACATCAATATTATTATTGTCCAGCAATGCCGAAAAACCGACTGAAAGGCGATTAAACGTTATCTCAGAGAAGTTTGATCTCTTATAGTGAAAAGCATGGTGTTCGAAATTGGGATCCGCGATACTTGTACCATCGTAAGAGAAAGAGACAAAGATGGACGGAAGAAAACTATCAATGCCGGATAACTGATCAGAAGCTAAGTCGACTATAGTGTTAGTCGAATCAAAAGAAAACACAAGATTCAACTGCCTTCCCATAGAGTTTTTTTTACATTACTCATTTGGTGCAAACCAGAGGAAGCAATGGTGTCAAGAAATTTAGAAGCCATAGATGTGGGATAACATGAGGGAAGGTAGTCATCGTCATCAAAGTTAGGTACCTATAAAATATTGGGTAAATTAAAGTCACCAAGAAGAAGAATTTTATCTTCAGGGTTCGTCATATTATGGATGAAGTCCAAACTAAGGGTTAGAATATCATAAAGACTGCGAACTTCAGTATCAACGAAGTTTGTCAGGTTAGGGGGAATTTAGCAACACAGCAAAAAGATATTGAGCTTAGGTAGCGATTGCTTAAGAACCAAGAGTTCAATAATAATTGAACTAGGTAGGCAGGAACATCAACTAAGCTGCAGTTAAAGTTTGATCTGCAAGCAACCAGTCCTCCACCACCCCGACACAGAGATTCAGAGTGAAATCATTAATGTCCCAAAGAAAATAGACACAATATGTAAGTCTTGCGTAACGACTTCCGTCATCCGCTGTCGCCCCGGAAAAAAATTAAAATTGGTCGTTTAATACGGAACGATATCAGTGATGTCTCCTCTGGAACACAGAAGAAATTTGTTTAGTTATTTGGATAGAGTCTTGTTTAGTTATTTGGTAGTCTTTTAAAATAAGGACTGTCCTTATCCACGCTCTCTTATAGGTATTCCAACATTATTGTGGCAGGCGACTTTAATGTCAATATCCTTATTAACAACAATAAATCAGAAGACTTCCGGAATCTTGCTCATTCGCTGCATCTTCGAGTAATTAATGATTCTCCAACATGCTTTAACACTACTTCTCGCTCTCAATTGGATCTTTTAGTAACTACTGATTCCGCAAGTGTAATACGTCATTCTCAACTCTCTCCCCCCTGCAATCCTTGATCACGAATACTATTCCTTAAATATTAATTAGCTTTAATGATTTTGCAGCTATTAATACTAATCTTCTTTTAGATGTGTGCAGCAACACTAACTGGAATCTATTGTTGGATTTGAATATTACCTCTTCTTCGCATTCTCTTGACACAGGTGCACTGGCTTTCAGTAACGTCTTGTTGGACCTGATTAATAAATACGCTTCCCTGCTGTAGAGAGTTGTAAAAATAAACGGCTGTCCGTGGTTTTCACCTGAAATCAAGAAGTTAATTGCTGAACGTGACTTCTTATTCCGCCAGCATAAAAGACTCAGATCCTCAAATAGTCACCTCCTTTTCAGGAAATCGTGGAACCTTGTAAGCATAAGGAATATAGAAGCAAAGTCAACATATTATGCGTCTAAGCTGGACTGCTATGCTGCACCCAAGAAGCTTTAGACTGGGTGTCAGTGGAAAAGATTCCTCGCATGCGATCTTGATGCTAACGAGCTTAATAACTTCAAGTACTGGAATTTGCATAAACTTCAATAGTGCATCCTCTTTACTGAATTTCTTCGTAGATCACTCTGGATCACAGTTTAATTTTCGCTGCATTGATGAGGTTGAGGCTGCGAACGCTATTAATTCTAATAAGTCTAATGCAACTGGACTAGATGATATCTCCCCACGCTTTCTAAAGCTAATTTTACCTTTCATCATTGGAGCCATCACTAGAATTTACGACTCACGTTGCAAGCGCAAGCTTGAAATAGCTTACAACGATTCCATTAAGGTTTGTATTCAGGTTGCGTAGGTATGATCACATCTCTCCCTTCCGATATAAAATTCTGGATTACTCATTGGAAATATACCTACTTAAAACGCAGAACACTACTTTTCCTTTATTAAATCCCTTATAATCGATGTCCGGCATATCTTTACGATCTGGTTAATTTTTTGCATGGTAATAAAGGCATAACTTTTTAAAAGGTTTTACAATTGCTTTGGTTGAATTTTTATTTAGTAACTTTAGTAGTACTGATTAAGAGACTTTATTTTTGTCTTATTGTACTCAACTTGTTGCATAAATTTATCATTATTAAATAATGGCCGCAACGAACATTTTCTTTCGACAGGTAATTATTGAGGAATGCGAGGCAGGTGTATTTTAGAACTTTTAATTAGAAATCTTTATGCTTGAGGGCCTTCATAGCACGAAAGTAAATTTCGTAGATTCTGTAGTATTACATGACTTATGTATGCCTTTACCAAGCTGTGTATAAAAATCTGACTTTAAACATACTAAAAAGGATTTAAAACGTGTCGCTTATCTTGGTAGTATATGCAAATTGAATGATTATATTCAACCAACCGCATGAACATATTGGTCCCCCAAATACTGCCCTAAATTGCGGAAAAACAATATCTAAAAGGATTCCGATAATGAAATTCTCCGGAGAAATACTTCTTGCGTAAATGTGGTGTGTTATTGTTTGGGGGATTCTGGCAACAATTCGATAAGCGTGAATACTTACTTAAAATGCAGTCATAATCGCAAATTAAATCCATTGAACAACACTTTGCAGACAGGAAAGAAAGAATTTTTGTTGAATGTTTGATAAAATGAAAAACGCGTACATAGCAGCGTCAGACAGACCCGGCGCCTAGCATTGAAACTTCAAATCGTTTTCAGTCCCATCCCTATCCGCAGCCAAATCGGCAAACAAGTTGGAACGTAGAGACGGAAAGGAAAAACCCAGGAAGACACTATATAAATGAATTATTTATGGAGTGGCTTCCGTCTCCGGTTGCGTTCAACTGTTGCACCGAAGAGAGAAATTGGAATTTAATCACTTTAATTGAGGTATTTGTGGGCTTTCGACGTACATAACTAATTTCGGGATTTGCATATGTTGGAGCGCCTGGGTCCTGCGAAAATATTTCGAGTGCGGGCCAGAAGCTCCAGCGCTCTTACAACTGCCTGAAAATTTTCATCCAAAATACAAATGCTCTCGCTCATAATTCATGTTAATTTAATGGTCTATTTAGGTCCGGTTTGTTCCAACTCTAATAAATGCTTCACAAAATTTGAGTTTCACATTTTTTTCACCTGTTGCTACGAAACCTGTTTCACTGCGGAATTTCTCTCCTATTTAGCCCCGTGCATCGTGTGTCTAACACACCTGTATTGCAAATGTAGTATACCTATCATCGGTTACAAAAACCAAAAATCAATATCAAATCTACATTTACAGCAGTTTTATATAACCTATAAATTTAGACAGTGTGCATTCGCATACGCTAATAAACTCGTATGTCATCCCCCCGTAAAAGGTAAAGATTTGCCTTTGAGGGCGGTAAATTTTTTTTATTTGATTTATTTTTCCTCCACTCGATGGCAATCATTTTGATGTCTCCAATCGAAGTTCAAAGAAAATCATTTCCACGGCGGAAATGAAGTGATGGCGAAAGAAAAAAGAAGCCATGGAGTTCGATAAAATCTTGTTTCATGACATGTGCTCCAGAATCGCGTATACATAAAGATCGAATTCGATAAAGCTAAAAGCACAAGTCTTTTTAAAGGAGGTGCTTTGATCTTGTGTTTTGAAGTATTCTTCGCCGCATTAAATGTTTTTTAAAAGATTTTTATTTTCGTAGAAATGTGATAAAGTTCTTTTCATATAAAAAATATTTTTGAGACAAAGATAAGACTTTTTCTTGTAGAGATTTAAAAATTCTGGAATCGGCTCCTAAAGGTTTTTTTACAAGAAAATTCTCCATCCGAAAAATCAGCCTCTACAAATGATATTGGTGATTTAATGACATCAATTACTAATTGTCTGCTATTATATTCGATAAAAAAAAACGAAATAATTAATTCCATTAATTAGTAATTAAAATTATTCACTGTCAAAGGTCAATTATTTTGGATATTGAAAAGACTTTTATATAAACATCAATCGAATTAACAAAAAAAGCCTTAACAATTTCATAGAAGAGGCGGGATATCGACGTGATGGTCGCGTGCATGCCGTAAAGAACACGGTATAGAAAAATTAACAGCCTCCAGCAATTCATTTCCAGGGAGTCCAGCGAAATCAATCCCAAAATATCGGCATAAGAGGGAAGCACCCAATGATCATTCCAGGAAAACCCGCGTAGGGCAAACCTAAGGAATCTGCGCTGCACTGCCTCGATGCTGTCGATGTTAACGGCAAAGTAAGGGGACCATACAGGGCTAGCGTATTCCAAAATAGGTCTAACGAAGGTACAGTATAGAAGCTTGGTCAGGTAGGGATCATCAAGTTCCTTAGAACATCTCTTGACGAAGTTGATCGAGTAAGCCCTACAAACAGTAGAGTCAATATGATCCTGGAAGGAAAGACGAGAATTGACGACCACTCCCAAGTCTCTCACCCTGTCAACCCTACCCAAAACAACGTTGATGGAGTAGTCGGAGAGGACAGGATTTCTTCTACGGGAAAAGGTCATAACGGTACACTTGCCCGCATTTAAAGGAATTCGGTTACGCAGACACCAGTTGCTAAACACCGCCAAATCTGAGTTCAGAAGGTTAATGTGAAATTCATGAGAAACAGTGATGAAAATCTTAGCATCATCAGCATAACAGAGAATTCTACTTCTGGACAAAAAGAAGTTCTTGCGTTAATTTGATCTTATACGGATGAAATCCATTTACCATCAATACATTATGCACACTTGATTTGCATATGCCCGTTTGTTGAGCAATCTTTCTAAGAGATGTATGGACCTTCTCAACAACGCTTGCACAAACTTCTAAACTATTATCATCGTTTGTGGCTTCTTTTTAACCGACTTCCCAAAAACAAAGAGGTTCTAAGTTCGAAGTGTATTTTTTTTTCTATGTCTGACCGGGCATAACTTCGTAACGCGTCGACCGATTTTTTTGATTCTTTTTTTGTTGGGTAGGGTATGTTCACCGATTGTTAACATGTCAAAAATACCATGAAAAATTTTTTTAGTGAAATGGAGGTGGGGTAGGGTAGGTAGGGTTGAATCTAACTTTTTAAGGCGTGGATCGATTTGGATGGTTGTTTCTTCGTTGAATAGAGTAGAAGACACTAAAAAGTGAAAAATAAAATATAAAAAAAAAAGTTGAACTGACTTGACAAATAGCGCTAAAAAGCATAAAATAATTTTTAATTTTATATCTACTACGACATTTTGCGTTAAAAATTAAACAAATAAAACAACTACAGAACCGCAATTGAAGGTAATACTTTAATACTACCTGAACGTTTCAGCTTACGGGATCATAAGAAAGGACGATTAAGTACTTTTGTTGTAGTTGTGTGGTTTGTTTGATTTGCACCGACTTCAAAATGTCGTAATAGATATAAAAGTAAAAATTATTTTATGCTTTTTAGCGCTTTTTGTGAAGTTGGTTCAACTTTTTTTTCAAAACTATTTTTGTACTTCTAGATCTTGGTCGATCTTTTACAGAACCAGTTTCTTGATATCCACTCACTGTTTTACACACAGTTGATTTTGCAATGGGTGGACAATGCGGATGAGTATAATTACATAAATGAACAGTTTCTTCGAACGACCTTGTTTTTATACCATACCCTCGTAGTATGAGGACATCTATACGTTCTTTCACTGACAAATTCGTTATGCTAAATAACAGTATGAGTTGACGGTGATTGTCACTAACTCTTAAATTGGAACGAATGTTATTGTTCTTACCACACAAATGTTGGTGTCACACTAATGTTATTCTTAACAATTAAGGAATCTAAAGGCGTATCAACTGTGGCTTCATTTAATAGATTCAGTTTTCCTTCCGCGGGAGGGTAGGTGGAGGGTAAAATGGGATATGATTTGGATAAACTTCTTAAAAAATTGTGTGCGTATTTTCTAGTTTTTCCATTTAAGGGTAGGCTCTAGTGTCGAGCAATTTCAAAAAATTAATTTTTCTTTTTTTTTGCGTATTTCAAATCCTTATAGTGTCCAGAATAACCTTCTAAAATGATTTGACGAAGTTCGGAAAGTGTAAAAGTTACAGCCGATTTAATGCGAACGCGTACCGGCCGAATATCATGTCTACGTTCGGGCCAAATGCAGATGCACACGCGTCGTATTGTTTACTCAGCAGGTATAAAAATTCCTTTATATGTTCTGTTTGGACGAAATAATGTTCCTTGAATATAGTAGTCAAAATCAGTTTCACAAGGAAGAGAAAGGATTGCTCTATGGTCCAGGAACAGCTGACTAGCTGCTAAAACTATTAGCAGGAAAAAAATATTCCACAGTCTTAGCACCATTGTGTTACCTGTCATATGAGATATTAATAACGTCTCTAGCACTAAAAATTTAGAAAATGTACGTTAAAATGTTAGACTGTCTTTTTTTCTACGTAAAAAAATTTCAAACGCTATAGCTGGGGGATGGGAGGGGTATAGACTCCCTTCCATAAAATTTTTTTTCGTTTTCAAAGCCACAAAGTTGTTGTTCACCCTTAAGAGCAGATAGATTTCACCCGTCCTGTATCTCACTCCTTTTTGGTGTTTCCCAAGGATATATCCTTTGTTTGTTAAATATTTTGCTATTTGACCTCAAAATATCGATGCGCCAGCTATACTTGTGATAGCTAATTGTCCTTATTAAAGAGCTCAAATAATTAAATAAAATTCATACAGTTTGTAGTCTTCCACATATATTAAGCTATTTATGTACGTATTTTGGTTTCATAGGGAAGAGGGAGTACCAACCGAAATTTAATTGTTCTGTCGCAGTTAGTTCATAAGCCTTTTATTTAACTTTGTCAAACGCGAATAGTGTGGTATGTACAGCCCCTCTTCAAATATGAAAGTTATACTCAAGTCTGGGCCTGATTAGTAATTCAGATCTGAGTCAGATGGACTGAGGTATTTCCTACATCATTATAAAAAACAAAAGCGTTTCATTGGCGGTAAAAACATATAATCGACTCAGTTAAGATTGATGAATGATGAGTGATTTCAATTTTAATAAACGATCTACATAACTCTCTTTTACAACTCCGAGTGCAAAGCCTTGAAGACAAACTTAAGAGGGTATGCCACTGTGACTTTCAGTTATTTTATACTAATTTTGATAATTGTAAATGTGGATGGCGCAGGGATGACCCTGAACAGCTGCTTGGAGGTGGGGCAAGTGCCATGGAGATAAAAACAAAGTCTACCCGAGGAATTTCGGTGTTGAATTAAAAGCAAATTTGACCGATTGAAAAAGAGTTTCGGAGGTGGTAAAGCCTTTTTTTCGAAGTACTCTTTAATTGTTTACGTTTGCCGGTGGGGGGAGGAGGGGGGTGGCTCCAGATAATTGGAAATTCTAACTGGTTAAAGTTTACACTGTGACATTTTTATAATATCAACATAAATGTAGCTATCGTTGTACATAGTTGTTTTTTTGCTGTTTTTAACAGAATAGCGGTGGTTGAAAATTTCTATAATTTTTTTAATTATTATTATTTCACTACGTTCGACTAGAACATTTTTGGATGAGACCTACCGGAGGACTGGAAAAGTGGCGAACGGTTCTATGGAGATAGCACGTGCTGGCGAGCAGAGGTTCCCGAAGTAGGAACTTCATCCCGGTGCTACATCTTCCATCTGGACTGAATATATCCGCAGTTTCAGCGACGAGAGGATTCAGGTCTTTCAATATTATTCATTTCGTGGGGTTAGAACGAAATATATAGCACCAACTAGTTCAAAAGGAAGGAGGGTAAAAATAAATTCAGCCACTACTGACCCCTGCAGGAATTACAGGTTGCATGAAACGAGATCATTTTTCTTAACTGCTCCATATCCAGTCACATCAGGATAAAGTACAAGAGCTGTTCAAAAAAGAATGATTTTTTTTTATACGATGTGGCCAAAGCCTAGGGGACAACCCTTTCATGCGTTAGCATGGTTTTGTCCGGAAGGGAATCAGGGTAAGGGAAGTGAGGAAAACCTGGTCTCCAACCCGGGACCCATGGCATGGTGGTCGCGCCGCTTAACGAATTGATCCAACTCCATCTCCATAGTGACACTGGGGAAAAATGAGGACTTCTGTATCTGACGATGCGCGTAACGTGCTAGATATTCTCCTACCATGTCGAGCATAGATAAAAAGTTAGAGCAACCTGAAATTTTTAGTAAAAATCTGGAATACCCAAAAAGACGCGTGTGAATTATTAACTACGGTGTATGGTGATGTATGAACCAGGTGATCTTCTACAAGTGGTATAAAGCGTTCGAGGAGTGTAGAGAGGGCATAGCCGACGAGCCGCGCGACGGTCACTCTTCAAAATCTCGTACCGCGGTTGTAAAGAAAATAGTTGCCGTTATCATCCGCGAACTACAAATTATCGTTAGGGAGCTAAACATTTCAGTTGCCTGTGCATTTTCTATTTTGCAAGATGATTTGGCCGTACGACGCGTGTCTTGCCACGCCTGCTCACACCGGAGCTCACACTGTAGTGGATTTCTTGAATGCTGGCGGCATCGCAACTGTACCCCACTCACCACACAGCCAAGATTTGACTTCTCGCGACTTCCAGCAGTTCCCCGAAATCAAGTTTTTACTCAGGGGTTGGAACGTAAAGGCCAATAACGAGGTCATTAAACCTGTGGATGCGCGCTGCAAGGAGCTCGAGAGAGATGGTTTGGCGTTCGTTTTTAAAAAGTATTAGGAACGGTGGGAAAACGATTTTAGAACCAAGGTGGAGTTACTTCTGACAAGAGCATGTAGATATGAAAGACTGAATAAAAATATTTTTTTCTGCAGTGCGTTTTTTTCATCACTTTATGAACAGCCCTCGTATATACTTCTGCTGCCCACTAATTACGTCACTGATCCTTTGTTTTCAGAAAGCACTAAAACGATAGATCATTTGTGATCAACATTTGTTTTTGAATATAAATTATGCAGCTGGAAAATAGGTTTTTTTTAAATTTTTTGAAAATAGTTGTAACTTTCATTTGGCGCTAGAAGAGCAAGCAACAGATCTAGCGTTAAAGTCTGGTTAAATCTCATGAATTTTATCATTATCATATCATATCAGTGGGCAAGAACTATGTCTTTCAAGTGTGCGATGTTTCTTAATAGGATATAAATTTAATATTATGCAATATTTTCCTTGTTTTCAAACAAATTAAAAATTGATATTTATTTTAAACAATGCCTTAGTTTATAGTGTCACAAATGACGTTACTGCAAAACAAAAAAAATTTATACAAAGCAATAACCGAAAAACTAATTATACACTTTAAGATATTCCGAAAGGAAGAACCTTCAAGAACTTAAAATAAGTCGTTAAATGTCTATTCCTGTTTGTGGTAATGACTGAATCCGGAAAACGAAGATAATGTTCTTAACCAACGTATACGATACTTCACTCAAATATCTATTCGCTTGACTACACGAACTGAAAAGACATCCTGCATCCATAGAAACACCATACACCTACATAATGCCATCATAAGATTCATAGACATTGCTTCGACTAACAGGACATTCTTCGAGTCGTTAGCGAACTCAGACGTTAAGCTTTAAGGAGCCTCTGAAACAATTACTTAAGCTAATTTCCTTTGCAGCACATTGCTTGTATGCGTTCGACAATGTATCCAACAAAGGACGGAAATCTTTTTACTACACGTTATAACAGAGGATGCCTTGAGGAGTTTGCTTCACGTAGAATACTGCTCAGATACATCGCGGAGACAATAACATTGACAACTTAAGAAGGAAAGGATCATAAAAGCCAAATCCCATTCTCATTTTAAGCTCAAAGCCCATTAAGTTTAACAATGCAAGGCCACCATCAACAACGTCGGCATCAATGTGTGTCTACCGGCAGAGATAAATCATGAAACCATTATTTATGTCTCCCTTACGACAAATCGATAATCGACAATGGCTTGTCTGACAATATTCCCAACAGAAAAATCATCGTTCCGAGAAAAAAAAGACTGGTCCAACAAGATAGCACTGGTGCATGCATTTTATCGATGAATGCTGCTGAGATGCATGACAGAACGCCCCACTTTATATGCACGTTGACTTTTTAATGCTCGCTGTACTCGGGGTGCATTGAATTCTGCGATGCTCGATCCATTAATTCCTCGCATACCGCCCCCCACCAAAGACCCTAGAATTTGGTATGAATGAAAGAGCACTTTTGAACTTACTTTTACTTCGCCACGGTACTTGACCAGTGCTCTTAGATTCTCTTAGGGCTCAGAAATATGATTATAAAGGAGTAGGTGCTTGGCGGGCACTTTGTACATAAAAATTACGCCCTTAATTGAAATAATGCAAATATCGTGTAGTGAAAGAAATTGCCGGAGAAGGGCAAAAAAAGGTGAATCGCTAATGTAAAAGGGTGGAATGTTCCATGAACATATTCATGCATGCAATTTTCAGGGTTTATCTTTCTTTGAAATGCGTTTTCCCCAGTCACAGCGAAGTGGAGTAAATGGAGTTCATGTTATCGTTCACTAATAACATCACCTGGTAAGACATAATTTTTTTCACTTTGGAGAAAAACTCCTACATCGTGTTAGTATAGAATACTGTTAATCCATAGAGACTAAAAGCATTACAGAAAAAAGGGTGATTTTACAGCGATGCCGATGTTGCAATAACATTTATGTTACGTTGTTATTACAGTAGCAATAACATTCGTGGAATACATCACCCACTTTGTTTAGTTTAATAATTTTTAATAAAACAACAATAAGGGGGAATCGGGGCATATTGTTACACCTATAGTATCTCAACTTACGACATCATTCACGCGTGCCTTCAAATGTGTGTGTGTTGGGCAACTGAAATTGACATGTTTTACCGTCGCCAAGTAAAAACAAAATTTGATTAAGGGCATGATGCACACGCTCATGTTAATGTTCCGTAGAGTTATTTCTAAATTTTGGCTACCGTGTTTTTAAATTTCATTAATTAAATATATTTCTGAACAATCATTTCGACATAAAAAAGAGGATTACGTTGGGGGGGGGGGATGGAGACATGTAACACAAATGCCTTCGAATATACATTGCGAATCGAGAGTTTCGGACCTTAGAAGATTGCAGATGTCTAAAATATAGCTTTGCAAACTCGATGGTGGGGGGGAGGGGGGAGGAATTGTTTGAATTGTAGAAATTGTTCATCATAAGTGGAAAATTATGTGGCATAAAAGGAAATGAAAATATATTTTATAATGTGCAAATAAAGTCCTTTCCTATGATACCCCACTCGACCTAGTAACCCTCACTTTCAAATTTTACGTTTCCCGAGCCTTTGAAATTTGCAGTAAAGATGGGCAAGCATTATTTATAACTATTCTAAATTTCAAATCGATAGCATTAGTAGCTATAATCCACCAGAATGTAACGTAATTACCTTTATTATCGAACAATGACTAACGTTATTATTACGAGCCTATGTGGAATTCACAGTATCTTATTTAATCAAAAAAAATATGTCAGGTTTGCTTGATAACTATTCCTAATTCACTCACATTTTAAGGACACTTCTTTGATATTGTAACGTGCACGAGGTAGGCCGCGAAAAGGGAAATAGTGAACCGTGTAATGTGTACTTCCAAGGTGGCCAGAAATCTAGGCAAGGAAATGTCAAAAGTGAAAAGTCAAGGACGACTCGAAGCTATGGTGAATATATGAGGTGAAAATGTGTAACGGAAACATCTAGAACTAAGTGGCAGAAGTTTCTAGAATTAAGCTAAGTAGTATATATAGGGCTGAGCAGTAGCCTAGTTAGTTAGTCGCGATTTAGACTGCTAAGTGATAATGCGAATAGTTAGTTGTATTTTAACCCGTGAAGTGAAACGGTGCATCGAATTAGTCAGTATGGTATGGAATAAAAATTGTGAACATTTGAGACTGTAAATAAGTGTCTTAATTAATCTGTCGAGCCCGAAGAGCCCATTTACGTTACAATATATTCATATTTAGCCTTGACCATAAATGTTCTATAGGCGAAAGATTGGGAGCATGAGGGAGCTTTAATAGAACATTGGAGTTGAATCGGTGGCACAATCTCTGGATACCGGTTTGAGCCTGCATATGAGTTTTTCATTTGCAGTTGCAATAAAAATTAAAAAAAAGTCCACTCCATCTCTGGGCTGTTGTTTAGCTCGCAGCAATACAAAAGCAAGACACTCAATTTCCCTCATTTTCCTTGCTCTTATTCGCTTCCGTACAAAGCCAAGTTTTACCCTGGGCTTTGGCTACATCAAGAAAAGAAAAATTATTTTCTCCTCTTTTAGGTGTCCTGTGACGATTTTCTCCCTATGGATTGGCACATTACCCTGCTGCAATTCAAAATTTGTGCCAATCAGAAATCTCTTTTTTAGGATAACTACGTGTTCAAGAAGTTTTAAATAAACTGCCGTACAAGAATTCCTTTCTCTTGTTTCTTTATAGTGTGTTTGATGCAGATATACGAAAAAGATTAGCCCTTTCCTCGCTAAACATATATTTGACCATTATCAGCCTCCTACGTCCATAAAATCCTATACCAAAAAGTTTTCATCGAGACTTTACCGCATATGTGAAAAGGTCTGATGCAAATAAAGTCATAATTCCTACGTCAGAAACTTAACAGGTTAAGAAAGGTTAACTTCTTTGGTTGAAGAAGAGGCCTCCAGCCAGAGATGATTTATGGATGTACACTGCTGTGGTACGTCCTAGTCTGGTGGTCCATGTTGAGTAAGTGATGCAACCTGTTTAAGCCAATATTATCAAACAGCTGCTCGAGATGTGCTTTTGCACCTACTACCCTTAGATCTGAACATTAAGACTTTCCGGGAGACGAGGTGTAATAATCAGGCTTTTAGTTGTTTTATTAACTGTTTCCCCTCGCCAGGTTTGCATCTAGAACAGGCTGTGATAAACTATTACAATAATATGAATATGGAAATGACTATTTGCACTTATCGTGTACTTATGTGTAGTTCCGTGTCTTTCCGTGTACACGAAAATTATACGGCAATTTGAGAGTGGTAAATAAACACTTCCCAATAACATCCTGGACTTGCTGCCAAGTTTCAGAAAAAATGTTGCGGTGACCACAGCGGAATGGTAGATAGAATGGCGGAGTGATGGGGGCTTTCGATACAACGATATTCACCGTAGGGTGCTAGTCGACGTAGGTGTGGCTGTTTTCTCTATATATAAAAAATGGCTCATGTGACATCTTCCACGCTTGAATGCTCGCTATCCTGAAGGCTTATCAGGCTACGAAACGTAATGCTTCATTCTGTCAGGGTAAATACTATAATAACTAAATAGTCGGCTTCGCTCCTTCAGAAATAAAACCTTCTCTAGGCCTTACTCGTTCAAGTTCTTTAAATACTTTAAGTTAGCAGCAATCCACGGTTGAAAAGTCCGAGTGCCCTTAAATGACGAGAGAGGCACACAGTGAGAAAAGCATAGATAAATAGCATCATAGAAGGACCTTCGGTGTAGGTGAAACAGCTTTATCAAAACAACAGACTAGTCATATTCATATATTTCAGAAGCCAATGTTCAGATTTGAAATTGAAATAATTAACAGAAGATAAAAAAGAATCAAAAATAACCTGATCAAAGTTATTATAATGTTAAGTGCTGGATGATGAGAAGATTCAGGAACCAGGTGCATCGAACCACATTTTAACTGTTAACAGGGGTCAGTGGAGAGCACAAAATCCAGAAAATTGCCGAAGTCATTTGAAATACCATAGGACTGCGACAAACCGACAGAAAAAACATAGCCGATAAAGGATTCAGAAAGCCCAGGAGCAACAGAAAACAAAAAAAGCAAATAGTCGTTATTGCCGGAATATCGACAGTTAACAGACGGAAGGTTAAAATCTCCCAAAATAGCAAGCTAATCAGATGGCATCATCACATCTGTAAGACTCCTAACGCATTAGGCAATATAATCATAAATATCAGTCCATGAGCCAGGAGAAATATAAAAAATTTCAACATAAATCTGTTTCAGAAGGCAGCTGAAAGCAACGCACAGAACCTTAAAATTGACAGAACCAAGAATACTGATAAGTGCGCACGGAATATCCCTACGAATAGCGTAAAAAGGTCCACCTGCAATAGGAACGGCAAGAAAAGAAGCATGACTATTATGACGGAAGACCACGAACGAAGAATCAAAGAAATCAGCTTTGAAAATTCTTCCACAAAGCCAGGTCTCTGTAGAGCAGAATACATCGATTCATATTTTAGTAGAAAGAGCTACGGAACGATTTCTGTACATGAGAATTAGAATTACAACTCTAAAAGATGCTGTGTAGAACCATCCCTCTCGGGGACGATTAAGTGACAAGATGTAATCAACAACATCATTATCAGATGTATCTTGATGTATCCTGGATATGAAAATACATTTAGAGAGTTTTCTCAATCTCAGAGCGATAGTGTAAAAGCTTAGTCATCAACAGAAGTGATAACTGCTCTCTTAGCAGGGAGAGCGTCAGCTAAGGTGCTGGGAGCGGCCGAGAACTGGCGGGAACGCCAGAGATACATGTTGACCTGCTGGATTTCAAGGCCGTCATTTATATGTACAAAAGAATAAAACAAATAAAAGTAAAAATAAAAGGAGAAAATGAAAAACAAAAATAAAAATATAAAATAAAATAAGGAAACAATTAAATAACACAAATCAAATTTATAGATCAAAACAATTACGATTTAAAATAAAATACCAAATAAAAATTAATAAAAAATAAGAATAAAATATAATAAACAAAAATAATAAAAATTCTTAGGCCTAAAATGACTTCAGGCCGTAGTTATTGCGGTTATTGCGACGAAGAGGGGAACAGAGAAAGTAACTAACTCTAACGGAACGAATAGGAACTCGGATATTCAACAATGACAAAAGTTCTGGCGTGTCAATAAAACCCATCGACGATAACGGAAATCCTAGATCTGTTGCGCTTATCTTTTATCGAGTCCAAAGAGAGTAGCCAATGTCTGTCATTTTATGCGAGCAGTCTCAATAAAAGAAAAGTCCCCAAAGGCCATACTACAAAAGGGGACGAACGAACGTACAAAAAGAAACTTGGTGATGAATTGTTAAACTCCTTATACCATCTTTTTACGAAGCCCAACGAAGCATTGATCTTATTAATAATGTAACTGATGTGATCAACGAAAGACAGATGAAGATTAAAAACAACACCAAGATCCTTTCCTTAATCCAGTCTGGTAAGCAAGCTGCCATTGACAAAATAATTATACATTTATGGATTATTCCTTCTATAATACGAGATAAACGTACATATATTTATCGACATTTAGATACATATTGTTTGAAATAAACCAATAATTGCAAGACTTAAGCTCAAAGTCAAGCTAAAAACAATTATTTGTATCAAAGACAACACGACAAATTTTAGAATCGTTCGCATATCATACAATTTTCGATTTCGTTAAGATGGAACTTTATAAAAATAATAAATAAAAGAGGAGCCAAATGATTGCCCTGGGGCACACCAGAAGTGACTGATATTTCACAAGAGAGAGAATCACGAAACAGAACATTCTGTGATTGGTCAGAGAGATAGGAAGAAATTCAGTGGACGAAAGAGATGGCAAACTCAGCATAGTAAGTTTTAAAACAAACAATTTGCGATCAATGCGATCAACAACCTTACTAAAACCAGCACAAACCAATCAAGCTGTTTACCATCCTCAAAATGTGATATCTCAGCGAAAAAACAGATATTTGAGCAAACTCAACGGCATTTGAAAGAGGAAAACTTGTACTATAAGATCCCACAAATAGGTTTTAAAAAAAAAAATCGCGGTGCTACATAACCTGAAATATGTCAAAAGACAGTGTTTTTTGTACTTTTAGGTAAGTTCGCAGTACTGCATAACCTCAAATATGTCAAAAAGCAGTGTTTTTTGCACTTTTAGGTTAGAATATCTCAAAAACCTGACGTGATAGTGAAATTCTGAGCCCGAATTTGGTTTCAGCGGGAAAAATTTCTTCATTTACTTACATTTAGGAAAAAATACCGCAGGACATGGACGACTTAAAGAATGTCATCGGGCAATGATTGCACCGTTGGTGGGTATGTGACGGGCACGCGGGACTCGTCGTACGAACTACAAACATTACTGTTAATTTTCCTCACTCATTTCTACTTAACTGATATTTAGTTTTATTTAGAAAAAGACGAAAATGTTCCGCACAAAAATATTCTCCCAGTTGTAACATATTTTTGGAGAATTTTAGGTCAGTTGTATCTGGAACACGTATCTAGAGCCAAGCGGTACTAGATAGAGAGTTGAAATTTGGTATAGTTAAATATTGCTGTGGCCCGCATAGAACAATCAAATATGAATTCAATACAATGGTAATACTGTAAAATTATAGCATTTAGTTACAACCGCAGAACTCATTTACAGCAATTAATTCAGCTTTTGGACAATAAAACTAATTCCTTAGTAATGTAAGGTTACACTAGTAATAAATATTTTAAAAAAATTAAAAATATAATAGAAAATTTATGAAGAGCATAACTGTCTTGAAAGCTTTTTAATTTATTAAATACTAAAATGAAATATATCAATTTTTCCGCCACGATAGTCACTTTGCATATTGCTATAAAAATTTCATGTTGTCTCACCTGTGGTGTTCGATACTTTACACTGGTTTACCACTTAACTACTGGTATATGGGAAAAAGTACCACATGCTGACTACATACCTGAAAGTAAAAAAGGAAAAACACAATTATTTATAGAAAGCCTGAAGGCAATATCATCTGTAAAATAAAGTGCGCTAATGCAAGGATATTTTAATGTTGGGGGTACCATCATACTCAAATAAAATAAAATTCAAAACGATTCAGCTGGTCTGCAGGATGTGATAGTGGTGTGAAACGACCCTTTAAGTCGCTCCCCTGGGAGATATAATCGTAAACAGGCAACACACCGGAGCGATTTTAACAGAACAGAAACCATAATCTTCTTTTATAGTTTCGCATGCTCCCTTAATTGTCCTCCTTTGGCTCAAGGTGAAAGCGAAAGGAGGAAAAGTAAACTGGCGTCGAAATGGTTTTATATGCTATTCGGTAGCCTACATGAGAATGTGATGAAACAGCAGACAGAAGCACTTAATCTATTATTGGCCTAGAAAGGATTCTTTTAACATTCGGGAGAAAAGTGATTTTTCCGTTGTGCTTTGGACGCTAAACAAATGGGCGTAGCCCATCAGGTATGTTAAGCTTTAACACAATATTATAAAGTGTAATTCGATACACCTGAAGAGGGTTGTGTCATAAGCATATTATGTACAAATGATGACATGCCATTAGTCAACGGCTGTGCATGATTATGCTCCCGGCTCTCGACAGTACCCATGTGGAAATTTAATATGATTGAAGCTGTTGAACAATGGGAACCTAATTGCCATGCAGCGCTGTGTTAAATTGCATAAATCTATGCACATATATTCGGAAAATGTATTTACTCCTGGTCCCTCGTAATCGAACTACACAGCAAAATCAATAAGGATGTAACTATATTATTCCTCACGCTAAAAAGGGCAAGGAAAATCTGATTTTAGCATTTACACATGAAAATATTAAAATTTGAGATTTTATCGTCACTCGGACCAGCAGCATCCATATTGGTTCAAAGTTTAATGGAAATGCAGGCAAAGCGTTTTCGAACATTAATTATTACTCGATCATTTTCGTCTCAATTAAACACATTAAATTTCACTTCAAAGTGAGTAAATTTCCCTGCAAATGCTCTTTGTGCATGAAGTATGGCAGAACGCTCCAAGATGTTTAAGTTCTTGTTGTAGTATCATGTTTTTGCTGCAAAGGATATTAATTTGCTTACATGATTTCTCAAAGGCTAATTGCTTAATAAAATAGGGCAAGTAAAATTACATTAAGCTAACATTACCAAATCGTATGAACATGGGAGGCAACAAAGTTAATCTACTCTTCCTTAGAAGTTTTTTTTTAGAAATTGTGGGATAATCTGGCGAGTATACATAATTATGAAGTACAACTGGAATGCTCTAGGATTTCACCAATGCGACCTTAGCCTTTGTCCTCCACCTATTACTAGATCTAGTTCTATTTTGCTATTTGCATGGTGTTCAAAGATTTTTACAAACTGTCCCTTTGAGAGATATCACATTATTAATATAATTATCTGGTGTTACACAAGGTTCCAGCAGCGGACCTATATTATTTATTCACTGGTTGCATATACAGGTAAAATACGGTTTTTAATAGCAGTTTCGTCTGTAATAAAGCTTCAATGCTTAATATATTAAAACCACAAAAATAATTAAGGTTGCCTCTCCCAGCTATATTTAACCCTTAGCTTGTGTCATGTGACATTCAGTACGTAGCTAGAAATTCAAGATACAAGTGATCGCATCTTCAATAGAAGAATCAATCTCATGTAAAGGTGCAGGATTTGGAGCAGTTATGTCCGTCGTCGTTGTAGTAAATAATAACGTGTTGGTCTTCCATCCCGCAGATTCCAGCACCACCAGTGGCGATCTATAGTTGTTTTCTTCTGACAAAAGATTGGGAATTGCAGAGTAATGTCGAATCGGGTGACATTCTTTTTCCGCGCCATGCCCCGCATAGGGTTACGGGACCTAGAGAGACATAGAGAGAAAGTGACACAAAAAAACCGAGAGATAGACCATCTTTAAGTTTGGCGTCCAGCCAACTAACCGACTTCAACTGACTTCCCAAAAACTTAGAATCTTACGCGAAATTTTTTTATGAAATAAACCTATGAGCTAGGATAGTGATGGGTAGCCTGACTTCTTAACGCATGGACCGATTTATATGATTTTGAATAGAGTATGTTTGCCGATTGGTACCATGTCAAACATTTTTATGGTGGGGTGCGGATGGGGGCAGGGCGGGAACCTGACTTTGTAACACGTTAACTGATTTGCTTAACTCTTTTCTTCTTGAAGGAGTGAGGACGTTATTCTAGGATAGAACGAGTAGGGCGAATAGCACAAATTTTAGCTGTGTGTCCGGACGCGTCATGGTAAACTAGGTCGGACGAAAATTCAGTGGCAAAGTAATATAGGGGTCACCAAAGTCTTTTAATCAACGCTTGAAGAAGCCAATTATCACTCTTCTTATTTATGGCATAACAGTTATCCTCCGATAAAAAACCAGAATTCGGCTAGACGACCAAAACCTTAGCTTTTCCAAGCGCCAAACATTGATGGTGAGCTTTACAGTGTGGACTTAAATGTGCACTTAACTCTGGTTAGAGGGAGGCGGTTGATAGAACACCAACTATGGAAAATGCCCAGGGCAGAGTTTAAAAGTAGAGAGTCGGAAACGCTCGATGCAATCTTTCGTATTGCATCTGGCGTCGTCAGCATAACAAAGAATTTTGGAATGAGACAGGATCTAAGGAACGTCATTTAGGTATAGCACTGCTCTCAGATAAGTTCTTTGGGGCACCCCAGAAGTATTGGCTCTGACAGAGAGAAAAATGAGATCCTATTATCAGGCAGATATAAACAAACAACAGAAATAGACGGAAATGTGAGGAGAGAGAACTTAAGAATAAGAATTATATGATTTATTCTATCGAAAGCGTTGCTAAAATCAGGTAAAAATGCAGTCACCTGCCTACCATCTTTAATGACAGCGATGTAGAGATTAGAGAATTCCAACAAGTTATGGTGGTTAATTTGCTTTTCATAAGGCCATGTTAAGAATCCTTTGCAAAATAATTTAATCTCTAATTTTTGCAACCTTATCCAAGTACTATTGCCAGTTAAGCTTAAAACTAAACCTATCCTAACCCTCATTCTAAAATTCATGGTTGTAATTAAAATCTTTCTTAGATTTCCTAATTTATGAAAGGAAATAAACCTATATACCAATCATCATTCTACAGTTCATGCACCTAAATGTTATCCGGGCTTCACTTACTTATATGAGAAAATAAGCCTTAACTTACCTAAGCTTATTCTTTATTTGCAGGGTCCCATCCACTACCTCTTCTAAACCTATTACAATTTCATCGGCAAGATTTGAAAACAACAAAATAATTAAAAAAAAATTTCAGCCATTGTTGTATCCCCGTAATAACCAGAATTTTAAATTAAACTCAGGTGAGTAGCATAGGGTCGCCGGTGGAGTAAGTGAAAACATATTATGAAGGTTTCAGTTTCAAACCCCACCGGCGGCAAACCATATTTTCTTCTTCTTACAAAGGACTACGATAAAAATGCCATTTGTGGTTGCAGAGTAATGTTAGTGGTTCGGAATCCACCTTAAAGGGGGTATCCGTACTGCCGACGTTTTTTTCTGAGCATAAATTCAGGAATGTTTTTCTCGGGATCAGTAAGACATATCTGAAATTTTTTTTCAAAAATTTATTCAACCCTGTTATATATTTTATTAATTTAAAGGAACGAAAAGGGCCCAAGAGCGTCTGAAAGTTGCGGCGTTCGCAACACAGGTATATACGGTGACCATGATTGCGGCTCTCTACGGATTTTTATTTATTGTTACTCTATTGGCTAGCGTCCGTAGCGCCAAGCCGTTAAAATATTGAAAATTTCGAAAGTTATGCAAACACAAAAGGAAACGTGCGATATTTGGGTGTTTTGTTTTCAAATTATATGGTTGCTTAAAGAAATTTAAAACCGTATGAACACAATCGCGCTGCCGAAGCGGCAAGTATACTAAAGGTATTACGAAGAATTCAAGTAAATCGGTTCAGTAAAACTCAAGATATCATGGTCACCGATTCGAAAAACTTAGTTTCGAAAAAAAAACTGGTTTGAATTTTGGAAGCAAATATCCGTGAGCGGTGAAGTTCTAAGTTGTGCAACTTTCCTAATTCAACGAATTTTCTGAAACCATTTTTGAGGCATATTCTTTAGGGTTTTCAGAATGCAAAAATAAAAAAATCTATTTTTTCCAACCGTCACTACATAATACCTCATTAAATTGCAGTGCCACTTGCCAACTTTGTTTCGACGCGGGTGAAGTTCTTCTCCCGCCCCATGCCACACAAGGGTTTATGGGAACTAGAGTGAGAGAAAAGTAGCGCAATAGAAAAGGCTTTATCATAATATTTTCGCAGTATAAATATACACTTTTCCTTTTAACTTTAGTTTTTTCCTATAATTTAAACCCTCTTTTTTCAGAATATAGCAAGAATATCGCATATGCAAACGGAATCGAATAAGGAATAACGTGTTGGCCGTCAAAAATGAGGGTCCCAGGTTTGACACCATCGACCGATCGATCGATTAATGGTTGTTTTCTGCTTCCAACATATTACACTAAAAGGTCATTGCAGTAATGTCGGCGGATCGGCATCTACCTTAAATTGTACGTCGACTTGCCATCGTTGTCATCGAATCCGCCCCAAACCCCACAAGGGCTCACGTAGAGAGAGAGAGAGAGAGAGAGAGAGAGAGTGTGTGAGAGAAAGATATCACAAAAGCATTTAACATTATGGCTTATAATACTTGACATTAAAAATCAATTTAGACATTTCATTATTTCCTATTTAATTCATCGTTGTCTAGCAACGGTAGTAGGCTTACTTACTTCGGAACTACTTCAAATTTATTCAAGAGACCCCAAGGTTCAATTTTATGGCCATTGTAATTTCTTTAATACATCATAAACGTAGTTAGGGTACGTGGATATTGGTATCTGTTCCTAATTGCTAATTTTATCTTCTGCCAATGAATATGAAGCTTTTAGGGTAAATTCATTTTAAGGGCATTTTCACCTAAGATATATGTGGACTTGACAAATCAAGCTTTTATTAAAATCCCCTAAGACTTTAGTATTATAATTTTTAACAGCCGTATTGAGATTTGGTTCTATATTTAAATAGCACTCCTGTCAATTACATGAAATTCGTCAACAATTTAGGTGTTCACTTTGATGTTACTTTATCAGGCCACAACGACATAGGTATATGCAATTGTAAGTAAGGGCTATGTGCGCTGAGAATTGTTGGCGCCATGTTAGATACATTCATCCCACGTTGGTTATTTGGACTTCTCACGACAATAAATTTTGCTGATTGTATTAACTGCAGTTACTGACATTTAATGCTTGTGCTACGTACATATTCGACCACCGGTGGTATGAAAACGTGTCTTTTTATCAAAAAGGCACAGCATTATGAAATAGAATTAAGGCACTGAAGTATGAAATAGAATATTAAATTTTATCCTGCCTACCTTAAGGAGCATGTTCATCTTCTTTCTAAACAGCTTACCCAGTTGCTACTTTTGCCTAGAGTCCAATTGCAGCTCTACATAGTTGCTGTTTGTCCATTACACAGATCCATAAAGGTTGTTCATGGTTGTACATGCCTGCTTTAGATCCATAGATCCACTCCATCCAATTTGAGACAACGATTGCAGTTGGATTTACAATTTCAAGTGGATTCCGAACCACCTCGTAATCTGTTGTCAGCAGAAAACACCCATGAGTCGCCAGCGATGGAATTCGAACCTGGGACGTTCGGATTGGAAGGACGACACGTTATCACTTACGTTACACTTATTTTTCGATTGCCCATCAGCAGACTACTGTTTAAATTTGTATCTAATTGTGCTTAGTTCAAATAAAGTTACGATTATGAAATTTTTTTTATCAATTTAAAACCTTGAACCTTGCCTTTAAAGCAAAGTAGTAGTTGCCAAAAATACTGAGAATAATTCTTCATAATAGTTATACCGTACTGAATATATTTATGATCTGTGAGGGTCGTAAGCCCAAATTAGGCTTTCAGCTTTTATTACACTTAAATTATGATGCACCAATTTGTTTGCACCAGAAAAAAATTCGATCTAGAACCCTTCACGATAAAATAGCGACCTAACTAAGCTATTGGGTGAAGGTCACACTTATCTAAAAGTAATTTTATTAACGATTTAATTGATGCACTTTCCAAAAAAACACTAACGAACAAAATTAACCTAATTTGTTTACCAAATAGAAAGTGTACAACTTGAATTTAAAAGGACTTAAGCATTTTTATATAAACTAAACCCACTTTAAAGGGACATTCTCCTTTGGTCTTTTAAAGCGACACTACAACATCACTTTTTAATAGACCTAAAAAGAGCAATTAAAAGCTTCTACCAAATTGTTAGTTTCAAAAGAAACTTTTGTTTTAAAAAAAAATTAAAAATTAAAAAAAGAGTTTTATTTTCCTTTAAAATAGTCCTGGCTACCAAATCGAAACAAAAGCATCAAAAGGAAATGCAAACAATGTAAAAACTGAGCTTCCACTTGACATTTAAATTAAATTTGCTGCAACAATTCTGTACAAAATGACACAAGAGAAAGGAGATGAAATCCTAATCTTGAAAATGACACTCAAAAGAAAAACAAAAATTGTAACAATTTCGCTGAGACAAATTTTCCCCAAGAGCTAGTAGAATTGCAATTACAAGGTTAAATCCATCTTAGTTTGTCCCTTTTGTTCCACTTGTATCCAAAAAAAGGACGAGTATTCCTTTGACAGCTTCATAAACATGACAGCAAGCACTATTGGGGCATAAACTGTGCAAACGAACGGCTTAACTAGTCAACACAATATAAGAGGTCCCGGATAGGACCGGTATAATCCTTACGGACTTTTGCTTCTAAATTCTTTTCACTAATTTTGTCTTGGCCGGAAAATACGGTTCCTTCCTCTTTTCATTAAAGACACACAAACATATCCGGTGTAATATATGGATATGCCCCCCAGGGTATACGGGAATATCCAGGACCAGGATAGGAAAAATATTAACAAGTGGATAAAAAGCCCAATGCTGTCGGTCTTAGAGGCCCAAGAACCGGCTTGTACAAAGTTTTCCTATTAATAAAGTTGCTGCCGTTGGACGGGCGTTACGTTGGCTTCTTAGGTCTACTCTCCGTGCGGCTTTCAAAAGTAGTATATAAGCCGTTGTAGCAATTTTGTCTGGAAACCTTAATTCGTTCGTAAGTTACGCAGCCAAGGCAGGCTATTAATTAAGATAAATAATTAAAATGGCTGCCGAACAGAAACTGGAGCAACAATAGCAAAAGCTGCGGCATCCGTATCCAGAAGACCGGCTCCCGAGTGTCCTTACAATTTCAATCGAAACATCACGTAATGAAATTCCGTTTTTGCGGGTGTATCACTTGTAGAATGTTACCATTTGCGGGAACGCAAACGAAAAACAAAGTTCGCATACATAGATACGCACACGTGGGCTTTGGAAACGCACGTTTATTTCCCAATTTAACTTGGCTCACCACTACCCTTGTTCAGTGCGCACGTGTATTTACTCTTGGAAATGAAAAAAACCGGCAACAATAAAGCTGAAATAACTTTCACCACGACTTTCTTTCACAGGCAAATTGAAATACTTGGAGCAGGGGGGGGGGGGGGGGCACACCACCTAATTAATTGCTTATTTCACTAATTTGACGTACCTGATTTCTTGCACAGCATTTAGAAGCGTTTCGTTTCACTTGGGCAAAATTCAATAATATATATATATGGCACTGACACTGGCACAAATGTATATTATAATTAAGAGTAATTTGACAGGACAATAAGTTATTACATTAACCACAGGCGAGTTTCAAAAATTAATTGACATTTTCCGCAGCAGCTCCAATGCAATCGATTAGGTTTTTCGAGAACTCCGATTAGCGCGTTTAATTAGCATATCAACGTAGCAAATTCACTTAATCTAATTATCGAAAATAAATCAGGTAATTGCCGGCAATGTCACCTTATTGGTAGTTCACTTTGTAATTAAATTTAGCTGCAAACCTTGAATAACACACAAAGACACCCTTTAAATCGCCTTTTGTTTTTCGTTTTTCGTTTTTTTTTTAATTATTTCGTCATATCACCACAAATGCAAATTGTTTTCAACTATCCAAAATTCGTTCAAATATATTTCGTAATTTCAACAATTTTTAATATCACCGGTAGAAGTAAATCGTAGACCGTTGTCGAACAGGTGCTGGCTGTTGTGCTACTGACTGTAGATGGATATTGAACTGCAAATAAACTGTTGCAATTTAGAACACTTATTTAAAAATTTGGCAATAACTGTCGTTAGAGGAAATCAGCAACAGAATGACTGATATTGAAAAATTCACAATTAATTAATAAAAATTAATAATAGAGACAAAGATGCACACTGTAGTTGGTTCCTTTGCGTTACACCCGAGTACTACTACTGGAAAATATATGAGTGTTTCTGAGAACACTTTGAACGGTCTGTTTTTCCATTTACCCGACAAGAAACAACAACAATAACAAAGCTAACAGGAATATAAAACAAAAAAGGAAAAACCGAGTGAAATCATACCACACCACAGCACCAAAAACTCTCCCAAGCCCAGTGGAAGCGAACACCCTATCCAGACACATACCACGTATTAACATACCGTAGATAGACGTTTTGAAAAGTGAAAAACATAGTTCGCATCCATGTGATAGCAACAGGCATCAATTGCAAGGTGGCTGAATATAAGCTGCATATAATTCAGCCTTGAATTCAGCGGCAGCACCACACCAAGCTGGAATACTCATACACTAGTTGGAGAATGCAATAGTTGTAACAGAATTTCAATGTTTTTTTAACTCTTATTTTGGTAAAGGGAGGAGCGGATATTCCCCTTTAACTGATGACGTCATGGATGGAAAGTGCATCCGCGCCCTGCATACACCTGTTCATTCTTTCATTCAGGATTTTTAAAGGACATCCAGCGGTAGGCGGGTACAAGAGCAGCAGGCATGCTCCAGCGCATGCGTTCAACTTGTATTACAACTTCGTCATTGTGTCACCACTGATCACATATACTTTAACACGCGTATAAACAAAACCATCCTGAAGTTGTTGCTTTTTCGTATTGCTTTGGGTCGGTTGTTGCACCTCGTCCTTGTTTTTGACATTTTTACTCTACAGATTTTCTTTAATGTTCAAAATTTTTATAACCTCTTTGAGACTTCGTGGGAATTAATGCATACATATGCATCGAAGCGTTATGGAAACACTTGAAACTCACATTTTCTGTCAGTTCAGTATCAGTTCACTTGCTGGCGAACACCGGGAGGTGGCGATACTAGTGCGCGCGCACAAGCACCCCTTTTGTATCCATCATCACTTCCAGTAGCATATAATACACTGGAAAGCTACCTACAACTGTTAAGTATTTTTGAGTAAATGCAGTAACCGTCACCTTTCGGTACGTTTCACAGATGAAATTCGTTTGAGCTTTAAGCCGGACAAGATGAATTCGTACGCATCACTTGTCACAATTGACACACATAAACAATTTGAAGGAAATTTAATTCTGAGATGGCTCCAAGGTGAAAGGAAACACCACAGAGAATGGAACGTACTCTATTCCTGACCACATGCCATCACCACGTTCATGTCAGAATAGCTGAACAGCATCGAATACCATACCATAGCGGCCACGAGATATCGTTCTTAAATTGTACCAAACGATTGCCGAAGTTTAATCAGTTAAGGGTGAAAATCGATAAATTCCTGCACTGGCGAAGTTATTCTTTGTGCCTTATGGGGGGATGGAATGGTCGATACCATAAACCTATCAGCCATAAAACAAGAGATAATGGGAAGGAGGTTTCTTGTTTGTCAACACTTTACTGTCGAGGACTTCGTCGTGTTCCAAGGATACACGAGAATTTTTCCAGTTTCTGGTCATTTTATAGGTATAATTCGATCATAAAGGGTTATTTATGGGGTCGCGCCATATATATTAGCAGATCTTGTGGTAACCATTCAGCGAATCTTAAGAATTTTAACTGAAATTTTATGACAACGAGGGTATTTACGTCAAATTTTAATATCCGATTGTAAGCTTGCGGGATTATTCAAATAAAACACCATTTTCTAAATCGGCAAAAATTTTTATGGAATTTGGGGTCATTTTGAAGGTAACATAGAATTATACCGAGAGTATGTGCCATTTCGTCAGTGGAGTTAGTGATAACGTGGGTTGCTGGAGGGTGGACGGAAGAGTTGAAGCCTTCTAGGATACGGCAATCCTCATCTGGACATACTCTAGTGCTAGTTATACCTCCAAGCGGCAGCAACTGGGCAATGCATCATAGAACGTAGCCAAGTAACTTATTCGGGCGGAGATAGCCTCTTGAAAAATCCCCCTTACTCCAAGGTTGTAGTAGGCCATGCCAAGTCTGCAGTGGTGTCCCCCTATCTGCAGGACCCAGGGGTAATTGCGTCGCGAATGGCGTCTGCTCAGGCACTTTTGTGGAGGTGGAGGTGGAGGTGGCAGCTTTAGGTAAATCACCTTTTGTAGGTTCTGCTGCGGCTATGAAGGCTGCCTTGCGACGGCTGAAAGAGCTGTAGCAGTTCCGGAAGAAGGTGCCATCGGCAAACTTCCTCAGGGTACGCTGGTGCAGAAATGGTAGACCCTAATGAGTTGGCTATCTCGGCGGTACACGCACCAGTAGAAGATGCAGACCTGCCTTCCGAAGGGTTAGCTGCGGTTAATCCGGAGGAGGTTACTGGTCCTTGCTCTGGACTAAATCTTTATAGCCTGGAACCTTTCAATGCCGTGGGCAGAGAAGGGGTGAAGGTTGTAATTAACGTATGGAGAAGAAGGAACACTGAAGACGGTTCGACAACATGGATTCTAGCAGTGGCCTAGGAAACCAAGGTTAGTGGCGACAGTGGGGTAAGTGAATACTTAGTTGCCACCACTAAGGGAGACTGGGAGGGGACGAAAAGGGACCCAATTCTATGTGGTCTGTTTCGGATAATCCCTAGAGAGGTGTTCTTGGTGAGGAAGAATCTCACACCACCGTCTTTTGGAGAATTTCACCTCTCCCGCTAAAAGATATTGTGTGGGTTTACTAATCAAGAGGGCTCAGGTTCGAATCGAACCGATGGCGATTCGCCATATGCTGGCATAATGCTGGAGACTGAGTTGGATCAATTTGTTGAGCCTCACGTCCTCCACGCCATGGGTCCCGGGTTCGAGACCAGGTATCCCCGTGGGTTTTTATTAAGAAACTGAAATAATCCACTCCGTATCTGGGCTGTTGTCTAGCTCGCAGCAATGCAAAAACAAGACATTCAAGTTTCCACACTTCCCTTCCCCTAATTCCTTCCAACGAAACCATGCTAACGCATCAAACGGTTTTGCCCTAGGCTTTGACCACATCGTATAAAAAACAGATAACGGTAAAAGAAAAGGCCTTGGCGATTTCACAGCAAATGTCAGTAATTCGGAATCTACTTTAAATTGTGGGTCCACTTGCAACCGTTGTTTCGAATCGTGTGAAGTTCTTTTCTCGCTCCAAAAGTGGTTAAGGGAACTCGAAATATACCATTTCTATACTGATTCACCCATGATGAAGATGAAAAAGTAATATGTAAATGTAGCCGCAATTATTTTAAGTTGGAAAGACATGTACCACCAGTAAATAATCCAACTTTTGGTTTTCGGACAATTCTAGTCAAACATCTCAAGAATAGGTTGGTAAAGTTTTAAATTGAAATTCATAGCCGCCAAAACAGGATTTTATAATCGGTCCATCATTGGGTAGCAAATAGGTGCCAAGTTTCGGCAATTGGGTGCTGATTGGCAAAATTACTGTCCTGACAACAATTGATTGCTAAATAATAACGTCGAGCCATTCTGTACATAGTCCTTTAACCAAAAATATGCCGAGTGAATATGCATGCAAGTTGGATTCTATTTATTTTGGTATGAAGAGTCAAATTTTGATATATACATTTTCGTATTCTATTACATTACATTATGACATTAAGATACAGAAAAAGATAAGCTTAAAAAGTTATTGCTTTAGTTGAGACCTCTACAATTCGATGCCGGTAAAATTGAAACGGTCATTAAAGAGACGAGACATTTTTGTAATGAATATGAAAAAAGCATTGGTTTCTCAAGCCAATGAAAAGGCGAATCGTTTTAGAGCGCAGCACGTGACTGGATGGGGGGGGTAAAAGTCTAGACAATTTCCATAAATATATATTGCTGTTTCCGAAATCTACCAAGCGTTGTACAATAGAATACGTTAGCTTGGCCAATGGCTAAAAGCCATGCAGCGATCGATCATCGGGCCAGTTTTGAAGAACGTCGATCCCTCTTGGGCGTTCTAAAGGAGGAATATTGTTATTGGGCAGCAAAACAAAGCCCAAACCGCGAATAAAGATCAGCATGACGTGTATCGACAGGAGCCGCGTAGCTGATTTTCGGCAAAAGAAGCTCGTAAAGTCCAAGAGCAGCTCCAAAAGGAATATCAGCTTCATGAAGAAGCTGAAGAACAATTGTAAAGACCTGAAATGCTAATTAGCCGGTATATAACTGAAATCATTCAATTTTCGTATTTTACATTTTTTAAGTTTGTAAGAAACATAACTACAAAACGAGTTGACCGATCGGGCTTAAATTGTACTCATAACTCAATAACAATGGTCCTTTGACATTACACCTATTATGTTTATTTATTAATCACTTTTCAGAGTACATTTATCAGATCAATTAAGGTCTACAAACATGCGAATTTTTTTTTAAGTGTCCCATTTGTTTAATTTTTCAAATTTTAAATGTTTTTTTAGGTATAAGGTCAGCACTTGAATGTTATAATACTAGAAATACTTGATTTATACTTTTCAAGTTAATATTGAAATCGTTCCACAAAAGGACAGCTGTCGTCAAAACCTTTCTGGAAGACCACGTCAGAACGTCGAAATTGTTCAATATTATTTATTTTTATTATTAATTGAAACTGCGCTATGGCCGAAAATTCAAGCCTCTCTTTTCTAAACGAGCAGAATGGGATAGCGTTGTCTCAAGTCTGGACCCTAAAATCCTTAAGTGGTTCACTGTTGGCTCAAAAATGAAATAGGGTACTAGTGTATTTTAACCCAACACTAGATTTTCGATCGCGTTGGGTACTTGGCCCAGTGGCTCTCAAGGTAAAATCTATGCCATCAAAATGTGTGCCCTTCTCAACGTCAAAAACGGACAGCTTGTTGTTGGCAAAAGCTGTGATTGAAGATTGGGCTAGGAGCCAACATTTGCTATAAAGGAGAAATGTCTTCGGGCGTATCAAGGAACTTGTTAGACCCTATGCTTACACGATATCGTCGCCTTAAGTAAGGCAGATTTAAAGTTGCTTTCATGGTACCTATCTGGCCAATATGGACTGAGATTTCATCTACAACGGATAGATCTGTCCAGTGGGACAATGAAACAACTATGTACAGAATGTGCTTTTGTTTTGCCTTGGCATCGCTTAGATGGAAGATTTTCAGTCGAGAATTCTTAAGCATTTGCAGTAGTGCGGGTTGTGGCACAAAATACCTCCTTGGTTGCAGTGCACATCGTCAAGGTAACCGAATAAGTAAATAAATAATTGAGCTTTGAATGCATTTATCATAATAAGTATTGCGCTACCACAAGCGAAGATCTACCAGCCATCGAAGATTACCATCAGAGAACAATTTTGGTTTAAATTGTCCAAATTACATTGAGTGACTTCCTGTTATTTTAATGTTGTTGTTTCTGCACGATTTTTGAGGAACCCCATTAGGGTTAGACGCAGCCCGAAGGAGGGTTGCCCTTGGTTTTCGCCGCATATGATCACACTGATTGCTGAGCGTGAATTTTTATGTCATCGATTTCCACGCTTGAGAACTAACGAAGCCCGAGCACTGTATAAGGCCGCACGAAACAGGGCGACGCTGTCAATTACGTCTGCTAAAAGACAATACTACAGTGTTAAACTTAACACCAAACTTAAAAATAAAGATCTTTGGCGTAATTTTAAACGCGCTAGTGTAAACGAGTCCGATGATGCTTCCTGTGGCTTGAACCCAGATCAGCTCAATTCACACATTTTGTCCGCAGGTATTCCGTCAAGGTGTGACAATGCATTTACAGACCCGATTGTACAAAACAACGCTATGGACATATTGTACTTTTGTGGTATCTGTATTGAGGACCTGGTGCTTGCAATTATGTCTGTAAGGTCCGAGACTATTTTACTATTTCCGCTAATTGAGAGGTATATTCTGCACATCATGCACATCCACTTTCCCTAATACTTGGAAAACTGCTACCGTCCTGCCAATCCCCAAGAAAACCAAAGCAACTGATCCTAGTAACTTTCGCCCAATAAGTATTTTGTCATACTTATCTAAGGTTCTTGAGTCCGGCTTTCGTCCTTCCTGCAGCTATGAGACAGCAATATTGAAAGTCTCCACTGACGTTAGGCTGCATTGAATGATGACAACTTTTATACCCTAGTACTGCTTGATTTCTAGAAGGCTTTCGACTCTATTGAATATAATATCCTTCTACACAAACTTGCTAATAATCATAAATTCAGTTTGTCCGCTATTACGCTGATCGAATCTTTCATTTATGGTTGTCAACAGCACGTTAAAGTAGGAGAAAATTGTTCGGGTAAAATGCCAGTTCTTTCCGGTGTTCCTCAGGGTTCCGTGCTTGGTCCCTTATTGTTCAGCTTCTTTATAAATGACCTTCTTCAAGTTGTTAAGAATTCACGTATTCACATGTATGCTGATGACGTGCAGATATATTTAAACAGACCTATTGGGCTACTCGAGGATTGTATCGCACGCATTAATGACGACCTGAAAAAAGTATGTGAGTGGTTTGTGGGTAACTATTTATTGCTTAATCCTGTGAAATCGCAGTGCATTTCCTTTTATAACTGGAAGGTTTTGAAATTCTTCCTGTTTCTCTGAATGGATTTATCCTTCCTGTTCTTAGAAAGGTTAAGGGGGAAGTGCTGTGATGATGTCAGCTTAATGCTTGATAAGGTGTATGTTGGGTTAAGAAGGTTGTGGCTGCCGGCGAGTATTCTGAGTTCTCGAATTAGGTTGAGGCTGGTAAAGGCGTTGATAATGCCCTTTTTTAATTTTAGGTTGTCTATTTATCCCAGATTAGATAGTGCCTGTGCTTGTAAGGTGCAGGTGGTCTTGAACGACTGCATACTTTTCATTTTTGGACTTTGCCGATTTGACCATGTTTCCCAATATAGTTCGGCGTTGTTAGGCTGTTCTCTGGATACATACATAAAGCGCAGATTAATGATTTTTATTTTTGGGATACTCAGTAATACGCCGGAGTATCTCAGAGAATTTTTCACGTTTATGATATCGCAACGCAACCGTAATATCCAGATTCCTCGATTCAATAGGTCAATTATGGAGGGTTCTTTCACTGGCCAGTGTGCCCGCCTACTAACATCCAGAGTTCTTTTTCGGTCAATACATTCAAGACGCTTATTACTGATCATATATTTTGAGGTTAAACTTCTTTTTTTATGACGCTTATCATCTTTGCAGTACATGCTTTTATAGCTTAGTTTTTATATATCAATTAATTAATTTTCTATTATTTTTGTTTGACTATGATTGTTATATTTTCCTCTTTTGATGCTTGAAATTGTGTGACCTTTTCATCGATACGATATTATCTCTAGCTCCAACATTGGTATGATAGTACTTATAAAAGATTTGTAAATCTTGTGTACTTTTTCCTTGAATAAAGTATTGTATTATTGTATTATTCAAGTCTTTGCAGTATATGGAAAGCTATCTATTGGATGAATCTTAACCAATTCTTGTTCTGTATCTATTAAGAAAGGCAGTCCCAGTTTATCAAGCAAATAACCTACCTAAAGATTCATGCTCAAAGCTGTGGGTTTTTGTTGAATCCTTTCGTTTCATGATTGTTTAAGGAACCATGTTTTAGTAGATTCGATTAACAACGTAATGTCAATTAATCAAAAACTAGATAACTAATTATCCCCACGAGTTTAAAAACTTATCTTAGGATTACTGCAGTGCTAATATCTGACTTAATTAAAACAATTCGAATAAAAAATAAATTATGCAATTGCAGATATCTAAAATTGTCGCAATAAGTCTTTTGACATAGATCACGTGCAATCCGACATCGCCATCTTTCAGTATAAAAGAGGTCACGTGTTTCTATTTCCAGCAGTCGTTTTTCTGATTCTGATTTAGGGTTAAAGCGTTCAGGTCATACCGATGAAAAATCCTCGAGAATTTACCCAGACCTTCAACTAATTGAATCCTAAGAAAGTTTCAAATCAAATTTTATGATCTTTTGTTACCTCCCACCAACGTAACGTAACCCCATCGGCGTATCCCTATCTCCACCTACAAAAATTTCGCGTAGTTTTTGCACGTGAATAGCGTAATAATGGGAATAAAAAGATATTGGTGTGCTCTGAAGCTGCAATGCAACTTTCCTTCTCTCAATGATAACTAGCCATAAAAGAGCTCCAACTTCTGTTTTTCTACTTGACTTTCCATTCGGTCGATGAAACAGAGAAAAACTTTTGATCATTGCACTTGGGTGTATCATAAAATCTCCCTGGGCGATTTAGCTAATCCAAGCTTACGAAAATATTGCTCCTAAGATTGTTGCCGCAATAAAAGTAAATCATAGCTGAAGCCAATGCACTTTTCCAGCTATCTCTGTTTAGATTATGTAGAGAAAGAAGTCACTTCGCCCACCTGCGATGAAGGTGAAATGAATCGATTCCTTATGATTATAAAGGACTTGATTAGGAGAACTGGGTTTTATGACCCGTGCTGCTTGCAGTAAAAATTAACATTTTGCTTCATGGGTCTTCGGGGTACTCTAGATCGGACACCGAAAACATCTTTCGGTGGAATGGCTAGGAAAGGATGCCACTTAACTGCATTTGATGTAAGTTAATGATTTTTCAGGAAAAGTTCAAATCACCATAAAGGGTACCACTTCTGTCATTCCAATGATATGGATAGATCCCAGACAATTAATGGGTGAAATTAAAGGATTTTTCTTGAAGGTGACAACATGAAATATTACTAGGATTTCGGGCGCGATCGGGTAAAACTGTTAAGAATAAATTATTCAATCCTACTGATAAGTGATTGGGGTTTGTAAATAAGAAGATCATCTAGTGGACAATAAAATGTGAGAATCCTGCTTCTTAATAATTAAACATACACCTAATGAAATTAACGTTGCTTCGTGCTTTAGTCGTTTGCTGATCATCCTGTCAAATGCATATCATGTCTCCCAGTGGGAGCCTCAGTAATTAAATAGGTTTATTGAGCTAAATAATCCCCCAGTTCGACTTAGAGTTAGCAATAAGCATTATCTTATCATAATAAGCATTATACTTTAATTGACTATCATCGAAAACAGGAATCTAATTTATCACCGATAAGATTCGAATATAACCTCATGTATTATTACAAAAAATTGCATTTCAACTACAAATAATTAGATTTGCTTTAAAGAATTAAATAACAAATAATTGTAAAAGAAATTGTTATTACTTTTAATTTAATTAGTTCGTAATTGAAAAATTTAATTAACCTAAAAATAATATTAGAAGAAGTAGCAATAAGGTAATAATTAATGTATTTAATTAGGAAAAATGTATTCAATTAATTAAGAAAATTTGTACAACATTTGAAATCGGATTTCAAAAGAACTTGCATTTGAAAGTTCCCGCCACTAAGTTTTTGTTATCCTAGCGATAAAAAACAACTTCCCGTGGCACCTAATAAAAATACGTCGAAAATATATCTGACAATGTAATAGGGTTTTTCGGTGAAATACTTCCATTAAAAGTTTGATTGCCTTGCACAAAGGCTATGTAATATTTACGATAATAAATTTTGTGAGCATATCAATTGAATTAATTAATTGAATCAAAAATAATTAAAGTTTTTAGTAACAAGTAACTGTAAATCAAAATTTTCAATTACAAATTTTTGCTCCTAATTACAATTCCTAGTAATTGAAATTGACTAAATTATTAATATACAAATGTGTTTAAATACTCACAGCTTTAACTAAAAGACCGGATAAAACTGAGAACACAAGGCATATCGAGGAAATAGTAAAACTGGGACTTTTCTAGCCCGACTATGATGATGCTTAGAGGATCAATAATTTTTTCGATTTAAAAATATCCAATATAGGGTCCATTAGGTCTTCTTAGGTAGTTTTTTACGTGAGCGCGTCTTAGATTTTATTTAATAACATAAGTCCATCGCTTACAACTGGAATATTTAGAAACAAAACGACAGCAAGTCGTAAAATTGAGGGTAGTAGTTAGGCTTATAAAATCAGTTTGTGGTTATGTGACTAAAACTGTCTTAAAGAAGAAATTAAAAAAATTCTATTTGGTTTAGTTTTTTCTGTGGCAATTAGACATAATAAAAAATACGCGAAACTGTCTTCAAAGATATGAACTTAATTTAAAGTGAGAGGTAGAAGGCAAAAAACGAAAAAAAGGAAGTGAAAGAACTGAACCCTAAAGTACACCGGCATTTAATTTGTTGAAATCAGATATAACTACGTCTTTTGTTATACTGAATAAGCGGCATATAAAATATTTTCAATTCAATACAAATAGTAAGAGGCAGACCAATTTCTTCAAGTTTTAAACTAACCAAATACGATTTTTGATTCATTTAAGTCATGGAAAGAATTTTGTTTGTTTTATTGTATGTCAGTAAATCAAATTTAAGGGGCTACTCTTACTTCTTGTATCTCTTTAGTAGTTTGAAACGAACTAGTGAAATCAATCTAAATATGGGTCGCCAATTGAATTATTTACGTGTCCAAGACTTAAAGGGGGACTTCAGTAAACGCTACATACCTACTACGGCAGGAAACATATGTGCTCTCATGGGATTGTTATTAAAATCCATAGAAATTGAAGGAAAAGATCCAGAAGCTTCTTCAAAGAAAAACAATAATTATCGTCAGTCGAGTTGAGGGTCCATAATAAAATTTAAAGCATCAATAGACGAACAGAAAGCATCGATAGAATCGTCGACAGCAGAGTTGAAATCATCAATAGAAGAGTTCGTAAATGAGTCGAAAACATCCGTTTAAGAACAGAAGTCATCAGTAGCCAAACTTAAAGCCACCGTTGAAGAAATAAAAGCTGAAATAGAAATTTCTGTGCAAAAACAGCTTCAGACCCTAGAAGCTCTAAGAAATCTCGAAAGTGATATGACAAATAAAGTGGGAGAGCTAAAGTCAGATATCGAAAAAAGATTAGACGAAATAGAAGTTTCGGGACAGCTCAAAATGAAAGAGGCTGCCAAATGAAACTGCTGCTCATAAAAAAAATTTCGAAAAAATTAGGACTGAATTAGAGAGTGTGCAGAAGCGCGATTCATCGAGTTTATCTATAGGCGATACTCAAAATAAAATACTGCAACATTTGCCGGTCAAATGCCCTGGCAGACATACAAACTTCAGTTCGAGACAGCAGTGGGAACGAACTTTTGGAGTGACGAAGAAAAAATTTCATCTTTACTTTTGACACTAGGAGTAGCCATAGAATCGTTACAGACTATATCGGCAAAACAAAGGTAGACTTATTAATTTCTAATCCAGCCCTAAGAACTGCTGTATGGAAACCATGACACGCTTTACCGTCAAACCCAAAAGCAGTTATGTGGAGACATAGAAAGGCTGACATATTTGGCTTCAATACCATTATCGGTCGTCAAAAAGTGCCAGATTTATTTTGAAATAAAAAGAGCGTTTTTCAAAAAATATGCGCCGACTACTCGGTATATCCAAACTCCGCTTCAAACAGTGACCCGTTCAGCCTGCATTAGATTCGGCAACTTTGCTTGTTAATGAACCCGTTGATACGAAAATGCAATTAATCGCTAAAGATGATTTTTTTTCGAAATCATGATGTAATCCTGATTTCAAAAAAACCACAGTGAACAGTGCTTATCGACATTCTGGAATTTTCAGCGACACTTTTAATCAGCACGTGGTAATTTCCACTGCTGCACGACAATGATGCACCCAAGTTGCTTAATCCACAAAATTAACAATATTAAGGCGATGCTCTTTCGTGTGGTGTTCTATATTTATTAATTGGAGCATTCACAGATGACATAAGTATGTCAAAGTGTCAGGGATGACTTACATAAAGCAAAAAAATGGCGCAAATTTAAATTCCCGCGAGAACCCTACATCTTCCCGCGCTAATATAAAGCTTGTGACAATCTGCATTAAATCAATGATAAAAGAATTTTTAAAATCGGTCCAATAGTTTACGTGATTATCTCTTACATAAAAACAAACTCGCTCTCTTTCTTTATAATACTAGTAAAGATAGAATGGATAGTAAATGAAAGGTAATCCGCTAATGGTGTAATATAAATTGAACGGTAACTTCTTGCGCAAAATCGACATAGTTAGCTTGTCAATATTCAAGAAAAAGCAATAATTAGAAAAACATTTTAAGTCATTTTTAGTATCCACGACAGAATTTAAAAGAGCGCAATCGTCCTCACAAGAGATAATACGAAAAATTTTACTGTCGTAAGCATAACAGAAATTTTTTTGAATTTATTAAAACAGTACATACATCATTGATGTAAACAATAAAGAGCAGCGGACCCGAATGGCTCTCTTGAGGAATCTCTAACAAACAGCGGCGGATTTACCTTTCATGTGGCCCCAAGGCACTTAAAGCATTATTATTTTAAATTTTTTTTTATTTATTATTGCTTTTCACCCTTATTAATATTATTAATTATTATTATTATTATTTAAAAGGGTAGGGGTTTAATAAATTTCAAATAATCGAACACCAAGCAAATTTCAGGAAGAGCTATTGCATTTTTTATTGAATTTCAGATATTAAAAAATTTTATTAGGATCTTCCTAATAATTGACATTATTTAAGTTGCAAAACTAAGGATAACAAAATGAACAGAATCCGAAAATTTGACCATGCATTGTTTCTGTTGCTATCCGTGGGGAAAACCATCCATATTTATTTAAGATATTATTGCCCAGGGATATTTTAATAATAAATAATATATTAAGTTTGTAATAATTTTTTCTCAGTTGAGGTCTAGGGCCCCCTTCGAGCTACGGCCCTAGGCACGTGCCTATGTTTGCCTTTCGGTAAATTCATTGCTGCTGACAAATTGCCAATTTCCTAAAATGCGCACCACAAAACTGTAGGTAGACGCTGAGGGCGATCAGTCAAATATGAAGATACTCACGAAAACAGGAGGAAATCCAAGAAAGTTAAACTTTTCAATAAGAAGTTTGTGGTTGGTACAGTCAAAGGCTTTGCTAAAATCAGCGAAAATTCTGTCGACGAGACTCGATAGCAGGCATACAATTGTTATAAAATTCCAACAAATTCGTCATCGTAGATATGTGGCAGATTTCATAAAGTAAGAAGCCCCTTATGTGCTTTTGAGAGTGTTGTTTCTATCACCAAACATGACATTCATACTTCAAAAATATGTGTTAAGCTTAAAGAAAAGTAAAAAGGCTAGTATGTTTTGACCACTTTTTTTTACGATGTTTCAATGCTTAGCGTACAACCCTTTCATGCGTTAAGCTTTTAACTCAAAACCAAAATTATTGGCGATAAAACATTTCTGCACTAAACCATCGACATGTATGTCCATAAATAAAATGTAGTTAGTAAAATTAATTCGATTGTTGTCACTAAGAAAATCTAAACTCGTTAACAATGAAATCCAAGAAAATGTTATTACCCTACAAGTAGATCCGCCTTTAATTACGGCAGTACTTACTTACGCAAAAGTTTACAATTTAACTCAAGAGGTTCATCGGAAAAAAATGGGTTTTTGCTTCATTAGACTAAAAATAATTTTTTTTACTGTTTTCCGAAAGCCTAGGGGACAACCCTTTGATGCGTTCGCATGGTTTTCGCCAAAAGGGAATTAGGGTAAGGGGAGTGAGGAAACTTGAATATATTTTTTTGCATTGCTGCGAGCTAGGCGACAGCCCAGAGATTGAGTGGATCTTTTGATTCAATTCTAAACAAGCACGGGGAGACCTGGTCTCGAAATTGGGAACCATGGAATGGTGGCCGCACCCTTGAACCAATTTATCCAATTTCGTCTCCATATAAACTTATAAATTATAAGAAATAAAACATTAAGACTAAATGAAATTAAGAGAATGAGGACAGTATTTAATAACTATAAACGATTCATATGGACATGAATAAGGATAACCTCAACAAAAGGATTACTGGAGAGTAGGTACTGTCTAGTAGAGTTGACCTGCGTTGAGTGTAAAAAGTTAGAACAGAGAAGAGAAGAAAGAAGGCATTAAGTAGATATAACCACTAACTAATTCGTTCCAATTTAGGCAGAAAATATGTCAAAACAATTTTATAATAAGAAAACAGCAGCTTTGCTTGTGGTTTGTAAGGTGCATTAGTTGTGTTGAAATTAGTTGTACCTTGACTTTTAACCATTAACTAATTAGGTTTACATACAAAAAATCTCAGGTCTAAAACTTGATTTTAATTTCATAACACCTTTTCTTGACAGGATTTTAATTTGGTTGAAAATAGTTATAAGCTATGCAAAAAGTCATTAAAATTTCTTTTTGCTTCTCATTTTATCCCGAAAGGCTGGTTTATGAAGTTTTATTTAATTTAATGAAAGGACCTTCCTCACGTTTTAATTTTCTTCAAAATGAAGGTATAACCATCGCTCAATCCTTTTCCACAATATTACATACATCACGACTCATTACATGAAAGTGAAATGCGGAAAAAAAAATTAAAGGAAGCAAGAAAATGAAAACTGTAGCAAATTCAACGCCGTTCACGACGGCAGTACTCATATTCTGATCTCTTTCCCAAGCCAGCTTTTAATTCGAAACATTTTATTAAAAATTCTCTCGTAAAATGTATTAAGGCTTGCAAAATTCATTCTAACTCTGTAAACAGCCATTTGCTATAGTTACATAAAAGCTTAATGAAAACTGTACGGCAGAGAATGAATTTTTGGCATTTTTTATTCCCGGAAATATTTTTAATAAAGTCCCTAATAAAACATTTGTTAAATGCAGTGGAGCTGAAAGGCTTTTGCTGCAAGGAGCACATTTTGCTGGTAATTCCGCGTACACAGCGGTGCATATTTTGTTTAAATTTCTACAGACCTTTAGGATTGTTTTAAATATTACAATAATTGCTCATAAAATGCAAATAAATTTTAAACTTTGTTTTAATACTACTTAATGCTGTAAAGTGTTTGAAGAGTTTTTCACTTTTATACCTTCGTAGTCGTACAATTCAATTAGGAAGGCGATGATATAAAAATGCAAATCCTACGCGAAAGGATAATTTAAGGTGAAATGTGTGTATCCCCAATATTGGGAATAAAAAAATTGTTTCATATTGGTATGGATATTTAAGTGCATCTGAATGTTTGTTTTAATATTGGGGGATTAAATGTTATATTTTACGTCCAGCGGTTCTTTATGGTGGCAGCGCTATATATAGAGGTAACAATAACATTTGTAATTTAATTCCTCGCACTTATACCTTGGATTACAATTACAAATTTATCACAGTTCCAGAAATTTCAGATATTAACATATACTTGATAGTATAAGTAAATTCATAAACAGCAGTTACAATATAATCGCAAATACAAGTAGTCACAATTGCCATGTAATTGCAATTACTTTATAGTTGTAATCAATGTCAATTACAAATTCTACACACTACGGTTCCATGACGTTACAAATTTCTGCCAATTTGTATGATTGGTTAATATTTCGCTAGGGCGGATTATAATATATGTGTAGGTCCACTTGCAACTGTTAAAAAAAGTTATTCTTCTGCTTCAAGCCACACAAGGGGTTACGGGCACTGCAGAGAGAAAGATGCAACAAAAGCGTTGAAAATAAAATAACAAAGAACACTAAGGGTTCTAGTAGGTCGTAGATTTTCCGTAATACACAAGTTTGAACGTATACTGAGAATATTGGAAGAAATTCAAGCTGAATATGATTAAGACATCAACAAAGTAGTACCAAATATAATATACTCTCTATATCAAAAGAAGAACTATTCAAATCGATCTACGAGTTACGAACTTAGACCACCCCCCCATCCTCACCGTAAGAATTGGGAATAATACTCTATAAAACAAAAGAAAAAACATTCAAACCGGTCTGCGAATTAAGTAGTTAAGTCCCGCCACTCCCCAACCATGATAATACCCCATAAATTTTTGTCGGTGTACCAGTGGGAGATCATACTCCATACATGAATATTAAGAAACAACAACAAAACGTCCAAATCAATATGCGTATTACAAAGTTATATTCAACCCAACCACCCCCCCCCCCCCTCTCTATTCCGAACCAACTAACAACACTTTTTGACATGGTACTGATCGGAGAACATATTCTACCCAATAAAACAAATCATCAAAATTGGTCCACACGTTACGAAATTATATTATCTGAAGACACTGAAATATCTCGAAAGCAACACATCTGATTAAAAATAAATTTGGTGGGGGGGGGGGGGGGGGGGGTTAACAACTTAAATAGGAACGCCTATTTGTTTTTGAAGATTCCTCTTCTTTGCGTAAACGGGAACAAATTTTTGTGTCAAAAAGTTTTTGTGAAAACGTTCATGTTTTAGGAACGAAATTAAGAATTTCAAGATATTTTACTCGAAAATGGTTAGATTTACAGAAAAATTGCATAGGAGCAAAAGTACTTAGATTTCTTCAGGGAATCTGATCAAACTTTTTGAAATTTGTTTATGCAAAATTTTCTAAAAACAATTTTTAATCCGAAATTTTCAAAAAAAAAATTCTCACAAAATTCGGCCACATTCCCAGTTTATCGATTATTGCTTTTTCTCTTTTATAAATAAATGAACTTCATCTACATGACGACGACGCCCATGCCCCACAAGCGGTTAAAAGAACCAGAAACTTTTCATTTCTAACTTTGTCTAACGCGGACAATGCGGTGTGACCGGCACCTGCCCAAATATGGGAATTATATTCAAGTCTAGGCCTAATGTGGGACTTGTAGATCAGCGCTAAGTCAGGTGGGGGTTTCTTACATCTATGTAGAAAACCCAAACATTTCATCGCACTTTTAGCGATTGCAAATATATGATCAGTCCAGCTAAGATTGCTGGATATATCGATACCCAAGATATTTAGGGAGGGCGAATTTGGTATATTCACTCCGTCGACTTTAATGGGTTGGGGGAGAACCGGGCGTTTTTTAAGGGACATTAAACAGCATTGAGTTTTGGATGCATTAAACGTAAAACGATTTGCTCTGCCCCAAGCAAGGACCATAGAAATGTCGTTGTTAAATGATCTAAACATGCGTTTCCGATTGGCTTCTGTAGCATTTCCACGTGAATTCATTACAGAATCAAATGAGTACGCGAAATCAAGGGTGCTGTCGTCGGCGAAACTATGAATAGGATTGAGAGTAAGGGATAAGATATCATTAATAAAAAGAAGAAATAAGGTTGGTGAAAGAACTGAACCCTGAGGTACACCGGCATTTATTTCGTAGGAATCAGATGTAACTCCGTCAATTACTATACGGACTGAACGGCCTGACAAAAAACTCTCTATCCATTTAACGAGGGTAGGGTGCAGACCAAATGTTTGAAGTTTGGCTAAAAGGGCAGGATGCCAGACTCTATCAAAAGCCTTTGAAATATCAAGAGTGACGATTTCGGACTCACCAAAATTATGAAGACAATGATTCCAACGTTCCGTTAAAGCCGTTAGTAAGTCTCCGGTTGAGCGGCCAGTGCGGAAACCGTACTGGCAATCGTTGATAAGATGGTTGTTTTCTAGATATTTCAACAACTGAGAGTTGATGAGTGATTCAAAAACTTCAGATATGATCGAGGTTAGTGCAATTGGTCTGTAGTTAGACTCTGACATATACTGCACTGGGTTAGCAGCGTTAACAGGTGCGAGTATGGATTTTTCTTCTTGGTTCTTTTAACATAAGGTATATGATAACTTTTTATACGGATATTACTTTCTTTATTAGCCTTGTAATTTTGTAGCTTCAGGGCTTCAAACCTATGGAGTTCAAATGTAACAACTTTGAAGGAGCAACTTTGAAGGAGCAACTTTGCTTATTTTTCTTTTCAAAATTGATTAAAAGAACCGCCTACTTGAAAAAAATTACCGTCCAATTTCGAGTCGGACGCGCGAACCGAAGGTTCCGTACCTTGGAAGGTTGCTGATTTAAAAAAAAAAAAAACTGTGCTAGGTGGCTCGTTTTATTTTTTCTGTCATACTTACATAAACCTCTATCGACTCCAGTTATTTCAAAATTTTCGCTTTACAAATTTCGGTGATAGGGGTTCACGGGTGGATGGCATTATTTCAGACGTTTTTCATCATATAATGGAAACTATGCGACAAAAGGAAATGAAATCATGTTTTATAATATGCAAATGAATCCCAGTCATATAATACCCACCTCCCTTTAAAATGTTGACTCCTTCCTTTCGCACTTCTTTTGCAATAAAAGTGAAAATATATATTTTTTCATTTGCAATAACAAGCATTATTTGAAACTGTATCAAATTTCAGTTCGATAGCTTAAGTATTTGCTGAAGTAAATAGCTGTAACAGACAGACAGCCAGACGAAGTTAACCATTTTGGTACGGAACCGTAACAATCAGATAAGATGTATACTATACAAATCCTCAATTCAAATTGTATTATCATCGCCTTTTATGAACTAGTTTCGTAACGGAGGCTTCGGAAATTGAAGTTTTTGAATGTCATGAACAATACTGTGTAATGATAACACCCTAGCTTTAGGGTTTTCGACCTAACGCTTACATGAGTATATATACTCAAATTAAAGGAGCTATACAAAGAAAACTATCAACAAATGAATGTTCATAAAATATGATATATTATGCAATTAAAAAATATGGTTATATACATTTTAGTTTATTTGTTTTAGTATTTCAGTAAAAATTTTCCTAATCAAGAAGTTCAGAAAATTTTAAAAACAAATCCTTCTGGTGGTGGGGGGTGACCGCCCTGTGTATACTTACATATTACGCCTGTTCATTAAATAGAAGTTCAGTTTTTTTTTAACCGCGGAATACAGGAATATTTTGCTGCAGCCTATGCTACAGGCCACCCAGTCTATATGTTCATGTCAGTCATATCGCTTGTAAGGTCCTTTTAAACGATATTCCTTATAGAGGTTCTGTGTTCAACTGTAAGACGTTGTAAGGGTATGATTTTGGAAAAACCTGAATTATCTTAAAAAAAAAGACCAGAAAGATAAGAATTAATGCAAGAAGTTAATGTAATCCCTGATAATCTAATAGAATCTTTCAATCACTAAATGTAATTTAAAGTACGAAAAGTTAATCGAAAAGTTAATTTTTTATTGGTGATTAATTTTAACCACATTACTTCAATTTAAATCGATTTCACCAGTTCGAAACAACGTGGAAGTTGATTGTGCTTAAAAATTGTGTAAAATGAAGGCTGATTGGAATAGGAAAGTTTTAATCTAAAGAAAAAAAAATAGGTGGTAATAGTATAGTTATCACAAAAAAAAGCAAAAGCTCGGCTCGAGAAGTTCCGTCAGTACAACAGAAAATTTCGGTTTAGAGAAATTCAGAACTCCAATAATTTTTAATTGTTAGAAAACAGAAATATTCGAATCATTGACTATCTGCCTTTCAGTCTCAAGGGCTTCACATGCAAAAGCGTTTTTCATTTTCAATTTGAAATAGTTCAAACGCCTGAATGGAATGTTTGTCTATATTTTTTCCCCCAAACTGGATATAAAGTAAAAATTCGCAGTTTTTATCAGAGGGTGGTCCTTTTGAGTTGTTGCTTACAACAAATGCAGAGGGAAGTCTGCTTTTAATAGGAAATTCTGAATTTCTGGAAAATAACCTGTCAAGCCGGAACCCTCTGTTGGCGTTTTCAATTTCGATTTTGCACCTATTTTCCACGAGATGAGTTTTTATTGGAATGGGAAATTTTTTTTGCATATTTTCTTGAAACAGCAATGAAATATTTTCGCCAGTAATCCATAACGTGGTTTCCGAAGTTGTTTCTTCAGTTTTTTGTCGCGAAAATAAATGAGTTCATTTTCTGTGAAGAGTTCCTTTAAAAGTGTTACTGCAAATTTTCCCCAAAATTTAACACGTTCTCCAATGTATAGATATAAGTGCATATGTTGTGAAAAGGAAGGCATCAAACTGGGAGATGAATTTCTATCCAGGAATTTCGCCTGGAGCTACGGTTTTGTCGGTGACACTATAATTTGTCAGAAGTCAAAATCACGTAGACGGCATTTATAAATTTTACCTCCTAGGAATTTTCGAGTCCGTTCATTGTAACAATCAAATTGAATTGAATGAAAAAACGCATTAAGCTGATCATTTAGGTCTACCGAATTTATTCATTCAAATGGAGACGACCCAATGGAACTCAGTGATTCCTTTCTAAATTCAGGAGACATCAATCAGTTGCAGACAGTTGTGGCAAGGTTTCCTGTAAAGCTTTAGATTGAGTACTAACGAATGGTTTCGTTGTGCCCTCCCAACCCATAGAATCCCATTCACCATGACAGGGTGTGACAAAGTCAAACTGTTTTATATTTTGGGAGTCCTTGCATTTGCATTCGGTAAATTAAGAGACTAAAAAGTTAAGAAGATTCCCTCAGCCAAGATAATTAGGCAAAGAATTTGAGAAACTATAGGGCAACCTTTCAATAAAGAGGTTTGCAAAACTTTTTATTCACTGGGTTAGGGGCAGCTGGAGATTAGTCTTGAAGTTAGCACAATATTTCTCTTGTTGTTCAGTGACTGTCAATGTGACATAAAGCCACAAAATTAGTTTGGGCTTGACTACCGCACCTCCTTTTCTACGTTTTCACCCTTAAATTCACGTAGGACGTAGCAAATAAAGTTTGTTTGAGGTCTAGGCACATAGATACGAATACCGTCAAGCACGAACTAGATATCCTCAGCTTGAAGCCTCTCCAGAGACGCCAGTCAACACATTTTTGTGTTTTCTACTTCGGATGCCCTATAATAGAGTTATTTGAAAAGTTTTCCTGCTTCACAAAACGAACTAGGGCTGGCGGACGGGTTGGCGGAGTTTACATTAACCTCTCTGTTTTTAGGGTGTTTATATACATCGCATCGGTTGATTTCTGTATTCGGCGGTGTTGCTGGAGGACGAGGAGAACTTTTGCAACTTTTCTAATTTTTTCTATTTGGCCTTACTCATTTAACTTACAATATTCCTCGAGATTTTCAAGGGTCAAAACTTTAAAACAAATTGCACAAAAGGACTTGTTTTCACACTTATTTTAATTTTGAATAAATCAAGTTTCGCGGAAAATTGTCAATCAGGACACGATGCTTTGGAGAAGGACAAGAAAATTGAGACAGAATGGAAAAAAAGTTTCTACAATGATTTTATTTTTACAGGAAATTATTTACAGCTGGGTAAAGTTAGATGAAATTATTTGTGCTTCTGGCTTTAATGTCAATTATATTAAGTACTATGATTTCAAGTTTGACGTTTGAATACCTGGTAACGATTCGGAAGGCAGCTATTTTCTTCTTGTTCTTTCAGTAACATATGCTACTTTTCCCTACAATTATAGTTCTTATTATAACAAAATTGGTGTTTAAAACTAGACTGGGATGAAGTCTTGCATTGGAAATCCACACCAAACGGGAGAAATTTTTTGAACATTTTTCATTATTTAAGAACATTAACGTTCCTAGACATGTGGTAAAGCATTCCTTCCCATCAAGCTAGAAAGGCTTCTGTAGTGAGATTCGAGACGACCTCAATGTGAACTTTCTTTTAGGCATATTACTAGCAAGGACCAGAAAAATCTACGCCTATTATAGAGAAGGGTCGACTTGGTCTTACTCTTTCTGGCGGAAGGCTTTACATAAATTGTTCAGTGCTACGAGGAAGTGCAGGAAAACATCTCATGCATTGATTTTTTACTGGACGTATAAGAGATCTACTACCAATAGGTAAAATGTTGTCCTGAGCATAGAGACCAGGATTTGAGAGATCTAATGTAAATTTTTCTTCTAATAGTACATTATTTAACCCTTTTTGAACGGATGCTGATTTGGGGGAATGATTAGATGTTGCTCGTCACAGCTGCCTTCCGAATGTTGCACCCTCCCGTCTTACGTATAAGTCCTTTCGAATTGAGTATAAGACTGAAGCTCTTGAGTCTGCTACTTGGCTCCAAAATCTTCTCTTTTACTTAAGAAACTAAAAACTTGCAAGCCGGTTGTGTTGTACCACTCGTAACCTCGTTTTTAAGGCTACTTCGAGCTTATCATTAGTCAATGAGTCATGGGTTCGTTTGCCAACGGACAAGCCACAGTTTTTGCGAAAACGAAGTATGAAAGCGAATATTCTTTTTAACTTCAGAAAAGAAATAGGGAATAGGACCAAATCTTCTATTTGAGTGATATCGAGAGAAATCTGCTGCTTTCTGCTTTCAGGAATTAGCTCTTTTGTTGGTTGAAATTCATTTGCCCAACTTGCTTCAGGACTTGAAAGGTATTTTGGTCCATTAAACAAATGAGTATATTCCAAAAGCTTCTCTGGATTAATACCCCGGATAAGCAAATCTACAGAACTAAGGTTAGTGGGAACATGTTTCTATTGATAGGGAAATGCATCGAGCATTTGCTCAAACAATGTCACCAACTTCGTTGGAGGAAGGAACGAGCTACCCGACTAAAAATAAGACTCGCCCATTCCTAGCCTGAAACAGGCACGCACAGCTTCAAAACAACTGGTTGTGCACTCAAATGACGCACGGAACGCCTGAGTAAAAATTAAACTTTTCTAAGTGATAGCCCGCTACAGGCACGTATCAATAAAAGATGCACGGCATTATTTCCGTAGATTAACTCATTCGAGACCGACGCGACGTCCGAAATAACAAAACTATCTATGCGCTCGCCGACAATGTTTGTGCAGTTAATTCTTATTTTTACTCAGGATAATAAAGGTTATAACTGAAACTGGAAATTATTTAAGAATAAAAATAAATAAATTTCAGGTAATTGTTATCATTACTACCTTGTGAGTCATTGGCTATTTTGAACAATTTTAATAGCACGGTGAACACGCATCTATACGGGTGAGATTTTACATAACCCACGCGGTGATTCACCAGTCTCGAATGCGGAGGCCAGAACGCAGTAACACAAGCGTTCATTTATTGCGGGCGAAGTTTCAGATTTTTGTGCCTGTACCGGGAGTGTGCATACCCATGGGGCGGGCGCATTTCTCAATGTTGGGGAATGTAGTAAGAGGTTCTATAATACTACCAGGCGCATTGGTTCGACGTGCTGGCAAGGGGCGTGTATATACTTTATACTTTTTGTACCCTATATATTTTTTAGGGTTCGCCCCGACCCAATATGAAGACCGCTGTTTGGATAAGATGAAGGTATTTTATTAAAATATTGAAGGCATAAGTTTGTCATCAATAGCAACATTGGTACTTTTCGTTAGTTTAGTCTTAATTTTTCATAAATTATACACATTTTCGCCTTACAGACACAATTTCAGGAAAGATGCTGGCGGCAAAACAACCATTTTATACACTCGGTTCTCACACAGGGACCATAGATTAGATTTCTTCCGACGCTTAGTGATCTGAAGTCATAAAATAACGGAACAAACTTAAAGTTCTTAACGACTTCAAGCACTGCGAAATTTCGTAAATTCTATAACTTCTAGGATTTCGCAAAAATAAAACTGATAGGCCGCAAATCGATCGCCATCTAGAGGAAATTTTTTGTTTCACACGAGGGTAAAAACGGAAGATGGTAAACTGTTCCATATATAGGAACTGTTTCATGTTCTCTCACATATTTTCGTTCTATAAACACCTTCCACCTCTCCCCTTTGCAATCTTGTTGAATTCTCTAACAATTGTGCTTCTGTCATCGAGGTTGATTTTGTTTACACAATTTTATACAAGTTTCTTGCCTTCAAAGTTACCTTCTATTTACATTCAATGGATATCTTTCTACCTTTCTGACCCAACACAGTGTGTTTTGGGGTTCGTTCTCTAGTAAATTATCAATCACTTCTGGTTTACCCCAGGACAGTCATTTGAACCCGCTTCTATCTATTATTTTGACCAACCACGAACCTGCTAACGAAACCGTTCAGACCGTGGTGTAGTTTTTATCCACATTTGTCTTACGTTGATCTCGTTAGTTCAATAGTTGATAAGGCTTTGTAAAGAGATGATCCAAGAAGATTAACGAACCTTTAATCACAAAATATTTTTCTTTTTATTTTCGTTCGGTCGTTCAAGGAAGGTTTCTTACATTTGCATTGCGTGACCTTACATGTGATACCCCTATGGATCTTTCTGCATATAAGGCTAGGCTTGGGCTGCTCTTTTTAGACAGGTTCAACCGATCTCGGACTTCTTTCATTTATGCTGTCTTACAGTATTTTGTTGAATCACTAGAACTGTTGTCATCGCTGAACATTCGGGTTCCTATTCCCTCCATTAAATGTAACGACTTTTTTGAGGACCCTCTTTGCCGAACTAACTATGGTATACACGAACCTTTGACGACAATGTCACACCTTTTTAATACCTTTTTTAGTAGCTTTGATTTAAAACTTTCGACCACAGTGTTTGGTGTACACATCTATTCTCATAAAATTGAAGTTATGTTGAATTGTAGACATGTTGTTTCCTTTTATATTTTATTTATTCTTACATTATTACATTTTTCTTTTTGATGTGATTCTTCGTAGTCTGCATTGATTAATTTTGTAAATAAATGAATAATACTATATTTTTCATTAATAACTTTGTATCATGATACTTAACGTTCCAAAATCTATAACTTACGCCCCCCCCCACTCCCTACCCAAAATTTCACTTCATCAAACTCCCTCTAATAGTTTGGCAGTTATATTGCCCGAAACCTTTTGGGTAAACAACGCATTCATTCAAACAGCAATATAGGAGAATTTTCCTAAAAATCATTACGTTTAACTAGGATTTCACGACACTCCAGATAATTCCCGCTGCCGGTTCCGGCAGACATTTTGGAACTTTAAGCATTTTTTACTTGAAAATGGTTAGGTGAATAGAAAAATTGCAAATTTTATAGGGGTCTGATCAGAGTTTTTGATTTTTTTCTTATAAAATTTGAGGATTATTTACTCGAAAGAAAACTGGAGTGCATAAAAAAACTTTCAAATGGTCAGATTCCCTGTACATTTTCCTCATAAAACTAAAGAAAGTAAAGTTTTAAAAAAATTTTTTGGGACAAAAGTTGTTTATTTTTACCGAAAGATTACGAATCAGCAATAAAATATGGAGTCTTTTTTATATGCTGATGATGACCTTCTAATGACCTTGAAGGTGAAGGTTGTATTTTCCCCTCCAAATAATATAACTTTTGCCTGAAACATTTCCCCCACTTTGCTTCGCAATCAAAATAAACATTAAAAATTAAAATAACTAACCCTGCATAGCACTTGCCCTCGCTCCCCCTTTTTAATGTCGCCGAGAGAGCGACCGGACCGACATTGGTCTTTATCTAGCTGATATTCGCCGAAATTCTGTCTTACCCTTGAGGAATCCCTACATTCAATCTGCTATTTTGGGGATATTTTTAGGACTGGGTTGTGCCGGTACACTTATTCTCTGACTCAGAGCTATCTCTTAGTATAAATGACTTATTAGATTTTTAAAAAGGTTATTTCATGTGAAAAATGCTATTTTTAAATTGATTTGTTCGTTAAAAAGTCCTTAAAAAAAGAGCAATTTAAGTAAAAAGTTTACACTTTTGACATTTTCCTTAATTAGTACTAATTATGACCTTAATTTTGTAATACTCTATAGCCTTTCCGACAGGCTTGTATTTTCGCTTAGTATTTTATACGACAATAGCATCCATGAAAAAATCTTTAAACATTTTCGACTACTTCCGTGTTGCCTTTTTTGTGTATGAGAAAAGTAATTTATTCTGAGCAGATTTTCGAAATCTTACTTTACCAAATTTTATTATACGGTCCTTAAAGCATCATGAGAAAGATAGGTGAATTAAAAAAAAATTCGCATGGAAAGCGATTCATACCTGGCGCTTTATATATGTCAATCCAATTGGTGATTACAAATATAATCCAGCAATTAATATTAAAAACATCAAATTTGGCACAGTCTCCTCTGAAAATGAATTTTCCAATTACCAACAACTTTGTCCTCTGCACAAATTCTTGTTATTTTTACATATTCGACTAAAGTAGCGGATTAAAATTCAAAAATGGCAAATCAAAATTTCGTGTAAATCAGCCAAAACGCAATTAATGGAAGTTCCACAGCGAGGAAAGTACTTCCACAGACAGAATTGCTGGAGATATCACTAGTATATATAAAGTACTAATTAACAAGTTTCAGATAATTTTAATTACTCTAGCTTTTCAGTTCCCCATTAATACAGAAAAGTTTCAGAGTTCTGTTTTAATACGGTTCTCGCATATATTTTTGAAAAATAAACTATTTGTGGCACTTTCTGCGAGTTACCATACTTATGATGTCAAATTTGTCAGTATTACGCGTTGTTATTTGTTTATTTTAAGGAGAAAGTAACAGAATCTCGTTAAAAGTTTTACAAAAGACAGAGCAATATTCGCTTGAAAATTAAGCCCAGTCCATACAATTTTCGCAACAGACAAATCTGATCCAATTAAGTGCATATTTAAATGAACGAATAGTTAAATAGAAGTTGACACTAATTACACCCTGATTGTATTTACATGCTGTTATGCTAAAATTACAACCATCAGGTACTGAATTGACTACAAATTTGTCAGATCTTTCGTCAAGTTTTCAAAAATATTTATGATTTTAAAATAACTTAAGTTGAAATTATTTACTAAGGGGATATGCCTACTAATGGAGGCCAAAATAGTGTTTTTCCAGGAATTTTTTGTAGCTAGTCATAATATAAATTCTGTTTTTATTTAACAAATCAATTTTATAATTTTAATAAAAAAACTTATAAATATATATATATATATATATATATATATATATATATATATAAATAAATAAAATGGCGGCGCTCCACCTCTCTATGCGACTGTCTTCTTTAAGGGGCTTTGCAGTGTTCCATGTATCTCAAGACTCACTGAACCGATTGTGATGAAGTTTGGTATGTATTTTCTGTATAAGGGATTAGTACAGAGTTCCGTAAAAATAATCCCTAAACCGAAACACCGAAAACAAAATCTCTAAAACAAAAAATTACCCAAATGGAGAAGTCTCTAAAAAAAGAAATCCTTAAAAAATCAAGATAAAACTCAAATTTCAAAACATTGCAACATTTCCCATGAGTCTCGTCGCATATCTTTTTATTTTTTATTATTTTTCATTTTTATATTCAAGACGAATATTTCTAAAAATAATGAGATTTAACTGGTTTTTTACAAATATTTTCCCTTAACCTACATTGCAACTATTGTTGCAAAAACAAAATCACTTTGCAAGGTAAATGTTAGAGTTTATATGCCGAAAGTAATAGCTCAAAAGCAGAAAATAGAGAGAGTCAGAAATATTAGCCAAATTCCAGAACCAAAATATCTTGATGAAATTAGTACAGAAAATGAAATACGAATTGTTGATGGAGATGATTCAAAAACGTACAACATATTTTAAAGGTAATATGTAATAACTAGTAATCGATCTCTCAATATTATGAATTTTATATTTATTTTTTATTTTGTTAAGAAACTCATAATTAGGGCTTTTTTAATTAGGGATTTTATGAATTTTGAATTTTTACTCTTAGAGATATTATCATTCTTGTTTTTGTTAAAAGATGTTTTGTCATTAGGTATTTTACTTTTAGAGATTTTGATATTAGGGATTTTATTTTTAGTTCAAATGAACCAGACCCTATGTACTTACACCTAACTTCCCATGTTGCACCTTTTTTAAAACATAATAAGATAGGTAATCCAATAAAAATAAAAGAGAGTTGTGCTAATTACATGAATTTCGGAGAGAAACTGGGTAAATTCTGAATTTTGGGTAATTGCAAACCATTTTTGTCACTTTTGGAAGTGACTGTACCTGCAATGATAGGACTTAGATTAACATTGTTGACAATTTTGGAAAAGTCATTCAGATAGTAGTTTTTTAGCGTTTGTTTGATGTGGCTGTTTTGGATAAAATAGAGATAAAAATACAAGAGTAATGTGCATACCACGAAAACCTGAAATTTAAGAATCACCCTGTAAACGGTTGAGATTGCCCCCCCCCCCTGCCATACAATTTTTTGTTTGTCTAGATGAGATCTATCACCCCACTCATTTTGGCACGCCAGATCTGAAACAACCTGTATATATATCGATTGGCCTTAAACGAGGGAATAAAACAAATTTATTTTTGAACAAATCGCATTAGTTAAACCAGCCAGTGTTTCGCTGTTTTTCCGAATTCAATTGTTATCGCACGTCGCTACAGGACGAATTTCATAAAGATCATCCTAAATCAGTTGTTGTGCCAGAAAAAAATCGATGCTGTGCGTGAACTGATATTGCAAGATCGTCATGTGACATACCGTGAGATTAAGGTATGCTTGGGCATTAGTTCCACTCGCATATATTTAATATTGCATGAACATTTGGCCGTTAAAAAGGGTTTTTCGCGTTGGACACTGCATAATTTGACAATCGCTCAAAAAAAGGCTCGTGTCGATTGGTGCAAAGAAATGTTGAAAAAATGCAATCGTCGTGCCTCAAAAGACGTTTGTAAAATCGTGACAGGCGTTGAATCATAGATCTATACATATGAACCGGAAACTAAGCAACAATCGACTCCAAGGGTCTTTCAAGACGAGCGAAATCCAACAAAATTTGTTCGCGCACTTCAAAGCAAATGGTCATCTTTTTTTCGAAATAATTGGATATGTCCCTACCGTGTCATTATAGCAACGTAGAACGGTAAATTCTGAATGGTACACCATCAATTGTTTTCCCGAGGTGTTCGAAAAAATAAGGGAAACCAAGCACATAAGACGAATCATTCTCCATCACGACAATGCAAGCTCTCACACATCGGCTCAAACAAGTGAATTTTTGAGCATTCAAAACATGGAATTGATGGATCATCCGCCGTACAGTCCGGATTTAATACCCAATGATTTCTTCTTATTCTCAGATCAATAATAAAATGCGAAGTCAACGTTTTTCGACGCCTAAAGATGCGGTTGAAGCGTTCAAATCACATGTTTTGGAGGTACCTTAATCGGAGTGGAAAAAGCATTTTCGATTATAAATATTCATTTTACTTGTCTATCTCAAAACTTAAGTAGCAACCCTCAAATACTGTAAACGAAATGTTAGCCGATTCGGCATATCTGAAATAGTTGTCAGTGATGGAGGCACGCCATATATAAACGTGAAATTTAGTGAGTTTGCAGATGATTGGTAATTTAAACACCCAAGCTGAACTAAATTGGGCGCCACGCGGTTTTCTGTTTTTATATAAGGTACCACGAAACTTATTTTTACAACACTGTAGCAAAATATTCTCACACTTTCACTTAATTTTATTAAGAAATGTGACTTAAAATTACACAAATGTGAATACTTAGCTCAAGATTGGGAGACCCCTTCCAGCACGAATATTTCTTTTAAAACTTCCGAATCTCGTCCAGAGTCCAGAGTTGATTTAGACCTCTTTTGTCAATAACTGCTCCCCTTTTTGACTTCTTCTAAATCTTACAGCACGCCTTCATCACCTTCCAAGGTTTCCGGAAAAAAAGAAAAAGTCCATGTCGCTCACACCAGGAAGTGGTCTCCAAAAAAACAAAACAAAACGAATATGGCGTCAACAGTCCAGTGCACTTTAATTTAATGATGTTTCCCATTTAGTATCGTGCCTGCGTGCGCGCAATTGTTCAAATATTCAAATTTTGAATATTGTTTTGCACATATAAAATATGAATGTACTTCTGAGTCGTCCCTGGCAGTCAACATAGAACATTTCCTATTTCCAGAATTTCGTTTTTCTTGTGAAATTAGTTTTTGCTTTTTTGAGATTACTGGACTAGTATATTTTGAGATTAATAGTATTGAATATTGATTTTAAATTGGATATTTCTCATGCTGATCGGGGTCTGAAAATTCTTGTCGTTTAAAATGTATACATATCCAGCGATACTAAAATTCATTAAGTAAGCTTAACAATTTCAAAATACTTATAGCTACTCTTTTAATGCATCTTATTCTATTCTTAATTCTGATCGTGTAGATCTTATTCTACGTCCTTGGCCTCGACACACGATTCGTAGAGGTGTGTACGTGTGTGTGTGAATATGTGTATGTATGAGTGTACATACATTTTCCCGTGTAGTTCTAATAGATCAGCTCCGATTACCTTGTTGAGTAGCTGTGTGTACATATTAGAGAGCCCCCTATGGGTAAGAGTGTATAATCCTGAATATGGAGTTTTCTAACCGTGCTAGCTTATGTAGTTAAAACATGTAATAAAAAGATCTACGCAGCATCAATTGTTTAAAGAAAGTATACAAAAAAAAACCATCACATAAATCTCTATTGGAGTGGCGAAATACCCCAAATTATATTGATTCCAGCCCAGCTTAGCAATTGATGTCCCGCCGCTTGAGAATAAACACACTCATAGGGACTGAACAGCTAAAACCCGGTATTCTACTTAATGTCTAAGACGACACAAAAAACCAGAGACGACTAAGTAAGTAATACTGCGATCTTGAAATAAGCAAACTTCTAAAGTTAGGTTATGTCCAGGACGTCTACGTGCAAGTAAAACCGAATGGCAACGATTCGAAATGCGCGCACGGAAAAGTAATCGATGTTCCATTACATCGAAATGCGGTAATTAAAGTTATGAAAGTTAAAAGTGCATCTACAATTCAAAGTGGATAAAAAACAATAAAATTATTTGTTTTTAGTAATATCCCTTGTGGGGTTCAAATCTCGAATCAAAACTGAAATTTTCATAAATCTAAGTTGCTTTCAAATATCCTTTGGAATGTTTTTATGCAAATTTAACACCCTCGGAAGCCACCAAACGACTACTAGCTCAATCATTAAAAGAATAATTCCATACATGACTATCCCCGTCCTTAGCTCTTCGAGTTTGTTTTTTTCCTTTCAAGTCAATAACATAAAACGATTCCAATACTTTGAACGTTAGAAGGGCTGAGACATCATTCAGTAAAATAAATGCCACCCTATGAAAGGACAAATATCTGACATTCCACAGTTAAAAGAAAGGGGCATCGAAAAAAGAAAAAAAAATTCTTCAATATTACGGGATAACTGCGTTCTTTGACTAGCCCTTGGCGATCTTTTTTCATTAAAGTCCAACACAGAAACAGAAAGCAAAATACTGACGTCTAATATTTATTACTTGGCCCCCCATCTCGGGCCACCCTGCCTCTCTTTTCTTTTTAAACTGAAATTAAGAGTACTACGAAAATATTACGAACGGACCCTTTCGTTTACATTGCTTTCGTATTCATCCTTATGTGACCTGAACGTCTGGACTACATGGGCTTGAAAACTGTTTGTTGGTCACGGGATACAACATCCCTCGGGCACCTCTGGGCTAAATGCTCTGAACTTGGACTTTCATGAAATTACAGCTGTAGGGGTTGGGAAAATGTTCAGACCCGTTAACTTGTTGAACATTTAGTAAAAAATGCTTATACAGCAATATCTCTTTGTGTTATGCTTTTCTCTCTCGTTGATGCTTCATTAAAAAAGAGACCAAGAAATATTACTTTGTCACATTTTTGCTTAATCCTCTTGGTGCCGTGATAGGCACAAATCTGAAAATTACAAGAACTGATTGGGAAATTTTAATTAAGTTTTTCATATATCTAATGATTTTGGATATCGTATCGGCCTAATGAGTTGCTCTAGTTCAACGTCGACATGGACAACAGAAATTTGTTCAGTGATATCTGAAAATTGCTAGTGAGCTAGCTTAGTTTGTAACAACTTTTTGTGATCTACATAAGAAGATAGATCTGGTATATTTGGTCAATTTGAGAAGGAACAAAATTATTTTTGTAATACCTTCGCAAATGTCGTAATTGTGGGTTTTGAGTTCACACGAAAAAATATTCAACAGAAATTAAAATTACTCTAACATCCCCCAGTCCAAAAAGTTTTGAAATAGTTTTCCTTGAGCTACCAGCTCTTTTCTACTTGCTTTTGATTCGCCTAAGCTGTACTTCATTAAAGAGTCGTATCAAAGAAAACCGTCCACCATACCATTCATGACTAATCGATTATACGTTTCAGATCTGACGTGCGGAAATAAGTGGGGTGATAAATCACACCTAGGTGTGGCAGGTTTTGGGGGGAGGGGGGGGGGGGGGTCGGCAATCAGTCAAAGGATGATTCATAAACTTGCAATACTCTTTAATTTTTATCTTTTGATCTACTCAATGCAGCGGCATCAAACAGACACTGAGAAACTACTATCACAATGACCTTTCGAAAATTCTCAACAATCTTGATCTGACATTCTCAACAAAATTAATCAATGACATCTATTACATCTGGCAGTGTATTCTCCAAAACGTCCTCATAAATTTGACTGTTGAGCACTTGCGATAAAATAAAGACAGTGTCTATTTACCACCCTCAAATTGCCGTGAAATTTCCGTGTACACGAAAGTATACGGAAATACACGGAAAGTTTACAGAAATACAGGAAAAGTACACGAAAATTACACGTTAATAACACGGAAGTACACGGAAAGTACAATTACAAATTTCACGGACTACACGGAGCTACATGTAAGTACACGATTAGTGCAAATAGTCACTTCCATATTCATATTACTGGTAATAGTTTATCACAGCGTGTTCGAGATACAAACCTGGTGGGAGAAGGGACCGCAGCCCCTCCCGCCACCCTCCCAGTTCCTTCCAGAAAGTATAATAACAATTTGACGGCAGGTGTACGCAACACCTGCTGTCAAATTGTTATTATTAGTCTTTCTGGGAAGAAGAGGTACAAAACACGTTCCGTCAAATTTCTTGTTTCTTTATTATTAGACAGGCTGTGGTAAACTATTACCAGTAATATAAATATTAAAGTGACTATTTGCACTTATCGTGTACTTACGTGTAGTTCCGTGTAGTCCGTGAAATTTGTCCTTGTACTTCAGTGTACTTTCCGTGTACTTCCGTGTACTTTCCAACTACTTCCATGTTATTTCCGTGTAATTACCGTGTACTTTCCGTGTAATTTTCGTGAACTTCCGTGTTATTTTCGTGTAATTTCCGTGTACTTTCCGTGTACTTTCAGTGGATTTCTGTGTACTTTCCTTGTATTTCCGCATACTTTCCGTGTATTTCCGTGTACTTTACATAAATAAACTACACGGAAATTTGAGGGTGGTAAATAGACACTGTCCAAAATAAATTGTCGTACCAAATGGTTGCCGATGATACCAGCCAAACATTGACACTGAATTTCTGCTGGAATGAGGTCAACCTTATCCTATGCTGATTAGTATCCGATCAGGTGTGGAGGTTGTGAAAGTTTATTATACCATCCCCGGTGAACTTCTGTTCATCCGTCCGTCCACAGCATTCGGTGCACAAACCCCCTGTTGTCAATGTCGCATTCCGGAAGCCATGTGCTAAATTTTACTCTCCTTCCAGTAGTCCTTGGACTGGGTTATAGTGACATGGACGTAAATCCTCTCGATAAATATAAATATTCGCAGCAAACTTTAGCTGAAGATGCTACTAACCGTATTGCGACTAGTCTTGTGCTCGTTTCAGGCTCTTGCCTGACTAGGGTCAGCAGAAGTTTCTGAAGTATTGGGTCGCGCTTCACTGCCATGTGATGTTACACTTCTTGTTTCTGTTAACCAACCGAAACACCAAGTAAATATATCCCTCTTTGGGGTGCTCGTCGATTCGGGAATCTCAATTACAGCCGCTAACTCGCTTCCGTCTAGTAAGTAAATTTTAGAATTTTTTAATAATTTTTGGTTTTATCGATTTGTTTTCCAACCATGATCGATATTCTTGCTGACTGACCCTCTTTTCTCGCAAAATTTCTATCAGGTATTAGTAACAGAATACCAGGATTCTAGGGTCTGAACTCTGACAGAATCTAATAGCGGCAATAACACAAAATTACACTATCACTTTTATAACCCTTTTGCAGCAATAATTAACATTAATTACCTCTGCACTCAAAACAAACATTCTCGACCCTTTGTCTTAAAAATTTTGTTTATTTTAAGAATTTTCTACCTAAAGTGTCAGGTAGTCAGGGATTTCTAAGGATGCAGTTTTTCTAATCCTTTCTCTACCTAGACATGCTGTACCTTTTTAGGAATGTTAAGATGATTTCATTTCGCAGCAGATGTAGGAAAATGCTTTTGTAATTTAAAATTTTTTTATCTCTTTTGGAAATTGCTATACCTGCAATAATAGAAGTCAGTTCAACATTGTTGAGAAAGGTAATTGGGATATAAATTATTTGGCGTTTGTTGGATGTCACTGCGTTGAATAGATCAAAAAATAAAATCAAAAGAGTGATGTGCATACCATGAAAATTGTAAATTTATGATTGCCCCCCCCCCCCCCCAACCCGTCTTACAAATTTTTTTTTATCTTGGTGGGATCTATCACCCCATTCATTTCCGCACGTCAGTTCTGAAACACCCTGTATAATGCATTAAATAGAATTATATTACCCTGTTTTCAAATCAACGCAATCTCCCCCTCTGGTTCATTTAACCTTTTGTAGGGCATAGGGCGTCTATTACACCGACTCTGCGCCAACGCCTTCAACTGTGCCCACGTTTGTTGACTGGGTACCTTCCCTCTCATCTTGTTCATGTGTTGCGCGGTAGTTCAATTCGTCTAGTACTAACACAGAAGGCGCTCATATTGACTAAGGCCAATCATTTTATTTACCTATTCCTAAAACGAAGTGTTGGGTTGTGGCTCAACAAACCACCATGCGAAAACCAAAAAAAGGTAAAAAACAAAAACCAGGCAGTACAACAGGGCGATTGTGTGTTGTAGAGGTTCCTTTTATGTATCATTTTGTCCAAGTTAGTATTAAAAAAACACTTATATTATTATCGAGTCTACACATGCGGTTAATTGGCTGAAACAAATATGTAGTAACTGGTGCGTGAAAAAGCAATCTGTAAGGTTACGTGGGAAATAGGCCAGTTCTATGATAGTATTTCGGAAGCGAGTTCCTCACTGTCAAGCTTTCCCTGCAAAAACTTCTGTAGAAATATTTTATCAGCAACCCAACCTCGCTTCTCGAGAGTAACAATTTGCAGCAAACCAAAGTGCCTCTCATAATGTGGCAGAATGAGAGGTTCCCTCTAAGACAAAGAACGAAGGGCCTTCTCACAAATCTAAGCTGAAAGGATTCAATGCGTTTGATGTGAGATCCGTAAAACGGAGGCCAAAGGAGACTAGCATACTCCAGCAGGGGTCTAATAAGAGACGTATAAAGATGGAGGCTTGGAAGTTCCTTGGACTAAAGGCGAGTGAATCAAAGCACAAAGTTGTTTCCAGCAACGAAATTATTAATGTGGGAGAATAACTTCAGTTGTATATCAAGATACACACCAAAGTCCCTCACTTCTTCCACTCGTTAAATACAAGTACCCTCAAATTTGTACTGAAAAGTACGGAAGTTTCTAAACCTCGAGAAAGTCAGAACTTCACACTTGACTGGCGGAAAACCCAGCTTAGTCAATTTGAAAACAATGATAGAGTAGGACAGCTTATCAAAGGCCTTATTAAAATCGGGAATAATGCAGTCAGTTTGGCAACCATTCAAAAAATCCTGCCAAGGTGCTAGAAACAAACTCTAAAAAAGTTAGAAACCGTGGATTAACCCTGAAGCAAACCATGCTGACGGCTAGAGATTAAACTCTTCTACCCTTGGAGCAATTTAGAATAAATCATTAGATCGAAGTGCTTAGGAATACAAGACAATTGGTCTGTATTTGACAATCTCTCTCTTATTGCCACTCTTAAAAATGGGGATTGGAAAGGATGTGTTCCAGAGTGCAGGGAAATAGCGCTCTGAGAAAGACGCCCGGAAGAGTAATAGTAACGGATATAATAACGAAGAAGAATATTTCTTTATGACCGCAGCAAGAACTTCGTCAGGACTACTACAAAAGTCAATTGGAAGATCAGCAGTGTGTTTCGATAAGATCTCCTCCGTGTACATACTATAGTTAGACTGAGAGTGAACAACATGTAGTAAAAGCGGTCTCCTAAAGCTATACGGGGTATGTCTATAATAAGCCTTACCTACAAGGGCACGAGAATCTATCTTCAAGTTTAAAAGCTTGTGAATAAAGATCAGGTCAGCAGCTCTGCGTCGTACCTTCAAATAGTGCGTATTAAGCAATCGGAGGCGATCCTAATAAGGAGGAAGCCTTAGTGGACATTCCACGGGAGATCTGTTAGTGCGAGCCTAACAAAGTTTCGCTGTTCCGATTCAATGCGTCTAGTATGACCAGCATAGACAGGTGACGAAACCTGAGATGAATGCTCGAGAATTGGTCTAATCAAAGAAAAAATTAAGTGAATTAAGGTCTGCCGATCACAAAACTCCCTTGACCACCGTTTGGCATAACCCAGAACTGAATTACTCCAAGACACAATATAGTTTATGTGCAGAGAGAAATCGAGCTTTTTGTCTATCTTCACACCAACAGCAGCAATGGACTGCACGAGACGGATAGAAGTTTCCACAAAAATACAATCAAAGACAAGTTGGCTGAGGTTCCTAGAAAATGACATAACGTCACATTTATCTAGGTTAAGTTGCAGGCAATTTGATCCACATTAAACCTTGAAGGTATTTAAATCATCCTGAATGCAGGAAGAATCGTAACTGTTTCTAACGTAAGAGAAAACCTTCAGATCGTCTGCATAGATAAAGACTTTGGAGTGTTTTATGAGGGGGACAATGTTGTCAATGGCAAGAATAAACAGCAGTGGAATAAGATGGCTACCCTGAGGTACACCAGAAGAAGTTCTAACGAATCTAGATAGTGTTACGAAAAGATACGCAATATGTCCTATCTTTTAAGTACGAGAAGATCCAGTCGAGCATCAAAGGCGGGAAACACAACTTTCTAAGTTTGATATAATCGAAAAATTCCAAGGAACATAAGAGCTGCCTCTTAAATCGTGAAGGTATTATTTATATAGGGAACGAGAAAGGCTTCTAAAATGTTCATAGCATAAGATAAATTCACACCTGAACTCAACACTGCTAAGACGTAGGTACTTTTTCCATAATCTATTTGTCCTATACTCAAAACTTTTCAATTTTGCTATTAAACTAGGGTGGAGCGGACTCCCTAATTTTAACCCGGCAACAAACCTCCCGAAAGCTTTATATGAAATGTCGTACAAACCTGATACGTTCCAGTCAATATCGTCACTACACAAGAGTCGAAACCCATGCTTCCAAGATATTCACGCAGACCGGAGATGGAGGTGGGTCAATTGATTGAGCGGCACGACCCGGGTTCCGGGTTCCAGACTAGGTCTCCCCGTGAGTTTTTATTAATTAATAGAATCCACTCCGTCTCTGGGCTGTTGTCTAGCTCGCAGCAATGCAAAAACAAGACATTCAAGTTTCCCTGCTCAACAGTAGTAGTAACAATGTCAGCAGAAGTTTAGTAAAAATATCGAAAAGTACTCTCAATATCAGAAAAACAACTCCGGCAAAAAAAGATAAACAATCTTGATCAACCTTTTTCCGAGGCAAATAAATATTTACGTTCACGGTCTTTATAAAAAATTGGAACAACACGGGAACTGTCAACAGGCTTTTACTCACTTATCACCATGACAGTCGGCGTTTTAAATGTTTTATTTTTGAAGAAGATCAATGAATGCTTAAACCTTAAGGCCTTATAAAAAGTGAAAATAAGATCCAAAAGATACCAAACTTTCTACATATTTATTCAGCAACGCAAATAGGTCATATCAGTAAAATCTCATTAATAAGAAAACTATCTTAATTGACAATCTTAACTACAAACAAAACAGTATAAAAAGATTTTCTCCTATAAATCTAAATGACGTCGCTACTGAAAGGCTTACAATTGTCGAAAAATTAATGCTTCTGTTCCTGAAGTTTGGGAAGAACCTTTCTAATTAGGTTATCACATGTACCTAGATCCTTTTGTTTCCAGCTAATTAGCTGCATTTATACACATCTGTACTTCCCGCAGCACCATCCCTTTCAACTTAAGACTCAAAAAAGAGGAGGTAATTATCCTTTTTTTGTTTTAAAGTAAGTCTTTTGGTGTTAGTATTCATAAAACATTATTCTGAAGGCATTAATTATTGTTTTGAAAATCTTAAATGATCATTAACTCTTTCGATATCTTAATTTCATATTATTACTGAAGTTAGTGCCGTGATTTCCTTTGTTTTGACATGGCAAAGGCTTTTATTATCCTGATTCTGACAAGTCCTATGTAATCACTTTAACATACACTTCCCTGTTTTTGCTCTTGTTCACGTTTGCTCTAGCGTAAAAATACAAAAAATGGGTCGTTAGAACAGTAAAATTACGTCCATAAAAGCTTACCATTACTTTTTTGTACTCTAAAGTCCCTGAACAGTTTTTATGTGCATCATAGCATAGAAAAACTGTCATATTGCAAAGTACGCATGCAGTGACGTAGTAAAAATATATTATTAAAAGAGCAATTACTAAATCAAAGTGTTCGGATATCGTTCATCTTTAGGACATCTAATTCATTTAAGATTAAAAAAATTGCGGATATACTCGAACATAAAATATCTGTGCACCTGCTACCTTCATCACAGAAATGGTATGTAAATTGCATGGAATAAGTTCGAATATGGCATCCTGGCAGCGCGTTGTCACTGTTATTTTACTTATTCCTCCCGGCCTTTATAGCTTTATAGTAAAGTCGTGCAACGCGAGCGAAGGACCTGTATAGCAACCCTTGCGCGAGTATAGAACATAGAGGCGGGGGAATAACACCAAGTTCAGGCCAAAATAGAAGAAAAATAAGCAAAACAACTACGCTGTCTTATTATGTGATACGACCTGAAGTGGAAAGGAAAACGGGCTTTGTAAGGGAAGCAACAAGAAAAAGCACGACAAAAGGGTAACCACCCCAGGTAATTTATTTTGTTCGAAGAAGAATTGACTTAATGTGCAATTGCAAGTGTATCTAAAAGCGATAAGTTATCGTTTCTGAAAGTTTACTCTTCTGAGGCATGTTTGTTACATAGTTCCATTTAATTACTTCTCTTAGAAAATAATTAAATAACGAATATTTGAAAATGATCAAGAAAACTTAGAATACGTATCAAATTTCGAAGACAAGCTCGGAGCAATCATATCAAAACAAGACGTTCAAAATTCGAGCGGAATAAAAAATTTTAAACTTTCTCCAAAAACCCGAGCAGAGTTTCTGGTAAAGGGAAGTTTAATTTCTTTGGTTCTTTCTGCACAATGGAATCAAAGGGTTAGCTTTGCTTTAGCTTCTTAATTCATCAAAATATTTTCAAGACAAATTAAATATAAATTCGTAAAACCTAGCGAATTTGTACAAACATCCAAATAAACAAAACAATCATTCAAAACTTGAGTAGAATTAGAGATTGTATTACGCATATACCACGGATTAAGAACAACTACGTTATTCTGTTTTATGCAGCAGTTATTGTTTCAAAAATTTCTGGAAATGTTTTAATAGATCCCAGGCTAATTAATAAATTAAGAAATGTAAGAAAGATGACTACACTGCGGGATCTCAAACTTCAAAAAGAACTCGCTCGAGAGAGTGCTTCTAAAACAGACAATTAAACGTCTGTCAATTATCTAGGAGGAAATTAATTAAAACGGAAAGCAGATTTTATATATTTCGATAACTTGCTAATTAATAACACTACTCGACAAATTTTTGCTACATTTTATCGCGGCAAATAAGAACCACCATTTCCATAGCAACTTTTCTGCTGAATCCGAAAATCAAAGTGCTTTTGCTAGATCAGGTCTGATTTTCGAAAAAAACAATTTTTAAAAACAAAAAAATCCACTCTTTCGAGCGATAACTCCATATAGGCTAGAATAAAATGCTATTTTTCATAATATCATTCCAAAGTAAGGATCACAGCAAAAATGTTAAGGTAACATATGTCAAAATAGCACCACTAGTTTAGTTGCCACGGCCAAAAACAACTTATAAAAATGAATTTTTTGCTATTTTGAAAAAAAATTTGTATGGGACTCAACAAGTTCAATTCAGTAATTAGTTGGGCAAAGGTTAATTTCGACCAGAGCGTTAGACGGAAGGTATTTTCTACTCAAAAGGGTAGTAAGGGCTTCTGGTCTCTAGTAAAAATCGTAAAGAACAATTTCACCTGTTCGTCAACACCTCCACTCATTTATAATGGGAATGTTTTTACTTACTCATTGGACAAGGCCAAACTGTTTCCTGCTAATTGGTACTTTCCACATTCATCGCAGCCACTTCCATCTCCATCACAATACACTAGTAGGCAAAAGCCACTACACTTTCGCACTCGGGAAGTTTTAAGGGTACTTTCGACACTCGACGTGTCCAAAGCTACTGGGCCTGATGGTTTCTCGCCCCTGGTTTTAAAATGCTGCGCCTCTGCTTTGGCTAAGCCTCTGCGCAAACTTTTTCACCTGTCATATTCAACAGGAATGTTTCCAAGTGCATGGAAACTTCCTCGTGTTCAGCCGATACTTAAAAATGGAGAGGCACGCGACCCCTTTAATTACAGACCAAGTGTACTAACTTTGATCACATCTAAAGTTTTTAAATCACTTATCAATTCTCAGACAAAGTCCAGCGTAAGGCTATTAAACTTATTGGCGATTCCTCAATCTCTAAAATTTTTCGTCGTTTTTGCCCATTTTTATGTATTTCCCCCCTTAAGAAGATCATGTGTCATAAACATATTACATAATTATTAAAGTACACAATTAATGCTGTTAAAATGGGAATTCAGATGATGCATTGTACTCCGATTGCTCCCAGGGCCCTTGTTAAAGTTAACATTAATTTTCTATGGAATAAGTTCAAAGGCTTAGTTTCTCCTATCTTAAAATGGTACTCTCCACCATGTCTCTGTGTGTGTATTATCGAAAATGCCTGATGTTATTATGGCAGAGATTTTGGTAATGAAAGGCATCTCAGCTCAACTTATTGCAAAGATTGAATTAACTTCAAAAAGATTATCTATTGAAGATCGCTGAAGAGATGCTGTATAATAGTTTAAATAAGTCAAACTCTCTGAAACGAACCATTACGTCTAACTCCGAATATTGTAATTTTTTCCTATTTCCGAAACCCAAATTACTCCTCGGAGAACAGCAGTATGATTCTGTTGATGAGGTAAACACGAATTCGCTTAAAAAAGCACGCTCTCAGGAGCATCTGATATAAATGTATTGCATCCAGTGCAGACTAATTTTAAAATGAAAAAATAAATATAAATTCTCTTTAATAATTTCTTTCACTTTGATTTTTTATCTTCATGTCTTAGGAATAACATAATTTCCAACTAATAAAACTAATTTCTTTGTGCTATGAACAACTATTTATTAAAAAGATGATTTAAATTAAATCATAAAAGAAGTTTGGTGGTGGCTAGATTTCTATTTTGGAAATTTAAAGACGACGAAAGGAAGAAACTTGATTTGGAAAAGAGTAAACTTGATTTGCAAAAAAATAATTTCTCGAGTGAAAAATAATAAAATTAGATTCGCTGACACTTCTTCGACAGTGTCTTTCAAATTGTAGAAAATTTATCAATTGAATAAAATTAGTGGATTCACTTAAACTAAATAATTCACACTTTCTGACTGTACGCCAGGTTTTTTCACGCCAGCCAACTGAAAAGCGTTTACTGGATAATACTGTTTTACGTGCAACTATTACGCTCTCTAATAACTGAAATTCCGCACTTTTCTATTTAATTTTAATATCTTAACAGCATCCTAAGAAAATTCAGACAATTCTAGTTTCATATTTTCAATTAAGTGAACCTGCAGAAATAGCACCAAAACCAATTAACGTAGATTTGATGTTAAATTTTGATAAAAGGATGAACTAGTGAACAAAAACATCATCTTGGAACAAGAGAAATTTTTCCATTCTCGCACCCGTGCTGATACTAAATTGAATCCAAATCACGTTTGCATAATCTTAAGTCCTTTTAATAGCACTCGAAAACAATCCTTTTCATCCTTCGAGCTGAGAGTATAATTTGAGTAGCATGTTGAAACAATAGCCTTGGTAATTCAGAGTTAATGGCGTAGATCGCAGCTTTTGTACATGTGCTAATGGGAAGAAGAAATACTCAAAATCTCTTTTAAGTACTTGTTTAACTGGTAACTGGTTTGGCTTCATTTGGCTTTGCTTCCTTTTCTTTTCAGCATTGAATGCATTTGTGTCTTAAACTTTAAACTTGAGAGCCTTTTTCTCCCTAATCGCGGTACGTTCGAAAACAATCCAGACCTATTATAAAGATGTTATGTTTTGAAACAACTATAGATAATGGAGTCAGGTGGAATACATTTCGATTTTGTTGCGAACTATGGTAATTTCGAGCAAATATAAAATAATAATAAAAACGTCTCTATCTCTTTCGATAAATATGTTTGTTGAGGCAATTAATGAAAGATTCTGAAAGGAGTGTATTAGCTCAAGGAAATTTCAACTAATTAGATTACCTGGATAAATTCAAAAAACCAATAAAAAAATAAATCCCGGCAGTTGAAGTGAAGATGAAGGGGATGGTAGATCACAACAGGTTGGAAATGTCCACAACGGAAGCAGCTCTGGCAAAATTACCTTCTGACGGTTCTACGGTGGCTATGGAAGATGTCCTTGCATCGCCTGAAAGGGATGTAGCAGTACTGGCAGAAGATACCACTGGCAAAAATGTAATTAGCACTGTGTCAGGTGCGGCGTTGACTATCTCTGCAGTACACGCACTAACAGTTGATTTAGACTTGCTCCCAGAAGGAACAGGAAGGAAGATACTTGTCCTGGCTCTGGGCTTGCGACTAAGGCTCTCAAGTGTAAGAGGAGGAAGGAAAGGAGAAAGCGACAACAATCTGCTAAGTGGGATACAAAGAATAACAAGATGAGCCAAATGGCCGAGAGATTCAACAAATCTCCCTTCAACTGTCGCGTCACCTGAAGGTGCGGGTCCCGACTCTAAACCCGTGGAATCTTAGCGGATAGTGAAGATCCAAATGTAAATCAAGGTGGCAGGATGATTAAGATGGAAACTCATTTCATGGCGTAGACAACCGGAAGCTTAAACAAGTAAGAGCGGTAGAGTGGTCATCAAAAAATTTAGCAGCAGTCCAAAAAAGTAACCCTAGACAAAAACCTCCCAGACCGGTCCACGAAAAGAGTAAGTTGTCTGTGACAGTGCAAAAGCCAAAACTTTATCAGGAGGGGACGGGGGCCAGTACTAGCGGTAGGCCGACCTTCTCTCTGGAGGCGGCGAATGACCTGCGTTGGGGTCATAAACGCGAGCTGGGAAGAAAGAATAAAGCCGGTACAACCAGGAGCTGCTGAACGCTATAGACTCCCTTTCTAAAAACGCCACGCATATATGAGTGAAATATGTGACCTTCGTGAATGGTCTGATAAGACTCAGATGTGTTAATCAACAATCCAAGTTGTGGGTATGCGAAACCGTCAAAAAGCTAACCAACTTTTGGGAAAACGTCAACTTGAGGGTGGACTATATGGCATCAGAAAACTGATGATATTTGGCCCGAGGCAGCCTGCAGATAAGGATATCATACTAAAGAAGTTAAATAATTAAAATTAATGCATTAAAGATACAGGGTGTCTCTGATGCGGCGATATGAGGACCAGTCTGACGATCTGGTGTCCGACGGAGGATACGGAGGCCGTTAGGAAAGTGGGAAAGAGATTAAACTGCTCATCAATAAAGAAGATGTCGGGAGGCAAGGCTTAGCCTCAAATTCCCATGCCCCGGAACCCTTCACTGCCTTGGGCAGAGGTGGCGGACGTTTATGTTTAATTTATATATAATTTTTTAGTGTGTTGGCTAATAATAAGGTTTTTTTTTGCATGTTGGTGTGGGAGCCTCATTCGCCTCAATATATTGTTATATGTTGGCAAATAGGTCAAATGATTCTAGGCTTCTGCCTATAAAGTGCGCCTTCTAAGTTAGAAGGATTAATTCTAATTCTATTCAAGATATAAAGAAGCTATGCATATCTTAATATGATATCTGCATACCATGCCTGTAAGAACAGGAGATGGCGCCACACATAGTGCGCCAATGCTCTGCGTTAGCAAGCAAACGACTTCGTCTACTGGGAGGTGACTAGCTGGATCCCAAGTATCCCACAGGAATATGTCTGGCACTGACCCAGTGAATTAAGATTGGCTAGCCTTCGCTAAGGGAGACTACTGGGAGGGGATGAAAAAGGACCTGCTTTTATGTGCTCTGTTTCGGTTAATCCTTGAAAAGGTAGTTTTAGTGAGTAGAAATCTTACAGTATCGGAGGGTACGGGCTGTCCGGTGTCTTCTGGAAAATGTTCACCTCCCCCGCTAAAAAAAAGGTTGACACTGTTCTGTTATATACGAATATAAGGCCACTTAATTTAGCATATGCTGACGATCTGTCACTTGGGAATTTTTCGAACAATCAGGGGAATTTTTTGAACAATACAAGCAATAGTATGTACTAGAGTTAATCTAAGCAAAATGACATATGATGCAGGAGGTGGCTTAATCGCTCAGATTCCCCCCTCGGTATACAATGGTCTAATACTTCCCTGAAGTATTTAGGTATGCATATCTATAACGAGTGTTCCGGTGTGAATTCACAACACCGCTGCACTGTGTCAACCCAGCAGAAGCAATGGTATCAACAAAGAAGTAAGCCTGCTGAGTTTTGGATGTATGTTAAGGAAGTAAACCATCCGAATAAGAAGAAAGTTCAAATTGACACTCGGCAGATTAAAGTCGCGCAAGAGCACGAACCCATCTCACGGGAGTAAAGTGTTGGATAATGTATTGACCTGAGAGGCCCAAAGCTTGTAAGTGTTCAGATCCTAATCGGTAGGAATGCTTGCTTGTCAAGTTCAGAGCGACGCAGAAATCTCCACAGGAGGACATGTAATACTGCGACGAACCAAAAACAATACGACGCCTCTGATAGGAGTAGTCAACGCTTCCCGTCTAATAACTAGATATTCAGAACCTAATTACTCAGCACCAGTAAACGAACCACATATATACCACGTCATTACAGGTACTGGAGGATTCAACGAAGAGGCGAGTCATCTTGGAGCGGAGACCGGTTATATTTGCATAATGGAAATATAACCGGTCTTATCTGGCTGATAAGTCTTTTGAGAAGTCGTATTATTCTTGTTGGAGGGTAAACGGTGCCGAGGGATGAACTTACCCTCAACGGATAGAAACCGCCAAATATCCTAGGAGACTACACTATTGAATAATGCCTCTGAAACGAAAGAAGCGGACAATGAACCAGAACCGTTACGAAATTTATTGATACGCCAACATTTAAGAACATTCTCAGATACGCCGCAGTGTGACGAGATGTGGCAGGCGACATCCCTTTCAGTGGTATCGGGGCGAAGATGCATAGTGGGAGAACAGCACATCATAGCGAATCTCCTGATGGGCTAATATCAATATCGATAGAGATGACAGCAGGAAAAGACAGATGCCGATGGCGAGGCAGGAGCCAAGTCTGGAGCCACGTAGATCTTTCCATAATGACTAGATGCTGCAGAAACTAAACTTTCTTAGGTATAAAGAGAAGAAATGCATACACCAGTAGTAATTCGCGAACCCAAATGTTCAATGTCCTGGGCCATAGAATAAAGTAGTTTCAGGTTTTGGTCGGCAAATATGCTCCATAAGAAGAAGTGATTAACCCTTAATACTTATTAGAGCTTACGTGCGCATCACCAATGGCATGCAGATCGTCCAAAGCTCCAGACGATAAGGTAATCTTAGAAAAAAGATGAAGGCATCTCTCAAGGAAAGCAATTTAATTGGAAAAGGGAAAAACAATTTTAGCGGCAGGCAAATCATAAAAATTATTTTAAGTCAAAGGCGAATTAAATTGTGAGGTTAATGATAAAATTGTAATTTAAATTCTAGTTGAAACAAGAAGTCATCAACTCCGTATATCATAGGGCAGGTTAAACACCGAAGCTCCAATGAGCAACTCAGCAGCAGGACCGAACCAGGCAATGAATAAGAGCGGCCGCGGCGGTGCACGTAGTCAAGCAAATTCTCGCTTTGTTGGTAAGTAAGCATCAAAAGAAAATAACTTCAACACCAAATGCTACACAGGACCACCAAGGACAACGAAATAATCGACAAAACCACCACAGGAAATAATGAACCAATTAAAAATAACAGATAAACAAGCTGGAAGAAAAAACTGACAACAGCCCGGCCTTTGACAACCTAGATTACGCTGAAAGGCGATTGCAGGTTGTAGAGTTATATCGGTGTTTCGGAATCCACCTTTAATCGTTGGTTCACTTGCAGTTGTTGTCATCGCATCGGTTGAAGTTCTTGAAGAACAGGATTTATCTTATCTAAGCAATCTGAACTTGCTTTTGAGTTCTTCCTCAATATTTTCAAAAAGTATACTTTTCCAAAAAGTATATTTACCATATCAATTAAATATAGTACTCTCGTACTCCATGCTGAGATTCTTGTAGGTTTTCTTTTTTTTGCTTTAATGTGTATAGGTAGAGCACTCTACCCGCAAATATGATTAACTTTCTATGACTTCGTCTTAAAATGCAATTAAGAGTATTCCAAGTGCACCACAAAAAAAATTCTTTGTTCAAAGCATAACTACCTAAGAGAAATTAGATTGAAAATTTATGAAATATCAGAGCGGATATTGTTAATATTGTAGAGATTGTTGTAAATGGTATTCACCTGAAATTTAATTATTGCCGGTATTTCAAGAAAATTATAAAATTCCACGGGAAAGGAAATTCAATTACTTCTGCAAAGTACGGAGTAAACTAAAGTTGCACACTGCCCTGTTGCTGCAATAACAAGTGATTTCCTGTTGAACAATTATTCCAGTTGTTGGTGAAAGAAAAGAGACATAACAGACAGAAGCAAGACTTCAAACAATCGTACAGGCGTAGCTGGAAATCAGGAGGGCAAATATTTGCGTTGTTTTAAGATCTAAAATATTCAGAAAACAGAGCCTCTAAATGTTAGAGCATACTAACTGCAAAAAAGTAATTTGAAAGGATGAAGGAGCTTTCTTGCTCGGCTCCGACAAAAGAAGTTGCACAAACATCGGCTCCCAACGGGGTTATATTCACTTAAAGCGGGGCTGACTGGGCTGCAGTTTGTGCAAGGATATGTCTCTGTGAATATCATTATAAAAGCGTCTCTGGAGCCTTGTGTATTTCTTTGGGCAATACCTCAGAGACGGAGCCTTTTCCACAGGACTTGTTTGCACACTGCTTGTTCGTTTCATCTTTTTTTCCCACCGCATGACGTGTACATATTGACAAGGCAACACCATTTTCCGCCTGTCTAGATCCGATTGCAAAAAGCACTAGCTCTTGCTGGTGTGTTTGTGTAGCTGAGTCCCAGGGATGGCTCCGAGTCCTATTTCTTTGTGAGTTTTATTGCTCATTTTTCCTTTTAATATCAAAACTTGGAGGAAATATGTTGTTTGTTGCAATTTCACCTCGATAAGACGTTAAGAACTGTCACTGGGACAAATTACGTTATCAGATCAAATTAGAACCGAGCGTTACAGAGTGTACACGTCTCCCTGCTGGGGGTGTCGTCCTGTTGACAATGGGGGAGCCAAGTACTCCTACTATGCCTGTCGATTAGAATTACATTGCAATTACTTCAGATTACACAGGGGAGCAATTTTCTGATTAAGACGTAACACTTTAAACTCGAGAGATTGACGGTTCGGTAAATTACCCGAGTGCGGCTGTTGTTCGAGCTGCTGGTAAATAGCGCCTGTTTGTGCTAGTTCTTCCAACTGAATATGATTATAAATCTTTGAAGAGAATATCAGTCAGGGTAATATCTTTGTGGTAATTAACCCACTTCTGGTGTCATATCTTTTGAAGAAAGCGACTTGTGTTACGACTTCCTTTGATATACCCATGCTCTACCAGCACAAGCTCTAAGATTTTATTCTAAGTTGACACGATTTCTATGCAACGTCGTAAACATAGCAAGCAAGGGAAATGACAAGTTGTTTTTGTTGCCTAAAATCTTCTGAGAGGTTGCTCAACTCTTAAGGACTAAGACATTCATTTCTTCGAAAATTCCTTTCAAAAATAGTTTTTGGTAAATATACATACATATACACACTTCTAGGAGGAGGGAGTAAATTTTACTAGCAAAATATTTACGTCGTTCTGAGCAAAGCGAGTTTTTATATTCGAGCTCAGTTTTCGATAACCTAACGATTAAGAATAAGTTTTACCAATTAATTAATTAGTCGTGAATTAGAGACATGAGAATGTTATCAATTTCAATTTTTTCTGCTTATTACCGCTGATTTACGCCAGTTATGACGTTAATTTTAAATTAAGGTCTATAAATAAATCATCTGTCGATCTTGTATATTTGGCGCCCAAGGGCTTTAAGAAATACCTCTCTGATTCATCCGATTTGAGACAACGATTGCAGGTGGGCCTACACTTTAAAGTGGATTCCGAACCACTGAGATTTTCTCTGCATTCCCATGGCCATTTTATTTTAATCTGTTGTCAGCAGAAAACAATCATGGGTCACCGCCGGTGAGATTCGAACCTGGGACCTCTGGGTTGGTAGGCCGAAACGTTACCAACATCTTAAATATACTAATCATAAATTTACCCATATACTAATCATAAATTTATATGGTATTGAAGGTTATTTATTCTCTCATGGAATCTGAGCCAAGATCACACAAATCATATGGTGATTAAGCTAATGATTAAATTCAACTGTGACAACTCTTTTAAAAATCAAATTTAGAGAGCACTCAAGTAACAGGAAAAATGTACTTTTACAAAACACGTTGTAGCTGACCTTCATCCAGAATAATCTCCGCTAAATAATAAACTTTGATTCTTACTTTAGACGTAGCCAATTTTAACTTCTTGCATTGCTGTTAATGGTCCAGGAATCTTAAATTCTAACTCTCTTGATTCATTAACCAATGACCTCTTTAATATGCACAATATTGTAATTGGTGGTGATTTTAATCTGAATTTTATCACACCGGTTGGTCGCATAAATTCTTTTCAGATTACTTTGGATGCTCTATATTTGCATCAAGTAAACGACACATATTTTACTATGTAGTCATTCATCTTTCCTAGTGGATATGTTCATAACAGTAGATCTTTCAAAGATCTTTTTTTCATCAGTTTTCATGTTCAAGTATTTCTGATCAAGATATGATTAGTATAACATATGATCTTCCTCTCAGTTTAATTACTGCTCGTAATGCAGCTTTTGCCAAATGGAAACGATAAAGAATTGGAATCATGTTTGATGAATATCGCATTCTACATAATCGAATTGTTTTCGCAATACGGTCAACTAAAAATCACTGTCACAATAAGTTGCGTAACACCAAAATCTCACCTCGGGAACTCTGAAGAAACTTGGGTGGGGCTGGAGTTGGACCCAGACGCGCGAATCCTAGTGCAGATGATGCAAACCTTTTCCCTATATGGTAGCCGATAACTCTCTTGTTTGGAATATCCCTGATGCTAATGATCCTATCTCTTCGTTTTCTTTTTCTAATGTGTCTAGTGGTTAATATGTGACCTAATGCTAATAGCGTCAAATCTAATGCAGTAGTCCCTAAGTGCTGCAGTGCCAACTGTTTTGACTTTCGGCCAATTAGTATTTCATCATTCCTTTCCAAGATCTTTGAAAAATGTATTCACTTTCAAATAGATAATTGTTATATTCCACCAATTATCTACATGACAGTCAATCCGGTTTTACACCAAGTCTTAGCTGTATGACTGCTTTTCTAAAAATTTCTAGTGACATCCCTAATGCCATTGATAGGAATGTGTTGACAGTTTTAATCGTACTAGATTTCTTCAAAGCTTTTGATACATTGAACCATCGACTACTTTATTCTAAGTTTGCGGATAGTTTTAAACTTAGTTCCCAAGCCATATAACTTGTACTTAATTACCTTAAAGAACGTTACCAAGCCGTCTTTCTTCATTTTTGATGTTACTGCGGGAGTACCTCAGGGTTCTATTCTTGGACCACTGCTATTTTCAATTTTTACCAATGACATTTTCTCATCAGTTAACTATTGTCAATAACATCTTTATGTAGCTGATGTTCAATTATACCTCTTGAGATCTGTAGGACTAATTGAGGACGATGTGGGTCTCCATTTTCTGCAAAATGGTAATTGAGGCGGGATCACCGGTACGGTAGAAGAATTTGTAGGTCCTCCAACTTCATATATTGTCCGTATAGATGGCGGAAAAATTAATAAACTAAGTATGTGCGTATAATGCAAAGTATGTATAAAAATACGTAATCTCAAGTATATGAAGGGACCAGACTATCAGAAAATATTTGTAGCAATGTTGGCGTCAAACAGGGATGTGTTTTAAACCATTTATTGTTCTCCTTATTTATAAATAATCTGGAAAATTTTTAGAAACTGAGCTTTACAGAGAAAGGGACACAATTGAAAATGCTTATGTATGCAGATGACATAGTTATCCTCTCGGATGATCCAGAGAAATTTCAGCCAATGATTTACCAGTTAGATCAATACTGGCCAAATCCTAGGGGATAACCCTTTCATGCGTTAGCATGGTTTTGGCCGGAAGGCAATTAGGGTAAGGGAAGTGAGGATACTTGTAGTTAACTTAGGAAAATGAATATAATATTGTAAAGATTATACTTACCTGGGACTGACTTTTACTCCTAAAACTTCCATGGTACCGAATCTAAAATCCTGTCTCGACTTTGCTAAAGTAAGTATTAATATAACGTAGAATAACATCTATAAGGATAACAAAACAAGGCATTGAGATAAATTGAAATTATTTTCACAAGGTCTGTGTCATGCTTTGGATCACAGGTATTGAGTTTTAAACAACAATGTTTTTTTATAAAAAGATATTCAAGTTGCCCCAACAAACACAAAACTATATTATGGAACTGGAAACTGGTCTATTAAGTATATATATTTATACTCTAAAGATAAATTTTAAGTATACAGATTTTTAAGACACGGAGGGGGCCTAATTCCATTAAACGGTAGCCCGTGGAAAAAAGAGGGTACACTCTTATGTTCTTTATATAACTGTAATCAAGCGGAGAACTTGTTCCATTTTCTTGGCAGATGTCCTATTCAAGCTGAATTTAGGATACAAATTTTTTATAAAAAAGTCCTAACAGATTCAGATGTAATTGAAACGCTGAATAGTAAGAATAATTTTAATGATATTTTTTGTGCTAAAAATAGACTAGGAATACAGAAAATTCCTTATAAATGACTTTAATGAATGATACGACGATATAGTTGTGATTAGATTAGGTAATGCTTTCACAATAATTTTCTCTTTAAATTACTATTAGTAATATATGTATAAGTAAGTAGGTTTCATTAGCTTTCTTGTCATAAGCTTGACAGACGTCTTAGTGACATTGTCTTAGTTTATTAATAAATGTAGAAGATAGGGTATAGGTTGACGAATTTGTACATTTAGAATTGACTTAACTTGCTTACTTTTTTATTATATAGATAGCGGAAAAGTACTTCGTCGAGATACGGTTCACATGTGACCAACGAAAGCCAACATGTCTATTCCGAAAGTAGTTGTTACAGTGCCAGAAATTAATATCGAACGGGAATTCAATTCGCTTTCAAAACAAATTGAACCAGGTTGGTTTTATACGATCAAGGTTTCAACTATTCTCAAAACCTTATTAATTCATCCCCTCCAAATTTTTAACACATATTGCAAATAATAAATTAATAAAAATATCATTTGTATAAATTTTTTTGAATACAGCTTGTTTGAACGATTCAATTGAAGATGGCAAAGGAGGAGAAACTAAAGCAAAGATAGCACGAAAACTTGGATTTTGGCATATGTAAGTGCAATATTACGGCAGGTGGAATATCTGCGAAGATAGTATGTAACGATCTGAATGAAACGGTGCTTATTGACACGTGTGAATATATCTTGCACTTGCGAGTCCAGTTAAGAATAAAGGCTGGAGCACAATGAACGCAACGCAACTGAACTGATAGGCGAGATATGTCAAAGCGGTTTTCTTACCATGGACTTTCTATATATTTGAGCAAAGTGGCCTAGGACAGTGGCCATGAGCAGTCGTTTGTGAACGCAACAAATTCACAAAATTTGGCAATTGACGGACTCAGTCGCACTTGTTTGTTTTTAGTTTGTTCACTATTGCATAAGTATATTTATACTAAATGTGAGTGCAATAAAAAAAGTAAGAATGGAAAATTACGAAGAAAAATTATATGACGACTTAGTTATAGAACCATTTTTCTACAAATTTTAATGCTGAACTCAAGACAACTGTCAAATTCCGTCCATTGTAAGCATAGAACTTTTACCTACTTTTCGTTGCGTTCAAGTGACATACCTCTGACATCTCTGACAAATCTTTCAGTTCAGTTGCGTTGCGTTCATTGTGCTCCAGCGTTAAGTCTAAACACGATATACCTACCATAATCGCAATCGCTCTATGCGTGCAACTCAAATTTCTTGCATTCTCGGAAGTTGCGCCCGTGGAGACTTTACTTCAAAAGTCCAAGGACTATAGTTTTACGGTGGTTAGAAACTTTTCGACGTGAACCACATTTCCATTTGAATAGTAGGTACTGGTTCCTTTCGTAAATGAAAAATTTTGCGGTTGTTTTTTTATACGATGTGGTCAAATCCTAGGGGACAACCCTTTGATGCGTTAGCATGGTTTTGGCCGGAAGGGAATCAGGGTAAGGGAAGTGAAGAAACTTGAGTCTTATTTTTGCATTGCTGCGAGCTAGACAACAGCCCAGAGACGGAGTGGATTATTTTAATTTCTTAATAAAAGCTCACGGTCATCTGGTCTCGAACCCGGAACCCATGGCATGTTGGTCTTGCCGCTCAACGCATTGATCCAACTCCGTCTCCAAAACTCCGTTGACGATATTTTGGAAAACTTCTTTGTACTTTATATGATTTACGAACATCTTATTTTGTATCTGAATGTTAATATTGGGGCTACAAATAAGATTTGAGGGTTTTACAAGCGATGGAGTAACTAGTAGTAAATCGCATCACACCAGATGTAACATGTGTATTCGTGTTAAAGCGTCATCATTTCCCTCCCAAAATCAGTATGTATCGTTTCGCTGAAGTGTAAACAACACAGTTTTTTTTATACTCAAACTATGTATGTCAATGTTTGGGACAAAAACACACAATTTGCGGGAAGCGCCGCTTTTTTGTTTTAATTTGAAGAAAAATGCAGCTAATGGACATCGATTGCTGTATGAAGCATATGGGGAACATGCTCTATCAATAAAAACACGTGAGTACTGGTTTCGGCGTTTTAAAAGTGGTAATATTGACACCAGTGACAAAGAACGCGAAGGGAGGCTAGTAACGTTTGAAGACGCTGAGTTAAAAGCTTTATTGGACCAAACATGCCAAACATGGGCACCGAGACAAAACCAAGACTTTGGCGCATCTCGGTCTTGGGCTCGTCAAGGCAAAGACGATCTTGCTTCCGTCGCAATCTCGGCAAATTAAGGGCCAGTTTTGGCCCGCTCTCGCTCTTGGCAAGATATGGAAAGGGAATTTCGGTGGGATAACGGGAAGCGGGGACAAGTGAAATATCTATGTATATATGCATGTTCATCTTATTCCCCTCGCCAAAACAAAGGCTCTTTTTCGCTATTGGGGATTAACCGTAAATATCTGAAGAAGGAAATAATGTAGAAAGAAGCGATTGAGAAAAGCAGTGTATACTTATATGCCCTATAAATCACACAATTGACAATTTTCGGAGCGACATAAAAGCTGAAATGACTAAAAAAATTGTCCACAATAAGATAATAAGAACTAATATCTCGTCCACTCTCGTCACCTCAATCTCGCTCTCGGTATCGGACTGTTAGCAATGATATTGGTCTCGCTGCCAGTCCCGGTATCGTGTCGAGACCGGTATTGGCAGCGAGAATTATCTCGAGTATCGGGAAGCCCTAGCCAAACACAAGAAGAGCTTGCTGAAACCTTAGGAGTGACTCAACAAGCTATTTGAACTCGTCTTAAGGCCATGGGTATGGTGCAAAAACAAAGAATTGCTCCAAAGACAAAATCGGAAGGGTTTTTTCGCACTGAATCGTGACAAGAGGTGAAAAATGGATCCACTACGACAATCCAAAAGGCAGAAAATAATGGGGTAAGCTCGGCTATGCATTAACTTCAACGGCCAAACCGAATATTCATGGAATATTGAGTGATCCACTATGAGCTACTCGAGCCTAACCAAACCAGCACTGGGAAATGCTACGAACAACAATTGATGCAATTGAGCCGAGCATTGAAGCTCAAACGCCCACAATATGCCAAAAAACATGACAAAGTGATCTTTCAGCACGACAACGCTCGCCATATTCACCAGACATTGCTCCTTCCGACTACGATTTGTTCAGGTCGATGACTCATGGCCTGGACAAGCAACGCTTCACTTCCTACGAAGAAACCAAAAATTGGGTCGACTCTTGGATCGACTCAAAAGACGAGGAATTTTTTCGACGCGGACCCCGTATGCTACCAGAAAGATGGGAATGAGTTGTAGCTAACCATGGACAATACTTTGAATAAAATATATCGTACCAATTTCTCTGAATAAAGCTTCAAAGTTACGAAAAAAAACCCTAAAAACTTATTTGTATCCCCAATAATAAAATAGTAATCCCCAATAATATTTACGCAAACTTCTATCAACTTTAATTATTTCAGATTTTTCGATTTGCCAACTTTGCTGATACGGAGGGTGGAATGGTATTTTTGTTGTAAATGCACATTTTTAAATGTGCAGATGATGTTCTTTCTTATGATACCACACTTGACCTAGTAACCCAACTTTTAAATGTTTAGCCCCCCCCCCCCCAACTCCTTTTGACAACTTTTGTAATTAAAATAAAATTGTTTCTATTTTTTTTAATTTGCAATAAAGACGAGCAAGCATTATTTAAAATTATTCCAAATTTCAAGGCGACAGCCATACTAGTTGGTGAAATTAGCAGCTGTGACAGGTAGATAGACGAAGTCGCATCATAAGGGCTCCTTTTTTCCATTTTGTCACGGAACCCTAAAATACGCTTTATGTTTATATACGATTTATATGTTTGGCAAAAGAGACAAAGAGTTTTCGTCTGTGTATCTCAACTAGCATCTTTTTGAGGAAGAAATGGAAAGTTATTGCATAAAATATTATAAAAAATTATAAACGAATATTAAAATTATAATACTACCTTGAAAAATGTTACGAAACAACCACCGCCTTGCCTTGACCTATGCAAGCAATAAAGATAAAAGTCCTGTGGTCGGATGTAATAAATATTAGTTACAGCTTGGTCTTCGACTAAACGTGCAATAAAATTCAGTAAATAAATTAAGTCTTGATTTTAGTAGAAAGTGGATTTGCGTTGGTGATTATATTCTAAGGTAAAATTGCCAGCGGGACTGTGACTATCTCTTAATCGATGGACTTAATGCTAAGGGACACACTTCTGACGACTTAATAAAATTCTCATTTGCATAGAATATTACCAAGAAGTTTCCGTCTTCGTTGGAAACTTATCGTAAACTTGTAGAAGCTTGCTGCAAATTGCGAGAACAAGCTTAGGGTAGAGTATCTAATTGCTTTCATGCAACAGAGAACGGAAATAACATAATGTTCATAAGGCGAGGCCTAACACTTTTGTCCAAAAAGAAAAACGGGTTGATGGCAGACTCCTTAATTTTCCGTCGGGTAGAAAATCCATTTGAAGGGTAAACAGGTTTTATCTTTCTGTCAATATACCTCAATAAAATGCGAAAGTTTTATTGGACTTTTATGGGCTTTTGTGCTTTTTATTGCACTCGCAAAGGCAGTATAAATGTCTTATTGACAGGAATTTAAAGTATTTTATGGTTTTTCTTGCGTTTACGATATAGAAATTTCATTTTAATGATTTTCGCTAAAAACATTCGCGAATATTCGGGATATTTTCTGAAATTGAGTCCAATTAATGCCGCATTTATTAGGAAGAAGTCTTTTGTTTTAAGAGATTGTGGTACTATATATATGTTATGTAGCTTGTGATAATATTTGTGTATTTTCAGAAACAATCCTGGATTTTGCCTATTCAGTGATGAGTCGAGATTTTGGTCCAAAAATACAACAAATTTGGGCACTAGCAAGACCAATTCTTCCCCCCTTGTTTCAGCTCACTGCAGTCGAATATCATAGTAAAAAAGTTGTTATCCGGACCCATCCGCTCAAATGGCCAAAAACCATCCTTTTTTTGGTTTTCACGCACCGACGCGCGACAGCATGGTTTCTGATGGCAATTGTTACATATGGATGTTAATTAGTTAGGATATTTTCCCTAAAATTCAACAATTTCTAGTTCCAGTTTCTATTTATTAGTACGTATAAAAGATTTGTAAATCTTGTGTACATCATCCATGAAATATATATATATATATATATATATATATATTATTATTATTAATTGTTGACGGGCATATAACAAAGGGAGTACAGTCATAGCAGGGAAATGACCACGACTTCCGATGGGGGTCGCTTATATCCCCCTAGGGGATGGAAAAGTGGTTTCACATATCCCCTCCCCCGTCTTTTTCTAGAATGCTGATTAATAAAAAGAAATAGTTTCAGATGGCTTTAACACCTTCTGCCCCCTCAAACGGACAGAAACCCCTCCATTCGCACTTTTCGTTGCAATAATGGTAATGTTTTTTCAAAAGGGGAAGGGTTTAAAATTGACACAAGTTGGATTATAAAAAAAGGGAAGGCCAGTGAGGTTTGGGACAATCCGTAGGGGTTGAAGTTGAACTTTTATCTTCATTTTCTGAAATCGATACCTAATAAAGAAGATGTAGAAAGTTGATTTTTTTTATTATAAATTATATATGTAAAATGCATTTTGGAGTACATCTATGGGGCTTACACTTCTTGTTTCCATGGAATAAGCACTTTAATGAGATTGTGTGTTCTCTTGGCTGCAATAAACTCGCGGGCTCTTAAAAATGTAATGGGATAATTGATGGCGTGGAAGGACGATTCTTATTTTTGTAATAAGCAACCTCGAAAAAGAGAAGAGGGGTGGGGTGAATAAAATCAACACCCGAGGGTTGACCTCAAACTGAATGGCCATTTTCTCGTCCTTATTATTCCGTTTGTATAAATTTTCGAACCTGTGAACAACCATTGCTGAGCATTGGTTAAAGTCATCTGAAACTATTTATATTTTTTTAATCAGCATCCTCGAAGAGGGAGGGAGGTAAAAGTTTAAGCTCATAAGATAGATGAAACGTCTTTTAAACACCCTGGGAGGGAAAAATCGACCTCCAAGGGTAATTTTCCTGCCATAATTCTTCTGCCATCAACAACCATGCTATCGTTTGGCCGTTAAAGGGGGTGGGATCGAATAAAATATTTTTTTCTATGATGTTCGGGTTCAGCGGCCTTGATAACGTGGGAGGAGTAGGTCTTGCAGGTGCCCGAATTTCTTGCATACTCGTCCGACTCATTGACTGCATTAATGAAGCCAAGTTTTTGTAAGACGTAATCTGTAATATTTCTAGTTCCCGTATCTCCTTCTTCACCCTATTTAGGGTTATGTAGCCAACAAAGAGGAACCCTTTTTCGCTTGTTCGTCCATCCGATAATGTTGTTAGCTCTTATCATGCTGTAAAACCTGCTAATTAGTTTGCTCGGTAAGCGGGCCAAACTAGTGCTTCGTACTCTCAGATTTTTCATAAAAATGTCCTCGACTATTTTCACACCTTTCAACTGGAACATGGAACTGGAACTCTACATTGCGTTATTTTAATGTTACCTAGAAGCTCTCTTTAAATGTCAAAAATATGATTGGTTTCATTGGGAAACTTCAGCTTTATATCAACTAATGAATATCTCAGATTTAATTCTTTCCTTTATTATATTTTCTCATACATTTTTAAAAACCTCTTTTACCCCTTCTTCACAATCACTTGCTTATCCATTGGTGATAAGCAAGTTAGTAATCATTTAATTTCAATTGTCAATTTTTGATTGTGACTTAATGTGGCTTTTCTAACATCTAAACTAACACTTAAGTCCTCGATGGAGTAAGTTATAACGTGTCGGCCTACAAATCCGTAAGCCCCAGGTGCGAATATCACCGGTGATAATACATGGTCGTTCCTGCGGACAACAGATTGGGATGAGAACGCTATGGCTATCTCGAATCGGGCCGGCTTAATTATTCAATTAATTATTATTCAAATTATTGTTTTTAATCGTTTATTGGTGGATTTTTGATATTTTATGGCTATTTTTTAAAGGTTTAATTGAATCTAACACCCATCTAAGCCTGGGGTCGTATACCTCAGACTATTGGGTGGAAATACCGACTCAATTCTATACACTGGATAACCTGGATAACTGGAGAGTCGTGTGAGGGGTTAGAAAATATAGTAGTAGTGGCAGTCAAAAATCATTAAGTGTGTCCTCAATATCATGGCGTGTACTACATTGAACGAAATGACAATGACTTGGGTAAGGTGATATGTAGGGATCGAAGGAAACGGAAGAATAGACAAACTGGCTCAGCTGGAGACTGTTTCGAGCTTCCAAATTCCGGAATTGTTCACTGCATTGGACAAGATTACGATAGCTGGCCTATTGGATACGTGGGCCATAAAGAAGCTTTGCGAAGTGGGCCGTCGCGGACTCGTGCATGCAAGCCAAAGTGACAATTATAGAAGTGCTGAATGGAGCAGGATCCAAGATATATATCGGAGGACTTTGAAATGGTCCTTATGTGCTACAGACTCTCTTGCCAAAGACTTCGGTGAGATCGGGCTGAACTCGGTCAATCTGGACGAAGGAATGATCACGTCAGAAAGTTCCCCAGCTTATAAGAATAAGTCAATCAGAAGGTGGATAGAGTGGATGTTCTTAGAGACATCAAAAGAGCATTGTCGTCAAGCTGAAAATCCAGAACAATAGTAAAAGAGATAATAAGTATCTCGATTACAAAGGTATGGGATTTAGCTCTCAGGAGGCAACATATTGAGGGTATGGTGCCCTGCAAAAGAGGTGGAGGAAAGCAGGGAGCAGTCTGAACTGCGAACTTGAAGTGGACTTGGTCAAGTTTCAGTCGGATGCGGAGAAATATATCGGGAGAGCCAGAGGAAGTCAGTCTCAAGGAACAAGAGAGACTCCGCTGTAAAGGAAGGTGGCCCTGTTCCGATGGGTGATGGTTGGGAATACTCTGGATGGTTAGTGTCGGAGTACACCCGCTTAATTTGAGTAATTATAACGATTCAGTCATTCCCTTTATTGTGAAAAAGACTATTTTCCTCTTCTGAGGATTGACTGACGCAGTTGACTGTCCACCTGTGGATTTTACTCAGAGCTCTTTTCACTAATTCGATAATGGTGCTTAGGAACTTTCCTGAGACCAATAAAATTAGGTCGTCTGCATAACCCACCACCTTTAACTAATCATCCTCCAGTGAACCTCGATATAATTAACTACTAAGCGCCAGAGTACTGGTGGTAACAGAGCTCCTCCGCATACGGCTCTGACCGTCTTATATTTACTCAATTTTGAGTGAATCTGACGACTTACAGCGTTGCGCTAATTCAGTACCAAACGGTGCTATTGGTACCTTTGCTTTTTTTATTCCGTTGTGTTCTGCTACAGTATTGATATTATTGAAGGTCCCGTCAATTTCGGGAAATACATATACCTTAGCTAAATTGTCGGATTCAAGTGATTCTCAATAATGCACAATGCTGCGTATAGCGCGGTATTCGACCGACTTGATTTTCGTATTCGCTTACTGGGCACTACTAACCCCTGTTAGCAGAGTATGCTCCTAAATATCACCGGCTCATGAGTTACCGGGGAAGTGCTTTGTTGACGCTTACCTGTACATTAAGTTACGTTGCACCAACAGCTGTTAACATGTTTTAAAGATAACAAAAATCATATTATGCCCTGCAGTCTATGGACAAAAGTTTGGTTTGTTAAGACCCGCTTTACTACCGTCAGTAGTTATAGTCTCGGAGATTGAGCTACATAGTTGGATAGAAGACATCTTTAAATAGCATAGTCCAGGTACTTAAGGTATTGAAACAAATTCTTTTTAATCCCGATAAGTAATTAGCGATGACCTACACATTAGATCGTTAATGATAATAAAGAATCGCGAATGTAACAATGTACATCATGTATAACCTCTTCAGTACTTGAAATGGTCGCCTATTCTGTAATGGACCATCAAGAATTTCAGAATTTATCTTTGGTGGTTCTATCTCAACGTTAACCTATAGGTTCAGATAATTTATCGACTCCGGTCTCATGTCTGGAGTCATAGAAACCAGATGAAAATTTTTATTGCAAGGAATTTATGTGATAAGTCAATCCTACCGAATTACTTCCACATTCCCATTAAGTATTCTTGTTTTCTACAACCATACAACCCTAAAAAATGTGCTTGGCTTAAATGCTTATCTGACGTTAACGTGCACTTCAAACAAGGTGCTCTTCAATTTACTCAAGCTTCCTCACTTATGTATGTATGTATCTACATATCGAGAGTTTCTATGGAAATGTTCATTCAACCACCATCATTCTGTTCAAGTCAACATCAAACTCAACTTGTCTACTTACAGTACCATATAAGCCACATCCTGCACAATAATTGGATTTCCAAATATTTTTATTACCAAGACAACTGGACCCGTGAGCGCTTTTCCCAACAAATAACTTTTCGGCATATATGCAGGAAGGTATCGAATTTACATAATTTAAAATGTTTGAAAATAAAGGAAACTTCAATTAACAGCGGAAATCATAACAAACTTTGTGCATTCTCTTTGTGAAATTCTGTAAATTTTGAGATAATTAACGTATCCATGTTAGCAGGCTTCCGTAGCCTATGAGCGAAAATAATTTTCTCCATCGCAACCTCTTTAGTGAATGCTTCAGCAAACCAATGATGGGCGCCCTGCCAATACTAACAGTGCACAGAGTGATGGATCCAAGATTGGAGCAGGAGTAAAGCCCAAAGTTGCTCAGCGCCAGGACATCTGTATATTGCATAGCAACAGTTTGCCATGGCAATTATGATTGAGTCTTATGCGAGAGGTGCTCTTGTGTTGATTCTGCGAAATATTTTTCCATTGTTAGATCTTTCTCCCTCGTTGTACCGCCCCACATCCGTTTACCTATACTTCCCTTTCAATTAGGGTCTACTTGCACAGGTTTTGTTTTCCTTGAGATGGCAAAAGCATTATCTAAGGCCACATTGAACATTGCAATGTTATTGATATTCGAACAGAAGGACCGTGTCAATTTAGCTCGTCCAATTAAATGAACTGACAGCAGCGCTTTAATATCTTGTCATATGAATATGGAATATAGATGTAAATGGAGCTTCATACGGGCCACATCCCCCATCCCATAGGAGCCGGTATCCTAGGTACGACGTATACATGTATGTATGATACGAGTAACCAGTATTTTGCGTGTAAAGCAACTTGTTTTGATGTTCTCCTTGATAACTTGTGAAGGAATAATTCGATGACGTACCAGCACTCCTGTTGACTTCGCAACCGTCGGCATTGGCAACCGGGATCAATGTCGGGATGTTGTTCAGTGTCGGGAAGCTGATTGCTAGGATAATTGCTCTTAATAAAAGCTGAGGTTGCTTTCAGTTTTTATCCCATTCACTACCTTCAGGAGTATTCTTTGTGATGTTTAGCCTGAAGTAAGTTTATCGTACAGAAAATAGACACTAATTGCCCGCTAAGTGCTCTTCGAGCGAAACAGACTTTATTATAAATTTGATTTTGATAGGAGTACTGAAGGTTAATTTCCATTTTGAAGGCATTAGAATTTAATACGTGTAACCTTAAGCGATTCAGATATTTCAGAAATAAAGTGATATTAAGTAGCCGTAGGGAAGAGTAAATTATTTGGAATTGAATTTTGAAGGATGAATACAAACAAATAGCTATGTCATAAAATATTTCCAATTATCTTTAGCTGCAGGAGCCTTTCACGTCAAAAAAATATATACGCAATTACATTTTTGTTAATTATTAATTATCTCTTTGTCTTGAGGAATATTGCAAATGATAGAACATAAAGCACGTTAGGTCCCGTATTTATTTTACGTAGCAAGTTTTTTGTAATAATTTTTTTTTGCGCCGAATGACTACAGGCGCGATTAAAATGTATCTATCGAAAAATTATTTCCAAACTCGCTGTTCCAGTAGTGATAACATGTCTTTCATCTAAGAGGTTCCAGGTTCGAACCCAACTGGCTGCGACCCAATTTTGATTATTTTTCAAGTAAACGGCGGATATCGGGACCATCTAATGTCAATAACAAACAGAACTCGTTATCGTTTTTTAACCGAGTAATCAAAAACGAGAGACAATAAGTTCGCTTGTATTTTGTTTTCAATTGTATGACCGGGCATAATTTCGGAATGCGTGGACCGATTTAGACAATTATTTTTTTATTATATAGAATATGCCATTGCTAAAAATGAAAGAAATTTAATCCTAGGGTGGGTTGAGGGGGGGGGGGGGTAATCTTATTTCGTAACGTTCCGATTTGAATAGCTTCTTTGTTTTTGTTGGGTAGAGTATGTTCCCCGCTTGCGATTGGTATTATGACAAAGAATAGTTTGTAGGAGTGGGGTTGGAGGTGCATCCATTTTAAAAGGTGGAGCATGCAGACCACGTGCTTGACGTTTGGCTTTAAAGGCAGGATGCCACGCTCTTTCGATATTCTGTGAAATATCAAGTGCGACGATTTCGGATTCTCCAAAGTCATGAAGACAAGGATTTCAATGCACAATTAGAGCTATTAGCAGTGGGAATGGCCAGCGCGGTAACCATAATGGAGTCGTTGATAACTTGTTTATTTTCTAAATATTTCATCAACTGAGAGTTTATGAATGATTTAGATCTTTATATAAAACCGAATGAAGTGTAATTGATCTTTAGTTGAAAGGGTCTCATGCCTCTCCTTTTTTTGCTGTCAGCTGAACATTAGCAAGTTTCCGTGCAGGCGGTAATACTTCTGTTGATTATGCAGAAGCGCAAAATTTTGGAAATTGGGGCCGCGCAACTATTACGTCTAGTAGTTTTGGTCATTTTGAGCTTGGAGAGTACCTTAAAAATTTCCCGCGTGCAAAAGTGTAGCGGCTGTTGCCTGCTCATTTGGACTCTGTTGGTTGGATAGAACTATGCATTTTCGACATATTTCATATGGTATTTGAAAACTTCACTCTAATCCATCGCAATGGACTGTAATTTTAGGCGCTGTACAAAATGTCATTAATGCCGATCTAGAATAGCAAAGGTGACAGTATTCATTCTTGTCTAACACCGTTCAACGGTAGAAAGGGCTCCAACAGCCTTACGATATGAAAAGCGTAATATTGAGCGCCTTTATAAGACCCCATGATGATGGTGATAACTTTTTCGGGGATATCCTACGTAAAGCTGCCCAGATCTACGGTAGCGATAAACATTGTCAAACGTCTTATCGAAATCGACAGACATTCGATGGAAACGGGACCCCCATTCGGCAGATTGCTCGATAATAATTCGTATGGTATTGATTTGATCGCTGCAGGAGAAACCCTTCCAAAAGCCGGCCTTGCTATTGTTATGATTGTGCTAAATTGTTTACTACACAAACATTAAGATGATTTTTGTCATTAATTTAGAAACTGATGTTAAAAGAAAACTGCTACAACTCGGCAGGTTCAACTTTTTTTAAAACGCTATTTTGTTTTTCACTGTTTAGTGACTTTAAATATTCGACTCGAAAAATGTTGCTCATGCGAATGAAGCAATTTCAACAGTTGCGGTGGTAGTGCACTCTATAGAAACAGAGTAGTCCAAATCCGGCAATATACAGGGTGTTTCAGATCTGGTGTGCCGAAATAAGTGGGGTGATAGATCTCACCTAAAAAACAAAAACTGTAGAGGAGGGGGGGGGGGCAATCTCAACCGTTTGGGAGTTACAGGATGATTCAGATATCTAAACTTTTCAAACAGGAATATCCTATCCCCAATTTCTCTTCAACAATGTCCTTTAAAAATGTTCAACAATGTCGATCTAACTTGTAGGTGCAGTCACTTCCAAAAGTGAACCAAATGTTTTACAATTACCTAAAATTCAGCGTTTTCCTAAATTTTCTCCGAAATTCATATTTTTTATTTTTGTTAAATTGCCCATCTTATTACCTTTCCAGAAAGCTACAATATGGCAAGGTGGAGAAAGAGTTATAAAAACCGCATCCGTAGAAATCCCGGAATATCTAATTATTTTATTGAAGTTTCGATGGGAAATTCGTTAAATAGAGAAAATTTTAAGAGAATGGGTCGAAAATGTTTGCTAATGGTACACAGGTAATTAGTTTTAATAATTGCTGCAAAAAAGTTATAAAAATGTGTAATTTTGTTAGTTTGAGTTAGCCATAGTTCACACCCTAGTATCCTGGCGTTCTGTTACTAATGCCTGAGAGTACTATTGTACTCTCTACGAGTGTTCTTAAGCCAAAATTATCGAAAATTGGCAGAATTTACTTTTGAGGAATACGCGGATATAATTCACATTTATTGTGTATTAGACTGAAATGAAAAAGCAGCTGTACTGTAATATTAAATAAGACTCCCTAATCGGCGTGCACGTCAAAGAGAATACCCCTCTTAGCTGACTTTCTGGAAGTTAAGGGAAACCGAAAATTGTAAGTTGCAAACATCGGAAGATTCTGCCGTTTATATCATCGTATCTAGTTCAAGGATTCTTAGAAGGAGATTATAATTGAAGATTAAAATTTTGGATTTGGCTTCTGGAATTTTACCTGAGAACAGAGTGTTTCTGGGCCGAATTCTATGGGCGGATGAATTGCAGTTCGGGGATGGAATAACAAACTTCCATAACTTCCGCACCTGGTCGGATACTATACTAACTCATATAGGACAAGGGGACCTTAATTTAGCCCAAATACTGAGCCAATATTTGGGCTATTGTATTGCTGTATTGAAAGAAAAATTTCCTGACCGCTGAATTCGGCGAGAAGCGCCGATTCCTTGGCCTGTTAGTTCTCCAGATCTTACCCTATTATATTTGTTCTTATGGGGAACAATGCAGCAGAAGTTTACTCAGGCCAGTCAACAATAGAGATGAATTTGTTAGCATCCCCCTGTAATTCCCCCATAAAGAGGGAATTACAGGGGGATTATTGGCCTGCATCAAAAGTTGTAAAGTACATCTCGATCAGCTTTTTCAGCGCACTAAGATTAATTTCAATACGTTTCGAATTAAATAAAAAGCATTTTAGGGCGTAATTTGAGTTTAATTTCTTTAAATTGCAGATTTTTACAATATTCCCCAAAAGGTTTTCTACTTATAAATTTCTACATCCTTTCTCAACCTGGACATGTTGCACCTTTTTGGAAAGGTTATAAGATAGGCAATTTAATAAAAATAAAAACAAGTGAATAAGTTAAATGAATTTCGAAAAAAATTTGGGAAATGCTGAATTATAGGTAATCGCAAAGCTGTTTTTCACTTTTGGAAGAGACTGTACCTGCAGTAGTAGGAGTTAGATCAACGCTGTTTAAAAATTTGGAAAGACCGTTAGAGTATCAGTTATTTTGGCGTTTGTATGATGTCGCTGCGCTGCAATAGATAATGATAAAAATTATAAATCACCCTGTAACTCCCAAACGGTTCAGATTTCCCTTCCTAACTGCCATACCATGTTTTGTTTGCCTCCGGGAGATCTATCACTTTACTTATTTTGGCACACCAAATCTGAAACACTCTATATTACAAAGTTATTGACGGTCTCTCTTTGGTACTCTCACCAAAGATACAAAATTCTATACAAACAATCAATTGTAGTCACTCTAAGCAAAAAATTTAAATTTCATTTAACACGGAGTTGGATCAATTCGTTGAGCTGCACGACCACCATGCCATGGGTCCCGGGTTCGAGACCAGGTCTCCCGTGAGCTTTTATTAAGAAATTAAAATAATCCACTCCGTCTCTGGGCTGTTATCTCGCTCGCAGCAATGCAATAACAAGACTTTGATGTTTCCTCACTTCCCTTACCTTAATTCCCTTCCGGCCTAAACCATGCTAACGCTTCAAAGGGTTGTCCCCCTAGTATTTGGCCACATCGTTTAAAAAAAAAACAAACAAAAACAAATGAGGAGACGTATTCTCACCAGCAGAATCAAAATTATTAAAATCTGGTCTATGCCTTGCGAAATAGGCGCCCCTCCTCCAACTCTCAACATAACATTGTATTTATACAAATATATATTCTATCCATTCGGAATCATCTCAATCAGTCCACGTGTTGCTAAGTTATACTGCCTCTCCCCAAGGACAATTTTTTCCGCATAGTAGTAATGTGGGATCATACTCCATAAAACAAAAAATAATCATCCAAATCGGTCAACGTGTTAAGAAGTTGACATCCGCCCCTATTTCCACCCCTACATTGCCTTTAAATTTCTGTCCCTGTACGAATGAGGTAATATAATGTATACATAAGAAAAAAATCAACCAAATTGGTCCACTGGGTACGAAGTGAGACTGTCTTTCCCCCTCCCACCCCATCCTAAAGCTAATTTTTTTCCATTATTAGTAAATCATGCTCTATGCAACAACAAAATAGCAAAGTTCGGTTTCACCCCCACCTCCAACCCCACTCCTACAAACAATTCTTTAGCATAGTACCAATCGCAAGCGGGGAACATACTCTACCCAACAAAAAAAAAGAAGTTATTCAAATCGGAACGTTACGAAATTAGATTACCCCCCCCCCCCCCCCCTCAACCTCCACAGGATTAAATTTCTTTCATTTTTAGCAATGGTATATTCTATATAATAAAAATGAAAGAAATTTAATCCTGTGGTCGGTTGAGGGGGGGGGGGGGGGTAATCTAATTTCGTAACGTTCCGATTTGAATAACGTCTTTTTTTTGTTGGGTAGAGTATATGGAATTTGTATCTGATTCCAACGAAATAAATGACAGAGTAGCGCAGGGATCAGTTCTTTCACCAAATTTATTTCTTCTCTTTATTAATGACGCTTTATCTCTCACATATCTTTTGAAGATTGCTGCCCCCCCCCCCCCCCCCCCCTGTAAGTTGCGTGGTTTTCCTGGACCGCAACGGGCGGACTCTTAGAGTTCAAACTATGAACTCGTGGTACACGGCTTATTGTGGTTCCTTCCCATATATATACTTCTGTATTCTCAGTGACGCGACTCTTTTCGTATTTAAAAAAATATCTGTAGAGATATAACATATAAACTTAGCTGTGACCCACGAGTTAAAAGTTTGGACTTTTCATTATAACAAAAACTTAATGTTACGTAACGCTTTGCTTGACCCGCCCCCTATATCGCACCGTAACGTTTAACGAGACCCCCTCCCCCGAACTGCGTTACGTTATACTTGAACGGCCCCTTATGAGTTCTGTTGGATTTAAGCAGAAATAAACCGAGAGCGTATGTTTGGATCGTTAATCAACGACATTTCTATGATCCTCGCGCTCAGGGCAGAGCAACTCGTCAAGCCATTTCGGTCGACGGAGTAAATATACCAAACTTGACTTTTTGTAACATTTTAGGTATTAAGATATCCAGTAATTTTAGCTGGACCAACAATATATTCTCAGTCGATAGAAATGCGATGTACGAAACACTTTACTCCATCTGATTTAACGCTGCTGTACAAGTCTCACACCAGACCTGGACTCGAATTTAATTTAAATATTTGAGCAAAAGCCATACAACACGCACTATTCGCATTCGACAAATTTCAAAAAAGGCTGTTTAACTTATTTGCGGTTCCGTAATCTTTGAGAGCATCCACGAGATTCTACGGCTATTTTTCTAACAAAATAACTAACTCTAAGCCGATTCAATTCCTATACCCCTAAGCAAAACAAAACGAATGCTATACAATTTACCTGCCACTGTTAGCCCGAAACTGTTAAAGCAAAAATTGCTACCAGAATTGAATATGATTTCGGAAAATATGTGTTCCGACTACTTCCTGAAGTTGAAATATTGTTACAAAAATTTTGCGGGGGAGTATTATGAAGGGGATTAGCTTAGCTTATTTAGCTTTGCAAATCTGTATATTTTTTTTTGTAAATATAAAACATTATTGCTCAGACGTCGATACGTGATAACTTGTCGGCCGACCAATCCAGAGGTCCGAGGTTGGAATCGCACCGGCGGCGATTCATTTATGTTTTCTGCTGACAACAGATTACGTAAAAAGGCCACGAGAGTTGCAGAGAAAATTCCAGTGGTTAGAAATCTACCTTAAATTGTAGCTCCACTTGCAATCATAGTCTCGAATCTGGTGAAGTTCTTCTCCAGCACCATGCCCCACAAGGGGTTACGGGAATAAGAGAGAATAATTACTCAAACTTACCACAAATAACTCGAATTTTGAAGTATTTGTAAGAAATACAATGTACATTACATTAGCAGCTACACACTGAGCATCAGGCTAAGTTCTCAAATACACTTAAATTATTGATTCCCTCGGAATAAAGTATTTTCCAGTAAATACTACGTTAAAAATTAAAACTCATAAATGTAAAGAAGAAGTAAACACAAAATGAAGTAATAAAGTTTACTTTTCTGTGAAATACAAATTATTCAAGCTAGACCAAGGTTGAGCTACTGATGTTGGTTTATATCTGTTTAAGAAAGAACGCTGGGAAAGGAAACCATGAGCGCAAAGTGTAAGTAATCAAATCTTCTTACCCATCGTTTCACCCCTAAATAAATTTCCCCGCGTAAAAGGAACAAATACAACTCCCACGAGTACTCACCATACAGAATTGGAGGGGGTAGGTTGATAGTACATGATTTTGAAATCAGAATTCATTTGGTATGAATAATTTCCAGTTCGACTCTCTTATTTAGAGCTACAAAGTAACAACTTCCAGCGCTGTCATTTTAATAAAATTTCAGTTGATTGATTTTGCCCAAGCGAGTGATGCCCTTAAAAGATTATGCTATAAGAGAAGTTGAACGTAAGCTTTTACGCTGGGGGATATTGCCATGGAAGGTAAGTTAAGGCTCTGCAGATTGTGTTTGCCTTAAAAATGGGAAAAGTTTTATCTTAGGATGGAAGTAGTGCTTAACCTCAAATTCTGGTTGCCGCAGTTTTGCGCTGGTTATACGCTAGTCAATAAAAAATAATCCTTTGCACTAAGGTAGATAAGGCAAACACAAAGCGGAGAATGGTGCAACGGTATGTGTACGCGGCTCTATGAAACCGCGAAAATTGTTTTATATTATTCTATTAAATGCATACAAACCCGTGAAACCCAATCCGTATTAGCTATGAGTAAGGCTAGGAATGTAAGAAAATACCCATCATGCCTGCCGCACCACCTCCACACTCCGTCAATTGAGCGATGGGTTTTATTTCCTGGAACAGTCTATGGAAGAGGATGTCGGTGCTCTTAGATAAACAATTAATACAACGTCCTTGTTGCTTTTGTGCAGACTTGTTTTTGTTCCGCCCTTCCTTCCGATTTTCTCATTTATTTACTTTGTTGTCGTCTGATATACAATACCTACCGTCTCTTCTTGGTACCAAAGTTGTCGTGAGTTAAACTGAACTGAATTTTCAGCTGCTACTTTTTCCTCGAGCATCCTGCAACGGGCAATGTCGAAGTCGAACCCTACGTGTTTTTATTTCAAAACTTGACGCAAGAAAATACCTTGAGAAAATTGCACCTTTCTATTCCTGCCTGCTTGAAAATTGTTCCCAAAATGAAGTAATTAATTTGGTAGTAAAGGATCTCGACACTGGGATATTGCGAGGCTCGTTTAGTAATGGCATCGCAACTCTATCAAAATGGTTTTAACGTGGACGTAACGATGAATGGAAAAGACAAATAAATTTAAATGGACTGAATTATTGCGATAAGACGGTACAGCCGAAAAGCACGCAAGCAGCACATAACCTCTCAAAGTTGTTTGATGGCAACACAGCAACTTTTGTGAAGCTTCATCCCTCCAAATCCTTGGCACTGATATCGACTTGCGGGGGTGGCTCTGTGCGACCTAAATAGAAGTGTCCAGACACAAACAAAATTCTGATTTATTGTCTTAACACTTCCAAAGTCTTAGAGTCTCGTGTCTTGACAATGGCAACGAAAGATTTTTAATGCTCTGAAGAATTGGGATGTCATGAACCCCGTTCTCAGCTCAGCATTTTAATAGCATTAGGTGGTATTTAAGCGCCAGTTATGGCTAGGGTAGCGTCTTTTCCGCTATCTCAGTTATTGTCAACTTGAACTAACTTAGGAGATGAAAACATTTTGTTAAGACTCAGCAGTCTTTCATTTGCAGAGGTATTTTGTTCGTCGTACTTTTTTCCGTATTTCTCGAACTGAATGCCTCAAGGCAAAGTGAAGTTGTTAAGGAATCTGATTTAATTAATGCAAAACAACGAAGAGAATTTTTCATTTAGGAAGTACGTTTTGTTTTTAGTTGATAATCATCTCCAAGTGCCTTATCTCAACTTGTCTTCGCGCTTGGGATTCTGATGTCTACAATAGCTCAATTGAAAAAAAATTATGCAACACCAGAAGGTACTTAAATATTGTTATTAAGCAAATGCGTTATTTCTTAGCAAGTAGTGGACTTTTTAAGTTACTTTCACTAGAAGAGTCAACATCCGATGATTTCTATGCATTAATTAATCGCATAGGGTTCGTTTCTGAAGCATAATTGATGAATATTTCGATTGAATTCCATTTAACCAGCATGATCCTCGCCTCATAAATATAAGCTTAGTGATAGAACTCATTCCTGAGTTACACGGGTGGTTTACCACCTAAACAATATGGACACAGCTGGAACACAATACTTCTGTTTGTTTGAATCAAAGATGCAGCTAAAGCAAGGGCTAAATGACTGATGAAATAATGAAAACTCGATTGACACTAAATTGGTGTTATATCGGACTAAATTTCATTCAATTTCATGCCAATACCAATTATATTGTCAAACCCACTTGTACGCCGCTAGCTTTAAACCAATGCTGATATTGTTTGCCGTCCTTTAAATACCGAAACTTATGGTATATAATATTTGACAACGATTAGATAATCGCCTTTTTCAGCATAGGTTCGATCATCAGGGCAATAAACCAATTTTGGTTAAATTTTTGCAAGACATGCGTTATCCGATGCTTATGCCATATTGGACCAAATTTAGATATTGGTCGTTCTGTCGATTTTAAACCAACGCGGGTTCAATTCTAAATACTATAAACTACCGAGGAATTAGCCCCGGGCCGCAACCTATACCAGATGTGATCTATGCGAGGCTCTTTCGCCGCCACCGTAATCTAACCTAACCTTCAAGAAGTCAATATAATGTATCACGATTCATTCATATCGTTTACCCTCCTGTCTACACTGTCCATAAATTATGGCATACCATATAATATTGCTAGGGAATTGGCAGTATATACTAGTGATGAGAACCATCAAATAAAAACTGTCGTACTATTCGATGGTTGCAAAATGTTCATTTATTCGATGTTCCCATTCAAACCTTTTATTGCTATTTTTGTTGTGATATATTAACACGGAAAGTTCATGCAATTACTGAAAGATTTTCTTTTTTCATTACTTCTTTACACGAGTTTTACGAATAACGATAAGTAGGTTCAGCCAAGAAGTATTATCTGATATATACGAAGCACTTCATGAGGAATGTCATGTTTTTGCATTGCTGCGCCCTAGACAACAGCCCAGAGACAAAGTGGAATTTTTAACTCAATGTTTTTTTTTAAACCCGCGGGAAAACCTGGTCTCGAACCCGGGAACTATAGCATGGTGGTCGTGCCGCTCAACAAATTAATCAAACTCCATCTCCAAAAGCTTGATTAAAGAGCTACTGAAGGGAATTTCATGAAATTTGAAATTCTATTTTCCTTCACATTTTGGTTGCAACTTTCCAAAGTTTTTAAATCAAAACCAAAATTATTGGAGTTACAACATTTATGCACTTAACTATCGATATCTCATTTGTGTGTGTTGTTTTTTAATTCATGGCTCAACCAAAAATATAAAAGATTATACAGAAAAATCTTAAAAATGTATAGATTTAGTTTCCAAAGCAAACACTTCTTCAAATTGTGATCTTGTCATACGGCAGAAGTTTCGATAATTTTCCCCATTGCTCCCACATGTAATCTTTAAGAAGCTGTTCTTCAATATCATTAGTTTCTCTTTTCACGAGCCCACATCATAACTTTTCCTTTCTGAACTTCTTCATCTCTTCTAACTCTTCTAACTCCTGTAATCACAGTCCTTTTCGGTCTTAACAACACCATTGTCTAGACAAAAGTGGAATGTCACAACATAATTTTTCCACACTAAAGATTGTATTTCTAAGATGGCGTTGCCATAAAGTATGGTAAGACATTTTCTAAGGACAATGTAAACAGGAGACAGGTCTCTATAGGTCTCTAAAATAACTGAAAAAATCATCATTAAAAGCATTACATTAGACACAATCAAAAAACTTGCATTTAAAAATAGAGGGTTTATACTTAAGGTCCAAGTCAGATTAGTGACATTTATTTGTCAGCTTTTAATTACAGTAGTAGGCCAGTACATTTAAAGGTGAACAGATTAATGGCATTTACCTAAGCTTCAGCTTAAGAATACTTTATTCATTAAGTTCGAGCCCATGTGACGCTATACAGGGTGTTTCAGATCTGACGTATGACAGAATTGTATGGGGGGGGGAGGCTAGCAATCTTAACCGTTTGAGAGTTATAGGATGATTCAAAAATTTCAGTTTTTTTGGGAAGTGCTGATGTTTTGGTAATTTTAAAACAAATTTTAGAAGCGACTGTACCTGCAAAGATAAGAATTGAATTAACATTATTGAGAATTTTAGAAAGGTCATTGGGATAATAGGTTTTTAGCGTTGATTGATGTGGCTGCGTTGGGTAGATCAAAGATGAATCACCCTGTAAGGGGCCGTTCAAGTATTACGTAACGCAGTTTTTGAAGATTTCTGACGTTTTCGTATATAAAAATAATATGTGTAGTGTAGATATACCATATAAACTGAGCTGCGAGTTGGACTTTTAATTTTAACAAAAACTTAATAATACGTAACGCGTTGCTTGACCGGGTCAAGTTGACCCCCCCCTTATAACGCACCGTAACGTTTCTGAAGACCCCCTCCTCTAGCTTCGTTACGTAATACTTGAACGGCCCCTAACTCCCAAACTGTTGATATCCCCCCCCCCCCCCCCCTGGCAAACATTTTTTTGTTTGCCTAGGTGAGATCTATCACCCTTATTTTGGGACTTTAAATCTGAAACACTTCTTGTGTTTAACTAATTTAATATGCTAAGCTGCATTAGCTAATCCCCTATGGGAACGGAAAACTTTAACTGAAATAGTTTTAAGGCTTTCTGGGAACACACAAATGGTGCCAAATAAAATAGGAGTCAGCGATTGTTGCTTTTCAAACACATTCTTACTATTTAAATCAACAACTCTACGTATTAAAGCTGATGAATTGATTCTCAGTTAAAACCATAGACAGAAATCTTGGCCAAAATACACTGATGCTCTTGAAATCAAACTTATGTAACCTTTTATGATTTCTTTTTTCTTAGCTTTAAGCACCGCTAAGTTTTAGAAAAGACCCTATATTGCTTCCATCATGACGCAAGTCGGTAGCCATATAGCTTGCACCAAAACCAGAGTTTATTTATTCAATTTAAGATGAACTAAACAAATAAGCTGAGGTTAATTTCAATAGTATATATTTTGTTAACCTAATCCTTATTTACTGGATACAATAAACTTTTGAATATTTTATTATTTAATAGTTACTTTCTTAATTTTAATTTTTTATTAACATTTTTGTAGTCAAAAAAGCAAAATAATTGATTGATTGATGATACAAACAAATTTACAATTTCGGATTTTAAGTGATGAACGCGTTGAGAAAAATCTTGTACACTGGTATTGTGGCGTTCACAGTTTTGTCCATATACCATACTCTTTATTCATGATCCGCACAAAAATGCTTCAAATCAAACAACGTTGCAATATTCCTGCTTATAGTTAATTGTAAAAATAATTTCATAAAACTCTACTATCCTACCTTACGTGCGCGTAATATCATTAGTACATTGAAGAAGTACTCACCTGAAAAAAATAAATTACAAAAATAAGTTTAAATATTAACTAGCACTTGTGTACTGCCAAAATATTGACATTAAACGCAATCTAATTTCACTTTACATATTATTTTTAATGTCAAAAAATGTTGTGCCTACATAACTTCACTAATTTGAATGAATCAAAAACAGGAGTTTTTCATGCTCGAAGGACCAAAAATAATTTTAAATTAAGGGGTATTTGTTCAAAAATCCCATTTTGAATCAAATATTGGTTTTATTGGTATATTTAATTGAATCCTTAAGAAGCCATTGCCAAAACCCCTTGAACTAACTCAGACTACGAAAAGATTTACTTAAGGGTAGTCGACAATAACAGTTTTAAAAAATATACTTCTAATTAGAAGATAATAAATACTAGCTGCGTGTGCCCGGCGTTGTTCGGACTTTTGATAAAGGAGTGTTTATTTTTACAGGTCACTTCCTACCCGCACCCACCCCCATTACAATGACCCCGAAAATTCTGAATTCGACATTAACATTGGCCAATTTCGATTATTTTTTCTCTCGCTTCCTTCCAACCCCCACGCCTAGGGTTCCTTTCCAACGCAGTTTCTAATGGCAACGGGAGTGTCATTATTCATCTTATTGACACCGATTCGATTCTTACACTAATATCAGTTTCGATTAATTGCACATGCTCACATGTTTGAAGAGTTGAGCTAGGCTCCACTGATGTCAGGGACCTGGCTCGATTTATCAGAAGTTCAAAATGGTTCCCGACGACGAGTTAGGGCCGTACACCCTTCCTAACCTAGTCAAATCCATTTTGTCCACCCTCCTATTTCTTAGGTTATTTTTATGGGGGTTGCTAAAGTTTCTGTAGCCTCAACATGGTATCACAATGGGCTTCTTTGGCCTAAGTGTGCCTTTCTCAGGCCGCCACTTTAAACTAACCTAACCTAGTACGCCATGAAATGCCTTTTTGCGGCATAAACCTTGAACTCGCTCAATTAAGCTGAACTTCTTTATTTACAGATTCTTTGACCGGTCGCGAAGGATTTTAGAAGAGTAATTTCCGTTTGGTATATGGAGTACGGGGACTGTAAGCGGATTTTTCCGGTGAGTATTTTAACAGTTGTGATCGTCGTGCATTGACTGATTTCCTTGAGATTTTTCGGACTGAAGTTGGCACGAGAAACACCTATGAAGCATTGTGGACATCAATAGCGCAAGGACTTCAAATTCAGTAATATACAGGAAAGATGATGATTTGGAAGATTGCTATTTCATGTTATTGGTAACTTTTAATGGTGCGTATTGTTATTTTCACTTCTAACTAATCGTTTTCTTTCCATTTTAGTAAAGGCTTTCAGTAAATATCCTTCGTGAGACTTCGCCAAACACGCAGCAGGTACACCATCGTAACAGTATTATATAATTCTCTGATGTATCTGAAATTTCATTCATATTTAATGTCTAGGCTTGCTTGGTATGTCATCGGTAAAGTAAGTGATAACGGGTCGGCCTACCAATCCGGAGGTCGCAGGTTCGAATCTCACTGACTGATGGTTGTTTTCTGCTGACAACAGATTACGTTAAAAAGACCATGGGTGTTGCAGAGAAACTGTCAAGTTGTTCGGACTCCACTTTAAATTGTAGATCTTGCAACCATTGTCTCGATTAGAGTGTAGTTCTTCTCCTGCCCCATGTCCCACAAAGGTTTACGGGAACTAGAGATGTACGGGAACTGTTGTTTGGTTATACGTTACGGTATGTGTACGGTATGTGCCGTCTAGTCCGGTATCTTCCTTAGCCAGTATGTTGTTCTTTAAATGTTTTCGTCTTTCACTTTGTTTTTAGCTATCTACTTTAAAAGTCATTCTTCTTAAGACAATTGTATCGTTTCCTCTTAAGAATAATAATTTAGAATTACGCTGCCAGCTGAAAGTACAAGACTTATTACGGTATTTCTGGCAGATAGATTTTATATAACTAGTGATAAATCGCTACTCTATATCTCTTAGATTTTTGAGTAGACTCACTCTTGCACCAATTCCCTCTGAGGTCTTTTGCAGAAGGAAGACTTCTGGACTTCAATTTAAAAAAAACGCTTTCGTCTCCTTATAATTTTTTTTTATGACTTTGTAGAAATATGAATTCCCTCAGTTGATAAATTTAGTTTTGTTTCATTCACTTCTACAACTCTATTACTGTCTGCAATCTCTTTTGCACAAATCTTTTAAATTGTATGAATTTATGATATCTGCTCATAATTCAGTTTTACTCTAAAAGTTCCAAGTTACGATCTTTAAACTCTCAATTACAAAATTTGTCAGGGATTAATTGCTGTGCATTGAGTTATAAATATGAAGCAATTGATTCCCATCCGACGCAACTAGAAAACAGCTACACTGAGCGCTATAAATGTACTTTGCTCAACTAACATTAATCAGTTTATGAATTTTCCACTAAAAGGAAATACCAATGCCAGAACTCATAAAATTTCAAACGAGGTATTACTAATTGGCTGAATCCGATTTTGGCGCTCCATTCCCAGTGCCGCTCTAATATTCGGGGCCCCAATTGCCAGGAATTGCAAGCTCCTACACCCAATTTAACCCAATGTGGTGTGTACTCAAATCCTTGTATTATGTGGAACTTGTACGTTGTGAAGTGAACTTTGAGCAACTAATTACGTGGCACATATACAGATTAGGTAATGTTTTATGCACAAATCCACTTAGATGATCATCTCCTCGCATACCGCAAAGCGCGAATGCTTGTAATATCTCAACTTAAGTTTACCTGCATGGTGAAATCTGTTAAAGGTGGAGTTTATAGGGACAGTTAGACTTGATCAGACGCTTCTAAGTGCATGTCTACTATAAATTGCAGACATATTTTTAGTGTGAAACTATTATTTTGACAACAACAACAATGTAGGTCCACTTTGGTTATTAAAGTTATTGGAAGTCATGAGCTTTAAATCGATACTAAACAATTAAAATGCTTGTAAATTTATTGTTAAATCCTTTTATTCATTACAATGCCTTCGAGCACATCGAATGTGCTAAGAAGATAAGCCGAGCGATAAATTAAGAGTTATTGAATAGATTAAACCCGCGAAAATATTAATTCAGATTTTGGTTCACACCTTAAAAAAGGTTACCTCACAATACAATTGTTGTAATTTATAATCTTTACAATGTAAACTTCAATCTTTACATTAAAAGGGTGTCACAACTAAACACTAATACTCGGACATCTTACAATCAATTTTCCTTTGTACGATGTTTAACAAATTATCTGACACTGAAATTAGTAGCCATATCCATTGGTGTTTTGGTGTGCTCGGCGATTTTTTTTTGTTATGGAAAGAATGGAACAAGGAATTTTCATTGCTTCAAGAGTGGAATAAAATGCAGCAACGTACACACCGTTTCATGACCAGTTGTCGTCGACCTCATTCAACAAATTCCTGGTATTAATGTCCACTCGGAACTGCACAATTCAACAATTTCGAGATAATGTTGTTGCCAGAGATGCCAGACGGTATGGAGCAAAAGTCGCCGAGCCGTGATGCTGAAGTCGCCCAAAGTCGCCGCGCCAATATATGAAATCGCCGAAAAATCGATTTTATATTCATTAAAATTGTTGTTTTACAACTTTAATGTAATATTAATTACAAAATAACAACAACAGATACAAGTAACACAAATTTTAAATTTTGGTAGAGGCGTCGTGAAAAACAAAAAATACTCTTAATTATTTAGTAATGGAAGTGACTATTTGCACTTACGTGTACTTACGTGTACTTTTGTATTCGGGAAAGTTCCGCTTTTATGTACAAATATAGTCCCTGGCGGGAGGACAGTTAATGAAGTAACTAAAAGTCACACCTCTTCAGAAAATCTAATAAAGCGTTGCCGCTAATACACGTAAGTACACGTAAATACATGTAATTCCAAATAGTCACAGTCTTAAATAATTCACGAATTATTATTTATATAAAGGAAAACGAAAATTATTATTTAGTGAATCGTGCCTGCCCCTTTTCAAAACATAACCAAGAACTGTCTTTGTGCAACTGGTGGGATTAAAAATGAACATATTTCAGATATAAACACGACGGCATGGAGCATACTTTGAGTTTGAGCGAAAAAATGCCATTGTGATAAATATCAGTTTGGACTTGTTCGGAGTTCAGTTAAGAGTTATTCGCGCAAAACTAGAATTTGAGATGACTCGGTAGCAAAAATTTTTCTACTGGGACAGCAAATAGCCCAAAAGCGCCCAGCAAGAATTAAAAAATCGCAGAAAAAGTGCCTGGTCGCAGAGAGCAAAATTGTGTCGCCCATCTGATGGCTCAAGTAGCCCAATCGGCGAGAAATCGCCCGAATTGGCAACTCTGGTTGTTGCCGTACGCCTCATTGCCAAAACATCCAAAGTAATTTGTTGTTTTTGTTTGTTTGTTTAGGCACATAATATACCAACAACATCAGCAACCACTCTGACAATTTTCCATAATCATGATCTTCACTTTTTCGACTTTTTCGACTTGAAAAAATTTGTTTTGTCCTAGGATGCGTCTATAATAAAAAGTGGTAGAAACGTAAAAGACATCCGAAATTTTGTGGACCTTAATGAGCTTAATGAAGGTTGTGGTCGCTATCAAACAACCGGATCAGGAGGGTGAGAAATAAAAGATCATTAAGAAAAAGAAAAAAGGTTGATGTAAAGACTGAACCCTGTGGCATTCCAGCATTTACTTCGTAGGAATTAAAAATTGCCGAGGCTATCATTACATGGATTACACAGCGAAAAAATTTTTTTCAGTCTATTTAAAAATACGTACACTATTTTTCGTTTTTCTTGCAGGAAAAACATACCGACGCTATCAAAAGATCCTGACAAATATGGAGAGACGACTTCGACCTAACCAAAATTATGGAGACAATGGAGAAAACGCTCCATCAGTGATAGGTTTGGTTGAGAGTGCACAACACGGCGGTGGGAATAGAGGACACTACATTTGGCGTAACGAATATGAATAAAAAATAAAAAATAGCAGCGAACGAGTTAGTTGGTCCAATGAACCAATGTCAATGAATTGTCAAAATTGTTTTATCGGAAAATAGTAATCTTTATACTGTCCTTCTTGATGGGGCCTTTAGTAGCCCGTTGTATGCCTCCGGCTGGACAATGTACATTTACCCACTACCGAGCCAACTAATACCCACAGGAAATTGGATAATTGATTTAAATACCAATTTATTCACTTCTCCTAAGTCTTCGCAAAAGTCCATTCCCAAGATTCTTAATTTACTTTGAGTTAAAACCGGACATTATCCGAGAGCATGTAAAACAATCTAGTCTTCTCCCCTCGAGTCCCTCTCAATTTTTTTTATGCCTCCTCGTTACTCATTTCGAAATTTCCCTTTTGATTTCCTGAATAAAAAAGCTCACACGACGGGTCTGTCAATAATTTGACGGACACCTGGCTTTCCCTACACATTATTATCTTAGAGGATCTTATTCCTTGTTCTGATGGCTTCTTAGCGCCTGTCTTAATAATTGCGATTTGACTTTGAAGAACAGATAAGGAATTATTTTCCCAACGCCATATATCTAGGTTTGGTTCCTCGCATGATACTCTCAAACCAAATCCACGCTCGCTTTTTAAGCCGTCCGTAAACAGCCATATAGTGGATCACCCTAGTGTTGTGTTCACTGTCGTGAAATAAGTTTTGTGGTTTGCCTCCATGTTGGGATTTTCACTTTGGAAATCGCAGAAATTTTCTTCCTCGCATATCCGTAGCAGATTTGGACGGTCTTTCCATGTTGTGTTTGTATTCCTCTTACTTTTCACAATTTATTGATGCGTAAACGCGCCGAGTTAAGTGCCACCCATTTTACATGGAATTAAAATGGAGTAATGTTTAGAATGACCTACAGAACTCTTTTCACAGTTGACCTGGTAACTCTTGTTATGCCTAAGCAACAGAAAGCAGCAACACGTACCCTGGGCTTGGTCCATAATCTTCTGGTTTTTGCCCCCCTCCATTGTTTTCCACCAGATTATCGCTCCCTGTGTTATCATAGGTCTAATAACTAAATGTATAATAATAGCCCCCATATTTTTCCTATTGCATTCCGATACGTTCAGAAAGCCGTTACTGCCTTATTGTTCTTTTCGTGTAAGCGTTTTGCCTAATTTCTCGTTCATCAGCACTCTCATAAATTTACCCACATTCCTTATTGTTAATCTAATGTAATGCAATGCACGGGAGAATTATCTTCCTTACATTTGTTTTGTAGTGAACTAGCAGACTTTTGTCTTATCTGAGTTGATCTTCAGTCCACAATCTTGCGTCCATGAGGTTGCCGCGTTGATTGCATGCTGAAGTAAGTAAAGGTTTTTCAAACTTACCTCTGACTACTACCACAGGTCTTCTATAGTTGATAACGTATTTTTTGACACTGTTTCAAGTAGCTTGTCGATTACTATCAGCCATTAGAATAGGGAAAAGAGCCGTCCTTTTCACCAAGGCTGTAAACTTTTCATTACGGAAACTTTTTTTAATGATTCGATCTCCCAGCATGGACTTAATCCAGGTAATTATCTTTTGTTCTGCTCCTTCTCCCCCAACCAACCAAATGTAATGTTTAAACCACCGGGTATAATAATTTTAGGAAAAAAAGGTTTTTTTTAGATGGTGTCTATATCAGCGGACAATTTTCCAGATGAGCACGTAGTAGCAAATGAATAAATTCAACCAAAATGCACACCGACTCAAAGACTGATGAACGAGATCCACAAATGAAAAACAACTGCAGAAGTATACCTGCCGAGTTAAACTTTGATAGTGATAACCCGTCCTTTAAATGCATTAGGAGAAACGATGATAAAATAGATCACAGGATTATAGAGTCAAATATGCAAAGTTATGATAATATATTAGGATCAAATAGCTCATCCCACGAAATTTGTTCGTTATCTTCAAAGTAGTATGAGGCATTATCGTGTTGGAAAATCACTCTTTCTGCTCTGTGTGAAATCGGACTATGGCGGTAAATTATTTATTCAATTTATTGATTTTTAAATAATACAGATCTGTTAGAACCATTTATTCTAGTAGAAAGAATTACTAAAGCGGCCCTAGAAACGCATCAGCAAGGCCTCCTTTTGCATATTTTCGATGTAAAAACTTTTTAAAATGGAATTCAGTGCCTTACTAAGACCTTCCTCTTCGTCCCATTTGATATTATCAAGCACTCATTCGACTCCCTTATCAGAGTTGGACTCGTGTAAAAGGGCAATAGGTAATAAAATTATAATAGGTGTGTACTGACTCTCAGTTAGTGTGATACGACACATATTCACATATGGGGTAATTGTATGGGGGCCAACACTGAATAAAGTGACACACCCGAAAACACTAGAGAAGATTCAGAGGATGGCAGTACTACTAATTTCAGGTGCCCTCTGAACCACACACTCTTGCTGTTGGATCTCTTCGATTAGCAAACAAATTCAATTAAGACTTGAAGGCGTTTCCACTACGGACACTTCAAAATTCGGCACGGTAGAGTAACTAATAACATTGACTATAGAGTACAAATCCTTTTTTTAAAGCTGAGTTTAACTCCTCTATTCCCTCCTGGTCTGAATGGGAGATACGCTCCCTCAAGGGAGAGAGTCAGTGCATCTTTACAATAATTGTTCCAAGCTGAAAGGTAAGTTAGGTGGAAGTAGATACTCGGAGCACCTGGACCTGAGAATTTTGTTTCGCTTGCTAGGTTACTGAATTATGGCTATATGGCTATACGACTTTGTTGAGGAACAAAACACTGTCTGCAAAAGATATATGTGCCTTCTCAGATAGTCAGGCTGCAATTAAATCTCTCACATAAGAGCATACGACCTTCACTTCCGCGAATTCATGCCGCTCAACTCATAATCGATGAGCTTTTGAGAATCGACTCGGACATAAATTACCAGTTTGGCAAGCCGCTAGTCACATGTAAGCTGGAAATTATCAAGTATTCCTTAGGATTGCAAACGATAGATGACAAAGGGAACACACGTGACTTAATACCCACCAGATCTGGGCTATCCTTGACTTAAAGCGGTCAAAAGATTTTATCTCGCTTTGGCGTGAAATTATAGGCGCTGTCGTGGCTGTCATTTGGGGCCATTACCTTATAGACACCCTGACAGATTCGGCGCGCCGTTTAATGATTTTTGTAGGAGTTGCCAAGAGAGGAAGGAGGAGGAAGAGGAAACCATCCCTAACTCACTCTGCAACTACCCGGCTCTAGCCAATCGCAGGAGCCGGTTTTTGGGCTCCCGCTTTTCAAAAAGTTAGCCGAATTAGATTCTACTGATGTCAGAATTTTAGATACATCACAAGCTTCAAATGGTGTCCAGTCACGTGAAACGGTTGGATGATTTGTCGGCCAGGCAACAGTATTTTTGGGCTTCCAAGAACTAGTTTCTACTGGTGGCAGAGTTCTAGCTCGACTCATCAGGAGCTCCTATTAAGCTCTTTATATACGGTTTAAGGAAGGTTGAGCACATAACCTTAACCGTGGTATCACAATGGGTGGCTCTGATCTAAATCTTCCTTCCTGAAGTGGTAACCACTTTAACCTAACAAGAAAAAAGAGGACTTTAAATTCTGTTTAGCATGATTGTGTTCGCCCACTATAGTACATATCTCAGTGTTTTCAAATGCAAGTGATGGTGTCATAACATATATTACACAATTCAGCAATTTCCATTATCTTGAAGGTAGGAGGGATCAATAAATTGATCAATAAAATTTGCATTTAAGAATTTTGCGCCACCGAAGCCATCTGCAAGCATTTCGAATGGTAACAATAGATGGGTCCGAATAGTGTAAACAAATTTGAAATTCATCTTCATTGGTACATGTCAACAAGTCCAAGTTTTAAGGGTTCTAATAAGCAATCTACGTATGGCTTACGCCCATCAACCATAGAACAAATGGAAATGAAACGAGAAAATGTAAGTGGAGTAATTCATTAATGCGAAAATTATTCCACTGAGAAAACAAACAAGTAGTAAACACGCAATAATAAATATTTAAAAGGTCTATGAACAGATAAATAAAAATATAGGTTTCATACCTTTAATGTCGCTGATATTTTTATAACCACGAATTCAATTTCGATGTCATTTCGTTGTTGGTTTCGGTTACCAAAGCAAATTGCGGAGGCATGCAATTGAAGTCCATACGTGAACCCGCTTATATATTTGTATCATCGTTGACATGATTTTAATTAAAAGTTTGGAAATTTTTATACTATGAAGCTTGGATATTTGAACAAACACATTTACCACCAGAATTAATTTTCGTCCGACCAGTGTTCACAATATTTATAGAAACTTAGTTGTTTGAATTTCGTAAACCATCAAAGATATAGTGTATATATGCAGAGTAAATAACTGAAAGGTATTCCTGAATAAAATACATTTCATTAGTGAAAATATTTGTACTCCGAAACAGGATTCAGGGAATCTTTTTAGCGTAAATTGAATTCATCAAATTCTCGAAAAAACAACAAATTTCTGGAGAAAACGGTAGCGTTTCAATGCAAATTTCAAGTTAAGGCAGATGTCTGGTAGTCAACAGTTCCTCCTTCTTGAAAATCTTAAATTCTGGAAATCCTTTAAAGTGAAAATTTCATGCCCATGTAAGCACAGGCATAGTACAGCCGAGCACAGCAACCGCATAGGATGCTCGAAACATCTGCGTACAAGGCACGTACGTGATACCATCGTGCATGGTATAATGCTTAGTGAGCTTGAAAATGAGCTCGATCAAAGGATTGCAAGGCGCAAATCGAGCTCTGACAAGTGGGCCTGGGCCGGTCCATATAATATGCCAAGGTATGAATTTTCTATCAGGGATATTTGTTGATTAATACAAGGTGAAATTTAAGGATGAGGTTTATTGTGTTCAGATGCATTGTTTACTGGAACGGCTCATGAGACCGGTGTGCTTAGGTTATTGTAGATTATCAACGAAATCCATTTCCAGAGGCAGCTGTGGCTATATGGATGCTCTGATACAATAACTTCACACATCCTCCGCAACTGTAAGGACCAAAACAGAAAACAATTATTGCGTATTAACCAGCCATTGTCTGATCAATTGAATATAACTCTGATTAGCCATTTAATTACGAATTCATATCAGCCATGCTCGTGTAATGAGCTGGGTCGGACCTGGAATACCAAGATGCCGATGATGGTACACACACGCCTAGATTTACGAGTATATATGACATTTAATTATCATCATTTTGGCGGAAATATGTTTCTGTCTCTGCCAAGTAATAATCTATTGAATTTTGTGCCATTCTCCCCCAGATATCTCTCTTCAGCGCTCATCGTGAAACATTCAGATAAGGGGATGCTGTTAAACCAAAAATCTGATCTTATCAGGGAAATTAAAGTACCAACTGGAATCCTTCCCTTACTTGATGTTCTTTACAAGTTTAGTCTTGTTAGTAGGAGCTTTGTATGTGTGGTTAACTTCATAACGAACTTTCTGACTTTTCGTATAAATTCTATCGGGAATCCTTTGCCAAGTTGATGATTGATTGAAAGCTTATCGAACCACATTCGACTGATGTATTAAGTCAGACGTAAAATCAAAATATACTTTTAAGGGGACGATTTCAAATTCCTTTTAAGTTACTTATCTAAGCCTTGGAAATATGTTGCTGGGGATAAGATTTTAATTATCTTAAAACAAAATTGTTCTTTTGGATGAAAAAGTTAATAAAGGAAATTTTAAGTGAAAAAAAATTGTTGATAAATCCTATTAAGCTAGTAGAGCGAAGAGGGCACAGAAAGCGGGAACTAGGGAAGAAAGCTGATTTACCATGTAAGTATTTTAAAAGGCATTGGAAGACAACAGCTTGTGGACACTCTTTGTAAATATTGCGCACTCATTTTCGATAAATTTAAGCGCCGCCCCCCCCCCCCCCCTTCCTCCCGTGCAGATTTTAGGAATACAATTTATCATGGCAATACTATTTGTTCAATTTGCTGGACTGACTTAGACTAGTTAGCGTGCGTTCATCATTTTTCCCTAATGATATCTGCTGTGAATAGATTTTTGTCCTAATTATGATTTTAAATATTCTAATTAAATGAAGTGGAAATGCTTGTACGATTTCGATACAGTTGATGTGGCACCAATAGACCCCTGTGCGTGATGACGTTTATTTATTTCAAATACATCCATGATGGTCTGATTACTACAATGTTATAATATATAGAGCTGCTACATTGTTTGATTTTTAGAAACGTTAAAGTAAAGGTAATTACTACAGTCTAGTTCATATCGAGATTGAGATTTGCCTAATTTTTAAACTTTTAGTCCTCAAAAGATTAGCAGTGTATTATACAGATGGTAAAGATTTGACTGAAGGAAACGACCATGTCGGTTATACTTGAATGCCAAGGAATCGCAAGAGGGGAAAGAAAAACTACCATCTTGTGCCACATTAATACTGTTCTGATTAGGGAGGATTAACCAAACTCAGCCTCACATAGTGCACAAACAGAAGACTCTGCATGGTATTAGACTAGAAATGTTGTAAAACAATAATAACAATAAGCGGCATGACCACCACGCCATGGTCCCCGGGTTCAACACTCGATCTCCCCATGGAATTTTAAAATAAAATTAAATAAAAATCCACTCCGTCTCTAGGCTGTTGTCTGGCTGGCAGTAAGGCAAAAATAAGACATTAAAGCTTCCTCAATCTTCTTACCCTAACTTCCTTCCGGATAAAGCCATGGTAACAAAGACTTGTCCCCTAGGCTTTAGCCACATCCTAAAAGAAAAAAATTAGAAATAGCGATAGAAGAGGACTTACTTGGCGAAACCAGTTATTCGCGAAGGCTTTGACTGGGTGAGCCAGCAGCCACCCTCGGAGCACCCACATATTAATCCGAAATAGGGGAGGGGGCGGAAACCCCTTTGGAGGTTTTTTTTTCATTTTCTGGCCTTTTTGTCATTGAACCCATTCCAATTGTATGCGTAGGCGAATACCTCATAATAAACAGTAGTGTTTTATAATAACAGCAATGGTTTCGCAACGTGATTGTTTAGTCACCGCCCTCGAAGCACCCATCCAGATTTACTAAAAAGGTAGTTTTTTTATTGTTCTCTTACATTTCATATTGGGATTAATGTAAATAAAATGATCCTCTGAGTGATACGAGGGCACCAGGGTTTCCTTTCAATGTCAGGATTGTCTTTTAAATAAAAACAAATGGAGCTATGTAGCAGTAAATGTTAGTTTAAAGCAAAATTCGAAACTTATTCCCGACTCTCTCTTTGTAAAGAATAATTACGAAAGTAAACTTAGATGTAATACGCGTTACCATTTTTTTTATGATATTGCCGAAGCTCCGGGGATGCCGTATGATACTAAAGCAAAACCTTGACAAAAAAGGAATTAAGGGCGAGCGAAATGCGTGTTAAATTATGAATAAGGTGTGGAAAATGCGCGTTAAATTAGGAATAACATTTTCAATATTTTTTAAAACGTTTCGATGTAGAGATTATTGAAAATTTGTTATATGGTGATGTAAATATTGTGTAAGAGAGTTGTAAAAAGCGAGTATATCATCGCGCTACATGGACGACAGTTTATCTGCATAATGTGAAGCTCGTGGTGAAGAAAATGACAATTGTAAGGCTAGTTGTAAGCTTCGAGGATTATATTAATATGTATTAAAGATCCAAATAATGATTTACAAATATAGATTTTTCATAAAATATTATTTCTAATTTCCCATTCTTTTTTTGGATACCAACAACAAACTACTTTAGTTCGGATACCCCTGGACATCATACTTCGCGAAGGAATAGGCAGGACCAAGTCACGAGCTATATCTATATAACTACTGTTTATCATGAGATGTACCCCAACACATACAAGTGGAAGGGGTAAGAAGAAATTTATTTTGTTCATCCATTCATCCTAATTTTCAATTATTATTGAAAAAAAAGGTTGGGAAAACTCTGTTCCGACAAATCCACACACGACTAATGAGGAAAAAGGAATGTTAAGCTCATCGAAATTGAATTCCTTATACTCTAAAAGAGAAGTAGGCGGAGTAGGTTGCATCATTGGCCATTCGATTTGCTTAAAAAAACATTTTTTTTCAAGTTCGGAAGTATGAATTGCTTCGATGCAAATTGTTGCAAATGATCGTAGCTCCGCCAGTAAGTCTGAAGACTGTTCTTTGAACTTTTTTTAATGCGGATAATTCGGCGAATTCTATTCCAACAAACATTTCCAAACATTTTACCGCCTTTTTGAGACGGCAAAAGTATGCTCTTAGTAGAAATGTTGTTGTTGGAAATCTGAAAGCCTTATAAGTTTCTGAACTACACAGTTCCACAAAAAAAAATTAAAAAAATTAAAAATGAGGTCTGACTATGTTTACTATATGTTTTCGAGGTCGTTGAATCCGAATCCGAGGTCAGTTTAACCCCATCATATCAGGATTTTTCATTCGTTATGTACTGTCGAACTGCCTATCTAGCCCTAACTTCGGAAATGAGGTGCGTATTGTGACATTTGCCGCTTTTATTTTAAGGTTATGGGGTTATGCGGTTTAGGGGTTGAGGAGTTGGGGGTTAAGGCCTTAGGGTTTTTGGGGTTTTTTGTATGATGGGGCTATGAGGTTTTTAATTCAAGGCGTAATAAGGGTTTTTGGCTTAAATTTTGAGGTTATAGAAAATTATGATGAGATGAGGTTAAACGAACTCGGATTCGGATTCAGCAACCTCGAAAACATATAGTAAACATAGTCAGACCTCATTATAAATTTTTTAAATTTTTGTTGTTGAGCTGTGTTATCTATACTGACTTCATCGACAGAAATTGACATAATAGTGAATTACTACAGACAGCATTAAATAAGACATGATTCGCTCTACTCCAACCGAATATCTATGATATGTAGTAGTTTAATGAATCATATATGCGGCCTCAATTAATTTTCCCAGTGTGCTCACAGTATTCCACTATAGAGCCAAAGTAGTGCGTAAAATCTATGATGTCATAAGCGAAGTTTCGTAGAGGATTGAAGTAAGCGATTAAAACTCATTGACAAAATGAAAGAACAGATTAGATAAAAGAATGGAGCCTTGCGGTACATCGGCGTTAATTTTTTGAGAACTAGCTGGCAATCCATTGCATTACATTAGAATCAACACTTAATGCTTGAAGCTCAGCTAAAAGAATTGTGAAGTATCCGCCGAAATATCCATAGTTTCATATTAAGTATCTTCACTGCCTTTTTGAAAGTCATGCCGTCTGCACGCACATTACTGTCAGCAGTGGAGTTGAAATGATTTTATGACAATCTGCGGCTATATGTATGTACTTGTCAAGTCTGGATAATAGTACTGCATGCCTAGAAAATTGTGAACTAAAGATGGATAAACGATCTACAATACCCTTGCGAAAATCTGTCTGTCGGCGTATTCTGGGTTTTCAGCAGTCTTCCTGTCGTAAGAATCCACTTTTCAGAAAACAGATTACCTCTGCAATTTTTTTAGGAACTTTTCTCAATTTCTATTAAATTAGGGAAATATATAGAAAGATAAGAAGTTATTAGAAGATTTTGTCGAATGTCATCATCGTACCAATGAGGCTTAAAATCTCCAAAAATGAACAATTCGTCAAATACAGTAATGTTGGCAGCTAGTCTTTCTAGTTTCTCGTAAACAGGCAATATTTGGTAGAATATAAACCACCACAAATTCAATCGATTTAGAAGGAAAAGAAAGCTTAATACATAGTCCCCTAGTCCATCACCGTCAGAAAGTTATACACACAACGGATGTTATTCTTAACAGCACACCACAGCCACGTAATGATAGACCATCCTCACTTCAATCTCTACGGAAAACTTGCCAAAATCAAAGAACTTATTGTCAAAACTACCTTTGTTTAACCAGGTTTCAGAATTTATTGTAGAAACATAAAGTTTCTGTGGCTTGGTACGCAAGCCTCTCACGTTTTGGTTGTAGATTCCAAATTCTCTGCACTTTTAAATGCAACTGGCTTAGTCAATCCAGATTTCCTTGCAGTCGAGCAGACAATATGAAAGGCATCAGGGTTCATTAAAAGCTTCAACGACACAACCAGTCTAGCCTCGAAATCCTAAGACAAGAAATGCCTCTTCGAGATAAATTAGGAATGAGTTCCGTCTTATCGGAAATATAAATACTTCAGTAGTGTCTGAGGACAATTTTGAGACAAGGACAACCTCACACATGAAGTTTACCAACAGGGTTTTCATATCGTTGTTGTTTTTGTCTACCTCACTCGCATAACCATCCATTTGTTGTTATTGTTGGGTATCCAGCGCCTCCTGTCCCATTTGTTGGCTTACTTGTTCTTGATCTTGCTGCCACTATTGTCATTGACGTCGCCTCTACTATTACACCCGTCCATGTTGCTGATCCGGGTCTTTTTGTTTTTGTATTTCTTTTTTTGCAGCTTTTCCGGTTAAGTGTTGGATTCACCAGTGTACAAAGGATCAGCAAAAAGAAAAAGGCTGTACCAAATCGCCTCCAGAATATACTCTTGCTCCACCTATACCCCACCAAGTGGCCATCAGTCTCCGACATAGATCTACCCTCTTGATAGATCGAAGAGGTCAACGAAAATAGGGCAGGTGTCACTTCTTCAGGATTAAGATTAAAAATTTTATCAAAATTAAATTTTTGCAGCAAACATCGTTGTAAACCATCGAATGCTGTTTTCAAATTGCGCAAATAGTTCATAAGAACACCAGGAGAAATTTTTCTTCTGTCTAACCCTGTAACTACAGGGTCATTACACGGAAAGTACACGGAAATTATACGGAAATAACACGGAAATTACACGGAAAGCACCCGGAAAATACACGGAAAGTACACGGAAGCACACGAAAAGTACACGAAAAGAACAAGTACGAATTTCACGGACTACACGGAACTACACTTAAGTACAAATAAGTGCAAATAGTACTTCCGTGTACTTTCCGTGTAAAATATCATATACATCAATAATGTGGCCAAAAGTGATTTATAAATTTTCATTAACTTCTCTACCGTGAAAGTTCGGCGACCACCATTCGATATATATCGCTGCATTGAATTCACTCGATGTTTATAATACGATACATCGCAGCAATCTGATGTTTTCAAAAGTTATTTATCTACTCGATGAATCGATGTTTTTCATTAAACATCGAACAGCTAATTTCAAAGCTGTGGCATATCGATAGCATTTCCGAACTCAGATTTCACAAACCCCTGTTTTGATAAACCTACCATTGAGAAGGCTGTATGGGTATGGGCAAAGAATAGAGATTATAAATATAACAAGAATTTAGGCCCTTTGAAAATGTCCAATGATAACCTTGCGGGAAATTTAATAAGCGCAAGAAAGATGGACAAAAGAGGGGAAATAAGTTGCCACAATACGAGACAATATACAGGCAGCGGTGGTAAGCAGGGAATTACAGAGCATTGGTTGATCCTCTTCTTTCCGATGTTAATTTTTTAATATGATTTCAACTTCAAGAGTTGGGCGACAACTCTCGAATCAGCGAATTTTGCATAAAAAGTCGTTATTTTCCTTAGTAACATAGATTTCTTGAACAAAGTTGTTTAGAATTATGAGTCCACTCTGATCCGGGCATGTTGAATATCAAAACAACACCTAGTATAATATATTGTATGATTGCATAATATCACTGCATCAAGTACACGATTTTGAGGAAACGTCGATGTTTCTAACCGATACATCGGATAACATCGATGCGCAGTCTCGATATATTGCTTCGAATAAAACATCGATGCATTTTTTGAGTGGACACCCCTATCTGTCGGCAAGATGAAAAAGGCTACTTGGTAGTTCTCTCCTTGTGGAACTCGGGGAACTAAGTAAAGCAGAGCTCAGTAGTATCCTGAGGTTCCTTAAGTAATTGGGATTTATCTGAAGGGCCTCTCCAAATTTTAAGATAGTCCATGAATACTGTATAATCCGCGGAATGATGTTATTCACAACTTCAAAACAGCAAATACCACTTTAACGATTCATTTAAACTAATCTTGAAAATGTAAGTAAACAGTCATCTTCCATTGCTCAGTGGCCAGTAAATCCTTGGACATCGCCTCGCACCAGTACTCATCGAAATTAAATATTTGTCAATTAACCCAGAAAGATATTTTATGACTTAGTTAGTTATAATTTTCCTGGGTCGATAATCTTCTCAGGAAATTAATTTGTTCGTGTGTAAATAAATCCGCCTGCTTGAGTCCAGAATCCCTCCACATAAAATCTACTGTAATTGAGAGCTGGGGATCAAGGAAGCCGAAGGCAATTGACTCATTCCATAGGATAACAGACCAGAGCGTATAAGAAAACGCTGTGATCATGTTTAAATGACCAGTATCACTAATCCATCCACGGGTGCTTTCCGTAAGGCATTATCTCTCGGATTTCCGACGTTATTAAAACAGACCCAAATAAATATTGTAAAGTTATGATATTAGTGTGCCGGATACGTGCTCCGTTAGGGTGTTGTCTCCAGTTCGTGCCATGATATGCCGATGCTTAAATATATATTGGTCCTATATGTATGTATATTGCATCTTCTTAAATATGTATCCATTAAGATACTTTTCGCATCAGAAAACAAGCTATTTCGGCAACGGTGAGGTTTGTCCTCGAAATCACATATAGCGAACAGAAACGAATTTTTGCTCCTGCAAAAGTAAACTCTGCAGTACATGTAAACACAACGTTTTTGGAACCGAAAAGGTCTCAAATGATTTCGAGCATATATTAGTTGAGAGTTGCCAATACACCCAAGTATGGAGGATATGTTTGATTGCACTCGTAGACTGGCACAAGTACCCTTGTAAATAACTGGCAGCTCTGTTAAACTCCTACTGCTGGAACACGTACAAGTAGAACTCTACAACATATCGTTCATATAAATTTTCCATCCGCTTTCGGATCCGATCAACTGTGAAACATAAGTCCAATTGAATGTGCTCGATAATATGACAAACATGGTACGATTTAGCAGAAAGAGCGGAAATAATTGCCTGGATGCTTGCTTGATACTTTTCCGAGTATATTTCTTTAGTCATTCCTTTGAATTATTTGAGCGGAATAAATTATTATATATTTTAACATGTACCTACTCGAAAACCCATAATCCACTTCAGATTTCAATATTGACCTCATCACTTCATTAATTCCACATTTGCCAGGAACTGCATTTCGATTTTTAATCCTAAAAGCCGCTTGGGATATTTTAATAATTTGCAAAATTGCTTAATTGGCAATCCCTGCTAAGTGTAGGTTGGAGATCAATCATTTGTTTTTATCAATCCAATTTAAATAGAACAGTTTCCTTTGATATGATAAGTCATGTAAAACTCTGGTTGCTATCGTAATTTTCATGTATAGAGCCTGAATCTCAGCATATATTTTTTGTAAGTAATTGGCAATATCTCTTTTTCTCTAGTTTCCGTAACCTATCGCAACGGATTACAAAAGAACTCTTTTCGATTCGTTGACAAATATGGCAAGTGGAACTGCAGCTTAAGCTCGATTCCAAACCATTAAATTTTACTCTGCAATTTCCACATTTAGATTAATCCTATGTCAATATGAAACATTCGTTTTTTGTCGTTGAAACTGAACCTCTGATAATAAAAACAGTTTTAAAAGATCATGAACCCATTTCACAAAAAAAACTCTTCGACATCATTAGGGCTCTGGACAAGTCCAACGCAAAATATGTATGATAAGCTGCTGGACAGGACAGATTTAAAATTGTTTTATCAATTAATACAAATGTATTAAATGCATGTACAACTAAGCACTACTTATAAATCTACAAATTTATTTTTAACTGTTTTAAATAACACCAAATAAAAAATTGTTTTTTAAGTTTTTTTTACTTATTTAATTTTTTACTTTATTTTACTTATTTTTTTAAAATTTTTTTTTTGTGCTATTGCGGAATTAAAAGCCAAATATACTTAGAGTACCTAGTACCTACACATGCAATTTGACCATGCCCAACATGAGTTTTTGAGTTTGTACCTATTAACGCATTTTAGCATGCTATTCTTCATTTTCTACAGCTGTTCCTCATAAGAACATACACAGCGCGTGAGGAAAAATGAAGGATCTGGTAGTTCTAGGTGCGCAATGAAAAAAACTGTATGGGGGAGGGAGCTATAGGGGTTTGACATTTTATTACGATGAAAAAAAACCAGTCTTACATTTTAACGTATATCTTCTAAAGTTTTAGTGCTCGAGACGTTAATAATATCTCAGTTGACTAGTGTAGCGTGTAAGTTTAATTAGAATTAACCCTTCTAATTCAGAAGGCGCACTTCACAAGCAGAAGCCAGGAATCAATTGACCTACACACCAGAATATAACAAAATATTGAGGTTAATGAGGCTCCCACACCACTATGCAATAAAAAATTGGTAAAACAAAAGCCAAAACACACATAAACACAACAATCAGGGGTGCACATCATTAGCAATCCTACATATGCGGTTAACTCGCTCGAACATACCGTAACTAATGCGCGAGAGAGCTATCTGTAAGCTTGAATGGTTTCGAAGGGAATAGGATAGTTTTCGTTGTAATATTTTGGAAGAAAGATCCACACTGTCAATCTTTCTCTGCAGAAGCTGGTGTGGAAAATTTATATCAACAACCCAGCGAAGCTTCTCGAGAGTAACAAGTTGTAGCAGTCCAAAATGCTCTTCATACGGAGGCAGAATAAGAGGGTCACTCTAGGGCAGAGCACGAAGAGTGAATCTCACTAATCTAAGCTGTACGGATTCAATATGTTTAATGTGAGATCCGTAAAACGGAGACCAAACCGGACTAGCAAACTCCAGCAGCGGTATAACAAGGGATGTATAAAGATTAAGTCTTATGTGAGGGATATGAAATTTTCTGGACCAACGGAGGATACAAACCAGCAATTATTAATGTGGGGGATGAAGTTAAGTTGTCTACCAATATACACGCCGAAGTCCTTAACTCCTTCCACCCGTTGAATACAAGTACCTTCAAACTTATACTGAAAAGTACGGTAGTTGCGGGATCTCAAGAAGGTCATAACTTGACATTTCCCAATATTTAATTTAAGATTGTTATTGCCACACCAGCTATAAAAAATGTGTTATATATGCGGACGATATCAAGATTTTTCCCCAATAACATATTTTGTGGATTGGGAGATCTTGCAGTCACAAAATATATTATTGGGGAGAAATCTTGATATCGTCCGCATAAATAAGAATTTTACTCCTTCGAAGCAAATAGTAATATCATCACTAGATAATATGAATAACAAAGGACCATGATGACTACCCTGGGGAACGCCAGAAGGAGCCACAAAAGCATCAGAGAGTACGTCACGAAAACGCACTCTATAAGTCCAACTTGGCCAATTTTAAAACGATAATAGAGTGAGACAGCTTATCAAAGGCCTTAATAAAATTGGTATAAATGCAGTCAGTTTGGCAACCATCCAAAAATCCACCCACATTGCCAGAAATAAACTCCAACAAGTTGGAAACCGTGGACCTACCCTGATGGAACCCATGCTGTCGCCTAGAGATTAAGCCCCTACATCCCATGGACAGTTGGGATTGGATCAACAGTTCGAAGAGTTTTGGAATGCAAGAATAGCAATAGGTATGTAGTTACCAATCTCTCTCCTATTGCCACTCTTAAAGACGGGGATTAAAAATGATGTCTTCCAGAGTGCAGGGAAGTGGCCCACCGAGAAAGATCGCCAGAAGAGTAAAAGATCTACAATATGAATCGGATGATTCAAATGCGCTCCTAAAATATTCAACAAATAAATTACAAATAATCTTAGAGTCGTTACTGGAACTTAATCCGAGTTCCATAGTCATATTGACATAATCTACTTCTTAAAAGGAAACCAACCAACGCTAATAAAATTTTTTTTGCCAGTAGAATGTGAAGACCAGCTCAATAAAATAAAACAATCATTCTCAAATGCAACTTTATTAGTCGATGATATTGAAAATTTAAAATTCAATTTATCTCTGGACGCTTCTGCTAGTGCTGTTCGTGCAGATCCCCAACAATTCAATTCCAATCATTGGGAACCCATTGCATTTTTCTCTAAAAAATTCGCAGAAATAAAATAGTTTGCAATACCATCCATTACTTATTTCATCCAGGAATTAGGACAAAACGAAAATCGATTTTTGGCCTGGAATGAATACAAATATTAAGAATTGGACAAAAAGTTGTATCAATTGCCAAAAAGCCAAAATCAATAAACACACAAAATCCGAAATTGGTAGATTCGAACTTCCCAAAACGATATTTGAACATATCTATTCAGATATAGTAGGAGCTTCACCGTCTTCAAATGAACATTTTTATATTCATACAATAATGGATATATTCACTGGTTGGTCTGAGTATACGACGCCAACGTAACTGGCTTGCGTTCCAAGATGAATAGGCTTTTTGTTGCCTCGACCAATTCCGGATTCGACGTTATATGCCTTTCTGAAACCTGGCTTTGTGGTAAGATTCTTGACATGTAACTTTTTGATTCTGTCTTTTATGGATGCTCCTGTTGGCGGTGGAGTCCATTGTGCAGTGCATAGTTGGCCGTCGTCCGCTTTGATAGAGATTCCTGGTGCTGAGTCTTTTGGATATTTCTGCGTCTCCTTACAGTATCTTAACAAGATCATTTATGTTATGACCGTCTATGTTCCACCTGCTTCACCGTCCTCAGTGTATGAACTTTTGTCTTCAGCTGGCTGTCCTTACTTGTTTGTTTACCTTGTCCATGTCCTGCGGTATTTTTCCTAAACTGTGGAAATCGTATACCATTTTTCCTCTCCATAAAAAGGGTAAGAAGGATGATTATATCTAATTATAGACCTATTGCTAATTTGTCTGACATCGCTAAGTTTTTCGAAACTTGGTTTATGATGTCCTTACTTTTAACTGTAAACCGTTCATGGTATCTGTCCAGCACGGTTTTATTAAAGGTAGATCAACGACTATTAACTATTAACCGATTCTCTAATTATTGCATTTCCTCCATTGAGCCTGGTGAACAGCTTGATTTTATTTATACCGATTTTAGTAAGGCCTTTCTTTGATCGCATTGACCACATGTTAATTGTTTTGAAGCTTACTATGTTGAGTTTTCCATCTCTGTTCGTGCAATGGATTTCTTCCTATCTCTCTGACCGAACACAGCGTGTTCTGTTCCACGGTTTCCCTCTTGTAAAATTTCGGTCACTTCTGTGGTGCCCCAGGGCAGCCAATTGGGTCCGCTTCTATTTACTATTTTTATTAACGACTTGGGCTCCATCTCGTCGAACTTGAAAATTTTATGTTACGCTGACGATGCCAACATTTTTCGTGTTGTCTCTGAGTTTAACGATTGTTTTACACTGAACACTGATCTTCAATCTTTTAATTCTTGGTGTATTGAGAACAATATGCCTTTGAAAGTTGATAAATGTACGTTTGTCTCGTATTTAAGAAGGAAGGCACCATTGACGTATGACTATTTTCGCAGTAGCAAATTGCTAAACATTGTTCTTCATGGAACACATCAATTAAATTGTTAACAAGGCCAACGTTTCCTTAGGGTTTTGTAAAGAGACGGTCTAAGGAATTAAGTAAGCCCTATATCACCAAGCTTCTTTTTTGTACCTTCGTCCGGCCCATTTCAGAGTATGCCTGTCCCGCTTGGTATCACCGCTTGTTCACCACAGGTTCCTCAAATTTGCATTTCGTGGCCATCCATGGAATAACCCCTTGATTTTCCCCGTGTATAAAGAAAGACTTGGGCTACTCTCTTTGGACTCGCTAGAGGATATGCGCTACAGATCTAGAACTTTCTTTATCTTCGATATCTGGGAGTGTTTTGTTGACTCACCTGAACTGTTATATAAGTTGAACATCCGTATTCTTATTCGTTCCTTTAGACTAGTGACTTTTTTCAGGCTCCGATTCACCGCACTAACTATGGTTTGAATGAGCCATTGTCGTCAATGTCTCGCCTTTTACTTGCTTTTACAACCATCTCGATTTAAATTTTTTTAAATCAAATGCGAGATATCAGCTCCGTTAGAGTCGTTTTAAGCTTATAGGACTATTATTTTGTTATATTTTTATATATTCTATATAGTTTTTAATTTGTTTTTGTATTTGAATTTGTAAGCGTTTTGATATGTTGATTTATATCCTTATTTATTATTATTATTTTTGTTTTCGTTTGTTATTGTTATTTTTTATTCTTCTTCAATTTCATTTTTATTTTCACTTTTCTCTTGTTAAGTAATCAGTCTGTGATGAAACCTTGTAAATAAAATAAAACGAAGCTTATCCAATAAAAGACGTACAAACCAGAATCTGTTTTGGGACGAAGTCTGTTTAGCAATTTTTGTATTTTCAGGATTCCAAAAGTGAGTTATGCAAATTCAATATGCCACATTTAGTAAAATGTGATTTATCCGTCCACTGAATCTTATCCAAGAGTGTGTAGTCATCAAGTATCCAATTAAAGAATTCTCTACGGCTTATTTAGTCCAGCGGCTGCAGTCCCTGTACAGGTGTCACATGCTGTCACAGGTGTCCTTCTTTTCGTAATACTCTGCATACCATCGCTGTGCTACGCTATAAGTTATGCGCTTATGTCCTTTGTCAGCTCCGCTTGCCGCGGGAATTGTCTCCTCCATTTCTTATGAAATTAGCGCAGCATTGACTATAGCTTGGATCGAAAGTGTATGAGCGCTTCCAGCTTCTCGAAAACTTTGAAACGCTTTTTGAAAAACAAACGATTGCCTTCTTTCTGAGAATTGCCGGTAATATTCACGCTCTGGTTCGAGAAAATGTCCGTTGCTAAATCCGTAACAGAAGATTATGTCCACGTATTCTTCACTAGGAAATTGCACCATTATTGACTATCAAACTATCAAAACGACTTCTCAAACTATCAAAATGACTTCACACTATCAAAACGACATCTCGCTATCAAAACTATAAAAACAACTTCTCACTTTGAAATATTAGGTATAATGGCACTGCGTTTGCATCTCATTATATACCTGCAGATCATAGGATTTCCATTCATATTCATTCATTCCATACAACAAATCATTAGTCTGAATGTTTACAAAATAATTATTTTATGAAATATTTTGAAAATGCACAAAATATGTACGAAATCACACTTGACTCGAGTGAAATTTAACAAAAAAAAAAAAATCAAAACAAATTATTCACAACTCGAGCAGAGAAAGAAATATTGAAATTTCTTTACGCGGTCGGCGTTCCTGATTAAGAAAAGCTAAACTCCTTTGGCTCTTCCTCAATAGCAGCCCCCAAAATGTTAGCTTTTCTTTAGCTGCTGGACGCCTTCACAAAAACTGAAAACCAAAAAGTCAAAGGAGTTTAGGAGTTAATCAGAAAAGCCGACCGCCTAAAGAAATTTAAATCTTGGGGCACGGTATTACCCCCGCCAAGACTAGGCACTACCTACATTTTCTCGAAGCGTTTCGTCGTATTTTCGAACCATCATAGCTTCATTCTGGATAATACCAGAGAGCTGAAATTCTTACAAAAAGATGTAGCTACCAGACTGATGAAACACAAAGTGTAATTTGTCCACTTTAGATTTTGTAAATACCTGAAATACGTCGATTTCGATACTCATGATCATCATAAACTCTAGGGTACTTCCTGAAGTCTGAAACCTGAAATTTGGTATGCCGGCTAGGATTACCACACAAACAACGAAAATATTAAGAAATCTATAACTTTTACCCCCCCCCCCTCCTTAAAGTCGGTTTCAGGTCCGTATATAAAATTTCTTATTGGTAGGTACTTCCAAAAGCTCTAGAAAGCTGAAATTTGATATGCAGGCTAATATTACCCCACAAACAACGAAAAAATTAAGAAATCTGTAACTTTCATCCTCCAACGCCTCGAAAAGGGGGGTCTGGTTCTGTATTGTATAAGAAATTCTCGTAAGATAATTTCTAAACTTCCGAAAGCCCTAGAAAGGTGAAATTTGGTATGCAGACTAGGATCTGCACACAACCAACGAAAATATTAAAAATCTATAATTTTCACACTAGAACCCCCCGTAAAGTAGGTGCAGGTATGTATATAAAAATTCTTCTGGGGAGGTACTTCCAAAAGTTCTAGAAAGCTGAAATTTGATATCAAAGCAAAGTTATTAGTACATAAACAACTAAAAAGTGAGTGTGCTGTGAAGAAAGGAACTGCTGGCGTGCAAGAAATACCTTCTTCACTCGACTAGAACGAAGGGCCGCCGGGGGTGATTTTTTTTAAACTCGTCCTAGTGCCTCTATTGCTTCTATGAAAAGTTTGTTTGTTCTACTTGAATTTAACAAAACAATCTTACGAGTGAATATTGGTACAGTATTTAAGAAACTAACAAGCATTTTAAAGCCAAAAAGCGCGGAATTGTAGGGAAGGAGAAATTTAAAAAAAAATACAGATCATGGTCGGACCATGATTTACTGCTTGCGTTTTGGATGAAAATTTGGTTTGCGACTAAAATTTCAGGTTTAATCAGAGATTTCTCGTTATTTCGGTTAATAAAGTGTACATGTTTTTACTTTTTTGGAAAGATAATTTAGTCTGATTAAAGTAAATATAAAAAAGCACAACAGTCAGCTATAGTTGAATGTAATAGCTAAGTACCAATCTGAGTTATCGCTTATTGCAAATAATGACCCAACAAGGAAAAGTGGCCACGATAGAGAGTGGGAAATGAACAAAAAAGAATAGCACACTTACATGAAATGCAGCCCGAAAAAATAAAAAGAGCTTGAGCATCCTTGCAAGAAGAAATGAAATCCCACCAAAAACATTTCATGTAAAGAAGGTAGCCAAGACTCACAAGCTCATACCGCTTTCACTGTTCAGAAATTATCAGATCTCATGTGGAGCCAAGACCCTAACTCTACAAGGCCTAACTCTACAACCTCTGACTTAATTGCTTACCATAGTCCATATAAGTGACTGTGCGACGGCGCGAAACTGCCAAGCCATACTTTTTGACTAAGATGTAGGTTGTTAGAGTTAGGGGTTGTTGAGCTAAGGGCTTGACTCCACATGAGATCTGATAACTTTTTAACAGGGAAAGCGGTATGAGCTTGTGAGTCTTGGCAATCTTCTTTACATGAAATGTTTTTGGTGAGTTTTAATTTCCTAGTAAGCTCTCACAGATTTTTCGTACACGGGGTTGTCAAGGTTTCAAAAAGAAAGCATTAGAGTACTTTAAGCCTTTATAAATCTTACTATCTACATGTTCCACACATACATTCTTGTTTAATTAATCTTCAAAATTTTCTTAGTTCTTTTGTTTATTTTATTACTCTTTAATTGTTGCATCTGTTAACTTTCCCGTAATGTTAATATAAATATAATTGGTAGTTTTCTAATTTGGTTAGAATTTTGGTCATAAGCATAAGAATTTTGATTTTAAATAATTAATTACTTAGGAGTATCCATATTGTTATAAGTTTTATAATCTCAATTGTGCTTGCTAATAAAGAAATATTGTTATTATGTTTCGGAGTAGGTACTTTAACCAAATTTAAAGTTAAGAAAATCTTACATATTTGTGGCTCCAACACTTTCGGCTGGGTCATGATGAATTAGTCAGGCTGGACCTGTTTCTTTATAGTATATTATACATACAGATGAAGATACTGAATCGGCATATTTTAGGTAATAAATATTTTTTACTGAAAGATAAAGAAAGATAAGAAAAAAATCTGCATATTCTTATGATAATTTTTATTAGGAACTGTAGTTACTCCATTTAAAGGAACCGGAAAAATTACGGTTATTAATACTTTGAAAACGTACATTTAACATTAAATCAAAGGAGAACACAACAAACTGTACAATTTAGGGAATCGCCCCTGAAATATCTTTGAAATAATTATTTTGGTATGCCTTGACCTTAACATTGACTCCGTGTGCAACCTTACTTTATCCGAAAATTTTCAGAGACCTTCACTCCACAAGAATCTTTTGCTTTTAAGACAATACAATTTAAGGAAAAAAGTATCTTTTGTGGTTTAATAAAACCATTTAAATGTCATTATCTTGGGATGAAAAACTTTTTAATAGAGCGTGAATAGCAGCAAGAGGTAAAATCCAGTACAAAAGACCATCAGTGGAACTCCATCAAAAACGTAAGCTTTCTTGAGTTTCTTTTTTCAAGATTGTAGAGTTAGATATACCAATACATATAAATTTCAAATCCGTCAAGATAAAAATTACAAGTGTATGTGCACAGATACTTAAATGTTTTTTAATGCTCTTCATTCTCGTTATAACCTACGAACTCTTTAAGAAAAGCAGTCAAGTGCTTTTGTACCGTCGAAGTGTTTATAGAAAAATTGGGAAAATACCTCAAGAACGTTGTTGAAGCAATGGGGCATCCTTTCGAAAACCCCCTAATTAGTTGTTGTCTTTTGCCAAGCACCTAATGATCCCAAAATAACTCCAAGGAGAATGCTGCAACTGCTGCATTAGTTACTTGGCCTTGAGTATATTATTCCCGGCACGAGAAAACTGAGCAATTACTTTTCCTCGACATTTTTCAGGATTTATCAGGGAAAACTCTTATAGTTTTCTGCTAGAGACCCGAGTACCTCTGAAGAGCACTGGGGGATTTGTTTGCTTATTTTTACTCACTTAACTTGGGCAGACATCCAAGCACTAGCAGGAAGAAAGTACTTTGTTGTTACGCAAGCAGCAAGCTTTGCAACCTGCTCCACATAATTAATTTTATCAGTGCGCCCGACTGGAGTAGGTACCTATCTAACAAACACGGGGATAGGGGCAAGAGATGAGAACTTAGAAATATCAATATCCGGATGTTAGAAGCTACAAAATATGATTTATATCCACGGAGATGAAACCAATCAACGTATGCTTTGCCATGGCAGCGGTATAAATCGAGCAAAAAGGTGCTAGGCCTAACAAGGCATGTGCCAACTGAGCCAATGCATTTCAAGTATGCTGAGCTTATCGCTATAGAAATGCAGTTCTCTACGAAAAGGTTTGAGGGCGCGGTTTGGCAGCCATCCAAAATGCAAGATATTCAATACTATAGCAAAAATTGGGGTGCAGCAAACAGCATAGTACAAAAGTATCAGTGAACGGGTGCGACACATACGTATATTCTCCATTTCCAGCAGGGGTAGAAATGGAAGTCTCCTCTAAAATGTATGTCAACAGGTTGCCCATAGAGGCAGAATGGAACGAATTGCTCCAATTGGCGGGGTTGTTTATGACTGTGGAAAATCAAGGCTGGGGCAATTGTATGATATAATCGTTTGTCTGCCTATGAAAATACGTAAAAAAAGAGTGGTTCAATGAAAATCAAAAAACAATTTGTTCCTGTATCCGCCATCTCGAACTTTGAATAATTCCAAATTTAACCCATCGACAGCTGACAGCACTTATTTATTGGCCGAACATAAATCATTTAAGTTTTTCTTCTCAAGGAAAAGGAAGAGAAACTTAAGTGTCTGCACATTTCTCATTGTTAGCTCTAGGACAGTTGACAATATATTTGCGTTACTTTATCGTCCGTCCTATTTTGCAGAGAAGTTGATATATACATTTGGGCCACACAATTATTACGATTAGGAAGGGCACCATCGATATGCATTTTTAACCATTTTCAAGGTCAATGATCGGTTGCATAGCTTAGTGGAAATCCTGCAAAACCGCGGAATTTAAGGTATATTTTACTTTTTTAGGTGTCAGACATTGGTGGAGTAATCGATAACGTATTGACTTTCCACACCAGAGTAAGAGGTTCAAATCTCGTTGACGGCGGTCCATGATTATTTTATGCTGATAACAAATTACACTAAAAAGTGTAGAGATAACTGGTCTGGAATCCACCTTAGATTCTAGGTCCACTTCCAATTTAACTAGAAAGCAGCGTCCTAAAGAAATCAATACATAAAATTTTTACAAAAGGTAGTTAAAAAAAAGCTCTCTAAAGTGGTGCACCGGAATAAAATAATTTGTAACATTTCCGATAGTTTCGCTGCAGAAACCTCGCGAGTCGACACCTAATTCCAGAACTGGACTTACAAACAGACAACCAGTGGGAGAGCCACGGGGTTATCACAAACAGTCGAACACTACAATTTTGAATTTATTATTATAAAAAAAAAGTTATAAAATATACATCTCATTTGGCTATCGCAGATCGGAGTTTCTGGTTTTCCAACCTGATCGATATCTTTCTATTCTGGATGCTCCTGTGGGAGGATTATTTTTATGCGCTGTTTTTATGTTGAGATTTCTTGTATGTTGTTTTTAATCATCCTCACAAGAGGGTATTTATTTACACAGTTTATTTCCCGCCCGGTTCTCCTTTTGGCTGTTACGAGCTGGTCGTCGGACGAAATGCTTCTAGATGATTTCAACATGCCTACAGTGAATTGGGATTGGTGCTCTATGACGATAGGTGTTTTCCCTTCTTTGTTGGCTGCTCCTCAGTATTACTCATCCATGGCATTGCGGCTTCTGGGTTGACTCAATGAAGTACTGTTGTGAATATCTTTGCGTAGTGGCCCAAGGCAGTTCTAGAGATTCGTTAACTCTCTACGAAACTGTAATGGCTACTTCTAATCTCTGCATTTCTAGACAATGACACTTGCACGAATTATATAGACTGCCAGATAAATATAGTGTCTGTCAGGCGGAAATTGCTGCGGTTCACTAAGCAACTCTGCTTGAGTATAAAGTAGAGCGTATAGAGTCCAATATGGACATTTACATATATACTGACAATCAGGCAGGCATTAAGGGGCTGGAAGCTGTGGTAGTAAAACCCAGGATAGTGCAACTTGTACTAGAGCAGCTTCGACATTATTTCCAGATGTCACAGGGTGAGCCTATTCTGGGTGCCCGGGCACAGGAATATCTTAGGCAATGAGAGAGCGGATGAATTGGCAAAAAAGGATGCGGAATTAAACTCACTTGACGAAGCTTGACTTAACTTGAACTTACAGATCTTGTACTTGACGTGACTACCATTTAAAAGCACGTGCTGAAAACGGTCAATAGCTTCCCGACCGGCCCATATGGTATCCCAGCCTTCTCTCAGAAAGAATGTACCTCATTCCTTGTTTGTGATATTTGTTATTAGTTTAATTTATCTAATTCTGAAAACATTCTGTGATTATTCCCCTACATAAAAACATCCATGAATTATAGACACACTACAAGGGTTTTTGAAGATATAGTTTTTGTGATGTTTTTAAGTTTCACTTTAAACCCTTTATTGGCTCGTCTCAACACGGTTTTATGAAGGGTAAATACATCAGAACCAATTTATTGGAATTCTCCAAGTACTGCATTTCCGCCGTTAAGTCCGGTTACCAGGTTGATTGCATTTTTATTGATTTAAGTAAAGCTTTTGCAGAATCAATTACAGGATTATCATTCCCATGTTCTACGTTCTAGGATTTCTTTCTGTTTTTGTTAACTGGGTGTGTTCATATCTGTCCTATCATACACAGCGTGTATTGTTTCGTAGAGTGCTTTCAACTAAAATACGGTACACCTCAGAGGTGCCACAGGACAGCCATTTTGGACCATTGCTTTTTATCATTTACTGATGGTGCTAACATTTTTCGTACTTTTGCTAATGAACAGGATTGTTTACTTTAAACTCTAACTTAGACGGCTTTGATTGGTGATTGTTTATTGGCCAGACTTGATAAAACCAGGAATTTAGCGGTCATAATTAACACTCACATTTCCTTTGAGCATCACAAAAATTCTCTTGTAACTAAGACTGACGCGACCTTGGGTTTTATTAAACGACTGTGTAAAGAGATCGATGGCCCTCATATATAGCATTGTCTATTGTCCTTTTTTTGTTTTGGAGTACGCTAGTCTTGTCTTGTTTGGTCTCCCTTTTATGCGGTCCATATTAATTGCAGTGAGGTCGCCTAGAGAAGATTTATATGATTCGCTTTTAGAAATAATCCTGACATGCTGTCTCTAGATTTAGATAGACTCAAACTATTCTCATTGGATACTCTATAAAATTGTTTTTGGTTTCGATTGTTTGCAGCGCACAATGAATTCTCCAGAACTGTTGGGGCTTCTAAGTATTTCCGTTCGACCTCACCACCTACGAACTCACAGTTTCTTCCAAGCTCTTGAACGTTACACTAAATATGGTGTAAATGAGCCAATGGCATCTATGTCGCGTCCAAATCGGATTAACTTAGTTAAAATTACTATCTTTTTGTTATTGACTGTTTCATATCTCACTCAATATCTAGTTCCCGTAAGCCCCTATTAGGGCACGGAGCGGGAGTACAACTTCACCCGATTCGAGACAGCGATTGTAAATTGCCCTTCAATGTTGAAGTAGATTCCGAACCACAGGCATTTTCTCTGCAATCCTGCAGCATCCTGTTATATTATCCTAGTGTTCATTTTGGACGTTTATTATAAATTCTTTCACTTGACTCCAAATTTCATCGTTTTGAAGCATACATATATTCAATTATTACCGGTGGACTTGGTCTATTTACACGTCATTACTGAAAATGCAGGCAGTGAAATACTGCATGCTCAGCGTCGTCCCCGTGATCTAAGCAGTTCGTATACAGCGGAGCTCTGCCATGTCCAAATATGTGCAGGTACTTGCGTCAAGTGGTTAGTTAGACTCTCCTACCTTGGGGTTGACCAAGGTTTCAATGCACGAAATCAGTTGATGCGTCCATCTTCCTTTCGTTGCATTATTCCGTCGGTTTTGCAGCGTGAACATCGAAATCTGCCTCTTTTCCTTTTTTCTGCAATTTTTCTGGCTCGTAGTGATTGTTATATAATTGTGTCCCAACTTTTCCGCGAAGATGTCAATCGGGATCACACTAGATATCGTTCTATAACCACTCTTAAAGCATACAGTCTGTAGGTTATGAAGAGTTGCCTTCTTAACTCTTGCACCGCTAGTGATTTGGCTCAGATTGAGAACGTATGCAGCAGCACAGAGCTCACAACTTCTAACAACTGGGCTCTTCTAACCGGCTTGGGACAACTTATACCAGACCAGTATCCTGGAATGAGCCGCTTTTATGTTCAAAACTTTTTTGTTTACGTATTCCAGATGGGATTTGAAATTTAGTCTATTGTCCAGCATTGCTCCTAGACATTTCAGAGATTGTTTAGATCTATTTGTTTGATTGTTCACCTTGACACCTTCCACCATTTTCGGCTTGTGATTAAGATCAGTCCAGGTGGGACTCGATCCTTCTCACTTTTCCATTTGTTTGAGCAGGCTAACATGTTCGAAAACATGCAAAGTGGCTCTTCGTAAACTTTTTGGCAATATGACTTTCTACTCCACATCTGCGAGAGGTTAATAATTGCTGTTTGGGTAAGTAAGTAAGACACCAGCGGTAACTCTTTTAATTGCAAACTGTGGTCTCATTGGCTCAAAATCTCCTCCTTAAGTGCTCACTTCGTCCGTGTCCCTGCACGCGACAGGCTTCTTACTTCAATTTGGTTGCAAAGTGTTTCACCTATTATTTGCTTAAAGCCCATATTTTCTCTTGGTAAAATATTATTTAATTGCAACAAGAATTGGCCCTTCTGGGTCCTTTCAATCTAAGAGACTGACTGATGATTGCATTGGGCCTGTCTTGTTTTTTTAAGCTATTTTACTGCTTATTTTAATCCATTTATCAATTCCTTTCTCTGGTGGGGGAATGTTTGCTGTTGAGCCTGTATTTTTTTCTTTTGGTGCAGGAATTGTTTTTTTCATTGTTTTTCCTGCGGTTTATTCTTGCCTTCAGTTGTGGAGCCGGGCCGACGTTTTACTATTGCCGTATCTACGGTGGGAGTCCTTTCCGTTTTTGCTCCGCTTTTACGTTAAAACACGCTGACGTCTGCGAGGACTTGCTACTAGTAGTCTCTTCCTTTGTTTTTTTATCCTGCAGTTCGACTTAAGAGAGTTCGTAAAGGGAGCTTTGATGTTTTCTATTGATCCCTCATTGGCTGCTGTTAATAACACCTTTTTCCTTTATTCAGGATATTAACCTGTCTTTTTAGTTTTTTCTCACAACTGCACAGTTTCGACGCGTCTTTTACCGTTGAGATCTCCAGGCGACCTCATAGTTTTTTGGGCTTCTTAAAAAGGAGCTCAAAAGACTCTAAAACGATAGCCAAAGAGGCGGTCCCGCAGTCCTTTTCCAACTGGAAACTAAGTTGCCATAAATGTATGAGGGGAGGGAACTGCTTTTAAACACAGCATATAATTTTCTAAGTAGCTTATTTAGATTTTTTACAAAATAGCTTAAAAAAAATCAAAAACGAAAAATAATTCTATTAAAATTTTTTTTAAATATATTTAATCTCATTAAGAAGTATTGTTATTCCACAGCAAATCAACATTTGCAACCAAATTATTTTTATGAATGCATCTTTCACTTGTGTCCCCTTGCGTACACCCTGTTTATCCCCTATTCACTATGTGCTTGACAAAAGGTATCATTTGAGATAAAAAGACAAAAATGACGTTGAGAAAATTTTGCTGAATCTCCATACTGGTTCACCCAGCAACCGGCATTATCACCAAGCAGAACATCGGATTAACGCGCATCTGTATAAAAAAAATATTGAGAAAAGCAATGTTATTTCGACATATTATTTTGCAGGAGAATTTGTGTACGGTAACAATGTAACTGCATTAACTTTGCATTACTTTTTGTAGTTAAATCGTTTTTGCCCGGAAATTTTCTACGATTCGTTTTTGACCGGAGCTTCACGCGATTCGTTTTTGCGCGGAACATTTTCTAAGCCACTTTTGCCCGAACCTTATAAATAGGTCACTTTTACTCTCAGCCCGTCAATTCATGACGCACCGAATTGAGTGTCTTGAAAAGGTGTCCTAAAATACAACCCCCCTCCCCACCTCCAAATTTTTTTGATGATAAATAAAAATTAATTTAAATAACATATACGCAAAAAACGTTTTTAAAAACAAGCTTTTATTTAAAAACCAACGAAAAAGTAAAAATTAAAATTTGAGTTCAAAAGTATAGCTACAATCATAAGAGAGGTAATTCGAAGGTGTATAAACATAGATGTTTTTAAAATATAAAATATGTATATATTTTAAAAGCTTCGCTTTTTGTACGATGTGGACAAAGCCTAGAGGACAACCCTTTAATGCGTTAGCATGGCTTCGTCCGGAAGGGAATTTAGGTTAAGGAGAGTGTGGAACCTGTGTGGAAAGCTAGAAAACAACCTAGAGACGGATTTGAGTTTTTCATTCAATTTCAAAAACCCACGGGGAGACCTGGTCTCGAACCAGGAAACCATGGCATGATGGTCGTGCCGCTCAACCAAGTGATCCAACTCCGTTTCCGATTTATTTCAGCTAGGAAGTTTTAAAGTTGTATTACTTATGACGTTTGCCACCTTAAGCCTTTATAATATATTTTTCATATTTTAAAAAGATATTTGTTTGCGTAAGTTTCTACGCCTATAACCACTGACCAAGGAAGATGTATTTCTGTAGCTATACTTTTGAGCTTTAAATTTCACTGAATTTTATTTTTTACTTCTTTAGATCAAAGTTTGTTTTAAAAATTTGTTTTACTTCTTAGCATTACAATTTGTTTCTTTATTTGGCTTATTACCGAAACTGGTCCATATGTCCGTGTTTATTATTAATTGATGTTATTCACTTGGTCACCTATGCAGCTCTCGTGTGGTGGCCAAAAGCGGAACAAAAGACGGCGCAGTCCGCACTACAAGGGATGACTAGCAAACATAGCAGTTGTTTTTATTCCCGGATAAAACAAAAATAATATTGTGCATATAAAATTCCCCTTAATTTTTGCTATTTCTAAGAAGACGCATCATGTAAATTAATTCACTAAATGAAGGATCGTAGTAAAGAATTTTTCTAAAAGAAAGTCTCAGTAAAACTAACTGCGTCACACTGGATGCATATTTCCATTGTGAGACCAATCCTTACTTATGGAACAATAGTCTGGTGGACTTCTGTTGAGAAGCAGAATAACCTTAAGAAAATAACTAAGATTCAAAGAGCTGTCTGTTTTGGCAACTTTGGGGCAATTATCACAACGCCAACTACAGCACTGGAGATCATGTTGACGTCTACTGTAAAAGTATAGCTGTTATTCGCGTACTTCCTCAGTGGACGGGACGTGGTTTCTAACACAGGATTAAAGCAGCCTCTCCGGTTTATTAGCAGTTGTGGCTGGTTCTCAATAGGGATGATCGATGTTCATCGATGTTCACGAAACATCGATGTTGAGAGTCTAAACATCGATGTTTTAACATTGATGTTGAAGTATGTAAAATATCGCACAATCGATGTTACGAACAAAACATCGACCTTCGATGTTTGCAGAAAAGAACTGAAGCGTACTAAATTCAATATTTTAAATATTCCTGTAAAATTTAAGACTAGTATTCGTTGCCAATTAAAGAAGAGTAAAACCTACCTTTATATGAAAACTAAATCAAGTAAATAATAAAACTGCTATATCAGAAAAAAGAGGTGACATGAAACAAGCTAGCTGTGCAATTAGAGTAGTCACATTATTTTGTTTCGATTGAGTTTTAGACAAGTTTAAGTCAAGGTCATCCCAACGATCATTCAAAGAAAGCAGAGAATTAATGAATTCATTAGAAGCGCAGTTAGTGTGAAAGCAAGAGATGTAAAGAAAGTCATAATTCCTGAGAGGATGATAAGGAAATAAAGTATTGATAAAGCTAAGTAGCTCTTGGGAATGAATTGTACAGAGTCGCAGAGCCCTTTTTATCTGACGTGCCCATGGAAAGAAGCGTAAACCTATTCTTGTAGAGAGGCAATATAACAGGATTGTTTTTTGGTAGGCTACAAAGGGCAAATCTAAGAAACCTACATTTTACGCTTCGATCCGATTATTATGAACTAAATAAAATGATGGTTGGATCAGGGAAACGTACTATCGAATCGGTCTAACAAAAGAGCAATAAAGAGTCTTAGTGACGAATGAATCTCCAAAGCCACGAGACAAACTCTCTGTGAAGCTCAAATTTGCATTTGTCTTATCAACCATGTACAAAATGTGGTCATCGAAAAAACCCTCGAGTTAAAATTCACACCCAAGTCCTTTGTGCTGTCAATAAAACATAATTGTATATTCAGAGAAAGAAAATTATCGAAACACCAAGAGTGGAAAATATTCATGTCTGAATTAATCAAAGTACAGACGCTGTCATAAGTAAAAGTGCGAAATATTTTCGCATCGTTAGTATAATATGAGATTTTTGTATGAGGCAAGCTATGAGTCATTAATATAAATGCTAAATAATAACGGTACTAAATGGTTACCCTGTGGTACTATAAATTACATTACACAGGCTCAAAGACCTTGCCAACTCCAAATATATTGTCAATAGATCGATAGTTAGTTTCATCGTTCCTCTCGTCCTTCTTATATGGCGGAAAAATCCTAGAGTTTTCATTGAAGATGTGGTTGCATGCAGGTTCGAACCTCAGCCTGCCGACAAGTTTTAATATCATAAAAAAAGTCCACTCTTCTCTGGGCATTTCTCTATCTCGCAGCAATACTGAAACAAACTAACTAAAGTTCAATTTATTGCATTCCCTTCCGGCCATAACCATGCTAAAACGCATCATAGGGTTGTTTCCTGGGCTTTGGCTACATCACAACAAAAGAAAAAAACAACATTTAAGTATATTGTCTTTTTACGCAATTGGCCGCATTCTATAAACCTCTTCTATATAACCTCGATATTAAGGAACATCGATGTTTTGAGTTCGATTATTATCGATCATCGATGTTCAGTCATCGATGTGAATATCGATGTTTTGTCAACATCGCTCATCCCTAGTTCTCAATAAACCTTATCGGCTGTCTCGGCGGTCAGCTGGCAAAGTGCTTAACTGTTTTTGTTTTCGACTGGCGTGGTGTTTTTTACCTTGATTTCTTGCAAAAACCAAATTTTCAAGACCAAATTTCTTTGCTTTTTCCGGTTTTTCTCATAATATTTGAGTTTTTTTTTCCCTAACTTTACGTTGTACGGGCGGACACGAATCTAGATTTTTGTTATTAAGGTATTCCCTAATTTCAATGAAAATTACCTGACTTATCCCGAGTTTCCAGAAAGTGGCCACCCTGATTATGTATGTGCATTTGTCGTTCTCCACTGTGGATTTGCATTCTGGATAAGGATATGTATTCCAGCGTGCATATCGATATCAGAGTTATCTAGAACCTTAACAACGGTATTTGGGGGCAGATTTTCTTTTTCGACTTCACGTTTTCATATCACCGCCCAATTCGTTGTTTTTGAGACATTAGTTAACCCCTCAGAAGACAGTCTCTAGATTGAAAATTCCTGGAAACTCGTCCATAATAACATGAAATGCAACCAGAAAAATGCCGTGACATTTTAAGTGATAGCAGGTAACCCCTTGTGGGGCATAGGGCAAAAGATCTACAATTTAAAGTGGATTCCGAACTACGGATTGACAGAGAACCATGGACGTTTTCTGCTGATAACAGATTACGATGAAAAGTCCATGGGGGTTGCTGAGAAAATGCACTGATTCGGAATCCATTTCATGCATTATTTAAGGAAAATTTTTTATATACGACCCCTCGTCTTTTAAAAAACGGCCGAGTAAGTAGGCTGATGAATTAAGAAATGGATAAAACTGTTGATTCTACTGAAATATTTTTTCCGATGTATTAATTACAGGAATTTCGGAGAAAATTTGGGAAAATTCTGAAATTTTGGTAACTTCAAAACATTTTTTTCACTTTTGGAAGCGACTGTACCCGTAATGGTAGGAGTAAGATCTACACTATTGACAATTGTGGAAAGGTCATTGGGATAGTAGGTTTTTGGCATTTGCTTGACGCCGCTGCGTTGGGCAGATTAAAAGATAAAAATAAAAAAAATTATGTACATACCATGACACCCCCCCCCTCCGTCATTCCATTTATTTTTTTTCTTTAGGTCGGATGTCAGATCTGAAACACCCTGTATATAACCGTCGGGTTTGAAAGCGAACAGTCGTCAAAGTCTTAGACAATTAACTTCGAGCCCTGTGTTCGTAAAAAGCGACACTAGAGACATATTGAATTTCTCAACTATGATAGTATCAGCAATATATTGCTATGAAATTAGATCCATTTATAGTTCCAGAAGAAAAATTAAAAGAGCCTTAGTTCTAGGACCCAATTTATGATAAGGTGTACCGGGAAAGAACCATAAAATGAATTTCCCTTTTCGAATAGAAGCTTTTGCAATAAAGTTTTCTCATAAAGTTTCCTAAAATTTAATATAATTTTGGGTTCCACATAATGCCATCTATTATCATTTTAAAAAACATGTCAGGATGTAGTCAAAAGCACATCCTTTCGCAAATCCTTTTTCAAAGGATTCGAATTCTACACCAACCAGAACGAAATAAACTTCGGTTCTGCAGACGTATAAGAGCTTTTTAGGAAAAAGAGCTTCAATAAGGATGTTTCGAAAAAGTTGTATTCGAAAGGATGGTTGGTTTGTGAACGGAATAATTATAAAAGGACATTTATTAGTGTTGCCTAGCAAGGATATTTATGAGCAAGTGAAGTGTGTTTGGTATTTTTCGAACTTACTGAACCGAACTTAAAATGTTTGTACTGGTTTTATTCTTGCAGCTTTCAATAAATAATAGGCACCAAGTAAAAATCCCTTAAGCGAAGCCTATCGCACAACTCCCATGTAGTAACTACTTGAATGTTATGCCGTGTTGCTGGATGTTTTTCTCCTCGATTTTGTAAGACTGGTAAAATGAGAGTCTCTTTAGGCTATACAGTTGAATGCAATATATGTGACACAATAGGGTTCTAAGACATTCTATGTGGTAAAAATAACGTCTTTAGTTTGCATCCTACCTATTAACTATCACCATGGAAACAAATAAATGTCGAAGGAAAAAGTATAGATAAAAAAGTATCGACTATTTTTTTAGTTTTTTGGATAAATTATTTTAAACACAGAATTTAGTACAATTTGGTTAATTATAAATGCTCCATAAGCGGAAAGAATTATCTATTTCTATGAAATTAAATAGTTGGATTCTTTGTGTTCTATTTTTTTCCAAAGTTACATAAAAAAATTAAAATTTTATTTCAGCAAGACGAACAATTTGTTTATTATCCCTAGTCCCTAGTGTCTTCTCAGGCCCGTAGAGACAAAATTCGGGCCCGGGGGGTACCACATACGGGTCCCCGGTCGAAAGGAATTTCGGGACCAGTACTAAGCGTTTACGGGCCCATATACAATCAAATGAGTGACATTCAATTTAAAATCAGTGTAGTATATTACACTTTTTCGATCGTGAAACATTTTTTTTACATATAATTAAAATGGAAAAATTTTTCTGTTGATGACTTAGATGACGGTGCCCCATTTGAAAGCCCGGGCCCGGGGGGTTTACCCCCTTCGCCTCTCCCCTCTCGGCGGCCCTGTGTCTTCTTTTGTGGTTTCGGAAATTTTTGACTCTTCTTCACTTTTCAGCTTTGAGAAATGCACTTTTATAAATCAAGTACTTTTCCACTGCGTTGTCAGAACGCAATTTCATCATCTGTTTCAGCTGTATGACAAATACCATCCTAATCGTGGTTCCAGGCTTTTGATTTTCGAGAGCTGCATTTAGATACTTAAGGATCTGCATCACTTTTCTGCAAGGAACCTCTTCGGAACACAATTCCCGGGTAATGTGCTCGAATGGTCTTACAAGATCCAAAATTTCGTGAAGTACGTCAAGGTCCTTTTGGTCAAGCATTTTTTCGCCGCCATCATTTCCTCTAGATTTTGGCGCTCGCAGCGCGTACAGCGCCGAATTCATTGTTGGGGCCATTTCGAGAAATCTTTCGACCATTAAGTACGTAGAGTTCCATCGTGTGTCTACCTCTTGTTTCAATTTGAGCATTGTTGTCCCTTCGGTTTTTCCAGCAGTAATCGTCAGCTCACGAAATTTATCGGCCGCCTTAATGCTTTGCTTAAAATATGTTAAGAGTTTCTTGAATTTATCAAGGGTGTTTTGTCCATAGCAGCCTTGGGCACCATTTGAAAGGAGTGTGCGAAGCGAGAAAGGTGTTTCTTCTAATCAAATATTTTTCCTATGGCTGCCACAATATTTGCTGCATTATCGGAAATAATTGCGTCTAGTGCAGATTTAGAAATTTCTCATGTGGGCGTACGTCGACACCTCCTTCACTTAACTCCCATTTCCCTCATCCTTAACTCCTTTCCTGCCAAAGCTGTGCTTTAGCATCATAGGGCATCCCCTAAGCTTTGGCAACAGCATATATAAAACAAACAAAAAAAAATTCTGGGCACAATGTATCTAGTTCTCCTCCTAGATAATCTGCAGTGTGACTCCCTTCGAGAGGGAAACATCCCAAATTGATAGAAGCGATTACTCTTTTTTTAGTAATTTTTTTTATTTAATAATTTTTTCAATAAGTAATTCTTTAAAAAAAATTTATTTTCAAAGCGATAGAAAAACTGTTACGATACCAGCAGAAAAAGTAACGGATACAAGAATCGATACTTCGACTGCTACCAATATTTAAAACAGAGCGTATGATCGCCCCATGTCCCATAAGGGCTTATAGGATCTAGCCCACAATCCATAATGTTAATGTCTGAAACAATAAATATATAGTATAAAAGAATTAAAGTTAAATTTTTGCATGTGAGTAATGAGCTCTACTGTAAACCTTCATTTTCAAGATACCACAAAATTGCTTTTCAGCATATGGTAAGAATCAGTGTGGGATTCCAACGCAATAGGGTCGACGTTTCTGAAAAGTTTTCTTCGATCATTGTGAATTTTATTAGTTGTTAACGTGATTTCTTATTGATCTATACGTACATAACTATTTCTTTACTCCATATCCTTTATTTAATACCCGTATGCTTGACTCTTTTTCTGCTATGTTGACTTGGTGCATAGCAACCGGTCATAAGGGATGAGCGATGTTTACAAAACATCGATATTGACATCACTGAACATCGATGATCGATAATAATCGAGCTCAAGACATTGATGTTTTTTATTTATTTTTTTTTTTTTATACGATGTGGCCAAATCCTAAGGGACAACCCTTTGATGCGTTGGTTTTGACCGGAAGGGAATTAGGGTAAGGGAAGTGAGGAAACTTGAGTCTTGTTTGCATTGCTGCGAGCTAGACAACAGCCCAGAGACGAAGTGGATTATTTTAATTTCTTAATAAAAGCTCACGGTCATCTGGGCTCGAACCCGGGACCCATGGCATGGTGGTCTTGCCGCTCAACGCATTGATCCAACTCCGTCTCTATTATCGTGGTTATGTAGAAGGCGTTTATAGAATGGCGGCCAATGTAGTAAAAATACAATATACTTGAATGTTGTAGCCAAAACCCAGGGGATAACCATATGATGCGTTTTTAGCATGACTATGGCCGGAAAGGAATGAGGTAATTAGAACGTCTTGTTTTTGTATTGCTGCGAGCAGGCTGAGGCTCGAACTTGTATCTAACCACGTCTTCAATGGAAGCTCTATGATTTTTCCGCCCTATAAGCTGGTCGATAGGAACGATGTAACTAACTATCGACCTGTTGTCAATCTATTTAGAGTTTGAAAGGTCTTTAAGCCAATTATATGTGTTTCACTTGTTTTGTGGATGCCTTCCAACATGGCTTTTTAAAAGTCTACAACTGCCAATTTATTACAGTTTTTTAAAATGGGTAAGCAAGTCGACTGTATCTACATATTTTCGTTACAGATTTTAGTTAGGTTTTCGGGTTCCTTTTGTAAATTGGGTTAGTTTTTATCTGTCTCACGGCACACAACGTGTTCCTTCCGCGGTGTGTTATCTGATGTCATTTATAATACCTCTGGTGCTGCAGGGTAGCCATTTAGTACTGTTATTATTTAACATTTACATTAATATTTTGCCTCACACAATAATATTATGTTATATTAACGATGTAGAAATATTGCGCACTCTGTTGACAACGACTGTGCTCTGATTAATTCGGAATTGAATGCCTTCCACTCTAGGTCTTCCAATAATTTCCTTTCTCTGAACAGTCAAGTATGTATTATTGTCTCTTAAATTCAACAATATACTTCATAATTATTATATCAATGTTATCTTATTGTCCAAATTTGATAGTACAGAAGACTTTGGTGTATTTTTAACTCAAAGCTTTTCTTTGATCACCACATTTCGTACATGGTTAATAAGGCAAATGCTAATTTGCGCTGAGATGATCTCGTGACGATCTGGCCATCATTTTATTCAGTTCATATTAATCGGTTTCTTAGATATACGAATGCTTGTCTTCAATTTAAAAAAATATTCAAAATATTAAATTAAGTACGAGTCGGTTTTTTTACCAACATCGAATGTCGATGTTCTGTTCTTAACATACAACACTATTCTACATTCTTCAACAGCGATGTTAAAAGATCGATAATTAGTCTCTCAACATCGATGATTCGCGAACATCGATTAACATCGATTATCCCTACCGGTCAGGGTCGCTAGATGTGGCGATTTTTGATCAATCCTGGCGACAAAAAATATGAAATTGGCGATGGCGATTTTTCATCGATTTTGGGCGTTTTTATGGCGATTTTTCTTGAAAGAAAAATTGAAAGATTCTTTAAGTTTTAAAAAATAATTTCTAAAAATTTACAAATGTAACATTCATCAATAAATTTAGCAGAATTGTCTGAAAAATTTAGCTAATTTGAGTAAAAGTGGCCGCAACTGCAAGTGACACTTGAAGTGACAGAAAATTCTACGGCACGTCTAATGTACTTTTTTGACAGGAGTCTGTGATTCTTTCCGGATGAGAACAGAATTTTGACAGGAGTAAGTGTTTATCTCAAATAATTTTGACAGGAGTAAATGACTGCATGTATATTCTTATATGTAACTTTAAAAGGTGGATATATCTCGTTTTACTGTGGTGCCACTAGCTGGGTAATTTAGGGAGCCGGTTATCTAGTAGTAAGTAACCAATAAAAAAAACAATTTATTGTAATATTATCGCGATTAGCTGAAGGAAGTGACTCTATTTGCACTTACGTCTACTTCCGTGTTTACACGTATTTGCCATTTTGATTTCCACTTTGACATTTTGGCTATAATCATGGCTACAAAAAAGTAATAGATTGGCGATTTTGGCGACTTTTTAGTGTCCATTTGGCAATTCTGTATGTGTAAAGTCTGGCGGCCCTGCTACCGGTCATAGAAAAATTAGTGGTAAGAAGCGGAACTTCCTCTTCTTGGACATCCTCGCTTACTCACCCAAATAAAATAGAATTTCCTGTTTATTTTTGTTGTTTTTATTGAGTTTCTGGCTCTAAAAATTTTAATGTACCTTAGAGTGTCTAGCATTGGTAGACAATATGTTAGGAAAGCAGTCTGAACCTCATATTATATTTTTACGATTATTTAAAGCTGACTAATTGACAATTTAAATTTAATTTGCAACATTACACATTATACCAATACTGCAATTCAGAAAAAACCAATATAATGCTCGTAAAACTTCATAGATGACTAATGGGGCCATATTGTTTGTCTTTTCCAGGGGCATAATATATAAAAGTATCTATTAACTGAAATATGCAATCTGTCGCTATGTTATCGAAATCCATTAGTGCATCAGGCGCGTAATTTTTACGAGCACATGTCAGGCATAAAATTTCCGCACAGTGCAAATATCCAAAATATCATAAAACTGTGAAAATTAATGAAATATAAATAAATCGATATTAAATATTTGCAGCAAATTTTATTAATTCAGATCACACGTGAAATGTTTTAGTGTAAAAGTTTAATTTTCAAATCTTCATCACGCCGGCCGGGCCAAATGGAAAATATTTCGAAATTAAAATTGCCTCGGAAATTAATTTCTGTAACATTTTGGTGGAAGAGGTGTGCCAGTGGCGCCGTCAAAAATATGAAATAAACACGCGGAAACAATAATTTAAAATCTGATACAAGTGTCGACCTCTCAGTCGCATGTTTCGCATTCATGACGGATACCCGTGTCCGGCTTTGCATACGGAAGGGAATTTTTAAATTCGCCACCAGGTGCAGACGAAATGGTTAAATAAATTGACACAAAGATGAAAAGTTAACTGAAACTAAAATTTATCTTTTACGGAAATAATAATTTAATGACTCGTACCCGCCCTTCGCCTCCACTCATTTGCATTTTCACTTATTCAATTTATTTACTTTTCTCTCCGTTAGGTGGCCGCCATGGATCTCCGCGATAAAAAATAAATCAACAAGATAAATTTGCATTTCTGTTTTATGTTTTTTTGTCGGCCGCTGTAATTCATATTTCTGCGAATTCAAAAGTTTTCATAAATATTGCTGTGAGCTATATTTGCCGAATAAGTTTAGCGGAAATTATAATTGCCCTTGTGGTTTTATACTCTATAGATTTACGGCCGGTATTGTTCGATTACTTTAAGGTGGAGTGTGTAAGAGAAGTGCTACCGAGGTGCTCCAGAAACAATGCTTATCGTTCGAAAACTTTCTTCGAAGGAAACGAGCTACTTACGGAGCTTGGACTAGATAAACCCTGAACATAAAATGAAAAAGTTGTCAAACAATAAAAGCCGCGGAAGCCGTAACTCATTTTTATCGCCGTGGCCTTAAGTCCTTTCGTTTTGTATAACAAAATAAAATTCGAATACCTTGGGGACCGTACGCGAAACAGATTGCATACGAGGTAATAAATATGCCATCGTGAAGTTAGTATCGCTCTAGATGCACTACGAATCCTGTGTAAATAGAGAGAAATGATATAATACTTGCGACATATATTATGCTGCTGGTGAGACATTTATTTTATCTCTGGCACCCAATTTGGCACAGAAATTTCGCAGAACATTTGTACTGTCAGAAATTCAGGACTATTTTAAGTTGCCGTTGCCTTTTCTCTTTATATTAGCGGACGAACGAATGTTTCACGTGTTAGTCGTGCACTCGTCCTTTCTTGTATTCCGGTATGACGACAAGAGGCAAGTTAGTCGCACTTTAAAGCTAGCTATGATGAAGTGTGCTATTTCGCAGGACTATGTCTTTCATGCTATTTTCCAACGAGCAAAATGCAGGATAAAAATTGCCTGTCAGACATGTATGTATATATGTGTGTTCCAGTAACGTACATACTGTTCCCGGAAAGACAAAAATTTATTACGTTGAACCATATGTTTTGGATTTTCATCACAATATCTTTTGTATCGCTCCACCACAACTCCCGATGCTACACACTCTCATGATTCTAAGTTTCATGGAAGGCAGAGCAATTGAACTTGCGGAGCTTTATGAGAAACGCTATATTGCATGCGAAGCAATTATCCTTATGGGTGAAAACATTATAAAACAGGAAAAGCAAGCCATTTATCAAAAAAAAAAATTTATGTTCACTTAGTTTATCAAATATTTCGAGTGAGAGAAGAGGCTGTAGCCTACCACACAAATACTATACTAGCGAAATAAACTTTAATTATAAATTGCGTCTAATTCTGTCCCAGTAGTAAAAACAAGTATTTCCGCATTAATTGCAAATAACTGATTTAGTTTGGCCTACTCTTTACTAGCCGCATTGCACTCTCTTAACTTATCGCTGCTTTAATAGAAAAGCAACAACTCAAAAACGCACAATTTTTCTAAGACAGATTTTAATAATGATTCGAAGTCGTTAAGCCAGTACCTATTCATTTTCCCATAGATTTGTCTATAAACATTCTGTTACAGTTTAAATAAATTAAACACATCGAATTCCCACTGAACTTCTTATAAGAACTACATATAATGCACTCAACATTGTACAATACTACATATAATTCCTGGAAGTGAGCCGAAATTGAAGGGGTCCGACTGGCTTCGCCTTTTCTCAAATACTGGCCATCAGCTTGACTATGGTATCAATGAAATGAAATGTGTTGGAATAACCTGCTAATTTTTACTATAGTTACAGAACCAACTTCCCCTCCCACGGTGTTTTAATGGTGGGGAACAAGAAAAAGGTAGTAACACATTTTTCACCTCCCACAACCCCTGCAAACAGGCAAAATCATTCCGTTTTACAGTTTTTTTCATGGTAGTGCTCGATAACGCATGTTTTGGAGAGGAATAATATGCAGAAGGATTTAAGAAAAGAAAATCCAAAAAGCGAGCAGGGTTCTACATCTATGTAGGAGGGTGTGGGGCGAGGGTGGGCGGAAGGTGGCGCATTACACCAAAGGCCGCATACTGGATCTGCACTATCATGGCGAGACCGATTATTTCTTATGCCTCGGTGGTCTAGTGCCTAAGTGCTTCAAAGTCCACCGTAAAAAGGCAGTTAAGTAAGATTCAGAGGCTTGCGTGTGTGGGATTAACAGGGGTCTTTCGAACCATGCCGTCAATGGCGTAAGAGATGATACTAGGCTTGCTGCCATTACATGTATATATGAAAAAAACTGCTGCATCAACAGCTCTTCGCATTTATTGAGGCGCAAACTGGAATAGATCTCGTGAAAACCAAGGGCATAGATACCGGAATTATAAATGCCTGCAAAGTAAGAGTAATAGATTGACACCACGAAACGCTTATAAGGGATGGGTCCCTCCCTGAAAGCGAGGGATACACCCCAGTCTTTAAGCAGAGATGCTAGCTCTAGATTACTTACTGGAGAGTCGGGTGAGGGGCAAGAAGATAGTGGTGGCACTTGCCAATCAGAAGGTGATGAGGTGTATGGACAGTACAGAGTTCACTAATTCGCTGGCCTTGAAGTGTGTCCGTAAGCTAGCTCAACGCGTGTGCCTCATCAAATGAGATGACACTGGTGTGGGTCCAAGGACATGGGGGGATCGAAGAAAACGAGAGAGCGGATCTACTGGCAAAAATAGAAGCTGCTTCGAGTTTCGAAGATTCGGGTAGGAATTCTCGCAAGAGTGGTTGTTTTCAGACAACCAGGTTTTCTTGTATATACACGGAACTTTATAAATGTGTTGGGGATGTGTTTAGCATGTGTGTGTTCAAACGGTAAAAGGGGGAATGGCCAACCTTTTTACAAAATTCCTACCCATGGCAGTCCAAGCGCTATGAAGTGTCAAAATCACACGCCAACTTCCAACCAGGCGACTGAGGATTTACATGCAAGTTCCGGGGAACGGTCTGGGAGAATTACAGATCAAGCGCACAAACTTGACACATTTATTCGTTGCTATGAAATTGTTTTCTGTTGCCACAATATAATTTAGGCATGTGCTTAATTTATTGAAACGGTTTGGTTATCTGGTGACAACCAAATTGTCTGAGAATCGCTACCCAGGAGCCGTACACTGCCCTGGGCAAGGACACGGCAGGGCGCCTGTTAGAAACGTGGGCCACGAGGGAACACAGGGAACGTCGTGGTCTCGTGCAGACAGGTTAAGATGGCGATTGTAGCGACCAGAAGTGTTGAACAGAGGAAGGTTCTGGATATGGATCGCAGGACCTTGAAATGGCTGACAGGACCTTGAGATGGCTGACGGTGTGCCAGTGTCCTGCATCAGCAAGCAGAAGAAGAAAGCTGATGGGACGCCACTACATGCAAGGAAGAAAAGTGGCAGAGGTGTTTTATAAGCAAATGCTTGCACTGACCCGAGGAATCCAGGTGAGGGAAGAAAACTTGATTAGTCCGGATCTCTGACGGTGAGAGCGCAAGGGGTAGGGACGAAAAGGAACCGCATAAAGCAGTCTGTTTCGGCAGATCCCTTAAGAAGTGTTTATAGTGAGTAAAAATCTCACACTACCAGAGACAATCGGGTCTCCTGGTGTCTTTGGCAGATGTTTACACCTCCCGCAAAAAAAGGCCAAGGAAAGGCTTATAACCCCCCTCCCCACTGTAGTGAAAAAACACAAAATTAGTTTAATTTCGCTTCTCAGTTTACTTAAGTGAACACGTGTAATTTGAAGGCAACATTGTGTAGTTTTAAAACCTTTAAATTAAGCGGTGCTAGCGTGCTTTGACTCCTATCTACCGACTTCGAGCAGGTGTCAGCGTTTCTGAGAAAGATCCAGACCAACCTTTCGGAAGTGAGCTGAGGGAGAAACTAACGGCTCAGCACAAGCAGTTCCAAGATGAACTTACAGATTAATTTTAATTATAAAAACTTCCGAGTAATAATAATATGATAACAATAATTTTTATTGTGTAAGCATTTATATTACAATTCCCCAATCTACCCTGATGTATACCTTAAATTCTACTATCTTCACCTATTAATTTGTAATATTAAGTGGAACAAAAAGTAACAAAAGGAAATTAGAAAATGTGTCTTATTATGAAAACTAGAACAATAAGGACTTAAAAAAGCTCAATAAATACAGATATAACCGAGGCCGTCTGTCGTTACCTACTTATTGCGATATCTACACGTAGAATTTTAGCAATATCATCGAGAAAAAAAACACACAAAAAAAATCAGGACCAGTGTACAAACTTCTTCTTCTAAAAAAAAAAAAGATCTCTACAGGGCGTGCAATTAATATATCTTAATTCTTAGTAGTTAAATTCATTAATAATAAATGCTCTATATCTCCAGGTATTTACGGCATAAGCATAGAGAACATGGAAATTCTCGCAATTTAGAATTTGTATTGCTTCCTCTTTTGTTAAAACGATTCCATGAAAACTTTCGACTTTATATCCTCTTAAACCGGGCACATACACATAAAATCTAACAAATCTTCATCCTCATCAATATTACACAATTAGCAAATTGAAGTCGCCAAGGACTTACGTTCATCTTTAGGAGGCTTCCTCTATGTCTAAATATTGTACCTATCTTTTCGATTAAGTTTTCATCTCATAGACATAGACCCAAGCCCAATCCCTATCATGACATATTCCAAAATGCTATTCATTTTCTTTTTTAACCGACTTCCCAAAAACAGCAAGGTTCTAAGTTCGACATGTATTTTTTTATGTATGGCCGGGCTTAACTTCGTAACACGTGGACCGACTTTGGTTATTCTTTTTTGATTTGATAGAGTATGTTCCCAGATTGGTTGGGTAGATAATTCTTTTTGTTGTAAATATCCCCCCTCCCCCATTGCTAATAATGAAAAAACTAAGGTCCCTGGGTAAGGTTGGAAGGAGGGTGCGTAGTATAACTTCATAACGCGTGGACCGATTTGGACGATTTTTTCTTTGTTGGGTAGGGTATGTATGTTCCTTGATTGGTACCATATCAAAACAATTTTGGTTCGGGGGGAGTGGGGGAAGGGGTGTGGGTAGGGATACAACTTAGGGGGCGTTACTCAATTTCTTAATGCATACACCTATTTGGAAGATTTTTTTTGGTTGTATACAGTATGATCGCCCATTACTACTATATGGAAAAATGTTGATCTAGAGTTGGAGTGCGGGGAGGAATAACCTAACTTTGTAACGCATGGACTGATTTAGATGATTCTGAATGCACAGAGTATCTATTTATATTCTGACAAGAATTGTGGGTTGTGGTTCGAGTTGGAGGATGGGCGGTGTTATTTTCATAAGGCATAGACCGATTTTGATAATTTTGATTCCGTTGTACAGAGTACGTTTCTGGATTGATAAATGATAACAACTTTGTACCTAGAGTGAGTACGACGATTCTCTCTTGCTATGTAGAGTACGGTGGCGCACTAGTGCCATGGTAAGAATTTTCTAAGGTGAGGGTATGAAAGGGTGATCGTGACTAATTTCATAATATGTTGCCGGATTTGGATAATTCTGCTTCCATTCTTAAGAGTGCACTACCTCTGCAACTTTTTAAGTTGCTTTGTTCGTACGAGCAGCATTTTTCGAGTGGTGCTTATGAAGACACTAAAAGGTCAAAAATAAATGGTTTTTAAAAAAAAAGTTGAACCGACTTCACAAAAACCGCTAAAAAGCATAAAATAATTTTTCATTTTACATCTATTATGACCTACATATATCCAGTTATATGTTATGTTTAAAAGGGATCATTGCATTCCGCATACCACAATATGATGTTTTCTATAACTTTCTCCGCGATGCAGTTAGGTAGCCTAGATATATAATCCATATGTAGTCGAGGTGTGTAGATGTAAACATTCGTCAAACCAGTTTCTAAAGAAATCATGTTGACGTTTTGTGTGGCAAACGAAACATTTTCTTCACAAAACTTTGCTGTATTTTTTCAGCTTTTTCCATTGGTAAATAACCCAGATTTACGCCGCATAGCGTAAAATGGAGCATATTACTTAATGAAATACTTTATATGTATCACTGCGTGTTATTTTCTTGCTCCTTATGAAAGGCGTCCATGTACTATTCAATCTTTCCTTTGCAGTATCAGATCTCTTTTTTACGTGATCATGGAATGAAGAATTAGACTTCAAGATCACACCTAAATATGTTTATCTCTTTACAACTTTAATAGAGCTGCCTGATTCTTGATTCACTCCCCTCCTCCCTCCTTCCGAAAAATCGTAATTGTTGACTTCTTTAAATTAACTGTTAAGTTCCATCGGTTATTATAGTTTTACAAGAAGCAGGTCATCCTATGTAATTTGATAGGATTATCCCAGATTATACCTATGTCATCAGCATATAGTAACACCTTCAATTCTTTACAACCGATGTTGATCCCAACCTCCACTGAGTTACGTATGTCGTTAACAAACACCAAAAAAGTAGGGGACTAAGCATGTAACCATGTTTAACTCCATCAAGTAGTCGGAAATGGGTCATATAGGGACTTTCCTGTCCAAACTTGTACTCTTGTATCTTTATATAAAGCCTTTAAATGTAGAAATTTACCAGAAACGCCCATGATATACAATTTGTAAAAAAGTGAGACCCTGCCCGCAGTCAACTAAAAATGCATGTAGTTTGCTTTTCGGTTTAGTCAGCTGCAGTTTTGATATTCCCACAAGATTGAAAATATTGCTAAACCCCACCTGACGTTTATGCAGTACACTATTAGAAATCTAAATCTTTAAATTTGCTTCGATAAAAGCTATATAAGTGTCTCCTCTCTTATGTATTGGGAAAATAATAGAATGAGTAAAACTGGAATGTGTGCACTATCGTGAATATTATTAAAAAGGCTACAAAGCACATCTAAATATATGTGTGGCGCGTTTTTATAAAATTCATAGGCACTCTGTCCATACCCGGTGCCTAATTATCCTTTCCTTTGCCCAAAATTTGTACTATATCATCAACAGTAATCTCTCTAAATCTATTGATGCAGCATGCATGGTACATGAAGCATTAATAGGCGGATTTAAGAAATTACGAGAATATAACATTACATCATTCACATTAATTGAGGCTCCCAGAATGAAGCGGTTTTTTCCATTATTTCTCACGCCAATTTCCACCATCGCTTTGTGTCCCTTACCGTATCCAATTTACCTGCTTTATATAGTACCTACTCACATTTTTTTTTATCTGCAAAGTTGTTTGAAATTCTTATTCACTTCAATTTATTTTCTTCTTACGTACTCAGTGTTGGATTTTCTATAAAGATTTAACTATCGGAACGAAGTACTTCTATGTCTATTGCAATTATTACCAAACCACTTAGCCTTGGATGCCCATTTCCTATGGTATAGCTGTAGATTTAATAACGTGTATACTCATAACTTCCGAGTACACTCGTTGCAAAACTTTAAACTCGTTTTTCTTAAAAACACGTTTTTCAAAACGGTGACCAAGATTCTGAGCACTTTCAGCGATTGCACTGACACTTTGTATGTTTTCGATAATTTAATTTTTGCATTTTTTAAAAATGTTTTTATACAAAAAAAAAAACTGAAAATTATCGATTCCTATGTCACTTTTTGTCCATGGAGTCACTAAAGATAATTCGCCTGCTTAAAACATCTTAGGCATTGAGAAATCAAGCAACCTCAACTGCACAAATCATATATTTTCCAACGCCATACTAATAAGAAATACTTCACTAATAAAATTTCTAGCCTGATTCCATCTAGATCCCTCCTTTCTCATACGACTCGAGCTTTGTGGTTCGCCCATTGGGCGGAAGAAGATATTCAGCCGATTCGAGACACCGATTGCAAGTAGACCTACAATTTGAAGTGTATTACGAACCCCTGTCGTTACTCTGCAACCCCGAATGGCTTTTTTGTCGTGATATGAAAAAGAAAGCAACCATGGGTCGCCGGCGGTGGGATTCAAACCTGAAACCTCAAGGTTGAAAGGCGGGCACGTTATAACTTACTCTACCGACGACTTAAGTTTCGAGAATCCCTTTTAAACTTTTAACATGACCATCTTCAGTTTTTCTTCTCATTTACGACTCCAGGGTATTCATGCGGAACGTACCCGGTCGCTTCCTTCAGTCAACCTCTTAATCACATTTTTTCCAGACCCTCTCTGCGTACTACTACTAGGACATCCTTGGGTTTCCCCTAAGTTTTGGAAGCATTAAAAGGAAAAGTATATTTTAAAACCCAATGATCTCAAGACGGGCTTTTCTTCGAATAGAATGGCGCAAAATGCCACATCAACCCTCAAACAATAGATCTTTTGCATTCTAAGTTTGGTTCGGACAAGCAATTGACGCAGTTGAGAAAGCAATTCATCGAACCATTCGAAGAATAGCACCACAAACAATCGACAGTATTTTGTAAAATTGGGTTACCGCCAAGCAAATAGCGGCATCCATTTGATCTAGATTATTTTCAATAAATAATCAGAAAGTATACTCTCTATATTATAAAGTATTGAATGATATAGTTTTAATGGCAAATTTCAAAACAGAAACCAAGAACAAGACTACCCTTCAAAAGAATCGGTACTCCAAAGGCAAATTCTACACTTTCTATTTCCTTAACTTTGGATAAATTGTTCAATAGAGTTAAAAAAATTTTAGCACTTTAAATAAATATACATGCAAGTGTATTTATAACATATATTTAAGATAATTCTAGGTACTTACAAAATATAAAGCTATTTTCTTATGTTTCATATCAGCAAATACGAAATTAATACATACCTGAAAAGAGACAAGAAATACGTTATTAATTTTGATTAGTCCAAATAGAACAAAATACTAAATTTTTAGTTAATTGATTTTAAAATGGTTTTTAATTCCGAAAATTATTTCAGAACTCACAATTTGATTTCGTTTTCAGTTATTATAATCATTAAGAAAGTCTGTACTGTTTCTAAATAGATACATTAAATAAAAATAAAATCACTTCCATTGTAATAGTGTACTGTAACAAAGTATAGTAACAGAAAAGGGATGATTTTCAAACATGATAACGCTAGTAGCGTTCCACTTTTCGGGTGCATTCATAACTCCACCGCAAAGTGTATACATTTTCTTTCGAAGAGGACCATTTCATCTTGTACGTGAACTAACTACAAAACAAAGTTTCAAGAAAATGTCAAGCATCTTAAAACAAATTTTGAAAAAAGGGAAAGTTTTCACCTTAAAACCACAAAAAAGTGTTTAAAATAAATGAAAAAGGTTGACGGATAAGACTAGAAGGTCCTCTTCAGAAAACGCACCTACCACACCTACCGCACCTACGATAAACAAATTCGGCACCACCTGGTCGGTATTGGAATGAGAACAGAGATTAAAGAAACTAGGCAGCAAATACTCATCTTCATCAAACGACCATACTTCATTTCTCCTTAAGGGTGCGCCTCACAACGCCACCGTTTCCTGGGTACATAGCTTTTTTTCCCGGAATTTTGCATTCATCCCCGTTAGCTGCCTGAAGTTACCCTTGGACGGAAGGAAATTCAGCAACTTCAAGATCTCCATCCCGAACAAGTATGTGTGGCTCATCAGTAACCCCACCTGCAAAATCTTCACTCTCGGGACTATCGAAATATCCAAGTGGTCCAGGAAGTATGTTAAGTTTAACCCTAAGCCCTCTGCATCTAACCCTAAATTAAATTCTAATAGACCAAATCCTACTAACTATCCTAAAGGTAATTCCAAACGTCCTTCTCCCATACCTAAATTTAGTATTCAGCCTAATCGTAAGAACATTAGCACTAGTAACAACATAATCTCTCATCACTCTTCCGCACCTAGTGATCCAAACTCCAATTGGCAATTCAAAATGGGTGCATTTCCAGACTTTAAACTAAGTACCCGAATCAATTATCCTAACTTTATTTATTCTCACACCCTTAACCCCTCAGATCCACTTACAGCAAAGCCCTCGAAAACATCCATCCCAGCCGACAACCCTATCACTACTGTCTCGAATTCTGTATATCCAGCGCATCCACCCAACCACGCACTCCCAACTTCTTCCGAGTGCCCACCTAGCCACAAGCCATCAGCTTCCGACCACCCCACCACCTCTACTTCGATTTCCGTCTGTCCCACCCCTCCTCTGCATACACCTAACCACGCACCCGCTACTTCCTCCGCATGCCCACCTAATTGCAAGTCATCATCTTCTTTCACTATCGCCCCTTCTCAAACTTCTTCTACCTCCGCTAACCCGCCCCTTCAGCTAACCAAAACTCCTACATCCGAACATAACTCATTTATCGATCCCCTATTCCCACCTACAGTTAAATTGACTTTGCGCTCTGCGGATTCCAACGATGGACGATACCTCTTGTCCCGTTTTCGGGACCGTCGCATTTACGAAAACGTACGTCTATTTCTTGCCTATCTGCACGACAAACCGAATTCCGTCTGCATTGATGGTAAAACCAGCACCAACGTCATCTTAAGCATACATCAAGAAGGCCTGCCCACAGATACAACAGTCTTACATCAACTTTTCACTAAGTACCATGAATCATTTAATATCCCTTCCCATAAGGTTTCAGAAGATCTATCCACCTATGCTGCGTACGTCAGTTCTCGCCGCATTTCCCATCTCCAAAAAAGTCGCAACGACTCCTTAAACTACTTTCGTTCCTAACCCCCCCGCCTTCTCTATTTCTGACCTCCCCCCTTATGCACCTGCGGTCTCCGATCAAGTACCTCTCCCCAGCAGCTTTTTAGTCTATTACCAGAACGTCAGAGGACTTCGGACAAAAACATCCAATGTTTTCCTAAACTCCCACAAATTCCCGCACGATATCTTTGCCTTAACTGAAACCAATCTAATACCAGGAATTCTCGACAGCGAACTATTCCCTCCTAACTATACCATTTTCCGTGTTGACGGTTGTGTAGGCAACAATGACCCACCAGGCCGTGGGGTTCTCATAGCTGCTCACAACCGTTATGATGCCACCCTGTTTAAGACCTCCGACTCTTCAATATCTGAATTTGTATGTATCAAATTAACACTGAATAAGTGTATTCTGTATATTCTTTGTTGTTATATTCGCCCCTCTCAACCTATAGAAGCCTACAAGCCCTTAATTGAAACGTTAGATACCATGCTTGATAACGCTAACGCCTCCGATGAATTCATTGTACTGGGTGACTTTAACCTCCCCCGTATTCAATGGTCATTGTCTAAGGACTGTTCACACTTTGTCCCCCTAAACGCCTCTTCCGCCAAAGAAGCCTTTTTTACCGATTGTCTCTCTGTTTCTGGTCTCTTTCAAGTTAGTGGAATCAGAAACCTTCTGAACAGACAATTAGACTTAATCTTTTCCTCAGACCCAGTTAACTCGGCTGTCGCGGAAAGCGAACATCTCCTCTCCTCCCTCGATCGTCACCATCCTCCCCTGTTCCTCGTTTTCTCCTACGAACACCCTCACGCCCTTTCAGGCTCCGAGTCTTCTCTTTCCTTCAATTTTCGTAAAGGCGACTTTGAAAAATTAAATCACTTGCTCCTCAACTCCAACATTGGCAATATCCCTCAACATCTTCCAATAGACATTGCTGTAGAGGCGTTTTATTCGGAAATACACGCTTGCCTTACACAATCTATCCCTCTTCTTCCTCGTAAAAACTGCTCCTCATCCCCCGTTTGGTACAACAAAGAATTACGCTCTCTCCGCAACAGGAGAAATAAACGTTGGCAAACTTTTCTTCTCACCCAAAATGAGTCCGACTATTCTTCCTACTTGTCTGCTTACACCTCTTTTTCTGAACGTTGTGATACCCTCTACCATGAGTACCTCCTACGGATGGAAACTAGCCTCATATCCAACCCCAAGTGCTTTTATAGCTTTATTAATTCTAAGAAGAAATCCAATGGTTACCCTTCCACCCTAAAGCTCGAAAATACCTCTTCATCAGATCCTCAGGTTATCTCCAACCTCTTTGCACACTTCTTCAGTAAATCTTTCAGCGACAATTCGCTCCAACCTGACCTTAGCTACTTTTCATTCTTGGACAAATGCACTCAAACGTCGTTTACATCTTTTGACCCTGACCCCGAATAAATCGCTGCCAGTATTAACGGGCTTGTGGATGACTTTCACCCCGGTCCTGACGGCATTCCAGCCATAGTTCTGAAAAAGTGTGCCATGCATCTAGTTCAACCCCTTACTTTGCTTTTCCGCCTCTCGGTCACTCAAGGGGTTTTCCCTCAATTATGGAAAAACTCTTATATTATTCCCATATTCAAAAAAGGCTGCAAGAACGATGTATCCAACTACAGACCCATTGCTAAATTATCATCCATACCTAAACTATTCGAAAAATTGGTCTATGATTCCGTGTTCTTCCACTGTAAGTCTATTTTCTCCCTCTCCCAGCATGGCTTCCTCAGAGGTAGATCTACAACCACCAACCTTACCGAATTCGTCTCCAAAACACTATGTGCCCTGGAAAACGGTAAAGATGTTGATGTTATCGCCACCGATTTTAGTAAAGCCTTTGACAAGATCTCCCATAGCGTTATCCTGTTTAAACTTGATCGCCTAGGCTTCCCCCCCAGATTCATCTCCTGGATTCAATCCTACCTCAACAACCGTCAATACAATGTTCTTTTCAGCTCATCCATTTCTAACCCCATTGTCGCTCGTTCCGGCGTCCCTCAGGGCAGCCACCTCGGTCCATTAATTTTCATCCTTACAATTAATGATGGTGAATGTGTCATGAAATACTCAGAGCTGTCCATTTATGCTGATGACATGAAAATAATTAACCATATCTCCTCCACAACCGACTCTCTTCTTCTCCAAAAGGACCTCGATTCGTTCACCACATGGTGCATGAAAAACTTTCTTGAGCTCAATGTCTCTAAATGTCAGTCCATCTCTTATTCCCGCAAGCGTCTTACCAACACCCCGAGAACATACATGTTAACCAACGTACCAGTCCCTATCGTTACCTCTTTGTGTGACCTAGGAATAATCTGTGATAGTGAACTCAATTTCCGTTCCCATATTGATAGCATAATTAACAGAGCTAACTCCGCGCTAGGGTTTGTGAAGCGCTGGTCTAGAGAGTTCTCCAATCCTTATGTTTCCAAATCTCTCTATATTTCCTTCGTGAGACCTCTCCTTGAATATGCCAGCCAGGTTTGGTCACCCACGCAAATAACCCACATTAACAGAATAGAATCTGTCCAGCGTAGGTTCATTCGCTTTGCTCTACGTGATCTTCCATGGGTAGATAGATTCAACCTTCCACCTTATGAAAACCGTCTAAAACTGATCGACTTACAACCCCTAAGTAAACGTCGTGATGTTTCCGACGTTCTCTTCAATCATCAGCTACTAGCTGGTGCCATAGACTGCCCTTCAATCCTGCAGTCTTTACCCATCTATACCAATCCTCGCAACCTTAGGTCCACTCCCCTTTTCCGACTCGACCGCCATCGCACGAACTACGGTCAACGCGAACCAATTACCAGAATGCTTCGAAAAGTCAACGACCTTCCCTCCTTTGACTTCCATCTGAGTAAATCATCCCTTCACAAAGCCTTATATGTTTATCCCGCCCATCTTGATCGCCTTTCCTAATTCTCCTTCCTCCCAGTCTAAAGTTATCATTATCATAGCTTATATTGTAGCTTACATTATCTGTTATGAATTATTGTTTATTTTAGTTTGTAGCATTTATTTTGTTATTTTGTATTTTTTTATGTAATAGCTTGCATTAAGCTTAAATAAATAAAAATAAAAAAATAATTTTCTTTTTTCCCTTTGAACCTTAGCAGTGAAGTTATGAATACAGTAGAAAAGCCGAAAAATTCTTAACGTTTTTAAAACAACTACAGTTCGGGGGCAATGGAACTGGAACAAGTCTGTTCTTATAATGGAAGGCTACCACGGTATGCCTTACTTCACCGACGTCTTGTTACGGAAACTCTGACTGCAAAACTTTTGCTACGCTTAGGTTTTTGGCATAATTTAGTATTCGTTGCCAGTATTGGGTCTAGAGATTGATATTCATAATTGGCCAATCTGAATATCCTGGATCACAAGTAGTTACAAAGAAACATCAACTGCGGAGGTGAATAGATTATTTGGTTGAAGTCGTTAATCCTGTTATTGATATCGGACCTCCGACAAGATTGCAGTCGCCGGACGTCCCAGAGGTTGACGGAATACATTGATGTGACAACAACAGAACTGTTGGGAAACCAAGAATTATCCTACTGAATAAAACAGGCGTGATTTTGAATATTCAAGAAAGATGATCTGAGGGTGTTACAATTACCGTGGCATCTGTCTTTTAACTGCAGTCTCCAAATTGATGGCAAATATCATCTTAATGCGAAACAAGCAAGCAATCGAGCGTACTATTAGCGATGAACAGGCAAGCTTTCGTGAGGGTTTCTCTTGCTGCGATTATAACAACTATCTCCGAATTATCATTGAGCAATCCACCGAACGCAGGTCAACTTTATATTTATTATTCGTTGATTCCAGGAAGGCGTTCGACAGCGTTCATATATATGGGCAGCTTTAAGTACTTTGAAATCGTCGGTGGAGTAAGTGATAATGCGCCAGCCTTTCAATCCGAAAGCCCCTGGTTCAAATGACACCGACGGCGACCCACGATTGTTTTATGTTATATTCTGGTGAATAGGTCAATTGATTCCAGGCTTCTGCCTGCGCAGTGCGCCTTCTCAGTTAGAAGGGTTAATCCTATTAATATCTAAGTCTGGAGCATAGCCTAAACCATTATTTAGTAATTTGTTTTCCTCTGCGGAAATATTTACTGCTGAAAAATTAATTACTCTCGAATAGAATTTGATTTCATCATTATATTTAGATTTCCCGCAAGCTTTTTGACGTTGCATCCAATGCAGCAATTTCTTTTGTTGATGCTAGTACTGTTTAATTGAAAGTTCATCGGCCTTGTCATGCCACGATCTCCAAATGCTATCAAAGAAGTTAAATTACTTTAATTATTATAAATTCACATCTGATGTTTTCAAAATATATGGGTACACAGACAACTCTGGAAACAAGCGCGGAAGTTGACACGAACAGCTGAGCATTGGTGGTGTAAACAAACCAAAACTTGCTACATAAAGAAAAGGAAAAGGTTGGCGAATTCTAATTTTTCGTAGTATTTTTGGCATAATTTGTATAGTCTCAACTTGGAATTTACTTGACATGGTCATGAGGACAAATTAATCATTTACAATTTAGGTTAGGTTAGGAGGTTAGAATGCGTCAATGACATCAACATTTCTCTTTAGTTTTTGATTACGAGATTGTGCAACTTTAGATGTATGCAAGGATTGGTTACTCTGTGGTACGAAAATAAATGAAATAATGAACGCTTGGTGGTAAAATGGCGGAACGGGCATGTTTTCCGGGCTTGTATATAGACTAGGCTGTGATGGGTGTTCTGTTAAAGTATCGATCAGAAAGCATTATATTACAATGCATTATTTTACAGTAAATCCTTATAGTACTATGTTTTTAAGTCTAATGATTATGATATGGTTACTTTATCTTAAACTTATTTCATCCTTTTCATATCATGTTTCAAAAAATTTCAATCAAAAAAGTTTCAATTTCAACCAAGAGAAAAAGAAAAAAATCAAGATTCTGTGAGTAGTAGACTTTTGAATAAGTATACCCGCAGGCATCGAATAGCTTAGACTGTCGTACATTTTTAGGCCTTTCACCTTCAAACAATGAAAATCTTAAAGAAGGAAACTGATTTCATTTCAGGAGACCCATGTTTAGACGCCAGTGTGACGGGACTGAAACCCAAGAACAAATTCCTCACTGTTTACATTTGAACGTCTTGCCACAGCTTTGTCGGGACGAGTTCAAGTTTGATTTCTTTGAGAAATAACAATCTCCAAAGAGAACCGCAAGCAAACTTGGGTTTCATTCTGCTGCTGCTGCTGCCGAGCATCTGTGTATTTGAAAATTTGTTCTATCATAGGCCAAAATGAAGTGGAGCAAAGTAGTGAAGTTTCTCTTGATCAACAAACTGCTTCCAAGTGCTCACACAACATGGCCAAATGTACAATGCCATGCCGAGTCCATGTTTGCTTTCTTTTCATGCCATAAAGTTGCCGTCAGGATGTTCTTTTGCTTTTCTTCACAAACTTTCGGTTAAGTTTCTTAATTGAAGGCTTTTATGTTATTGCATAACTTGGTCTCGGAAGACAAAAGTTCTTAAAGAGCAACTGAAGCGAAGTGCAATTTTCTATGGAAAAAAAAGAAAAGAAAAGAAAAGCGACACCTTACAATATTCCGTTTTTCTAATTGAAATGAATATCGTTTCGTCGGAGAAGCTCTTAGTCTGCGGGAACCACAAGAAGGGGGAGCAATTCAATTACTTTCCCCTCGTAAAAGTGGAAAATGTTGCTTTCAACCCACGTCAATAAACAGTTGAGCAGAAAGAAATTAAATTGATTTTAAAGGTAAATTAAATTTTCTTTTTATATCGAAGCGCTTTTCCATCCGCCCCCCTGCATCTCTCTGGGAGCTCATATGTGTATAAATGGAATCAGTGTCTGTTTATTTTATCTCTCCAACCAATTTGGCATTCGGCTTCACAGAACATTTATTCATGTCACAGCGACGGTAGACATTAGTCTTGCTGTGCTCTGCTTTGATACTGTCGAACGTAGATTCCATATATTATGTGAAAAATCAACAGGTTGGGCGACGCCTCTATTCGACGATTATGGTGATTCTGTTGAGATATACGGAACTAGTTTGTATTAATAGCTAAATGGAGTCTATTGGACGGCTTTGACAAGACTCTCCTGGGAAATAATTGCTCGGGACAAAACTGTCTCGCATAATCTCGTTGCGGTAAGTTAAAGCCTTTCACAGATTTCGTAACAATCAATCACTACACTTTCCCCTTGCTAAACAGCTTAGGGATTGTGTAAATTCAATCGTTGTACAGAATTATATATCTATTGTTGCAGCAAAGTGAAATAAAGTAGCTGAAAAGTATGATATGGAGAGACAAAGAGAAGTATTAAATATGATATTTGTCTTTAAACTACTTTTCACCAGTCCCGATAGTAAATCCTCTTTCGTTGACAGGCAAATTAACTGCATGCGATATTAAGCTTTTCCCCAAATTACTGTATCTTTAAGAAAGAAGGCTTTGACGACACAAACCAATATTAAACAAGGTAACTTTTCCAAAAATTCCTTTGCGAACACCACACTCTCCAGTTCCAGTTTGTGGGGTATGGGGCGGGAGAAGAACTTAACCCGATTCGAGGTAACGATTGCAAGTGGACCTATAATTTAAAGTGGATTCCGAACTACGGACACTTTCTTTGCAACACCAATGGCTTTTTTTATCGTAATTTGTTGTCAGAATAAAACAGCCATGGGACGCCGTCAGTGAGATTCGAACCTGGGACCTCCGGATTGGTAGACCAACACGTTATCACTTACTCCACCGACGACTTAATATACCACTGGGAAACGTGGAATATCTTCTTATAGATAACCCATAAAAACAATGCAACTACTATTATTCTACACATTTATTTTCAAAGACATTGTGACATACTTCGCCGGTGCGGTTACTCGAGCGCTAACGCAGTGCGATTTTTTTTATCGGTACGGTAGTGGAAAGGACACCGTTCCGCTCAATAAGCGTACTTGATCCGAGCAATCAATTGCCTTTAAGTACCTATTTAAAACTATAGTTAAGACTCTTAAACTAGTAACTAACTATGGACAAGTCTATTCCCTGAGCCGTTCCTAAGAATAAATGCCCGTACTTGGCTCGAACAGCGTACTGGATTATCGATACTTTACAGCAGAATATCGATAATTTTTATTCGATATCCTAAGGCTCTATATTATCAAATATCGACCACGTAGGGATTGAAGGAAACTTGACTTTACTCTGCATATCAACTATATCGTGTCTAGAGGTAATTTAGTCTTTATCTTTGTTTAGCGTTGGTCTAGAGAGTTCTCAGGTATACCAACATTGATTCATTTGTACTGCTCATTAGTTAGACCTTTTCTAGAGTATGCATCTCAGGCCTGGTCTCCCTAGTTCCTACTACGCTGTTCATTCCAAACGTATCGAATCGGTGCTGCGTAACTTTCTTAGATTTGCGCTAAGAGGGCTCCCATGGGACGATCCGCTTAGACTGCCGTCCTACACTGACCGCCCCCGGTTGCTCGGTTTGCCCTCGCTTAAGAAAATGCGCAAAGTCGCTGACTTGCTTTTTATTCACCAAATCTTGAACTCTAATATAGACTCAGGTTCGCTTGTTAGTAGGGTTTCCTTCATACAATCCCAACATAACCTTCGAAGACTGCCTTTAATGCATGTTCAACCATCCAAATCAAATTGTGGCATGCATTAAACAATCAATCGTTTATGTAGGGCTGTTAATACATGTCCTAATTTTAATTTAACTCTTAGCAAGGTGCCGCTTAGGAACTATCTATTTTCTGTAGTCCCGTGACTCTCTGTTTTGCACATTGTGTGATGGGTTTCCTTCCTTGTTTTCTTCCTGTTCCTTTCTTTTGCTTGATATTTTTTCCTTTTCATGTTGGTGTGGGGGCCTCATTTCATCGTTTTGATGGAATAGGTGAATTGATTCTGGGCGCTTGCCTTCTGTGCTAGAAGGGTTAATTCTAATAATGATATATCGAGACAAAAAAACGATATTTTTATAAAAATATCGATCACTTTTATGTATACGAAAAGTACTCATTAATTATTTTTTTGGTTCTGTAGTTATCCCCTCAACGAATTCAGAAATTGTGTCCTTGTATTCATTTATAGAGTTTAAATTGATGCGTGTCTAATTAACAGAATCCAAAATTGAGAAACGAAATACAAATTACCTTGAAAGTGTTAATTTGGAAAAAATATTAGCTATAAACTGCATTGCCTTTATTAGGCACGGGTGATTCCTACAATTCTCTAATGAATTCTTTCAAGGCAGTGTCTATTTACCACACTCAAATTGCCGTGGATTTTCCGTGTATACGGAAAGTACACGGAAATACACTGAAAGTATACGAAAATTACACGGAAATAACACAGAAGTACAGGAAAAGTAAACGGAAAGTTTACGGAAAGTACACGGAAAGTACACGGAGGTACACGGAAATAAAACGAAAAGTACACGAAAAGTACAGGAAAAGTACAAGTAAACATTTCAGGAAGTGTCTATTCGCATCGGTCGTGTCCGTGTACGCAACATTTGCACGGGCTACTTGCTACTTTTTCAGATTAATAGAGCCAACATGTTTATTTCGGGTGTTTTTATTTGAGGGAAATCATTGCCAATATTTTTTCAATTGTGTTATCAGGTTACAGTGAATATTATAAAAAATTATTAAAATTTGCATATATGCCTGTAAAATTTCAGTGAAAATGGGTCGCGCAATACATTGTTCTTTGGAAGAAAGGTCGATAATTTTAATTTTACGGGACGAAGGAAAATCTCAACGTGAAATAGCTAGAATAGTCGGCTGTTCGAAGAAAATGGCTAAGAATGCATTGAAACCAAAACGAACTGCGGAAAATGGGGGTCCAAAGAGAAAACCTACGAGCCAAAACACCTCAAAAATAGATCCATTCAACTCTTCGAAAAACATTAAGACTGAATTAAGTCTTGATATAAGTGCGCATACAGTTCGGACGGCTTAAGGGGGTGGTGGGGGGTAGGGGTGGAGGAGTGGTGGAGGGTAGTGGTGGAGTGGTGGAGGAAGGGGTGGGGAGGGGTAAAGTCTAACAGGTAAAAAAACACTTTCTTCACGAATTTTTTTCAGAGCTATCGTTCAAGTAGATTCATTTAAATGTTTTGCATGTTACAAAGCATCATTTGAAAAACATTTAGTAATTTTTTTGTAGATAAATATTGAAAAATAAGCCGGTGACAAAGCATTTTCGAGGACGCATTTTAGAAAAAATAATTTGCGGTGGACACTGTATCTCAGCGTAGAATTATCTGAAGTCGGAAAATGAAAGCAATTTAGTTAAAACAGATATTTTTGTAGACCACTAGGTTTTTTTTAAAAATTTTTTTTCCATTTTTCAATTTTTGGTGGTTGTTTGAAGTTAAAATCTCAGTTTTTCATGAAAAAATCCGCAATTTTGTAGCTGTAAAACCACCTTAATGTAACAAAAAAAACGTTGGGGTCTAGTTTGTCTAGTTTATATGTAGAAAGTGTGTACACATTTTTAAAAGACTCGGTGCAGTAGTTTTTTCATGACGATGTCCACGGACTTTTGAAATTTCGTTTTGAGAAAAGTGCGTTTAAAGTTTTAAACTCTGAAAAAACGAAAAAGACATTTGTTTTAAGCGGGGAAAGTTAAGTAAACGCATGTTTTTTCAAGAATTTATCTTAAAGAGATTTTAAAAAGAAAAAACGGACATCTGAAAATATACGTTTTAAACTATCGCTACAATTTTTTTCACACAAAAAAATTTGAAAATGGCGGGGCTACAGCTGCTGGAAGTTGGGGCCTCGGTTTTGCGCCGTGCAGCGTACAGGTCTCAATGTTTAGCACAACATGACGAAGAGAAAAAAAAATAAAAAAAAAAATTGAAAAATCAAGACCATTTTAAAGTAAAAGCTCCATATCTTGTTATAAACAATTGATAAAAAAACAATGTTTAAATTTGTTTTTAAAAGAAAACTAAGACGTCATGTTGTGGCCAATAAGTTTAAGAATATTTCCTCAAAATTTCAGAAAGATTAGTTACTACGTTGCACGGCGCATGAAATTTTGCATTTGGAGAAAAAAGCATTTAAAGTTAAGCGCCCTTGCGTACCTACTTTCTGTAACACTCTAAGCGCTTTTCTTATATGTACTATAGAGACATCTATACTTCGAATTGGTAACTACAAAAGTTAGAAGCATATCTTACAGATGTTTAACTAATTTTTTAAGCAAAAAAAAAACTTACAAAAAATTTTGATTAATTATTAAAAGTGCATGCAGCCACATAAGCTCTAAATTCAACAATATTTTTGCTGCCAGACATTTTTTTTGGTGCTATCCTCCAAAAAAGCTGGTTTAGACTCTCATTATTAAAGTATTAGAGGATAGTAGACTAAAAGGTCTACCACTTAAAGAGTTTTGCTCAGATTGACTTGAAATTTTTGACACAACATTCTTAAAATGTTCTACTATAATAAAATGCAAGGGAACAGAAAACTATGGGGTTTGTTTTCTTGGTATGGAGTTGGACCAATTTATTGGATCAGTGAGAATATGGATCAACATGAATATGTAAATATACTTGAAAATACTATGCTCTCATTTCTTGATAAAATATGGCACTAAAATGGATATTACAGTAAGACAATAATCCGAAACATATGTCTCCGAGCGCAAAAAAGTTTTTCGAGGATCATAAATTGTCTGTTTTACTGCGGCCTCCCAATCACCCGATCTCAATTCGATTGAGAATCTATGACAACAATTAAAACGTGCTGTCGGAAATTATAAAACAAGCAATAAAGCACAATTATGGGAGGTTGCTTAGAAACAATGGGCGTTCATTTCTGTCAACCGATGTCAACAGTCGAATCAATGCCACGACGTTGCAGAGCCGTAAGTAAAAAAAATGTTATGTTACTAAATATTGATTAAAGAACGATTGAAACTGAAATATATGATAGTATTATAGATTTAAGATATCAAATAGGTAATGGCTCTATTTTAATGACCACAGACATTTTTTTACTTTTTCTTATTATACCAATTATTGTTTTAATTATTTTACTTTTGTTACATTTTCTTTATGTTATATGTACATAAATGGAATATATATTTTGTTGATATTGTTGAACGTTATGTTAATTCCCACACAAAATTTTACGACGTTATAAAGAATGGTTTCTTTTTCATGACCACCACTGTATATACAGTGTCAGTCATTAGAAAGTAAACACGGGGAATTGAAAAAAGAATTTGCTCATAACTGTATAGTGCGGGTCTTCGTCGAATTATTTGCTTCTAAATCAATATTGTTAAGACATGTTTCGCCACTCTGTAAATAAATGGAAATTAATTGCGCATAGCAAATGTTGAAAAATTGTTTTAGTTCGTTCTGGTTATCAGTGAGCATCGGTCATTACAAAGTGAACACTAACTTTATCTACTTAAATTGTGTATCTGTTGAAGTATTTTGGTATATAGTATTACAAAAAATTATTAGTTAATTCTTTTTGAGGATCTTCCGAATTTTGGAATATATTGGTAAGCATTTTATTGTATTAAGTGTGACTTTTCTCTAATTCATTTTTTTTCCATAAATGTACAGTTACTTCCGTTTTGTTTTTCGAAAAATGGACAAAAACAAACAATTAACAGCAACGGACAGAAAAGCAATAATAGAGATGCATAAAAGTGGGCAAACGTACAGAAACATCGCTAGAATTTTTGGAAAAAGTCCTGCTGCCGTATACAAAATTCTAAGAATTGACAATGACACCGGTCGCAGTGCAAAAATTCCTAAGCTTGGACGACCTAAAGTAACAGATCAAAGAACAGACACAAGAATTCTCAACATTTTCAATGTTAATCCATTCATGTCGGCGCCTAAAATAAGGGCTAGGCTGATGGAAGAAGGTAAACATGCACCTTCTGTCGAAACTGTGAGGCGAACATTAAGAAAAGGTGGAGTTCAAGGTAGGTCAGCTCGTAAAGTTCCTTACATAAGCAAAGTGAACTTGAAAAAACATAAACAATTTTACGAAGAACATGTGCTAAGGCCCTTAAATGTTTGATATCGAGTACTTTGGACAGATGAATCCATGATCAGGATGAAGTACAGCCATGGCAAGATTTACGTACAGAGAAGAAAAGGTGAGGCCTTTTCTTTTAAATGTATTAAACCAACTTTTAAATCGGGTGAGAAATGCTTGATGGTATGGGGATGTTAATTCTGCCTATGGAATAGGCAAGATAGTTATTTTAGAAGGTAAAGTAAACCCCAATATCTACTTGAAGCTTCTGCAAGAAGTTATCATTCCTGAGGGGAAGGCCTTCATAGGGGACGATTTTGTCTTACAACAAGACAATGTTCCAATTCATACGGCGAAAATTGTGAAGGAATACCTTTCTAAAGAAAATATAAATATTTTGCCATGGCCTCCTCAAAGTCCTGATCTCTCGCCAATTGAAAATATTTGGGATTAGCTGAAAACTAAAATTGCGGAGAAGGAACCGAAAAATCCTGCGGAATTAAGGACGCTGTTTGAAACTATCTGGAACACATTCAGTCAGGAGGACTGTAGGAAGTATGCCCTTTCAATTCCCGACCGATTGGCTAAAATGTCTTTGAATAATTGAGGACACGGTGGAAGCTAAAATATTGTTTACTTTCTATTGACTGCTGAATACTTTGTGAAATATTTAGTTTTTTAGTTTTTTTTTCAATTAATCTTGTTTGTGTTTCGTTATTATTATATTTTTGTTTTTTGATAAATGAAATAATGTTATTTTTATATTTGTTCGGTTTAATTTTGTTACATATAATAAATGAAATTGAGTTCATGGTTGGAATTCGCTTTGTTTACTTTCTATTGACTGCCACTGTATATATGGTGGATTCTTTTTCAAGTGAGCATGACATTTTTTTATTTATTTATATATTTTTTTATATTTTTGAAGTAAATAAAGAGTCGGTAAAACAAGTTTAGCTCGATTGGGCACTTCATTTTCGAGTTTTAATTTTTTTTTTTAATTGCAAAAACCGAGAATTATCGAAAATAACGCGTTTTTCTATTATTTATAGTTTCGGACTGAAATAAAGAATTGCGATTTCCATACACATTTTTATAGACAATTTCCAGTTATTTCAGATGCAAATATTTTCAAAATTTGGCAAAATTTTTAAAATAACGATTTGGGACTTTTTTTATTTTTTTTTTATCGCCAGCCGATTTGTTGAGCCAAAAACTACGCGATGCCAAATTTTCAGAATGGTTCTCGAAAACGGAAAGAAATCCGAGCGTTTTCTTTTATTTTAGAATGCAAAATAATGCTTCTAAAAATGCAACAAACGCTCGCATTTTTATAGTATTTATTTAATTTTATTTTATTTTATAATTTTAAAAGTATATACGCGCCCTTTGCGAGCACGCGTAATGAAAAAATGTTTCCAGTAGCACTGTAAATTGATGACGGGTATGACCGGTCCCACTACAGGCATGAAAATTTAAAAATACGCCAGCCACGCTTCTTTTACTGCGTTCCGGCTTTAACACATTCAAGACTGTTGACTCAACGCGTATTTGATATAAAATCTCATCCATATAGACGCGTGTTCAGCATGTGGGTCATCGGCCACCTAAGAAGAATTTTAGCTGACGACTCACAAGGTAAGCCATCACAATAATAATGTTAACAATTGGCTGAATTTTTTTTTTTTTTTTACTTTTTTTATTCTTCATTTTCCAAATTAAGTTATAATTTTTATTAACCCGAGTAAAAATAAGATTCAACTGCACAAACGTTGCCCGCAACTGCGAGATAGGTTTGTAATTTCTGACGTCGGTCTCGAATGAAGTAATCTACGAAAATAATTTGATTGTTTTAAGTTTAAATTTCGTGCCTTTCAAGTGTTTTAACGCGTGCCTGCTTCAGGCTAGAGATGGGCGAGTCTTCTTTCTATTCGGGGTTTTCTATTGTTCTCAATAAATATGACAAGTAGGTATTTACAAATGCACTTTGGTTCAAATACTGTTGTTGTGATTGACGATTACTCAGATCAGAGTAAAAATATAAAATCAATGGAACAGTTGAGACGAACTGCTATTCCTTCAATATCTTACGAAGTTCGCATTGATGGAACATTTTTGTGACGTTTGACCTTTAATATCTTGACTTGCAAACACGAGATTTTTTGCGACCTTTCAACAAGTCTTTAGAACGTTAAAACAAAGGCTTATACAAAAATTTAGCTTTCTGTCTCTCATTCCGAGGTTTACCCTTTCTTTTCCGGTTTATGACTAAACTTATGTCACTAAAACCAGGACTAGTGAATTTGAATTTCTTTTGGATTTACTTTCTTTTATTTTGAATTTATATTTTATTCTCTTCATTTTTTTTTAAAATATTATAATTATTTTTTGTTATTATTTGTTATATTTTTGGACTTCTTTGGTTTGAATTTTTGCTTTTATATTTGTTTTGTTTAAAAAGAAAAGAACATTATTTATTAAAACTTTGGGGTTTGCATAGGCTCAACGATGTTGTTCGGATTTTTTTCGGGGGCTGCGAATCTACAAGGATAGGGACCTGAGCATAAGATTTGTTAAAATCGGGAAGGTAGAATTCCCCAATTCCTGTATCTCTGTCATTTCATTTTGACTGATCTCAGCAAACAATTTAAATTACATCCTTAGACTTATTTTGTTTTCTTTACTAACGTTTCCTTAACTTTTGTCATCTAAAAATTCGTTAAAATTCTGAAGAGGCCAAGCATAATTGCAATGTTTTTTTCTTAAGTTTGTTTTTTATCAACTAGCCTACGTGAGGGCAAGTCTATCTAGTGGCTGCTTTTAATGGATGCGTATGCTTGAATCACATCCCTTTTCGAGTATAAATATGATGCTATAATTAAAAAAGCTTATGCTGCTTTGAGTGTGACACACGCTGTGTGAGTTTCTAAAATTAGTTTTTCTCTTTTAATCCACGATAACTGCGTATCTGGTAACACTGTTGTACTCTCATTGAACGCTTTAACTATTTGAATAAAAATATTAATCGCTTTCTGTTTAATATTTTTCGGATTTCCTTCTTAATATCTACCATAAGATCTTTTGCTACATTCACCTCTAAAGCAGAATAAGACAAATTTCTCCATTTGGCAAGGATGAAAAATTTGTTTTACGGAGAACTGTTCGAAACACGCAAAATATACTCCCAGCAAAATAAGGTATTCCTGGAAAATGTAATATATTTCTGGATCGATGTAGGAAATTCTTTTCTCTGAATCTTCAAAAATTTATCCAAGAATACTTCTATATCAATATTCCTTCAAAGTATTTGCAATATAATTTCTCTAGTCCTTGGGGATGGCAATTAAAATTCCTTGAAAAGTTCAGTACCAACCCGAGTCAGTCACCACATTATCACATCATTGACAGAAGGTGGAATTTCTTGGGGAGTTTTAACGCGACGCTCAAGTATCACTTGGCAACGAAGTAAAGTGCTTCAACAGCTTCATTTAATTAGAGTCTCTACGTTTTTTTCTCTCTGTTTGTTGGGGTAGCCCAAAGTGATTTTGACACCATTGTCTGTTGGCAAACTGTACAAGAACAGGCATCCACGGTCTTGTACAACTGGTCCACAGAAATGTACGGTTTTATCCGAAAGGAAAGCACACAAAAAAAAACAATGCGAGAAACAACTTATGTTCAAGTTCTTGCGCTTTTATCTTCAGCTCTTAGACAATTTTTTCCAGCGCTCTTAAACATCGCTCGGCACAAGTTCCAAGAGGACAAACATCCTTCTTTGTGAAGTCTTTTCAGTCATCTCATATTGAAATCTTGCCTAAACATTCCTTGGTTGGAAACAAAGGCCTCCTTTGCCCTTTTGGCATTAAGAGTTCGTCTGTAGCCGTATATATTTGCAAATTAAAAGAAGCAGCTGACTATAAAGGAATGTTTACACTATGGCTGCAATCGATCTAAAGTCGTCTTAAATAAGGTCGCATGTCACTGGCTTTTAGCACCACCTTGCTTTCTACGGAAAGCAGAAAAAAGATTAAATCCTCTGCGTGTGGAATGGGAATTGCAAGGTAGAGTGCGATGTGTTGGATTTGCCTCAAGTGATTGAAATAAATTGCTTTATAGCGTAAATTAATTAGCCCCAGTTCACCTGAGGTTCAAATCAATTGACGGCTTCAATTACTCTTTTTTACTGCGGCCATTACTTACTTCAGTTTTTTTAGAGTTGCTCGTACACTTTAAGGGAACCAAAACCAGTGAATGACTGTAGTTAAATCAGAGAGATTGAGGCCAGCTATATTCGGCCTGAGACGAATGGAAAAATCTGGGCTAAGCACATCGATTAGTTTTACATAAAGATGAGGGCTTCGAAAAGTGATGGATTACCCTATTCTATTGCATCGACTTTTTTAATGCTAGAAGATTAGTCAAAAGCTTAAACGTTTTTTATCAAAATTTGGAAAAGAAATTAATTTTATCTATAGTTTAATAGCAGGAGATGTAAAGGAGAGCTTCGACAGTTCTAATTTTTGGATATGATTTATATTTTGGTATCCTAAAAGGTTAAGTTTTCGACTACTTTTGCTCGAGACGACATTTTGAAATAATGCTAGACTAAATTTGTTTTATCCTTTCAAAATGTCAACTCATGATATTGTGGAAGGGTGAAAATAGGTATTGTAAATTTTTTTTTAGAGGTTATTCTTCACGTTTTTATTCAAGACATATTTACAACTTCGTAATGTTGTTTTGTGTTATAGTGCGTTATTACAGAAAATACAAATACACTACTCCAAAAATAAAGAGAACCGAAAGTTTTTCGAGTTTTTTTGCTATTTTTTGGAGAGTTGCATCTTAGTGAAAAATTGTCGTTTGGAAGCTTCAAGTTTCTGGTGTCGAGAATTTTTTGGAAGCAACAGTTATTGCGCAATTATAAGAAATATAGTGAAAAAAAATATTATTATTTTTTGTGGGGGTCCGCGAAATTTTTTTCTTTTTTCAGTTAAATTAATACAAAGGTCAGTTAGCTTGTTTATACAGCTTTAATTTGCTTTTTATATTTTTTCTACGTGAATTTTTCGCTGAAATATCCGATTTAATGGAAAAGGATCCCTTTGTCCTCGATCATAGATATCTCAGCAGCTAATGACCACAGAGAAAATCTAAGGGAAGTGTTAAAAACTTAAGTAAATTGCCTGTAAGATTCTCTCAAGATTTTTTAAAAAAATTAGTTTTATTTACCCCCCAACATTGATTTGAAAACCATAAAAAAAGGACTTTTTACGTTGTTTTTAGAAAAACTACCTCTCACTTGTGTAAAATTCTTATTAATTGTCCTGGAAAAACGGTTTGATGCATAGGTTTGAAAATTTACAGGGCTATTGGGGGCCCATTAAGCTGTAAAAAAAACTGAAAAAATTAGTCTCTCCATCAATATTTCTAAATAAGCGGTAGATTTTTTAAAAAACGATAAATAGTATTTTTTGTTTTTCAAATCACTGTTGAGAGTAAATAAAAAATTGTTTTAAAAAATTTTATAAACAAATTATAGAAAATTTCCTCCAGATCTTAAAACTGCCCTTATATTTTCTTTGCGGTAATTGGTTACTCAGATATCTATGATACAGGATAAAAGAATCCTTCTTCTTTAAAATTCGGATACCTCAGCGAATAATTGACGTAGAAAGAATAAAAAAAACAAATGAACCTGGATAAACAGGCTTACTGACCTTTTCATTGGTTTAACTGAAAAGGAATTTTCAATTTCAATTTCTCCCATGTTCCAAAAGATTCTACAAAAAAAATTTTAGTAAAAAAAAAGTTTGTATTTTGCAGTAATTTATTCACAGGCGGAGAAGTTTAATTAATTTTCAATTGTTTAAAACAAACGAAAAAAGGTTTTCTACTACCGAACAATTTTTTAATGTAAAGTATACTTCGTAACAAAAATTTTTATAACTTAATTCTTGAACTTCGATGAACCGTTCGCGAGTAATGAATTTTTAAAAAAAAAAATTTTTAAAAACTTTGATTGTTAATAACTTTTTACAAAAATAATTTTTTGCAAAAATATTTTAGGGGAGTTGTTTCGATAATAAAACGATTTGAAAACTGTATAAATTGATTGAAAATAGAAACATCGATTTAAAAGTGGCAGACTTGAGATATTTTGACCCTTATCTGACCCGAAGCGTGGACCTTATCTCAAATAGAATCTTCAGATTAGCACTTATTGTAAAACAAATAAAGTAAATTATCGAAAATCTATGTAAGAATTCTCTTAAACATTGTATTCATTTATTTCTAGGAGAAGCAGAATATTAAAAGCAAAACAAATGTCGACTAGGATACCTTTTACAATACTGTCGCTATCGACATACATACACTACTACCTTTACTGAAAAATATTTTCATTTACCAGCAATTGTTCAACACATGATATGAATACGTACTTTTCCTACACCTCCAGAATCTTCTGGAAAATGTTTAGAAATACTCATGACAATCTTAAGCAATATTGTTATCTGTCTACATGTACAGCCTAAGCCATCTATATTTAAAACATATTAAAATAAAACTGTAACAGGGTCGAGTATGTACATGAAATATTCGCGATGGATATTATTATCGGTATTGAGGACGGAACAGCAATTTTTACAACTTTTGTCTGTCCGTTTATCTGTGCACGTATCACGCGGAAACTTCTACATCATTGTAAATGCAACTTGACATGTTAATAGCTTAGATTCTAATTCAACATCTCTTTCTCTGTGTCTGGTAACCCCGTGTTGGGCATATGGCGGAAGAAGAGCTTAATCCGATTCGAAACAACGATTGCAAGAAGACCTACAATTTCAAGTGGATTCTGAACCACTAGCATTTTCTTTACAAACCCCATGGCAAAAACAGAAACAACCATGGGTCGTCGCCAGGGGGATTCAAACCTGGGACTGACGTGGTATCACTTACTCCACCGATTACAATTCTTTTCACAATGAAAATATCATACTGATCTCAGAATCATGGCTGTACGAAAACATAAGCGATCAATACGTTTATATGTCAGGCTTCATCCTTTATTGTCACTACTCCAAATACTTGCGATCACCACGTCAGGGTCCCGGGGTTCGAGCCTCTTCTCCGCGTAAGATTTTAAAATACAAATTAAAAAATCCCGTTCATCTTTGGACTGTTGTCTACCTAGCAGAAATGTAAAAGCAAGACATTCATGTTCCCTAATTCTCCTTACCCTTATTCCCTACCAATCAGAGCCATACTAACGCATCATAGGGGTTGTCCCCTGGGCTTTGACTGTATCCTGAAAAAACATCCTAATCTACGGGGACTTTAATATCAACATGATAGCTCAGTACAACCTCAAGCAAGAGTTTATTACTCAATTAAGTAACCTTGGGTTAAAAGTTATCAATACCAAGCCTACTCGATATCATGATGGTGGTTAAAGCTTACACGATTTGAATCAGATTTTCTAAACGCACTTTCAAAAATTGCTCTTCTAAGGATAACTGATCATCTGCTCTTCTAAGGATAACTGAACATCACTTTGCTTAGTTTCCTTGGTTACATCAAACGCTACTTAATATACTCCTTAAATATGTCAATGTTGCACGCTTTTATAAAACTGCAGCCTCATTAAAATGGAGTCATGTTTATGATACGTCCGATGTTGTTGAATAAGTTTCTTAATGATAACCTAACATAGTTTTCTAATACGTTCGCCCCTTTGTATGCTATAACCACAATGTATTATTATATATTGTTCAATGATAATGACAGGGCTTTTATGATAAAGCGTGATTTTGCTTAAAGGTCTTGATAAAGATAGAGTGCTTCGTTCATCTTCTGCTGCAAAAAGGGCAAAAATCGAATACTACTGTAAAAAACTTGATTCTTCTCAACCATCAATTGTAATTTGAAAAAATGTGAAGGTTGGTATTATTTCGAAGGATAATATACTTGACTCTTGTGATCCTGATGAAATATACTTTTTTTTTGTCATTCGTAGTTCAGCTCTAAGTAATCGATGTCATCAAATTTTGGCTCAAATTATTAACCAAATTCAATTTGCATTCTTAAACGGATAATCTTTAGTTTACTTAGAATTATTCTTCCTTTCACCATTGGATCTATTTCGTACATTTTTAACATAGCTATTACTACGTACCTCCACATTTCCTATTCAATGGAAAATGGCTAAAGTTATTCCTGTGAAAAAGGTTTCCCTACCGGTACATTTACAGGATTTCAGGTCGGTATACATGCTTCCTGTATTATCAAAGACTATTGAGAGTTTACTACACATTAAAGATTTCATTGATAACAAAACATCAGACAGGTTTTAGACCTAAATATTGTACAACAACGTCTTTATTACATATTGAGTCTGTAAAATTTTGTGTTTGCTGGACATTTTAAGAGCATTGAATTGTATTCATCACATCATTTTATAAAAAAAAAAATTATAAACACAATTTTACTTTAGTAGTTCGGCAGTAAATTTTCTGGTATCTTATCTAACTGTCCGTAGCCAAGTCACTATCACTAAAACGAGTTCCTTAACAACTTGGCGACTTCCACAGGAGTACCATAGGAGGCAATTTTAGGCCCGTTGCTATTTACAATGTATATTAATGATATTGTATACAATATCCTGTTCCATTTCATTGTATGCCGATGACGTTTAGTTGTTTCTTTGTTCACCTATACAATATATTGCAATTAACGTAGCTAAATTTAATCAATACTTAAGGAGCATTATTCTATGGGCAGCCATGTAGGGTATGTTTCTAAATACTTCGAAACGAAGTAATCGGTGGAGTAAGTGATAACGTGCCGGCCTACCAATCCGGAGGTGCCAGGTTCGAATCCCACCGCCGGTAACCCATGGTTGTTTTCTGCATAAAAAATGCCATGGAGATTGCAGAGCGAAACATGTCAGTGGTTCGGAACCTAGTTTAAATTGTAGGTCCACTTGCAATCGTTGTCTCGGATCGGATGAAGTTTTTCTCCCGCCATATGCTCCAGATACGCTAGGTTCCCGCCCTTAATACTTTGTTTAGCTCACACACTTTTTCAAGCTGATCTTCTACTAGCTGCTCGTGAGTAGGGGGTCTGATTGATTTAAAAAAAAAACCTTAAATTAGATCAAATCTTTATCAGCGTGTTGTTTTCGTTTTAATTTTGTATGTATTGTTTCTTTACTTTCCGATTTTTCATAAGTTTTTTTCTGTCACTCATACTTTGTAAACTTTTCGTTTTACTAATTTATAATTTATATTATTCTTAAATACTTGCCTTTGCCTTATTGACTTTAAGCTTCAAATGTTCTTTTTCATGATGTAGCCAAAATCTAGGGGACAACGCTATGCTGCTCTAGCAGAAGAGATTTACTGTAGGGGAATAAAGGAACTTGGATGTTTTGTTTCCTGCTTTCCTACGAGCTAGACACCAGCCCAGAGACGAAGTATGTTTTACATTTTTTTTAAAACTCAAAGGAAGACGAGTTTCGAACCCTGGTGATCGCGCTATTTAACCAATTGATTCCTCTCCGTTTCCAAGGTTAATTCAACTAAATAGAAGTATGCGTGTATAAATAAGTGTTATATCTCAAATATGCATTAAATTAAGATTTATTGTTATTATTATATAGTACCAAATCGCATCCTGCTGCCTTGCCCCTTTTACTTTTTTAATACAGTTCGCAGCTAACTTATTGAAATTTCTCTGTCTAAAATTGCCTTCCTAACGTATGGTGTTGCATATGAACTAGTAATGGTATTGGAAGGACGGGTTAGCAGATCTTTAAGTGGCTTTTAAAGTCAACTATAGTAACAACGCTTGCTGCTACGTAGTTCTTTTTGCAAGCTTGCATTCAAGTACGTTAGGCAGATTGTTTTTTTTCTCTTGCATAGATTTCTGAAAAAACGCGTTCTCCATAAGATACATACGTTTTAAAACATCCGTACTATGCTTTCTATATCAATTAAACCATTTAAAGGATTGTTCGTTGCTTAATGACATGCCGTATCAAACCATTTCTTTTCAAATACCATTAAAATCCATCCCTTTTACTAGACAAATCAATGATTAGTTTGCTAAATGGCTTCCTAAGACTTCGCTTGAGAGGTCTCTTAAAAAGTAGTAAAAATAGTAATATGAGGCTAATATTTTGAGGATTTTTTGAAAATAACGACTTTCAAAGTTTTATATTTTCCCCAACATAGTTGATCAAATATGTAATGAAGAATAATGGCCTTATTTAATCGTTTTAGAATTGAACTTCTGTTTGTAGCTCAATAAATGTTTATGCCTCTAAAAATAGAAACATTTAGAATATTGATGTTTATGTTACAAGTTGTATCAACAAATTAATAAAACTCAAATAAATTTTACCAAACATCACTGAAAATCCAATTGGCCTCCCACATGGATATCAAGTCCTTGCAACTATAACATTATTCAAATTTGAATATTCAAAACCACACCCAACACAAATTTGCAAATGTTTTATCATCAGCAATAATTTCTGGAAAGCTTATATCCAAATCCGAAGGCCCTTCTAATCGACATGATTTAAGACAGGGAGTGAAATATGCCTTCCTGTGGGACTGCGAATAACATCCTGTCTTTTGCAGCACAGATACTTTCGGCAAGAGGGAAACATTTGTGCATGCAAATGACAGCTTTTGACATGTGCACTGATACGTCTGACTGGAGCTTCCATATACAAATATATATTTCGAAATTCACTGTCCACTCCCAGTTCGCAGAGCAGAGCTGGTTCATAAATTAGGGTGTTCATTTGACCTACGAATGGCATCGCCACGTGGAGAACGAACATTTTTTTCACTGTCGATGCTTTCAGTTTTTACCGCTCCATATTAGCTTTCGCTAAACTTTAATTAAAATAGCTCGTTCGCTCCCAGAAAATACTTTCTCGGTGAAAGTCCCGAGGCATTATGCAAATTGACATCATAAAATGTGCATGCTCTTTGGCAGCTAGCAGAACATGAATTCTACATTTAGGTATCTCACCTATACGTTCTATAAATTAATTGTCCGCTTTCTCTTTGTTCCGAAAGTACTAGGAGTCCGTGTATATGGTACATTTCAAGCACATCTACGTAGATATGACTGAAGAATCATTCGAACAGGTATGCTGCACAGAGACGTGAGCTGAATGGTTCTCCTTGTATTTGCATTGTTTGAAATGGATTGCCATCGAAATTGCATAGGGAAAAAACGTCGGTGTTGTAGCTGTCCTCTTTGGTTCCTTTCGGTATGTAGATGTTAAGCTGCGATGATGGTTCGATGGACCAGATCTATTCGACGTTTTGTGATTTCCAACCTGAACACGCTAGAACCAGAGTACCATAGCCCTGTGTGCCTAATGGTTAACGCAGTTGTTAATCGTGGAATGTATTGTAACATGTACAGGAGCTGAAGCACGAAATGACTAAATGTGCCCTATTGGAGGACTTATAGCCGAATTAATAGGACATAAATCTAATTTGGTACTCCATACACGTATCTGGCGGTACATGTACGTGTCTAGCTGTGTAATTTAAATAGGCTTCTGGGCATTATTCATAAGTTTGCCTTAATGGTATCTACTACGTTGGCCCGCATATAAGGGCTTGCATGTTAACAATGGCAGCGAAAACGATATAATGCCAGAATTCCTGTTCGTCCCGAATGCATCCAGCCTTGCAGCAGTGTTGTCTGCAGCCGTAATATTTGTGGTTAATTACAATTTCAAAACATTCCAACAAGCATTACGGTGCGCATTTAATAGAGAAACATAAATGGCTAAGACTGTAATTGATAGCATTACACGTTGCTTACAATCCCTCACATCGCATACACCTGTAATTTAGTGCTAATTTCCTCACTCTGCACTCACATGCTTACGTATGCACTGATGACGGTACATCTCTTAAGAACTTATTACCTCATTTGCAGTTTGCCTTTGTAATTCTCGTACATTTGTTGAAGTCATCTCGTTTCCAGATTTGAATTATTTCTGAGAAAAAGTCGATCTTAATTTGAGCTTCAAATTAACTCCGAAAGTTTAAAGAAGAAATTTAGCTGTTAATTAGCATTTATAATTTTGAAACCCTTTTTTTCTAGACCTCATTTTGCAAAGCTAGTGAGTGCCTTCGGTGGACTAAATGATAAGGCATTGACCATCTATCATGAGAGTCCAAGAATCGAAGCCTACGGTTGGCGATCCATGGGTGCTTTCTGCTGGCAACAGTTGCCGACGATATTTCAGAATTCACCTTTAATTGTAGAAACACTTACGTAGAATAGAAATATAGTCAGCTCTGAAAATGTTTATTAACGTTGGCAGTAAATCCTCCAGGTTCTGCTGTAGGAGAGCTTGGATGATACCGTCATCGCAAAGGAATTTATATGTTAATTTCACACCTAAGAGTGGCCAACCCAAAGCATACGTCCCATTAGTCTAACCTTCTTCCTAATTAAAACAATGGAAAAGGTAATTCACCTACACATCAGATATGAAATCATGAAAACAAAAACTTTGCATGTACATCAGCATGCATAAAAGCGGGCAAATCTACAATGTAGGGCTGTACAACATCTGGCTGGAAGATTAAAAAAGGCGCTTGTGGAAAACTAAATAGTCTTTGCACCTGCATAGATATTGAAGGCGCCTTTGTTAACACCACCTTCGAAGCCATCAAAGAGGCAAGGATCGAAGCGATTTTCAGTTGCCGGAAAATCACAGATTGGCTAAGAGTTACTGTTAAGGCCTCGAAGCCCCCCCCCCCCCCCCCCCCCCCCCCAAAGGATCGATCCTGCTTCCGTTCTGTGGTCAGTTGTGATTGACGAACTCATAACTAAACTAACAACTGCCGGCGCTGACTGTGATCAATATGACCCTTTAGGGAACAGAGCTATAATTCTCCAGAGACGTTAAATACCTATACATAACCTCATGTCTAAAAGTAACCGGTGATCCGCGCCTGTCCAATCTGAGCCTTAAAAACGCTTCTTAACCTCCTAACCATACACTTGTATGTAAAGAAAAGGCTGCGCTTAGTGCCATTAGGCCACATAGGACCCTAAATCCTAAAAGCTAATAACCAAGTTCGGCATGAAAAAATCCCGAAATAGTTTATATAGGAACCAGCAGTTAAGACGATATCGGATGCATTGCCGAAAGAGTATAACTTTTAAAAAGAAAGATGATGTGATGAGGTTGAGATGCTCGAGGGAAACCAGAAAAGGAGTCCGGAACACATTGAGTAAAACAGGTGTATATGACGTTGTAGAAAGAGCAAACGGCCAACGAGCGACCCGAATCCGTCGAGAAAACAACGTCCAGAGACCTTCCCGAGTCATTTAGGACGTTGCTGCATTTCGAAAGACCCACGGAGGCGCTGGTGTCGAAGAAGGATATTACGTGCTGGAGAGCACAAAATAGAAAGGCAACAGCTTTCGGTCTCAGATTGAATCCAACCGATAGTGGGTAGTCGCCAAAAGACAACAGCCTCAACGGAGGGCAGTAGGTAGGATGAAGCTAAGAGTCCGTAGGTTTGGAGAGAGAGTCGCCGGAAAAGAGTCATCAGGGACGACGACTTTAAAAGAAGAATAAATCTGGTCGACTCCCGCTCAGAGGTATCGGATGGACCCTAAATACAAAGACGCATTTGGGCCGAAGGAGAGGAGAGGAGTCGCAACGATACAGTTGGCGCAGCATCAGGAGAAATCTTGGTAGGACAATGAACCAAGTCAAGCATGAGGCTTGACATCGGCAGAAGTACATTGACTGGTGCTTAGAATCAATAAAAGTCTACAAAGACTCAGAGGCCAATATGGGATGAAATTCGGTATTCGAAGTCGAAAGTGGCATTTGTGATAACAGTAGCCCATTTAAAGAGAACAACATCGCTCAACACGCTTTAGATTGGAACACGCACGGAGATTCCGTGAGAGTAAAGGTAACCAAATTGGTAAATTTTGCCACAAGTAGAAGGTGTTAGTATGAAAGCGGACTAGGTGAACGATCTGTATATAAGAAGCGCTATACCGTGGACTAAAACGACAAAAATCAAAAGATTCAAAGCAATTATCATGAGGGTTTTCTAAAGTCTTCAGAAAGATTATAAAATTATTTCGGGGTGCTATGTGTTATGATTAATTTTCATTAGTTAGGAATTCACCTACATTTATCCAAGTACTCTGCAAAAAATTCAACTACAAATTTTAATGTATACCAAGTGAAATTGAATTTGTTAATAAAACGCTCCTAGTTGAACAGCATGTAGCTGCATACGTTGAGTCACTGCAACACAGCCAGAACCATTGAATAAAAAATCAGACTGGAAGTGAAAGATGACAACAAAATATATTGCCTCGCTGAAAGGCATTGTCTTAAGAGACACCAACTAGTTTTTCTGCTCCATTAAATAGCCACAACTTGATACCGGGATCCCTCTCACAAATACTCATCGCCTAAACAATTTCCCTTGGGGTGAATTCATGAAAAGGCCGCCAAAGAAGGGATGGTGGTGTATTTTCGTCTTAGCGATTTCAGTATTTTCCCTTCTTTGCTATACTGTTTTTCTCGGTTTGATATTACCAGCGATTTGGAAGTAAGCCAAATTTGCCACTCCAAGAAGATTCTTCTGTACCAAACGAAGACAAAAAACGCAATCATCCGTTAAACTCTCTTTTTGCAAATTTTCTTGTTTTAACCAGAAGAATTCCTGGTCATATCGTAAGGATTTCCAAATGGGGCTCGACTTGGGGATCGAAATCGGACCCACTGCACTCAACTGTGCAAATGTTACGTCAATTTTTAAGTTTTAAAACATGTTCTGCTTAGAGCAGTAGAATTACTATGAGTACAAATGGAAAGCCCATTGCGCCTAAAAATTCCAAATTTTTTAGGACAGAACTTATTTAATGGAATTCCCATTTCGACTGCTGCACAAGCTACAGTAATACTGTGTCTGTCCACATTTCAGTGCCAGTGTACATGTAATTCAGTTTAAATTTGAAAATGCATGTGTACAGTGCACAAGTGCACGAATATAATGAAATTGCATCAGCACACAAATTATTGCGGCAAAAAACTGAAATGACGGAGGGTATATTCGTCAGTGTCAAACGCAGACGATGTCACTTTAATCAAGCAGTATGGCGCACAACCGCGTGAAGACGTAAATCCTTTCACATCAACAATAGCCTTCCCCGGGCTTACATCGCTTAATATTAGTGACGTTTCTGCTCCTGGTCCCCCATGTTCCGGGTCCCGGTCACAGGCAGCCCAACAAGTTTAAGTCCTCAGTGCCGACAGTATAAAATATCAACCCTCTTCACACAACACTGCACTCTTATTGTGTTTTTCCTAATATGCACCCGCACCCCCGTTTCCCAGTGGACATGAGAGACCAACCAGGTCAATTGAAGGCACAGGTCGAAATTTAACAATTCTCCGGTTGCCGGGTACTCGATTTTTTAATTAGAAAGGATTGAATGGACGCTGTGGGAACGAACACTTGCCATAGTTGAATGCAAATCGATAAAGGCGGTAAGTGGGAAAATTGCAAAAATAAGGAATTTATCGAACCGGATTCGGCCCGGTCCAATCACTGAAATCAGAAAAGAGGATTCCGTTCCACTGACTACTTAATTGGTTTTTGGCTTTTGCTGATAACAAGACTGAAATGAAACAGAATTTCGGACCACCTTGTGCATGCGAATGTGCAAATTGGATGTACCCCCGTGGAAAAACTGCTCCGCACTACTAGGTATTTGCTCAAACTTTCAGATTGGGGATATTTTCCTGTCCGTAATTACGGACCCCCATAAGACTGGAGTTTCAATTAAGCCAAAAAAATATTAGACTATTGCAAAAAACTTAATCACAACACCTTGTGTGAAGTGCATACATTGAGTGAAATAGATTCTGTTGCGATTAGCTTTTTACTTTGATTATTATTATTATATTATGATTATCCGAATATTATGCGTAAAATTATTAGAAATGCAAAATCTATGAAGAAATGTGTTTACCTAGGGTCAGGGAAAAATCAAGGATTAGGTGGGACTCGAATATGATGATATCTGGGGATATCTGTCTCTGTTTTCAGGTCGAATTTTATTTACGTAGGACAAGGCTGTTTTTCAATTTCACTAGTACCTCTGAACCGTAGGTCTGAACAAATTTGTCCTGGTTGCCCATTCGTAGGATCTTTCCCCAAGTAATTCTAATGTAATAGAAAATTTTAATTTATATTACATCTTACATCGTTAAATGGATTGAGTATATTTTGTCAGACCGTTCAAATCGAGTAGTAATTGACGGAGTTACATCTGATCCCTACGAAATAAATGCCGGTGAACCTCAGGTTTCAGTTCTTTCACCAACCTTATTTCTTCTTTGTATTGATGACCTTTTATCCCTTAGGTACTCACAATCTTATTCATAGTGTCACCGATGACAGCACCCTTGATATCGCATACTCTTTTGATTATCTAATGGATTCTCGTGGAAATTCTACAAAAATCCACTGAGAACTAACTGATCCAAACATCATTAAATAACAAAATTTTTATGATCCGCGCTTGGTGCAGAGCAAATCGTGTAACGTTCAATGCATCCATAACTTAATGCTATAAAAAACACCCAGTCTATCCTCAACCTATTTCAGTCGATGGAGCAAATATACCCAATTCGTCCTCTCTAAACATCTTGGGTATTGAGATATCCAGCAATCTTAGCTGGACTGATCATATATTTGCAATCGCTAAAAATGCTATGAAATGCTTGGGTTCTCTATAGAGATGTAAAAAATATTTCGCCCCATCTGACTTAGCGCTGATCAGAGCTAGACTCGAATATAATTTTCATATTTGGGCAGGGGCTGGACACACCTCATTGTTCGCGTTAGAAAAAGTGCAGCGTAAAGCTATTAAACTTATTGGCAATCTCTCAATCTCTCTCGAGCATCGACGGAATGTCGGTTGTCTCTCACTATTCCATCGCTATTTCCACGGCCATTGTTCTAATGAAATTGCTAGGCTGTTATCTTGCAGACACATCATAACGCGCTATACAAGAGCTTCAAGTCGCTCCCACCAAAATACTCTCCAGATAAAATTTGGACATACCGTAAAACTTCGGGAATCTTTTATAGGATAACAACACGAATGTGAAACAGTTTACCATCTTCTATTTTTCTTTCACTGACATCTCCTCATGACACTTCACACGCAACTGTCCCCTGTTCGTAAAGACACCAACGACAATTGCCAAGAATAGAATCCTGTCTATTCTGGGCAAAACTAATATTAAGGTGATGGTGTATGTGGACGATCTGGTAATTTAATTATCAGAAATATTACCATCCGATGAGAAATTAAATATAAAAGCTTGGTAAAATTTAGAGATCGGCAGGCCTGAACATAACAGGAGTCATGCGTTCATGTCCAACATACATATCTTTCTCCGCAACCTTTACATTAAGAACCTACTAGCATCTTGTAAGATAGAAATTATGATCTGGATTGCTAAAGCTAATAACCGTCGCAGTATACTGGACTAACTTTATAGAAAATTGGCCACATCCTCTACACAAAACATAAACTAAGGCTTCCAAATAAAGCGGTGTGAAATATCCGTGAAATGGTTAATCTTTGGACACAACGTTAACTACCGAGGGCTGCGATACTGAACGTAGTTTCGGAGTGGGAATTTTCTCGGAAATACTGAATCTATCAATTCCTTACCGTCGTTAGGGTCACGCTAAGGTGTTTAAGTGGTACTTCTTTGACTCTATAATTAAATCACGTGATAATGCTATAGACATCAATCGAGACCATACATAGGATTCATTAAACTGCGATATATTACAGATCCAGATCCAAAAATATGGGATGAAGTATTTGGCGCTCTTACACAGACGTAAGATGTATGTGACTTAGTTCTGATCTTTAAGTCCAATATCAGGCCTAGACTTGAGTAAAATTCGGTGCTGGAATGAACACACCGGTATTACGCATTAGGCAAAGTTCATAGAAAAACCTTAAGGTTTACTGGCGATGCTGCGACTATGCTTTGCAACTACTGGTCTCTGCTACAGATACGGAGGTACAAACGAGGGAAACACTCTCGTCTTATTGCTCTGTAGATGCCCAACATTTGAGAGGGCCAACTATCAGCGAATGTACAGCTTCTGCTTTGATGCTCTGAAGAAAATTTTTGAAATGACGCTTTGTGGTATCATACATTTTCTTTTTAAACTGAACAAGCTGACTTAAAAGGCTTACAGTTGAATCCGCTACTCTAATCTTCCTTGTACAAAGACATGTCTTGCCTTTCGAGTTGTGTTTTCAAAGTGACACACGTCCAGTGCTAATTGAATTCTGGAAAGGCAACAAAACAGTGTGGATCGCCATGTCAAAAAATTGCTTTCTCCCAACCTAATTGAAGAGTAAAGAAGATTTTTTAAAACCTCCGGTAACTCTGCAAAATTTTGAGTATGTTCAACAATCTTGTAGTTAGTTATTCCCCAATCTTCTTTTTTACCTTTCAGCCCATCTCTTAATTGTGAAATATTGACAGTAGACGTCAAATAATACCACGAATGCATATGTGTTATTGGTGCACGTGGTGTAGCTTTGATATGGAATCAATACAATACGTGCAATGTCTAGTTGCCGTAACCACTTGTGGAACATGTGGCGGGTAAGGAGCTTCAACCGATACAAGACAATGATTGCAAGTGCACCTGCAATTTAAAGTGAATTCTGAATAACTGATATTTTCTCTGTAACCCACCCAGCCGTTTTTATCGTTATCTGTTGTCAGCGGAAATCAACCATGAGTCGACGTCCCTGGATTCGAACCTGGGACCTCCGGATTGGTAGGCCAATTTTTATATGTACATCACTAGTACTAAATGTTTGCTATTAATTGCCGATTAAATTGTATACTTTGATTTTGAAAGTTAACAACATTTGCTAGTATGTTATCAAACCTTATAAAATCTAATGCAAAGCTAAAACTATCTGATAGTATGGAGTAATTTTACTAAAAGGTGCTGTTTATGGGAATTGCGAAAATGTTAACACAGCATGTACAGACATTTCCAATTATTGTTAAATCTCTCAAATTCTCACATTTAATTACAACGTCTGTTCACAGCCAATAGAATTATGTGAAAATAAATTTCGGAGGAAATTTGGCATGTGTCGGCAGATTTCTGTAATGCCTTTTGGAAATATATAGAAAGGTCAGAGGCAATACGGGCATTTGGGAAAAGGATTTCGAAATACCTAAATTTTGAGATGAAACTCCAGAATATGCAGGATCCCTGAATTACCACACTACTAAAGGGATGCTTAGGAGAGCATTTACATGGGTACAAATGCACATATCGATATCTCCTGCTTCAGCTCCGAAAATGTCCGTTCCTTTTCTTCAATTGATATTACTTGACTGGCATAACGCCAAAGCAACAATTGTAATAAGCTCTGTTGGAGGCACGAAGGAGAAAAATGGCCCTGATAAGAACCAGCAATCCCATTTCAGTGGAGCGCAAAGCGCACTAATGTGGAAAATTCTGTACAGTACGGTCGGTTCTGTGCTGGAGCCAAGCCCCCTCCCATTAAACTCATCCCTAGAATCAAATACAACAGTATCACAATGGATAATTGAATCGAATTATGGTTTCATCCAGTGCTGCTGGAGGGACAATTATGATGGTGTGCTGATAAGCTCGAAGATATATTGGCAACCACTGCTAACTTTAAAATAAAATTTATTATTTGCGTTGACTTTGATGATTTATATGCGTAAGTCCGGGCATATCATACCACGTCAAACTGATGAATGTACCAGTGCCTGACCGGCACTAATTATTGGTTTTGCTATCAGCAAAATACTACCGAACACACCTATGATTCTGCAACCGTCACGGTAATTGTTGTTCAACGAACTGATTTATGGATATGACAATGACAAATTTAATATTCTGCAAATAATAAATACAAAAATATTAACATGCCATCGACTTTTTGATAAAATAAATTTATGGTTTCATATTTTGTGCAAATTTTTTTCCATTCGAATGAAATATTACAGGACACATACGTTATATGTACGTACGAACAGTATTCGGACTTAAGAATTAGCGATATAACGCGTTTAAACATGACTCATTTATTATTAATATGGAAACAATAAAATTATTGACACATAATTTAAATATATTGCTGAAATTTGTATCTACAAAGTATCTATATATTACATTCAGAGAAGCGGGTACTTCCGTAACATGAAGGACTGTACTTTTTACGAACCTTTATCTATGAAATTATGAACTCGCCAAATAGCTTTAAATTGCAGGAGCTAATTTCAGGATATCATCACAAAGTTTTCGGTAAGAGGCGAACTTCAGGATGAAACGACAGGAAAATTAAAACTAACTACAATGAAATCTTCTACAAAATTCATATAAAAAAAGCAACAGAGTTCAACAATAGCAATTCAAGGAAAATATAACTCTTGACTTTTAAAAAACTTCTAACAAAAAATCGAAGACTTACAGCGGGTATGAAATTAAGGTATTAAAAATACGAACGTCGACATTTAAATTGAAGCAAAAATGATTGAGACAACCCTTACAAGCCGCAGAACTGCAATTTCGGTCTTAAGGTTGAAACAAATTCACTACAGTAACTTCAACTTTGTGCGCATCGACAGGCGGGAAATACAATGATAACGTTCTCGACATCCAACTTAGCCAACTTTCGACATTTCCGGTTTGGAGAACTTTGAACAATTAAAAAACTTTGCAAACTTTTGACAGATCTATTTTCCATGTTCAGCTGTGAGGTATTTTTGTAAAAAAAATTAAATGATTAATTAATTCAAAAACATAAATTTTCCTTAAAAAACAGCTGACTGTCACATTGAGTAGAAACTAGACAGCCGATTTTGCCATTATCTCTTTCCTATAGGGATGTGTCGGTCGCGAACGATTCGGTCACTTTGACCGAGTCAGTAATATGACTCAAACGGTTGCTGGAGAATGGACGGACGAGTTGAAGCCTTCTAGGATATGGTGATCCTCATCTGGATATTCTCAAGTGTTAGTTACACCTCCAAGTGGTAGCAACCGGGCAATGCATCCTAGAATGTAGCCAAGTAACTAATGCGGGAGGAGATAACCTCTTGAAAAATCCCCCTAACTCCAAGGGAGTCTGCAGTGTAGTCGTCCACTCTGCAGGACCCAGGGGTAATTGGGTCGCGAATGGCGTTTTCCTCGGGCGCTTCTGTGGTAGTGGAGGTGGATTGTATGGGAGACCCCAACAGGTTGGCTATACCCACGGTACCCACAACACAACAGTAGCAGCTTTGGGAGAATTACCTTTCGAAGGAACTGTGGCGGCTATGGAGGCTGGCTCGCTCCCACCGGCTGAAACTGCTGTAGCAGTCCTGGAAGAGGGTGCCATTGTCATAATAATAACTAGCACTTCATCAGGTGCGGCGGTGCAGAGACGGGAGACTCTAACGAGTTGGTTATCTCCGCGATACGCACACCAGAAGATGCAAATCTGCCTTCCAAAGGATTAGCTGTGGTTAATCCGGAGGGGGTTCCTTGTCCTGGCTCAAGACTAAAGCGTTACGGCCTGGAACCCTGCAATGCCGTAGGCAGAGAAGGGATGAAGGTTGTAATTAACGCATGGATCCAGAAGGAACACTGGAGACGGTGGGAAAACATGGATTTATGCAGATCTGCCTTCCGTAGGGTTAGCTGCGGTTAATCTGGAGGGGGTTCCTTGTCCTGGCTCAGGACTAAAGCGTTACGGCCTGGAACCCTTCAATGTCGTAGACAGTGGAGGGGTGAGTGATGTAACTAACGCTGACCCAGGAAACCGAGGTTAGTGGCGACAGTGGGATAACTGGATACTCAGTTGCTTCCACTAAGGGAGACTGGGATGGGATGAAAAGGGACCCGGTTATGTGGTCTGTTTCGGCTTATCCCCAGAGAGGTGTTTTTAGTGAGTAAGAATCTCACACTACCGTAGGGCACGGGCTGTCTGGTGTCTTTTGGAAGATTTTCACCTCTCCCGCAAAAAAAATAATAAAAAAATAAAAATAAAAAATATATGACTCAAACGACCTAAGTCAATGTCTTCTTACTATATGGGTTAATCGTTCATTTGCCTTTCGCCATATCTCTCTGAGAACAAGATAGAGGGCACAACAATTCTCTGAATCTCGCGGTTGCTCCCATCTTAGGCCAAAAATGCACTTTGCCTTGTGACCTCGCTCACATATAACTTGTATGTTAAGTGTGCGCTAAGCTGTGAACAGGACAAAACAGAAAGCAAAGCACAAAGCTGCACTGTCTGAAAAGCTAAAAAAATCATCCACTGGTAGGGCCCAAATGCTTGCCTTGAGCCTCTACAGATATATGTGCCCCAATGACTCAAGTGACCTAACTGACCGAATCTTTTTTTTAATCACTTATGCCAAATGACTCGTATGACCTGAGTCAGCAAAATGACCGATTTTGCCCAGCACATCTTTGCTAACATAATTTCGTCTGTTTTACTCGATCTGTCAAAATTCGGGTATATTGGAAGTCGAGAAAGTTACCACGGTATTCTTCACTTTATTTGTTGAACTTCGACTTAGAAAAACTATAAAGTCGCTGCAAATTTTTCAGTACTGAAAACCTAATAACTTTAAATGCAATGTAGGAAAAATCACACAAAAATGTTGTTCGTATCATATTTTGCTTGGGATTTGTTTTGGTTGCATTTATTTATCATTTAAATAAAAAAGGTTTCAAAAATAATAAAATGGAAGAAAAAATTCTGATCTCTACCACGGTTACATGCAGACTTAAAGCCGGCTTCAAGTCGACTTGAAAGTCTCCGAAAAATTTGTCGAATCGACTTGAACTAAAAGCTTGAAACCGAAGCGTGAACATTTGAGTTTTGTTCCTTCGTTTTAGCACAGGTTTCCTGTACAATCCACTGAAATAATTTGTTATATTTATGTAAGCTGTACATAAATAAGAAAAAATTGTTAAATATGCTTGTATCGGAAATGCTTCACTCCGACGAGATTTAGAATGCAGTATGTGAGACTGTTAGCTGCATCCAGAGCTAGCTTAGAAGGCGGAGGAACAGAGAAGAACCAGCAATTCAGAGGAACCAGTTTTGCTAAAAAGCTAAGCTTTCGGTGCTAATACCCGCACCACAAAGTAATGTCTATCGATGGTCCGTGTGGCGAAGGAGGGGGGAGTGGGGGTCGGGAGAGGAAAGATGGTTTGAGTGGGTTAAAGCTACACAACTCGGATGTCGATGCTTTCCCCCACATAAAAAATCTAGCAACCTGGCTTCTTTTGATGATATGTTGGATGTTAAGATATAGTAGGTTGTAACTTGTAGTGCTTATTCTGGAGTCCTCTGATATTGTAGTCCTTGGTCCAGGGTTCTCGTATCAGGCTAATGTCTATGTCGTCCTTCCTTAGAAAGCCTAGCAGATTATCCGAGGCACTTCTCAGAGTGCGAGAAAAAAATACAAACGAAAGTGTTCATTTTATGCTCTTAGAATGAGAAACTTTGGGTGTAATCGGTTATGCTTAGCAACCGAGAAAAGAACACAAACAATTTAGCTCTGTAATGCTGTATTATCGTCTATTGTATTTTCAGAATGAAAAAATATCCGGCCAAGTACGAGTAGGACTCGCGCACCAAAAGTGCCGTATCTTGAAAGGTTACTGATTTCTAAAAACTATGGTAGTTGAAGACATTGTTTTATTTTTTCTGTAATATTTACATAAATCTCTACCAACTCTAATTATTTCAGATGTTTCAAAGTGAAGTTGACTTTGCGCAGTGAATGTGTTTCATTCTTTAGTATTGTACTAAAATGAATTAATATCACTGTGTAGGGGAGGCCGGGGTATAATGGGCTTCCGTCTTTCAAACTATTAAATCGTGTCGCTATGCTAGGGTAGGTATTAGACGCGTTTTCAGCTATTCAAATTATATTGGCACTATGTAAAGTCGTTTTTAATGCATTTCGATCTAAAGTAAGGAATTGACGAGGTACGCCAAAGTTTATTAATTTTGCACATGAATGGGGAGGGGGCATAATGAGAATGGTTGTTTTTACATTGTTTTATCAAAAGTTTTGGAAACTACATGTTCTCTCTAGTAGGAATGGGGAATGGGTCATAAAATAATCTGTCGGAAACCCGGTTATTCTACTTAAGATTCAAAGCAGTTTTTTCTGCAGAAAATAAGCTTTGTAAAAAAATGCTTCCCTCATAATTTTGACACTGAAGCACAGATGGCTGAAGATGACAAAAACACTAACAAACAGACGCTTGTTTAAACGAAATGCAACGATTTCCCTCAGAAATCCGAAAGCTACATCTGCTCGAGCTATACCTAGATTTGATTCGTGTCGCCATCGGAGAGTTATTTTGACTGTAAAAGGAGTTTGTCCAAAATTATAAGAAACCATCAAGTAAGATCTTCAATGTGGGCGGAACTGGGATTACTACCATCGTGAAGAGTCTGGGAAAAATTTCGGTATAAAAGGGAAAGCAACAAAAAAGATCACTGAAGGACTGAGGACAAATTCTAATTGTCGAAGCCTGCATGAATGTCGTCATAGATCTCACCAGGGTTCATCTTCCCAAGAGAGAGAATGTAAGAGAGCTGATTACTGTACCGCCGCCTTATTCATGGTGCATATGCAATAAGAACGGGTGCATAAATCACGAATTATTTTTAAAGTGGTTTATACAGTTTTCGGAATGATCTCATAGGACAAAAGAGAAGCAAGTTATGTTGCTCTTAGTCCGGCCATGTAAAGAGAATTGGGCTTATGGATGTAGGAAAAGAAAATGGAGTAGTCGTGCCGTGCTTCCCACCCCGCTGCAATATCGCTTTCATGATAAAGTGGAGGAATGACTCAGATCTCATCCGGGAAGAACTATAACAAACTGCTAGGTAAAATGCTATAACTACTGCGTTGGAGCAATGATCTATCTTTCTCCACTGGACATGCACGGTAAAAGTACAGCTGTCCGTAATGCCGTTAAATTGAATGGAGCCAATATTTGGAATGTTTCAGACTATAGCCACAGCATTATAATGTTAACACAACGGGGTGATTACTTGAAGGTAAGCACTGACTGAATTACTGTTCCTACAATGAGTTTCGCAAAAGCTTTCTCTATACTTGAATACCCAGTAAAGAGGAGTGGGGAGTTTGTCTGTAGCGGCCAATGCTAGGAATACCGAACTTAACGGACAGCTTGGGGGGGGGGATTAAGGTATCCTCCGACCACCAAAGGAAACACTATATCGTGTTTCAAGCAGAGATTATAGCCATTGAAAGGGCGGTAATAGTAATACTTTCGCATAGGGACCTTCCAAGGAGTATTGTAATATATACATAAGTACAGGTAAGCGGCTATCAAGATACTAGACTCAAATAAGATTAAGTAACAGCTGCCGCGTAGTTGCGAGAGTAGTCTCCAAAGCTTCGGGCTTTACAAAAGGTTATTTGTTTCTGGGTGATGTATCCGCCAATAAGACAGCCGATGTTTCTCAAAACAGATCGGCTAGCCTCCTCTAATATCAGAAAACAGTTAAATTGACCAAAAAGCTGTTCACCTCGCCGAGTAAAGACAGAGTTTTCTGACAAGCTACAACAGAGAACGATAATTTATTGAAAGATTGGAGTCTGAGGTTATAACAGGTCACATCTTTTATGATAGTCATGCCGCAGGCATACTCATTATTGCCAACGATTTCTGTTGGAGTTATGGACGAGGAGGAAGTTGAAACCGTTTAGCATTTACTTTACGAATGCCCAGTGTTCGCCAAGATTAGATTTCAGACACTTGGAAACCACTTTCGAGAAGGCTTGGCTGGGTACAGGCTGAAGGACCTAACCAGGTTGCTTAATAGCTGCGGTTGGTTCCATAAATCAATGCGCGCCACTGCCACAACCGTGTCAGGTGCGGTTTATATAAGGCCGACCAGTATCAATCCGGTCGCTAAGACAACCTAACCTTCAAAGCCTACTTGCGAGCAAGTAAAATTTTATTACATAAACGGCTTTCGTAAGACGGAAAAATGGCCTAATAATTAACACGTATTCCAACGAAAGATGTGTCTGGAGAAGAAGAGCAGTCCAAATCATCACTTCTGGTTTAAAGTCGAACTTTGGAACTTCAAATATAAACGCTGCCTATACCTTCGAATCCTGAACCCCCCTCTGCTGATAATACCCGAAAAATATCTCTACCGAATTCATTCATATTACATTTTAACATAAAACCACGCAATTGCCTGACATCATCACTAGGTTTATCCACTTCCACGCCTATTTCAGAGCTATCTGCACCATCGACATATGCTTTGTACTCTTCGCCCAGATCATACCTGTCCCAAAAGGATCTGCTAGAAAATGGGTTCTAAACGCCGAAAGAACTAGAACGCCAATTACTGGAGACCGTAAAACGAAAAAACAACCAATCGACTATATTAAAGAAACAAAAAATCAATGGTACGGAGTCCGCCGAAAGCGAGGATGATGATAGACTTATCAAAAGTCCGAGCAACGACGGGCCGTAGGTAGTAGGATATTGAAGTGGATGTGGTCTGTGGAGGTAAGATACCTTAAGCAGAGGTGGAAAGAGAGAAACATTCTAAATGTTGTACCAATTTGAAATTTTGTAAAATAATTCAATTCCGGTAACAGTACAGTGTTATGGTACCATTGAACTTATATGATAATGGAGCAGGGAGATCGTCATAAAGACTCTTCAATGGCTTACGGTAGGCCATCGAGTTTAGACTCGTTAGAATTTCCTTAGTTAGTTGGTTACGTATTGTGAGGAGGAGGGTCAGATGAAGGAGGAGTTAGGTTGTAAAAGTGAATCTCCAATGGATAACAGCAAGTGCATCGAGTTTGGGTTCGTTTGACTTAAAATATAAAAAGCATTCTGCTAAACACTAACAAGAAAATTGGAGGAAAGGTATTTTGTTTTCAGCTCCCATCCTAATGCTGCAGGAGTACAGCTTGCCTCCATCGCAATACTTGAGAATGTGCTGATTTTAAAACAAAAAATAGGTAAAAAAACTTATAAGTTAAACGGTTGATGTACTTAAAACTATAAAATAGGTATGGATCATAAATGTGGGGTTTACTGAGATTAGGTAATGTCTGCTGATAAGAAATCACATAGGACCAAGAAGAGTGATGTCCACTAGTGTCGGAGGTCAAAATTCCATTTTGGTCGATGTATCAGCAGAATAAGGAAGTAATCAGAGGCTTTGATCAGCCTTAAACAAAACTGGTATGCCTCAGATGTGTAGATTCCTCACGATGTATTTTTCGCTATCAAGGCAAATGATAATCAAATTCAAAATAGCTTTTGAATTCAAAAGGTAAGAGCTGAAGGCCATGAAGACTGCCGGTTTTATCTAAGAAAGATCATAGCCCCTGACTACTTACTTATTCACCTACATATGTCACCTTTTTCACTATCGGAGCCCTTCGAAGTGCTAAGCGAAGTGAGTCAAGAATGCAAGCTGTTCCCTTTACTTTTTTTGATCGTCATTAATGACGTATTGTGCAGCGCGCTAGATGATAACCAATTGTGAGGTAGTAGACTGAAACTTTTTAAATTCCTACGCACCTGGCCTGACCTGTGTCATCTATCCAACAAACAGATTCATTTAGCCGAAATGTCGGAAGCCCTGAGTAGATAATGTCGCAGAGCGGGGCTTACGATAAATTCCTCTCAAACCAAAGTTATAAGCTTGGATTCCAGGAGACAAAATAAAATTTATCTTGAATAAAGGATTAACTGTGTTATCACGGAAGTTACAGCAGACAGCGGAGCCGAATAAGCCTCGAGTTGCATCTGTTTTGTCGCATGGCTGTTTAACATTGAAAATGACCTGCCAAATAATATGTTAGCTACAATCCTTGGTCAACTGGTTTCCCCGACGCATCCTTCACATCCATTGACGGAAGACCTGAGTCACAGGCCAAGACGAGATAGACATCGGTGTTTGAAAACGAATACCGCAATATATAGGCCACACACTAAGAAATGGGCCAAACAGCAGCACTCAGTAGCAGCCTCTAGATTGAAACGCGCACAGGACCCAAGGAAGGTGCCGAATTGGACGACCCTGGAGCACATGGAGAAAATCCGTAGAGAAGGAAAAATATTTCGGTAACGGTTCAAGGCGTTTGTACAGAACCGGATCAGGTGAAGAGTGGATGTCGAAGGCCCACTGCGAGTAAAAGAAGCCAGAGAGAGAGAGAGTTTTGTACTCTTCTACAACTAGGTCACCATTCTGCGCGAGACATTGCTCGAAGAGAAAGAGTACCACACCCTGAGGTGTTAATATTAGCTAGAAATATGAAAATTATAAACAAATTAAAGGAACAAAAATAGAAATTGCCGCCGCATAAGCCATGCTAACTTAAGCTATCTTAGCTAACTGCAGCACTATTTCTTAAACAACTCCTAAGCAACTGTGTGTACTGCGCGAATACGGAATATTCTATCCAGCTGGGTTCTTCTTAAAATATCGATATTAGTATTGAGGTGGGTTCAGCCGTATAATACGGTAAGTGGGCTTCTCAATACAGGATAAATCTGAAAACTAAGGTCCTTATTTTTGTCACTACCTGATTTTATTTAATCTTATGAAGTGTTTTGATGTATGAAATGTTGTTACTTAGCAATCATTCTTGTAAAATGATTTTTTTTACAATCTGTGCCATTGTAAATTACCGGCACAATTATCTTTGTTTATTTCATGTGCCATACATTTAAGATATTTCCACTTTAAATAACACTTGTGATATAAAAATGCTGTGAAAAACTCCAATTAGCTCCCATTTATACTTTTCCCACATGTGATAGAAACAAAAGGCAACCACAAAAAAAGTGTCCTAGTTCCCGGTTCTTTTGAATTCTAATAGTCTGTTCGTGTTCAGTTTTTACTAACAACGACTTTAAACGATTGACTGCACATTCACCTGATTCACTATGAAGTGAATGCAAACTGTAATAACATATAGCATCCGGCTGTGATGTAGTAATGTGTCATCGCTCGTTTTACCAGTCAGTTCCACAGAGATTCACATATAAATCATCTTTCAAGTGTCACTTCTTCTTACATGCAAATAAAGGTTTGTTCGAAAGCGCTCTGGCAAGAAACATACCTACTTCTACACGTTTATCTGCCAGTTGTATGAACGTGATTCTAGATAGCAGCACCAGTACCAGATTCCGCTGTACCAATTTTTGTAGAATGCATGAATGCCTGCAATTAAGCCTTTTTTCTGACTCGCTTTTAATCACAAGCAAAAAGACGAACGACAAGGAAATTCCTGCAAGATGACTTTTAAATGCCATGGCAAACCACATCCTTAGCAGCTGAGGACGCTTTAGCTGTTATCGCTATTTTATGAGATTTGTAGAATTCTTTTTTTTTGTCTTCTTTGGCCTTATCCTAGTCATGGTGTTGGTAAAATGCGGATAAGGATGCTTTACTATAAAAATATGAGTATGGTTGAGATGTGTCTAAATAAAGCTGTGTAAAGCCAGCCACAAACTTTTAGCTTTTTAATCGTACATTCGATCTTTCGGGTAAATTAAGGAGGTTGAGTTTACATATAATCACCGAAAAATTTGCCTTACTTTTCAAAATATTTGCAGACACCGAACACAGGGGAGGGGGCAGGTGTTGGCAGGCCAGAATATAAAACATTATATATTAAATTCGTTTTATCAGATATGATAAAGTTGTTTTATAAACTTTGATAGCTAGTCTTTATTGTTTACGACATCCTACTTCGGGTATTATTTCAAAATGACAATTTGGTTTCCATCCTGACCACAGTAGTAAAGCTGCCTTGATGAAATTATGTACTGATAAAAGCATTCGATTACGTGAATCACAATCATCAACTAGGATTATACTGCTCCCGGTTTGTGAAATTGGGGGACGCAAAATTCATGTGAATTAGGGTCACTTGTGGTATTCCACAACGTTCTATCATATTCATCGAAATTCAAGTAATAAAAAAATAGAGTACCCACCTCATACACTTTCGACGGATATTGACATCCCTTTTCGCTTTGATATAAAAATTTCCAGTGTAGATATTTTGGACTTTGAAAAAATTAAAGACAATAAATTCTGGTAGTTAGAAAGTGAGATTCAAAATGAATAGTTTAACAAAATTTTATTAAATTATATGCACTTTACACAATAAAGAGATATTGAAGAAAGGCGGTCTTTTCATAATCTCCTTGGTTTAGATAGTTTATATAAGTTTTTTTTTTTGGCCATTTTTCTTATAACGTAGCACAAGAGGTAATATTAAGGATTAATAAAGTAGTACGTAGGATAGTCTGTAAGATTTCTCCTGTAAAAATAAACAAAAATTTAGAGTACTATTGTATATAGTCAGTAAGTTTTATGTATATATTAATGTAAGCTAGTTGTTTGTTAATAGCATGTAAGTTCTGTTATTGTTAAAATTTGGTTTAATAAACATTCTAAAAACGCAAAACAACGTTCAATCCTTGGACCGCTCCTTTATTCATAAATAATAATATTCTTAATATCACTGAAGATGTTAAAATATACTTGTTAGCTAATAATAATTGCCTGTATCTTTTCGGGTTAATTGAGGACTCCTTGCACTGAGAACTAAGGGGGTCGATCCGTGTATATAAGTGAAAAACCTCTCATTGTCAAGGCGTACTTAAACAAAGTAAAAGTAAACCAATTTTTCTGATTTTTTTTTTATTGAGAGACTAAAAGTACAGATATTTTTTTTTTTTGTGAAAAGAAAAAATCAAAATGGTTTCTATAAGATAACATTTTTGGCTTCTATCTAAACCTCATTTTTAGAAAAAATCTCGAAAAATAAACAAGAGTGGGAATATTTTCGATTTTATTCGCGTCAAAAAATAATTTATTCTGCGAATTTATCTATTTTTTCCACACTCCTTGAGCAATCTTACATAAAGTGGTAAAAAGCCCTCTTTCGAGATATTCGCGTCTTTTACTTTTAACAACAGAAAAACTCATTTACACAACTAAATAATGAAAAGAATATAGATTTATTGATCGGGAGACTGGCCGAATCCGTCTGGGTGCGTCTGGAGTCCGACGCAATCGCACGAGTCTACCTATATATTGGTTTTAAGTGTGATGAAATTGGAATATCGTAAAATAGATTTAGGTAGATGTTCTTAAGACCCTAATGAACTAATTTATGGAAAGGAAAGAAATGGAACAATTCACTTCTCTTTACAGGTATCAACCCCCTTAATGCATATATCTGCTTGGTTCTCTAGAATATGGAATTTAAAAAAAAAATTGTAGTTATGTACGCCTTTAAATAACATGTTTTTTCGATTTTGAAATTTTATCATTGTTTAAATCCGTATTTTGGGCAGAAATCAAAGCAAGCAAATGTCAAACGTAGAAAGTCAAGTCCTATGGTGAATAAGTGTGGTGAAAATGTGTAACGAAAACATTTAGAATTAAGTGGCTGAAGTTTCTAGAACTAAGCTGAGTAGTATAAATAGCGCTGAGTAGCAGCCTGGTTAGTTGGTCGTGATTTAGACTGCGAAGAGTACATGTGATACTGTGAAGAGTTAGTTGTATATTAGCCAGTGAAGTGATAAGTGTAATTAAGTAAAGTGCAACGATATATTGGGAAGAAAACGTGTAAAGGGAGTTGGGTAATTGTCTAGTTTAGCAGTCACAGCTCCGATGACCTTGAAATTTTAATATGTTATATTATTCGTTATCCCGAACAAGAATGTATATACTTATTGGGAGCGGAAATCATAAAGAAGCATAGTTTTCTTATGTTGAAAATTTACATGTTTTTTCAAAAGTAGCCAGAAAATAACACGTTCCGTCAAATTTTTATTAGACTTTCTGGGAGGAAGAGGTGTTTTAATCAGGTTTTTAGTTGCTTTATTAACTGAGGGGCTGCCGCCCCCTACCCTCGCCTGACATTTATCGGGAGTTGTGAAGTGAATAAAACTGTGAATATCTGTGATTGAAAATAAGTGTGTTAATTAATACGTCGAGCACGAAGAACACCATTTACATTACAGTACCTATATCGTTTCAAGAATATTTGATACAAATTTGGTGTACAAATTCTAAAAATTGACAATGTTAACAACATTTTTGTAATATCGCCTATGTTTAAATGTTATCTCTCTATCTAGTACCTGAAATCTATGCGTGGTGCGGAAGAAGAACTTCTACCGATTCGAGACAACGATTGCAACTAGACCCACACTTTAAAGTGGAACCACCACCGAACTACCAACATTAGCTTCTCTGCAACCCGCAGTGGGCTTTTTATAGTAATCTGTTCTCAGCAGAAAAGAACCATGGGTGGAATTCGAACCTTGAATCTCCGGATTGGATGGCAGATATGCTATCACTTACTCTACCGATGATTTAAAGTTTTAATGTTTTGCAAGACTTTAAACACTTAATATCTCAAAATAACGTATCAAAAATCGGTACCCAAAATATTCTTAAATCTCTCCACCCGATTGACTCAACTTTTTTGTTCTTTAAAAAAAGAATTATTTTTCAAGCATAGAATGACAACCATTTGACGCAAAACTTAGGTTAAAAACATAGAAGTACGAGGGGATGTCCAAAAATTCGCGGAATGGATAAGATGTAAATTAAATAGAAATACAAAATTATTTTTCTTTTTCAATATAATTCCCCATAAGCTCAATACATTTTTTAGATCTAGAAATTAATTTCTCAATTCCATAAAAACAATATTTTTTGCTTTGCTTTCAAAATGGGCTGAAATAGGCTGTTTGACTTCATTGTCGTTGGAAAATTTTCTTCCCCTTAGCTCTCTTTTTAAATTTGGAAACAAACTAAAATCACTAGGAGCCAAGTCTGGACTATAGGTTGGGTGAACTAAAGATTGAAACCCTTGTTTGTATAGAGCAGCCATCGCAACTCTGCTCTTGTGAACGGGCGCATTGTCTTGCAAGAGCAGAGTCAATTTTCCTCTACGTTTTTCCTTTTTCAACTTTTCCATTATCGAAGCATAGTCTCTCCAGTAATTGTAGAACCTTTTTCTTTGTAGTCTACTAATAAAATTCTTTCACAGTCTCAAAAAACTGTAGCCATCAACTTTCCAGCCGATTCTGACACCTTAACCCTCTTAGGGGGTGGTGTACCCTTTTTATGCCCTTGCATCTACTCTCGTTTGGACTCAAGTTCGAAGTGATGAACCGGGTAACAATCTTCTTTAAAAACGGGGTAGGTTCGTCGCCACACAGTTCCAAAAAATGCTTAGACGTGTCGACTCGATGTTGGTTCTGCGGCGGCGTGAACACCATCTTGCACTGACTTTAGTTATGCCAAGATGATCGTATAGAATTCTCAAAATGGTGGTATATGATACATCAACTAATGCAGATAAGTTTTTCTTTTTCAGACGAACATCTTTTAATAGTAATTTTTCGACTTTTTCGATGATGTTTGACGAGGTGGCCTCGATCAGCCCAGGGCGTGGATCATCTTAAATCGACTCTCGACCGTGTTTAAAAAGACTATGCTACTTGTAAATCATGGTTTTATCAGGGCACTGATCACCATAAACGACTTACATCTTACTCATTATAGTCTGAGCAGATTTTAAATTTTTTCCATAGTCGCGGTTTTTTTCCAAAATTACTTGTTTGAAGGGCGATAACTCTTAAACAAATGACATCATAGACTTGAAATTTCGCTAATGTTGAGTCACTAATTAGCGAGGTGTACGGAGATAATTTTTAATCCCGCCCCTTCCCCTTCATTCCGCGGACTTTCGGACCTCCCATCCCATGTTACACCGTCCTCTATAATTTAGCGTAAATAAATTACTTCTGGACAGAATAGGTATATAAATATAAAATATTTATAGTATAGTATAACAAAAAAATTTATAATGGGAGAGCTGTGACATACAGACAGATGGAAGACTGACGGATATACCTAAGGTATAAGGGTTTAAGTCGTCGGTGGATTAAGTGATAACGTGTCGGCCAACTTATCAGGAGGTCCTTAGTTCGAATCCCACCGACAGCGATCTATGATTGTTTTCTGCTGACAACAGATTGCGATAAAAAGGCCATGCGAGTTGCAAAGTAAATTTCTTCTTCCGCCCTATGCCCCACAATGGGTTACGCGAACTAGAAATAAGGGTTTCTACTTAGTCGGCTACGAATTTCGAAAAATTTAATGTCTTGTTTCGAGATATCCATAGTAAATGTTTATAATAAAACATTTTTAACACGCTACCAATGGGGAAAAATATTCTATACATCAAAAACAGAATCACCCCAATCGGTCCAGATGTTAAGAAGTTAGGCCAAAGTGTTCTTCACGCGTTAATGAGTTTGGTTCCGCCCCTCACTTATTCGCGCCTCAGTTCATAAGTTTTTTATTATGGGGGAACATACTCTATATTATATCACAAAATAAATCATTAATCTAATTGAATACATGTTTAGTTAGCAATTAGTATGAGAGTTAGGCTCTTTAATCCAGCAAAAATGATTTTTTGAGTATGACAGGAAAATTCTGACATTACCAAGTTACTACATAAATTCCAAAAATTCCAAATTGAAAAAATATATGAGATCGCAAGTGACATAATTTGAAATCCGCCAGCAAGAAAAACGAGTGTACATGTGGATTGGATGATGATTCGCGCCATCAAGTTCAACACTTTTACCGTTACTGTACGTCGTTTTCTTATAGAGGCAAAAGTAAATTGAAATGTTTTGTGAAGAAATTAGTCTAAGTTCATTATGATTAGTTGGGCTGTGATTGGTCATACTTTGATAGTTAAGTTCCATTGTGAGACCACATTGGGTTTAGATTCCTGTCCCCGTGAATAAGCACCTAAAACTAATTGAACTAATAAACCGAACTACGTCCTTATTATCAGTAGAACTCACTTCGGTTAGATCTTCAAAAAAGAGGGAACTGAAATATCGGCTCCTACCATTGACAGTTGCAGAGGAGCTGAAGAATAGACATCTTTTTTATCTTGAGGGCAATGATGAAGCAATGGCCCGTGTCGCTTAAGCGAGATAGGTGAATGACCGTTTTTCATTTGAATTCTTGATGAATATTCTTTTGATAATCAGCTTCTTACGGGCCGTTCAAGTATTACCTCCGTAACGCATGATTTCAAGATTACTGACCGCCCTCTCCCCTTGTAACGCGCTGTAACGTTTCGCGTTACCCCCCCCCCCTCCCTCCATCCTAGGGTTACGTAGCACTCAGATGATTATTTTTACCTAAAAATGTCAATTATATTGTGCAAAATACCGGAATAAGAAACAATGTAAGTCAAACGAAATTTCAGCCCACTTTTGCCCTAATGTGTGTGCGTGAAATTCGTAAGTTCATGGCTTCTTGTAGTTTAGTTGGTTTTGTTTAACCGCAACGCTCGAAATCTTAGAGTCCAAACTGTGGACTCGTGGTACACGGCTTATTGTGGTTATATGCCTTTTCTGTATACTCACGCGACGCGACTCTTTTCGAATGTAAAAAGTTGCTTGACCCCCCTCCCATAACGCAACATAACGTTTCACAACCCCCCCCCCCCCCCCACCCCCACCCTTAACACCCGTACTACTTGAACCGCCGCATCCTTATGCTTCATTTTTTTAAGTTTTCGCAGAAAGAAAATAAACGACGGAACTTGAATGTCTTGCTTTTGAATTGCTGCAAGCTATACGACCTAGAAATGGTGTAGATCTTTTAATTTATTAAAAACTCACGAGCACACTGAGGCTCGAACACTGCAACCATGGCGTAGTGATCGTACCACTCAACCAATTGACCCAACTCTGTCTCCAAATAGAAGCTTCGCCATCTATGAAGATGAATGTGTCGCTCAGCTACATTGCTCCGTCTTCCAGTACTTTTAATGCTAATTAAATAGGCATAATTTCTGCTAAAAAAAGGCTTGGGTATGTTAATGTTTTAATGTTTTATGGCATACTTCCATCTAAAATTTTGGTGTGTCCGTAGACGGTACGTGTCGGAATAGGTACTAAATTGAACCCAATGACGCTTAAGGATACGGTTAGGTTGGTGAAGAGTTCCAACGGCGTGAGGTGCAGGATAGAATTAAGGGTATTCCTCCTACGATACGTGTAATCAGCAGTGCTATCGTCCAATTCTAACATTTAACAAACAGTTATAAGTACGTCTCTCAAATATATCAACATTAAAATGTGCCAACTATTGCAAAATGTATATAATTCCCCCACCGCACACACATTTTGTGTAAAACGTAAAGGTACTGCATAACCTGTGAATTTTCTTGGAAAATAGCGCATTCAAATGAACGATAATTAAGCACTCAGAAATGGTGCAGAAAAAAGGATTTTTTTTCTATCTCTGAAATACGCCAAAGAACATATTTCGGTATACATACATGACCATTACGAAATGCTCTTTGAAAATCCTCACAATTACAAACGCGACCTGCCAAAAAATCCTTTTGGAACGACGACAAATTTTCGGTAAATTCAATAAAAATGGCGCTGAATTGCATCAACCGGGAGCAGTACGGATTACAAAGGCACACACGTCCCAAGTAAAATTGTTGACAATCTCATCAATCAAGGCTCAGAGTTTATTTATATTTGCAAAGGCAGCTCCGATAACGTATTGATTTTTTTTTCGTCCTGCTCCCGATGAAATATGTATAGGGAGCGAGAGCTTAGATGGCTCCAACGGAACAGTACGGCTTCAGCTCCCAGTTTGACTTTAATAAAGGTCAAATTGAATTTAATGTCAAAGAACTCATGTAGAAATATTTGCTCCCCCATAAACGATTATGATTGAATGATGGAATTTAAGCAAGAGGTTTTTTTTTTGAATTGATGAGGGCAAATTATTAATATCCTTGAAATGAATGAGACCTTGCTAGAGCGGAAGTTTAAGTGGGCCTTTCGTTCCATTAATGACCTATTGAGTGCCCTTCTGAATAATAAATGATAAATTCCATCTTTACGATGCTATCCTGCTGCTCTTGAACAAAAGGATATCAAATGAATGCTTTTTATGTCCTCCTGAGTAGGTCAACATGAGCATTTGCCCTTTTTGCCAATTATCCTCGGCAATTCTTCATCAAGTAATTTAGCGTTGTTTGAAGTTATGGTGGCTGAAATGGAACGTACATTTTCATTTGAAGAGTTTATAGTACAATAAAGGACAAATTAATGACTGGAGTTGAGGTTTTCGGGAAACTTATTTAAAATAAATAAATTGTTTCTTCAGAAATTTGTAAGCTACGAGAAAACTTTTGTGGGATATGTGGCGAAAGAAGTGCTTCACTCGATTTTAGACAACAGTTGCCAGTGGACTTTAGATTATGAGCCAGCGACATTAATTAAGAAACTACCAAAATTTCCTACTATTGGCCTTTTTATCGGTATCTTTTGTCAGCGAAAACTAACCATGGGTCGGCGCCGGTGGGGTTTGAAACCGAGACCTCCTGAATTGAGGTCGCACGGATTCATTACCACGAAATTCTGCAACTTATTAAAATGAGTACCTACGCGAAAACATGGGTACTCTTGTCCGCAAACAGAACAAGAATAAGTCAGTTATTTCAAGCTTCTCTTGCTTGCTGTTACGACGTCATCGCTCTGACCAAAACCTGGCTTCATTCTGATTTTCATTTCTGGTTTTTTTTTCTCGCTATGGCTCTGGTGGCGGACTTCCTTAAGCAACTTCTTGTGAAGATGAACATTTTCCTGCTCTGTTGTAATATTTCTCCAAAGTTGACAAATTACGTTGATATAGACGATAATTACCTTTCCTTAAATTGTCTTAGCGCTAAAGACTCCCATTTCCTTGACGCCATCTCCTGCTCTGCTTTATATAGAATGCATTATGTAAAGAACTGTACGAGAAGGTAGTTAGATCTCATCTTTAACACTCTAATCCAATCGGCTTTTCGAAGCTTGTACCCTATCGACAGCTGACAGCTCCCAATTTTCATTGCTTCCTGCTATGATGATTCTAATATTGCTAATAATATCAGATCAGTGCGTTCTTGATTTTAACAGAGCAAACTTTTCTGATCATATGGACAGGATCTTCTATTTACACTGTAGAGACACGTCAGCTTACTGCGATTTCGTCAACTGTTATGACAGCTTTTTAGCGTTGGCTTCATCGTTACACATAGAATACCTTAATAGTGTTCGCGTGTAATTTGCATAATGATCCTCGTAACTTCTTCAAATTGGTAAATATGAAGAAGAAAAATTGACAACTTATTTGTCTACAATATGGTACAATGGGCCAATAGGCCCGATATAGGCACAACTTTGCGTTGTGTTTTGAGTGAGCCTTTTCTTTTTGCCATTTTGTGCCTTTCCTGGAAGAGTTTGGACATATTTGAAATCGTCCCGCTGTCACCATTCCTATGCAAAATATATCTCATGATGTTATCATGGATAGTATAATGGAATTTAAACTGAAATTTTCATTTGGTCCTGACTGTGTTCCCCCTGCGTTCGTGAGGTCATGCTCTGCCGTCTTACTCACTCCAATGAAACTCATCTTCAACAAGTTTCTTCAGGCTGATAGATTTCCTACTATATGCAAGAGCTCTTTTATGATTATTGTTTATAACAGGGGTTGATAACAAATTATAGGCCGATCGCAAAGCTTTCGTGCATACCCAAGGTTTTCGAATCTGTTATATATTTTGACCAGTGTAAAGGGTCTAATCAGCATGACTTTCTACTTGGTAGGTCGACGACAACTAACCTGATTGAATTTACATCCCACATAATCTCTGACTACAAACTAGGTCTCCAGACCGACTGGTCTAAACCGACTTCACCAAGGCATTTGATAAACTACCTCAATCTGTGATTTTGTTCAAACTTAGAAAGATGGGTTTTCTGCCTTCATTGATCGATTGGATGTTTTCTTACTCAAAGAATATGACATATAGTGTATCTTTACGAAGCACCTTATCTAGTGGTTAGTGCTTCATCACGTGCACCGCAGGGTAGCCATCTGGGTCCGCAGATATTTATTCTTGTCATTGACGGTATTGTTCCCCTGATTAGGCACTGCAAAGTATTAATCTATGCGGACGATATGAAAATTTTCTCTTGCTATAGAAACAGTTATAACTCTTCCTGCATTAAGGATGATTTAAATATCTTCATGCACTGGCGTGAATCTACTATCCTCCAGTTTAACTTGGAAAAACGTAAAGTTATGTCATATTCTCTAGGAACCACAATCAGCTCGTTTTTAATTAGACCTTTGCGGAAACTAATATCCGTCGATTGCAATCCGTTACTGAGCTTGGCCTGAAGCTTGACGAAACAAACTTAATTTCACTCTAAACTTAAGGTACGCAAATTTGGGTTATGTAAAGGGGTGTTCAAATAGTTTTCTGATCGGCGGAACTTAATTTACTTATTATTTTCTCTGGTTAGACCAATTCTCGAGTATGCTTCCCAGGTTTGGTCACCTCGCTATGCTGTCCATTCTAGATGTATTGGAGCTTTCTTAGATTCGCATGACGAGACCTCCCCTGGAATAAGCTACTCAAGCTTGCTCCTTGTGTGGATCGCCTCCGGTTTCTTAATATGCACTCTTTGGAAGAACGACGTCGAATTTATTCACCAGCTTTTGAACTCGAATATAGATTTGCATGCTCTCACAGGTAAGGTTCCTTATAGACACACCCCGGATAACTTTATGATATTACCTTCACTACATGTCGTTCTTTTCCGGTCTACCTGTGGTATGCATAAGCCTATAAATCGCATAGAGCCTTGAATATATTTTTGACCTAACTTTTACTAAGGATGCTCTGAAACGATCTCTGTTCTCTGTGCATCCTTGATTGTTGTGTGTGTACTTATTCTAGGTTTGACTATAGATGTTTTTTGCATAGTGATTTGGGAGTCTCATTCACATCAATATATTGTTATATTATGAGGTCAACTATTTCTTGGCTCCTGCCGAGATGTGCGCTTTATGCGATAAAAGGGAAATTCTTAAAAAGAGTATATGCTATGGTATAAGAATAATATATAATTATAGAGAAGGAGTTGGATTAATTGGTTGGTGCTGGCCCGATCACCAAGCCATTATTCCCAGGGTCGAGACTCGGTCTCCCCGTGGATTTAAAAAAAATTCATTCCTTCTCTGGGTTGTTGTCTAGCTCGCAGCAATGCAAAAACAAGCCTTTCAAGTTTCCTCACTTCCCTTACTGTAATTGCCGTCTGGCTAAAACCATGCTAAGGCATCAAAGGGTTGTCCCCTAGGCTTTGACCACATCAGAAAAATAAAATTAAAAAGGTGTAGGGGCAGTTTTGCAGCCTTGAGGTAGGCTGGCATTAAAATTATGGAGAATAGAAGTAATACTCTTACGATCCGAAGGAAAGGTCTCAAACCAGGTTTGTTGGGATCGAGACGAAATGCTAAAAGTTTTACTGTAAGAGCATAGCGCCAGACTATATCATAAATCTTCAAAATATCAAACGCAACTTATCAAGCTACATTCACTTTAGATCGTTACTAAATCGGCAATTGAACATTCAGCACAAAAGCTATATTTTTTCCCTAAATAAAATGGTAATTTTCAAGACATGTGTTTCATAAGGTAATTTGAATACCTTTAATAGAATCGAAGCGATTGCTATTGGCATATATGTAGTTAGAGCGATCGCTTGCTTTAAGTTCTTTGGGAACTAGATGAATATAAGCAAGTTTTGTAAAGCTAAAAAGAATACCTGGAGAATAGGATAAATTGAACATTTTGTCCAGAGGTTTAACCAGAGATGAAGCGCAGCTCTTTAGAAGTAGAGGCGAATTATCATTAGGTCTCGCAAACTTAGGCACACCAAGGTTCACAGGAGTTCTAAAATCCTCTTGTTTAAGGAAATTGTGCGGCCCTTAATTGTTGTATGCGATAGTAAACCTACATAGTGGATGGTAGATACAAACTAGTAGCTGACACGTTTATCACTTTTAATTAATTCGTATATACATCTTCACTGCAAACAAGAGATGGCATTGATGTAGATGTAAAAATGTCTTTAATAGTCTTATCCTTTTATGGCATAGTTGTTTTCTAATTACTGTTTAGTTTAAAGTCGAGAAAAGTTTGCAAATTATGTCTTTGTCAATCGGATGAAGTTATTTTACCCACCCATGCCCCACGGAGTGTTAAGGAAACGAGAAAAAGCCTATCATTTGCTATCATAAATCTTAAAACAGAATTACATTAATTTTGTGCCTTAAAGTAAATGTGGCATTATTCCAAATATTTTGTAATTTGTTCGTATAATTTTCGAGGGTAATTGAGGTTAAGTCAATCTAGGTCTTTTATTCTATTTTGAAATGAACGTGGCAGATAATTAGTTTTATTAAAACGTTTTTCCTTTAAATCCGAAATCACCAAACTATCTCTAGAACCAGATACTCCAAATGAACACATACAAACTAAAGAAAATGAAATAAAAATCTGGGACAACAGGGGATGAATTCATGAGGGTCAATTTATTGCTATCGTCGCTTTCTTAAGGGAATGCACTTTCTGTCGTTTCTGATATCAGAAAATTCTGGCCAAAGGCCAACCATAATACTGAATAAACAGCCTTTCCCGAAGGCACCCCACAGAACTGTTTACTGAGGGATAGAGCTATAGGCTTGCCTTGGCCACAAATTTCGGAATATGAGATGTGCATGAATTATGGGTTTTTCTACTGCCACCCCATATCTGTACGATTTGATAATGTTCCCGTGGCTGTGCTGTCATCTGCCGTCTGTCGCCTTTACATTTTATGAAAAGGACATTTTTCTCCCCACATTTAAGGACATTATATGTATCAAGTGTAGATCACAATATATATTCACACCTAAGAATAGTTCAATGGGAACGAAATCGATTATGTTTGTGTGATGGCAAATAAAGGAGAATTGAAAAGAATATTTCCTTTCAATATTTAGGTCAATGCTTCTTCTTTCTGTTTAATTTAAATTAAGGCTATCACCAGTATGTCTGCATATCGATTGGCTGTCATATATAAGAAAACGGATAAATCTGGTTTGATATGAAACTGGCAAAGAAAGATGTCTTCTCCCTTTATGTTTTGTGCAGTAAAAGAAACATAACCTAAAAATAATAAAAATTTAAGTTGGCAGAGACAATCTCTTAGAGACGCTTCTGCTGAATTAAAAAAAAAACATTCACGTAACTAAGGAATAGAAATATTCGGTGAACATGCGAGCTTTGGACTGAAATAAAATCCATAAAATGATGCACTTAACAGCATCCCCTCTATTCAATAAATCGCAAATAATGAGGATGAAGCATCCCTTCCGCACCCTCTTATCTCTGTTTTCTCGGAGCACCCAAGTGGTAATAGTCAGACTGCAATTTCAATACACCACGTTGATGGCAAATACCATTGTTCTAAAGGCCCTCAATGGCGTTCATTTAAGCACTTTACGTGAATTTTTCCGCTTGTGATCTTGCGATTTTCTTCAGTTCCCAATACTTATCAATAATGTTCATCGCTATTGTGCTTGAATTTGTTCTCATGACTACATCGTTTCAGAGAAAAGTGTTCAATTTTGTTGATAATTTCGACTTTTGTGTGTTTTATGCTATTTTCATAATGTTTTTATAGAAGTGTTAATTTTTTATGGCTGCACTTTAATCGGTAGAGAAATTAATCTTACATGTAGTAACAAACTATTAGAATAAAACATTTCCTCTAGAATTTCTTTGCATACGAAAGATATGAACATCTAGGCTTCCCTTTTCTATAATAACAAATCACACAAGTTTCAAGTTTCGAAAGAAGGGAATAAGGGGTTAGAAGTCAAACAAACAACATAGATTTTTAGAGAAATTGTGAAGTTTTATTGATCGCCTTAGAGCTAAGCGAGCTTAGTTGACTTTACTTAATTTTTTATAAGAGAGTCGGAAACACCAATACACTAGTATCTTCTGAACTTGTTATCTTTGCTCTTTCGAAAAATTATTGCCACGTCAAAAATCCAGTTTTACGCGCTGACTGATCCAATCAATTCAGCAACTTAAATAGCTTACCACAAGCTACTTGGCAACGCCTTTAATCAGTGGTGGATCTGCGCCCCCCCCCCCCCCCCCCCTCCAAGACCGTAACTGTTTTTTTTCTTAATGAATGTTCGGAAAAGATGTCATTTGTGAAAGTATTTTATTAAAAATCTTGAACACGTCAATAGCAATATTTGAAGTTCTCGCCAGTTCAATCTTAAGTTTCCAAAAATCTCTTTTTAGCGTACGTATATTCAAAATTTCATCTTAATTGGATTATTATTGAGAGTGAACCTCACTACAATCGTCAGCAACACCCCCCACTCTTAAGACAAAAACAAAAATATAGCTGCGCGCCTGATAAACGCAATGGCTTAGTAATTAGTTTCCATGCAAAAATATGTAATGTGGTCGAGCCTCTAATCATCTAGAGCAATGTCAAAACCTATGCACCTGTTTTTGCGTTTTTAATTGTTAAAGCATACAAAATTTAAAAAAATCGTCATATATGTAAGTAGTTTTGTAAGGAGTTATACAATATCTTTAAATATACAACCTTTTGCAAACATTTTAAAGTTTTAAATTAACAAAGACAGTACGAAATACTTTTAGAGCTTTTAAGCATTCCTCACATTAAGTAGCGTGAGTTTGGCCATCACTGATCTAGAGTTTTACACTCAACAACACAAATATTACCAATAGCTGTTGTCGGCGACTTTGATTTGGCCTTGTGACGTAATAATGTTGACCATAACTGGTTATGATAGATTCCTACACCTGATCGTAAATAATCTGTACATTGTATGAAACAAGTCTGCAATAGTAGTAGTCGAATAATTACCGGAATTTTACTATGCTTTTGTGTACGTTATATGGTGTTTCCCGCGACTTACTGCAGTATACCTCTCCCACTATAACTGAGAGAGCGCCCAAGCGAAGTGGTGGTATACATAGCGTGGATAATCGACGATGATTTGGTACACAGTAAGTAATACAGTTTGGCAAGAAATACTCAGGGGGGGGGGGGGGGGAAGACAACCCTAGCACCTCTATGGATTGGGGTGGGAAGGTAGTGACATTTAAAAATAATATAAAAAAACGATCAATATCAGTATAGAATACTTAGTTTTCAGAGTCGCTGAGTTGAATAATAACACCCCCGATGCCAATAAATATTGAGAGTTGCTGACACATCTAGGGGTGCGAATAGGAGTGATATGCTAAAATAATTGAAAACGACACTCGCTTACAAAAAGTCTGAGTAACGGCTGGCAGACCCAGTAAGTATATTCTATATTTTTATGTGATGTGAGTATATATTTATAATCCAGCATAACTCTGGACCAATTGACAAGTCACGCAACTGCCCTAGCTCCTTCTTCGCGTCTTTCAAGGTTATCATCCCTGATACTTTGTTCAATGCGATCATTTCCCCTGAGATTTGGCCCAATGGAACCATCGTCCGGGAATTTCTTCCCAAAAATCGTTCAGGCTCTAGAGATGCTCCAAAAAACTCATCAACGAGATCACGTTATACTACGTTAATGTAACCGGCCTTCGATCAGAGACGACTTGCCTCTGTACTAGCTCTAATTTTTGATGTTTCGACGAGGTCTGTCTGTCTGAAACTTGGCTGTGTGGTATGATCGCCGATGCTGAGCTCTTCGGCCCGGTGATCGCTCCTGTCGGTGGAGGAGTACTGTGTGCTGTTCATCGCAACATCCTTGCTATGTTATTGAGATTTTGGACTCGAATATTTTGGAACTTTTTTGTATAGTTATCAGATTTATATACTTACGATTCACTTGCTTTCAGAATCGACACTCTTTCTCAAAATACTCAAATGAGTTGTTGCTCCTCGGAGATTTCAACCTGCCAACTACCTGGGTGTCAGGATGTTGACGGGCTGATTCCTTCCCAAACGCCTGCATCACAGATTTCTCTATGTTTCATCGACAGCATTACCTCTTCCGAGCTTGTACAGTGTTCCAGCATCGCTAATGATTCCGGTAGATTTTTGGATTTGCTGTTCAGCACTGACCCATGCAGCATCTTGGTCAGGGGTTTCCCGGTTCCTTTGGTTCCTGACACGTCTCATCATCCTGCGCTTCAAATTGTTTTGGGTCTTCAATCCATTACCTGCTGCATTTCCGATGACTTCTCTTTTAATTTAAAAAAGGCTGACTTTTCTATATTGAATAACTTTTTATTGAATTGTAATTGGTTTAATGTTTTTTATGAGCGGAACATTGATTGGCGGTAAGTGCTTTTTATGACAATATATTTACTTGTTTCTTTCTGTTTCTCGTTCGCTTCCTTCTTTTTCTAGTCCGCCTTGGCTCAATAGCTCGCTGAAGCATCTTAAAAACTTAAAAAATAAAGCTTGGAAGCAGTTCTGCTCATCAAGGAGCGACTCGGATTTTTTTATCTACTCACAATTGCGCGATGAGTTCAATTCGGAAATTCATGCCTCATATAATAATTACATTAACAGAATGAGGTCCATTATACGCGGTAAGCCTAAGCAGTTTTGGAGATTTGTTAACTCTAAGCGTCGCACAGACGGCTACTCTACTTTATTAAAACTAGGTGACACTGAAAGTAGTGATCCATTGACGATTGCGAACCTTTTCGGCGACTTTTTTAAGACAGCTTTTATTTCTGACAACTGCGATACTAGCTCTAAGGATTTTAGCTACTTGACATTATTTTCTGTTTCTTTATTGGAAATGAAAGATCTTACATTTGATGACGATACAGTCGCGAAACACATCAATAATTTGATAGATAGTTTTTCGTGTGGTTCTGATGGTATTCCTATTTCCCCTTATAAGAACTGTTCTTCTTCTTTGGTTTCTGTTCTTTGTTATTTATTTAATCCATCTATTTCTTTTGGAGTCTTTCCAAAATCTTGGAAATCATTCCTCCTAAAAAGAGACGCAAGAGGTATGATATTTCCAATTACAGACCCATTGCTAACTTGTGTTGTATTGCTAAGATCTTTTAGGCATTAGTTTGCGATACACTATACTTTCATTACAAACCTTTTATTGGAACTTTCCAGCATGACTTTATGAAAGGTAGGCCTTCTGGAATTCTCAAATTTCGGCTTATCCAAAATTGAGGCTGGAAAGCAAGTGGATTGTACCTTTACAGATTTTAGCAAGGCATTTGACAGAATAAGCAACCACATTTTGATTCACAAATTGACTGCCCTCGGGTTTGCATCATTTTTTGTAGACTGAGTTTGTTCTTACCTACTAAACCGGACCCAGCGTGTGTCCTTCCGTGGATCACTATTCAAGGTTATTTTTAATTCCTCTGGCGTACCTCAGGGAAGTCATCTAGGCCCGATTTTATTTATTATTTACATCAATGATGTATCTGTATTCTTGAAATATTCAAACATTCTTTGTTATGCTGATGACGCCAAAATTTTCCCTGTTGTGTCCTCTATTCGAGACTGTGAACTTTTAAATTCTGACTTAGACGCTTTCTACAACTGGTGTTCTTTTAATTATCTTTCCCTCAATATTAGTAAGTGTACGTCTATGTCTTTTACTCGTAGAAAGAATCCTCTCGACTTTATGCATGGCTGTGTTGTGGAAAAAATTAATAGGACCAGGGACATGTGTGTCTGGTTGAACAGTAGTTTTACGTTTGACTATCACATTGATGAGATAGTTATTAAGGCCATTGGGTTTTATAAAAAGATGGGCAAAGGAATTTGACGACCCTTATATCCCTAGGCTCCTCTATTGCACCTTTGTCAGGCCTGTTCTGGACACGCATTAAAATGCTATGTTATGCGGACTATGCTAAGATTTTTCGGACTGCTTCTCACGAAACAGACTGCAGTACTTCGCACTCTGACCTGGCTGTGTTCTGTGCTTGGTATGTACGCAATTGCCTTCCTTTAAATACCGAGAAGTGCACCGTTATAACCTTCTCCCTTAAAAGACGTCATTTCCTCTTTGACTACACCGTTGATGGCGTTACCTTGGGCAGGGTTGATAAAATGAAGGAACTGGGCGTGGTCCGGAATGTTCGCCTTTCTTTCGAGGACCATTTGGACTCGATCGTTGGTAGGGCTAACCCGATGCTAGGTTTCGTTAAAAGATGGTCTAAGGTACTCGAAACCGCTTTTGGAATATGCTATTCCTGTGTGGGCTCCCTACTTCGCCGTTCACGTCGACCAGCGTAACATCTCCAAACTACTATTTTTGTTGAATCTATTGCAGGGAAAAACAAATTCATCCTATTTGATGGCGGCCGTGAACATCTCTATCCCGCAACACACCTTGAGGAATCGAAACTTCCTGCACGTCTCTAGTCATCAGACTCTGCATGGGATGCACGAGCCTATCACTTCGATATCTCGCCGCTTCAACCAACACTTCGCCAATTTTGATTTCAATCTCTCCAGGCTGCAATTGAAGGGCATGCTCAGACAGAGTCTTGGTTGATACGGGGTCGGGATGGTGTCAACCGCCGTCCTTGGATCGCCGATTTTTTCTTGTCTTATAGTTTGTTGTTTAGTTTGTAAGTCTTCATTATATGCTGTAGTAATCTTTTTGGATGAATCTGTAGGAAATAAATAAATGAAAAATGGTTTTTTTAATCCATAGCAGGAGATAATTAATAGTAGGCACGTCCCCACAACTATTCCCTGCACTTTTCTTTATAAATTTTTAGGTGATGAAGTTTCTCTCCGTGTCTCATTTTTTGTGTTGTCGAGAATCTATGCTATGTTTGCAGTATAAATCCGGTGAAAAAATATTTTATCCATTACACACTTGTTAACCCCCTTTTCACCTTTTAGGAGTTGATTTTCAAAAGGAATAAAGAATGTGGGTTGGATTATGATTATTTGATATGTTTTGGAGTGTCAATAGAACTATTAAATATTATTAAATAATCTTTTTTAATATAAACGTTAGGCCTCTTTATGACTCCTTTAGGGGTTGGATTTAAAAAAAAACCCCCTTCTTAAAAGACTCTGCAAATTTCAGCTTTATAACTTTGGCGGTTCCGGGTCAGCAATGACGAATCAGTCAGTTAGGACATATTTTTATATATATATATATATATATATATATATATATATATATATATATATATATATATATAAATATATAGCGTAGAAGATATGCGGATAGCCAGCCTAGAATTTGTCAGTGCCTAGCTTAGCTTCTACATTTTGAAACTCTTATACGTCAATCTCTTTACTAATTCGCTCAAAACAAAACTCAAACAGGCGGGATAATGCGGTTCCTCCGCAAATCTAGGTTACAAACTTATCAATTTAAGGTATTCTTATAGTAAAGGAAGCTAATAAAAATATTATAGAAATGCATAAAATTCTTCTGGCCTTTCATAAAGAACACCCAGGTGTATCACTTGCCGCTGGGTAATATTCAAGTATGACAAATACCTATACTAAATGTATATCTCACCTCTAGCAGAGAACATTGCATTTAATTCAGACGAAAACTGAGAACAACCTAGAATAACTCTACAGAGATCCCCTTAGCTGCAGTCATAATCGAAATAATTTTCTAGCATTACCCTACTCGTGCCTTATCTCATCTGAACTAGGTTTAACCAGAAACAACGTGCATGCAGAAGAAATTCAGTTTTATGAACGCGCCCCATCTAGCATGCTCCTTATGTCTGAAGAACGTAAATTTCATTTCTTCAAGGTAAACACAAAAAACTGTAATTCAGAACTTAAGAAAAACTTGGCTGAATATGCTTGCAGAGGTGAATACCAACTCGTGAGTAAGTGGTAACAACTTTTGGGAAAACAAAACTCTCTAATCAAATTCAACATACCCTACAATCGTTCATCTTGGGTACGTGCCTGTATTACCAAACTGAACCCTTGACTGGATCATGTTTCCTTCCTGAGAAGCAACAAAAGCGCCACCATTGAGCTACCGGGGCGCATAAGAAAGCCAACAAGTACCCAACTAGGAATTGGATCCGCAAATAATATTTCGTGGAATAACTACTATTGCATGTATCTGGCCCTGAAACTGCCAGAGTAAATCATTTATTTGATTTATTTTTGGTTTCATTATTCACTGATTGATTCCAGAGACCCATACTTAATGCAGCAATACGTGTTTGAAATCGACCAGACTGTAGTTACATTTGGGGCGCGGTGATAAAGCTTTTCCATTAGAAGTGGATCTACAAGAAAATATCCATTGTCATATGGGTATTGCTTTCCACATGATAGTGTTCACGCTGTAGGAAAAATGCAATCATGTTTATGTGTTTTCTGAGAAGTATTATTAGCTATAGAAGCAGCTTACTTTATTGCAAGTACAAGTTTTTAATAAAACCAATAAATTATCCGTAACAGTTTATTTCTTTTAAGACAAACGATTTTTAATTTTACCTACTCGAACGGAAGGACTTGTAGCTATTGCAGGTCCATAAATCTTTAGAGAAGCAATTAAATGCAGGAAAACTATTCCAAAACGAACAAAGAAGGTTATGAATTTTTCTGCTATGAGCTCAATAGCTGTTATCGACAGGAAGTTATTATCGACAATAAAGAAGAGTCGTTCTGGAAAAGCATTTATTTCCTTCTCATACTGCAACATTTCCAGTTTTACCTCAAAACGAAAAAAGGAGCTCTTATAGGATCACTTCGTTATTAGTCTGTCAAGACAGACACTTGCAAATAAAGCAAAAACTATAGGGTACTTCCCGTTGACCTAGAGTTATGAAATTTGGCAAGAAGCAAGGACAATTAAATGAAAAAATCCGAAAATCACAATTAAAGAAAAAAATCCGAAAATCCTTAATTTGTAGTTGTATTACATGAAATAATATACCGAACCCTCCGTGCGCGAGTAAAATTCGCACTTGTCCGGTTTTGTTCTTCCTTATAAAAGCGCTTATATACAATAACATCCATAAATCCATTTTACAGTACAATTTCAAAAAGTACAGATATTTGGAGTAATTTTTGACCTAACATATATCCTGTTGACTTAACAAAATTCTGAACTGACAAGTATCTAAGTACGGAACATAAACATATTATATTCGCTATCGATGCAACTCATGTACAGCAGGCAGAGGTGAGAGTGCCAAGACTTACTTACTGAGATACGTATCGTAAAGACATCAGAAGAGGACTTGAACTTCATGATATAACACCGGAGACGACAGAGAACCTTGAACTGATCTCACTCCAGCTCTATAACCTGCCCACAGATTCCTATGAGAGTAGCTGTCCCATAAAACAAAGTATTGCAACTAGGAATGTGCCTTGGTGGAATAGGACGCTAGACAAACGTAGAGCTAAGACCAGAAAGCGGTCAGATGTCCGCCATGAATAAAAAAAGCCCTGACTGAATATAACAAAGAGCTAAGGAAATGCAAAAGAAGAAGGAGAAGCAGTTTCTGAGAACGTACCTGCTGCCGTGATGCTACAGAATGTTATATCCAAGGATCAATCCGACTAGTGCTTGTGCCTTTATGGATTATTGAAACCATACTCCTTGAAAAGTAAGCCGTGGAAAGAGGAAGAGAACCTTCGACGTTGATGTGAATCAGCTGCCCGAACATTACAGCTAGCATAGGAGAAGCGTCAGAAACTATTAAAGCCACCAAAGAAGGGTCCTATCTTCCCTTTTATGGTCAGTGGTAGTTAACGAACTCCTAGCTAAGCTAACAAATACCGGCTTTGAAAACCAAGGATATATAGACGACTTGGTTCTTTTAAGCAAAGGCAAGCATAATCTCTAAACAAACAAAAAAGGCCCTAGTTATAGTCCATATCTGGTGCCGGCAGGAGGGACTACGTGCCAACCACAAAAAAACAGTTATTGTTCCCTTCATGCGTAAAAGGAAGCTAAAACTTAAAGCTCCAACCCTTGAGGGAATAGAATGCTTCAGAGAAGTTAAGTATATAGGTGTAACGTTAGACCATCAGCTTAATTGGAAGTGCCGGCAGCTTTTTAGCAGACGACACTGCTCAAGCTCGAAGCAGTTTTTAAAGCTATCAGTTGTCTGAAGTTTTCTGAAATCGCATTTCCTTTTACACCACTATGCCGAATTTAGACGAAAGACACAAAGTGTCAATAATTATGACTTCATGTCATTTCATATTGACTAACTATTTACACGACTCAAAGTAATGACAAATAATTACTTACTGAGAGTTTTGACACTACGTTTTAAATTTCTATAACGAATTTTTTACAATGACAAGCGGAGTATTTACATGAATGACAGATTGCACGAGTCGGATTGTGACAAAATGAGGATTTCAGTAATGACAGAACAGATAATAGCTTCAATTACTATTATATTATTATTCTGAGGGTGGATGGCTCTGCGTCCATGTGGGTTAGTGAGTAAGTATTTTGTGACAAAAGAGGTGGAAAGGCAAAATGATTGGTTTGGATCAGAATGGCTGAAGTAAGGCAAAGGACCAGGTGTTAAATGACGGTGAAGGCGAGGGGGGGTTATTACAAAATGATTTGTTTGGTATCGGTATGACAAGGACAACATTGCAACATTGACTTTGAGTTGCAAACTAAGTGGTAATGAGTTGGTAAGGCGGAAATGGAAATAATTGGGTTTATAACAGAATTACTGAGGTAATGCTAAGGCTGCGTAGTTAAGTGAATTTGTTATATCAGAATGACAAGAGCAACGTGACTTTGAGAGGTTGGATAAGTGGAGTTGGATGGTGGGTGGATGATTGTTTGGCGAAGAAGGGGTGATAATGAATAAATGAAATGCTTTATATCGGAATGGTAAAGACATCTTTTAAAATTCACTGAAATAGATGAAGAGCGCACTTTTAAAATAAAAGTCATATTTCCAGCAGGCTTCTTTACCTAATGAGAATTTAATTTTTACTTTTTTATTTTAAAAGAACATGTTTGATCTACTGTAGTAAATTTAAAAAATGTATAACCAACGAAAAAGTTTGATTAGGCATTTTGCTAAACGTTATGGCGAAAAAGAGTATAGCAATTTATGAAGTGAAGGAAAAATTAGTTCTAATATTCCGGAGGTCTCACGGATCACTTGGAAGACACCTACAGGCCCTCACCTCCCCCTGAAACCACACAACTGAAAAGCAACGCTGTCACTGCCAGTCCGAAGCAAAACAACTCACCACTCCTCAGCTCACCAAAAACTCACCCAATCGCTCAAAGTCAATGATGTTCTTTTCAGTTCGATACAAAACTAACATAATTAATCATTTTTCACTACCACTCCTCCTCCTCCACTTCACTTTCACTACCACTCCTCCTTTAACCCGCCACCGTCACTTAACGACGCATCCTTAGTAACCAAATTATTTTGGCCTTACCTCCTCTCCTCCACATAATGAACAACTCAAACACCACGCCATTGTTACACCAAATATTTCGATTTTTCACTACCACCGCTCCTTCACCAATCCACTCACCCACTCCCATTGTTCCACTTAGCTCCTACCTTCACTTATGGGCTTGCCTTACTTACCTTTCTGATACAAAAGCAATCATTTTGTCTTTGCTTTCCTTTGGCCACAACCCATCTTTCCTATTCATTAACCCACCAGCAACAGAATAATTCACCCTTATCACTCTGACTACCTTTCTGACACACAGTGAACAATTTTAAATTTCTTCTGTTTAAAATAACATGACCCGCACTTGTATTAATGACAATTTGTCATAAAAGGAAGAGTAAAGTTATTTCTATTTTACGACTTGTCACTATTCAGTCATAATGTACAACAGGTGTTTACGCGGTATTTACATGCTGTCAGTATGATGACAACATTTAGTGACAAAAAAAATTTCGTCATTTTTTATGACCGACATAATTGAGTCTTCGTTGCTTTCATTCTCAATACAAATAAAATCTTTAAAAGTAATTAGTAGTTATCTTCTCCTTCCTGAACTTTGATAACTTAACGTTCCTTCAGAAATGTGAAGAAAAATTTCGTAAGAAATCAGGATAGAGTGCAGGTTTTCGACAAAGACAAACTTCGTTAAAGAGCTTCTTCTTCCTCAAATCTCACAAGTTATTCAACAACATTAAAAAAGGTTTTCTGCAATTCGGAGAATTAAATTAAATTGTTAGTAATCTTAAATATTCCTTTAGTATTTTTTCAAGGAACCTATTGTGCTTATAACAAAGTTTTACTATCAAACTCAAAGCTCAAGGATAGCTATTTCAACAACTCCAAACGAATACTATTTTTGCTTCGTCCAAATTACTGATTTTTATAAAAGTGAATCCCTTTTGAACATGACTTTTTTTTGGAACACCGGAATATCATCAAAGTATTGGTGATGAAAATTTTTAATAATCCTCTAATGATCAGGACTTGGTCGGAATTTGGAATCAATAAAAAGAGACTTCACGTCCGGGCAAAAGGACTTATACATTAAAAAGTAAACTTTTCGAGAAAGACATGGATACAAAAAACTTTAGTACGTGCCCGGAATTGCAGGATGTGGCACAAATGTAGACATGGAGCTTGGTCGAAGGCTACCCCTCATGGTGTTCCGATGGCAGTACTCACTTGGTTTGCCAAAGTGAAGGAATTGTATATTTAGTGGGTACGTGGAGGTAAAACTTTAGCTGTGCCGAAGAACTTTTCCAAGGAACAATTTCAACGAAAACTTGTTGGAGCCAACTGGAATAAAGGAAAATTTCGTCATCGTTATTTGAAACACGTTAAACGGATAACATTACGAAAAACATTTAGCTAAATGGAACTTCTATTAACTTTTAATTGTGCAAAGAAACTTAATTGTTCGCCAAAGTGTTGACAAAATTAATTATGATTCTCTGAAAGTTTCTAGGTCCTCAGGAGTTCTACTTTGCGCTAATTTATGGATTTCAAACTTCTCAGACCGCTGAAAGGTGTCAACTTAGGTTTCCGATTTCGACATTTTCTTCCTCTTCCTTGATATGTTAGGCACTTTCAGTGATAATAAGACTTCTCCATTTAACGTTTTGCTGAAAGGGAATGAATTACAAATTTTAACGAATTAATAGATTTTAAGTTATTGTCTTCTATGGAAGGCTTCTAGATAGAGATTTAAAAACAAAATTTGTTAAAATTGAATTGTGTTAACAAAATTTGAACAAAACCTTTTGTAATCTAATTTCTTGCATATTTCTAAAAGTATAAACTATGAATAAAGAAACTTTGAATATTAAATGTTAGAAACGTAACCATGAATCCATAATTTGAACAGTAGACATGTATGGAAATTCAGAAAATAAAATTGTGCTTGTCTATTCTGAAATATTTGAAAATATAGCTCAAAAAAGTAACAAAAAACGTGTATAATAATATATCTGCTGCTATGTTTTGATGAAGCAGAAGAAGTATGAAGTATTATTTAATTTAAAAGTAGAGTGCTTACTGTATACGGTGAGAATAAGATGAATTAAAACTGAACGCACGGTGCCAATGTCTGCAAATGCGAGATTAAAATGTTTATCACACGTTTCGGCGGTAGATTATATGACAGATTTAGGTTATTTTGGCAGTCAGTAGAGCGAGAGCGAAAAAGTACGAAAAAATATCAATCTGTCGAAAGCGTAGAATTCTATTACAAGTAGGCCTTCAAATTCTGAGGCCATGAAAATATTCAAGGGCTCCGACTATTTTCAACGTTCTACGAATCGAAACAATATGCCATACCGAGAGTGCCGTCATCGGGAAAACTATAAATAGTAGTAAAATTGAGAGAGAGAACGTCATTAGTAAATAAAAGAAATGACGTTAGCAAAAGAATTGAACCCTGAGGTACACCGGCATTTATTTCGTATTTCAGGTTTAACTCCGCCTAACAAAAAATATTTTATCAATATTACGTACTGAGGGTTCAGACCAATTGTTTGAAGTTTGGCTAGAAGGGCAAGTATGAAAAAGAGCTCTTATAGTATCAAGGATAACAAATTTGAACTCTCCAACGCTCTGTCCGAGCTCTTTGTAAGTATTGGATTAAGTGACCAGCACGGAAACCGCTAGTTCGGTTTAATCGATGTGGCCAATGCCTAGGGGACAACCATTTGATGCGTTAGCATGACTTTGGCCGGAATTATGGTAAGGGAAGTGAAGAAATTGAATATCTTGTTTTTGTATTGCTGCGAGATAGATGACAGTCCAGAGACGGAGTGGACTTTTTAATGAAATTTTTAAAAACACATGGCGAGACCTGGTCTCGAAAGCGGAAACCATGGCATGGTGGTCGTGCCGCTCAACCAATTGATTCAACTCCGTCTCCAAGTCTCCAGAATTGCTAACTTATTAAAAAACTTTAGATAGTGCCAATGTAAGTGCAACTAGGATCACATGCCTATTATTTTACTCAGGTTAATTATGAGCAGAAGTGTAGATATGACCGACGATAATAATTATGCTATGGAGCAATGGCGCAAGTGAGACGGTTTAACTAACGGTTATGGGTTGTATACCTGCCTTAGATGATGCTGAATAGTAAAAAAATTTTCAGTAAAAACTCAGCCATCAGTATGGTTGACATTTGGAAAGATATTCAGAAATGAAGAAGTGCTAGAGTGTTTTGATGTTCTTATTTTTAATGAATAATTTTTACTGCACACAATTAAAATTGTATGTATTGTACCATCTGAAAGAAACAATGACAATAGCGAATTGCAATACCGTACAAGCCACATTAAGTTCTAAATTACCTGCACTTAACATAGTTATTTGCTATATATTACTTTGTTGAATAAAGCAATGTTTTTGAAGTTTGAACTTGAATATATATAAACAGTTTTAGACACAAAAAACCTACCTATAAAAAAAAATCAAAACAATTAAAATTTAAAAACTTTTAATTTTAAAGTGAAAAAGTAACAAACATCTAAACATACCCTTAAATTTATTATATAAGTTGGATTATATATTATATTTAAAAAATACCTGCTAGGGAATTGATTCTTTACTCACACAACAAATAATGTTATTAATTTTTAAATTGTTTTTTCTAATTTTGAGTATAAGTATGGTTTTCTGTGGTTGTGAATGTCATAATTTTATCATATCAGTTTCTTTGTTATGAACAAGATCTTCAAATTCCATTAAATAACACTATGTAATTAAAAAATAAAATAATACTGCTAAATACTTATTTTTAACAATAACACATAACACAACGTATTCACAACTGATGGGGTTTATTTGTAAACCATCTGTGAGGCATAATTATTATTATTATTATATGAGTATTATATTCGAAATATTGAACATTAAAATCTTTAATCAGCAGCAACATTTCTCGCCAGAAAGGCACTTTTCCATGCTTTTTTAACTTAACATTTCTTTAAACACGGAAGACTAGAAGGCCTCGCCACTGTTAATTGTTTATATATCAATTTCTATAATGATGTATATGAATAATATGACAGGGTCGTATTCAGAACCAAAGATATACCTATATATGATGCAGAAATCTGAAACTTTATTATTCAAAGTAGTCAGATGAAGACTATACATAACTTAGAAACTTCACGTTTTTGGGAAGTCGGTTAAAAATTGATTTTATTTCATTTGTTGTCATGTACTAGCTTCGTTAAACCAAGACAAATTTTGTAAGCTTCTTTAGATGGGGTCTCAGAAATTGTTAACAATAATTTCTTCGATGCAATCAAATTATTGTTGTCTCGTAAACAACGAATTGTGGACTGTAAAATGGAAACGTGAAGCCGAAGGAGGAAACCATTCATCATTTTCGTCCTTGCGTTGATTAAAAACGTTGCTGCGAATTCGAATGGGGGAGGAGATGTTGACTGGGTTGGCAACTTTACATTGCACAAAGATTTACTAGTAAGCACCGACGACGTCATAGAGCGTTTTGTTAAATAATTCAAGAGAAAAATCGATTCTATAATATAACCAGTTATTTTATATTTCCACTATTTGTTTTTAATACTTTTTTTTTGTTTTTAATGTGTTTTAATAAACACGAATAATAATCTTTTATATTTTATATAAAAGTATGTTTTGAGTTATCTATATACCACATAAAGAGAAGTTCCGTTTCGTCGAAGAAGCCGAGAAGAATTTTTGAAACCAATAAATAATACATATATTGAAATCCCTATCATTTGTAAAAAAAACATAACGCGGAATAATCATTTTACACGAAATTACCAATTACTTAAATTTATTTTATAAATTGTGCCGATATAAATCTTATAGTTCTATCAATGCATTACGCGAAAAATTTTATTTCATGTTGTAAATGATCTACAGAGGCCATTATCCCCCCCCCCCCCACCCCCACCCTCACAATGTCAACAAAAACCTAGATTAAAGTCAGAGAAAAAACTGAAATATTATCTGAAGAACCAGTGAAAGTCAGGGAAATTTGCTCTTTTTTGTACGAACCCCCCCATCCCCCCACCCGCCTACGAGAAGTTAGGCTGTATACGCCACTGGCACATGAGACATTTAAAATCACAGGCAAGTAAAGTAAAATGCGACGAAAGTTAACAAATATCCTAATTGGATAGTAAACCCCCCTCCCCCCTTAACTTCTAAAAATCCCAGCGCTTCCGCTGCAATTAACAACTTTATCTAAACAGCATTATCTAAAACAGTTATACAGCATATAACTGTTACGGATGCTGCTCTCACTCGCGCTTCAGAACCGCCTGTCATTATATATATAGAAAGTGTGTTTTTTTCTGCTCCATGTGGATTTTTTTGTAGATCATGACGAAAAAATAAGATGAGTAAAAAAAATAAGTTAGTCTAGTGGAAAAAACTCATGCGGTATTCAATTAAAGCCGAAAAAAATGACATAGAAATCAGAAAAAATATTCTGGAGACTGGTCTAAGGCATATTTTTATAGAGAATCGAAATACAAATACTTTTTCCATACAAACTTTTGAGGTATGAATGATATTTCATGATGTTCTAGTTGAAAAAAATCAATTTTTCTTGATAATTTTCGTTCCAAAAGTTATTAAGACGGTTCTAACGTACTTTTTTGTGACCGGTACTTCTCTGGAAAATCCATAATTTTATAGAGCATTAAATGAAAATTAATTTAAAACAAAAAAAATATCAAAAAAAAAACTTAAATTTTCAAGGCAAATTGACTTTTCTCAACTAGAACATCATGAAATATCATTCACACCTCAAAAGTTTCTATGGAAAAGGTATTTGTTTTTCGATTCTCTAGAAAAATATGCCTTAGACCACTTTCCAGAATTTTTTTTTTATTTTCATTTCAGTAATCAATGATTTTGAAGCCATTTATTCGGCATTAATTGAATACTGCATTGGGGTTTTGCACTAGACTAACTTATTGTTTTTTACTAATCTAATTTTTTCGTCATGATCTACGAAAAACTCCACATGGAGCAAAAAATCACACTTTGCACATTTGGGTGGTCTAATAATTATATATAAATTTCAACCTTACAGGTTGGTTTATTTTATGCACTTAACTGCACACCCACCTGTAAGGTACTTCTGCTCATCAAAGTCGCCTGTGAATTTTTTTTCCACTTTACTAGTACTATACCGAAATTCAAGTATAATAAAATTTCAAGCTTACAGCACCAAGTTATATTTGTAGAAATTTCAAAGTTCCAGAGATAGTGCACTTTAAAGAACGGTAACAGAATTATCCAAATGCGGCAACATATTACGAAATTAGTCACGGTCACGCTTCCATACCCTCACCTTAGAAAATTCTTACCGTGGCCCTAGTTTGCCACCGTACTCTATACAGCAAGAGAGAATCATCGTAATCACTCTAGATATACAATTGTTATCATTAACAATCAGAAATCATCAAATCGATATATGCCTTATAAAGCTAGGTGCCACCCATACTCTAGCTATCACCACAAGCCGCAACTTTCCTTAGATACTTTATGCATTCAGAATCATTTAAATCAGTCCATGCGTTAAAAAGTTAGGCTACCCCTCTCCCCACCACAATCTTAGGTCAACATTTTTCCATATAGTAGCAATGGGGAATCATATTCTATATAACAAAAAAGAATCATCAAATAGGTATGTGCATTACGAAATCGGTCCACAGGTTTCGAAGTTAGACTACCCCTCCTCCTACCACCGCCCTAGAGCAAAATGGGGATTATAATCCATAAAAAAAAGAAAAAGAATCATGCAAATCGGTGTACGGGTTAACAAGTTTACATCCAAGCCCTACTACAACCACACCGTTTAAAATTGTGTCGCGGCACCAATGGGGGAACATACTCTATACATCTGAAAATGAATCATCCAACTCTGTCCACACGTTACGAAGTTAGACCACCCCTCTCTGTTCCCACCCCACTCTGGGAATATATTTTCTCATTATTAGCAATGGGGGATCATTTATTTAACAACAGCTTCGCCAAAACTGGCTACTAAGAAAGTTACAAATAAACCAAGAAGACTACCAAATTAATACAAATCATTAAACTAACTTATTCAATAAGTATCCTCAGATGGCACTTCAGTTGTCGCCTAGAACAACCCAGCTCGATATAGGCAGCGTAGTCATTATAGAGGCGGGACATAGAAGTAATACGCTCGTGCATCCCGTAGAGCGTACCATGAAAGGGAACATGCAGAAAGTTGAAATTCCTAAAGGACCGGGCTGGAATGGGAAGGCCTGTATCATTCAGCAGTTCGGAGGAGTTGATCGTCCCCTGCAATAAATCATGCATAAAAGTTATCTTATATATTCGGCGTCTCTTTACAAGGGAATCAAGAGAAATCAGTCGGAGCCTAGCATGATATGATGGGAAGGATAAAGGATCACGCCAGGGAAGGTCACGGAGAGCGAACCTAAGAAATCTACGCTGAACAGCCTCAATCCGATTGATGTGGACAGAGAAATAGGGATCCCAACCCGGGCAAGCGTATTCCAGAATGGGTATAACGAATGTACAAAAGAGGAGCCTAGTTAGATGGGGATCGTCAAGTTCCCTGGACCACCTCTTCACAAAACCCAGCGTGGAATTAGCCCTACTCACCACGAAGTCAATGTGATCCTCAAAGGATAGGCGGGAATTAAGAACAACCCCTAAATCGTTGACCCTATGTAGCCTACTCAAGACACTGCCATCCAAAGAGTAGTCGAAAAGAACGGGACAGTTTCTGCGGGTAAAGGTCATTATGGTACATTTGTTTATATTAAGAGGGAGACGGTTAATAGAGCACCAGTCGTGAAAAACGTGAATATCGGAGCTCAACAGAGCAAAATCGTCGTCGCGGGAGACGACACGGAATATTTTGGCGTCATCTGCATAACACAGAATCTTGGAGCTAGAAAGGAGCACCGAGACGTCATTAATAAAAATAATAAAAAGAAGTGGGCCAAGAATGCTGCCCTGAGGCACCCCAGAAAAAACAAAGAATTCATTGGATAGGGCACCAAGAAACAAGACACGTTGGGTGCGCCTCTCTAGGTAAGTGTACAACCAGTTAACAAAAAGCGGTGGGAACCCGAGCAAATGAAATTTATGAACATTTGAAATACTCTAATCCAACAACAAAACAATAGTCCAAACCGGTCCACTCATTACGAAGTTAAGTTTAATTTTTTTTATTTAATTTTTTGCATTTACATATACTTAAAATTGTACACTCAAAATTTTCGGTCTATCCCACAAATTTTCCAGAAGTTATAAGCAGATTTGTAAAGATGCCTCGGCGCGAGTGAAAGTGTGCGGAGTAGAGATCCGAGCCTACCTGTATCGCTTTATCACCTTATTGTATTTCGAACCAGCAAGGTCGTGCGCTCGTTTGTACGTACTGTTTTATTTCTTTTGAGTATTATATGGTCTTAGAATAAATGATTCTGTGTAAGTTAAAAAAAAATTCCTATATGTTTTGAAACTTTAAACACATTTTTCTCAAAACCATGTTTTTAAAGTCGGTGTACACGATATCTTGAGAACGGCTAAAACCGATCCGCCATTTTGTGAAAAATCAATATTTTTCTTATTAATTTGATTAATTTCTAGATAATTTCATAAATTAGCGAAATCCTTTTTGTTTTTTGATTTCAGATGACCTAGTCACGAGCTATCGTGTACACCGCAAAACACATGTTTTTCAAGGAGGTTTCGCAGATCGACTGCCGTGACCTTGAAAATCAATATTTTTACAAATAAAAAATATGACAATATTGCATAAAGTGCCTATTATATGCCTACAAAAAAATTCACTGAAAATTTGCTTTTTTTCGGCCTTTTGACTGCGTATAACCACTTAACCCCCACTCCCATAGCAAACATTTTTTTGACGTGGTACCAATCGGGGAGCATTCTCTACCCAACAATAAAAGAGTCATCTAAATCGGTCCACGCGTTACGATGTTAGGCTACCCTTCCCCCTCCCCACCCACCCTAGGACCAAATTTTTTTATTATTAGCAATGGGGGATCATAATCTATACAATTAAGAAAAAATTATCCAAATCCATTACAGTTTCACCCCACCCCCTCCCCTTCCCCATCAAAAATTTATTTTGATAGGTTACCAATCGGGGAACATACTCTATCCAACAAAGAAAATCAAAATCGGTGCACCTAATAATCTACTAATAATCTTTAAATTTTTTCTTAAATTACCCTATTAGTACGAAATTTAAAGGTTTCCACTTTAAGGGATGCTATCATAAATACAATACGCCTAAGGTGTGATTATGTTTTAATACAATTCCATACAAATTTTTATATTTCTCATATTTCCAACAACTAAACGCTCGATGCCAATTTATTTGAAAGGGCAATAACACTTTAATTTTGTTGTTCGTTTTTCATTATTTTAATAAAAATCAATTTTGTTTAATGTTTTTGGTCGTTATTTTTGCACGTATCGTAAAAGATTTTATTGGAGATATATTTTGTCGAGATGAATTGATATGGAAAAAAATTGAAAACAATTATGATATCGTAAAAACGAATTCGTGGCGATGGTGTTCATTTTGAATAAAAAAATCATTTCACGTGACAAGCCCTTGGCTATTTGCATTTAAAGCTCTCCTGAAACAATATCGTTAAAAGTATGCACATATACGTTTCTGCTGAAAATGGTTTGTTGCACAACACCAAAAAAGAAAATATATAATAAACTGAAATAATATTCAAAACTATTAACAGAAAAAGTGGACAACTGGTAGTGTGGCATTATTGTTGCAAAAGAACATAAATAAGTAATTAAATCAATCAATATCTGTACATCCGTATTGATTTGAGAATTAATTAATTCTGCACTGCTTCGACATAGTGAGTCGAGTCGTGTTTGAAAATGTGATATTGTGTCGTCAAATTGCTAGCAAAGGTGTATAGAGATAGTGTACATGATGCTGGTAGTGTTATATAGTATAGTACATGAAAAGTGTACACATCTGTTGTATCTGAAATTGTCAATTCTCAATAGACATCAATATGTGAGCGATTTTAAACGAATAAGCACGGGTGCTGATGCAATTGAATATTTTGTTTTTTTGTTTTTATTTTCTATTTGAAAATCGAGATAAGCTTTAATTCTGGAAACATTTAGATACAAGAAAAATAATTACAAACACACATATACACGTGAACACAGTTTTATTGCAAAATGACGTACCGAATCATTTCGTTAGCAGAAGAGATCGCCTCTTCTACATGTTGCATATTTTATGTCGGCTGACACCTGTAACGAAAATTTCATAAAAATTTCTCACTTAATTGTATTTATCTCAGATTTTGTAGCTCGAGCGTCACACATAAATAATTATATTGATATTATGCATATAATTGACACCATCTACGAAAAATAGACATCAAGAATTATAAAAGAGAAATCCATAAATATATAAAGTAACTAGCAAAACACATCGAACACAGTACAACAATCATATAAAAAAATACAATATGCTATATGAGTATAAATTTAATAAAATAATTATAATGTATACAGTTATAATGTATACAAATAGTATGTGCACACCTACCACATATTTATTTATTTATTACATTTTTTTTACTAAGACTTCTACAAAGGTATTTTAATTCGTAGAAGTAAGGGAGTAGCAAGTAGGCCAATTTGTATAATATAATTAGTAAATAATAAGTAATTGAATATAGGTGCATTTTTAGAACTGAATATGTAATGCCATTGAATATTTAAAATTAATTTGACAGTTTTTTTTCATTTCTATAATTTTTTTTTACTTTAATTCACCTGGTAATAAATTTAGATTTAAAAAAATCTTTTTCCCAAGCGAATGTTTTGTAAAAAGCTCTTTATATAATTTTTTTAAATTTATATTTACGAACGAGATTGTTTTATAATTGTGGTTTTAATTTCACTTCATATAAGCAGTAAAATAAAAAAAAGTTTAAAGATCTGCAATTTCTGCAACATGCAGATATTGGTAAAAAATCAAAAATTTGAAATAGTTAGTAAAAAGTAAGGTAAATTTTATTGAAGTAAATACTTCCGTCGTGAGACCCATCACCCATTTTGGCCAGGAAATATAATTTGTTTATTTACTTTTGAGAGATTGAGAGGGAAATTCGGGTAAAACTGTGCTTAAAATGTTTTCTCGAAAAGAAATTGGCTAAAATCGTTTCTACATATAAAATGGTTAAATTTAAAAAGAAGATAACACTGTTGAATCTCTAAGCAATATGTTTTTTAAAAGTATAATGCGTATAAACTTGTAAAATAATAAATAATTAAAAAAATAACCCAAAAATAAAGTAAAATAAAAAATTTACGAAAATAAGTATTCAAAGGTGAGGTTGCATTCCAATTAGGAAGACAATACAAATTTTTCTATAAAGTTGAAGAAAAATTAAGTATGTTCAGAATTTAGTCACAAATATAATGCTAAAAAAATTACACTAACACTACCCCTGAAAAGTTTCCGGACAAAGCGAGTTGCATATAATTTATCATATTGAAGTTAAAATAAAACAGTTTTTAATATCAACATATTTGTTTATTTACCTGATATTTACATTTCTGTATGCAAACTTATAATCTGAACAGTAATAAAGGAGTTTTTACAAAATAATTTCACAATTTTTGATTCATCGAAATATCCACCTTTTGCTTTGATGACTATTTGCCGCACTCGGGGCATTCTTTTAGTCAGTTTTTGGAGTTGTTCTGAAGTAATGGACATCAAGCTCTCCTGAAGACGTTCAACCAAAAGCTTCTGGTTTGTCGGGGCTTCCTTTCGTACTGCTCTATCTAATGAATCCCACAAAAGTTTGATCGGATTGCTATCAGTTGATTGAGAGGGCCAGGTCATATTGTGAAGTTCTTTTTTTTCTGCTTTTGCTCCAGGTAGCTTTTACATAGTTTTGAGGTACGCTTTGAATCGTTTTCCTGTTGCCTTACAAAGTTAGGGCCAATCACTATTTTTCCAAAGCAGAGCAGGCATGTTTAGTTAGGATTTTATGATACGTTTCTTTTGTCATTATACCATACATATTATACGACGCACAAACTGTCTACGTCTGTGACCGAAAATCTCAAATTTCGATTTATCAGTGAATGAAACCTCACACTTATCAATACTCCCCTTTGCATTTTTCTTAGCTCATAATAATCTTTTTTTCTTATTAATTCGTCGTAAGAGTGGTTTCCGTGCAGCAACAGATCCTTTCATTCTTGTGTTAAACGTATTCGGACTATTTCATAGTTTACGGGTTTTGACCGAGTTTTATTTATCTCTCCTTGAATTTGCGGCACTGTTTTTCTTCTATCTCGTTTGTTGGTCACAATAATCCAATAATCTTCTGCTTTAGTCGTGACTTTAGGCCTTTCAGAGCGTTCACTAGAGCGATTTTAACTGGTTCGGTTATATCTGAGCATAGTGTCAATTTTTCAATTAAACTGAATTTTGATTTGAATTGAAATTTAATTTAATTAAATTAATAAGAAAAAAAGATTAGAAAATTGGGTTGTTGGAGCAATGCATAGTGACCACAGTGAAACATATGGGTGGATCCGTAATGGGGGTGGATCCATGACGGAAAGTGGAATATTGATAAATATAGCAGTTTGAAAGGAAACCACGATAAATCAGAAGCTTCTGTTCGATCGACTTCTGGAGTGTTTGATGTCCGTTACTTCAGAAAAACTCCAAAAACTGACAAGAAGAGTACTTCGAGTGTGTCAAGTTTTCATCAGAGCAGACGGTGGATACTTCGATGAATTAAAAATTGTAAAATTATTTTGTAAAACTTAATTTATTATTCTTCAGATTATAACTTACATATGAAAATGCAAATATCAGGTAAATATACACTTATTTTGATAATAAGAACTTCAACTTCAATACGATAAATGTTATGAATCTTTCTTTGTCCGGAAACTTTTCGGGGGTAGTGTACAAATAACATAAATTCGTATACCATTTCTAAAATTAACGTGCTAAAAACAGATATTCTAGCAAAATATTGCGGTGATTTTGATAGTACAACTCTTCAAGTCGATTGGTCGATTGGAGCAAAACTGCCGAAGATACAGTGCCTCGGGTCTCCCTCCATTCGATTCATTCCATATACTAAATAACAGTGCTAAAACTTTAAACGAGTTTTTCTCGAATAAAGCATTTGCAAAGTCGGTGGACACTGTAACTCAAAATCTACTTGACCGATCCTCTTCAAATTTGACACGCTCTTTTAATACATAAAATACGACGTAATGACGTGGTTTTTTTTGCATTATAACTAGTTTTACAATGTCAAATATATTGATTTTTGCCTCTATTTTTTTTTAAGAAAAATTCGTTGTTTTGACTTCTAAACCAACAAATGAAAAGTCGTAAAAAAAAATCTCGACGTCATTACCTCGAGAAACTCATAAACTAACCAAATACTTTCGATTTTTTGATTTCGGAGGATCCAGTGATGAGTTATGATGTCCACCGCAATTAATCTTTTTTTTGAGGAGTGTGCGAAGATTCGCTCTCAGAAGTTTATTTTTGAATATTTTACGCTAAAAATTTTACTGGAAATTCTTGAAATGGTACTTAATTATGTGTTTAATTTATAAATTAATTCAATTTACCATATGGTCAAAAAAATTATCAAAAATTTGCTTAAAATGTAAATTAAAATTCTACTTTGCAAATAACTTTGGTTTTTGTGTTGCTGATACAATAAGAAGGCGTAATCCTGCACGGCTCAGCGCGGTGCACACGCTAACCGGCTTCAGAAGCACGTGGATATCTCGAAAATTTTACAATTTAAAGAATTAAGAAACATTTTTTTATCAAAGTACTAATAGCTGAAAAAGTCGAATTAAAGATTATTTACCTTCTTCTATGAGAAAAAAATTCATAAACTTCAGCCTTTTTTCAGTCCGCTCGACTAGAACCTACCCTTGAGGAACTGTTACAAGGTGGGCAGGTGTCAATCTTATGGCCAAGGGGGCATTGATGGCAAGACCAGATGAAAGTTATCGGTGGTGTAAGTAAGAACGTATTACTTACGAGAGATAATGTATTACGTAAAAAGCATAAACTGTGGTTCGCGATCCTTCATTTGAAGGTCCATTTACAATCTTTGGTAGCGACCAACTGGTGAGACTATTTTTTTTTAAAGTAAACTAAAGGGAGAGGGTTTACAGTAATAAGTTGCATTAGAACTAGTTTGTAATATAAGAAACGAAAAAACAAATTCTTGAAAATATTGTGGCTGTGATTGATAAGAACTTTGGCATCGATATGCTGTGCTATGTATGTATGTTTTCGTTCCCTCTATACAAAAGTCTGTTATTTGCATTTCCACCTCACATTAGCAACTTACTTTAGAAATAACGAAAATATTGCACGTTACGTCCCTTCCGCTTTCACTCCAGCATCCTTTTCATGTCCTGGAAGAAAATTAAGTTCAACCAAGCGAAAACTACAAAGTACAACACCATCGATCGATCGAAATTTTACGATGACTCAATTTGATTTTCATCGAATGTTGCGGTAATGGTGCGATTTTACAAAGTCATTATTGGCACATCAAAAACGTACTTAGCATTCTCCAGGACAACGTAAGCTCCTAGAACGAAGCACAGAGCTCCCCGTACAAAGCTTGCTACATGTTTCGTCCATAACTTTCGAACCTTAAGAACCCTTAGAAGTCAGAAGCGATACATTGAATGTAAGCCCCCGTTCAGGAAGGGTGGCAATATTCCACTTTCTCGCATACAATGGCGCGATTAATATTTCCTTTACAGAGGGCGCACGAAGTCTTCCGCTTTAAACAAAAGGAAACTAAAAGAGGCAGTAGAGAGTTGAAAATAAAGGAAATCAAGAGATGTTCGTGAAAAGTTAAAAAGTGCACTTAACTCATTGCCATTTCTCATTTTGGGATAAATATTTCAGTGGGGCTCATTTATTCCTTATGAAGATTAACGGCTACCGTATAAAGGGCGTGCAAGTATACGACGCGTCGGAATGAAGCAGACATTTTGTAGTGGAAAGGCTAAACGAGCCGTGGAATCGGGGCACAGGAAGCTGCTGAATTGGAGTGAAATTGGCCAAAAATATCACCGAAGTGCTGTTGTGTTTTAATTTTTTTGGCTTTTTCACTTCAAAAGGTCAATTGAATGGAGGCTTTCATTGCCGAACACTGAATTGGGGCTTTTAATGCTATAAATCCATTTTGTTTCCATTTTAATTTCGCCTCATCGTTCTCCGCTAACCATTTCCCGTAGCAGGACGAACCCTCGTTATTTATATTTAATGCTCTCAAAATATTTGCGGTGAACTGGTCTCTCAGCGAATTGCTGGTTAAAAGTATAGTGCTTGACTACGTTAAAGTATCCATTTTTATTTCAACAAGTAAATATTGCCGCGATCAAATAGATTCGGGCTCTTTTAGTTTTAAATTAAATGGGATGAGTTTTTCTATGCATCCCGGGTATTGAACCAGCAAACCCAAACCGATATTCACAGATGAATAGTCCCGCAGGAAATGTTGCTAATTTGAAAACCAGGAAGCACTTTTCAATTTGTTCTTTGCTAAACAATTTTGCAATATTTTTGCTTTGAAAATCATTTATGTATGCACAAATGATAATTGAACTTTTCCGCATCGTTCTTGTTTCTAGAATTGAATAAACACTGCGGGAATATACTTCAGGAACGCACGGACATGGTTAGCACTAATGAACTATGGGCTTCCCCCGCAAGGGAAAGTTTTTTCTAGGTAGAGTAAGAGTTTTTTCGAATTACAATGTAATGGCAATTGATTAAAATTAGTTGATTGTAGTAGTGTCTAAGAGAAACTATTATCACAAGGAAGTTACAGATTTAATTTTGCGCTCGCTTTAAATACGAGTATACAACACTTCATTTACTTTCCTTAAGGGAACTTTTTTTCTTTTTACATAAAAGTGTTCCTTAACAGAACAGAAATACTGTTCTAAAGCCGTTTTTAGAAATTTGTATAGGAAAAAAAGTTATACCTATATTTGCAAGGGTACCTTTACGCGTTTTATATGCAAAAATTATGTTACGAAAACTTTAAACGCGTTTTTCTCAAAATCACGTTTTTTTAATTGGCTCTACACTTTTCTCGAAAACTACCCAACGGATTTTAATAATCCAAAAATCATTCGATTCTTTATGAAAAATACTAGTAACTAAATCTTTAAAAATATTATGTTACACACCCCTATTTTGTTATACAGGGGTAGTTTGTCCTCAAAATATGGATTTTTATTTTATTTTTCAGAAAAATGTTTTTAAAATGATAAAAATATTAAAAATAAAATGTTTTTTAGGTTAAGTTACTTATAAATAAATTACCGTTTGAATTTTTACTCTATCTGTTACGGAAAGCCCAAAAATTGTGGAGCCGTTTAAAATGTATGTTTTTGGAAGACGCCCTCTGCAGTGGTCAAAATGTACTAAAACTGCAAAAAAAATTTGTTATATTCTTAATATGTTTTATAAAAATGCCCAAAAGGAATCAGTTCAATAAATAAAATAGTCTTTCCACAAAAAAAAAAAATTTAAAGTGGGAGAGCATTTGGACACTTCAATTTAACTAGTTCCAGTTACTCCGCCAAAGCAGCTCCCAAGTCCGGTTAAGAAAAGAGGATGACAATCATCGCCTCCAAGAATACATACCTATAGGCTTGTAAGGGTTAGGCCCAGGACTACCTATAGGCTTGTAAGACGCTTATTTGCAAAAGCTCACTGTACAAGGTAATGTCTATTACTCCTCAGATACTCCGAGCTGACTCTGTGCCGACTGATGACGAGCTTTGATAACAAATAGGAACCTACGATCAGACTAGAACCTAAGATCTCAGTGGGACAAGTGTATAACCGTGAAGTGGGGCACAAAATAGCGCAATACAAAATCATCATCTAAGGATTAAACAAAACTAGATGAAAAGAAATGGACTCTACATCGCCCACATCAGAAAAAGTACTACTATGATGTGGTCATGAAGAATCGGAAATACCCACCATACCATGACAGATACAGGCTTGATGCTAACTACATCGCCCATCGAGCAAATGCGTTTGTTAAATTTTGTAGCTTTTGTGCTTGCTAAACTAGACAATGCGTTCCTAAAAATTTTGGGTTTATAATGGTCTAAACTCGGTGCTGATATCGGCAGCGACCACATCTTAATTTCACTTATGTGTGACACTAGGAAGTTAGAATTTGTAAATTTGTGAACTCTAAACGGCAATCGGATGATTATCCTACTTCACTTAGGTTAGGTGCTCGCAAAGGTAGTGAGCCTGCAGTTATCTTAAATGTTTTTATTGAAAATTAGTTTCAATGACTTTACTCATTTGATAAAGTTTCCTTCAACTTCCTTAGAGATAAGGGATCTGTATTTCGATGGCGATGCAGTTGCGCAACACATCCATTCATTGGCCAGGACATTCATTCATGTGGTCAGGATGGAATTACTGCCTCATTTCTTGCTGTTCTATTGTTCCTATTTTGTGCTATTTATTTAATCTTTCTCTGGCTTGTGGTGTCTTTCCCAATTTTTGAAAATCATCTGTGATTATCTCCCTTCACAAGAATGGTAATAAAGGCAACATCACGAATTATCGACCCATTGCCAACTTGGTTAAATTATTGAAGCTTTAATTTGTAAGGTTCTTTTCTTTTATGCTAAGCCTTTCCTTGGTTCCTTTCAGCACGCTTTTGTAAGGGTAAGTCAAATACCGCATCAATATTTCTTGCTCCGCTCGAGTTTTGAACGGTTTGTTTCGGAAATTTTTGCGTAAATTTCACTTTTTTCATTTTGAAAAATATTTTTCCACAAACATGTTGATTCTGAGATCGAAGTTGAAAGGCAGGTGATTAGAATTAGTCATGGAGTTCTAATTCGTAAATTAGCTATCCTTGAGTTCCTTTCCTTAATTATTGACTGACTTCGCTCTTACTTGACGTCTCACACCTCAGCGAGTATTGCTTCGGTGGTCTCTATCTAAAGCTAATCTCAATACTTCAGGCATACCCCAAGTAAGCTATCTCGGTCCACTATTATTTATTATTTATATTAACGATGTATTTATGTCCTTGACGAATTCAAAAATGTTATGTTATACTGACGACGCCAAGATCTTTCGTGTTGTTAATTACTTTTAAACTATGAATTAGATGCCTTTTACGAGTGTAGATGTATGTATATAAACCGCCTCCCGCTTAATATTAGTAAGTGTACGACAATGTCTTTTTCCCGCTTTCTGCTTTATTTCAGGTGTACCATCAATCTACCAAAGTAGACTTAACAAAGCCAAAAATCTACGAGTATTTCTAAATTGCCGCATTCTCCTTGTAGACCATATTGACGCGATAGTAAACAAAGTCCAAACTAGGCTATATTAAAAGGTGGGCAAAGAAATTTGGTGATCCTTATATTAGATGGCTACTTTATTGCACTTTTGTTAGAACAATTCTAGAGTATGCCTGTTGTGTTTGGTGGCTTTACATAATATACACTTTGATCGCTTCGAAGCAGTCCAACGTTGCCTCGTACGGTTTGCCATTCGTGGCCTGCCGTGGGACAACTCACTTGTACCATAACCTTATTCAGAGAGACTTAAACTTTTAAGGCTCGATTTTCTAAAAACTAGATAAAACAATTCCAAAACAGGGCTTGCAGGGTTTAATTGATTCGCCCTCTCTTTTGTCATATTTCATTATTTCCATTCCGTCGTCCATTCTCGTCCAGTGAGAAACGCCGATTTTTTAACAACTCCACTCCACCGTACTAATCAGTTTTCATGAGCCTATATTGACGTTTCGTTATCTTAATCAAAATGTTAAATGGTTATTATTTGTCACGTGTATTTATTAAGACTAGTCTTATTAATTAATTATATTTCTCGTTGTACTTTAATATTTAAGAAAATTAAGCAATATTTTTAAATACATTGTAAATATTACTTCAATGCAACCCATAACCTGTCGTAGTTCAATGTCCAGACACTTGAAATCCTTAGCATTCGCAACGCATATTCTAACACAGTGTAGCAAATATCTGAAGTAAGTTATCTCCATAGATTCGCCTACATAAAATGGGAAATAGTTAAAGAAATACTTCATGAGCTATGGGGAGTAACCATTACAGAGCGGAAGACGACTATGACTTAGTGATGCCAAATGTCAATACAAGAAAGAAAGAAAGCAGATTAAAGACAAGAAAAATTCTCATCCAATTCCATAAGAAAAAAACAGTGAGACGCAATAGAATAGTTGTGCAAAAATGCAAAAAACAAAAGGAAATAAGGCTCTTGTACTCTGTCCTAGACGCCCATCGTTCCCTACTTCGAAGGAACATTTGTTGAAGTGTTAATATATCTCTTCGGCTGAGCCTGAAGAATTGATCACCATTAACATAATTTTTCCAAAAGGATTGGGAGACGAAGGAATATCAGCGAAATTATTTAACGAGAACTAAAATCTATCATACTAAGTGGGTGGGTAAAAAGGTCTAGCTGTCAAAGTTCGATTCTTCGAACTGAAGTCGCAACCATGATCAGACAAATAACTTGCAAACTAACAAACAGTCGAGTGCTTTCTGAATAATCATCGAGCAATCTGCCAAATTTAAACCCTACTTCTAGACCTGTATTTTACACTTCTTTTTAACTGACTTCCCAAAAACAAAGAGGTTCTCAGTTTGACGCGTATTTTTTAATTTTTTATTTATTTTTTTATGTATGTATGTATTACCGTTTCGTTTTTTTGTGTGGGTAGAGTATGTTCTCCGATTGATACCACGAGAAAAACTTTTTGTTGGGGGAAGGTGAACTTCATGAAACGTGGACCGATTTGGATGGTTCTAACTAACGTTATATCGCTAAAATCAATTTGTGATGTATAGAGTATGTTCCCCCACTAGTGCCACGACAAAAATGTATGGAACGGGTGAGAATGGGAGAAAGGGCGAAACTCAAGTCCTTAACGCGAAGACTGATTTGGATGATTCCTTTTTGTTGTATAGAGTATGATCGCCCATTGCTAATGTTAGGGTGGGTACGAGTGGGAAAAGGGTAGGCTAACTTGGTCATACGTCTAATTTCGTATTTCAGCAGTATCTAGCGGGATCGGAAGTATCATTATTTATCTCAGCGACTCCTAAAACTATGGATACGATACTATTAGCGGTCGTTTTCAATTTTTGTACATGTCTTTCCAACATCATCCCTACAAGTGTCTTATTACCAAATTATTTCACGGCATAGAGAGTGAAGACAAGACAGCTCAAGATAGTACCATCCACAGGGTAATGAAAAAGCAAAGAACTTCTGTTACGTGAAATCGTAACGGTTGAGCAAACCACAGTCGGAATCCTGAGAAGCAGTGCTAAATATCTTGACATCGTCCGTATATCACAAAATTTAAGCGTTGCACAAAAGAAGCGAAACATCATTTATACATATATAGACTAAAAAAGGAGCGGGCCGAGAGCGCTACCCTGAGGCACCTCAAGGGTGACAGAAATTTGATCTGATAGAGTTCCCCCAAACAAGACACGCTCCTTTGACCAGACAAATAAGAAGACAACCATCGGTGAAAATACAGTCCACCTGTTTGCTCGATTCGATGACTGGCAAAACAGTAATTCAGGAATTTAATTATTTGGTGTTAGCTGATTTACCCTTCAGAAAGCCATGCTGGAAGGACCAAATGAGAGGTCTACATTGAAAATGAAGCACATCACATACCAGGACCTCGAAATTTTTTTCGGTATGACACAAACCTTTTTAATGAAGAGGGATAATTGAGAGCTCTCCCGGCCTACGCTACGCCTAAGAAAGTACTAAACCCTCTCGCGAAAGTTCCATCGAAGTCGGATTATCCGTTTCCGAGATCAATCCGAACGAACAAGGAAACAGACAAACAGACAAAAATTGTAAAAAATTGCAATTAGAGAGAGAAACAAAGAGGAGCCGGAGTTGGATGATTTGAGTGGCACGAACACCACGCCATGGTTCCGCGGTTCGAGCCTCGGTCTCGCCGTGAGTTTTTAAATTAAAATTTAAAAATCCACCCCATCTCTGCGCTGTTATCTACATTCAAGTTCTCTCATTCCTCATACCATAATATCTTCACGAAATGACCACAACTATAAAGCCTACAAACTTGAAATTTGGCAGGATGACTACGACATCTGCTACGAAAGGATTTTTCCAATTCGTCTCCTAAAAGAATGAAAAATGGTGTCAAAATTTATATGGAAATTTGGTAAATATTTTTGATTTAAAGAAACACTTATTTTAGCGTGTTTGTAAAATAATTCAGAGGGGATGAAATGGGGAGTAAAAACATTGCAGTGAAATTCCCCTTATCTCTCACCAATTTTGGTTCATTTTGGGAAAAGTTCAAATTTCAAAGGCCAAAACTATTGCTATATACAATAATATTTCCAAAAAATAACTTTATAACACGTATGCCGGTTTCCGTGATTCTGTTTTTGATGCATAGAGTAAGTTCTGCCATTGCTACGATTAAAAAAATTTTGAACCAGAGTGGGGGATGTCAAACTTCGTAACGGGTGAATAATTTTGTTTTTATTCTTTGTTGGTAATATTATTGTACTATGTATGTACTATGCTGAAAATGTCTGGGGCGCGTACTAAATCGTGGACATCAGCTGGTAATATATATTTACAAAAAACGATTACGAGTGAATTTTATTTGTATAATTATTGTAATAGAACCAAAAAGTCTAGCCTTTTATTTTTGACCTCCTCACCCGTACCAGAGAAACTTTTGTGACGGACGGATAGACGGAACGTAAAGGACTCCTAGTTGGCTACGAAACCCCAAAAATAGAAAATATTTCAAAAAGAAAGATGTACATATATTTTGAATGACATACTTCTGCAATTAAAGTTCTAGTCCGCGAATATATTTCTTATTCAATATTCATTTCCTTTGATGAATTTCATTCTTGCTTTTGTTTCTTGTTCTCTATATCCTTTTCCCTTTCTTTCATTAAGGAGTCAAAAAACGTTTTTTTTTAATCATCTTATTTATAAGAAATTTGTTTATTTTAACACATCTCTATATATCTAGTTTCCGATATCCCGATTCGAGACAACGATTGCAAGTCGTTGTTGGAGTAAGTGATAATGACAGTCTTTCAACCAGGTCCCAGGTTCGGATCCAACCACTGCTGACAACAGATAACAATAAAAAGGCCAGAGAAAATGGTTCGTAATCCACCTTAAATTGTAGATTCACATGGAATTGTAATCTCACATTTCCATATATAATAAAATTAAAATACGTTCTTACTGTCGGAGGTATTTCGTCGAATTTGGAACAGATTTCGAATTTAAGTGTCAGAGTAAATGATGCCCGAATACATTACAATGCAGGCCTCTAACCTGAAAATAAATTCCCGCCTGCATATCGACTGAACCCGTGTTACTTTTCCAGAAATAGTATTCTTTTTCGAAGACAGCTTACCGACATTGAAATACAATTTCCCATTTGCATTTAAACGAATCGTAACCACAATTTTGATAAGTGTTTTTCCTCTCAGGTTTTTTTTTTCTGAATGCCTGCCTGAGTTGGGGTTGGGGGGGTCTGTATATGTGAATTTGTTTTGCTCCTACTTCAATTCTACAGGCTGAACATGTTTATGATATCTAGAACTGAGGAAAAACTTTTCCTCCTAAAAGTATCCTCCGGAAATAATACGGTCAGAAAACTTCATGCAAGGAACTCTATTGCTTGTGTGACTGTCTGTGCCATCCTTTCAGTTAGTGCCGTTTCAGTCTGTGAAATTTTTTGGAGAGAATTGTTCGAGATTTAAATTTTTATTTAAAGCGTTTGCATGTTTCATACACAAGGACAGATGAACGTGATACAGGAACTCAGTAGCAAAAAATGTAGAAGGATATGGTTTGGTTAACAGTACGAAAAAGTCCTACTGCCATGTAAAACTGGCGGGTGAAAATTATTTTTTTTTATATATTTTTTTCTTTCTTTTGAGTAAAAGTTAACTTTATCTAAGATTATATGCAAAAACTTTTCCGTATTATGATCGTTGAGGACTTGTGCAAGTTAATTCAAATTTACGTGAAGGAATTATGGTGACGGGGGCATTACATTGAAATATAAACTGTCTCAGGAACTAATAAACTTTTGCGGGGGGAAATAGCACTTTGAAGTTTAATTTTGCTAATTGCCGGCATTAAAATGTTTTTCGTTTTCAACTAAGTTTAGTGCAGTTCCGAAAATGTTTTAGAAATGATTAAGGCTTTTATTATTTTAACTTTCTTATGCTTGCGAATTGTGGTTTTAAAGCTTTTTTAAAGAAAGTTTGTCGGACTATTTGATTAACGAAAAAAAAAAATCACAAAAACAAACTCATCCAGCGAAAAGAAAAGAATCATACTAAGTTAAGTGATAAAATGAAATTTTGTATTAAATACAGGTTTGTAAGCAAATTTGTGGATGAATTGAAATGTCAGTTAACATAAAGGGTCAGGGATGAATCGGAATAGTCTGTTTTAACACTATGGCAAGGAGTGCAGTTAAACCTACAACTTAAGTTGGGTTCGGTGACTAAATCGGTGGGAGGGGGGGGGGGGGGTACTACCCCCTTTTCTATGTCAAGGAGTGCAGTTAAACCTACAACTTAAGTTGGGTTCGGGCGACTAAATCGAGTATATGTGTATGTAGTCGCACTCGCCACTCTCGGATGCTTCACTCCGTCATTAGCAAAATTATGAAAGATTCTCTGAAGATGGTTAGTTAGTTTTAAGACTGTAAACTAGGTAACATATGCTCTATCTAAAGTAAACAGGCAACAGCTCTCACTATGCTTCAGTACTACGTATTTAGGTTTAATCCTTGGTCCCAAACTGAACTGGAAGCCTAAATATAGAGAGGCTCTAAAGCTCTTTCTTTAACTCTAAATATATCTCTGGGAAAACATAGGGTCTTCATCCTAAGATGACGCTGTGGTTATACACAACGGTGGCGCGTCCAGTTCTCACTTACGGTTCATTGGTTCGGTGGCCTGCGATGAGTAAGGGAACTCTTTCTACATTTCTTAGCTCTGACAAATTCCAGACGACGATTAAATGAAAAATGAAAAAGAAACCATTATTCACCTTCTTTGCAAATGCCCGGCTCTTGCCAGGGTGAGAAAGAGGAATTTGGGAAGTAAGTATTGGCAAACCTAAAGGCAATCTAAAAGATAAAGAAACTAGTTAGATTCTTAAATTCCTCTAGTTGGCTTTAGCTGTTTCCATAATAAACTCCGCCACCTTCAACCATGATTCCAGATAGCAATTAGGTGTTGCGAGTGGAACTGAGCCCTAAACATCAGCTATCTGTGGCATAAAAACGGTGTTATATTGCCGCTTATTAGAGTGTTACCATGAAAGCGACGATTTCTATCCAATTGGCATTTTAACTTATGTCTCTAAAGTACTAGAAAAGTCTATGTATATGCAGTTTTTCGCACATCTGTTGTGCTGTTTCTATGAATTAATCACTTAGCGGTTCGTGATTGTTCAAGGTGCACTTGAGGCCTTTTATGGGATCCTTCCAGCATGGCTTCCTCAAGGGGAAGTCTACCACCACCAACCTCCTCGAATTCATTAATTATTCTTTACCGGCCGTTGAAGCGGGCAAACAGGTCGACTGTGTATTCACCGATTTCAGTAAGGCTTTCGATAGGATTGACCATGGTATCATGGTTCATAAATTGTTTCTTCTTGGGTTTCCCTCCTGTTTCATAAAGTGGTTGTTCTCTTACCTGTCTGGTCGTACCCAACGTGTCTTGTTTCGGCGAGCTCTTTCTGACCAAATCCTCGTCACTTCGGGGGTGCCTCAAGGTAGTATCCTTGGTCCACTTCTCTTCATTCTATACGTCAATGATGTTTCGCTTCTCCTGACCCACAGTAAAATTCTGTGTTATGCGGACGATGCAAAAATTTTTCGCATTGCTTCTCACGCAGCAGACTGCAGTACCTTGCACTCTGACCTAGCCGTGTTCTGCGACTGGTGTGTTCGCAATCGCCTTCCTTTAAATGCCGGCAAGTGCACCGTTATGACATTTTCCCGTTAGGACGTCCTTTCCTCTTTGACAACACCGTCGATGGCATTACCTTATGCAGGGTTGATAAGATGAAGGACCTAGGTGTGGTCCTCAATTCTCGCCTTTCATTTGATGATCATGTGGATTCGATCGTTGGTAGGGCTAACTCGATGCTGGGTTTCGTTAAAAGATGGTCTAAGGAACTCGATGACCCCTACCTAACTAAGCTTCTTTACTGTACCTTCGTCAGACCGCTTTTGGAATATGCCAGCCCCGTATGGTCTCATTATTTCGCCGTTCACGTCAACCGCGTCGAGGCAGTGCAGCGCAGATTCCTTATATTTGCCCTCCGTGGACTTCCCTGGACTGATCCCTGGTTGCTCCCTTCTTATACTGATCGTTTGGGGCTGATTTCTCTTGACTCCCTCGAAAAGAGGCGTAACATCTCCAAACTATTGCTTTTGTCCGATCTATTGCAGGGTACAATAAATTCTAATGACTTACTGGCGGCTGTGAACATCTCTATCCCGCAACGATCCTTGAGGAATCGCAACTTCCTGCACGTCTCTGGTCATCGTACTCTGTATGGGATGTACGAGCCCATCACGTCGATGTCTCGTCTCCTCAACCAACATTTCGCCAATCTTGACCTGAACCTCTCCAGGCAGCAATTGAAGGGCATACTCAGACAGTGTCTTGGTTGATGAGTGGTCGTAGATGGCGTGAACCGCTGTCTTTCAGTCGCTGATCAACTTGATTTTCGGCTTCTAGTTTGTAGTTTAGTTTATAAGTATTTTGCGCTGTAGGAATCATTGTTGATGAATCTGATGTAAATAAATAAATAAATCTTCAGAAAATTAATTTATTTTCACGTTGGCAGTCAGAGATTCTTCATTTTTCATAGTTGACAAACTGCAACATTCAAGGTATCATCCGATATAAACTCATACTTGGATGGAGGCAACATTTGTGCGTTTTTCTAAGGCTTTTTGTATTGCAGATCATGGTATACTGCTTCAGAAGCTATCTTATTTATTTAACGTTCATCATCATTTATCTGATTTAAACTGTTTTGCCCGGTCGCCATTAACAGAGAGGAATTCTTATGCAATTTTCCTCTGCCACATGGAGTCTCTCAGGGATCTATATTAAGACCGATGTTATTAAGTTTATTTATTAATGATCTCCCTAAAGTAGTTATTGATGTTAACGGCTATGACGTTAAATTGTATTTAGCCAGAACTTTTGAATTTATTGAGGATTGCATCATTGAAAGAATAAATACCGATCTGAATAGGGTGGACAGTGCTGAACGGTTCGTGCAAAGCTCTTTTAACTTAAATTGTATATATTTTACCGTAATGATTTGTATTGAAACAATACCCCACCGGTGTTGCTAAACTCTGGAAATTACATTACCTTATGATATGACGTATTGTGATTTAATTAGAGTAACTATTGGTAATATTTACTATGAACTTTGAAGGCTGTGGTTATCAGCAAGTAGTTTGGCGGCTGAGGTTCAGATAAAATTAGACAAACCCTTTATTTTACACCGTTTATTACTTTTAGATGTGTATTTCTTCCCAAATTAAATATTTATTGCAAAGGAAGATTTGAGTTAACATTTAACAGTAGCCTCCGTTTTATTTTTTACCTACGAAGGTTTGACCCTGTTTCATCGCATAAGTCTAAAGTACTTGCTTGCTCTACGACTGCAGGTTCGAAGCAAAGAGTATTTTGTTTTACAAATTGCAGTTTTTTCAACGGTCAACATCAAGGCGCAATTTTAATATTACAGTTCCTCGATATCACAAATCAATTATGGAAGATTCTTACCCTTTTCAGGATACTGGCTTATGGAATGAGCTTTCCACCAATATCCAGCTGTTTATGCATTTTAAGATTTAGAGAAGAATCTATTAATTAAGCATGACACAGATTTTGTTATGCAATTTCCTTTTGGTATATAATCTCATCGTTATTTAAATTTAAAAGTCAAACGTGATATATGTAACTATCTGAAATTCCTTTTTATTTTTGTTTTTGCCCAGTAGAGAAGAAGTTCGTCAAAGATTGACTACAGCAGATCGATTACAGCAGTTGATTTTTAAGAAAATACTCGTAATACAAAATAAAACAGCAACGTAAATATAACCAAAAGAATATTGTAACTAAGAATTTAATCTGAGCTGACTCTGCAACTGATCTCTTGAAAGATTAAAGTCCATAATGTCAAAATTATTATTAAATAAACAATACATTGAGGAAAGAGGATTAAAACCATAGTTAGTACGGCGGTAAGGTACGTTGAAGAAATTATGATTAATTAAGGAGCGAGCGGGAGTAGATATGTTGATAAAGCTCCAAGATATTGACAATTCCCATCAGGCTGTTAAAGGCAAAAACGTTTCGGGATTTGTCATGTCTTTTCTCAAAAGCCTCTAGTGATAACAGTTTAAGTCTGTAAATATAAGTAGGCAGCTGAAGAGGATCAGTCCAAGGGAGATTAGCAGAACAAGAAGGGTAAATTTACGTTGGACGGCCCCAATACGGTTAATGTGAGTGGAGTAGTAAGGTGACCAGATCGGAAAAGCGTACTCACGGATGAGTCTAACAAAGGTACAATATGACAGTTTTGTGATGAATCAGTGACCATCTCTTCAAACAGCCAAAAGTGCCATTAGCCTTAATCACGATAGAATCGATATCGTCAGAAAAAGAAAAGTGATAATTCAAGATAATACGCAACGTTTTTAGTTTTGTCATTCCATTATTATCACGGCATACATCGATAGTGTAATTAAATTTGAGCTTCAATTTCTTATACGAAAATTTCATAGTAGTGCATAGTAGATTGTTAGAACATCAAATATGAAGGGCGTAATCGTCAACTACAGAGATAGTACGAAATATTTTAACGTCGTCAGCCTAACAAAGAATTTGTGAATTTGCCGAAACAGTATATATTTCATTAACGTATATATTAAAGAGCAGTGGTTCTAAATGGCTCCCCTGAGGAACCCCAGGCGAGTTACAAATTTTATTAGAAAGAGCGCTACGATTGCACGTTGCGTGCAATCAGTCAAATAAAAAGACACCCACCTCACGAAGACTTGGGGAAAACCAAGAGAGAAAGGATTTTCAATTAGAATTTTGTGGTTGATTCTGTCGAAAGCCTTACTAAAATCAGTAAAAATACAGTCATCTGCCGACCAGATTCGATAATGGGAATACAGTAATATAGAAAATTCCAACAAGTTAGTTATCGCAGTTAAATATTTAGTTTTGCTTTCGGTTGGGTAGTTGTAAAAGAATATGTGTCTTGCGCACGATGTATCTTAATAATTTGAACTGGAATTTGAATTTTAAACTCTTCAGTTTCGCACCAATAGTGTTATATGTGACCCTCTGATTTTTCTATTTCTATGTCTTTCCCATAAAAATCAGTCCTTCCCTATTTCTTATTTTTCTCACCGAATCGATCCAATAACCTTATCCGTGAAGTTTCTTAACGTAGTGCTTCAGAATTTTCATTTCATCATATTCACATCAAATTTCATTCCATCGTTTCCCGTTCTCAAAATAAAGATATTTGAAAAAACCTCCATTCAAGGTAAAATCACATGAACGGTGATAGCTATCAAAACCTGATTTACGATAAGACGAAATGGCAACAAAATTCAGACCCGAAATTGAAAGTAATATCACACCATCCTGACGATTATGTAAATATAATAGCCGAACTCGCCAATTCTCGCAGGGTAGGTGATAGCATATATTCATAAATATTCCATATATTTGCCGCCGATGATTCTAGTGTTGACTCCCGCCCTGGCAATATATTATTTAGAGGGGGTGATAATTTAGCGCATGAAAAATTAATTTTGGGATGGTTTTATTAATTTATGCGTGATTGAAATTCGGGCGAGGTTTTAAATTTAACCTTTGAAATGGCAACGTATTTTGCGGAAGTTCAGGTGGAAAACCTCTTTTCAAGGAAATGAGATTTTGCACGCCATGCTTTAGTGAAATTGAAATATTTTAAGTGCTTTGCTTAGCGAGACTAGTATATCATTGTACGTGGTGGGGGGTATAATAAAAAGGTGTATTTTTTACAAAGAAAAAGCCAGATGGTGTCATAAATTACCATTCTTGCCGCCCTAAAAGCTGGTAAATTGAAAAGGATATTCCAAATATGCGTATCTGCGTATCTAATTGATATAATCCCCTTGCGTGTTATGTCCTGCTTCTATGTATAAAACCACCAAATTGAAGACAGACATCGTGTTTGCGTGCCATGCATTCTAAATTTACTCATTTTGCATGATTTGAGAGCATTTAAATGCGCGAATTTCGTCCTTTGATTTCATGAATGCACAGGTGCTTGCGGTTTTGCTAGTGTTTCGCTGGAATTGTTTCCAGCGCTTTATAATACCAGTTGGATTACGTGAGGAGAGATAATCGCTAGGTCATTGTTTAATGTTATCACGTAATATCCTTTGAGAATGGGTTTGATCCCATTGTACTCTCTGTGTTGAGAAATTGTTTCTCCTGTTGAAATTTTTAATTCTACAGCTTTCGAGGTGAAAATTTTTTTATTGTTTTGAGTTTGTTTTATTGGAGGGATTTCTAGAATTTTTTATTTCTTTTAAAAGCTCAAGAGGTTTTTTACCATTTTGGCATTCGCTCATAAACTTATTCTAAGAGCCCTGTAATTCAATAAAAAATGAAAAAGAAGAAATTGAGTCGAATTTATTACGCGTCGATATTGCTTGTTTTGTTTTTATACGCTGATAACCTAAAAATTACATTTCGCTAAAGAATACTAGTCTTTATGCTTTTGATGATGCCACACATTTGGATTTACTGAAACTCAAGCTTCGGAACTATTAAGCTATCATAAACAGCAATGTGTATATTTCCACAGTCTATCTGAATCCACTTAGAATACTTTAAAGTCGTAAACTACTTGTATGGACGCAATAATCACATAACTGTAACGAATACATATGTTCTAATTCACATAAACATCAACTACATATGAATGTTGACCTCAGGCATCTGTCGAGTTAGCAAGTAGTAGAATATTATCCGCAATACATTACAACTTCATTTAATTTATTTATTCCTTCAGATTCATCAAACAAGATTACTGCAGCATACAATGTATAACTTATAACTAAACTACAAATAAAAAGCCAAAAATAGGCAAGAATAATCGGGGGACTTCAGTCAACACCATCCACGACCCGGCGTCAACCAAGACATTGTTTAAGTATCCCCTTCAACTTCAGATCAAAATTGGCGAAGTGTTGGCTGAAGAAGCGAGACATCTACGTGATGGGCTGGTGCATCCCATATAGAGTTCAGTGACTAGAAACGTCCAGGAAGTCGCGATTCCTCTAGGAGAATTGCGGAATGGAGGTTTTTTTTATACGATGTGACCAAATCCTAGGGGACAACCCTTTGATACGTTAGCATGGTTTTGGCCGGAAGGGAATTAGGGTAAGGGGAGTGAGGAAGCTTCAGTCTTGTTTTTGCATTGCTGCGAGCTTGACAACAGCCCAGACAGAAAGTGGATTATTTTAATTTTTTAATAGAAGCTCGCGGGGAGATCTGGTCTCGAACCCGCGGTCCATGGCATGGTGGTCGTGCGGGTCAACGCATTGATCTAACTCCGTGGTGTTCAAAGCCACCAATAATTCGGGTGAATTTATCCTTTCCTGCAATAAATCGAATTAAAATAATAGTTTGGAGATGTCTTTTCAAGAGATTCGAGATAAAGCAGGCCCAAACAATCAACATTAGAAGGAAGTGACCAAGGATAAATCCTGGGACATCCGCGGAGAACAAACTTAAGGAATCTGCGCTGCCTCCACGCGACCGATGCGAACGGCGAAGTAGGAAGCCCACACAGAGCTGGCGTATTCTAAAATCGGTCTAACGAAGCTGCAGTAAAGAAGCTTAGTTATGTAGGGATCATCCAGTTCCTTAAACCATCTTTGAACGAAACCCAACATCGAGTTAGCCCTACCGACAATCGAGTCCACATGACCTTCGAATGAAAGACGAGAATTGAGGACCATGCGCAGGAATTTCGCCTTATCAACCCTACCCAGAGAAGGTCATAGTGGTGCACTTACCGGCATTTTAATGAGTCAGAATCAGTGCGAAAAATCTTAGCATCGTCCGCATAACAGGGAATTTTATTGCTGGCCAGGAGAAGCGAAACAAAGTTAATATATAGGATAAAAAAAGAGCTTGCCAAGTTTACTCTGCTGAGACAGACAAGGGTATGACAAGGATTTGATCGGAAAGGAGCTCCCTAAATAGGACACGCTGTGTATGACCAGACACGTAAGGGGATAAGCAATTGACGAAGAAAGAAGGAAACCTAAAAAGAAAAAATTAACTAAATCTGCTAACACACAGTCCACCTGTTTGCCCGTTTTGACGGTTGGCAAAGAATAATTAATGAATTCAGGAGGTTGGTAGTTGTCGATTTTACCTTGAGCAAGTCATGCTGAAAGGATCCCAAAAACGGCCTGCAGTGAAACCGAAGAACGTCACTGACGAGGGACTCAAAAACCATCGTGGCATAGCACAGGCTGGCAATCTGAAGATAATTAGAAACGTCAGACCTACTGCCTTTCTTATGGAGAGGAATCGACACAGAAGTCTTCTAAAATTCAGGAAAGCGGCCGAAATGCAAGGACAGTTTGAACAAGTAACGAAGATAATTGGCATCTCTTCATAAAGGCATTTCAGTTATAATCTTTATTAACCACAATAAAAATAAAACTCAACTGCACATACGCTGCCGGCTACCGCAGAGATAGTTCTGTTATTTCAGACGTGCGTCGGTCTCGAATACGCTAATCTACGAAAATAATTTTATTGTTTTCATTTTAAATCTTAGTCTAGAAAAAGTGTGAGCATACCGTGCTTTGTTTGGTGTTTGAACTATTTCGTGCGTATTTTATTGATACGTTCTTTCAGCGAGCTTGCATTTCGAAAAGTATAATTTTTACTCAGGCGTACCATGCCTCATTTCAGCGCTATTCAGTCGTTTTGACGCTGTGCGTGCCTGTTTCAGGCTAGGAATGGGCGAGTCTTATTTTTACTCAGATGGCTAGAAAGATGACCATCAGTTCTGCTTCGGCAGTAGAATCGCTGTGAAGCCAAAAACTTTTTCGATGACTAATTGGAGTATTGAATCATAGATAACTATAGCAGCTGATGTACCCTCTACGTTCTGGGACCATCGTTGTAGATATGTCTGAAGTTAAGTTTTTTCTACTGATGCTGGAGAGGTATCCTGCGTCATTTGCAGTTTTTCTACGATAGGTCTGATACCAACCTCTATTAACAATGATTCTTCTGGGAAAGTCCTTAAGCAGTATGTGACCGTGCGAGCTGTGTACTTTATTGGTTGCTTCCTGTAATGAGTTAATGTTAGTTTTGTGCGTGATACCGTATAGAGGCAGCCCGTAATATATGATACCATTTAGGAATGTGGTAACGGGTTTATGAAGCACTGTTTAAGTGGTACCTTGGCCACGTGCTTTAATAATTTTAAGTGTGTACCGCATTTATGTGGCGCTTCCAGCTTAGTCGATTGTAAAAGTAAATGTCAGTCCTAGTGTTTTAGTTGTGAAGTGTCTGTCCGTCGATTATTAGTGAGAGGCGGAATAGAAGTATTTTGTTTGGAAGTGTTACATAATCACCCTTTTCTAACGGTAGTAAGTTTCCAGTATGGTTGATTGTATTTCTAAAAACATACTCCGGCTTAGGTGCGTTGATGATAAGTATCAGCTTATCAGCATACATGAGCTCTTGCTGTTGTTCTATATTTTAAAATTATTACGAAAGGCTCTATACGTATGTGTTAAAAAATAATGTGGAACTGGGAGACCTCTGGGGAATAGAGTTTTCTAGAATAGCTGCTTTTTCTAGATATCCTTTCAATCTGACTTGAAACAATCGGTTGGAAAGGAAGTCCGAGATGACCGTGGCACATTTCTTAACAATACCCCATTGTAATAGTTAGGTATACATGATAATAACCCTGTCGAAGGCTTCTTCTATCTAAAGAGATAGAAGATGGGTGTTTTGTTTATTGGACATGGCGCCTGCGATAATATGCTCGAGTTCCAGCAGTGCTCCCCAGTGTCACCTCCAACAGACGGCTCAGAATTTTTGAATACTTTCGAATAGCCTATATAGGCAGGGTATCAGCGATATTGGGCGTAGATCCTTGGAAGTAGTTCTTTGTGGAGGTTTGTTTGTCCTGAGGATTGGAATTTGAATGGCTTGGATGTTCGGAAGTAGAACCTTTGCAGTTGCTAAGTGCCAGACTTAGTTCTTGATTGTTAGAGTGAGTCAGAAAGCAGTTCGCTCTACAAGCTTTTGTACTAAAGGGACCAGCTTGCCTTAGTGAGTAGAGGGAGGTTAGCACGTAGGCCTTACTGGCCGTGCCGCTGCAGCATTTCACTTCTCCGTTTTAAAGATGAACATTTTATTCCCCGTAAGTCAGCGAGCGAGGCGCTTGCCACATTTGTCCTATCCATACTAGTAGTCAAAATGCGACATTCTTATGCAGGGATTTAAAGAAATATTTATACCCAGTGCCTATTAGCAAGTTTCAAACTCACAGTACCTCTGAACAAATAATTCGAAGTTGAAAAAAAATCTTATTATAATTAGGCTAATTAGTGTGGTTGTAAAATAATGCCTGATGGTTCGGAATATACCACTAAATGAAATTCCATTTCCAATCGATTGGCATCTAAACGTATTAGCATGTAAAAGAAGAAGACAAACTAATGATTGTATTTTAGGTTTGATTGCGTAAAAGCAACAATCAATTCGTTACCGTTTATACGGCGCGGCGGTTAAATACAAATTGTCTCCATGTTTTTTTTTTCTGAAAAAGATTAATTACTTTGATTAAATCCTTTTTTGATTTTAAAAGCTTTTTGCATAAAACGACTACAAATTGCGGTTAATTTTCCCTAGTTTCTCTCTTAGTCTACAATGAGCGGAATTTACTACAAAGTGTTTTTTGGTATTATTTTGTCGGTTTACAATTTTGGTAGAATTTTGTCACTTATAACATATTTTTACAACAAAGAATCTCACAAGGTGTACACAAGTAGAATTTTAATGATTTTTGCTACCTTAAATTTTATGATTATGGTATTCGTTGGTGTACCGGCAATACTTGGATTTGAAACATCTTCTAGTGATTACGTAAAAACCTTTGTAGATATGGCATTGTCCTTTTCGTGTTACGCATTGATTGTTTCCGGATTTTTCGTCAATATAGTTTACAACGCTAAAGTGGTAACGTTTTTGAACAACCTCATCGAAGTTTTTAAGGAAATATGTCAGCTGGACGGCAAGAATGTCGATATAAAAAATCTTGTTTTTATATCTTTAGTAAATATGGTGGTGTCGATTTCCTATCAAACTTTTATCTGGTTTTACATAGTACGCTATTATCAACGAAACCATTTAAGTCTACCTTTAACAACCTTCTGGATGTACGCAGATCTTCTGAAAATTATTTTTGAAAATATAATATTTCTCTTCCTAACAGCCCTTTGTATTTCCATACTGTCACTAAACTTTAAGCTAAAGGAAATTTTGAGCCATTTAGCAATTCAAAATCAGGTCTGCACAATTATCGGAATAAATATTTTTACGTTTAGTTATTTGTCGAAGGCTTACCGAAAACTTTTTCTGTTAGTAAATGAGTTTACGAATTTGTTCGGACCCCTGATCCTTTTAAGATTATTTGATTTTTTTACGAATCTTTTTGTGCAACCTTATTTTATCTACTGTGCCTATAGATATGAAAATTGTATTGAAGTTCCAAGTTTATTTATACAATCAGGCACCCTTGGTTTAGTCAGCTTTTTAGTATTTATTTATCCATTGAATCTGATTGCACAAGAATCAAAACAGGCCAAGAGGACGGTGGAGATGTATTTAGTGAGTGAAGTACAAACTGACATCCAAAATCGGGTTAGTATTTGCCTTTATTTACAAACCATTTAAAATATATGTATATCTTTATTGCAGATGGAATTGCTCTATTTTCAAATTATCTCACATCAATTTGAAATAAACTTATGCGGTCTCTTTGTCATTAACAAAAATCTAGTTTTTAGATTTCTTTCAACTACTGTATTGTACGTTATGACTTTGATTCAATTTTCAATTATATATGAAACATATAAATAGCAATATCTATTTTCTAAGCAAGTTAATTAAGTTATTAGCTTAATAGTTGAATTGTGCATTAACATTTTTGTAATCACTCCTAACTTGCCTCTTGTTGTCTGGCACTTGACAATCTAACCTCACATTCTGTATATACTTTAAGAGAATTATAGTGATGTACTCAGCAGTTTTTTTCGTATTTTGTTTCTTTTTTATCCCCATCCATCATGGAATCACGAAAATACTTATGTGGTGATATGGCAGCTGATTAAAAGATTAACATTATAGCCTACCATGAAAAACTAGTTCGCAGATAGTGATCTCTTTGAATCGGGAAGAGACATTTGCTAGCGTTTCACAAGAGTACCTACTGATCGGATTGAGATCCAGATATGCCAAACGGTATGGAGCAAAAGTCGCCGAGCCGTGGCGCTAAAGTCGCCCAAAAGTCGCCGCGCCATTATTTGAAATCGCCAAAAAATCGCCTTTTGATTTTATAATCAATCAAGTCTTGCAAATTGTTGTTTGTACAACTTATAGTAATCACAGCAACAGATACAAATAACACAAATTTAAAATTGTGGTAGAGGCGTCACGAAAAACAAAAAATAAGTGAGAATTTACACTTACGTGTATCTACGTGTACTTTACGTCGTTCCGCTTTTACGTACTTTTATGTACTACTTTACAAATATGTTCCCTGGCGGGGGAAGGGTCGGTGACGGTAACCGCCCATTTAATAAAGCAATTAAAAGCCTGATTAATACACCTCTTCCTGCGAGAAAGTTTAATAAATTGTTGACGTACCTACATAAATACACGTATGTACACGTAAATAAACGTAAGTGCAAATAGTCACAACCTTTAATAATTCATCCAGTCGCTACCAACTATTTATTACGCACATTTTAATCTTTTAGAAATTACATAGGATAGCAAAAGCAACCGCGGGGACGACAGAAAAACAATTTTGATGTCCGCTGTTTCAGAATCAGATATCCGCGACGTGACGACGGCATTGAGCATACTTTTATGTTTGAGCGAAAAAAATCCATTGCGATAAACGTCAGTTTGGACTCGTTCGGAGTTCAGTATAAACTTATTCGCGCAAAATTAGAATTTGAGATGACTCAACGGCAAAAATTTTTCTACTGTCACGTCGGGTTATGTGATTTCGATTAGCCAATATGACTGTTGCTGTAGGCTGATTCAGCCTATAGCCCAAAGGCGCCCAGCAAGAATTAAAAAATTGCCCAAAAGCGCCTAGCAAGAATTAAAAAATCGCCCAAAAAGTGCCTAGTCGCAGAGAGGAACATTTTCTTGCCCAACTATCGGCTCAAGTAGCCCAATCGGCGAGAAATCGCCCGACTTGGCAACTCGGTAGAGATCATCAGTGGGCCATATAATGATTCCGTACTTTTGTAAAGCATTCTGGACACACCAACACGCCGAGTAACTACCCGAATCGAAACTGTTTCGGCACTGAGGTCGTAAATGTCTTCGTCCGGAATAGACTGACGGACATGACACGCATAAATACAAGCAAAATTAAACCTGGTTCGAGTCCCACCGTTCTGTGCTGACAAAATAAAACGATAAAATGGCTGGGGGAGGAATTTCCTACAAAAAAAGTCAGTGGCTCGGAATCCACTTTAAATTGCAGGTGCACTTGCAATCGTTGACTGGAATCTGGTGAAGTTCTGCTCCCGCCCAATGCACCGCAAGGAGAAACGGGAGCTAGAGAGAGAGAAAGAGAAGACACAACACTGCTTGCTATCCCTTAATCAAAATTAAGCCTATTTAGATTCCACCACCATCTGTAGGGGTTTCTTACGCTCACAGTGTCTAATGTCACTGATTGTGTAAATGTTCATTTTAACTACCCCGAAAACTATGGATTCGATAACGAATATCGGTCGTTTCTATTATTTTCCTCTCCCCCCCCCCCCCATGTTATCCACAGCGCAAACACGCCTTTCCGAAACTCGTATAACATTATATGCCCAAAACGCATCTTTACGTTCTCGATTTTGAAAAATTTATTAAACACGCAAGCCAACTTATCTAAAAGATATCTGATTGAAACATAATGTGGTAACTTATTCAGTGCATGTAACATTACAAAAAAAAACTTCAGAACTCCGCTGTGTAGTGAAGTTTGCGGACGAAAGTTGTCGTAAACGTTGACCCAGAAAATAATCTAGCATCGTACCAAGTTTCAAATAAATCCGTCCTGTAGTTTCTCCCTAATACATACACAAATGAAAAAATGCTGTTTTGGCCTCCATATAGATACTTATTACCACCGCGTTTAAAAATTTAAAATAATTTTCATGTACAGACATGGTTTGGGGATTACAGGGTGATTCGTAAATTTGCAATTTTTATGGTATGCATACTAATTTATTTCCACATTTTGATCTATGATATCTAGAGACATCATAAAAACCCCAAAAAACTACTATCCTAATAGACTTTCCAAAATTGTTTCACTGTTGTTCCAGCTTATACGTATGCAGGTACAGCCACTTCCAAAATTGAGAAAAATGTTATTTTTCTGTAGTTTCTTCCGGATTTGCGCAGCTGCAGTCACAATTCTGCGAAAATTCATCTCTATTGTTAACTGGCATTGTTCTCCATAAGAAAAACGACGTCCAAGGAATGGGTACACCCCGTCCAAGCTAGCGGTCAGAAAACTTTTCATTCAGTATTGCCTTCTCAATGATATCCGAATGCGCTGATGCTTCACCGTGCTGGTAAAACATTGCCCTAAGATTGATTAGAGGAACGCCCTCTAGTAGATCTTGCGTCAAAATAAATGGTCTTATTAAATGAGTGTCGATGAAACCAGCCCAAACATTGGCTGAGAATTTGGGCTGCAATGAGATTAAGCTTGTCCCATGTGTGTGTGTCCCACTGCGATTCAATCGTACACAAAATTCCCTGTTCTTCACGTCACATTAGTGAAGTTAAATGTAAAATTCTAATCTTCCCTCGAAATCTCCTTCCAGCAGTTCTTGAACTGTGATATGATAATTTGATCTTTAACTGAAGACACTCCTGATCGTCTTGCGTTTCTTTTGGTGCTCGTTTCATTGTCTTGCCGGACGAGGGTGATTAATTGCTGCCACAATTCCGTGCTGTTCGAAGTTAAACTTCTGGTTTCTCCTAACCGTCAAAAAGTCCGAAAAAATACCCCTCTTTGGGGTCACGTCGATTAGGGAATCTCCTGTCACATTTCAGTACACCCGCTTTTTCGTTCTCGTTTAGGTACTACACTATCCCGAATAAAACTAAGACTCGCCCCTTCCTAGCCTGAAACAGGCACGCACAGCGTAAAAACGCCTGAATGGCACTCAAATGAGACACAGTACTCTTGCGTAAAAATTATACTTTTCCAAATGCCAGCCGCATATATATCCGCATATTCCTCAAAAGTAACTTCTGTCAATTTCTAATAATTTTAGCTTAAGAACACTCGTAGTTACTGGCTAACAGAATCTAATAACGACAATGAAAGAAATTACACTTATCTTTTAATAACTTTCTTGCAGCAATAATGAAAATTAATTAATTTTCGACACTTTGCCTTAATAGTTTTGATTATTTAAAGCACTTCCTACCTAAAGTGCAGTAAAATAATTAGGTAACTCCTGACTGCATAGGAAGCGGTTTTTCTAGTCCAGTTGTGCTAATGTTGTACTTCTTTGGTTAGGTAATAAGGTGGGCAGTTTATTAAAAAAAAATGATGTATTAATTGAATGAATTTTGGAGCAAATTTGGGAAAATGCTGAATTTTAAGTAAACGCAAAACATTTCTTTCACTTTTGAAAATGACTGTACCTGCAATGGTTTGAGCTAGATCAACAATTGCTGACAATTTTGAAAAGGTCATTAGGATAGTAGTTTTTTTAAAAATAAAGCGGTGATTTGAATATCATGAAATTGGCTATTTTATGAATCCCCCTGTAACTTCCAAACGTAAATTGCCTCCCCCACCCTTCCCATGCAATCTTTTGTTTGGCTAGTTTGAGATATGATGATCAGACGCATCTGCATACCAATCTGTAGGTTCCAGGTTCGGATCCCACCGATGGCGGCCAATGGTTGTTTTCTGCTGACAACAGATTACGATAAAAAGGCCATGGAGGTTACAGAGAAAATAACATACCAGACCTTCTTCGGCAGACTAGACAGACAGGCAACAGTCTTTCCATAATGATTGCGATTTTTTTCTATTAGTGTACCGAAACCTAAACCAAAAACTGAAATCTGGAAATATTGTGACTTCGTATTTCACAGGAATCAAAGCCCAACAAATTCAGAGAGCTGATAGAAAGGTTTTTCAGATATGACTATATCGAGCCAAAGTATTAATATCACTTACCTATTAAATGAATTTCAAAATGCGAATATTGATTTAATTGTTCGTTAATATAATTGAGCACCGCATCGGGAGCTTACTTATATAATCGACGATCTTCTTATAGAATTTTCACACGGTTGGAAAAATAAAGCCACTTCCGAAGTTGCTAACCACTTGTTAAGTTTAAAGCTAAAATCTACTTTAATTCCAGAACATTTTTAAGAGTAAGTCAAGTTGTGTGGAGTGTGCAAAGCTGACTCAACGTGAAATCCTATCGTGCAATAAAAGAAGGCTTAAATGCAACTGGCGAAAGTTTATACAGCTGGAACCGCAAAACACCCCGAAGTGGAGTAAATTAGAGATAACGCAAAAAATTTCAAGAGAAACCCGAAATTGCTGGCCTGATTAATGACGGTCGTTTTATCATTCGACCGTGTCTGGTGCTGTGAAAGACTGATGATCGTCAGTGTTCTGAGTACCGAGTCCTGAATCCTAGTAGTCCTGGGTACGGATGGATGTATACTTAGCTGGGCGTGCAATTAATCAACTACCACCCAAGTTTCGCCAGTCTGCCTTCTGCTCCTGCTGTTAAGCCTGGAATAGTTCCCTTTTTATTAGAGATTGAATTCCGTCTGCAGATTTTATAAACCAGAGAAATTCATCGGTACCCTCAGCAGGAAACTGAGCAGCAATTAAGTGAGAGAATTCCTCGCTGCACTTTTTACAGGTTCAATGCTTCCTCTAAATGGATTCACACAGATGATATAGGATTAGACCTTAATGCTCCACAAAAACAAATGGGAAAAATTTCGAGTTTTTCTTTTATGAATAAATTGATTGATTCCCTCCACAATCGTCGTCTATTATAAAAACATTTATGCGGCTATGGTTGCAGTTAGTCATTTGCTTTCAATGCGAGCTATATGTGGAATATGTAACCCGCAAGGAAATCAACTATTTATATAGCCGGATTCAATTATAATATTGTTTTTGTCCCTGTTAAAATAGTACACAGTAAGGTCGCAATATTTTGATCTATCATTTGCACAGGCATAGTCAAATTAAGGAAGTTTATAAAAAAAATTATCTAAAAAAATTATTGATATTCATCCTCTTAAATTAACATATTTGACACATGCGAGGAAGCCTTTAGTAGCCCTAGAAATAAGGGGTAAGTTATACCGTTTCTAGTTTCAGGGAGACCCTGTCCACTTTAAATAAATCTATTTATTTGCATCTATATTAACCCATTAACGCCTGCCCGGAAGTTTTTCAGAACCTTTTTCAGAAACTCTCTTTAGTACAAAATAGTGAAAAAATTTAACCAACACCTTTTTCGACATACAATTGTCTGAACTTTCGAAATCTGCATTGGAAATTGCATAAAAATGCAAATTGCAAAGGTTATATTTATTTATTTAACAAAAAGCATGAGTTTTTAATCTTGAAAAATATTTCTTTCAATATTAATATGTTTAAATCGTAAAAATATATCTCCAACTTATAAAATTTACGCGTCCATGGACCCTAAACTTGAAAACGTATGAATTAGTTTTATGAAATGCAATTTGGCGGCATCCAATCTGGCGGTCAAGGTAAAAATTATTATTACTTGAAAATTTATGAATAAATCAGTCGTCTGTTCTTTGCTTGTCGATTTACAGAAGTGATTCATTATTCCGTACTTCAATTTCATATTTAATGAGTTAAAAAGTATTTGAATTTCTTGATTAAACGGATTATTTTCAGTTCTACTAAACACTAGGTGCTACAAAAGTACTCGCTCCCCCTTTCCATATGCTTAACCTATATTCAAAATTATTTCCTCTAGTGCTACTCCAGCAACGTACACCATACAGTTTAAAAGAATTATGTAATTCGGGATTACGCATTACCAAGTAGGACGAGTGCTCCCTCAACTCCCCATACCGACTCGAAATACAAGTTGTTGTAGTAATACCAATGAGGAAACGTATTCCATAAAACAAAACAAAAATAAACATAATTGGTCCACGTATTACAAAATAGGTATCGGGATCTAATTAGGAAAACCGATTCAATCGATTGTAACTTTTTTCCGATTTCGTAGATCGCCTTAAAAAATCGATATCAATAGATCGAACAGATCGATTAATTTGGTAAAAAATTACAATTTATTTTAACATTTTGAAATTAAAAACAATTTAACAGTTTTAAAATGTAAAAATAAAGGGTCACTAGTAAACCAATTTACTAAATAATGGAACAAACACTTTGTAGCTAGCTTGACTGAGCAACAGTCATTTCTAAAATACTCATTATTTTAGAAATGCTGCATATTTCGTAGAACCAAAATTATAATGTTTTCAAAATAGATTTACAATACAAAATGCATGTGTTATTAGAGGGGCAGTTCCCAAAGAGTGACAAATTTAATCTGGAAATATCAGTGTTCCCAGAAGTGAGACTGCTATATGCTGCGCAGTGCGCATGCGTGGGCAGACGTAGGCCGTTAGAACTACTATTTGATGCAATAATATAATACAATAACGAGTAAAATGTGGAGCTTCTTCAGTTTTTGCGCTTAATTAGATCGGAATTGAGAATCAGCAATAAATAAATCTTTTCACGCTGAATTGGTTCCGCATAAAATCGATTCGAAAATCGAAAGATCGCATGATCAAAAATCGATCATTCGAGATCGAATTAAAGATCGCTCATCACTATTACAAAGCTAAGCAGCAACCCTAAAAACGAAAATAAGTGATCTTAATCGGTTCACACATAACGAAGTTAGCCTCCATTACAAAACTGTTCTCATAGTAGCAATGGGCACATATGCTCTGTACAACAAAAAAAAAGAATCATACAAATCAGTCTACATGCTACAGTACCCACATCTTATTAAATCCAATTTTTTTTAAATGGTAGCAATGGGGAACATATTCTATCGTGTTTTGTAGTTGTTTCTTTTTTTCTTTTTTTCTTTTTTATGGTGGAGCCAAAGCACAGGGGACAACCCAATGATGCGTTGGCATGGGTTTGACCGAAAGGGCATTAGGGTAGGGGAAATGAGGAAACATGAATGTCTTGTTTTTTAATTGCTGCGAGCTATATAACAGCCAAGAGATAAAGTACATTTTTTTTAAATTTTTATTTAAAATACTCGTGGGAAGACCGAAGCCTAAACCCTGGAATCAAGGCTTGGCGATCGAGGCTACTCATCCATCGAGCCAACTCCGTCTCCTATACTACTACTACTACTGTCTATATTCCAGCTGACTCGTACTCAGAATCGTATGAGTTGTGGGCTGTTAGTGTCGATGGCATTAAATTGCATTTACATATCTCATTGGGTCTCGTCTTTTTCAACTGCTTCACAATATATTAGGACCTTTATTGATGGCATCGCTTCTTCTATGTTGGTGTGTCGAACGACTCTTGAAGGTATCTTGATCTTATGTTCTCTACAGCTCTGGTGTTCTCTACGATTTTATGTTTTCGATATTTTATTGCTATAACTTTAAAAATACATCAAATCAATCAAAAAATTTAAACAGCAGAGCTTAGAAGAGGTTCTGCTTCTTAACTACGCAACTAATTCTGTTGTGCTCTTGAACTCCCTCGTTATATCTAATTGGATAGAGTCAAATAATATTTACTCTTCAGTTCTGGAGATTTCTTATTTCGAAGCGAAACTGCGACATTGTTGAGTCGCAATTGCATAAATATTGAGATGAGGTGACAAAAAGAGTAATGATACTTTGACGACTGCCAACCTAACTATTTACTTCTTTAAAAATGCCTTTTTTGAATAATGACTGTGACAAAAGTTTAAAGGATTGTATATATCTGATTAAGCTTCTGCCGACTTTACTTAAACCGAAAGCCATTGTGTTTGACGAAGCTTTCGTATTAAGGGACATCTCCAATTTGAGTAACAATTTCTAGAGCGTTTTCTATAAAAAGCTGTATTTGGTGCCTTTTATAACCGACTTCCCAAAAGCGAAGAGCTTCTAAGTTCGACATGTATTTTTTTAATTTATTTTTTTTATGTCTGACCGAACATAACTTCGTAACGCGTTGACCGATTTTGATGATTATTTTTCTGTTGGGTAGAATATGTCCACCGATTGCTACCATGTCAAAACAAACTTTTGGTGGGGTAGGGGTGGGGGGAGTGGGGGTGAAACCTAACTTTGTAAGGCGTGGACCGATTTGGATGGTTCTTTTGTTGTTGTACAGAATATGATCCCCCATTGCTAATAGGAGAAAAAAATTTGGCGTGATTTGCACTGACTTCAAAATGTCGTAATAGACATAAAATTAAAAATTATTTTATGCTTTTTAGCACTTTTTGTCAAGTCGGTTCAGCTTTTATTTAAAAACCATTTTTTTTTGTAAACAATTTTTTTTTTGTATTTGTTGCCTATTTAACCTATCTATCAGTAGTAGTGTCCTTCCAAAACCTTGGAAAAAATGTTGTGAAGTTTTTGTGTCGGATAGAAAGTATAGAACTTTCATTATAAATGTTTTTTGCGCTCCTTCCATGGCATAATGAAATTTTTTCTTTTTTTGGAATTCTCCAACTTCTGGGTCTCTTCCTTTAAAGCTAGTAAGCAAGTAGGGTGTTTTTTCCTGAACTTTAGTAACGCTTTTGACAGAATTAAACTGTCTGTTCTTGGTTTTCCTTCTATCTTCGTGAACTGGAAATGGTCCTGTTTGTCAAGTCGCATGCAACGTGTTTTAGCTCGAGGTGATCTCTCTAAAGGAATAAATAATACATCAGGCGTCCCTTAGGGCAGCCATCTAGGACCATTGCTTTTCATTACTTACATAAATGTTGTATTAACCATTATAGCTAACTTAAGAATTATTTGTTATGCTGACGACGACAACATTTTCTATATCATCAAGGGATTATGATTGTCTCTTTTAAATTCTGACTTACACACCTTTCAGAATTGGTACTCCCATATCTTTCTTAAGGCCGAGACCCAATGGCGACTACGATTTCAGATTCCAAGCCTATAGCTGTCAAAATCAGAAGATATTGTAAAATCCAATGACGTCTTTGGCTTCAATTTCTATTCGAATCTGAAGACTGTATTAATTGATATTTGATATTTGAAGCGGCTTCGTGAAGCTGAAAATATTTAATTTTATAACGAGAAATAAATTAACTGAGTTGGGCCGTGTAAACTTGTGCATTTCTTAAAAATTAAGTAATATTGCAGAAAGAATGCAAAAAAGACAAAATTTGAAAAATAATAATGCGAATCCCTACTAAGCTGAAATTGAATTATATCGTCATTCCATTTTACACAAATGCTTAACACTTTTACTTTCCGAAAAGTAATTCTTCTTCCTAATTATGATGCCGTCATTAGGCTTTGCATGGTTTCAATACTAATGACAGCTGTAATGGCAATATTAAATTATAATAAATTTAGAAGAAGCCATATACTACTATATTAGAATTTTCCCTTCGATATTTAATTTTAAACTCCAGCGTTCCTCCTATGTTCTAACAGCTTCTTAAATCTTCCTTGAAAATCACGAACTGTGCTAACTTGTTAATTCCTAAATTTCCTATAAACTTATTGCGCCAACCTGTATTATCTTGATAATTCCGCCGATATCTTCCCATATTCCGGGAAATTCAAAATATACTTTTGTCTGGCAGCGTTGCTAGGAGTGCCATTTTTGTGGTTCACATATGAAGCTTTTCCTTGCATTAACATGATTAAGGCTGTGATAGAAAAGTAATAAATACTAATAACAATAAATGACGGGCTGAGAGTAAAAGTGACTTAGAAAATGTTTCGCGCAAAAACGAATCGCGTGAAGCTCCGGTCAAAAACGAATCGTAGAAAATTTCCGGGCAAAAACGATTTAACTACAAAAAGTAATGCAAAGTTAATGCAGTTAAGTAGTTAAGTCGTTTTTGCCCGGAAATTTTCTACGATTCGTTTTTGCCCGGAATCTTACGCGATTCGTTTTTGCGCGGAACATTTTCTAAGCCACTTTTGCCCGAACCTTATAAATAGGTCATTTTTACTCTCAGCCCGTCAAATGTTAATCGTAGATTCGTCTTGCAGTACTGAAGATTGTAGCTTCATTGAATGACGAGCAAGACATCCTCTGCGAAGAATACTTGCATTTGCATGATGAATAGTATGACCGAGTAAATGATAATGGTTCTGTGTTGTGCCGTGTAGAAGGTGTATGTATATAAATGGAAACATGCGTGCATATTTGCTTGTGTGTGTTGGAGAGTGTGAGTGAATGTAATGAAGAATGTGACTGAATATGGTGTGTATGGCAAAAAGTGGTAATGGGTGGTTAAAAATGACGCTAAGGGCGAGTGATGTGTAATGTGTGTTGTTAAAAGTGTGACTCAGCGCGAGTCATGCGAGAGCGTAATCCTATTGTGAATGGGTAGAGTGCGAAGAGTTTGAATGTGTAGAGTGCGAAGAGTGCGAATGTGTCTTATTATGTACGATAGCATGTATAAATTGTCCGATGTTTCACTTCAGGCGCACTATTAACCTAAAATTTCTCTAGCCTTATACTATGAGTCCTAATACAGCATTATATAACTTATTCTAGTACAAAATTAATTAATAGCTACATATTTATTTGCATTTTCTCTTATTCTCTATTTCATATTATTATTTCATACTCAGCAACAATATTTTTGGCTACCCTGGATAGTGAAAACGTTTATTCTTTATTTAGATTTTATGCAATGGCGATGTTAGAAAATACAAAGCCGAACACAATGCCAAAATCGCCATTGGGTTTCGGCATTTGCTCTAAACATTAGTATGTCATTCGCTCGCAAAAAGCTACCACACACTTTAACTATACCATTGACAATAGATCGACAATCAGACTTGAAAAACCAAAGATTTGAGGTATAATTTTGGATAATACTTGCAAAGCACCTAACACTAATTGCAAATTCAAGTCAAATTATTTTTCATCTTCGCTAAAACTTAACTTTTCCACACAAATCTAATTAAAATACTCCCAAAGGAACCTTCCAAGCTCAGATAAAAGAAAAAAGGAGTACAAATAACTTTAAAACCGCAAAACCTGGCAATATTATTGTGAAAAATTCACTTAATATGAGTTGCTTTCTGGAAAGTGCACTAAAAACTCCTTTCCATTCCCTCAAGTATAAATCTAATCTACTTTGTTGCTCAGCTTATTCGCAGTTGTGTGCTGAAACTTTCAGTATAGGAAGTGAACTTAAGGATGCTCCAGTAGATTATACAGGAATGTGCAAAACTCCTCCAGTCAGATGCGAGTGGGAAAAATTGCTGAAAGGCAAACAAGTGTACGCTGCTTGGATGAAAGTAAAGCCATTGTAAGATGTAAGGTTAGCATCAATCCTTTTCCTAAAATTTACTCGGCAATGAAATTGAGTTAGAGACAGATTCTCTTAAGGAAGTACACGTTCAGACAAATTTCATTTCTTCAAAGACTCTTTGGTTGGTTTCAACTTTGCAATAAATATTTAAACAGTTTAAAATGAACTAAGCGAACGTTTACCGTCCCGAAGCATTTTTTGGATACGTCGAGCAGGTTACGGGGAACGGTCTGTTTCGAAATTAAAAAAAAAATAAGAAACGAAATCAACTTTTCAAGTTTATTTCGGAACTTTATAAGAAAAACTTGATCTCTTCCCTTAATTCTAGTGGAAATATATTAAAACTTTAGCTCATTAAGTAAAACACTCTCTTTAAGAAAACTGCTTTCCAGAAAATTTTAAATAATGAGTTTTCGTCAAGTTTGTGTTTGAGTAATTTTCATGAGTAAAAAGAGTTAATTACTTACTCATTTCGCAGTAAAGTCCCATATTATAGAGTTTTGTGAAGGACGACGTATTTAATGGAATTTTGAGAACTTTCTCTTTCAGTAAACACTAAATTAAAATTTTATACGTAAACAAAATAAATGCATAGTACATTTTATCTTAACCAGAATGTACGCGACAGAGATACAACGTTTTTAATTTGTTGAGCACGTAATGCTGCTACTTGTGCACCTCTATGAGTGCCACCGCGTTGCTAAGTGATCAGCTTAGATATGGAAAGCACTACGTTCAAAAATATCTTCTGTGCAAAAATCCCTTCTAGTATAAAAAACGCTCAGCCACCCTAAAAAAAGTTGTTTACAGAGGAGGATATAACGTCTGCCGAGCTCAAAAATTCCTTCTAAGCCATGTCAAAAAAAAGGATAAAAGCACATGATGTGCATTTTTAATTCAGAAATCAATTGACCTATTTCCCAGAATATAATAATATACTGAGGGAAATGAGGTTCCCACATGCAAAAAAACATAAGTAATCAAAAAACTAAAACACGCCTAAAACAACAATCATGGGTGCACAGACAACAGAGATCGTTTCAACAAATCCTTAGCAAGATTCTAGTCAAAAACAGGACACATATTCACGGCCATACACAAGCGCTCATGCGTACCACAGTTAGACCGACAGTGAACAACATGCAGTAAAGGCAATCTCCTTAAGCTATACGGGGTATGCCTTTATGAAACTATACCTACGAGAGTGCAAGAATAAATTTTCGAGTTCAAAAGATGGTGAATAAAGACTACGTCAGCAAATCTACGTCGTTCTTCCAAAAAGTATATATTAAGCCACCGGAGGCGATTCACATAAGGAGGAAGCCTGAGTGGAACCTGACAAAGTTCCGCTGCACTTACTCAATGCGTCTAGAATGAACAGCATAGCAGGGAGACCAAACCTGAGATGAATACTCGAGAATTGGCCTAACCAAACTCCTTTGACGACAGCTTTACATAACCCAGAACTCAATTACTCTTAGAAACAATGTTAGTTAATGTGCAGAGTGTAATCGAGTTTTCGTTCAAGCTTTAGACAAGGGTCGGTAACGGACTGCACGCGACAGATATTAGTTTCCGCAAAGGTATAATCAAAGACGAACTGATTTTGAATCCTAGAGAATGACACAACTCCACATTTATCCAAATTAAGCTACAGGTCATTAGATCCACACCAGTATTTGAATGTATTTAAATTTTCATGAATGCGGGAAGAATCATAACTGTTTCTAACGCATGATAAAATCTTCATATCGTCTGCGTGGATTAAGACTTTGGAGTGCTTAATAAGAGGGACAATTTCTTCAAAGGCAAGAATAAACAACAGCGGCCCCAGATGGCTACCCTATGGTACACCAGATGAAGCCCTAACGACTCTAGATAAAATATTACGGAAAAATACCCGGTATGTCTTTAAATAAGACCGGATCCCGTCGATCAGTAAAGGCGGAAAACCCAACTTTTCAAGTTTAAGCATAATCACAGAGTGAGGGAGTTTATCAAATGCCTTGCTACAGTCGGTGTAGATGCAGTCGGTCTGGAGACGTTGTTGGAAGGCAAAGATTATATGAGATGTAAATTCAAGCAGGTTAGTTGTCGTCGATTTACTAGGCAGAAAGCCATGTTGATTAGATGATATTAACCCCTTACACTACCCTACAAGCTGTGAATATATAACAGATTCGAAAAACTGGGTATGCAGGAAAGCTTCGCGACTGGCCTATGTTTTTATGCTCCTTTTTATAAACAGGAATTATAAAGGATCCAAATTATAAAGGATTCCAAACCAGAGCCAACACTACGTCTCACTAGCCAGACCTATTCGGTGTAGGTGTTGATTATAGCGTTCATTCTGATGTTTTTTTTCTATTGACCTTTACATGGTATTATTCCTTTTGTTTAGGCGGGAGGCGATCCTTAATCCAGAAATAATCGTTCATGGTTGATGATGCTGGCTATGATGATGCAACTACATATAACGGCTTCTCAAACTGAATGATCAATTTGATGGTTCGACGGTTTTTCATATAAATGCTAGGACTATCTTGCCGGATATTGATGAGATACGTATCGTCTTCTGTGAGTGAAGTCCTGATGTTATTTTAGTGAGTGAAACCTGGCTAAGGTCGAGAATTGGCCATTAATTGGTTCTTACGCCCGATTTAACCGTAATGATAGAATTTCCTGTAGAGTTGGTGGTGTTGGTGCCTATGCAAGATCCAGTATTTCCTGTAAAGTGAAATAAAAGTCGCTGGAAGTGAATATATATTCTGCAAACTTGGTGTGGGCAGGCAGAAATGCCCTAATTGTGAGTTATGAAATATTATTGGAAGAGATTTTTATATTACCTTTCTTATATAATCCGTAGCCTCTGGCTACTTTAACGACGCATAAGCTTCCGTAGATTTGCATCGAATAGATTTCGCTCATCACTTCTTTCCAACATCTGTTCCTCTTTTAGATGTTTTAATCACATCTTACTCAGCTAAACTTAAATTTAAAAACCAATTGGCTATGGGTGGTATACATATCTGACCATTATATTAGGGGCTTCAAGAGAACCTGAATCAAATTTTTTTATTATTGAAATTTTGATCTGGACGACTTACAGAATGAGGCAGAAGCTATCGATTGCAACGCTGTCCGATAGATGGTGAGAGTTGATGAACAAGTACAATATGTCAATATCTGTACTTTATACTTAAAAGAACCTACAAAGAACCTTACAAGAACCTCGAGAACAGTTAGAAATGCTAATTTTCTTGATTGTCCTTATAACCTTACTTGGCTCAGGAATCGTGCGTACAATTCATGGAAACATTTTTGAGTTTCTACTTTCTGGCAAAAGTATAAGAGAAGAGGCAGAAATGGAAAAGAGCAATAGACGATGAGAAGCATCGCCGCGAAGAAGAAATTCGAAAGCAGAAAGAAGAAGAGGGACGTTTGGAGTAGGAAAAGCGTAGAAAAGAACGTGAAGCTGAGGAAGAGAAATAGAGAATACTTTTCGAAAAGCAACGACAAAAGCCAGAAGAAACAGCGTAGAATAATGAAAAATTCTCTCGCATGTTTTCAAAAGCAAAAGACTCAAAGTCTGGAGGCCTCCTCAAGAAAGGGGTGACGATTGGCGTACTGCAGCTAGAGGTCTGGTACTGAATCATTCAAAGCAACAGGTGGTGAATCATGGCGTGTTCGTCGGGATGAAACTTCTAGAACCATGCCAGCGGCTGAGAAATGGCGCCGTGGTTGAGAAGATCGTCCTCGACGTGATGAAAGAAGAGAGGAAGCTAGGGATCGGTAACGCGATTTTCGTAAAGATGACAGCGAAAAGGAAAGAAGGAACGATTATCGTGACAGATTTATAATTTCAGTATCAAATGTAAGTTTAGGGGGTCTTCTACCTCGACGGTTTCAAAAAATCAATATACATTTTTTTTTGCATTGTTCTAATCTAGGACGTATCAGGAACATACCCTGGAAATAATATAACGGAATTCTTATTATTTCGGGATGTCATAGCCCGTCAAACACAGCTCCACGTGACGTTTTTGTGACTCTCCGTCGCGGCATCCCGGAAACTTCTTTTACGAGGACATACCAAGGACTTGCAAAAAAAGACTGGGACTGAACAACGAGAGCAGCAATTAGGACAATGGTAGTTTCTTCTCCAACAAGAAGATGAACTGTAAGATCTTGATATTCCAGATTGATCATAAGTAAATTTTCGTCCAAGGTTGACATGATATCTTGAAAAATAAATAATTGATCGATTAACTCATATCTTTTACCAAAATCTCTGAAAAACATGTTGTTATCGTCTGACGAAGGCTTTTTGAAAATTTTTCATTTTGACAATTTTTACAGCTGTTTTTGATCCTAAAAACATGAAAAAAAAAAACAAATTTTTTTTTACATGTCAACTTTTTTGCCAAAATTTTTGAATTTTGAAAATTCCGTTGATCAAGCGATAGCCATAGGGATAATAAAACTAAATCTTTTTCGATTTTTTTTAGACGACTTTCATGAGCTGAATCGTGTCAACTGTTTTTAATAAAGTTTTCGTACGGGGTCGAACAAAGGTCAAACCAGAAGTAATAAAAATTTCAAAAAATAATTTTTTCAAAGTATAAGAATAAACGAGTTGAACGCATTATTGTTGTCTCAACCTAACCCCCCCCCCCCCCCCCCCCCAACACCGAACAGCTTTGTGTACATTTGCAAGAAAAGATGGCCAATCGTATACCTAGCTAACAAGTTTAGGTAAGTTCGGGCTTCAGTGGAGAATGTGACGTAGACAATTTTGCCTGGCAAGAAACACGATGGACTGCAAAATGGGTAAGTTTGGCACATGCGGGAGCCCGCGGGATCCGAAGTTCTGATCAGGGAACAGTCTTGATGTAAACAAATTTTAAAATTAATTTGGTAGCTATCAACGGATATATTGAAAAAGTTTAAATGAAGTAAAAGTTATTTAATTTAGAAAGTAAAATAATTTTATGAATAATACTCGTATAAATTGCACGGATTATAACATTTTTACCAAATTTCACATAAGAAATCTAAATATTTTAAGTTGTCACTTCTCTATGCTAATGCTGTATGGTACTTGGTACATTAAATGTGGATTGTTTTGGAATCATTCGCCGGTATCAATTGCTTGGTAAATTTGGCTTGATACTTCCGGCCCTGAATGTGTTTTTGGCCCTGGCCCTGGCAGAATCAAATATAGCAGATTTCTCATAATCGTGGAAGAAACAGCAGGTCCGTCGGAACATGAATATGGATTTCGAGTTTGTCATTCCAGCATTGATGTAGCTGACACCATAATTAACAGGGTTGTAACGGAGGGGAAGAGTTGGAAAAGAGGTAATCAAAAATACTGTGCTGTCATCACTCTCGATGTAAAATAGGACATATAAAGTAACCGTGGTCTGAAAACAGAGGCGTTTGCCAGAATCATTAGCTTGATGTATGAGTGAGGTTTGAGTTTAGAAGTGGTTGATTTTTCTTTAATTGATTTATTGATTATTTTTCATAGTGGAAAACAAACTCATATAAGTTATATCACAAAATAATGACTGACATAGTAAGTTTTTAGCGCGTTAAATATATATTTAAGGCAATAAAACTTAAATTACGTAAATACTTTTTAGTTTTCCCAATTTAAAGTTTACAACCTTAGCCCGTGTCTGTGCCCTATCTGTTTTAAGTAATAAAGGTGCAACTATGTTTAAAAGATAATTCTAAATTTACGTACAATATCAATGTAATTAATTTGTGATAAACAAGTCATACTTTTAACATTAATTCATGACATTTTTAATATACGAATTAAAAGATACTTTAAGAATCATGAAATTGAATTAAAGTAATAACATTTAGTACGCAAGTTGAAAGCATGCCAAAAATTAAGGCCTTGTTGATTAAAAATAGGCCGCATATCTTAACCTCAAACTCTTGTAAAATAATTTCAATGTAAAACGCTTCGATCTGAAATGAAAGGTTTTTATAAAAATTGTTCGAAATTATAGAAAATACCAACAATTTGTCCATAGTCACATCGCAAGTCGCTCAGTAAATACTGCTCTAGTATCTCCTTGACAGCCTTCGATAGTTGCACTATCATTGTTGAGGTATAAAGAAAGAAGTAAATTTCTAAACAGGATCCAACTGGCGAAGTTATTAAATATGGATACATTTGGATGCTTTTATATTTCCACACACAGTAAAGTAAATAAGGTTTAGAGAAAAGGTTTGTAAATAGTTTAAAGATTTCCAAAAGCATAGGCAATCCAAACAGAGTTGTAAAACCCACTTCCAATCTAAATAATTTTCGATAAATTTTCGAGAAAAATTTTATTTGGAGAACATCAACCGTTGTTGTATTATGAAGGCTCTGTTGTATTAGTAAACAGCTCAATGCATGTTTAAATTTAGAATGCAACGACGAAAGTGAAATGCATAAAGTAATGTTTATAAGAAAAATTATGTATAAAAGAAGATTTATGGCGCAGTGAACATATATCCAGTAATATAATGTTAACAGCTCAAGGCTTCCTTCTTGCGTGCGTCGCTGCGCTTCTATTGCAAGAAATATTAGATTACATAGAGATACTACAGTGTTGCCGACAAGAATAAAAAATAATTTCATGTTTGTGGGGTTTGGCCCGGTTAACAAAGCTATTTCTTTAAAAACTTCAATGAGGTTGTTTACCAGGTTCACTACCGTACGATTATTGACCAAAATTGTAAAAAGACATAAAGTAAGTGTTGCATAATGAGAAAGAGCCATCGATACTTGCACAAATACGAGCACGAAGTCACTAGAAAGACTATGTAAATATTCAATAATTGCTAAAACACCCCGCACACCAACAAATATAAAAAAGAACGTAAAACGAATAATTGAGATTTTGGTGGTGTAAATCGTCTGCGTTTTCTTATTGTAAAAATATGTTGAGAGAAGTACGATTTTATTCAAATTATAAACAACTAATACTATCCAGAAAAATACTTTATAATGTACTCTATCCATTCCGAACTACAAGAATAAACTGCCAAACGCTATCGACATTTTCTTAAAAATTATATGGAAATGGATCAGCTTTGAAAGCGAATTATCGCGAAAACTTTTCATTTATAAAATTAGTCCACGTAACATTAAATAATTAAATAATCGGTATTTAATTGCAGAACCGGACGGAATGTATTTAATATAGAAATTAAACGTTCGTGTGGCGGTTTCATTATTTAATTTCAATATTTTAGACTGGTTGAAAGCGGTTATTTATCTGATGATTGTAATTAAATTAGGTTTTGTTTAATTACTTTATTTATTAGAATTACGAGTCGTATCACCCTATTAGCTTTGTAAGTTTTCAAAAAGAAAACAGAAAATTGTTTACTGGAGACTGGTTTCGAAATATGTTTATTTCATCTTCACGTCCAGATTTTAGTCGTAAATCTGGACGTGAAGATGAAATTTACATATTTTGAAACCGGTCTCCAGTAAAAAAAATTCTGTTTTATTTTTGAAACCTTACAAAGCTAATAGGGTGATACTTTATTTATTTATTTAAGCTTAATACAAGCTATTACATAAAAATACAAAAAAATACAAGCTATAACTTAATACTAATTCTACAGACTATAATAAATGATAAGTAATAATAAATAAATAAAAAGTATATGCTTCAATATGAGCTATAAATACAGTAGATACTGGCAGAAGGCGTAAGGAAGAAGAAATAAGGTAGGCGATCAGGATCAAGATGGGCGGGGTCAAGATATAAGACTTTTTGAAGGAATGATTTACTCAGATGGAAGTCAAAAGAGGAAAGGTCGTTGACTTCTCGTAACATCCTGGTAATTGGCTCACTTTGACCATAGTTTGTGCGATGGCGGTCGAGTCGGAAAAGGGGAGAGGAGCTAAGGTTACAGGGATTGGTATAGATGGGTAAAGATTGCAGGATTGAAGGGCAGTCTATGGCACGAGTTAATAATTGATAAATGAAGAGAATGTCGGAAACATCACGACGTTTGCTTAGAGGTTGTAAGTCGATCAGTTTCAGACGGTTTTCATAGGATGGAAGGTTGAATCTGTCAACCCACGGAAGATCACGTAGATCGAAGCGAATAAACCTACGCTGGACAGATTCAATCCTATTAATGTGAGTTGTTTGTGGTGGTGACCATACCTGGCTGGCATATTCAAGGAGAGGTCTAACGAAGGAGACGTAGAAAGATTTGGAAACATAAGGATTAGAGAACTCTCTAGACCAACACTTCACAAACCCTAGCCCGAAGTAAGCTCTGTTAATTATGCTGTCAATGTGGGAACGGAAATTGAGTTCAATATCACAGATAATTCCTAAGTCACACAAAGAGGTAACGATAGGGACTGGTATGTCGGTTAACATATAGACTCTCGGGGTGGTGGTAAGACGCTTGCGGGAATAAGAGATGGACTGGCATTTGGTGACATGGATCTCTAGAAAGTTTTTCATGCACCATGGAATGAATCGAGTTCTTTTTGCAGCAGAAGAGATTTGGTTGTGGAGGAGATATGTTTGATTATTTTCATGTCATCAGAATAAATGGACAGCTCTGAGTGTTTGATGACACATTCAACATCATTTATTGTAAGGATAAAAATTAATGGGCCAAAGTGGTTGCCCTGAGGCACGCCGGAACGAACGACAATAGGGTTAGAAATGGATGAACTGAAAAGAATATTGTACTGACGCTTGTTGAGGTAGGATCGAATCCAGGAGATGAATCTGGGGGGGGGGGGGGGGGGGGAAGCCTAGTCGATCAAGTTTGACCAAGATAACGTTATGGGAGATCTTGTCGAAGGCTTTACTAAAATCGGTGGCGATAACATCAACATCTTTACCGTTTTCCAGGGCACATAGTGTTTTAGAGATGAATTCAGTAAGGTTGGTGGTTGTAGATCTACCTTTGAGGAAGCCATGCTGGGAGAGTGAGAAGATAGACTTACAGTGGAAGAACATGGAATCATAGACCAATTTTTCGAATAGTTTAGGCATGGATGATAATTTAGCAATAGGTCTGTAGTTGGATACATCATTCTTGCAGCCTTTTTTGAATGGGAATAATATACGAATTTTTCTATAATTGAGGGAAAACCCCTTGAGTGGTGACCGAGAGACGAAAAAGCAAAGTAAGGGGTTGAACTAGATGCATGGCACATGGTCGGGTTGTAGAGAATTGTCGCTGAAATATTTACTGAAGAAGTGTGCAAAGAGGTTAGCGATTACCTTAGGATCAGACGAAGAGGTATTCTCAAGCTTTAGGGTGGAAGGGTAACCATTGGATTTCTTTTTGGAATTAATAAAGTTATAAGAACGCTTGGGGTCGGATATGGGGCTAGTTTCCATCCGTTGGAGGTACTCATGGTAGAGGGTATCACAATGTTCAGGAAAAGAGGTCTAAGCAGATAGAAAGGAAGAATAGTCAGACTCAGTCTGGATTAGAAGAAAAGTTTGCCAACGTTTATTTCTCCTGTTGCGAAGAGAGCGTAATTCCTTGTCGTACCATACGGGGGATGAGGAGGGACGACTCGTAATTCTATTGATCTGGCCTTGTTTACTCAATTACCAATACTTTATTTATTGTAACTCACTTATCCTAATTGACAGTGATAGAAGAGAGGTACGTTTATTTTACTTGACAAACGAAAGCAGAAGAAAGTTAATCCAAGATGACTGCCCTTCATTATCTCATGTATTTACTCCACATATATTTCAAGAAGTTGCTGGATATTATTAACATAATATACAGTATCTACCCATATTACTTGGAACACCCATTTCTGCCAAGAAGGTAATTTAATAATTTTACCTAATTCCTATGTTTTTTGGTGTGCTGAGTCCGAAAATAATAATAAAAAATCGAATCACCCACCAATTTTTCACATTTTAATATTCAAAATGTGAAAAGTTTATTTTTTATCATTCAAATGTTATTAGGTTGGGAATAAAATCGAAATGTTATAACGTTAGTAGTGAAATCAAATGTTTTTATGTTGGCAGTTCTGATAGATGGCACAGCTCTTTGTTTTGTTCCAGTTAACATAACCTTGCATTGCAGTGTTTAACCCATGTGCTTTAATTGACACTCTAAGTATGACTAACCGTGTTTGTAAAAACTCTCCTAACACTTTTTGTTATATAAGTGGTAAGTTTGTAGTTAAAAAACATCAACGAAACATTATTGACTTCGTAAAAACAGTTTGCATATTTTGGTGTAGAAGTTATTAATCAAGAATAATGTTGCACTCAAAGTATGTATATTATGTTTGTGTCGAGGATCTTAGGAAATGGTATAATAAAACCAAAAAAGCTTTGCAGTAGCCATGATATGGAGAAAGCAAAAAAATCATTCAAATTAATGTTATTCGCAGCGGTAATGTTTTTGGATATAACTCCAAAAATAAGAAAGTAATTGTCTATCCTAACCTTACTTCAGCTAGTCGGCTGGTAAGACATGGACGGGGATTTCCTGTCCTTAAGCTTTATGAACTTTTGCAGTCCAGCCCCGATTTTAATGAAAATAGATGGAGTGATGATGAGTTTCAATGTTGTCCGGAAAATTTAAAACCATAGTTGTTTACACAAGCTCAGTTAAATGATTTAGTGAGAGATTTAAGTTTGACTAAGGAAAAAGCAAAATTGCTTGGTTCTAGACCAAAAAAAAACGTTTATTGGAATCTGGAACATTGCCATTATAGAACAAGAGATCAACAGTTTGCTCAGTTTTCAAGGAGGATTATAACTGGATACTCTTCAACGTGAACCTCATGATCGAGGCTCCCAAACCCTACCGACACCCCAGGAGAATTGACTGGAAAGTCAGGAACGTAGCCTTTCAAGTCTCATTCACTTCTCCCATGGTGGAATGAGGACCTTTCTAAACTCAGGAGGTTAACTAGAGAGATCTTCAATATCTGCCGAGAGTATAAATTCTGGCAGCCTTACAAAGACTGCCTAAGAATCTATAAGAAATCTGTACAGATGACCAAAAGACACGCATGGTCCGAGTACTGTGAATCCAATCCAATCAATTAAGGTTAACAGAAATGGGTCTATATATATATACGTTTTAAGTGAAGAAGGTGATGAAGCCGCCTTCTTTGACAGTTTCTGGTTCATAAGACGGCCATGAAAATAGAGATAATTGAGTGAAACTCGCGATAGAACAGTAAAAAACAACCGGGATTCTGACGATACTTGAGAAAGTCAATTTTCTCAGTGATAGTAGAGTTTTATAGACTTTCTTTGAACTTTATCTAACGTGCACAAGGTGATATGCCCAGACTCTGTCCAAATATGGGAATTATATTTCAGTCAAAGCCTTATATTGTGTTTTCTTTTCGTGCGGTCGATCTGGATGAACTCGTAACAGCTATTAGCTCAATCAAATCAGGTGCAACAGGACCAGATAACCTTTCACCACGCTTTATCAAACTTATATTCCCTATAATCGGTAGGTATGTTCTCCACATAATAAATTCCTGTCTCACCAGATCTACGTTCCCAACTGTCTGGAAGACTGCTATAGTTCTTCCCATACCTAAGAAATCCTATCCAGAATAACCATCGGACCTACGCCCTATTAGCCTACTAAGCTTTTTGTTTAAAGTTCTTAAGAAGCTTATGTATAGGCAAATTCTGGAATATCTGGAAAAATATAACTTGTTAACATGTTGGCAGTCTGGCTTCCGAGCCTATCACTCCTGTGAAACTGCCATTCTCAAAGTTTCTTCAGACATAAGAAGCGCTCTTGATAGTAATGAATTAACTACCTTAATTCTTCTTGATTTTTCTAAGGCTTTTGAATGTGTTGATCATTTTATTCTCGTTCGCAAATTTTCTTCATATTTTAGGTTTGACACAATGGTAGTGCAAATGGTTATTAATTTCCTCTCGGGTCGTTCGCAACAGGTTAAAGTTGACAACACATTCTCCTCGCGGCTATATCTGAGGCAAGGCGTGCCTCAAGGATCAATTTTGGGTCCCTTATTGTTCAGTTTATTTATTAATGATCTGCCGTCGGTGATCCGCGACTCGACTATTCATCTCTATGCGGACGATGTAAAATTATATTTAAGCCGGCCGATGGGACTTATTGAGGACTGTGTAGCACGTATTAATTCCGACCTTGATAGTATATGTACATGGTCCCATTATAATCGATTGCAGCTTAACGCTAGGAAATCGCAACTTATCATCTTCTCCAACAGTGTAATTGATCCGTCTAATATTCCGTCGGTGGTCCTAAACGGGTATTCGCTACCAGTTCTAGAAAAAGTTTAAAATCTCGGGACTACTATGAATCAACATATGAAGTGCTGTGACAATACTAAAAGGAAGCTTAGCATGATTTATGGCGGCCTTCGTAGGCTGTGGCTCTCGGCGCGCATTTTACCCGTTAACACACGTTTAAGATTAGTTAAGGTGTTAATTATGCCCAATTTTACCTTTGGTAGTATGATCTTCCCGAAGCTGGATAGCATCTGCGCGCGTAAAATGGAAGTTGCTTTCAACGACTGCATTCGATTTGTCTTCGGACTACGGAGGTATGATCATGTTTCACCGTTCCGGATGAAAGTGCTGAGTTGCACAATATCTTCATATCTAAAGCAAAGGGCTCTTGCTTTCTTGTACAATCTGCTTCATTCTAATAAACCGGAATACCTTAGAGTTTTCTTTAACTTCACAGCATCTCAGCGTAACAGAAATCTTTTAATACCACGTTTCTACAGATCGGTCATGGAAGATTCCTATCCTGTCCAAATTATTCGCCTCTGGAACAGTCTTCCTCTTAACATCCAAACATTGGGCACCATCAGCAACTTCAAGGCATTCGTTAAAGATCATTTTTTATAATTCTTATCATCAGATCATTGTATGGAATCATCAGTAGGTAATTGCTTTGTATTTAATTTCTTTTTCTTAATTATTTAATCTAATCTTAATCTTAATTTTATTTTTATTTTCGTACTCTTCTCATTAATTTCATACATCTGCACCAGTTTTGAATTAGTACGTAGAAAAGATTGTTAATCTTGTGTACTGTAACCAGCAATAAAATTTATTATTATTATATTGAATTTGTTGGAAATTTCAATTGTTATATACTAATGACATCTTTTCCCAACATTCATTAAGGAAAAGAAAAATTACGGTCTTCTAGATCCGCCACTGGTTTTCAATCCATAGGAAAAGTGCATAGTGTAACGCAGAATAATTACTTTCTGGTAATGCAGGAAAACAATGGCGAACGCTATTACACTATCTTTGCCTATTTCACTTTTGACCTCAAAGAAGTGTGTAAACTTCGAAATTGATTATACAGAGTGGCCACTTTTTTCAGAACTCTGACTCTTCCCGGTTTTCCAAATAATATTTCAGTTTTTTCCCAGAATTTACTTGTGTCGTATTAAGCGCGAATCTATGTTTTTGCTGAGCAAGGGTGGGTGTGTGAAAAACGTTCATTTCTCATTCTTAGGCTGACATTTTTTGATTTCAGTAAAAATTCCATAACATTCCCTGATTTTAATGAAAATTCCATGACTTTTCCCGGTTCTCGCGGTTTTCCAGAATTGGGCACACTGTTATACTGCTGCAGAGGGATCTGACATGAACTCATCCTATGATATAACGTAAAAAGAAAAAAATTCCTGGACTCTTAAACATAATAAGGTTCCATTCCAACGTAATTGGTTCTAAAAATAGTTCTATTTACCTTCCTACGGGTAACAAGAAAAGGATACCACATAGGATTAATGGAATTATTAATAAATTATCGGATACCTATTATGTGTAGAAACAATAGTAAAACAAAATTCAAAATCGAAAATAAAAACTTTATATTTATTTAGTACGGCTAAGCGAACTTCTTCTCGTTGGCGAACACACCTATAAGTTCCTCATGTATGTACATAGAAAACCATTAGATAGTCCGCCAAAATTGCATCTAAAGTCGAAAATTTATGGCTATCTGAAAACACCTCCCCCCATTGGTAGAAGAAGTATATCTTGACATGCAACTATAACCTCAAACATAATAATTTCTTATTTAGCTGGTAGCTTGTGTGTGCATGTACATACATGCAAGGAGCACAAGAAAGTTTTAATTAAATTCTAAAATAATCAATTCGATGTGTAGCCAGAAATAGGAGATATATATTTTCCTCATTTTTCAAACTCCCATCCTTAAGAAAACATTTGCTCGAAGAATAATTAAGCGCTAAAAAAACAAATGTTACAATTTGAAAGTCTTTAAAAATAGTTCACAGAAATACACACGAAGGCTTTTTAGGAAATGTGCAAATAAATAGTGGAATGAAATATGCCAATAACAAAAGATGAAAAAAAAACTGCTGGAAAATTCTAGCTACAAAAAATTCAAACAGAAAACAGAGGGCAATCTACATATTTTCGCTTTCCTCCAGCGTTTATTGGTCGGGAGCAAAAAGATAAATCTGAAATGTGAGTATTTACCAAGATTTGATCGTAGTAGCTGGAAACATCTGGCAGGAGCATCATGTCATACATGTTATCCATTCTGGTGATGGCAGCTTATGACACTTTAATCGGAAAATCACAAAATAAAACAGAGCTCAGAACACAACAGAATAGGGCTTAAAATACAACCGCAAACACGTGATAGTTCTCACAGTGGAACAATCGATTTTCAAACACGTACGGCGACATTAACCTCAGGATTCAGGGCGGTTTTGTGCAACTATCGCGATGGATGGCACGGAGGGAGTTTTTTTGAAGAAAAAGTACACAAACTCGAGATAACAAAAAAAAACAAAAACCAAAACCAAAACGAAAAAATAACAAAATACAAAAGCGAAACGAATCCCGAAAACAAAAGTAGCACAGGTGTATTTTACCTGGAGTGTTAGAACACGGCTGACGATTGCTCCCGAAACGGACCGGTGCACCCCGGGCAGAATCTTAGTACGGACGAGAAGTTTTGTAACTTGTCAAAAGTTTAATGTCTTACACTTCCACTCAAGCATGGAATTTATTTCTTTTTCCGGAAAAGGATTTAGTTGCCAACGTCCAGACGGTGGTTTAAGGAAAACTATGCACGTGCAATCCAGAAAACAAAACTAAAATCCCAACTGAAAGCGCTGCCACGAATTTTGATTATCGAAAAGAACCAACGTGTCGACGTATAGTGCACCACGAAAAGCAGACTATAACGCCCTCGACTTATGGACGCAATTCCGGTGAATGGCCACAGATACGTACGTAATTACTTTATTAGAAACTAATTACGCGAAATCGAGCTTTGCTTCGATTTTCCCACTTTTCCTTTTCCCGACTGCACACGTTAGAAGGTTTCCGTGTTACCTCGCATTTGGTTGGTATCAAAGTCTTGGGCGAGAGGAGTCCCGATTCCATTCCAGCACACAATGCCCATCAGAAGGGGTTTTCATTTTCTAATTATAGATGATCATGTTAAAATTTTACAATAATGTAAGCCGGAGTTTTCTGTCTCTTGTTGCTGAGCTTTCGCGGTGCACACATGGCCTCATGTGCTCCACAAAATGTTTACATAAAGTGGTTGCTCCTCGACCCTGCCACCCGCTCCGGATCAACTGCGGGTGGTGAGGCATAGTGTATTGGCAGTAATTCCACAAGTTAGAAGGCCGACCAGTCGATTCAATTCAATAAATTCTATTTATAGAGCGTTTAAAGATTGAGGCATACTTCCGTTGGAGTTGCCCCAACCCCTGCTCCAATGGCAAACTGCCACGTCCGTTCGTCTTAGCACCGGTTCACCGAAACCTAAACTCTTATTGAACTCGCACGTAAGTAAATTGGAAATACTTGGAAGTCTTGAAAGGAACAATTGCATGCTCTCCAGTCCCGACACAGTCAAAATACCTACCAAGTTCCAGTGCAGCTGCAAGTGATTTGATCGTCTGCCGATTACTACACGAATTATTAAGGCTGTTTGCCACATGGCTTTAGTTAATTATCGGATTGGCTTGCGGTGAATATTAAAGTTCAAGTGCCATGTGCCATTACACCTCTAGATATAACCGACTCAGGTGCTATTTTGGCAATGCGGCTACAGATTTCGGATTCGATTGCTTCGCAACGACGAACAGCGAACAGCGGAGCGGCATCCTCGTTATTGGCAGGTTTCTTGTTTATAATTTAAACCCTGGAACCGTGCCTTTCACGTGGCTGCAGAAAGGACAAATCAATAGCGTTTAACACTTTAATTGGGCTGCTTTCGTGCACAGATTTTCTGGCTGGATCAGTGCTTGTCCATAAATCTTTTTTCGCTTAATATTTTGGATAATTCCCTGATTTATGATTTCTTTTTAGAAAGAATACAAAATAAATTAATATGCGGGAAAGACAAGCCCGCCAAGGTCGGTAGCTTAGCAAAATTCCCGCTGCGCTGTTTCTGTGCTACATAAAATTGTGATAAATGGGCAAAGTTATACTTTTGGCGCTAATTGCAATTTAAAGTCTGAAACGCTCCTGACTTATGACGGCTAAAACATAAATCATAAGAAATATGTTTCATAAAAGGTAAAGTAATTGCGCCATGTTCGATGAAAAAAGTCGCTTTTAAAAGAATACTATGCTTGAATCCATTTGAGGAAGGGAACATATTGTCGAACCTTCTACGAATGAAGAGCAGGAACTCGGGTGTCGTAGCCGTGTAGAAAATTTAATGAAAATTCTCAATGAAGTACTTCTGATGGAAAAAGATAAACTTTCATAACAAATCTGTAATTTGGTACTTTCCATAAGAAGCCTAAAATCTTTCATATTTTGAAAAATAATTGAATTTGTTACCGTGTATGCAAAGTTTGCCATTTAGACAATACCTAACTGCTTTATGATTTGATAAAGTAAAAACACTCTTCAAGTTTAATCATCCTAAGGAGAACCCATGTTAACAAACCTATACCGCTTCAAGAAAATTGGAGCTGTGTTGATCACACTTTTTTCGAAAGTGAAACTGAGACCAGAATTTTTGCAACTATTGAATGTATGTAGTGTGTGTTACGAAGTAAATAATGTTGATTCAACTCCACCGTAGCCAGTTCCAAGCCAGTTGAATACGGAAGCCGACGCGCTAGTTAGAACATTTAGGCTTATGAAGAATATATGAGCTATAAAAATGCATTCTCATTGACTGCCAGAACACCTTAAGGAGCAACCCTCTCTCTGGGATGGAATAGGTAGGCTTGTAACCTGTTTATTTAAAATTTCGGCACTACATTCGAACCGTCTAGCGCGCCTCGAACATCTCGCACTGATTTTGTGCTGATAACCGTTGACTATAAACATCTGACCGCGAATGGGATATGAAACGTAAGAACTTTTTTTGGGGTCGATCATGGATACGTTAACACCTTAGGCTTAATAGAAACAAGAAAAAAATGCAGATCTTACATCACGTAAATCCGAATACTAAAGCCTGAGAGAATTTGAAACAGCTCACATGAAAGGTGCCGCTTAATGATACCTAACCTGTCACGCCGATCACTACTGGACTGGTCATTCGACCGAATTATCTTTATCCGGTACCGAATATGAGTACGTAATATCTGAATAGTTCAGCCTTTTACTAACTCTTTGGCGGCACCTTTGATAAGGCTCCTACTATAAAACTATAAAAATAGTTTATGAGAGATCTCTTCGCCAAGATTGGCTTAAATAGCATTAACCTGAAACATACATGTAGGAATCGGAGAATATGAGTTAAAAATAACCATTGGCTGGACTTGAACCGAGACCATGCGCATGATACTCCATTACCCTAGCCACTGGGTCACTAGCGCCGTTGCCGATACTCCGTTCCAAAGATCTTTTTATTTAGAAGCCTCGATTCCACAACTCGGCCGTCCTGAATTGACATCTGCCCCCAGATGTCCATATTTTACGTCTTTTATTTACCGATGTGAGGGTACGTCGTATGAGGTCTTCTCCATCCCACTTCTGACATCATTTGGTAGGGATCGGAGAATAGGAGTTAAAAGTAACCATTGGGCGAGATGGGCTTGAACCGAGACCGTGCGCATGGTACTCCATTACCCTAGCCACTGGGTCACCAGCGACCAGCACCGTTGCCGATTCTCCACTCCAAAGTTCTTTTCCATGAAGAAGCCTTGATCTCACATACATTTTTGGAATTTGGAGTCTGAAAGAGAAACGAAAATTTGGGTTTTTTTAGGAGCCGACAGCTGAAGAAAGTGTGTTATAGACGTAACTTCGCCCACGAATTCCAACGTCTTATGTGCCACAGCTAAATGTGCAGAGACTTAAAAAAGCTCATATTCCATCTAGTTATGTTAAATAGATGATGCACTGTATTTTACACCGACAACTTTACCGACCAAAAATTGGAAAACCAAAAGGAATGCTTAACAAGCTCTCCTACAGAACGAATGGGACGTTTTAGAGAGCGGAAGCCTACCATAGATCAGTGACCGGACGCCGTCGTGGCCAAAATTACAATTAGACTTCCGTTAAGATTGGTGGTATGACGGAATACCAGTGAAATTACTTAAGGTGGATCACGTTGGTGTAGCTTATATTTCTTCTTTTAGTATTTTCGAAATGTTGTGAAACTGTGACTTATCCCACTGAGTGAAAAAGGCATAATTTTGAAGAGTTCCAATAAGGGCGTGATGACAAAAAGGTCGCACAGCAGTCCTTTAAGTAAATGCTACTGAAATTAAACCGAGCTTGGGCTCCACGAATCAAAATGAAATTAATCTTGCAGAGCAGCAAGTAAATCATGTGGATAAATTCTGTTATTTCGGAAGCATACGTAGTTCATTCATTTTCAAGATTCATCAAAAGCTGATTACTAACAATAGATATGGAGATCATTACAGCTTTTACAATTTTCGTCTGTCTATCTTTCTGTCTGTTTGTGGGTGCAGCGGGTCGGTAAAAACCATATAGCACATAAATATTGATGTGATTGTGTATACAGGGGCGGATCCAGGATTTTTTTCTGGGAGGGGCACAAGGGCCAGACGGGCAAGTAGTAGTAGTATTACACTATATCTTTGGGATTAATTTTAAAATAATGACATACAATAATAACTATAAGAAATATACTTGCAATAAAGGTTTAATAATGAAAATAATGAAAAATTACATTTTTAATAATGATAGGTTTCTTTTATGTTTTCTGCTGAAGATATCAAGTACTTCTGTAGCGTTCATCATTGACGCAATGTCTTGATGGATATGCATTAAAGTCAGTCCATTCAAACGATCTTCTGTCATCCTGCTGCGAATATATGTCTTTAATCAGCTTAAGGTGGAGAAAGATCGCTCGGCAGTGCTAGCTGTCACAGGAAACGTACACAACAATTGACACAGGGTTCTAATATTTGGCAGCGCCGTTGCTCTTTTATAGGCATTTGCTGGAGAACTTGGAATATTTTCTCTCATCTGTTGCTAAATTTGTGGATAAAAAACAAGGAAGATCCTCTTTATAAACTTCAGCACCTTGCAAAACATCCTCTATATCTTCGTCACTAAAGCTATGGGATAGCAACTTTTGCAACTATCCGATTCTTTCCAGCTGAACTCTAGGGAACCTGGATTACCTTTCATTTAACAAATAATCTAGAAAAGGAATATAAACTGAAAGTTTGTAATACTGTTCAACATACTGAGTCTGAATGTCCGATCTATTTGTTTGACGTCCGGTTATTCTGCGGACCGTGATTTTTGTTCCAATTTCATTTGCGAGGGCCTCAATCTTCTTGAAAACTTTTTTGAATACGTCCGTGCTAGTTCCACGTTGCCTCTGCAGGCTGGCTGTGGTCGTATCGACCATCTGAATTGCGGAAGGTATATCAATTTCAATGGCTTGTAGTGATCGAGATAAAAGGAGTGTGATTCCCAGAAAAATCAGCTAGGATTACCAAGCTTACAAGAAATCCCGACGAGATTATAGCTTGGAGTAGCGTGTATGTAGGTGTAGCAAAGTGTTGGAAGACATGGCAACACGTCCAAAAATGTCAAAACCGTTTCATGTCTTTCCACCCATCTGGTCTCACACATTTTTTTAATGTATTTCGTTTTTCCTTTGGCAGATAAGCTTGCATTTCTTCTCTGAGGAGATGTATTCGCTTAGCTGACTCACAAAAGAAGGTTGCTACACTTGAGATAACCCCCACAGCATTTCTTATGCTGGGTACGGTGCAGGCTGTACTCATAGCTTGCACAATGGGTAAAAAATCTAAGGGCTGAACGTTGGATATGCATGCCTGAACACCTTTTATATTACCACTCATGTTGGCTCCTCCATCGTATGCTTGACCTCGGCACAATGTTATGTCCAGGTTTAGGTTTTCCAACGCCTGCAAAATATGTTGAGCTATGTTTTCACCAGTAAGATTCACAACTTCGACAAACTTAAGAAATTCTGTTATTTTCTTAAATAGGGTGTGGATATTGTTACTTCATTAGAAAGATTGTTTTGTTTACTTCTTGGAGATATTTTTTTTTTTCATATAAGTAATAGTTTATGCGCTAGGACGAGTTTAAAGAAAAATCATCCCCCGCCTGCTATAAGAAGCAATGTAAATTTGTCGAAAATTTAGACCACTTGGGCCCTAATGTGTGTGCGTACAATTTCTAATTTCATGGCTTGTAGTTTATGGAGGTTTTGCAACTCGCGATAATTTGCGCCTACGTATGTGTACGCAAAACGAAACAAACCTAATTATAGCGGGACCTAATTAATCGCCTTGTGTTTTTTAAATGGTAAGATCGTTTCGGGGGGGGGGGCACGTATTCCTGTGCGCCGCCCTCCCCCTAAATCCACCCTTGGGTTCATGTGGAATTCTTGGAGCAATATACACCAAACTTAGTGCACATATGAGCTACAATCTGGATAAAAATACTGTGGTGGTAAGATACTTCAAACACTACTAGGGCAGAGGTAGGAAAGGAGGGACATGTAAAAACAAAAAAAAACGACCGTAGGTTTTCGGCTGCCGACCAATAGTCTGCAACGAATAAGGACACAACTACTGTTAGAGACTGTTGGGGTAGGCAATCTATAGCTCCCTTATATGCGGGGATGGGAAGGAAGTGATAAATGTGGAATTCTTGGAGCAATATACACCAAACTTAGTGCACATATGAGCTACAATCTGGATAAAAATACTGTGGTGGTAAGATACTTCAAACACTACTAGGGCAGAGGTAGGAAAGGAGGGACATGTAAAAACAAAAAAAAACGACCGTAGGTTTTCGGCTGCCGACCAATAGTCTGCAACGAATAAGGACACAACTACTGTTAGAGACTATTGGGGTAGGCAATCCATAGCTCCCTTATATGCGGGGATGGGAAGGAAGTGATATGTACAAATAAGCACAAACCACCAATACTCTATATTCAAGATCGTCAGGTTTTATAACCGGAAAGCGTTTCATTTTTTAAACTGGATAAAAGCCAGTCAAAGTAAATAAAATTCAACGTCGGGCAGGACTTTCAAAATAAATTTATAATTTTATTAGGTGTAAAAAGTCTCGCGGATATAGCTATGCTCATAATTTCATAGATATAATTATCACTTTATCATACACGCTATTTGACCATATTTTAAAAGTATGTATTATGCAAATGAATTTTGTTTTTTAATTAATAAAATACAGTTGCCTAGTTGAGAATCACATTAACTAATTTGCACCTAGTTATTCCGCAATTATAATGTTTTATTACGACCAAATTAAAATTTTTGATTATTTTAATTTCAACTTTAAACCGCTGAAATGTTTTAGTAAAATGAATGGAGGCATAATTACAGTGTCGAAGAATTAGCGACCCGTAAATAGTGTTTGCAATTTGGACATATCTAAATGCTATCCTGTGCACCTCATATTAAATTAATTATCTTTTCAGTAGGAATAATTTCGAGTGTTAATCTGCAGAGGATTTAAATGGTTAAAATTAAAAATGAATGCACACAAAACATTGACACGTAATATACACAGACATTTGAATACTTGATGCTGTTAAGCGAAAACATGTGGAAATTAAATATTTTAACAATTTGAAACATGTAAGTAATAATTGTTTTTCGAAAACATTGACATTGACGTAGATGCAGTAGCATGAATATATCGATTTCAATGAGGAATTAGTTTCTATTTTATCCATAAATATCAGTCGGAGATATTATTTCATTACTCTCAAATGTCCCAGTGTATAAGAAGAAAAGAGGATGCGAGTTACAAAAAGAGGAAAAAACAGATGATAAAGGACAGGAAGAGGGACGAGGAAGATTTCAGGGGAGAGGAGATGCTTGACCTTTTTTCTACTCATGCCGCTTACCGAAGAAAATTTATTAAGTTGGTACATTCGCGCCCAAAGTAAGTACAGACGTTAAAATTTTTAAAAGTATATAGGCGACCATTGCGAGCACGCATAAGGAACAAATACGCCCACCACACGGGTATGCACGTCTCCGCTACAGGCATAAAACTCTAAAAATACGCCCTTCATAAATGCACGCTTCTGTTACTGCGTTTTGGCTTTAACTCATTCGAGAATGGTGACTTATACGTTATGTAAAATCACGCCCGTATAGATGCGTGGTCACCGTGTGGGTCATCGGCCAACTGATATTAATAGTGTCCCCAATTGTCGATTACTTTTTCTTCTTATAAATTTTTCAGTTTCAGTTATAATCTTTATTAACCCAAGTAAAAATAAGACTAAACTACGCAAACATTGCAGGCTATTACGGAGATAGTTTTTTATTTCAGACGTCGGTCTCGAAAAATCTCGAAATCTGCAAAAATGATTTAATAGATTTCATTTTAAATGTTAGCTAGAAAATTTGTGAGCGTACCGTGTTTGGTTTGAGCTATTTTGTGCGTATTTTATTGGTACTGGCCTGCAGCGGACTGGCATGTGAAAAAGTATCATATTACTCAGACGTTCTGTGCCTGATTTGAGTGCCATTCAGGTGATTTGACGCTGTGCGTGCCTGTTTCACTTCAAGTATGGTGAAGAAAAGTAAACATGTTAAAATGACAAAAGATTAGAAGAAGATAGGAAAAATTCGGTCATGTAAGAACCTCTCCATTTGTAGAGCCACATTATTGCTGCTCACCTCTGGGTGAGTTTATCTTGATATCCAATCAAATTAAAAAAAATGTGCCAACAATATTCAGAAAGGCTTTCAACTCAGAATTTAATACCGCCTTTAATAAACCAAAAAAAAAAAATCAAAAAAAAATGTGAGCCATATGTTACCTTTTCAATAGCAACAAAAATACTTCTGAATGAAAAAATGTTCAAAGAAACGGACGTATGCAGAGCTGAAAGAAATCTGGTTTGTTTATTATTGCACCTGATGTCCTGAATCAGCACTGCTCCTTGATTCAAGGTGCTGCACCTAGAAATGTAAATACGCATAACAATCCTTCTAATACCACTATGGTTTCTGAAGGTATCGCATTCCGTTTTGTTTACGACGGACGATGACGTCATGATTGCTTTAAGCGACATAAATCCGTAGGCGGTCGGTTCTGATGGGATTTCGCCCAAATTCTTCAAATTATTATTACCCTGTCCGCTGCAAGTTGTGACTCATTTGCTAAGCCATATAATAGTAACCACCACCCCTTCTGACTGATCAGTACATTATGTTTCCTGGCTAACGTGTAGGAAAAGCTTATCTGTAACCAACTTATTGGCCATATTAACCGGCACTCTTATCTCTCTAAATGGCAGTCGAGATGTCACCGAAAAGTGCTCTGCTAAAGGTAAAAGCGGACTTAAGAGCTGCTGTGAATAGGGGGGAGATCGGTTATATAGCTCATCTAGATTTCTCTAAATCTTTTGACAGTATTGATTATGAAAATATGCTACATAAATTATCGACCAAATTTTTTCAGTCATCTGCCTCTATCAAAATTATTTCAAGTTCTTTCTCTAGAGCTTAGCAGGTTAAGGTGGAGGTCGTCTTTCGATTCCTATATGTGATGTGCTTGAGGGTTCCATCTTAGGGCCGCAACTATTTTGCTTATATATTAACGACTTGCCTTCTGTAATGCGGTACTCTCAAATTCATTTATTCGCTGAGTATTGCCAGTTGTACATTAGTGGGTCAGTTAACAGCTTTCACACTTACATAAGCAATCTGTGTCAAGATTTGGATCGTGTTGCTGCGTGGTCAGGAGACAATTTTCTTTCACTCAATCACTCTACATTATGCCATATCGTTCTCTCTCGAGAACTCTTGATCACTTCACTTTCCCTGTACCTTATCTTGGGAATCAGTCGCTGGTTAGAGTTAATAAGGCAAGGAATTTGGCAGTTATCTTCAATGGTGGGATGACTGATTGTGATTATATCAACTTGTCTTTCACAACAATGTATGCCACTCTAAGAATTTGACATAGCCTGTGCTGGTAAGGTTAATGTGGCTTTTATTGATTGCGTTCGGTTCGTTAATGGATTTCGTTGAATCATAAGTATTTTCTGTTGTTGGCTGCATCCTTAGATCTTACATCAATATAAAATTATTATGCTTTCTCCATAAAATGATTTATTGCGACGGTACTGAGTATCCCCTCTTGTTAATCGTGTTTCTTTATTTCCAACGTCGCTGTGATATTCTTTTACCTAGGTTCAGAACTCTCGTTGGTGAGCTCATTTTTTCAGGCTGTTAGACTTTAGAACTTGCTTCCTTAGATTCAGATGCCGACCGGGCTCGGGGCATTCAGGACTGCTTTATTGGACATTTCGATGTTTAGGCATAGAATCAAATACTTTTTCTTTTCCTATTGTTGACGTGTACGCTAATCTTTACATTATTCTTTATTTTATTTCAGTTTTGCTTACTTACAGTTTTTCTTTTTCATAAATTATAATTTTTTTTTTATAATAATAATTGATTTCATTTTGAAAAAATTATCATTAAACCATTTTGTTAAAAATATCATCAAAGATTTATGTACAATTATAAAAGATGCATATTCTTGTTGTGCTATTGTATAAATTAATATTATTAAGAATGGTTTGGTTTGTTATGGTGGTTCATTGAATTTGTGAATAGAGGCACACTCCGATTGAGCAGGAAATTATATTTCAAGTAAGTACTTTAATAACAAGTTTAAATCAAGTTATGAAAAATGTCTCTTAAACAAAAAGAGTCACTTTTTGGAGTGATCCCTGCGTGCCTCAAAATAGAAATTGAATTAATTGTACCACAATCAAAATATTCATGCAAAGGCACTCTACGGTATTGCAAGTGATACAGAAATTATCAGAACCAGGATATTTTATTTATTTTATTGTTTTTGTTTCTGTTGCAGCAGAAAAGTTATATTTTAGTAAAGTGCCATTTTTTAAAATAAAAATTATACTTAGCCTTTCGCTCTGAAGTACAAAATATCTTTATTGAATTTGACTGTAAGTTAGTTATATTAATGAAAGATTTTCCATGCGAAGATACTTCATATCTGATCGCCTTATTTAAGACTAAGGAAACCTAGCATTTGATTTTTTTGTTTGAAGTAAAGAAAATTTATTTTTTCTCTTTTTTTTTGTAATTATGTTATTAACCTTGAAGGTTTTTTTTTCTATTTATTTATTTATTTTGAGAAGTATTATAAAACTTTCTATCTCTCTGTATCAAATATAACGAAAAATTTTTATTAATGCTTTTCGATCCACAACCTGTAGTCAGTGGCGGATTTATCAGCAGGCTGAGTAGGTTTGAGCCTAGGGCGGCAGATTTTAGGAGCAGCAAATTTGGGACCGATGTTTTTTCTTTAGAAATCAAAAAGATTTCAATAAGACGGTATTCTGCTATCTTGCAGAAAGAAGTCCACAAGACATCTTTTGAATGACTTTTCCCTCTTCCCTTTCATTGTACATTCAGCGGTACCGTAAATTTCAATATTCTACTGATTGGGGGATACGAACTGGGTGGTTTGTGTAGCTATTGGTATTTGAACCCTGTTTGGCATTAAGTCCATTGGATTTAATAATTAGAAAAATGCAGAATACCGAGTAGCTCAGCATGAAAACTCCGCGCGCCATAAATCTAGTATCCTTAGTCTGAAAGCTAGAAGTGAGATTGATGGTCGAATCGACAATTTACTGCATCTCCAAATTGATGAAAAAATTACATATTGAAGAAACGTTCTGAAGAATGTTGTTGCTGTAGTGCAGCGGCTGTGTTCAAGAGGTCTAGCTGTTAAAGGAAAAAGTGAAAAGTTCGGTGATACACACAACGGAAATTATTTTATGATTTTGGAACTGTTAGCTTAGTTCGTTCCTTTTTTAGCCAGTCACATTGAACGATTTGGCAGTCAAGGATCTGGACCATTTACTTATCAAAGACAGTTTGCGATGAGTTTATTCATTTGATGGAACATAGAGTCTTGGAGCAGATTTGAGACGAGTTAAGAAGGGCGAAATACTTTTCCTTAGTCATTGATTCAATACCAGATATAGCACATGTGGACCAACTCACCCTCGTGATTCGATACGTTTTGGAAACAGGAGATCCATCCAGCTAAAGATATGTTTTCTTCTTCTTTTCTTTGAACTGCAGATACAGTCAGTTCAAAAAGTGCAAAAAATGGTTTGGGATTACCTAAATTTTTTTAATTTTCCCAAATTTTCTCGGAAGTTCATGTAATTAGTACACCTCTTTTTTATTGTTAATAGACTTCCTATCTTATTACCTTTCCAAAAAGGTGCAACATGGCAGGATTAGAAAAGCCGCTTCCTTAGAAATCCCTGACTACCTAATTATTTAATTGCACTTTAGGTAGGAAACTCTTTAAATAAACAAAATTCTTAAGATAAAGGGTCGAAAATGTTTGTTTTTGGTTCAAAGTAATTATTTTTAATTATTGCTGCAAAAACGTTATAAAAATGTTAGTCTAATTTTGTTTTATTGCCGATATTAGCTTGTGTTAGCCTGAATTCACACCCTTGTATCCTGGCGTTCTATTACTCGTACCTGATGAAAATTTTACTATAAAAAAGGGTCAGTCAGCAAGAATATCTATCATAGTTGAAAAGCAAATCAATAAGTACGGGTGTTTTTTAGCAGAAATTGTCTCTTTAATTATTGAATGACCCTCGTTAATAAATAAGTATTTGTGTTTTTCAGCAAAAATTATTAAAAAATGGTAGAATTTACATTTGAGGCATACGCGGATATTATTTTCATGTATGGTGTAGTAGACGGAAAAGAGAGAGCGGCTGTACTGGAATATTAGAGGAGATTCCCCAACCGGCAAGCACCCCAAAGAGGGGTGTTTACACCTAGTTTCCAAAGGTTAAAAGAAACAAGAAGTGTAACTTCACACGACTCGGAGACACAACCCGAAACTTCGAGTACTTCTGTCGACGTCGAGCAGCAAATAATCACCATCGTGAGGCAGGACCCTGAGACGAGCACAAAACGAGTCGCAAGGCGATTAGGAGTGTCTTCGTCTAAGGCTTGCAGTGTTATTCATCGAGGGGGATTACGTTCATATCAGCCAGCTCAAGGACTGCTGGAAGGACATTCCAAGAGAAGAGTAAAATTTCGCACTTGGCTTCTAGAACGCGACCCTGACGACAGAGCGTTTCTGGACCATATTCTGTGGATAGATGAATGTCAATTCACGAGGAATGATATAACGAACTTGCATAACCTCCATATCTGGTCGCACACTAACCCACACAGAGCAAAGGTGACCTCATTCCAGTAGAGATTTAGTGTCAATGATTGGGCTGGTATCATCGGCAACCATTTGTTAGGACCATTCATTTAGCCGCAAGTACTTAATAATGTAATTTATGCGGAGTTTTTGGAAAATACACTGCCAGATCTAATAGAGGAGAACCCTATGGATAATCTTAGGCGAATGTTTCACCAACACGATGGAGTACCAGCGTATAAGGCTAATATTGTGAAAAAAATACTATGTGAAAAATTTCCTAACCGCTGGATTGGACGAGGTGCGCCGATTCCTTGGCATGATCTCCAAACCTTACCCCATTGGTTTTTCTTATGGAAAACAATGAAGGATGGAGTTTATTCCAGCCCTGTTAATACTAGTGAGGATTTCGTTAGCCGAATTGGGAATGCAGCGACAAAAATACGGGAGAGGCGGGCTGCAATATGCCTTAAACAGGGACTAAGAAGGAGATTGTTGAAATGCATCGAAAGTGGCGGTGGACATTTTGAACGGCTTTTGTTACTTATAAAGATAATTATTCTTAAATTCAATAAAAAGCATTTTAGAATTAATATTCTCCGATAGGATTTCTACGTATAAATTTCTAGATATTTTTCTCTGCGTGGACATGTTGCACCTTTTTGGAAAGGTAATGAGATGGGCAATCCAATAAAAATAAAAGATAGGTATAATAATTACATGAATTTTGGAGAAAATTTGGGAAAATGCTGAATTAAGGTAATCGGAAATCATTTGTTTCACTTTTGGAAGTGACTGTATGTGCAATGGTAGAAGTTAGATCAGTTTGTTTGATGTCGCAATGTTGGGTAGATCAAAAGATAAAAATTAAAGAGTAATGTGCATACCATGAAGAACTGACATTTATGAATCACCCTGTAACATCCACACGGTTGAGATCCCCCCCCTGCCATACAATTTTTATTTGTCTAGTTGAGATCTATCACTCCGCTCATTTTGGCACGTCAGATCTGAAACACCCTGTATACAATGGCTTACAAGCTAAAATTCAAAACCCAGCACAGTTTGAGTTTTTAGTTCCTTGCTCTTCTTCATGTTGCTTCAAGAAATATATATTGTTATTTGTAAATTCGACACAACACTGGAAAAAATCAATGACTAAAATCGGAGGAAGGAAAACGCTAAGGAGAGTAAACGTCACACGTTGGTCAGCTAGAGAGGATGCATATAGAAGTTTGAGAGATTCTTGGCACGAAGTCCTTAAAACGTTGGAAACAATTAGAAAAAAACCTGTCAAACAAAAGGAAGCGACGGGAATTTTTTTGAAATTGAACAACTGCAAACGGCACCAATGGTTGTTGTGTGAAATGTTATTTTTAAAAGAATAAACAAAGTGAATGTTCAAATTCAGGCTTCTACCTTAGATTTAGTTACTGTAGCCGATCCTTATGAATCTCTTCGCAAGTTTTTCGTAGATCAAAGAGAAAATTTCAAGTATTTCGAAGAAGAGGCGATAGAATTAAGCGTATCGTGTCGTACATAAAATACAACTGAAAAGAAAAAAAAGGCCTGAAGAAATGGTGAAGAAATGAGAATGACCGTGAGTGATACTTTCAGCGTTAACACATTTCTCGTCGTCATAAATAGACTCGTATCCGAATTAGAAAAAAAATATTAGGCCTACAACAAGTTCAATGAAAAGTTTTCATTTCTGACCAAAATTAATGCATTGTCATCATCAACCCTGAAGAAAAAGCCCATTCCTTGGAAGAAATGTATTCTAAGACTGACTTAGTTCAAGAATGCATACATTTTCAAAGGCATGTTTCTTCGGAAAAAGTTTTGATAAAACCAGATTCTGGATCATTAGAAACTCTATTTTCGTTTTTGCTCTTCGTATGGCATTCGGTACTCCAGCGACAAATTGTTCAGGTGAGAGAAGCTTTTCTTGTCTAAAAAGGTTAAAAAATTAGCTGAGATCGACCTTAAGTCACGAAAAATTAAGCGCTTTAGCTATTTTGTTCATAGAGTCGGAAATAATGAAAAAGATTACCTGCGACAATATCATTGATGATTTTGTCAAAAAAAAATCGCGCAAAAAGGGTATTGTAAGAAACTTTTATAACTTAATTGAATTTACAACTTTTAATATGTTTGTAAGCGCAATAAAGATCACTTAATGACATATGTAGCATACATTACCCCGCCCTATTGGTCGTACATGATTGAGCTTTGATAAGCTCAGAAATATACCCCAAAACCTATTTCTTGTGCAATTTGAACCAAATTGTTGGATTGTAAAAATAATTTAGGAACTGGCAATTCTAGAGGTAAGGGCGGCAACAATTTAACTGCCTATACTTGGGAAATGTGCAAATCCGCCACTGCCTGTAGTTTAACCGAACTCATACAAACTTATTAAAAGTGCTTCAGTTGGATATAGCCCAAATAGGAAAAAAATAAATTTGTTTATAAATAGAAAATATTTGAAGTAAGAAGGCTATAAAATTGGCTAGAAACAGTCTTAGTTTATAGAAGAACATTTATAATAATTTAGAAAAATTCTATTGGACGATTTTGAAATTATAATATGACCTCAAACTTTAAGCTTATTTTTCTCAATTTGACTTTTTGGATCAAAGTAACATTCAGTCGACAACTACTTGTCACCTCTGGAAGAGAGATGCAAGCATAATAATATATGAAAGTTAAATTATTTTTTTCTACAATTAAGTGTTGAAAACAGAAGACCAAAAAACCTCTTTTGCGAATTTAATTTTATATTTATATAATTATTTTTAAATTTTTCTGAAAAACCGTTTTTTATTGCTTAATTCTAACCTATGTTTAAAAGTTTACCTTAGCAAAAATATAATCGAAAGAACCAATAAATTATAAAAGCAAAAAAAAAATATCAGCCATTGACATTTTTTATATATTTATTAGGAAACGTTGGTAGTTTCACGTTTCAAATTATTGTCGAAAGTATTATATTATAAAAAAAGAAGAAAAATCTGTAAAAAGAATAGTAATCCTAAAAGTTTGAAGATAAATACAATACGATTAACATTAAACATTAAATATTAATTAAAACGTTTTTAGCACATAAAACGGAACATACATATACAAAAAACTGTATAGTCCACTGTACAACAAGATAAGTTCATTCCATTTATCATACAAAGTGAGTAAATCTTAATAAAAGGACACAACGCCAGTGCGCTCGAAAAACACAACTCATAAATTTAATCCTTTACTTCCAATTATAGCGACCGCATTATTCAAGTGGTGCATTCAGGCTGAAATAATTTAGTGCCAAATATTTTGCTGTGCAATTAGCTTAATGCATCCTTTTACCAGTAATAGTAGGCGACGACCACACCACCACGACACATAATATCCTTAACAATAAAACACGATATTCAAGACTCGAAACTTGTTGAATTTGTGCATTTACGAGTTTTCTTGTTGCATTTGCACTAAGAACGAAAACACTTGGTACAAGGAAATACGATAACAACAGGAAGGCAATTGCAAAGGAAACTTAAGCATTGTTGGCAAGGACTTACCCCTGGTAAAGTTTGCTTTTCATGTAACGCACTCTGCGCGTTCGCCGCACTTTCCGGGTTGAAGTACGTCAAAAAAGCACAACCTGAAAATAGAAAGAAAGAGAAAAAGTTAATATTTTTTTTTACTACTACCCGCTGAGTGCTTTCATCAAAGTGGTTGATTTCGGACAAAACGGAGACAAATTTCCATATTTATGGCTTGCCGGTGAACGAGACTTACTCCAGTGTAAACTTTCTGTCTGACAAAACTTCTGAATGTATAACAGGCGAATGCTAATTAAAAGTTCCGCTCTTGCTGTGTCCTTCAACTCTAGATAGCCACATAGCTCCTTCGATACTCTCTAAGAAGTAGCACTCTTTTTCGTCCCTCGAATATTTATGTTGATTTATGGAATAATTTCGCCCCAAATGGGCGCTTTTAGGGAGGAAAAAGGGCCTCAGACGTCCGGGAACAACCATAGCGGAATTAAAGGACGGTCGCAGTCTCATTCTAGGTAAATTTTAAGGACTTCTACTTCTTGTGCTAATTTTAAAATTTGCATGTTTACACTTATTAGGGGCGGAACTTTTTTAATAACCAAAATTGGAAATTATTACACTCATGAATAGTTCCCCCAATTTAATTAATTCCATTGTATTATAGTAAGAGATGTGACTACAGCAAAAGAGTCTGGTCGTTCCAATCATAAAAACATCCTTAAAGCAGAAATTTCCGTTTTGATTATATTATTTTGAAGAATTTTATGGGTTATATTACACATTCTACCGATTTAAAGAAAGAGGGTGTTAAATAATACACATAATTTTATTAGGTAACCATACCTTTAGCGACTGTTCCCCTAAGTGACCAGTTAGACCTATTTTAATACAAAAAAACTTTGCATTGGAATCTAAATGCGGCAGCAAAATAACCAGATCTCCTAAAAACAACATGTTAGTGACAAAAGTTGTTTACTTTTGCCCAAAAAATATGTATTAAAAATGAAGTTTTAAAAAAACACAAGACGTTGTATGACCTTGACTCAGAGTCGTATTGACGCATACCAACAAACTTCCTTCATCGATTGCGTTCATATCAAGATTACCCAGTCCGTAGTAGACAGGTAGTCAGGTTATGAGAGACAATTAGAATTTCGCATTTAGCTTCTGGAATGCGACAGTGAGATCAGGGCGTTTCTGGACCGAATTCTGTGGACTGATGAATTGCAGGTGCGTGAAATTGGCCCTGATTTTTTCCGGGCTGGGGGGTAAAACGTTCCGATCGATCGTCTATAGTTAGACCACATTTTACCCCCAATTGGTTTCATCAATTTTCTTTATTCCAAAAAGACCGGGCCAACTTCACAAGCCCGGACAATTTTCCAGTTTTCCGGACTCGGGGCTAATACGTCGAAATCGAAAGGCCTTTGTTTGTCCATGTTTTTTCCACAATTCATTTCGTTTTACCACCTCCCAACATAATAACAAAGTTTTTTTTTGCAAAAATACCATAATTCGCTGTAATATTGTAAAGTGACCCGTGGGGTTTAAATTTTCAAGCCTTGGTTTAAATCCGAATTATTAAAACGCAGAAAAAAAGCCTTAAGAATAATTATACAATTTTAGAGAAAATAAGTATTTATTCTACTTATCAAGACATTTTGAAAGAGTTCAAGTATAAAGTTGTGAAATATACTTAATAAATAATATAAATTAGTAACCTATAGAAATAAATAAACTAAAAGAATAATAATATTATAATAAATAAATAACCTAAATGATTAATTATGAATAAAATAGTAGCAATGAAATAAACTTAACAAATGATATAAAATATGAATATTTCAATCAATATTAAAATTTAATATGAATATGCTTAAAGAACCTATAAATCGAGAATAGAAATAATAATAATTATTAAAATGAATAAAGTGCAAAAGGTCCTGCTTAGTGCCATAATAGAGAAAATAAAACATGCTCATATTTACAAAAATAATACATAAAAAAAACCGAACTCATCGAACTGATTTTTACACACCAATTCCTACATGCCAGCCCTAACGAAACTTAAGCCGGAAGATGATGTAAGCTCTCTTGCGCATACTCGAGGCCGTGAACAGGGTATTCGAAAACGGGGATGGGTTTCCTCGCTCTCTTGATTTTGAGTGGTCGACCAAGTCACAAGCTTAAAGTAAATTTGGTAAAAGCTAAAGTATTTAAAAAAAAAACGTAAACTGAGTAAAAGCTAAAGTATCTTAACAAAGCATCATTATTTAAGCAAAATATAAACAGTAAAATTAACACGCAAAAGTTCAATCTACGGAGAAGCACGCACAAGAAATTTAGAACAGGGACCGAAATATCATCAACATTTTCACACGTGGCCACGTCTACAGGGAAGTAAAAATACAATTCATCAACTAACATAATATAAAAACAATAATACTGAACTCATATAATAAAAATAAACTAAAACTTCATAAATAATATTACTAACCCATAGCTAATTTAACCATGGTAGCAGGGCGGCCGAATTAGTTTAATTTTAAGTAAAATCTTTTGTAAGCTTGAACTATTTCTCACAATACATATAATCAACTTAAATTAATTATTTTTATTTCAAATTTAAAAAAAAAACAAAAATCCTATATCAATATTTAATATTTTTCATGCAAGCCATACCACCCCTAGACTCGGGTAAGGCTTACATTTGGGGGCTCGTCCGGGATCAATTTACCTAAGAAATCAAAATAGTTAAACGTGTTGAAGCAATAAACAAAACTAAAAAAATATAAAAAATTTGCGTACGAAATCAGCCCTTAGGATTTGTTTCATTAGTGCATTTTACATTTTCCAAAAATTTTATATTGTGTGCTGGTTATCATTTAAAAAATTTTTGAAATATAATTCGTGTAAAAAAAATCATAACAAATCATCAAAATCACAAATCACTAAAAAGTTGTTGAGTGAGCTGAAATATTGGTCCAGTTAGCTGATCTGTCTCTTCAGTGAAAAATACATTGTCGCTTATCCAAGTTTGAAAGATGAAAAGTGCGGTTTATTTTGTGTAAATGCAAATTACATTTACCTTTAAAATTTAATTAAATATTGAAATTCGCCGAAATTGGGGAGCTTCATGAATGAGGTGTAGCTTAATTGGAGTATATGCAGTGCTATTTTCATGGGTTTAATTTTTTAGGTGATACACGTGATCTCGTACAAATTTAATACGTGAATTCTTGGCCTAAATGCATGGGATAGGATACACACATATTCGGGCATATTAGAACTGAAATAAGGATAACTCCAGATTTGTAAATATTCTAACCGAATTAAACTCGTAAGTAGGAAAATTTTTGAAAATACAAATCATAACCTTAACAAGGTCACGCATTATCTAGTTTTTATTTGAGGCATATCAAAATTACTTATATTTTCGCTTCTTTAATTACATCATTTATTTCATTTACAATTTACAATCGACAGTGTACAATCTAACAACAATTATACATATAGTGCTTGATCGTAGTGAATGTTAATGTTCATAGAATTTCACGTAGTGTTTAAAAGTGAATCGTAATCCGAGTATTCTTCATTGTAAGAATCCGATTATCAGATTATGGAAGAAAAGCAGGTTAGTGAATCAACGCTACCTATGATCATTTGAATTTCTGTGTTTTTCATACTCTCAAGACCGTATGCGGATTAAGTTTCTCACACTGTAACTTCATATTATTTGCTTCAGTGCCTAAGTTGGGTTCACCCATCTCTTCGGAAATCAACAGTTCGTAGAGTATTGAAAATATTAATCCTTGTACAAGCCCAACAACCTGAGGACTTAAGGTCAACCTTCGTAGGTTCGTTTCGAATAGTACGATTTCATTTGCTTCAAAACAATTTTATTTACCCTACCGTAGCAATAACTTAAGTGGGCAAATATCGTAATAATTCCGGAAAAATTAATTGTATAATCTAACATTTCACTGAAAGAAATTCAGTTTGGTCGCGTTTCTTATATGTTTGACAGTTTGGTCATACTTCAATATGTCATACGACCAAATTGCGGGGCTCTATGCTGATATCGATATTAAATATGAGATGCGATGTAGAAAAGTTTCGCCAGAATTATATACTATCGAAGGAAGACAACTGTGGTGGTCTAAACAGCTAAAGAAAGAGTCTAGTGCTGATCCAAATACCCTAACAATTAAATCCTTCTTAACGCCAGCCGAGGATCTAAACGAGTGCGAAGATATCTTAAAGGAATTCGAACAAGATATCTTATCTCTTCCTATAGGCTCTTACCATGAAGTGCTTTCGGTGCGAGTAAATTTCCTTACAAGTAGATTAAAAAGAATCGAAGTAGAATCTGAGGAGCATGTAAAACTTAAAGAATCTCTTAGCCAGAGGGCTTCAATTCTCATTCGTAAACTTGAGAAAATTCAGTATGAGACCTGGAAGGCTAATTTTACTTCTTCCAACAAAAGGTTATTTGAAACAAATCTTGAAGGAGAGTTTCACAATTTAGACCTGGAGGAGCCTCGAGACGACCACAATGATTTACAAAGTTCGCGTAAAGTTAATACCAATAAGGAACAACGCGATAGGAGCCCTTCACTGCAACAAAAATTTGTCAGACCTGACAAATTTCTCAGGGAAAATGTTTCCTTTTCCAGGCCTCCACCGATGTTGTTTAAGTGGGACCTTAAATTCACGGGCGATAGTGAAGACTCAGCGTCTGCCTTCTTGCAAAGAATTGCGGATTATGCTAGGTCCAGACAGGTAACCGACTCTGAGCTGTTAATGTCTATATCAGATCTTCTGGATGGTTCAGCGCTGCGGTGGTATCGTAGAAAGCGGGATACCTTTTCAAGTTACGAAGACTTTGTAAGGCAATTTCTCCAACATTTTGAACCCCTCCTGCATACCGATCAACTGCTAGAATTTCTTCGAGCGCGTAAACAAAAAACTAGTGAATCTATTGTCCAATATATTTCTTTCATGGAAGACCAATTTTTTAGACTACCCCAAATACCTACAGAGAAGGAAAGAGTGAAAATTATCCGCAACAATTTATTGCCAAAATATGTTCGGGCTATCGCTCTCCTAGATTTTGCTACTACTGATGCTCTTGAAGAAGCCTGCCGAAAGGTCGAACTAGGCGAAATTCAAGCCAGAATTAATAGTAATAGTCTGGATAGAAGTCAGACCGACATCCCAACCTACTATCCCGAACAAGGTGTTCCATATAGAAACCAACATTTTGATAGGCCCAATGTAGGAAATTTCCAACGTAATTCTTGTCCTGTTACTAGGTATAAAAGCCAAGGGCCCGGAAATTACACCTTGCAGGAGCAACGTAACATAACTCATCATAACATCAACAATGGCTTATCCAAAACCCGTTACATTCCAAATTACCGTCAAGCGCAAGTAACTCGTCCAATGACCTCAAGCAATAACACAGCTATACATAGACCCGGTACTAATTATAACAGGTATAATAATAAGCTGAGTGAAAACGGAGCTGGGTCAATGACTGCACAACGAAACCAGCAACATCCACACATTAATTGCGTTGAATCACCTGACATATTTATGGAAAATCCACCTCCAGTTCCACAAGTAAATGAGAACGCTAAAGATTTATATGAAGTCGAATTCACCGCTAATGTTGTAAGTCAAGAAAATTACCTGCCGCAATTTACTCTTCCCAATAGCATTGAATCGGAAAACGATACTGGGGCTTCCCAAGAGTGGACTGGGGTAGCCTCGAAAGGTCCAAGTCCACAGAGCCAATAAGGAAACCACTATTGTTGAAAGATGAAATTGATACGAGGCCATACTTAGTAGTAAACATTTTCGGGCGAAACTTCAGAAGTCTTCTGGATTCTGGAGCTAATGTTTCTGTGGTAGGGGAGTATGGTATTACGATTTTCAAGGAATTAGGCCTTAAACTGCAAACTGAATCGCTGTCTTCAATTAAAACAGTTGACAGTTCTCAACATCTGATCGAAGGATTTTTTAATGTTCCGGTTGAATTTAGGTCGGAGTTGAAAATTGTACGTGTTCTAGCTGTCCCCACTCTAAAGCAAGGTTTGATTTTGGGTGTTGATTTCTGGGAGGCCTTCCAATTGAGGTTACACCGCAAATCGCATACACACTGGGCATGTTACAATTTTTCAGTAACAGATTATCATTCCAATGATCCCAACGCAGGGATCGCTATGCCTACAGCAGAAGAGAAAGAAGCTATAGCGAGATGCCTATGTGAGTTTGATAGATTGGATCGACCTACTCTTGGTCGAACTAATCTGATCACACACGATATAGACACGGGCGACGCTGACCCTATAGTCCAACGAGGTTATGAAGTTTCACCTGCTGTTCAAGCACGTTTTGGCAGAGAGTTGGAAAGGATGAAACAACTGGGCGTTATTGAACCTTCAGTGAGTCCCTGGTGCTCACCAGCGATCCTTGTCAAGAAATCAAATGGCAAAGATCGGCTTTGCATAGATAGCCGGAAGTTGAATTCCGTTACTAAAAAATGCGCCTACCCCTTGCCGAGAATTACCGAGATACTAAACCGTCTTAACAAAGCAAAGTATTTGTCATCTATCGATTTAAAAGATGCCTTCTGGCAAATACCCTTAGCCGAAACTGCGAAAGAGAAAACTGCCTTTTCTGTTCCAGGCCATGGCTTATGGCAGTTCGTAGTTATGCCGTTTGGGCTCACAAATAGTCCTGCAACACAACAACGCTTAATGGACAGACTTTTCGGTCCAACAGAAAGTAATATTTTTACATATCTTGATGATCTTATAATTGCAACGGAGTCATTCAAAGAACATATCCAGACATTAAATCGCGTGGCAAGTCGTTTATATGAAGCAAATCTAACGATAAATAGGGAGAAATGTCAATTTTTTAGATCCAACCTCAAATATTTAGGTTTCATCGTTGATGCTCACGGACTACGAACTGATCCCGAAAAGGTACAAGCAATGGTAGATTTTTCCCGGCCAAGGAACTACACTGAGATGAAGCGTTTCATAGGGTTGAGCTCATGGTATAGACGCTTTGTACCTAATTTTGCACAAATCGCTGCACCCCTTCATGAACTTACTAAGGGTGGTAAAAGGCGCCAGCCATTAAAGTGGACTATGGAAGCAGATAAAGCTTTTATCGAGCTCAAGACTGCTCTAGTTAAATCTCCTGTTTTAGCCTCACCTGATTTTGATAAACCTTTTTTCATCCAATGCGATGCTTCTAATCATGCTATAGCCGGAGTACTTTTTCAAAAGGACAGAAATGAAGCAGAACACCCAATAGCTTACGTTAGTCGCAAGCTAAGAGGTGCAGAGATTAATTACACTGTGACAGAGAAAGAATGTCTCAGCATAATCTTTTCTATGGAAAAACTTCGCGGATATCTTGAGGGCCATAAATTTTTCATCCTTACTGACCATTCCCCCCTGACGTGGCTTTTCCGCCAACAAAATGTTACTGGTCGCCTTGCTCGGTGGATATTAAGATTGCAGCAGTTCGACTTTGAACTGAAGTATGTCAAAGGCAAGAATAATGTTGTCCCCGATGCGCTTTCTAGAATACCTGAAGTCAATTTGATCGATTGTCGCCCAATGGAGAGCGATGACTGGTACTTATCGGTGACCCAAAGAGTAAAGGAAAGCCCATTACGTATGAAAAACTGGAAGTTAGAAGATGACGTTTTATTTACTAAGCCAATTCACGACTCAATGAGATCTGAGGAAAACAAATGGAAATTAGTAGTTCCAGCCAGCAAGCGTGCCGCGGTCCTACAAGAATGTCATGACTCTCCGTTCTCAGCCCACCTAGGAATTTATAAAACTCAAAAAAGGGTCATGGAAAGATATTATTGGCCTGGGATGATGAAATGCATTGCAGAATATGTAAAAAGTTGCGAAGTCTGCTTGAAATCTAAGCCAACTACGAAAGCTCCATTCGGTCCGCTGGGAAATTTCAAGGAAGCCAACCGCCCTTGGCAAATGATTGCCTTAGACTTGATCGGTCCGCTTCCCCGTTCGACGAAAGGAAACTGTTGGCTTTTAGTAGTATCTGACTGGTTCACAAAAATGCCTTGCCTATTTCCAATCCGCGTAGCAACTGCTAAGAAAGTAACGGAACTGGTCGAGAATCGAATTTTTTTGGAATATGGGATTCCCGAAATCATTATCACTGACAATGGGCGTCAATTTGACTCCAACGAATTCAGGAAGCTCCTGGCAGACTATGGAATTCGAAAATTTTGGCTAAATTGTCGCTACCACCCGCGCAACAATTTCACAGAGAGGTGGAATAAAGTAATTGGTAGTGCCTTAAGATCATATATAACTGATAACCATCGTCTATGGGATCACGAAGTTGGACCTATCCAAGTTGCACTGCGCACAGCAGTTAATGCAGTGACTGGATACTCTCCTTTTTATTTGAACTTTGGCCGTGAATATATATTCTCAGCATCAGACTATTCCTTATATGATACTATCGAAACACCAGCTATAGACCACCGAACCAAATACTTAAACCGACTAGAAAAAATCTATGACGACGTCTCCAAAAGAATATTAACGGCTTATGAAACAAATAAGAAATATTTCGATAAGGGGAAGGTTAAAGTGAAATTCGAAAAGGGAGACATAGTCTACAAACGAAATTATGTTATATCAGACTCGACGAAAAGATTTTCTGCTAAACTAGCACCTAAATTTCTTAAATGCACTGTGTTAGATAAGAGATCCGATCTAGTCTATAGATTGGCAGACGAAAATGGACAGGATGTAGGTTGGTGGCATGTTAAGGATATAAAACATATTTAGGTAGTAACAGATATTTTATGTTTTCATCCTCTTTTATTTTTTTTTCCTACTTACTATTTAATTGAGTTAGATTTGCACGTAATCGATCACAAATACATTTAACAATGAATTATGAATTAAATAGACACAAGAGAATTATAGTAAGTTTAAGGTAGTAAGATTTAAATCGTAGATTTCTAGAGCTAAGCGAATAAAGAATATCCCATAAAAACCCAGGAAATAAGTTTAAAGCTCAGTACAATAATTTTATGATCAATATAAATTTTTTTGAATATAGAGATAAAATAATAATAAAATATATATACATAGATATAAAATACACAAAAAAAATGACACTTAAAATAAGTAAAGTTGTTAAGAATCAGCTAATTTTAGCTCACTCAGTAACTTTCCGCTGTATGTATAAAGAATACGTAAGAACAGATAGAACTGGTAATTATTGCCCAATGACTCGGACCATATTTTCTAAATATCACGAGTACGTAGTTGCCAGTAGCGGCTTATTTTTAATAATTGGCAAGCATATTGCAAGCAAGCAAGCATATTAAAAGCAAAAAAAAATGCTTCACATTTTTTTTTATCCAAGAAGGGGGAGAATGTAAAGTGACCCGTGGGGTTTAAATTTTCAAGCCTTGGTTTAAATCCGAATTATTAAAACGCAGAAAAAAAGCCTTAAGAATAATTATACAATTTTAGAGAAAATAAGTATTTATTCTACTTATCAAGACATTTTGAAAGAGTTCAAGTATAAAGTTGTGAAATATACTTAATAAATAATATAAATTAGTAACCTATAGAAATAAATAAACTAAAAGAATAATAATATTATAATAAATAAATAACCTAAATGATTAATTATGAATAAAATAGTAGCAATGAAATAAACTTAACAAATGATATAAAATATGAATATTTCAATCAATATTAAAATTTAATATGAATATGCTTAAAGAACCTATAAATCGAGAATAGAAATAATAATAATTATTAAAATGAATAAAGTGCAAAAGGTCCTGCTTAGTGCCATAATAGAGAAAATAAAACATGCTCATATTTACAAAAATAATACATAAAAAAAACCGAACTCATCGAACTGATTTTTACACACCAATTCCTACATGCCAGCCCTAACGAAACTTAAGCCGGAAGATGATGTAAGCTCTCTTGCGCATACTCGAGGCCGTGAACAGGGTATTCGAAAACGGGGATGGGTTTCCTCGCTCTCTTGATTTTGAGTGGTCGACCAAGTCACAAGCTTAAAGTAAATTTGGTAAAAGCTAAAGTATTTAAAAAAAAAACGTAAACTGAGTAAAAGCTAAAGTATCTTAACAAAGCATCATTATTTAAGCAAAATATAAACAGTAAAATTAACACGCAAAAGTTCAATCTACGGAGAAGCACGCACAAGAAATTTAGAACAGGGACCGAAATATCATCAACATTTTCACACGTGGCCACGTCTACAGGGAAGTAAAAATACAATTCATCAACTAACATAATATAAAAACAATAATACTGAACTCATATAATAAAAATAAACTAAAACTTCATAAATAATATTACTAACCCATAGCTAATTTAACCATGGTAGCAGGGCGGCCGAATTAGTTTAATTTTAAGTAAAATCTTTTGTAAGCTTGAACTATTTCTCACAATACATATAATCAACTTAAATTAATTATTTTTATTTCAAATTTAAAAAAAAAACAAAAATCCTATATCAATATTTAATATTTTTCATGCAAGCCATACCACCCCTAGACTCGGGTAAGGCTTACAATATGACGAAAGAAAGCTTTTAAGGGTTGATAGTGTTGAAGTACGATAGACTTAAACAAAAAACATTTTACAATTCCTTCCGTAAATTTTACATCCGTTTCAGTAATTTGTACAACCCCTTCAGTACAATTTACAGCCCCGTCGGCAAATTTGACAACCCGCAAAGAAAGCGAAAAAAACTGACAAACTTTCAAAATCCGGGCTAACTTCACAAAGTGATAAAATCGAAGGTGTTGATCCTGAAACGTTTTACCCATTATTAATGTATCCCTAGAAGATTTTACCCCTAAAGTTTTCATTTTATACCCCATGCGAGTTAACCAGGGCGAGGAAATCATTTTAAAAATCCGGGCGAACTTCACAGTGAAAGCATTCGAAGGTGTTGATCTTTAAGAGTTGAAAACGTTTTACCCATTATGAATGTGTCCCTACGAGAGTTTACCCCCACATGATTCCGTTTTTCCACCCCTTGAGAATTAGCCCGTACGAGGATTCCTTTTTTTTAAATCCGGGCGAACTTCACAAAGTTAGAACAATGGAAGGGGTTGATCTTTAGGGGTTGAAAACGTCCGTGCTAATTCTCAGGGGGTGGAAAAACTAAATCATGTGTAGGTAAAAGCTAGCAGGGATGCATTCATAATGTGTAAAACGTTTTCAACCGCTGAAGATCAACCACTTCCATTGTTTTAACTTTGTGAAGTTCGCTCGGCTTTTGAAAAATGATTTACTCGAACAGGCTAATTCTCATGGGGCGAAAAAACGAAATCATCTAGGAGTAAAATCTTGTGCTGTTTCGAAAAATTTTTCATCACTAACAGAATAAAATGTTGCAGAATAAATAACTATTTCCAAAATAATTTCATGTGAAATTATTTTAGTACACTACTCAGGTTGTGGTACGGCGTGCTGGCCATTTTGTTTTTCATTTTTGAAAGTTTTTCAAGTTTGAAGTTTTTAGAGCAACTTTTAATAAACGTAATATATTAGAAAGATTCAATCAATTATATTTTTAATAGATTTCAATAAGAGTAATTTAAAAAACTCCGGCAAATTCTTAGGTAGTTAAATTGTATTTACAATAATATTTTAATAACATTAGTCAAAAAATTTTTGAAAAATTTTTTTGCGGCAAATAAACGGAAACATTGTCCGCTGCGAAAATCATAGTAGTTTTGATGGATCAGGCTTGGCTTTCAAGATGAATGGCAAAGAAAACCAAAAAAAACTTCGCCGTTCCGAGAGCTAAGCCATATAGGCTAGAAGTAAAAAGTAATTTTACATAATATCATTCAAAGCAGCTTAAAAAATGCAGTTTTCTCATCAGAAAAATCTGATCAGAAAAATATCATCAGAAAATTCGGATCTGGTTGTCTTTGGGGGTTATAAAATTTATCGAAGGAGTTGTAAAATTTACCGAAGAGCTTGTAAAATTTTGTATCTCTTAAAAGCTTTCCTTCGCCATATTACAGGGAAATATAGTATTTTTTAAAAGACTTTTTTATTAAATAACATTATTTTGGGAGAGGGTAAAACGAAATGAATTCTGGGAAAAACATGGACTAACGAAAGCCTTTTGAATGCGGCTGGGGGGTATACCAAAAATTTTCCGGTCTTGTGCAGTTGGCCCAGATATTTTGTTTTTCGAATAAACAAAACTTTGGGGGGGGGGGGGGGGGGGGGTAAAACGAAACCAATTGGGGGTTAAATGTGGTCTAACGATCGACTATCGATTGTATCATTGTGCTGAACTTAAGGTAATCGCAAAACATTTTTTTTTTCACTTTCCCAAGTAACCGTACCTGCAGTGGCAGAAGTTAGATCAATATTGTTGACAATTTTGGAAAGGCTTTTGGGATAGTAGAGTTTTTGGCAGGTATTTGCTGTTGCTGCGTTGCGTAGATCAAAAGGTAAAAATAAAATAACAATGTGCTGTAAATTGAACAAATCAACTTCGCAATAGTGTTATATGAATCTCTGATAGGAAAATGATTATTTTTTATTTTTAAATACATTTAAAATTTTTGTTTTTTAAATAAAAGTTTAAAAAAAAACATTATAACTTTGTCGTTTCTATAGATTCGTTATTTATCAGAATAGAGTCCTACTAATTTTCATAATAATTCACCAAGTAAGTTCATTTCTTTGAGGTCCTTCGTGCGCCTTCTCTCTACTCCCTGCTGTTAAGTTAATGATTAAGGATTGGATGTGAGCTACTTTCGATTTCTTAAATACACATGTGTATTTCATTGAGCAATATTGCATATTCAGAATAAATTCTGAGAATAACCGCGCGAGTGTGGGGAGTAGTTAAATTTTTAGGAAAATGTTTGACTAGCGAAAATTTAAGGCATATGTGTAGTTTTGGTAGTATAATCTTTAATAAAAACCCGTTTTTATAATTTAAATACTTTTTCTTTTTATTAATAAAAGTTTCTGTAATGATTATAAGAATTAATCACAATATACAACTTTTTTCTTATCGAGTAGGGGTGTGCACTTGGCTTTTACCAACGATTGAGTGAGAAATTTGTCTAGTTCCTGCAACTCCTTGTGGGGCATGGGCGGGAGAAGAACTTCACTCAATTCCATACAGCGATTGGAAGTGCACATACAGTTTAAATCTGGACCTCCGGAATCGAAGGTCGACACATTTTATCAATTACTTCACAGACGCTCTGCTGTCAGAGTTTTGCATGCAGAAGTTCTTAACATGTCCCCTCTCCATTTTCAAAATTATTTTTGTAAGCAATTCAGAAATGAAACTTATAGTAATTACTATATTATACGTTCAAGGAAAATTCTAACAGATTCTGTAAAAAAAGTGTTTGCTGAAAAATATTTAAATCATATCCGGCTCTTGACCGATTTTTAAGGTTCCGCATCAAACAAGGACTCTTATGGATTCATCATGCCCGTCTGTAGGTCACAGTCATTTTTTAGGACTTCAGGGCTAAAAGGCTATTTCTGGTTAAAATGGGTCAAACGCCCTTATAATGAATAATGAAACTTATCATTTAATAGTGTTTGTGGGGTCATAAGAATGCATATTGTAAGATTTCTTTGGTATGAACCCGCTCCCCTCTTCTGCAAGGAGATAATTGGCTTAATTCAAATTATATTTCGTTCCAATCTCTTTAAATTGTTTGAGACACTGAAAAGGTATTTAAGATCCAAAAAAAAAACATTAACACTAAAAACTATGATAGGTTTTTAGATTTCGAGGGAGCACGCACAATTTCTTATATATTGTTGATATATTGTCTCTCTAAACATATGAATTTTTACAGAATTTTCGCAGTATGGCGATACTAATAAAGCACTGCTTGCTTCCCAATTTCTTCCGAATCAGCGACATTATTTCACAACCCCCAATGAACTTTTAGCGTAATTTGTTTTCAGAAGAAAACAACTATGGGTTGCGCCTGTGGGATTTAAACCTGCGACTTTTATAGTTGGGAAGTCACAAAGATACTTGAAATAAATATTGCAGGACCATCTTACGAAATTATACTGCCTGTTCTTGTTAGGTATATTATAATATCCCCAACCTCTCCTTTTCGGCCTGTTTTCAATCGAGTATATGTATAAAATCCCACCTGATATTTGGTCCGGGATTACCTTTCTTAATATTCCAACAATGTCACGACACAAGCATGTAAATATTCACACTTGCCACTTTATGAATAAATTATTGGAATACCGTAGAAATCTTTGCATACGAACGCACAAAATTTAAATTCCCTTTGTATGCCAACATATGGGCATGATGTTCGCATAGTCTCCCCGCTAAGTAGATATTATTACTCAATTCGTAGTGCAGCAGAATAATTTATAGTCGAAATTATTTTCATTTCTCTTTTTTCCCCCTAACTAACGCCTTTTTGGAGACTACTTGAAAGCTTTCCAACTGCTTTAAAGTATCGCTGAGTTCATTGAAACTTCCTCAAAGGCTGCCTGAATCGCTTTCTTAGTCTGTTGAAATTTATAGCTGTTGAAAGAGAATCGAGCACTTTTATTGTTGTGCATCCTTAATTGGAAAACTTGACCCATATAGAGGAAATGCGCGAGTTGCCAAGGACAGAGCGATACTCCAGATACACTCGAAAGATTCTCTTAGAAGATTAAAATCATCACCACATAATCAGTAGAGTACAGTTGAAAACAAGCTCACGAAAAAAGTTTTAGTACCTTTGAGACGATTAAGCAATTTTCTACCTGAAATAAAGCGTCAACATCATTAGAATTTTTTTAAGGTGAATTATTACCGATTCAACCGTAACAGCCCTTAAGGGTCCCGTCTTGAGAGGAGCTGTACCCGGTGGAGGTGAAGTGCTCTCCAACTTTTCAAAACGTGTGGTTCAATTGTTTTCGACTTATAGCCTGGCATTGGCAATGGCACACCAGTAGCCAAGCATAACTTCATCTACATAACTATGCTAAGTGCAACTTAGACATGAAATATTCAACTGTAACACTTAGACTTTCGACAACTTATTCTGCCCCAACAGTCACAACTGAGCACAAGCTGTTAAACGTACGAGGACCAGGGATTTCTATAGAATCCATGCATGAGTAGGTACACATAAATTGCCCAGTAGATGGGTGGATAGCTGAAGCTGGAGAATTCAGTAGATTTATAATTTGTGACTTGACTCCTTGAGAGTTCTTAGCATATGTGTCACATGGGTTGCAAATGAACAATTACGTTTTCCGTACCTTTAACGACTTTGCTTGTCCTTCTGTAATGGCCCCATGGAAGCGAAAATCCTGAGGAGCCATGTAGAGGCATTGCTTCCAAATACGACCGATTGTTGGAGACGTCTCCAGATTAAGTTGTATTTCAATGAATTAGTACTGTCTCGGGGGTAATTAAGTATTACTTCTGGAATTAACGAAATCCCAGTGACAATGTCTTAAAATTTCGAGAATTCCAAGTATAGTTAAGAGAGATGAGTAAATATAGATTAAACCAAGTGGAATGGCTATGGTCTAGTTGTACTTCTGATCGTATTGGAGAAACTAAGCACATAAAAGTAAGTTTTATAACTTAATTTTAAAACACAGTAAGAAGAGAATCAACAGGAAGGATAGAAACTAGCCTGAATCCCATGTTAGACTATTTCAATATTTGAATTAGGCTCCTCCCAAAACCGGAATGAAGTTTTGATTAATTTGAAACAATAATTATGTTTCGCTAATTGACGCTAATTGATGACTGTAAGATTTGCCTTCTGCACAGTTTTAGAAGGAAACGGGTTTAGGGGTCAAGTGAAAGTTATGACCGTGATCGCTTGGCTTGTATGCCGAAGGCAGGAAGGACGAGAAAAAAACCAAGAAATAGAAAATCGAAATCTTAAAGTTTTGCTTTATAAGGATTTTCGAAATTTCACCACATTCAAATTTGGAGTCGTGGAAACATGGCTGAGAGCAACCTGAAACACTTGCATTCTCTCTCTTTATGTCTCTCTTTCTCTCTACTTTACAAAGGCAATTGTGGGAAGAACTTCACCCTATTTAGGACAACGATTGCAAGTGGATCTACAATTTAAGGTGGATTCCCAACTTCCGGCGTTACTCTGAAACCGCGAATGGCCTTTTTATCGTTCTGTTTCCATCAGAAAATAACCGCGGGTCACCGCTGTAGATTTCCGGTGTAGAAAACAACCATGGGTCACGGCTTGTGGGGATTGAGCTTAGTACCTCTGGAATGAAATGCCGATACGTTATTATTTACTAAAATCTATCTTGAAATTGTTGAGAAGTTTGTTCAACGTGGAGAGTGCCCCACAACTTACTCGGCGCCAACGTTTTTATTGAGTTGTGTGTGATTAGACGCTGTGTACTTAATAAAAATATGAAGAACCATTAACGCTAACCATGTTGTAAGACTTTAGAAAATTGTATGTACACAACACAGGATATTACAACAGACATCACCGTCACAGGTAACGAACCCCGCACCTACTGACTGATTAATTTTATTAAATATTCCTTCCTTAGAACACAAAGCAAAACAGTGTAGTGAGGGTTTTTTATGTGTTTTAGCCAATAACAGTAGTCAAATTTGAGATTTTATGTAGAGGAGTTAAAAGGTCAAAATTTAAAATCAAAAAATCTAATTTAGTATAATTATTGTGCTGCCCTTCTGGAAAGTTATTCGAGAGCCGACATTGCAACTATGATGTAAATAAGGGTGACAAAACACTAAAAACTTCCCCACTCCTCTGATACATTCAAGGGCTGATCATACCTACAGCATATAAGTATACGTAATACTGCCGTTTCTGTTTAGTTTTATGTACTAAGCTTCCTCCTAACGCAGAATGCAGTATAAAACACGAAAAATGGTCATAAACGTCAATTCTTGCCAAAAAGAAAACAGAATGTCAGATATCGTTGGACTCAATTTCAAATTAAACTTGTTCGAATAACTCTCATAAGTTTTGCTGTGTACGACCACAGCCTACTCTTAATACAAACCCGGAAGCTGACACGAACAGCTGAGCATTGGTGGTGTAAACAAACGGAAACTTGCTAGAGTAAAGAATAGGAAAAGGTTGGGGAATTCATAAAATTTTCATAGTATTTCTCACAGTATCTTTGAAATCTCAACTTGGAATTTACTTGACGTGAACCTACAAATCTTCTAAACATCTGGTCACGATAAAAAAAATTCTCATTTACAATTGTTATGTATTTTAATGGGCCCTCTGTTATGTTCGTTTTGTTGAAGTATTGAGGTTGGAATGCGTCAATGACATCATCAGTTTTCTTTAGTTTTGGTGAAGAAAGTGTGCAAAGACTGGTTGATCTGTAGTGCAAAAATAAATGAAATAATGACAACACGCTTAGTGACAAAATGGCCGAACTTTTATGTTTTACGGGCTTGTATCTAGAGTAGGCTGTGGTGCGACGCTAGGCGATTCGGCGACGATATATAATGTCATGCGATCCTGTGTGATGCAATGCCTCGATTAAATGCAGCATTTTAAGATGGTCTGCGATGGTATGCAGTGTTCTTCGACGTTATTCAATGCTATGCTATGCTAAGCGAGTGTATGCTGTGAACTGAATAGTCACGTACGGTATGCGGTGTATTGTAGGATAAACGCTGTACGATTTGTTGGCGACATTGTTGGTTTCAGTTTTATTTATGTGGAAATAAAATTAAAATGTGTATAGTCCAAGAGCCAGCGATATAAAAGACGTAGTCATAAGTTAGAAGGTAAGTTGACGAATCTTAGGTACATCGGTACAGTGATCGATCAACACGGAAATGTATCGGTTATCGGGCGGTAGTTTGCAGGAGCGGAAAAAATAAACCACTTTTGCCCTCATATGTTAGAGGCCATTTTAAGTTCGACCCGTATTTGTTTTGTTTTCTTTTCCTTATGAATGACCGGGCATAATTTCGTAACGCGTTGACCGATGCAGGAGTTGCCTTCTTCTCTCGCTATGTAAAACGAATTTTCTCTTATTAAATAGGTTATCCTAAACTGAAAATTAAGCAGTGATTTTCCAATGCATTTTCATTTGTCGTCTTTAGTTTAATTTCATAGCTTTACACTTAAATAAAATAAAATAATTTTTAAAAAATTAAAAATTAATAAAATAAAATAAATAAATAATAAAATAATATTTAATTTTATATCTATTACGACATTGCACCGTTACGAATTAAACAGCAGCTACAAAAGTATTTAATCCTCCTTCCTTACGATCTGCTGAGCTGAATCGGTCCGCGCGTTACGAAGTTAGACCCCCCCCCCCCTAGCGAAATTTGTTTTATGTTATTAACAATGAATAATCATACTCTATACAACGAAAAAGGAACCATCCAAATCGGTGTTCACGTTACAACGTTAGGTTCAACCCTCACCTCAACCCCCAGCAAGGAGCCGGCGTCTCCACTTCAGCCAACAAACCAACTAACCATTAGCAAATCGCCCTTGTGCAAGATATATGTACATACTTTAAGAAATATAATATTAATGCTTAGATGCCATTTAATACAAAAACACAATAGGTGTTTGCATGGTGACAATAAACATGTTAGAAAAGGCTATACAAGTTTTCTCCACTGATATATCATATATAGTACATACATATTATGCTGCACGCCTTTTGTGCATCTGGTCGGAATTATACAATAGCTTCAGATATGCGTCCCATTCCTTGAAATCCTTTCAATTAAATTCCAAAGTTCACAATCAAATACAAAACACTATTATCTCTGTAACAGTTTGATATGAAGTGTAATTTGCTGGTGCGCTTCTCGGTAATCCTCCTCTATATAGTTAACTTGTTTTATCCAACGTCACTAAATGATCCCAGAACAATTTTGCTACAAACGTGATCAATTTGTGTACATTGAAATCGCGCCGTCAACCTCATTTTCCATAAATACAAGCCTTTAAATGTTGATTACCTGAATCATTAATGGAAAAGGCTTGTATCGCACTTTGTACCTTTAAATGATGACCTTTATCAGATTGTATCTTAAAACACGTAACGTCGGCCATTTATGGAAATTTATTAATTTTCAATTTAAATGCAACCTGGACATGACGCAATTTTTTGCTGAATTTTCAATGTAAATCAGAATTGCATGACTTCAGTGAATTTTCCTTGGCTGTGCATTTTTTCACGTAATTTATTACATTTTATTCCTGACGCCTACAAAAAACGGAGTGGAAAAACGAGAAAAAGGACGAAATCAACCACAAAAGATGGATAATGTTTGCCGAAACGAGACATGCTGTCAAGTGCAGATTCGAATTTTCAATGCACAATTGAGATTTAGAACTTCAATTAGAAGCACAATACAAGGCCTGCAGTGTAGCGCTATCTGGTGTCGTACGATGGCAAATAAACATATCCGGTGATTCGATACCCGTACAAAAGCCTGAACACATCCGAAAGGACTCTCCTCAACCACTTAGTTGCGGTTGTCTAATTAATTGCTTCGACATGATGGATAATCATTTTTATTTAAATTTCCAAGTCAAAACAAAATGGTAGCGGCCCTCAATAAACCGGCAACCGTTAGTGAGCGTTAAAGCTCCGAGGAGCATAATACATTTGCTCTCATTTGCATTAAACCGTAATTAATGCCCGACCCCAATTTATCCTGGCTGGATATTTGTGTATGTGTGAACACAGATGCGGTTAAGTAGTATTTTGTGTCTCCTGAATTATTTGCACAATTGTGGTAATCTCTTCTTAATATGTTAATTTCAAGGGATTTATGTGAAAATGCTATTCACACGAAAAGTTAATTACGACCTAAGTCGACGCCGGCACACACTTGCACAACAATTTAAATTTTGTTTCGCTTTATCTTCGGGCAGAGCAGCAAGGATAACAGCAAAAACTGAAAGTACGGAGGACGTAACGTAAAAGTGGCTGGGCTCATTTTTTAATTACAAACCCTCGTCCAAATGGAATAAAACGACCCCACGTAGGTGAGTCTGCTTTTTCGGTGCATACCACACGTGACAAAGTAATTTTCTGAAAAATTCAAAGAGTGCCACTTCAGGTCCAATTAAGCCATTACACATACCCTCCGAGGTAATTAGTAATTGCGAATGAAGGATTAGTGCACAACATTACGGCATGGAAAACGCATTATTAAGAAAAACGTTGGGGAGCAATCTGTTGTCCGTTTACCTGTGTCAGGTGTAATGTGTTTCGAGCATAATTCTTTCTTCTGAATAGCAGCCGTAGCAGAGATTGTGCAAAATATGCTTAAAAGCGACACCAAAAGCATATTTTGGTTTAAAAGGCATGCACGTCACACTGTAAATTTTGTAAATTTTCAAGCACAAAATGGTGTTGCCTGCACGAGTTTGAGTTTAATAACCAGGTAATTAGTAAGTAAGTGAAATTACATGAATTATTAGAAAACGGTTTTAGCAAGAGCTTAATTTATTTCACTTCAACAAAAAGCAACGAAATAACTCATGACAGGTTCGATCCCTATATTACTTTAGTTTTCTGAGATTAATAACCATTCAGTGTTTACAAAGCCAATTCGAAATATCACCACTTATAGAAGCCAAGTGGCTTGCTCTTGTGAATCACACAGCAGCAAGGATTGCGAAAGTACAAAAAGATTTTCGGCGGGTGGTGGAATTGAATTTCTATGTGTGGTAGTTTATCTGGGTATTAAAGGGTGTATTTAATGCTTATCGGCCTCCAGGAAATTTTATTGATCAAGGTGCGGAGGAGTTCTCTGACGCTATATCGCGTCTCGCGCATCTTTATAATAACGTCATAGTGGGTGATGATCTAAATGTTAATATTCTCCGGAGTAATGTTTCGACTCTTAATTTCTTATCGGGTATAAAATCACTTCACGTCAACCCTATTAATTCCCTCCCTACCTACTTTAATTGCACTAACCACTCGCTTCTTGATCTCTTTCTGGTGACGGATAAAGCTTAGCCAGCCGAGTATATTTGACCACGATATGCTGTTTATGACATAAAGTGTTTCGATTGATACCTGTGATCAGCTCTTTCAATTTACTTACCGTGACTTCAAACATACTGAAACACCTAGTCTTTTCATAGATTGTGAATCCTTCTCCTACTCGTCTGTAGAGGAGACGGAGTTGGATCAATTCTTCTCCTACTCGTCTGTAGAGGAGACGGAGTTGGATCAATTCGTTGAGCTTCACGACCACCATGTCATGGGTCCCGGGTTCGATACCAGGTCTTCCCGTGAGCTTTTATTAAGACATTAAAATAATCCACTCCGTCTCTGGGGTGTTGTCTAGCTCGCAGCAGTGCAAAAACAAGACTCAAGTTTCCTCACTCCGCTTACCCTAATTCCCTTTTGGCTAAAATCATGCTAACACATCAAAGGGTTGTCCCCTAGGATTTGGCCACATCGTATAAAAAAAAAGAATCCCAGGTGCAAAAATTCAATGAATTAGTATCCCACCTGCTTTACAAGTACAATAGAAGCGAGTGAATACAGATTATTATTTTCTTTATAAGGAAGCACGTAAAAAAAGTTACGTTTGCGATTCGAAAGGCAAAGCGTGAGTATTATATTTCTAAATTTGAACCCAAATTACCCTATAAAACCCTGTGGGGAAATCTAAGGAGAGCAGCGGTTTACATTGATGAAAGTCCTAAATGCACCTTTGATCTTGAGGAGTTAAATCAACACTTTACGAACTGTCCCGTCATTGCGGCGCCTTCTCTGCAAAGTTCTTGTAACAGTTTCCTTCCCTTACGTGAACAGTACATGAATTGTTTCCCTTTTCGTTGCATTGGGTATTCTGAACTTTACATATCAATCAAGTCAATAAGATATCATGCAGTTGGATTTGACGAAGTCAACCCACGTGTCATAATGCTAGTTTTTCCGTACATTTCCTCATATCTGTAGAACATCATAAATATTTGCCTAATGTCTTTCAATTTTCCTGACATTTGGAAAATTGTTAAGGTCATACCTGTACCGAAAAATGGTTCTCCTATGAGTATATCTGATTATCGACCCATTAGCATTCTTAGCTTTTCGACAAAAGTTCTGGAGAATGTTATGTATGTTCAGATGCAGGAGTATCTGGCTGAATATAATTTACTGTGAAAGTATCAGTCCGGTTTTCGCGCGAGGCACATTTGTGAATCAGCCTTGCTCAAAGTTACATCGTATTTACGGAAAGGCTCTTGATGTGCTAGTTTTACTATATTTTTCGAAAGCAGTTGACAGTGTTGTACATGATAAACTCCTCCAAAAACTATACACCGGTTAGTGCTTCTTTCATCAGCTGTTGAGTTAATAAAAATTTTCTTGTCAAATAGACTTCAGCAAGTATATGTGAATGGAGCTTTTTCCTCCTTCCTGCTATTGCTCAAAAGGGTTCTACAGGGGTCAGTAATAGGTACTCTCTTTTTTAGCTTATATATTAATGATATCTTTGATATTATTCATAATTTTAATCTGCATCTTTTTGCTGATGACTCTCAACTGTATTTAAGCCGTCCTCTTGGATTAATCGAGGATTGCGTCGACAGGATTAATACTGACCTCGCGGAAATTTTTAATTGGTCAGTATAAAAATCAGCTGCTTCTCAACCCAAGTACATCAAAGTGTAATGTCCTTTATAACTCTTCCCTTGATCTGGACGAATTTTCTTCAGTCCAACTCAATGATACTACATTACCTTTTGTTGATAGTTTGTCCAACTTGGGAGTCAAGTTCAACAGTCAATTGACATATTCTGATTAAGTTAAGGCCATGATTGGTAAAATATATGGTGGGATACGAAGACTACGGTTGTCCGCTTTTATTCTTCCAACAGGTTTGTGTCTGAGGCTTGTCAGAACTCTTTGTTGCCTCATTTCTCTTATATAAGCCTAACTTTTCCGAGACTCGACTCTGTTTGTAAACGAAAGCTTGAAGTTGCTTTTAACGACAGCGTAAGATTCGTCTTTGGTTTGCGCCAGGCTACACATATGACAACTTTCAGATTATCGTTACTAGGATGTTGTCTTGATATTTATTTAAAACGAAAAGCACTGATTTTTCTATTTTATTTAATACATTAAAGAGTGCCTAAATATCTGTACGATCAAATTGTTCCGCTATTTCATACAATGACTTACGAGAGGTCTTACCTTATCCAAGTTACTCGTTTCTGGAATACACTTTTACGCAATATACAATGTGCTGTCTCTGTCAAATTAATGAATTTAAATGAATGAATTTTGACAATTTATTTGTAAGTGTGAGCTTTAAATTTAAATTGTGCAGTATTTAAAATTTCTAATTTTAATTCTTTTTTTTGTCACCTTAATTCTTTTACGCTCGTTTTCTTATCACATTTTTCTTTTTGAATTTTTGCATATGGTTATTGTCTTTTAGTGATTTATTTTGGAATTTTTTTTCACAAAACCCAACTTCAACTTCAGTGTCAGAATCCCAACCAGAAAGGAATAGACGAGCACTAAACTCTTTAATTGCTACGACACCGTCCTGTTTACTGACGGCTCGAAGATGGACTGTGAACCAAGTGTATTCCAAGCACAAGTGGTAACGATTCTATTCCAGAACAGACGTTCATATGCCGCTTAATTGCATCATAACTATTTCAACTTTTCTAGCTAAACCTAACTGTAGATGAATTGCATTCATAAACCGTGCCATCTCCAGAGCAACATGGCAAAGCTTCAATAAAAATATAACTTCGGAGCTGTTTGGCAGGTCTCCTTCTGTAATCGCGAAATTAGTTGTTAGTCGTTAGTTAGTACACTACCTAATAGGCGAACATGCGGAAAGACTTGGCGCACCTTATAATACACACTGTCGCAGTTGCGGCGATGTTAGCGAAAAAGAAACCTTGCTTCACCTTCTATGCAAATGCCCAGCTCAGGCACGTGTTAGAAGGAGAACACTGGGAAATTTCTTTCTGGAGAATCTTCAGGAATAGATAAGAAATAATCTCTAACACAGTAGTCTCACGCCGAGTTGCAGTATCAATATTCTACTACCCCTTGCCTAGGATAGACTGTAGACTGGTTCGCTCAGGTTGTGACATCAAAACGGCACGTAACGTGCTAATTGGGGTGCTTTCCTTGGTGGATAGTACTCGCCTCTTAAACCAAACAACCAACATTCTGCTGGCTCTTATACCATATTGTAATACAATAAGTTTACTATGGAATTACATGACGAAAATTGATTGATGATTACCGCATAGTGGTTTGGTCTCATGGTAACAACTGACTAGTCTGGCTGTAATCTAACATATTATATTTGACTTGTTCTTGGCCGCAGATGCAGACATACCTGCTTTTTTACGAAAAATTAAAGAACAAATAAACCCGAATGTTCACGTCATAAGAATAGCGAACAATCTTAGGAGCAACACAACTAAGGATTCGAATCCGATGAACGCGATAGTCCTTTTCACAGAAGTGATAACTCCAGAATGTGGTCGCTTATGAGCTTAAATGTTCATATTTGGATGTCGAAGTTGGGCTAGTCCCATGGAAGGTCGAAGACTGCATAATTCAGGAGTATGTTTTTACTAAAACAAAGTATATTTGCTGAATTCTGAAAAAATTGTCATGCATGAAGACGATTTTTTACCAGGTATTTTCAGCAAAAAGTAACTTTCACGGCAGCTTCCTATATTTGACGAATGGAATCCTTTGAATATCGTTTGATGCGCTTTTGAATGACATGCCAATTTCTAGAGGCATTGTGTGATTGCTGTGTTTTCTTCCCCTTCTTGGATGTTGTCTTTATTGGCCAAGTTTATTACTTAACTTAAATACAAGCTTTGTATTCCAACAACTCCTGCATAAGCTCGTGCCATAACAAATAAAATTTTGCCGGAACTAAATACTTAAACTTTACTTAATAGAATTCCTGGCGTTAGAAAATTATTATTATATAATTTTACTTAACAAAATATTACTTACTTGCTATGTGTTCGTTATGAAAGGCCAACATTTGGTCGGATTTTGGATGAAGTTCTTAATCACAATATTCGCGTTAGAACGGGCAATGATTACAACTCACCTGAAATAAAAATATGTCAGCATTAAAAATATGATATTAGATGACTTGGGATCATGCAGAAAACATTTGTCATTCAATATTAGTAAGATGGAGACCAGAAAAGCAATTCCGACACTCTATCTTATAACCATACACAGCCCAGCCAAAAAGGGATCCACTTATAATAGATTGTAAAAACCCACCCCTATAAAAACTTTGCAAATATACGATATAAACGAGAATGACCTAACATTTATTCCTTAAATAAACGCCTGTCCTGCGGCCACAGCATCTAAGGACAGAACATTGTTATGTAGCATCACATGTGGGCAGAGGTGCAGAAGTTATAGGCACGATGTTATAAATTTGCCCCTGGATGTAAGAGCAATCCATTTCTGTTCGATTGAGCTGAATTTGCGAACTTCGTCGAGAGAAATAATTCAAAGAGTTGCTTTTACACGTCGTGATGGGAAAATTGATGACTAAGTGTTATTACAAGTTAGTGAGGGAAGACCGTGCTGGTTACTCCTATCTCAAGTGCTCTTAGAGAAATTTATTCATCCAATTTTATGAATTTATCTTATATTAAATACAACACCGCAAAGTGTTTGAGGTAGACAATGTGGAAACAATCTAATTTAATTGACAAATGAGGGTGTTTAAGATGGTGCCAATTTGTTATATAAAATTGTGTAATATAAGCTGAATTAAAGCATTTACCTAAATAAAGATTTGTAGTTACTCTTGATAGGATAAGGTCTCTGAAAATTGGCTCAATTAATTTATGGCAATATTTATTAGCATTTTAAGGAGCCATTTAAGACGTCTTGTGTACATAGATAAGATGGTTGACATCACAGAAATATCCCTACACTTTGTAACGAAATCCATTTAGAATTATCAAAGAGCTATGGCACAATACTGAAACTAGTTTAAACGACGTCACAGATTTAGTTTGCCAAGAATTCGTAGAATCAAGCCTCAGAAAATCAAAAAAGTCATTCGTTCAAAACTCAACTACGGAATATACTGAAAATATAAAAATAATTTAATTTTAAAAATATCAAAATAATAGCGTACGCAGACGACAGTGTATTACTGACAAAAGGAAAATTCTTACAAATGTTCAGTGATGTTATGAATTCTGCGTTAAAAGACATCTAAAGATGAGTAGAAATGGTACTGTTCTCAAAAAATAAACACTTCCTATTTGGAAACCACCAAAACTTAGAGGAAGTGTTCCCGAAATCTCTTTGGAAGCCAAGTTTTTGGGCGTCACATTCGACTCCAAACTAAATTGGAAACGGAATGTGGAAGAGACGACGAAGTAAGAAATGAGGCATACGCACATTGTACATTGGTACACAGCGACCCATTTTTACGCACGGAGCGATAGTTTGGTGGGTCACATTTCAACTTTCTAAAGAAAGTGTAGAGGCTAGCTTTCACAACAAGCTGGCCTGGAAGCTATCTTATACCTTCAATCCATAGAACTGCACAAAAAACAAATTCCAGCCTTAGTAGATATCCGACTAAGAGAGAGAATAACTATTGGCCGCCACAGAACTTTGGTCACGCATTCATACTGGACTTCTTCAATCAAAGTGGGTTACATTTCACAACTGATTATATGAAGCCATAGTATACGGTATCGGAAAACCTTTTCTGTTATCATTCCCAGCAGAAAAGACTGAAAGCACCCTTATAAGATCATTAGGGGAACATCGTTTTTCACAAACGGGTCAAAAACAGAAAAGGGCATCAGAGCTGGAGTCTTCTCGAATGTGCTCCAAATAGAAAAATCTTATAGACTCACAAATGAATGCAGGGTATTCCAAACAGAAATATACTCTATAATGAAAGATGCAATCGATTTCCAAGCAAAAATAGATGTTAGAGACTGAGATCACCATTTGCGTGGACAGTCAGACAGCAGCGTTGAACTCCAATTTGATAAATTCGAAATGTGTTTGAGACTGTATGAGGGCACTAGCATCCACTTCACATCTCACGGTTCAGTCCAGTTGGGTTCCGGGATATGTCGGCATAGAGGCAAATTAAAAAGCTGACGAACTGACCGAAAACGGTACAAGCACAGATACAGACAGAGCCACGGAAAGGGTTCACCCTCCCCTTAATATGGTAAAAAGTCAAATTGAAAAATATTATTCCAATGCGACTTCGGAACTGTGGGAAATTAAGGGAACTTTAAACCTTCTATTCTTCCATAGAAGAAACATTCCAACAGTCGTCTGTGTCACTCTCACTGGCCATTCCCCAATTGGAGTCATGGCCGTTGCACTCGGTGTGCCAGCGAATGAATTCTGTAGAAGCTGAAGAGATAAAGAAGAAATTGAATCCATAGTGTATCGGCTCTACGAATGTCCAGCTCTACAAGAACGACGACTTGCTTATCTGGGAGGAAGAATCTTCGATAACTCGGACGACCCAGCAGAGACAGCAGAAGCGGTTCTCAATAGGTTTTTACGGAGATCAGGTTGGTTTTGGCTCCATTATTACAAATTAAAAATTTTTTATATGGCACCGGTCAGTGTTAACATAATTTCCTTGTTTTTGAGGAGGAAGACGACGAAGAAGACGAAGAAGAAGAAGGAGAAGAAGAAGAAAAAGAAGCAAAAGATGAAGAAGAAAGGAGGAAAAATTAGAAACATATTATTTATGTCCTGCTATAATAATAATTTACATCTAGCAGTCCGCATGTTATGATCCTAATCTTCTGTAGATTCTAATCACAATAATGGGATTTATAACTATTAGAAACAAGAACGTTATTGATGCTGTAGAAGATAATATACTGGATTTTTTGCTATTAGAGATTTCAAAATAGGTACCTGTATGTAGCTTCACTCGCAATTGTTAATATTGAATTGGGTGAAACTCGTTTCCTGTCTTAAATGTTTCCGGGAACAGAGAGCAAAAAAATCAATAGCGTCGGAAATAAGCGATCTTTGACTATTTTGCACTTCTTGTTGCAACAATGTACCTCGGCTTAAGGGTAAGTTGGTTCAATTAAAGACATAAATACGATTAATGCAGGGGCGTTCTTGTCTGACCTCAATTATTGTCTATCAATATCAGATATCCTTCTAATTATCCCATAGTGTTTAGACCTTTTTTACCCATGCTTACAATACCTACTCCGTCGAACAGTGCGTAAAAGTAAAAATATTTCAAGCTGTTGTGATAATTGATTATAGTTGCTTTCGTCTTTCTATTTGAGATTTGCGTTTTAGACGAGTTTTTTTCAAATGCTTTCTAAAAAACTGTTTTGTATTTGGAGTAATACACTACGATTGCCTTTAATAAGTTTAACACTTTTACGGCGAGCTCACCTATTGAATTTTCATATCGTGGTGAACCCTTCATTTAATACTCATGCATTTAAAATTGTTTTAACTAAACTTTGGGCTGCCTCTTTACATAGTTCAGTATGTGGCGAGAGTTAAAAGAAAGCTAGACGATCATCATCAGGCCCTGCAACCTCTGATTTTATCTCCTTTTAAGTCACCAATAAAGATCCCACCAAAAATTAAATTTTTTGAGTGGGAAATTTCCTTTTGGACTTGGTAGAAAAATATTTATTCAAAATAACTGGCTACTATTGCGAATACTTCTTCATAATTTCGTTGCGTTGAGGGTGACGCTAAGTCCGAAGGAGAGGAGCTACCTCTAAGGCAGTTGGCTTTTATTTATTATTTTGTATTAACAGAAAAACTACAACTACCAAATCTTTAAGAACCACTTAACTTAAAAAGAGACAATAGTTACTCGTAATATGTGGAGGTTTTACACGCTGAAATAAGCGTAAAAAAAATTATCAATAAATAATAATAAACCAACTGGTTTCGATGACGATCTTGTAATACAGGCGAAGTCCAAAATAAAAGCTAATGCTACCTTAGAAGCCATTTTACTAATAGTAGTTTATAATGTCTTTATTTATTTCTATAAAATTAAACTTTAGCATTTATAATATCTTTCACTGTTTCTTTTAATAGATTCCATAAATTGCCCAAATCTTCTTTATGTAAAATGTCAATCCCAAGAAGCCTTGAATTATACTTTTTGTTTACTTCTATCCTGATAACACACTGGACACTGTATTTAGGATAGATTAAGTAGACACAATCCACATTGTCTAAAAAATAAAACGAAAATTGAACAATAATTTTAAAGAAAACTTTAAATAAGTCACTTTCATGTAAATTTCGAATCACCACGGATTCATCCAAGTTCTCAAAACCAACTGGTTTCGATGACGATCTTGTAATACAGGCGAAGGCCAAAATAAAAGCTAATGCTACCTTAGAAGCCATTTTACTAACTGAAGTTAAATCAAAATTTCGTTTCTATTTCAACTTTTCAATATTTTAAACAAATTTTTAAATAAACAAACAAACAATATGGTAAATATAAATTTATTTTTAAGTACAGAATATAATAGTACAACATTTCAAAAATCTTCTGTTAAACTTTTGGGTAAAAATATTGTGAATTGAGCGACTGAGAGGAAATCTTCGTACACACAAAAAAAAATTCTTTACGGTGATCATCATATGTTGACATAAAACCAAGAATATTTCATTAGTTTATGAGTTTTTCTAGGTAACAACGTCGAGATTTTGTTTATTTTATTGATTTTTCAATTTTTAAAAGTAAAAAAGACGAATTTTTTTGAATTTATGAAAATTTATTGATAAAAATCGGGAGATTTTCTTGTTGTAAAATTAATTATAATAATAAGAAATACAAAATTTCGAAGTTTTTATCTCGTAATTTTATAAAAGAAGTGTGCAAAATTTGAGAAGGATCGGATGAGTAGTTTTTGAGTTACAGTGATCACCGACTTTGAAAAACTAAATCTGAGAAAAACGCGTTTAAAGTTTTAACACTGCTCTTTTGTATATGGGATGTATCGAATGGAGGCAGACCCGAGGCACTGTGTCTCCGGCAGTTTTACTCCAATCGACCTCAAATTTTAACTAGATACTCTCAAAGATGTGTACTATCAAATAAAAAAAAAATGCCAAAAAAAATTAGTCATTTATTTTTATAAAATTAAACCTCACGATTTAAAACGTCTTTCACTTTTTCTCTTACTTCGTCCCATAAAGCGCCCAAATCTTCTTTATAAGGACGTAAAAATTCAATCTCACGAAGCTTTGAATTATCGTTTTTGTTTACTTCTGTCCTGATAACACACTGGACACTGTATTTAGGATAGATTAAGTAGACACAATCCACATTGTCTAAAAAATAAAACGAAAATTGATCAATAATTTTAAAGAAAACTTTAAATTAGTCACTTTTATGTAAATTTCGAATCACCACGGCATCATCCAAGTTCTCAAAACCTACTGGTTTTGATGACGATCTTGTAATACAGGCGAAGGCCAAAATAAAAGCTAATATTACCTTAGAAGCCATCTTACTAACTGAAGTAAAATCAAAAATTCGTTTTTATTTAAACTTTTCACAATCTCTTCGACCTGCTTATAATATCTTGAGTAAATAATGCGAAATTCTTTATTTAATGTTTAAACAATGAGAGTCTTAATTGCCACCTTGTTTGCTATAGTTTGTTCAATTCTGTTGGCAACAGATATTTTTTTGTGCTAGTTATCTTTTATCTATGCCTCCAAAAAAGCTTGATTACTTTGATGCTTAGAAAAATTATAAAATGTTAAGAATTCTGTCAACATTTTACTTTCTTATTTAAAGAGCAGTTATACTTAATAAACTCAGTTGCAAGGGACGTCATTAAGTGATAAGCCCCATTCTACTTATTTCATGTGAACAATACAATACAACATCAGAATTAAAGCCAAATGGAATGAGAAGAGTATGTAAGGCCATTTTTTTGGGAGAAAAGTGAATTCATTTTTGATTTCCGCTTGCTTAACCGAATTAATATCTAGGAATTAATTGCGTTTATGTATAAAAGAAGTGTGCAAAATTTGAGAAGGATCGGATAAGTAGTTTTGGAGTTACAGTGATCACAGACTTTGAAAAACTAAATCTGAGAAAAACGCGTTTAAAGTTTTAACGCTGCTCTTTTGTATATGGGATGTATCGAATGGAGGGAGACCCGAGGCACTGTATCTCCGGCAGTTTCGCTCCAATTGACCTCAAATTAATTTTAACTAGATACCCTTGAAGATTTGTACTATCAAATTATATTATTATTTGATCTGGAGGTGTTAACATCCAACAAAGGAAGTATTCCAAGACTATGCTGGGATTGCCTAAAAGAAACCTTGCCAACAAGAGTACCTGAGCCAGTACTTGAATTCAAGAGCTGGTGAATAAAGATCAAGTGACTTAGCGTATTTTCTCGAGTGAGGGCTAACCGAGCAAATGTAGGCAGTCGGTGTAGGGCGGAAGTCTAAGCGGATCGTCCCAAAGGAGTCAAAATAGTGGAAAAATATTAAAGTTACGTTGCACCGATACATTATGCTTGGAATGAACAGCGTAGTAGCGTGACCAGACCTGAGATACATATTCTAGAATAAGTCTAATTAAAGAGCACTACAAGTGAATAAAAATTAGTAAATCCGAGAACTCTCTAGACCAACGCTTTACGAAGCCTTAGAATAAACTGCCTCTAGATACAATATAATTAATAAAGAAATAAAAATTAAGTTTCCCATCAAGCTTTACCCCAAGGTCAGTTAAGAACAGCATGCGACCGAGGCCATTCCTCGCAAAGCTGTAATCAAACATTTGTGGATTAAGGCTCCTGAAAAAAACAAAGCCTCATATTTCGCACAACTTAGATGTAAGCCATTGTACCTGCACTAATCCAGGGACGTGTCTAAGTCCTCTTGAATGAGGCGGCATCACCACTGACCCTAACATGGGAAAGAAAATCCTCATAGATCTGATCATTAAAGTGCGAGACCAGATGGACACTGTCAAAAATGTTTAAGTTTATTCATAACAGATTCATCAAATACATAGATTACTCCAAAATATATATAAAATTCAAAAACAGAGAATAGAAAACTACTGCCAAATGTAACAGTCGGACATCCAGACAGGGAACACCACATCAGCCAAGGCACTGTCTTAGCAGACACTTCAAATTCCGCCTAGATATGTCCAAGTCGAAACTACCGAAGTGTTGATTGAAGAGACGGAACATCGACGTGACGGGCTCATGCATGCCGTAAAGAGTACGGTGGCCTGGGACGAATAGGAAGTCGTGATTCCTCAAGGTGCGTTGAGGTATAGCAAAGTTAACAGCCTCCACTAATTCCAGTGAATTAATAGTTCCCTGCAAAAGATCGAACATAAATACTATTTTCGAAATATTGCGCCTCATTTCTAGAGAGTCCAAAGAAATTAATCCCAGACGATCGGCATAAGAGGGAAGCACCAAATGATCATTCCAGGGAAGGCCACGTAAGGCAAACCTAAGGAATCTGCGCTGCACCGCCTCGATGCGGTCGATGTGAACGGCAAAGTAAGGGGACCATACAGGGCTAGCATATTCCAAAATAGGTCTAACGAAGGTACAGTATAGAAGCTTGGTCAGGTAGGGATCATCAAGTTCCTTAGACCATCTCTTGATGAAGCCCAGCATCGAGTTAGCCCTAGAAACAATAGAGTCAATATGGTCCTCGAAAGAAAGACGAGAATTGAGGACCACTCCCAAGTCTCTCACCCTGTCAACCCTATCCAAGACAACGCCGCTGATGGAGTAGTCGGAGAGGACAGCATGTCTTCTACGAGAAAAGGTCATAACGGTGCACTTGCTCACATTTAAAGGAAGGCGCTTACGCAGACACCAGTCGCTAAACACCGCCAAATCTGAGTTCAGGAGATTAACATCTAACTCATGAGAAACCGTGCGGAAAATCTTAGCATCATCAGCATAACAGAGAATTTTACTACTGGACAAAAGAAGCGAAACATCGTTGATATATATGACAAACAGGAGTGGTCCAAGTATTTTACCTTGAGGCACCCCCGAGGTGACAAGGATTAGGTCGGAAAGGACTCCACGAAACAAGACACGCTGTGTACGACCTGTCACGTAAGACGACAACCAATTAACGAAACAAGAAGGAAAACCGAGAAGGGACAGCTTATATACCAAGATTGCATGATCGATCCTATCAAGGGCCTTACTGAAATCAGTAAATATACAGTCCACCTGCTTGCCAGCCTCAATGGTCGGTAAAGAATAATTAATGAATTCAAGAAGGTTAGTAGTCGTCGATTTCCCTTTAAAAAAACCATGCTGGAAAGATAGTAAAAAAGGCCTACAGTGAAATCGAAGTATGTCACTAACGAGGGACTCAAAAACCTTCGCAACATGGCACAAGTTGGCAATCGGTCTATAGTTAGTGACATCGGATTTACAGCCCTTCTTATGGAGTGGACTTAGAAAGGAAGACTTCCACAACGCTGGAAAACGGCCAGAATGTAAAGAAAGATTGAACAAATAACAAAGAACACGAGAAAGAGATGATCGGCAACTCTTAAAAAAGGAAGCAGGGATACCATCGGGACCACTCGAGAAGCCGCCAGTCAAGTTAGAAAGATGATCAGCAATAAGTGCTTCGTCAAATACCAAGTCCTTGGCCTCAAGGGAAGTTGGCGGGAGCCGCGTCAAATGGGTAAAATCTGAAGATATCACAGGTGGAATCAGAGAAGGAGGTTCGAAAAAAGTTCGCAAAGAGATTGGCAATTGTTAGAGAATCGTCACTCTCACAGTCGTGGTACCTCAGAGAGGAGGGATAAGCGTCACAATTGCGCTTCGAGTTAATAAGCCTCCAGAACTGTTTAGGGTCAGTACGCAGCATGACTCTCGCATTAGAAAGGTATTCGGAATATGAGACCTGCACGCGCGCAGAAAACTGGAGATTGAGATTAGAGTAAGCTAGGTAATCATCGTGACTACCCGATGCACAGAACCTCCTCCAAGCTTTGCCTCTCAAGTTCCTCAGGTGACGTGAGGCACCATCTAGCCATGGGCGAGACAACTTAGCGGATCCCGACCTAGAGATGCCAATAGGAACACAACCAATAAAACAGGCATAGAGAATATCGTAGAAAGTGCCCATAGCCAGATCGACATCGCACTCTCCCAGCACGCCAGACCAATCACAAGAAGTAAGCCACTCATCAATTGCCAAGAAGTCAGCCCGCCTGAAATTGAAAAAATAGTCGGCGAGTAAAGGAGGACAAGTGTCAGTAGTATCAAAACACATGACAACCAAAAGCGAAGGGTGGTGAAGAGATTCTGGAACCAAGGGGGTCATGCATCTCTTCACCATCAAACTATCAGGGTCAGATGAAAACACAAGGTCCAAAAATCTACCTGAATCATTAGCGATGTCACAACGCTGAGCTAATCCATAAGAGGCCATGGAATCCAGAAAGGACAACGCGCTTGTTGGAGCAGATGTGAAAGAGGGTGAAAGACCATCAATGTCGGGGGAATGCACCCAATCTATGGTGGGAAGATTGAAGTCTCCAAAAATCATGATATCATCCGTAGGAAGCAAAGAGTCACACAAATTTTTCAAGGACGCCGTGAGCAAATCGTAAACTGCAGATGGAGAACAGGGAGGAATGTAAACAACCAAAACAAACAGTCTCCTGGCAAGAAGTCGCAGGACCACGCACAAGAGCTCTAAATCACGTGAATTAGAAACGTCAACAACCGAGCACGAGATACCTGCACACAGAACACCACCGCCGACAGGAGAGAACGGGTCAAGGTGACGATCTCGGCGAAAGACCTGAAACTCGGGTCCAAATAATTCAGCGTCAGAAATTCCGGCACACAGCCAAGTCTCTGTCAGGCAAACTACATCGGTGTCACACGCAGAGGTAGAGGAGAAGAGCAGCGCTGTTTTAGAGCGAAACCCGGTCACATTTGCGTAGTGGAAGGAGACCCGACAGGCAAGTTTTTTGGCTGCGAAGCCGGAAATGCTCGAGATCTCGGAACAAACTCACGGACTATAGAGCCGGGGGGCCATATTTCCCGAGAGACAGCCGCGGTGTAAAAGCTCTCCGGGATGAACACCTTAAACGAAGCAGAATACGTACGGCTACTACTGCCCTGACCGGGGCTAATTCGTCTACACGCGATCATATTGCCCGGAACGCCAACCCGAGAAGAAATATGATTGATAATCACATCCTCAGAGGTATCCGGGTGAACCCTAGATACAAAAATGCATTTGGGCTGTTGTGCCGGTCTAATAATACTAGCACCAGAGGGAGAAGGCTGAATGCTGTCCGCCCTACCATGCGTAGGAAGTCCTTCGGAACCAGCAGATTCACCAATTATAGCAGCACCAGATAAAGTAGGGCGATTAGTGGCGCGCAGGCGGCGAGCACGTTTACGGGCAGCACGGGAACGTCGCGTCACACCAACGCGAGGGCCAGTCGAGTCACCGTCACCGCTCACAACAACCAAAACAGATGAGGGGCCGCCCTCCTCCAGAGCCAGAGCAGTCGGGCGCTCGGAGGTACAATTTAGAGGTGGACAGTCCTGACGCTCTGAGTCAGAGTCACGGTCAGAAATACTAGGGGCTGCCAGGGGCGCAGGCGAGGCAGAAAACACCTTAACATCCGCCGCGATGGCCCCAACCAGTTCAGCATTGGCAGAAGCCGCCGCTGACCATGCAGCAAATTCAGCCTTCACTTGCTTAACAGTACGGCGAATGTCATCAACCACCGGAAGTATCGGTGAAGAGCCCGCCGAAGAGGCAATGGAGGGATCAAGGCCAGCGATCACAGCTTGAACGTCATTAAGCGAGTGAGATATCGCCCCAACCCCAGACGACAACTCATGTGATCGCTTTAAGAGGGAGGTGGAGTTAGATTCCAGGATCCCAGCAATCTCCAGCAACTTGTCTAACTTGGATGAGATGATATTTGTGTCCTCAGATAGGAGCTGAAAATCGTTCCAACGGGTGAAGAACGAGCCGACCCTATCCGCAACGAGGGCCAAGTCACCAGACAAAGCCTCCATCACGCCCCTCACTAACCTAAGGACATGGCATGGCTTGATGTCCGAGCATTCACTGCAAGTAGGTAGTAGAGCCATTGATCCTAGAATTGGAGCCCAAACACGAAGAATGGAACCAATGACCACAGACACCGTCACGTCCCGGGTAATCTCAGTTGAACAAACCTCACAAACAGTCATCATAAGGGTCAAGAAGGTAAAAAAGTAAAAAAGTTAAACAAACAAATAAAAGGCACAAAAAAAAAACTAAATGGTCAAAATGAATGGTAGAAAAAATGAAAATTGAAACTGTAAAAGGAAATAATAAATAACAAAGAGGGAATAGAATAAATAAAGTGAAGGGCCGAGATGGCTACTTTGTGGCACACAAATGAAACCCTGATAATTTTAGAGATATAAAGGCTCCCCACTTCATGGGAGGATCTCGCGAGAAGGCGAGAACTGCACAAGAATGTGAATATGGAGCCAACTAACGTATTTTTTACGCCTTATCGTGTAGTTCTTGCCTTGTTCTTCGATTGCTGTCGGTATTTTGGCCCCTATCAAAGGAGCGCGAGAACTGTACTAAGAACCCAACGCGAAACATTGCGAGTGTGGATTCAAGACAATACTCGCTGCGATTCTCGCTCTGTCTCTCGGCGAGAATCATGTACTTTAGTACAATTCTCGAGCTCCTTTGATGCGGGCCAGAAATCCGACAACAATCGGAGAACAAGGCAAGATTCTCCCGTAAAGTGTGGAGCGGCCTTTACATAGGAAGAAAATCAGTCGAGAAACAGAGTGTGGAAACGAAGACTCTTGAGATTAAATATAATTACGGAGTGAGGAAGTTTATCAAAGGTTTTACTGAAATCCGTGTATAAACAGTCCTTTTGCATGCGTTGGACGCCTAAAATAACATGGGAGGTAAATTCCAGTAAGTTAGTTGTTGATCTACAGGGCAAGAACCCATGCAGATTGAAGGACATTTGTAGTATTTATTTTGTTTGTAGTATTTATTTTGTTTGTAGTATTTATTTTGTTGTTTTGTATTTTTTTATGAAATAGCTTGCATTAAGCTTAAATAAATTAATTAAGCCCTGACAACGCTCAACAGCTGCAAATGCACTGTCGACTCAAATAACTTATGTATGAAAAATAACTTTGCAATTAGTCTATAATTAGATACAATATTCTTATGGCTCTATTTATGAACAGGGAATATAAAGGAACCCTTCCACAACACAATTTACCAGGTGGTACGGACTTATTGAAGAGAACGGCTAATTGAGTGAGAACGGCATCGGAATGGGATTTAACGAATGCAGGAGGGATCCCGTCAGGTCCGGAGAAAAAGTCCAATTTAAGTGCTCTTATTTGGTTCATTATATGATCCCGTGATATAAAGGACAAAAAATCGGATGAAGCTGAACAATCTGGAATATGACCAAAATTATTCACAGACTTAAAGTTGTCGGAAGAAAAGGCACTATCAAAATATGAAGCGACATTATTTGCTTTGTAGGACGCGTTGTTACTGGAAGATCCCTCGTACCCTATCGTAGATGGATAACTATTCGATTTCTTTTTCATATTGACGAATTTAAAGAATATCATCTTAAACGTTAACAAGGTATTCCTTATAAAGCAACATTACGTTGGCGCGGCGATGGCATTGACACCCGTGAAGGAACGGTAGTATCCAATATCGGTAATTCTCAATAATAATAATGAGGTAAGGAATTTTATTTTACGCTAAGTGTTAATTCTTCCTTTCAGAAAGGGTTTTGTATGAACACCTAAAAAGAGATTGTGCAGCCACGCGTAATTTAAGTATTGCCTGTCGAAGTTATTTGAACAGAAAGATTGCTTGGAATAAATTGTAGTTCTGTTTTCCTAAAGAGAAAGAAAAGAATTGTCAAGGTTAGATATACTAAAAAATCCTTAATTTTTAGTTGATACAATAAGAGTCATATACAGAGCTCCTAAACATCAATGTAAAAATGGCCATGAAATCAGTCTTTTAGTAAAATGTCCCAGGGAAATTCTTGTTTCCACTGTAATAAGTCCTTCGCAGTCTTTCTGGTTCGATACACGGCATTTCTAGAAAACCATACGAACAAAACGAACCAGGTATGATGAAGTTTTTCTTGTCCGCAGTATTTTTAATTAAATTAATTATCATTAAAAAACAATACGATTTTACCATTGTCGCGAAAATTTATTTCAATTAGCATTTTTTAGGAAACATGTTCTTTAATAAAAGCTGGTATGACATTGTCGACTTTGCCGGAAATGTCTGTCACACCTATTTGAAGGAGGTAACAAAGTTTTAACGTGGAAACATTGTTTTTTTTAAAGTTAAGTTCGTTTTTTTGTGCGTTTTCAAAATATCTCAATAACTGGCGAAAATACCTATCATTCCAGGTGTACCTACTGTGTGGATTGCCTGAGGGTATATTTTAAATATGCACAAATTCGTAGTTTTAAATTGTACAGATTTTCCACAAATATTGGGCGCATTACTTTATCAAGCTTTGCCGAGCTTCCACGCCTTTACAGTTAGTAGCTAGTAGCCCCCCCCCCCCCCCCCCCAATCAAGACCGTTATTGTGCGGGCTGTGCGCAATAAGGGGAGGTGCCGGAATTAAAAATGCCCAATCAAAGTTCAAAATTCAAAAATGTTTATTAGAAAATTCAAACAAGATTCGATAAATATTTCAATATAAACACTTAATCCTAATTATCACAGTCAATTCAATAAATAATAATTCAATACTTCAATAAATATAAATAATTCAATAAATTCAACAAGTAAATAAAATCAAAAAATCCACAGTTAAATCGATGCTGGTTTGGTGCCTTCCTGAAAAAAAGAAGAAGAGAGATTTATAAAAATGCAATTCAAAATTAAGTTTTTGAATTGAAAAATAGAATTAATTTTCTATTTTAATAAAATGCAGAATTAAGTTTCTGCAGGAAAAAATACAGAAATGCAGAATTAAGTTTCTGCAGAAAAAATACAGAAATGCAGAATTAAGTTTCTGCGGGAAAAATTACAGAAGTAAGTTTCTGCAATAATATTTACAGAAGTAAGTTTCTGTGGTAGGATTTGCAGAAGTAAGTTTCTGCGACAGGATTTTTACAGAAGTAAGTTTCTGTGGTAGGATTTGCAGAATTAAGTTTCTGCGACAGGAAATTTTCAAATTAAGTTCTGAAAATCACGGGTGGGATTGTTTCAGTTTGAATACTGAACAAGGAATGAGGTGCCCTGCTGAAAATCTCGCCGGTTTATATAGCTCCAGGTTAGCGGATTTAAACTCTTTTCATTCATGAGTTCGCCTGGTAGTACTATTTCACTTTAATGTTAATGTCATTCACAATGGAAATGTAAAGTGACATTTGTACAAGTGAAAGGATGACAGCTGTTTTGGTGGCAGAAATTCTGGTAAGTTTTTATTTTGTAAATTAATTATTAATTTATTAATGTTTTGTTTATTTTAGCTGACAAATTTTGTTGGAGGAATAGTTGGAGCGGATTAGGGAGTTAATATGCACTTCCCGTGCATTCAGATAAATTTTTCTCAAATTTTAACCAAAAGTTTGTTTACTTTGTGGTTTTATTTATTTGCAGATTGGAACACATATAGGACGAGGAAAGAAACACTAAGGAAGTAGCAGGACGACATTTGGACAACGAGGGAATGTTTAATGAGTATCATTTTAATGAAATTCAGCTTTCATTAAATATTTTTCTTTTCAGGCAACAATTTTTGAGGGACTGAACATCCTCCCGCCTCCGACAAAATTAAATATTTTAAATTTATATTTTTTGTATGATAGGTATGTGTAATGTATTGGTTTAAATAAACTTACGTTTTTTTGATGGAAGATGTGGTATTTTCCTTTCTTCCTTACCATCTTCATGGAAACTTTCCCAGGAAGATCCCATCGGAAAAATTTTCTTGAATTTCTGATGCATTCCCATGGGGTTTTTGTTTGTTTCAGCAATTGTAGAACTATGGGAGTTGCCTCAATGAGTGATTCCAAATCTTGTGGGATTCCTATGTCGCCCAGTGGTGGATCCTGGAACTGGATAGGTGGATCGATGATGTCAGAAGGACCTGAGTGTCTTACTGCTGGAATGGCTGGTTGTGTTGGCGGGATGTTTGGCGCTGATAATGGTGTTGATGTCATTGGTATTGTTGGCTTTGATAATGCCTTTGGTGGTATGTTGACCTGAGGTGCTGGGAAAAGTGTACTGACGGAGTTGTTGTTAACTTCGGAACATTTGACAGCTGTTGTAGACACTGGTCTGGGCCTGGTTGGAATGCGGATTCCGGGGAGGGCCCGGATTGGTCTTGTCTTGAAGTTGAAATTTTTATTGTCTGATGACAACGTTTTTTGTAAACTTTTTACTGGGGACGACAGCTTCTGACTTTCAAAGGGTCTGTGTCTCGTCCTGATTGGTGACGAGTGAGGTTTGACAACCACTGACTTCAACCGTCGCCCTGTTTTTTTTGTCCAGTAGCAATTGTGATATCCCTTTTCACCCTTTTCTTTACCGAGACACCCGGCTTGGTCGGAGTCTTTTTAATAGGAGAAACTGGTGCAGGAATATCCGTCAATTCATCCAATAGATCCCATAACTCCCTTTTTGGGGTATTTGGTGGAGTTGTTAAAGAATCCAAAGAATCCGAATTGAACAATTCTAACAACTCTTCCATTTAAAAAAAATAATACAAAATAATAAAATAAAAATAAACTCAAAAAGACACTTTTGCCGCGCACTTTCTTCAACTTTCAAAACTGAAGTGAATTTTGGCGGGTTTTGGATTCGTTTATATTCAAAATAAACGGGAATTTTCAAAAATTTAGTGTTGCCAAGAGAGTCAATGTGTAAGGGAGAGTGGTTTATTATTGTTGGGATATGTCGGAGAAAGGGAGAGGACAGACCTTGGCTATAGGGCGAGTTAAAATATTTTTTGACGTTTTAATTGTTACTGCTCGTACTAAATTGTTATGACCAGTATGAATTTCAATTATTCGCCCTAATGGCCAATGTCCTATTGGTACTTGATCTTCTTTTATTAATACGAGAGTGTCTATTTTCAAATTCTCCTTTTGGGTTTGCCATTTTTGTCGTTGTTGTAGAGTGTGAAGATAATCTCTTGACCACTGCTTCCAAAAATTGTGAGAGAGCCACTAGATATATTGCCATCTCTTTAAAGGATGTTGGTTGGGATCTAGTGGGGGAGGTTCTAATACAGATAGGTTATGTCTGCCTGTCAGGAAGTGACCAGGGGTAAGGACATTGTAGTCTGTGGCATCATTAGAGAGCGGAGAGAGTGGTCTAGCATTTAAACATGCTTCTATTTGAACTAATACTGTATATAATTCTTCGTATGTGAGTTTTGTGTTTCTGATAGTTTTATACAGATGGCGTTTTGTGGATTTAACTCCAGATTCCCACAATCCTCCGAAGTGAGGTGCTGCAGGAGGGTTAAAGTGCCAAGTTATGCCTTGGTTAGCAAGTTCGGTAGCTAAATCGACTTCAATTGCTTTAATAGTTTTTTCTAGGTTAGTTTGTAGAAGTCGATTAGCTCCTACGAAATTTGTGCCTCGGTCCGAATAAATGTGAGCGCAAAAACCTCTCCGGCCTATAAGTCGTTTTAGAGCGGCTATAAAGGCTGGAGTAGATAAGTCCGAGACCAGCTCAATATGTATTGCTTTAGTAACTAAACAAATGAATAAACAAATATATGCTTTTGTAATTTTTGCCCCTCTTAGTGATGAAGTTTTCATGTCGATTGGGCCTGCATAATCGACGCCAGTGTGTTGGAAGGGTAAGGAAGTGTTGACTCTAGCAGCTGGGAGAGAACTCATTAATTGAGAGGAGGGTTTGGCATTGAATCGAAAACACGTAATACATTTATGTATGCGATATCTAATTGTATTGCGGGCATTAAGTAGCCAATAAGAATTACGTAGTGTGTTTAATACAATTTGAGTGCCTCCGTGCAGAGTGTAATTGTGAATATGATCGATAAGGATATGAGTAACATGATGTTTATTAGGAAGGATTATAGGATGTTTTAGGTTATAATTTAAATGTGCTTCTGTCAGCCGACCTCCTACACGTAGGATATTCTCAGAGTCTAGTATTGGATTGAGTGACAGAATTCGACTTTTTTTAGGAAGGGGCAGATTTTTTTGCAAACATGTAATTTCGGTAGAAAAAATTATGTGTTGGAGAGTTTTTATTAGGCATCGTTCTGCCTTTTTGAGTTCGGAGACTGATAAATACTGAGTAGTTGGGTGTTGTTTGCGCATGCTGTTTATAAATCTAAGGCAGTATGCGGTTATACGAATAGTTTTCTGGAATGATGAGTATTTGGTAAGTAAAAGTATGTGTTCGTTGATTAAATTAGTGAGTGTTTTCGATTTTTTACACTCTAATGCAGTTTGGATATTTGTGTTTTGTTGAGACCAAAATTCCTCATCTTTATGTAACCAGTCTGGTCCGTTCCACCATGTTGAAGTCGTTAATAGTGCTTTTGGTAGAATTCCTCGTGAGGCTATGTCTGCAGGATTTTGTTTCGATGGAACGTGTTTCCAAATTGCATTTGGTATGTTCTCGTGTATTTCGGAGACACGATTGGCTACGAATGTTTTCCAAGTTGATGGATGTTTCCGCAACCATGCCAGAGCTATGTTAGAGTCTGTCCAGGCTGTCACTTTGATTTCTTTGAGCTCTAAATCGATTGTGACTTGTTTTATCAGTCGAGAGAGTAAAACAGCGCCACATAACTCTAGACGAGGCAACGAAACTGGTTTGATAGGAGCGACTTTGGTTTTTGCTGTAATTAGTTGAACTTTGGAATTGTTGTTTTCATGTATTTTTAAATATAGTACAGCTGAGTAAGCGTTATTGGAAGCATCGCAAAAACCGTGTAGCTCTATCTCTTTTATACTAGGCTCATATCCGAGCCATCTTGGAATTTGAATATCTTGCAATGTATTCAGTTGAGCTTTGAAATTACTCCATTCTCTTGTAATTTCATTAGGTACTATGTCATCCCAATCACATTTTGTAAGCCAGAGTTTTTGTATTAAAATTTTGGCTGTTATTATACATGGTGCCAGCCATCCTAATGGATCGAAGAGAGATGAGACTTCAGAGAGTATTATTCGTTTTGTGTACGCATTAGTTGGTTCAGGAATTTTAACTTTAAAGGAGAAATGATCGGTCGTTGGATACCACCGAATGCCGAGAGTTTTAATGGATTCGTGTTCTGAGAATTCTAAGTTCGTTTTTAGCTCTCGGTGTTCAAGGGGTATTCTGTCTAGCAGATCGGGATGGTTGGCAGTCCATTTTCTCAAATTGAAATTTCCTTTGTGTAAAGCCTCGATAAGCTCCTGTTGAAGTCGTTGAGCTTCATTGAGGTTATGGGCACCGGTAACCAAATCGTCTACGTAAAAATCTTTCATTATACTCTCTGCTGCGAGTGGGTAGTTGTTAGCTTCATCCTTTGCTAACTGCTGTAAAGTTTTAATGGCGAGGTATGGAGCTGGTGCGGTTCCGAATGTAACTGTTGTCAGAGCGTAGTCCTTTAATTCTTCATTTGGAGTATTTCTCCAGATTATTCTTTGGAAATTCTGGTGTTTAGGTGCCATTTGGATCATCCTATACATTTTTTCAATGTCAGCTGTGAATGCGTATTTATATAATCGCCATCGTAATAGGGTAGTCCAAAGAGTTGGTTGTATAGTTGGTCCAATTAGCAATTGCTCATTTAGAGACCTTCCATTTGACGTGCGTGCTGAAGCGTTGAACACAATTCGTAGTTTTGTTGTTGTACTCTCTTTGAGTACTGCGTGGTGTGGTAAGTAGTAAAAAGGGAAATTGGAATGGTAGTTGTTTTCTGTTTGTAATTGTGTAGGGGGAATTAATTTCATGTGTCCAAGCTCCGCGTATTCATTAATACAAGTTCTATATAGATTATATAGCTCTGGATTAGATGAGAGTTTTTTCTCTATTTGTAGAAATTGCCTGACTGCCATATTTCTTGATTGACCGAGCTGCGGTGCAGTTTGCTCCTTGAATGGTAATTGTACTTCGTATTTTCCGCAGGGCAAACGAGTTGTTGTTTTTTCATAGAGTTTTTCACATAGCTGATCTTCTGGTGAATTTTTAGAGCTAATGTGACACTCTTCGATTTCCCAAAATCGTTTTAACTGATTATCCAACTCAGTTGTTATTGAAGTATGAGTGGTTAATATTGTCGTGAGGATATTCTTTGTTTCTGGGATTGCTCCCATTAAAATCCATCCTAGCTTTGTATTTTGAGCTGTAGGTGTGTTGAAAGTTCCCCTTTTGATTCCATTTATTATAATGTTGGCATAAATGTCAGCTCCGAGAAGAATGTCGATCTCTGCTGGAGTTGAAAAAGTGGGGTCAGCCAGAGGAAGGTTGTGTATGTGTCTCCAATTTGAGACTTTAATTGTTTGAGCTGGTAGTAAGTCGGTGATTTTTTCGATTATCAACATGTTAACCTTCATTTTAAAATTCGAGTGTAGTGAATTGATGCTGACTGTCGTTTGTTTTGAGCTTGTATTAGTGGGAGTTGTGCCAAGCCCAATTAGTTGATGATTTGTTGGTAATCCTTTGAGCTGTAATCGTTTACAGGCTCTTTCTGTTATAATGGATACTTGTGATCCAGAGTCTATTAATGCTCGAAAGGTCATTGTAGTGCCAGATGGGGCAGTAATATTTATTAGAGCTGTAGAGAGTAAAGCTCTTTTAGTGTTAGAAGTGAAAAAATTTTGAACTTGTTGTTCATTAGCTTCGATAGTGGATGGAGACCTATGTGTTGTCTCCATTTTTGATTTTTGAGTGGATTCGGTGGTTGAATTTGTATTTGAAAAGTTTTGTTCATAGTGAAGCAAAGAATTGTGATTTTTGCCACAGTGGTAACATTTTTTGTTACTAGGACATTGTGAAGTTGTATGGTTGGACGAGAGACAATTTTTGCACAAGTGTTTGTTAGTAACAATTTCATGTCGTTGTCGAATGCTTAAATTTCTAAATGTAGGACAATGGAAAATTATATGGTTTCCTCTGCAATGGCAGCACGAGGTTTTTATATTCTTAGGCGAATATGGTTTTTGAATCGGAGCTGAACTCTTGCTTTTGTTTAAGAGTCCATATGTTGGTTTAGGGGGAATGTTTTTCTTTCCTTCGGTTAGAGCCTCAAGCATTCTAAATCTCGTTTCGAGAAATGTAGTGAATTCTGTATAAGTTGGGAGTTCAGTATTGTTTCGTAACTCTTGTTCCCAATGATAATGTGTCTCTTGTGGTAATTTCTGGATTAATATGTGGATCAAGATGGCGTCCCATTTGTCCACTGGTAATTCGAGAGCTTGTAACTCATGAATACATTCCTCAGTTTTATCCAAAAATGATTTAATACTGGTGGATGTCTCAGTTTTAATTTGAGACTGGCTTAGGAGATCCTTCAATTGCTGATTTACGAGAGATCGTTTATTATTATATCTCTTCGTGAGAAGTTCCCATGCCTTGTCATAATTGCTCTCAATTATGTCAAATTGTCGCAGAAGTCTATCTGCTTCCCCAGAGACATTTGCTTTTAAATAATGTAATTTTTGTACCTTGCTCAGATTTTGATCTGAATGTATTAGGGCGGAGAATAAATCATGGAAAGATCTCCATGTTTTGTAGTTGCCATCGAACTTGGGAATGGCAATAGGTGGTAGCCTGATTGAATTTGACTGTGATGGATTATTTGATGGATTAGTTTCGGGAGAACTATTGCTCTTAATGCACTCTTTAAGTCCATCATTAAGTTCAGTTAAGAGATCGAAATATGCCTCTTCAGTGATTTCGTATATATTTTCGGAGTTGTATTTGTTCTCCTTTGCATCCGTGTATGCCCATATATCGATATGGTTTGCAGAGAACTGTTCCCACAACTCTTTAATAAAGGCGAGACGAGCTTCAAAATAGCCCTGGTTTCGTCTGCTTTTACCGGCCTTTTTATGGTTGATGGCGGCTTTATTTATTTGTTCCTTTAAAGCATATTGCTTAGTAAGGATTTTTTCGAGTGAGGACATTTTGAACTTAGGGCAAATCCGGCTCGAAGGACCAATGTGCGGGCTGTGTGCAGGGGAGGTGCCGGAATTAAAAATGCCCAATCAAAGTTCAAAATTCAAAAATGTTTATTAGAAAATTCAAACAAGATTCGATAAATATTTCAATATAAACACTTAATCCTAATTATCACAGTCAATTCAATAAATAATAATTCAATACTTCAATAAATATAAATAATTCAATAAATTCAACAAGTAAATAAAATCAAAAAATCCACAGTTAAATCGATGCTGGTTTGGTGCCTTCCTGAAAAAAAGAAGAAGAGAGATTTATAAAAATGCAATTCAAAATTAAGTTTTTGAATTGAAAAATAGAATTAATTTTCTATTTTAATAAAATGCAGAATTAAGTTTCTGCAGGAAAAAATACAGAAATGCAGAATTAAGTTTCTGCAGAAAAAATACAGAAATGCAGAATTAAGTTTCTGCGGGAAAAATTACAGAAGTAAGTTTCTGCAATAATATTTACAGAAGTAAGTTTCTGTGGTAGGATTTGCAGAAGTAAGTTTCTGCGACAGGATTTTTACAGAAGTAAGTTTCTGTGGTAGGATTTGCAGAATTAAGTTTCTGCGACAGGAAATTTTCAAATTAAGTTCTGAAAATCACGGGTGGGATTGTTTCAGTTTGAATACTGAACAAGGAATGAGGTGCCCTGCTGAAAATCTCGCCGGTTTATATAGCTCCAGGTTAGCGGATTTAAACTCTTTTCATTCATGAGTTCGCCTGGTAGTACTATTTCACTTTAATGTTAATGTCATTCACAATGGAAATGTAAAGTGACATTTGTACAAGTGAAAGGATGACAGCTGTTTTGGTGGCAGAAATTCTGGTAAGTTTTTATTTTGTAAATTAATTATTAATTTATTAATGTTTTGTTTATTTTAGCTGACAAATTTTGTTGGAGGAATAGTTGGAGCGGATTAGGGAGTTAATATGCACTTCCCGTGCATTCAGATAAATTTTTCTCAAATTTTAACCAAAAGTTTGTTTACTTTGTGGTTTTATTTATTTGCAGATTGGAACACATATAGGACGAGGAAAGAAACACTAAGGAAGTAGCAGGACGACATTTGGACAACGAGGGAATGTTTAATGAGTATCATTTTAATGAAATTAAGCTTTCATTAAATATTTTTCTTTTCAGGCAACAATTTTTGAGGGACTGAACAGTTATTATTTGCCTTAATGAATATTCGGAAAAGATTTCATTGGGGGAAGCATCAAGCATCGTTTCTATTTCAACTTTCCAAATGCTTTACGACCTGCTTATAATATCTTGAGTAAATTATGCGAAATTCTTTATTTAATGTTTAGACAATGAGAGTCTTAATTGCCACCTTGTTTGTTCAATTCTGTTGGAAAGAGATATTTTTTTATGTTCGTTATCTTTTATCTATTGCTCCTAAAAAGCTTGATTACTTGGATGCATAGAAAAATTATAAAATGTTAAGAATTCTGTCAACATTTTACTTTCTTATTTAAGGAGCATTTATACTAAATAAAGCCCCATTCTACTTATTTCATGTGAACAATACAATACAACACAAGAATTAAAACCAAATGGAATGAGAAGAGAGTGAAAGGCCATCATGAAAATAAACGTCATTTACCCATTACAAGCTCATACCTTTAAAAAACACACTCTTCCAGTCCTTTTTCACTTTTGACGTAAGAAATGGCAAATGAAGAGATGCTGGGTGTAGTGAATCCAATCCAAAGTCAAAAAAATGCCGCACCGGCAACGCTAACAAATACAAACGACATTTTTTGGGTATAAAGTGAATTCATTATTATTTACGCTTGCGTAACCGAATTAATATCAAGGAATTAATTGCGTGAGGTCTTTTTCTTCGATTCAATTTTGGAGACCTTTTGATGGAATCAACCAGCTTTCATATGCGCGGAGAGAAAACATCCCCAGTTCACCGCGGTCTTGCACGAAATGCTGGAATTTAAAATTAATCTTTTAATTTAAATGTACACTTTTGTGTGGTCGCCAGCCATCATTTTATATAATTTCTCTTCTAACACAGAAGATGCACTTCTTGGAAGGAGCCACGAAAAAATTAACCTATTCCATCAAATCGGTAGAATAAGGCTCCCACACAAACATGAATAGGAAAAAAAAACGATCAAAATAAGGAAAAAGAAAGAAAACATGGACGGAAACCCAGCACAAAATATGCATAACAGAGTCACAGGAGAACGAGAAGAGATATTCAGACATGCATTAAGGGGGGGGGGGCGGTGGTAATTTTCAATATTTTTTATATTATATTTATTATTTATTATATTTCAGACCTTACACAATTAAGATACAAGTCTTTTCGAAGTGTAGGCAAATAAGAGTAACATTAGTATAAAAATAAAAATTAACAAGAAGTAAGAAGAATGTAAATAACAAAGATATAAAATAATTCAATTAACAAGAAAGTTGTAGAATACATTGAGAAAAAAATAAAAGCTAAAACGTAAAAAGAGCTTATTTATCTATTCAACTTCATTTAAGAGATAAGAAAACAAAATGTCTTTGAACCTGCTGCTGTTGTATGACCTTTTAATATTTAGCGGTAGCGCATTCCACATTCTGATCGCCTGAACAAAAAATTGTCTCTCGGTAGTAATACAATTAAAATGCGGAGTCATTATCGAAAGATTTCTAGATGATCGCAGAGAAACAACCCTGTCACTGAGGTAACCGGGAAATCGGGTAATAAGAAGATTGTGTAAAAAACATATCGAGCGATATTGAAAATAAGACTTTAGAGAGCAACCGAAAATAGAGTTAGCATGTTGGGAAATGCGATCATGTCTCCGAAGTCCAAATATATATCGTATAGAGGAATTGTGACCGATTTGTAACTTCCTAAAGGATACGGAATCCGTCTTGCTAAAAATCTCACTTCCATAAGTTAGAATGGGTGCAATAAGTGTCTTTACAAGATCTAGACGTGTTTCGCGAGGTATTTCAAACAAATTTTTAAATAAACAAACAAAAAATATGGTAAATATAAATTTATTTTTAAGTTCAGAATATAATAGTACAACATTTCAAGAATCTTCGGTTAAATTTTTGGGTAAAAATATTGTGAAATTGAGCGACTGAGAGGAAATCTTCGTATACACAAAAAAAATACTTTGCGGTGATGTTGACATAAAACCAAGAATATTTCGTTAGTTTATGAGTTTTTCGAGGTAACAACGTCGAGATTTTGTTCATTTTATTGATTTTTAAATTTTTAAAAGTAAAAAAAGACGAATTTTTTTGAATTTATGAAAATTTATTGATAAAAATCGGGAGATTTTCTTGTTGTAAAATTAATTATAATAATAAGAAATACAAAATTTCGAAGTTTTTATCTCGTAATTTTATAAAAGAAGTGTGCAAAATTTGAGAAGGATCGGATGAGTAGTTTTTGAGTTACAGTGATCACCGACTTTGAAAAACTAAATCTGAGAAAAACGCGTTTAAAGTTTTAACACTGCTCTTTTGTATATGGGATGTATCGAATGGAGGCAGACCCGAGGCACTGTGTCTCCGGCAGTTTTACTCCAATCGACCTCAAATTTTAACTAGATACTCTTAAAGATGTGTACTATCAAATAAAAAAAAATGCCAAAAAAAATTAGTCATTTATTTTTATAAAATTAAACCTAACGGTTTAAAATGTCTTTCACTGATTCTTTTACTTGGTCCCATAAAGCGCCCAAATCTTCTTTATAAGGACGTAAAAATTCAATCTCACGAAGCTTTGAATTATCGTTTTTGTTTACTTCTGTCCTGATAACACACTGGACACTGTATTTAGGATAGATTAAGTAGACACAATCCACATTGTCTAAAAAATAAAACGAAAATTGAACAATAATTTTAAAGAAAACTTTAAATTAGTCACTTTTATGTAAATTTCGAATCACCACGGCATCATCCAAGTTCTCAAAACCTACTGGTTTTGATGACGATCTTGTAATACAGGCGAAGGCCAAAATAAAAGCTAATATTACCTTAGAAGCCATCTTACTAACTGAAGTAAAATCAAAAATTCGTTTTTATTTAAACTTTTCACAATCTCTTCGACCTGCTTATAATATCTTGAGTAAATAATGCGAAATTCTTTATTTAATGTTTAAACAATGAGAGTCTTAATTGCCACCTTGTTTGCTATAGTTTGTTCAATTCTGTTGGCAACAGATATTTTTTTGTGCTAGTTATCTTTTATCTATGCCTCCAAAAAAGCTTGATTACTTTGATGCTTAGAAAAATTATAAAATGTTAAGAATTCTGTCAACATTTTACTTTCTTATTTAAAGAGCATTTATACTTAATAAAGTCAGTTGCAAGGGACGTCATGAAGTGATAAGCCCCATTCTACTTATTTCATGTGAACAATACAATACAACATCAGAATTAAAGCCAAATGGAATGAGAAGAGTATGTAAGGCCATTTTTTTGGGAGAAAAGTGAATTCATTTTTGATTTCCGCTTGCTTAACCGAATTAATATCTAGGAATTAATTGCGTTTATGTATAAAAGAAGTGTGCAAAATTTGAGAAGGATCGGATAAGTAGTTTTGGAGTTACAGTGATCACAGACTTTGAAAAACTTAATCTGAGAAAAACGCGTTTAAAGTTTTAACGCTGCTCTTTTGTATATGGGATGTATCGAATGGAGGGAGACCCGAGGCACTGTATCTCCGGCAGTTTCGCTCCAATTGACCTCAAATTAATTTTAACTAGATACCCTTGAAGATTTGTACTATCAAATTATATTATTATTTGATCTGGAGGTGTTAACATCCAACAAAGGAAGTATTCCAAGACTATGCTGGGATTGCCTAAAAGAAACCTTGCCAACAAGAGTACCTGAGCCAGTACTTGAATTCAAGAGCTGGTGAATAAAGATCAAGTGACTTAGCGTATTTTCTCGAGTGAGGGCTAACCGAGCAAATGTAGGCAGTCGGTGTAGGGCGGAAGTCTAAGCGGATCGTCCCAAAGGAGTCAAAATAGTGGAAAAATATTAAAGTTACGTTGCACCGATACATTATGCTTGGAATGAACAGCGTAGTAGCGTGACCAGACCTGAGATACATATTCTAGAATAAGTCTAATTAAAGAGCACTACAAGTGAATAAAAATTAGTAAATCCGAGAACTCTCTAGACCAACGCTTTATGAAGCCTTAGAATAAACTGCCTCTAGATACAATATAATTAATAAAGAAATAAAAATTAAGTTTCCCATCAAGCTTTACCCCAAGGTCAGTTAAGAACAGCATGCGACCGAGGCCATTCCTCGCAAAGCTGTAATCAAACATTTGTGGATTAAGGCTCCTGAAAAAAACAAAGCCTCATATTTCGCACAACTTAGATGTAAGCCATTGTACCTGCACTAATCCAGGGACGTGTCTAAGTCCTCTTGAATGAGGCGGCATCACCACTGACCCTATCATGGGAAAGAAAATCCTCATATCAGCTTAGATCTGATCATTAAAGTGCGAGACCAGATGGACACTGTCAAAAATGGATAGAATAAATAAAGTGAAGGGCCGAGATGGCTACTTTGTGGCACACAAATGAAACCCTGATAATTTTAGAGATATAAAGGCTCCCCACTTCATGGGAGAATCTCGCGAGAAAGCGAGAACTGCACAAGAATGTGAATATGGAGCCAACTAACGTATTTTTTACGCCTTATCGTGTAGTTCTTGCCTTGTTCTTCGATTGCTGTCGGTATTTTGGCCCCTATCAAAGGAGCGCGAGAACTGTACTAAGAACCCAACGCGAAACATTGCGAGTGTGGATTCAAGACAATACTCGCTGCGATTCTCGCTCTGTCTCTCGGCGAGAATCATGTACTTTAGTACAATTCTCGAGCTCCTTTGATGCGGGCCAGAAATCCGACAACAATCGGAGAACAAGGCAAGATTCTCCCGTAAAGTGTGGAGCGGCCTTTACATAGGAAGAAAATCAGTCGAGAAACAGAGTGTGGAAACGAAGACTCTTGAGATTAAATATAATTACGGAGTGAGGAAGTTTATCAAAGGTTTTACTGAAATCCGTGTATAAACAGTCCTTTTGCATGCGTTGGCCGCCTAAAATAACATGGGAGGTAAATTCCAGTAAGTTAGTTGTTGATCTACAGGGCAAGAACCCATGCAGATTGAAGGACATTTGTAGTATTTATTTTGTTTGTAGTATTTATTTTGTTTGTGGTATTTATTTTGTTGTTTTGTATTTTTTTATGAAATAGCTTGCATTAAGCTTAAATAAATTAATTAAGCCCTGACAACGCTCAACAGCTGCAAATGCACTGTCGACTCAAATAATTTATGTATGAAAAATAACTTTGCAATTAGTCTATAATTAGATACAATATTCTTATGGCTCTATTTATGAACAAGGAATATAAAGGAACCCATCCACAACACAATTTACCAGGTGGTACGGACTTATTGAAGAGAACGGCTAATTGAGTGAGAACGGCATCGGAATGGGATTTAACGAATGCAGGAGGGATCCCGTCAGGTCCGGAGAAAAAGTCCAATTTAAGTGCTCTTATTTGGTTCATTATATGATCCCGTGATATAAAGGACAAAAAATCGGATGAAGCTGAACAATCTGGAATATGACCAAAATTATTCACAGACTTAAAGTTGTCGGAAGAAAAGGCACTATCAAAATATGAAGCGACATTATTTGCTTTGTAGGACGCGTTGTTACTGGAAGATCCCTCGTACCCTATCGTAGATGGATAACTATTCGATTTCTTTTTCATATTGACGAATTTAAAGAATATCATCTTAAACGTTAACAAGGTATTCCTTATAAAGCAACATTACGTTGGCGCGGCGATGGCATTGACACCCGTGAAGGAACGGTAGTATCCAATATCGGTAATTCTCAATAATAATAATGAGGTAAGGAATTTTATTTTACGCTAAGTGTTAATTCTTCCTTTCAGAAAGGGTTTTGTATGAACACCTAAAAAGAGATTGTGCAGCCACGCGTAATTTAAGTATTGCCTGTCGAAGTTATTTGAACAGAAAGATTGCTTGGAATAAATTGTAGTTCTGTTTTCCTAAAGAGAAAGAAAAGAATTGTCAAGGTTAGATATACTAAAAAATCCTTAATTTTTAGTTGATACAATAAGAGTCATATACAGAGCTCCTAAACATCAATGTAAAAATGACCATGAAATCAGTCGTTTAGTAAAATGTCCCAGGGAAATTCTTGTTTCCACTGTAATAAGTCCTTCGCAGTCTTTCTGGTTCGATACACGGCATTTCTAGAAAACCATACGAACAAAACGAACCAGGTATGATGAAGTTTTTCTTGTCCGCAGTATTTTTAATTAAATTAATTATCATTAAAAAACAATACGATTTTACCATTGTCGCGAAAATTTATTTCAATTAGCATTTTTTAGGAAACATGTTCTTTAATAAAAGCTGGTATGACATTGTCGACTTTGCCGGAAATGTCTGTCACACCTATTTGAAGGAGGTAACAAAGTTTTAACGTGGAAACATTGTTTTTTTTAAAGTTAAGTTCGTTTTTTTGTGCGTTTTCAAAATATCTCAATAACTGGCGAAAATACCTATCATTCCAGGTGTACCTACTGTGTGGATTGCCTGAGGGTATATTTTAAATATGCACAAATTCGTAGTTTTAAATTGTACAGATTTTCCACAAATATTGGGCGCATTACTTTCTCAAGCTTTGCCGAGCTTCCACGCCTTTACAGTTAGTAGCTAGTAGCCCCCCCCCCCTCCCCAATCAAGACCGTTATTATTTGCCTTAATGAATATTCGGAAAAGATTTCATTGGGGGAAGCATTTTGTTAAAAATATAGAATATATAAATTTTTCAGCATTTGAAATTCTCCCGAGGTCTTATTTTAAAAAAAATATCACCAAATCTCGTATTGGTAATGTCCGTATACCAAATTTCATGTTAACAGACTTATAACGCACGGGCGGACAGACCGAAATTAGAGCGGTTCCTACTTGCTACGAAATCCGCAAACCAATATCTTACCTTAAACTTTAAAAAATTGTAAGCGTACAATCGCTTGTATCTGAAATGCTTCATTCCCACGAGATCTGAAATACCATATGTGAAACTATTAGCTGCATCCAGGGAGAGCTTAAAAAGGCGGAACAACAGAGAAGAATCGGCAATTCAGAAGAACCGGATTTGTTAAGAAGCTGCGCCTTCAGTGCCAATACCCACCCCGAGAAGTATAGTCTATCGATTGTTCCGTGGAGGAGATAGAGTGAGAAGAGGTGGTTTTCATGGGTTAAAGTCCCACACCTCGGCTTTCCACAAAATTAAAAAAAAAACCTTGACACATGTAACGACAGATAAGTGCACTATCAAAATCAGTTTCAACCTTGTTGATACATCCCACTTCGATTTTATTCTCAATCCAAATACATTGAAAGGTTGAAGATATTTTTTGTCAGCAGCTGAACTAGAATAAGGTAATGAAGAAATTTTTTTTAAATTCCATAACTTTTCTCACCACATTCTAGAATGCAATTTATTCACTAAGGCTGTTGCTGCTGAAATTAACTCCTCAATATTTTACACCTTCAATAAAAAATAAATTTAAGAACAGAGGGTTGCGCTTTTTCTCTCAAACTATATGCATTTATGCATATGCGCAACACACTTTAATGAAATTTATTATGGATTGAAGGTGTAAAATGTTAAAGCTAAGGGTAGGGCTAGTATTTCTGATCTCTCTCTAATTCATGTAACCCTTTTTGGGACATAGGGTGGGAAAGGAACTGGATCCCATTCCATAACAAACATTGCAAGAGGATCTTCAATGCAAAGTAAGTTTCGAACAAGCGCTATTTGTATGAAAACCAGCTTAAAAACCCCTTTGCCACCGTCAGTGAGTGCTAGAATCTGTTGCTTTCGCAAGACTGTTAATCAAAGCTATGATGCCCATCAAATAGAATTCCGTATTACAAATTTGACGATAATTAAAATGTTTGTAATTTGGGACGTTAATTACATTTTAGTCACAAATTGAAAAATAAACCCCCTTTGTTTTAAATTAAAGATCGTATAATTATCGTTATATCTCCTTATCGTAGAATATACGATAAGGAGATATAAAAGTTTACATAACCCTAAAAAATTTGACTTTAGGCATATTATACACTTAACAACAAGATAATAAGAAATTTGATGGAATACATATTTTCACACAACGGAACGTTACAGCCCTATCTGAAGCAGGTGCTCTAAAGAAAACTAAAAGCATTTTAAAATTTTTAAAGAATTTAACAATAACCTTAGATAACAGTACATGTTACATAATCTTATGAGAGACATATCAGCATTCCCAAGAAGAAATTTACAACACGAATGTCATTTTCTTGAATTTTTCATTTTGGTGGTTCAGAACAGAAAGCATTCTAGACTTTCACGACATATCTTGCTTTAAATAATCACCTCCTTCTGAAGTTCTCCGTGACTTGCATCAGTGGGTGATAACAACGTCACGAGATAAGACTACTCGGAATTCATCAGTGTGCTGTGCATCATGAATTCTTTACAGCTCCTTGGATGCTGCAGTAATTTTAGTTTTAGACTTGCATTTTTTGAATAATAGAACAGGGACGAAGGCCTAGGTGTCTTTCAGGGTGCTTCGCAAAAGCTTTATAAAATAAATTGTATTTGTTGTGGATAAAGGTGACAGTTTCATATTCGTGTTCATTTAAACGGGGCATCACATCTTTTACTTTGGAATATATTATAAAAGAAGGTAAAATGCTTTGAGCGTTTTTAATATGTTGTGAAACGTTACATATGTACCTATACTCGTCTGTCACCAAACACAAGCATAGTGCAGACACGCTAAAACTTTACTGAGATTTAAACCTTATGAAAAGTTTATATTTAATTTCACAATTAGGTAATTGTAAGTTTTAAATTACTTTTTCATATGTGACAAGTAAGAGTTTGTCTGCGCAAAACTGAAGAGAAGTGAAAATTGTAATAGTACATCTACAACAGAATTGTAACAAAACTTTTCCTTTCACAACCTCTTTTCAATTTGTTTTTCCCTTTAAGTCAATTTTCATTATCCCATATTGAGCAGAAACAAATTGCAACTCAACACCATAATTATAATTTAAACTTGCTCAATGCATGAAAAAACACTGAAAGAGTTTCCAAATTAGAAATACCTTACGGCCTTACGCATTAGAGCAATTTTTTTTATGAAAACTAGCTACGTAAGGTAAACTGCAGTCTTTATACTGCGGATAGTTTCTTAATAAAAATAATTTTTTTATTTTCCCACTCAAAGTTTAATTTTACTGATCCAGTGGCAGATCTAGTGGGTGTAATCCCCAACCCACCCCCTAGCCCCACCACCGCCAAACCAACTTGAAGAGCGTAATTTTGTTTTTTAGTGAATGATCAGAAAAATTGTCATTGGTGAAAGTATTTTATTTAAATTATTGAACGTATTTTCGTACATGTTTCATCAATAGTAACATTTCAACTTCTCGTTAGTTCAATCATATTTTTTCACTAATCTCACCATAATGTTTCATAACTCCACCACCCCCCCCCCCCCCCCCCCCCCCCTAAGCTAGATGCACTTCTGCCTCACGGAATCATTCTGACGCTCAAAAAAAAGAATTCTATTTATGCATTTTTTATGAAAAAACTATTATATGTTAGATATTGATATAAATTTTTCTCAGCTCAATAAATACACTTTTGAAAAACATAACAAATATCTGTATTTATAGTTGTTTACACTTTTTATATGCATATATAAATAACGGGTAAACGGAACTCCTCAAAAGTTGGTATGTCCCTGGCGACCTTGATAACTAAACCAAAACCACAGTTTTGAGAAAAATGCTTTTAAAGTTTTTGTAAGCGCACTTAGGTAGTAACAACTTAAAGATCTCAAAATAATATAGTTAGACTGCTCCGCTCACACTAACATTTTGACACAACACTTTTAGATATTTATACTTTCGAAAAATGTAAAAAAACATAAATCGATTTTTTGAAAGTTATAAACCAGATTGATCCCTTAAAAAAAAAATTTCGATGTAGAAAGTCCTTAGAATATAAAACTGAAGAAAGTGCCCTTGAATTTACATATACTGGTGTGTATTTTTTTCTTGTAGGCACGGTGAGGAACGGGATGTCCAGGATTGTCGCCTGAGCTTGACAGACGGCAAACTCAAATTGTATTCGCTAGTTCGGTCCAAATTATTCCCGATATTATTCGAAATAAAAAAGTGATTAATGAAAAGTAAAAATCAAGACTATATTAGTAGAGTGATTTGTTTTAAAAAAATTTGAGACAGTTTATATACTTTAAAAGACAGATTTTTTAAAATGAAATGTGTACTACATTGTTGCAAAACTAATCGACGACGGACTCGTGACTTTTTTCAGGCAAATAACTAGCATAAATTTAAATATTGATTTGTTTAATTTTAGATTAAATCATTAAAATTCTTAAGAACAAAAAGGGTAGCTATAAAATTAAAAGTTGTTGTCCCCATTCTTAGTTTGTTTACATTTTAAGGGATTGATATCCAGTGGCGGTCAATTTTACGGGGTACCTCGAATCTTTTTAAAATATCTTTTCAAAACTTATGTTTGTCGCTTCCCGCGAAAGTCCATTCTTGTACTACTGCTATGGTGAAACAACACATTAAGAAAAATGCTTAATTTCCTGTAGTTCTATATTTCAAGAGAAATTCAAACTTCTCCCCCGCCCCCGGGTAAAACCCTAGTTCCTCCACTGTGCTGATCTTATGTACAGCGAATACGTTCTGGGAGCTGGGAGCTCGAGAGTATATCTTGTCACGTTGTTAAAGCGCCTCTAATTTTAATAAAAAAGTGATAACATTTTCTTCAATTGTGATATATTTTTGCTGTTCAGTGTCACGAATTTGACCAAGTAAAATTTTCTCCACTAACGCTTTTCCAAATCTCAAAAATTTATAGAAACACTTAAATAATTTCGCTCAAATAAACCAGAGAAAATTACTCTATGAATTGATTAGGCTAGTGTGGTCACAGACAAAACCGGTTAGTATATAGAAAGTATGAATACACGAAAAGGGCATACTCTTCGGTTTTTTTCAAACGATTTGAATATTGTTTCAGAAAAATCAATACTTTAAATTTAAACTGTGTAAATACATAAGAAAACGAGAAATTTGCTGGTGGTCTTAATACGGAACCGAGTAGGACATGTTTGTAAAATGAGTGCCGACTGTACAATTAAGTTTTCAGTAAATGATAACGTGTCGCTGGTCTTGCTTAATTAGAAATTGTAAAATTATTAGCTAGTTCCATCTCGCCAAAGGGAAGTGGTTTTATGCTCTATTAAAATGCACCGTTCGTTGAGACAGTTCCTTTTTATTTAGGTTTTTCATCCAGCATTTATTAGTTTTTTCTTGTTGTTATTTTGTATAATTATGTTATAGCTTGTATTAAGCTTAAATAAATAAATAAACATTCCATAGGGTACATTGGGTTTCCACTGCTGAGCATTTGACTGCCTGCGTTGTGATTAAAGTTTAACATACAACAATTTTATTTTGATTTTAGCAATATTCCTGGCTTGAAATATAACAATTTTTTGGTTTACTGCCACTTAACCTCGACTAAGCCGGCTAATCTAGCACTAGGTTGTTTCTGATTCTAATATTAATCAGAATCGCATTCCTGGTTATCACTTAGTGCCGCTCTTTTCTCCCCAGAGGGGAATCGCAAATGGATTTTTTCACATCTCTTTCAATTCACTTCTACTAATATACAATTTAATTATGTCTGGATTAGATTTAAACTCCACTGACACATCATTCATTTCTGCTCTTTATACCGCCGTTTTGACGCTGATACTATATGTTCCCTTGATAAACTGTTTTCAGTTATTGAGAAGATAATAGAAATATTACCCTCTTCTGAAATAAGGAAACTGGCGATTTTAACATCCGAAAAATACGGACAACACAAACGTGCACATGATTTACACATTTGCCTATGCTGTCCAATAGGTCTCGGTCTGTTGGATGGTGTATTTTGCCGGTTAAAAAGGGGCTTTTACATATTTGTGAGTGGTCTATTGACAACGATTTATTAATATTTTATTAATAAATACTCTCTCTCTCTAGTTCCCGTAACCTCTTGTAGGGCATGGGGGCGGAAGACGAATTTCAACCGATACGAGACATCAACTGCAAGTGGTACAATTTTATGTGGATTTTGAACCGCTGACAATTCTTTTTGCAACCCCTATGGCCTTTTTATCGTAATCCGTTGACAGCACCCAAAGAATTTACACATAACCTCTTTGAGGAATATGCATTACACGTAATGCACGTGTAATTGAATATGCACCATATCCATTTCATTAAAGTTCCAGCGAATGCAATGGAAATCTATGTCAGCTACGTTACAGATAATGCACTTTAGTTGCCGATATTTTATATTCATTTTAGTTATGTTACAACTTACTCTTCGCACTCGACAGGCGACTCTCAATCGCCACTCAATGTACGGCTGCAACTTGAGCAGGAACTAAGAGTCAACATGAGGATTTATTTGGTAAATGCGAAGAAAACCATACCAAATGTCTTATTGTAAACTATATTATAAGAATAGTGTCAAGTATTTTATTATTTAGCGCAAAATTTAATATCATTATGATTTCACTGAAATGCAATTCGTTAATGACAGCAGAAGTAGGCATTTCAAAACTTAACACCTCCGCAGTGCAGGAAGTCAATTACAAAACTAAATTTTAACAAAAACGTCCATCACATTTTAGCAGGTCCTTCTTTTCAATTATCCCAGCTCCCCCGACTGAATAACCTATTCTCGCAGAATGTTCCAAGAAGTGGTCATTTACACCTGCCCCAAATTGACTTCCATTTTTTCAAAGTTGTGACATTAAGGTTTCCTCGCCTACAGTTTTTGCATAAAACTTCGGAGCACTGCATTAAGATTTGAAGGTAACGATGCAAGTTTAAAGTTATGCACATTGACAAAAAAGCGAACAGGTAACCACATACCTTTTCAACGAAACTTAAATCATTTTTGGAAAAAGTGTAAAGGGATTAAAATTCTTAGCCCACCTACCGAAAACGAGTCCGTTCATTTAAAACTTTTTTAATACCACCTGCATCAGGTAAAAATGATAGGCACTATAAAACCGAAAGAGACGTAGTAAATTCAGCTTATTCTTTCGAAAGAGCATCCCGGATAAAAGCTTTATAAAATATGGAAGAGCGGAAGTGGAGTGGAAATGTAGAAAACTCGATCTTCTCGACTTATCCGTCAATTACTGTTGGCGAGGAAAAAATAAGAACATCTACACAGAAACACGTCGGGATCAGGATGCTAGGTGTTGGCTACTGGATGCGCTTGTACCCTTCACTTTGCATCTCTATAACAAATTCCTATTGATTATTCCTTTCAATGTTGTCACGCTGTTTTATTTGACGTGTTTTTTATGCTACTGGAAGATTATTGTGAGTGTCTTTGTATGAATTTTTGTTTTTCTTGGAACTGACATAGTAGGTACCACATTCTACTCCAGTTTCCAAGCAGTGCCAATGGCACCGAGCTAGGAGAAAACGAAAATCAATACGTCACAAAAGAGAAGAATTCCCACCAATTCTCACACCTCAGATCGAATCGGGCGAAAGTGTTCTGCCCTCACTACCCATTAATGTGCATACAAGGACCGAACGCTGTACCTGCAAGAAACTATTCAATTCTATAGGTAGTTAAGGTAGACACCTCAATAGTGATTATGAATAATATTATCAGGTAATGAAAGACTGTGCAACCTAAACAATTGCCCTTTATTGATTAAGTTTTGGCAGGTCAAGATTTAGGAAGGGCTAAGAATAATGTTCCTTTACATGAGTGTCCTTTATGTTGCCCAAGGTAGTGCTGTGTATGTTGCAAGAGCATTCTTACACTAAAAGTTATACTTGCACAGGAAGGTTGTTCTATGTAAGGATTAATGATTTTGTCCTCATGAAAGTTTGAGATTTAAACTATTTTGGTAAGGTCGAAAGAACCCAAAGTAAAACGTCGGCATCTTTTAAGGTACTGCCAAAGATGCACAAAGACTTTCTTGTTACAAAATTTATGTTATTACACTTATTGAGTTTTTCAAAGAGTTGAAGCTACAGGTGCAGGAGTTGGAAATGTTTGATGATACCGTATATTCCGTTTTACAGACAGTTTGCAAGATTTCCTAAGCACCACTTTTTCGAGTCTTTATTTCTTTAAGAATTTAAATAAAAAGTCATTTTTCGTTCACATTACTCAGCAATATTATAGGTATAATCGTATTCTGCCAATCAATTAATAATATCCAGTTTTGGGTGCTATCCAATTGTAAAGCAAAAATCCATTAGCATGATTGAAATTTAAATAAACAATACAATTTAGGAAATAGGGGCCTTCAAGAGTTCGCAGCTTCCCGGGGAACGAGTTATTCGGAAAATGTAGCCCTGTGTTAATGGTTATATATATTCAATAATACGACCTTGAAAGCACAGACTATGACTGCGATTGCAACAACCTGTTTAAAAATATCGATGATTTTTATATAACAGCAATAGAATGGCTCTGGGCACTCCCCATAGCTATTGGAAGTGCGTTTCAGATGATAAAAATAAAAAAATAATCCTCCCCGGATTTATTATATAAATGATTTACATCTGCCCCCTTAACATTTTTCCGCTCAAGGTATCAAGAGTATGTAAGCTCCCCTCCATAAACTAGGCCATACGCCATACTCTACAAGCCTCTGACCCTCAGAAAAATTAATATGGGATTTTTTACACGCAGCCATAACGGCATGAAAAGTCTGGCAACAGTACTATTAGAACAGTGAGATCTAAAATCGCTAAGTGCCTGCTAGTGGCGACTAGTATACTGCCCAATTTTGAAACTCAGAAAAAAAACAGGAAAAATCAAATAAGTAAATAATGTTGTAAAATTTTGCCAAGAGAAAAGTCTGGTGAATCTGACCTTGATCTCATCGAGCAAGAATTTCGTAGTATATGCAGACTGAACTGACTGCTCAAAGCCGACATATTAATTAATATCTAAGACAAGGAGCATTATTTTAAAATATATACCCGGTGGATGAAACAGATTCGTTCGGAAGGATAATATATTGGTTGAGACATATGGAGGTCCCAAATAAAAGGAGTAAAACTTCAATATCAAATACATTCAACATGGGCAGAGAAAATACTAAACCCCAGAATCGGTTTTCAATCCTGAAGGTCCCAGCTTCGAACCCCACCGGCGGCGACCCATCGTTGTTTTCTGCATACAAGAATTCACGATAGAAAAGCCATTGGATGGTAATGTGGGTGGTTCGTAATCAACTTTAAATTGAAGGTCCACTTGCAGTCGTTGTCTTCCATTAGATGAAACTCTTATTCCGCGCCATGTTATACGGGTTACGGGAACTAGAGAGAGATAGAGAGTGAGAGACAGCGAGATAGAGTGAGGTAGGGCACTCAGAAAGCTTGCAGATGATCGTCAAAGTATATTTCAAAATATTTTATGACTCTGAAGGGCACCATTGGTTATACCAGTTGTAATAATTTCCTAATCAACTCAGCCAAGCTACTTTAATTATCAGTTTGGCTAAAATTTTATGTAATGGTAAATTTTTTTCATATTATCCATATGGCAATCTGAATTTCGACCAGTACAAAACTGTGAATTTGAATTCATGAAGGTGACTACAAATAATCAAGATCAACCAAAATTACGACAAAAATTTTAATATTTGTTGAGTTTAGCAAAACTAAAAGTTATAACTACTTTTAATTCGCTCTTAAGCTAATAAATAGTTTCTTATCTGGCCGAACCTAGGGTACAGAGTTCCTTCAATATTACTCAAAGCCGACGTTACTTAAGGATCTCTACTTGCACCATTCTTATATAGTCCTTACAAAAATAATTTAACAAATTTTGTATCTAACGCATCCATCCATATTTACTCTGATGATGTTCAGATATAACTTAGTGGACCGATTGGGCAAATTGAGGTTTGCAGGCAAGAGTTAAATGTGAACCTGTGCGAAGTTACAAAAAATAAAACAATGATTAATCTATTCAAACAAAAACGTTCTTCAAGTAATGGTCAAAGGATAGTTGCAACTGTGACTGGCGAGCCGTGCTGATGTTTAATCCCTTTTCATACTAAAGTGGCAGAAAATGCTCCAAATTTTAAGTAAACTCTGCTACTTTTGCCGCCCCAGGAACAAACTCAAAATAAACGACCTACGATAATAGGCGCATGTGAAAAGTTATTGGATATATGTACGTATATATGTAAGTAAAGTTCATACTTCACATCCCCATAGCAGTACGTATTATCTTTCGAAACGACATAGCTATGGAAATCCAGGTGGTTTCATAAGAGTCTAGGAAAATATACTTTGAAATGACAGATCTGAAAAATTCCCCACTGGAAAGTTAGCAAAAACGAGACGTGCTTATAGGTCTAAATCATAAAACACTCGATTTGTCAATTATTTACAACGGCAAAGCAAAGGTGAGCTTATTGTAAATGTGCTTTAAAATATTATAAATAAACCGGAACGTGTAGACAACTCTGTGCAGCTATATATATGCCATCAAATATATTTTTTAAAATTTGCAGCTTTTTCTTCAACATTCAGTTTAACTACAAAGAAATAATATAAAAAAGTGGATGTACCAGGCTTGAGTAAGAACCTTAAAAATAGCTTCAACGGGCTAAGACTGGTAGAATTGAAGAAAATATTTATTTATACGTCACTACCCAACAAAAGTTTGAGCAACTCAGAATGATGCAAGCTTTAAATATATTACATATATTTACTGCAAAATATTGCTTCTGATTTGGTTTTAAAACAGGATATTTTTGATTCTTTGTATTTATGAATTAAATTTTATATCATCTACTCTGCTAGCAATTTGCTTCACTTATCCCATACATAATACCCTTCTCAGAAAGCATTGAGAAATAAATTTCAAATTTCAATAACTTCAGTACACATCTCCATGCACAATGTATCCATCAAAAATGCTGTAACAAAGTGATACATGTGTCAACCAGAGTTTTTTTCATCGGGTTTTCCCACATTGATAAAATTCCATTTATTCCAAAGCATTTTTACAACAAACATTTCATTATAAATGGGATCAAATTTCTTTTCCGGTTAGCCGGATATTTCAGGGGATAGCAGAGTATGCAGATACGTATTTAGGGCAACCAATCATTTGAACAAATTTGTAGAAATTTTTCTTACTGGGTGGAACGGAGAAAATGATTAATATCCTCTGAATATTGATTAAATCTTGAAATAGAATTGATTCATTTAAGAAAAGGAAGAGATTTGAATCTATAATGAAGTGAAACTATATTGGTGTAGGTTCTTCTTAATATCCTTAAAACTTTAAAGATATTCTGATCTTTACTTACCTACACTTCTACTTGATTAATTCTAGCCTTTTTGACGGTTGATACTAGTTCCTTTTAAGGAGTAAAAATCGCCACTAAGTAAGTATCTTAAACAGTTTAAAATAAAAGCAAAAAAAGATCTTTAAAAATATATGAGCAAAAAGAAAAGGAAAACTTCTCTTTAATAAGAAGATTTCATACGTACATACCGATGATTTTGAAAATGTACATCATAAACTAAAGCTTTGTTTTATTTATTTAAAGGATGTGTATGTTTGCCTTTTGGTTTTTATAATTGTTTGCCTAAGTTAAATAAGCGCACACCGTAAATCATCATCAAATCATCAAAGAATGCCGGCTTCATTAGTTTTTAACTAAATAAAAAGAATTTTCCTTTTAACTCAGAGGGCGCAGCTTTTTGGCAGGAGTCAAGAAATAGTTGACCTTTTCACCAGTATATAACAATATATTATGGTGAATGAAGCTTCCAAACCAGCATGGCAAAAATTAAAATGCGCACACACACAACAATCAGGAATACACAGAAAATAGAGATCGTTTCAAAGAATCTTTAGTAAGCGTTAGGTCGCAAATAGGGCAAATATTCAAGGCCCTATAAATGCAATTTATAGGCTCATACATACCATAGTTATATCTAGACCACCATGAAGCTATACGGGGTATGCCTAAAAGAGTCCTTACCTGCGAGTGCACGAGAATCGATGTTAGAGTTTAAGAGCAGGCGAATAAATGCGTCGTACTTCCAAAGAGTGCATATTTAGCGACTGGAGGCGACCCACATATGGAGGAAGCCTGAGTGGACCATTCAACGGGACGTATATTAGTACGAGCCTAACAAAGCTACGCTGTAACTAGTTAATGCGTTTAGAATGAACAGCATAGCAAGGTGACCAAACCTGAGATGCATACTCGAGAATTAGTCTGGCCAAAGAAAAAACTAATTAAATTAAGGTCTTCCGATCTGTCTATGACCATAAGCAGTATAAAGCTATATGTATGTATAGTAAAAATTCTGGCTAAAATAGTTTAAGTTCATTTGCTCTAGTTTCTCTCTCACAGATAACATCACCGTTAATTTCTTTGTTGCTATTATTGCTATCTGTATCACTTTTATTGTTCACAACTCGAAATCGTTGTATTGCACATAAAAAGTACAGTTCTTTGTTGCTATTAGAGTGACAAATTTCAGTTTGGTTTCTTTTCTTGTAAAGTCTAACCAGTTAGTTGTTGTTAGCAATCCGAGCTGTTCAGACAAAATTTTACCGTGCATTTAATAAATGATAGAATTACAATCAAATAGTTGTGTTTTTATTTATACAAAAAACCGTGCATTAAACACGATCAAAAAACTCCCTTGACCACCGCTTTACATTAACAATACCAGAATTACTCTTGTAAATAATATAATTTATGTGCAGAGCGAAATCGATTTTTTTGTCAAGCATCAGACCAAGGAAAGTAATGGACTGCACGCGACGGATATTAGTTTCCGCAAATGTATAATCAAAGACGAGCTGATTGAGATTCCTAAAAAATTATATTAGTTCAAATTTTCGAAGTTAAGCTGCAGGTCACTAGAACCACACCAGTCTTCTAAGGTATTTAAATCATCCTTAATGCGATAAGAGGTATAACTGTTTCTAACGCAAGAGAAAATCTTCATATCGTCCGCATAGATTAAGACTTTGTAGTGCCTAGTCAGGGGGAAATATTGTCCATGGCGGTAATAAACAGCAGCGGACACAGATGGCTACCCTTCGATACACCTGATGAAATCTTAACGAGTCTAGATAAAATGTCACGGAAACTTATCAGATATGACCTGTCTTTTAGGTAAGAGCAAATACATTAAGGGGGGAAGTACATGAAGACGTTTTCAAAAATCGATTTTTTTTATTGTCTTAATCGATAAGTATATGCTCTAAAAATATAATTCCAAAAGCCTATCTCGAAAATTGTGAAAGATATACCACTTGAAAGTGGTCGGCGCCAATCCGGCCCAGAGCGCATGGGATCGAGGATCTCTGCTGCGCGCGTGATTCCGCTTACCGGATTTTTTTTCTGCTCTGGAATTTAGAGTGATGAATAAGACTTTGTTAAAGAGCGTTCCCGACGTTTTCAGTCCAAATACCGATTTTTCTGAGAATACCCCTCCCCTCTTACCTATTAGCGTCCGGTAAGTTATTTTTTCCTTCACCGCAAACTTTAAACGGCGTTTTCTCAAAACCATGTTTTTCATATTGGCGTAAAAGATTACAAAAAAACTAGTGAACCGATTTTCTTCATCCAGCACTCATTTTAAAGGTCATAAAAAACTACTCTAGATAGACTACGGACATAGCAAAAAAATCATTTTAAGACCATTTTTGACGCGAAAATAATCAAAATTTTTGCAAAAAAAGCCAACTTTTTTTTTCATGCCCGATTTTTATAGTTAATGTTCGAATTTCGAAAAGATCGTAGTCTATCTAGAATAAACAACCCCCTCGAGTATAAAAATGTTTGGTTTTTTGATTTCAGATGAAAATTGCGGCCAGGAGAATTTACGCCGATTTCGATGTCAGCCGCGACACGAGTTACGAAACCCACCAAAAGTTGATAAATTTTTTATTTTTCAAAATGTAAAAAATATTTTTTCTCTTCTTAAAACATTGCCCTAAATACATATAATATCGATTTCATGTGGACCTTTTTCATTTTCCCAAAAATAAATCCCAAAAAAGTCCTTTTTTTCGGCCCCTTCATGTACTTACCCCCTTAAGTCGTCGGTGAAGTAAGTGATAACATGTCGACCTACCAATCCGGAGGACTCAGGTTGGAATCCCACCGACTGCGACCCATGGTTGTTTTCTGCTAATAACATATTGTAACATGCACTGTAGTCTGGCAAAGGCTACATGATGTAAACGAAATCAAGTTGTGCAATGTGCATGTTCCGAATTTCGAAAACCAGGAAAACGTCAGATGCCGTATAAAATCAAGGCCGACTCGAATCTGTGGTGACTAGTCCTGTTTAAACTAAGTAGTTTAAACAGGAATGAGTAGCAGCCTATTGAGTCAGTTGTATTTTAACCAGTGAAGTGAAAAGTGTTAATTATTAAAATGAAACGTAATATTGTGAAGAAATATTGTCAAGGAAATTGTTAAACGAACTAATTAGGTGAAGAGAATAAACTTGTGAACATTTGTGATTAAAAATAATTATCTTAATTAATCCGTCGAGCCCCATTTACGTTACAATATTATGATAATAAGGCATTCGGAAATAATTTTTATATATTAAACAAGTGCTTTTAAACCAACCAATTATCCTTCCGAAATTTGCTTAATATAAAGTAAATTTAACAGAATTTTAGTTATAGCAATAAAAAAGAGCAGAAAAATACCTAACTGCGCCACAGCCGATCGCTTATCATGAAAGGAGAAAGAATACTAACCCGCCAGGTAGACCATCTCGGCTTAGAGACTATCTATATATGCGCTGTACAGGGTGTTTCACATAAGGTGTTCCAAAATAAGTGGGGCGATAGACCACACCTAGCAAACAGGCAATTGTAAGGCATGGTGGAGGGGGTTCATATTGTGGAAAATTTTGAAAAGGTCATTTCTTTTTGGCGTTTATATGATGTCGCTGCGCTGAGAAGATTAAATAATAAAAATAAACTAGTGCTGTGCATTCCATGAAAATTGAAAATTTATGAATCACCCTGTTACTCCCAAACGGTCGATATTGCTCACTGCCATACAATTTTTTGTTTTGTTAGGTGATATCTATTATCCCAGTAAATTTTAATTAGCAGCTCTTTTCCTGGAATAAGAAAGGCCCTGTAACCAGCTTATCCTAAAACCAAAACCTTCCTGCACACACGAAACGTCTTGACGCCCCCAGGAAGTTAAGTGACTGGTGTTATTTAAAAAAAAAATAGAAACTGATTGTCTTTTCTGGAGAAGCGTAAATTTTGGGGCTGCCGGAAGACCTAGAACCAAACTAAAAGATCTAGAGTATGCGGGAGCACAAGTTAAATTCAAATTATACTTATCTAATTTGTAAAAGTAAAAAAAAATTCTTCCCAACCAAAACAAGTTGCCACTTCTATTCATCGATTGCACAAGTAAATTAATAAATGTAAATATGTGAACAATAACTAAATCACACAAACTGCACAAAAATATATTTATGTAGATACTTTCATTTGTAGGTAAGACATTTTATAATATGAAATTCAATCAAGCTCTTGGGAATTCATCAGAAAAATTGAGGCTTTGCTCATATAGAATCGCAAGTCAGATAATAATTTGTATTGGGAGACAAAATATTTTTTCCTACATTTCTGAGAAAAACATAGTAAAAACTTTAATATTAGTAGATCTTATTGTCTCTTAAAACGTCGGCATCTAAAGAAATAGGTTCTCCGACGTTATTAAATTAGGTGCAATAGAAGCTCGAAGGCCTAACTTCAAAAATAGATAAATCCGCCACTGGCATACGGTTTACCGCCTTGTCAGAGTATACGGCGGTTTACCCAGGGGGAAAGTACACTTAGTTCATAATGGCTCATTGTGATACCACATTGGAGCTACATTATCATCCCTATCAAAGATACCTACAACCATTTCGAGCTGCTGATGAGCCGAATTAGGTCTTTGACATCTGCGGTCCTTGTTCGCCTAACTCTTTAGAAAAGCGGAAGCCTAAATACCGGCTCTTTTGGGTAGCTAGAGCCGGGTAGTTGCAGAGGAAATGATGGATGGTTTCCTCTTTTTCCTTACCTTTGCAACTGTTACAAAAGTCATTTGAGGGCGTGCCGAATCAGTCTACCTGTAAGGCAATGATTCAAAATAAAAATCACGACAACGCTTCTTTCGTTTGAGCGAGATGAGCTCTATTGCCCGTTTTAGGTTATGGGTTGGCCAGATCTGTCTCGTGATTAGGCAGGTATGTTCTCTTTGCCATTTATCATTAGCAGTCTTGAAGAATGCTTGTCTAATTTTCAGCTTGCATGTGGCAATCGGCTTACGAAGCTGGAGAGTTACATCCGAGTCTAGTAGATTAGTGCCGATTTTCATTATCTCTCCGACTTTACAGTTAATCGAAGTGTAACGTTTTGCGTACATTAAGACGGACAGATATATCATTCAGAGTTGAGCCGCTTATTTTGGCAGTATTAGAAATTGTGTAGACCCCCGTAAGGGATTTGGTAGCAGCCTGATTTTCTATAAAGGTAAAGATGACAAATAACGACAACCTATTGCTAACTTTATAGCCATGATATCTGCTTGCAAAACTCTACAGTTATCTGGAAAACAAAACGAAATGCTTCCAATACCTGCACCCACTTTACCTTCCAGTTTAGAGCAGTGATTGTAAAGATGTACTAATTGGGCCCACTGAGGGGCGTCGTCCTCTAATTTTTGCCTGATACGAATAGTCCAGGTGTCGAAAGAAGGCGGTCGATATTATTTGTATTACTACCGTCCAGAATTTTTAAATGTCCGTAGCCGATACACGTCTATGTCTAGACTTAATTTTAGGGCCAAGGGGGCTTTAGAGGGCGTAGACCTCGATTGATGCCATCTTCTGTAGTGCTGTCATCTTCTGAACTTTCTCCAGTGCTTCGTGCTGACTCTGCACAGGTCACCAGACGACCACCCCGTCTGTAAGAATAGCCATCCCATCTTTTACAGATTGCCTTTTTACATAAGTAGAGCGCTGCCTTCGCTTTACGAACGGTTTATGGAAGGTTTGGTTTTTCCTATCCAGAACAGGTTGAGATATTTAACTTGCTCACTTATTTTTAATCTGACCCCATTTAGAGTTGGGCAGTTGTTTCCATTAGAAGATTATCAACTCTGCTTGGTCTGGTTTTATATCCAGACCACATTTGATGCTCAGGAAGATTGTGTCGAAGGGGGCAACATGCCCCAAGATATTATAATGTTTGCCTGAGGGCCAGATTCCACACAAGCGATGAGGAGATCTCTCCTGGTAGTGTGCCTCTTGTGGTATGGTTGATCCCGCTCAGCTGGAGTTTACGTCCTTGATTTTGAGCATAAGATCTATAAGCTCAATGAGAGAACTGTCCAAATCCTGTTACCACAAAGATTCTGTTATTACCACTGGTACAGTCGGATAAGTTTGAGATGAGTTTGCAATGAGGGATTTAATATAGCACAATATGGAGAGAGGGGTAGTAACAGAAAACGGGAGGTCTGGAGTATAATTAACTTTCAACCTAGTTAAAAAAAAACTACCAAATTAAGTAATTCTAGACGCTTTCATGACGACTGTACAGAATCCCGATCTCTATCTAAAATTGCCAGTAAAATTTAGAGGCAGAACGAGCAAATCTACTAAATAACGCTGTACGCACATGTGTGTATTAAAAAACCAAACCAAACGTCAATTTTTGAAAGTTGTACCTATGAAAATTTTCGTTCTTTGCCGAAGCCGAATGAATGACTAATGTTCGTCATGTTCGCTATCTGTGCTGGAGAGAGAATACGTTAACAAAATCAGTCGAAAGACGACGGATGCTACCTTACTTTTTTGTGCGAATTTAAAGTTTATTTTAAGATTTTATTTTGGTGAATAATTTAATTGATCAATAATTCAATAATTGTTATACATTACGTATCACTCGAAAGAAGGTAAGTAAATGGTGCTTTTTTAGTGATAGAAATTTTGATAAGTAACACTGTTACTTGTCATACCACAGCCCACTCTAGATCCAAGCCCGGAAATTGTGACAACCATGGCCATTCGATCTTAATTTTTGTACTTTTCTTCTACCTTAGATTAATACACCTTTCTAACCAAAATCAAAAATTATGATGTCATTGACGCATTACAAGCTCAATACTTCAACAAAACAAACAGAAGAGAGAATCTGACATTTAAGGTTTACTTTAAAAGCAGTTGCACCTAGGTAAGGACATGTGTTAGGTTAAATGAAAGAGTATTTTTAGAGATATAACAGTTTAATAGTGTATTTTGGCAGGAAAATACTAAAAATTAAAATTTATCAATTATTATCAATTTAGCGTCACAAAACTAAAACGATTCGAGTAAGAAAGGTGGTTGAGCATTTATTGCAAAGTACTTACTGTAAGCAATTATTTGGTATGACAATAAACGAGAGAGGATTAAAAATCACAGAACCCCTCCTGCCCCCGAAACGGAATTTTCTTCACTATTTCCGTAAGGTTATTGTTTAATTTTTTTACATATCTCGAACCCAGCTATCGATTGGTGCGATGGAAAAAGGTGGTTTCCATTTTAAAAAAAAGGGGGGGGGGCTTTAAGAGGCCCCTTTTTGCTTCCTCAGCTACTCCCCTCCGCCGAATAACTGAACAACTTTTGTCTAAAACATTTTTTTATGATGGAAATTACTCCAGTTTCCAATTTCGAGATTTTCAATTTTTCGAGTTATTTTGCTGTTCAAGATTTTGTTCCTCGAGATATCGTTGTTTTCCCATTTCAAACACTACCTTGCACAGTTTTCCAAATGTCTCGAAACATATCTCCTTTTTCGTCCTCTCTTCACAGATCACGAATTCAAACGCAGTCTTTACCACACCAATTTCTAAGGATAATGTTACTTTAATTGTTTTCAATGGCACTATAGATGTGATAAGACCCAAAAGTGATAAAGTTTACCTTGAAGGCGCTTGTAAGAGGAAGTATCTAGTTATTATACTATTCTTAGAAAATGTAAGGCCCAAATTATACGTTCAGAAAGGCCCCCATGCAAGGCTTTGATTTCTTAAACCACTTGTTCGAAATGCAAATTTATTTGCCGTAATCTGCTCAAGTATTGATTCCCATCAGGAAGTTATGGGCTGGGTATGGGCCGTACAATTTACGAACACTCCAGTTTTCCTGGAAAAAACTTGCAACTGTGAAAATACCAAAAGGAATTGGAGTACTTTCCTAGATTTATACGAAATTAAGTAAATTTCGTATGCACTGCCGCTAGTGATACAATCGCGCAACGGCGGCGGCGGAATAGTAATTAATATTCTTTCATTTTGCTCCGGTGATATATTTCCGGTCTAGGTTATAAGTTTTTACGGGCCATGAAAAAATTTTCTGCCGTTTTCTCAGCTTATAAAAAACGGATGCGGAGGAGCTTCGCATCGTCCTGGAAGCAGAACAGTCAGCCAAGACGAATGAGGCAAATGGTGGCGGGAAGCGGAATTTCGGCTTGAATTTAATAGTCTTTATAAAAAGTTTAGTAGAAGCGCGCTCTTTTCAAATATACATATTCACGGCCATAAAAAACAAGCCCAGGCAGCAGCGCTATACATCTCAGTGCCATGTCCCGTCCCGAATCCCGATTTTTGGGTAGGTGACACACACCACTTTGTGGGGCGTACATATATCATACCTACACGACGTGGGGATGATAAAAAATGTTTTTTATCTGCCTAAGCCCTTTTCCTGAGGATCAGCATTGCTCGAAGGGAATTTTGGACCAGGCTCTTGTGAATTTGTTATTTATGTCCGAACGAGGTAAATGGTCAGGAACCCAGCATTGGGTAAGGGCAAGTTAACAGCCAACCAAAAGAGTAGCGAGGTAGACATTCAGAATGGCATACAAGCAGACAACATCCATCGGACAAGTGAGCATCGTTCGAGAAATAAGGGTTGAATAGTTTATTGATGGATGTAAAGAGGTTTTAATGGGCCTGTGAATAGAACTCCAAGCATGCATGAGAACTTCAGAGGAGGCACTGGACTAAATTTATTATTATTAAGTTTTCACGTGTGCGGCCATCATATGTGAATCGGTACACTCGGTCACTTTCAAATAGAATGCGAACGTCCTTATGGAAAAGAACGCCAATTTGCTGAAAGAGCACGATGACAACAACTGCTCCTTAAATTCGCTTCATAGACCTGAATACAGCTTTCCTTGCATGATTACCCAAAGAGGGCTACAAATCAGAATAAAAGCGTATTCAGCCTAAAATAAGAATGGCACAAACCCAGACCGTCCTGTCGTAACATTTAAATTGAAATCCATTCACACGTTGTGGAAATCTTTACGTGGAGGAAGTTAAAAGCACCCCCAAAATCCCAGACAAGTGATAGCTTCGTAGGGAAAAATAGCGACCGAAAATCAAGATGAAATGTTTCTCGAGGAGTGGGTTGAGAACTGCTGTAAAAAGAGCATATAATCTCTAGAGGGGGTTGTATCTTGTACAGTGCTGTGAAATGGGCTCGAATTAAATAATTCTTGTCGAGTAAGGAGTAACTGCATGACGATCACTTTTGTGCCCTTTGTAAATTCCCACTTTTGAAAAGAATGGGCCACTGAAGACATTTAAATACTTTAATTTTTTTTGTATTTTTTATTTAATATTTTTAGGTAAAGTTTATTCTACTAAAAACATTAAAAATGTAAATTTGGAATGGTGGATTAAGGTTTTTTAAACTAAGGACAATAAAGCGAAGTCATGATCGAATCTCTTACGAGGTCTTTAAAAACGCCACAGAATTGTCTTATAAAAGGCGTGTTTCACTCTGATATTTTGAATAAAGGAAATGTATCAAATGACATCAAGCAGAAGATTTCCAAAATCCAGAAAACTATCGAGGGGTTTCGTACCTTAATATTACTAACTAAGATTTTACGGGTATAATCTTGATGAGAATAGACACATTCGTCAGAATAGATCTATTGAGTGAAGCTAAAGATGGCTATTCTACGATTGATCAGGTTTTAATTCTTTTAAATTTTATTGATATTTGTATACAGCCTTTGGATTGAGTTAATAGTAGAACGGTGCATATATCAACAAAAGTTATTAACGTCATATATACTAAAGCAACAGCCTTGGTATGGAACGGAAAACAACTAACAAATTCCTTTGTAACCAAATCTATTGTCCGGCAGGGATGACTTTAAAGCCTGCTACTCTTTTCTTTATTAATTATTTGATTATAAATTTCTTATTCGATCGACTATCTACCAGGAGGAATGCAGATGAAAAAAGCCTTTTTAAAAGCCCTTGTTTATCGCGTGAAATGTAAACCTAAGGGCTTTTAAAAAGGCTTTATTATTTAATTATTAATTTATTTAATTAATTTCATTGAAAAGTGTTAACAATAAATGGGTGCAACTATACTTGGAAATAATGGAGTTCCACTTGGTGCTAAATATAATGTTGTGATGGCTAATATTTTATAGAGCTTAGGTATAGGGCATCAAACCTAATGAGCAAGTGAAAAAGCTGTTACTATACTTTATTAAAATATATTTTATGCTCCAACGCAGAGTTTCAAGTTCGAATCCCACCAGCGGCGACCCACGGTTGTTTTCTGTTGATAACAGATCACGATAAAAAGTCCATATGCGGAGCAAATGTCACTTAAATTGTAGGTATACTTACAATCGTTTTCTCGAATTGGTGAAGTTCTTCTTTCGCCCCATGCCCACTACTTGTGGGGCATGAACTACGGGAACTAGACAGAGATGATAACTGTTGAGTACACCAGACCTATTTTAGCATTGATCACACTGCAGTTTACCTCAAGATACATTTGTATTAGATAATAATTGAAGCAGTCGACCTGAATATGAGAGAAGAATTTAAGAGTAGACTCTCAAACGAGATTTATATACTTCGAATTATACAGAGTTTTTATGAAAACAACAACGACTTGCTTCCTTTGAAATGTCCATAAAAAATCTCCAACTCTCTTTTATTTCCCCAAAAACATTGTATTCCTATTTTCAAGCGCAGATTTCTTTAGACATACTTTGCGTTATCTATATCTATATCGTGAATCAAAAGGTTGGTTTCTAATATTTGGATATTATGTCCTAATAAAAATCTAAGTTTTTGACTTAGACGAATATACCCTCGCATCGCCAAGACTAACTCGACTAGAGGTAGGATTTTACTTGGTCCACTTCGCTCGAGAAACTGAATTACTGCCATCTGAGGAGCTGAAACCACTGCGAAAGTTTTGCAGAAGGTGGATCAAGCAGTTTGTAATTGGAAAACTTGATAAGAGTAAATTCCTCAGAGGTACGTACTGACAGGCCCTTTTAGAACGAAAATCTCCATTATTGCGCTTCAAATCGTATTAAAATCCTTTCAAATAATATCTTTGCTGCGGCTAGAGTAAGATGGACTATTAGCCCATTTAAAGCATATAAATCCTCTAACGACGATAAAGTATGTCCTGCGCTAGTAAGAGTTAGTGGAAGTAGGCGATCACCTGCAAAACCTACAAAATATCGCCCTATTTGCCTCACTTCTATTCAAAGCAATGGAAAAAGTCATTGAGTATCATTTAAGATGTGGGATCCTAAAGACAAAACCATTGGATAAATATTAACATATTAGGAAGCGTAATCGGCAATCGCAATCCCAAACGATCAGGTCAATACACTAAAAATAGCACTTGTGGACAGATGCATAGCCACTTATGCATAATATATATTGAGGGTGCTTTCGACAACACCACTTTTGACACCATTGGCGAATCGTGTGTCAAAAGGGAGTAAGACCTTCGACGATAAAATGGATGGAAGAAAGACTTAGCTGCCGCAAAGTTACCGATAATATAAGAGAGGAATCCGTTACCATAGCGGCCACCAAGGGATGCCCACAGGGCGGGATTCTTTCCGCGTCCTACTATGTTTATTAAACCCCTACATAAGCTAAAAAATGCCGGCTTTAAAAACCTAGGATATACATATAGTAATAGTAATGATAAGACAAGAACAGCACGATTTGAAAATCTCTGAATATCGGAAAATGCCCTGTATTCGCAGAAAACTGATGCAAAAAGGAAGGTTTTTGGGCGAACTCTTAAAAAGAAACTATAGTTTCCTTCACAAGAAAGAAAAAGTTATAGACTCCTGCAAGAGAAAATTAGCCGATCATGAAAGCATACTAAATGAATTCATAGACGTTCTAGCAGGTGATGAAAGAAGATGTGGCACTCAAGAAACTATATATTAGAAAGCGGCACCCTTATAATGTATACCAACGATGGCAAAACTGTGGTGCAGTGCAGAAATAAAGGAGGCAAAACTCAAAGTACAAAAAGTGGGGTATTCAATAAGGCAACTGTCTCAGTGTAAAGCTTTCTTCCTCACAGTATTTCTAGTTATTAAAGATTTTCGCATAATGGAGGGAAAATTTCATAGTTAATCTGATGGAAATATTCGCATATTAGAGGCTGTCGGTCAGTCGAGTCTTTATTTATTTATTCATTAATTTATTTATTCATTTACAATATTTGATCAATGTGCTGATTACTACAAAAAATAACTAAACAATAAACTAAATAAAAAAACTAAATAAAAACACTATAACAAATCATATAAACAAAGAACAAGAAGATAATTCGCAAAATATAAATTCAGAAACCAAAAGTGCTAAAGTGAATAAAAAGCAAATAAAAAGTAAAAAGCACAACAAAAACCAAAAAGTAACCTCAACAAAGCTGACTTCTCACATGATTACGCGATAGATGAAAATCAATACATTAAAAGCGGAATTAAAAAATCCCGACATCGACGTTATAGGTTCATTTAATCCATAATAAGTACGACGAAAAGGTAACCGAAGAAAGTCGTGATTCCTCAGGGAGCGAGCTGGAACCGATATGCCAAAACGACCCAAGAGAACAGAAGAATCAATGGACCCACGAATGCAGTCGAAAGCAAAAAGGATCCCGGCGTTACGGCGTCTCTTTTCAAGTGTGTCCAAGTGCAGGAGTTTAAGTCTATCAACATAAGGAGGAAGGCCTCGAAGGGCAAACCTAACAAACCTCCGTTGAACAGCTTCAATGCGATGCGGTGACCAAATTGGAGAGGCATATTCCAGAATAGGCCGGAAAAAAGTGCAATATAAGAGCTTTGTAATGTAAGGGTCATTAAATTCCCTTGACCACCTCTTCACGAAACCAAGAGTCATATTAGCCTTGTTGACTATGACATCAAAATGATCCTGGAAAGAAAATTGAGAATTGAGCCGAACACCCACGTCCTTAGTCTTAGTAACTCTTGTTAAAGGACAACCCTCTATGGTTAAGTTATATTGAAATGGAGACCTTTTTCTTGAGAAAGACATGTACACTTGCTAATTTTTAGGGGAAGGTCGTTAATGGAACACCAATTCTGAAAGGCGTCCAAGTCAGAATTTAAGAGTAGGCAATCGGCATTGTCAGACACAGTGCGAAATATCTTAGCGTCGTCGGCATAACAAAGAATATTTGAGTAAGACAGTATCGAAGATACATCATTGATATAAATTATAAATAAGAATGGGCCAAGGTGGGAGCCCTGCGGTACACCGGAAGTGTTGAAAATTGCATCAGAGAGCTTCACGAAAAGAAACCCTCTGAGTGAATTCAGACAAGTACCAAGAACCCAAGAAGGGAGAGTTTGAGAATTAGAATTCTATGATTTATTCTATCGAAAGCTTTGCTGAAATCTGTAAAAATACAGTCAACTTGCTTACCACCTTCAATTGCAGAAATACAGAAGTTTGAATTTGAAATTCCAATAAATTGGTGGTAGTTGACTTACCCCTAATGAAGCCATGTTGAAACGGCTGCAAAAACGGCTTGCAGTAGAAGTATAGAACATCGCAAATAAGTGCCTCAAAAATCTTGGATATACAACAAAAATTAGCAATTGGTCTATAGTTCGAGATTTCACATTTATCACCTTTTTTGTGAAGGGGAATAATTAATGAGATTTTGCAAGCTTTCGGAAAAACACCGCAACGAGTTGAGAGATTAAATAAATAACACAAAATAGGAGCAAGAACGGAACCACATCTTTTCACGAGTGAGGCAGGGATACCGTCAGGACCAATTGAAAAACTATCAGTCAAGGTAGAGATTTTCTTCGTAACTTCGTCAAGTAAAATGTCTTTGGATTCGAGAGAAGTCGGTGTAAACCTCGAAAATGGGTAAAATCCTTAAAGCTAATATCACAGATATCATCCAAGAACGCAGTTTTAAAAAAATCGGCAAAAAGGTTTGCTATCGTCAAGGGCTCATTACTTTCGCTGCCTCCGAAAGACAAAGAAGATGGATAGCCATCAGAATTGCGCTTCAAGTTCACGAACCTCCAAAATCGCTTAGGATCGACTCGTAGGGACGCTTTCATTCTATTAATATAATTATTATGAGAAGACACTAAGTCAGATAAAAATTGACTGTGTAAATTGGAATAAGTTAAGTAGTCAGCGTCTTGTCTAGGCCTATTATCTCATCTCTATTTAGTCTAGTTTTTATATAATCAAATTACCAAAAACTTGATCCAAAACCACTCTACCTAGCGAAAATTTTTAGGATTTCGTGGCCAACTAACTAGGATCCGTCTGTCTGTATGTGACAGCCCTTCCAGCCTCTAATTTTTAACCCTATCGAAAAGGTATAAAGACGTAAAGTAATGACCCAAACACAGAAAAAAAGAGATTTTTTAAAACAAAAAATATTTAACACCTTCCCACACACTAAAATGTAGGTAAATCCGAAATAATATTCAGCTACAAACATTGAGCACCCTTCACCAGCAGCATCCTTAACTTTAGATAGGTCTCTTAAAATGCAACAAAAAAATGTTCTGGGATGGATATTAATAGAATTTTAACCGTGCTGTGGCGAGATATTCTCTATCATAGAAGTTATCAACGCGTCTATCATAGAAGTTATCAACCCGTCTATGGCTTAATTCAAGGAGCTCTCCTAATCCTTTTTACTCGTTTTTAACATTTTAATGTAAATTTCTAATGGAAAGTAGTTACGTTCTACTGCTCTTATACATTATTCCTCATTTGCCTATAAATTCTAAAATTTTATATTTCCGGAGGGAGCAGTAAAGTTTCCGAAATCGTATGTGGGAAACTAATTTGACTTCAGGCAAAGTGATGTAAATTGATGTGTTCTTTGTTGTGTAGCGAGGTAAAATACAATGGAATCATTCAATTCTCCGAAAGCGTGATTACAGAAATTTCCTTAAATTGAAAATTTATTCACTTGTACGAGTATATGTTGCCCTCAAAACCTGAATTTAATCAAAAGTGCATGTAATTGACTTGTAAATTGAATATTATTAAATAAAATGGAAATTTTGGAATGAAATTCCAATTTATTACTAATCATATACTGTGCCCTACAGAGAATATACTAATTTTACAGTTTCGTTACTTAAAGAACAAATGTAAGTATTTGTTCTTATCTAAGCATAAAGCAACAAATCAAATCAGTGGTCGAACAAGGTTATGATATCAATTGATTTATTTGACGTAAATAAGAAAAAAAATAGAAGTCAAACAAATATTGAATTTCCTGTCCCCTCTCCTTTTTAAAAATCATTAGCAAATGTTTTAAAGCCATCAAGCCGAAAAATTAAAAAAAATCTATTTTATTTATGACGCGACGAATTTTTTAAAAAGAGTTTGATATGAGATAGTGATAACGAGTGCGGATAAGAGTAATACCACAGTGATTTTATTTAAAGAGGTTCGTTAGAAAAATAATACAAAATCCCACTTTAACCCTAAACTATAGTTACGTTTTTCATAAACGTACCCCGGTGTTCCATACACATATGGCGTTTGCCATATTACTCTTTCCTTTTTATAACTGTAGAAAGATAATATTCTGTTTTGTTTATCAGGGTTTGTTTACAGGTTCATTTGGCACAGTATCACCCAAAATACTATCAATGTTCCTTTTTAGGCATAGACTCAAATTTTTCGGATACTAATGTCAACATGAATAACCTAAGAGTTGACCATCTACATATTTAGCATACCGTAGAAGTAGCATAATGGCCATCTTTGTGTTTATCTGCTATATATGTTATGACACATTTGATAAAACGTTTCTACGGCACCCTAGGTTGAGTTATAAAACTCTATGACATCTGGTTTACCAGATGGAGTCAAAGTACCATTTCCATGGGTAGTAGACAGCAGAAGAACATTTATCATAGTAAAACATTGATGATCTTGTAGGCCTTTGTTGCAATAATTATGAAGGAATCTCGCGCTTGTTCGATCTAATTGTCTCTACAGTTGTCATTTTGTGTGGTTCCTGCAATAGTTCGTTTACTATTGGCCCTAATGTAAACCAGTTGTTCATATATTTCGGTTACTGCCCTGAAGAGTTTCCTTAAGTCGCTTCACAAAGATAGATGCTAGTGGTTCTCCATTTGTGTTTGTTCTTTTTCTAAATACGGTATTGCATCTACCGTATAATTAGAGTCACAGAGGACTACTGTTTTTATCGCGTACTTATCGGGATACGATTAAAAACGGAAATCGTCCTCAAAATCCTAGCAGTTCCTCATCCACCGTCACAAACGAATCAGGTTTGTAACTATCTCGGAATACAGCAATAAACATTTCCTAAATTTCTATTATTGGTGCGAATTTATCTATTCTTCTCGGATCGGTTTATCGTCGAATCTCAAGTAGTTCAATAAAATATCAAATCAATCTTTACACGTAACTGAACTGAACTGAACTGAAGAAACGAACAACTTGAATTGATCTAGTCGAGTTACTGCATTTTTTGCATCGTTTTTAAGTCCTTGAATAATGTGAACAATGTTTCTCGCTTGGGCTCTGGACTTCTAGAGCGCTAGGTTGACAAGATGTTGTTGACCATTTGTGAATATTTTTGCCTCTCAGATTTCGAGCCGGTGGTATCATTATTTGAGCTGCTGGCTGGTTTTCATGTTGGATTGGTTGGGATACATCGTGTACAGGCTGCTCATCATCTGATGAATCAGAAAACATTATACAACTCCGCCGACTTTCAATCTCGAAAGCGTCCTCTACTTCACTGATCGAACCATGTGGAGGAAGATCAACTTCATTTTCTGAACCGAAATCAAACAATATTTGAATATCGCACTGACAACGGACAAAAGCAACTACAACTTTGGTTATAAGCAAAATATGTTGCATGTACCAAAATAACAAATAGTTAAAAACGATACCAGTCGCTACAGAAAAATGTTACCCATTTATAAACATACGTATGTATCTCAGGCACCTCGAGCTACGTATCTATACATAGAAACTTTATATTTCTTCGACATTTCTTAACGAAAACCTGGTTGAACAAAGGTGCATATTTTTGACAATGTGGGTTCCAAGTTTTCAGTAGATATTGAAATGAGTGGAGCTTATTTGTGTTAAGCTGTCCTTTTTTTCTAAATGGATCTACTTTATGATAGTTTATATTCTGTCAAATATAGTCTGTGAAACTTACGAGATATGCTCCACTTTAATTAAAACACAAGCTGCTAAATTTCCTCTATCTGGCGAGCTGTTTATTTTCGAAGATTTTAACCTTTCCTGTATCTCATAGAAGGCTAGTGATAGTGATGAGTGCTTTCTTCCATATAATGCAGCGTCAGCATCGGAATTTTGGGTAATAGATGGCCTGGCATCCTTGGGTTTACAGCAGATTAATGGTACTTGCAATCACAATGGGCATGTGCTGGACATGATTTAAACTTCTGACCACAGTAATTGTAGCCTGATCAGGTGCGATATACCTTTGGTGAAAGAGGATCTTCATCACCTATCACTTTTGTTATTTTATTCGTGTGATTCTAAAACATTTGACAAATATTGTGTAAATAGTAAATTTTATTTTCATAAAACTTATTTTGACATTCTCAATAGTCACTTGGGTACCTTTGATTGGAGATTAATTTTAAATTCTATTATTATTGACATAGCTCTTGATCGATTTTATGCAATACATTTTAGCGGTTTTCTTTTATCAGTCCCGGTTAAGATGTGTTGGGCGTCAAATGCAGGAACGCCTTCTTAGTACGACAATGGCATTCGACGAGTAAAGAACTGGAAAAGTAAATCATGGAAAAGGTACGCGTTGATAAAATCTTCCGACAACTAGTTATCTTTAATCTAATTTTCGGAGGCTCTTTGAGCATTTCAGCACTAATGCTTGTAGTATCTGTCACAGATTTTCAACTTGTTTGCGGATTTTTTTCTTGAAGTACATGATCAGGACAATCTTCAGATTGATATTGCCTGTTTCGATTACTTGGCCAAATATTCTGCTACTACTCTTTACTGCATCTGATTTAGTATTAAGTAAGGATTCCGTGATAACTTCCATTTTAGAACTTGATGGGTATTCCTAGAGCTAATGGCGCTCCTTCGATTATACTTAAGCGTTGTCTTAACATTTCATCACCGGTCCTTTGTTATTTATTCAACTTATCTTTATGTGCTGTGTTTCCGGATGTTCGGAAAAAATTTTATTTGATACCTCTTCATAAAAATTGAAAGATGTTACAAGTTCGTCAAGATCGACAGCGCGAAAAGTAAAAAAGTTTGATAGAGTTACGAACCACAAAAGTACTGAATGCGGAATGACTTGCAGCTGCAGCTACTGAAGGTAAATATAGTTTGCGGAGAGGAAAAAAGTATTAAAATCGTCGGGTAGAAGAATGCATGAAATTTGGTACTTGCCAAATACTCCGGTCTGCCACAAATTACGCCATAATATACTGGAGTCCAGATCTGTGATCAGTTTGGTGCTAAAGTAAGTGTTGTTTGGAATATCTAAACGCCATATTAGTCCTGTTGTGTGCGAATTGGTATAGCAATCTTGCCGCCTCCGTGAACAGCCATCTTAATAATAAGTTTCGATGTAAAAAAATTGTAAAGGTCCAACCCTCCCCCACCACCCAGCCTTAACTTATTGTGTCTAAAGCTAGGGTATGAAAACGTGACTACGACTAATTTCGTAACTTTTTGGCGGATTTGGATAATTCCGTTTCCTGTCTAAACCTTTGTAGACTTAAATCAACGAACTATTCCACCGCATTGTCCCAAAAAATCTAATACGTTGACCAAAAATAGCAATTAGCGAAGAATGGCCATAAGAGCTGTAGCAAAGATCACATGGTACATCTGGAGAGCTAAGAATGGGTATGAGTTGGTCAAATACTAGACCCAGAACAAATTATAAACCGAGTTAATACAGCTTATTATGCAACATTTCAGAATTGTATTCTCGTTAAGAAAAAGCATCAAAAGAAGTGTAAGACGTGAAAAGGGCAATAATGACAACGCGATAGTAGAAGAGGCAGAAGATGCAGCCTACCATTTGACAATTTGATAGCCAAAAAATTATGAAAGGGTTACTCTATGGCAGGGTGCGAAGTGTGAATCTTACGAATCTACGTTGAACAGCTCTAAGTGATTAATATGTACTACATAGAAAGCTGACCAAACAATAAGGGAACTCATTAGACTATCTCTTCACCAAACCTAGGGTCACGTTAGCCTTGCTTATGATACTGTCAATTTGATAATCCAACGAAAAACAAGTGTTAAATAATATGCACAAATCTGTAGTTTTGTTAAGTAGGGTTAATGCGCTGCTGTCATTGCTAAAGTTAAAAACAAGAAGGTTATTATTATTACATGCAAAAGACATTATGGTACCCTTAGAATGTTTAAAAGAATATGATTGAGAAAACTAGATAGATAAAAGGCGTCTAAGTCAGAATTTAACAAGGCGCAGTCATAGTCAATAGTCATCCTTAAAGAGACCGAAAATCTTGGCGACGTCGGCTTAAAAGAGAATTCTCGAGTTAGATAGAACGTTCTGAAGATAAATATTAAAAAGTATGGGGCCGAGATGGCGGCCTTGAGGTACATCTGACGTATTACTTTTTGAATTAGAAAGGATACCGCGAATTAAAACACATTGGGTACAATCAGATAAGTAAGATGATCACCAGTTAATAAATAACTGGTGGAAAAACCCAAATGAGGAATTTCATAGTAAATTGTATCGAATGCTTTACTTTCGGTGAAAATGTAGTCGACCAATCTCGCAGATAAACAATAATTGAACAATTCTAGTAGATTGCTCGTAATCGAATTACTTTTCCTAAAGCCGTGCTGAAGAGAGCCCAGAAAAGATTCGGAATGGAAATAAAGAACATCGCCAACCAAGACTTACCTCTCTTATATAAAAGAATAATCACAGAAAGATTTCAGGGTATTGAAAAGACATTTCAAAGAATTGATAAGTTAAATAAATAACAGGGAATGGGAACAAGAGACGTGCTGAAATTTATTAAAAAGGTGGCAAGAATGTCATCTCGATTGCTCGAGAGACTATTAGCCAAAGTTGGAAAATACTTTAAGATGGCAGCGTCATCAGATATTAGGTTCTTGACTTCAGGTCCTTGGTTTTGATCGCCGGAAGGCTTGTCAAATGAGTAAAATGCTTAAGACTTATCACGAAGTTAGAATCCAAGAACGCAGTCTTTAAAAAGTTACCAAAGAGATTGGCAACGAAGAAAGGATCGCTACTTTCCCTGTCACGAAGACAAATTGAAGAGGGATTACCATCATATTTATGTTTTGCGATAACGAAATTCCAGAACTGTTCAGGATATACGCGCAGTTTTGCCTCATTTTTACTAAATAATTATTATGAGAAGCATTTAAGCCCAAAATAAATTGATTGCGCCAGTCAGAAGGTTATAATGAAAATGACTTATATCTTAAGATGACAAAACTACAGTATCAAAACACAAGCCAACATGAATAACAGTGATAATGAGCAGCAGAAAAAAAAGGTGATACTGATATCTATAGAAAATGCCAAATCCAAAAATTTACCTCTGCCGTTTGTGAGAAGCAGCAGAGAAAGAGTGCAGCTAACCGTCAACATTAGTAAAAACGACACAGCCAACAAAATAAAGTTATTAAGTGGAAGAAAGGCGTAATTGCAAAAATATCTCAAAAAGTCGACCTGAGAAATTGCAAAACTTTACGTGGCAGCTGTCTACTTTCTATAAGCTCCAAAGTGATGGTAAAAATTGTCATAATACAAATGAAACCAAAAGACAATCCTGAACTTTTAACTGACTTCTTTCTGGCTGGCTCTGAAACCCTTCGAATTCTTAGCAAAATATCCGCCGAATAGCCGGTAGAAAAAGTCATATCGCGTTGGCCTTCTATCACAAGGGTCCCCGGTTCGAACTCCAACGGCGGCGACCCATGGTTAATATCTATTGACAACATTGTAGAGTAAAATCGGAGATTTAGCATCAATACTCCAGCGACGACGACCCATGGTTATTATCTGTTGACAACATTGTAGAGTGAAATCGGAGGTTTAGCATCAATATCATATTTACATTTCTTGTCCGGTGAAGTTCTTCTCTTCTTCATGCCAAAAAAAAGGTTACAGAAATAGGGGATAATCCACCGAATGAAGATCCATAATACCAATTGACATAGGAGAGGCACCTCACATAAAATAAACACCGTCATTACGTCCTACCCAGAAGCACAATGTCACGTTGAGATCCACCTATTGCGAGGAATAAGTTGACAATTTTTTAAACAACATGTAGCTCAAGAAACCAAAGTCCTGAGTTTAGAAGATCACATCGCAATGTTTCAGATCAATGCTGCTAAGATCAAACTAATTACATACTATAAACGTAAGGGGAAAAGATGAAATTTATATTAAAGGGCAGCAAACAAAAACTGCGCAAAACTGTTGTATTTTCAGAAGCAGAGCTGAAGCCAATGTACAGTCGAATTGCATTTAAGATTTTTTGAAATAAACGTAAGATTGTCTCTGATTGCAGGATTGATGTTTGAAGGCGAAAATGGTAATGGATAGAATTTTGTTTTGTTTTTCTGAACGAAGAAAAACCAAACAATCTCGTTTAACTGGAGAACTTCCTTAAAGAATGCACCTACAGAAATTCAAAAATCGTGACAGGAGTTGAATGCCGATGTAAGACACCCTGTGCCTAATCTTATAAAATCTTGAAAGCTGAAGCGTTGTTCATTCAGATTATACCTACACTTTGAACAGGTGTTCTCTTACCGCACAAATTTCGATCTTAGATCCTACTTAAACTATAATTTACACTTTTTATACTATTCGCCCACTTAAATAGACGCAATAATACCTCAACTTCCATAGTGAAGTAATTACTTAGAAACAGGAAGAGAGCTTTAGAGCAAATCCCTATAACATCCTGAAAACCACTTCAACTTTGGAAATTTCCACATTAATATCATCCTTACGAAGTGGATAATCCTTGTTAAGTAGATAAAATAATAAGAAAAAGCAAAAGTTAAATAAACCGTGAAATAATGAGAAAATTTGTTGAACTATTCGAAAAAGCGCATATGTCACACAAATTTCCGGTTCATCTCTTTTTCTTCCTTTGAATTATGCCAAAAAGCCAAGAAGCGCCAACGAAACATAGAACATGAGGAGAAATCTTCCGTAGATCTGTTGGGAATAGATTATATCGCCCGAACGTTCCAAACTATAAGGCTTTGGAGTCTTGTGCTTGTACGATAAATAAAAAGTTCGCCATGCATTTCTCATTTTGTGCTAAGAGCAAGCTGACAGTATACATTTTGCTTGCTGCGTGCTAGTTCCAAAAGGAACTTTGATATTGATTTTGAGGACTGTAAGAGGAAGTCAAAAGGATGACAAGCGCACATTTACACGTAGCAAGATAAGTTTTAGAGGTTGTAAAAACAAACTTACGCCCTTAAAGTTGTACCGCAGCATCCCGAACAGACGGAGGCAACTGCCACTGAACTGAGTTAAGTGGGTTCCTTAATGTCATTAAACATAACCCAAATATGCTCTCTCCTTGATGAATCTTAAATTGAAATGGAATCATTTCTCAAGGCTTAAATTTAATTATCTTGCGAGACTCGGCAACTATTTTTGAAGTTTGACATGAATGACAACTAGATGAGAAAGTAATAAGGTTTTTTTTTTAATGAAGCCGCATTTTTGGAGGACTGCTGTTTACTTGATAAGAGATAATTAATTTTTTATGAAGTTTTACTGAGAGTCCTTTGAACGATATAGATGTTTACTTAGGAGCTTAGTAGATTATCTCGTGATAAAATATGTATGCTTCGAACTTAATATCAATGGTATACATAAACATGGCTGTTAAATGTACAACATAAGCTGATTGCAAGACATGAGTTGATTAGGAGCCTATTCTATAAAACTAATTTGCAAAATAGCACTTTTCACTTTGCAAATTCTTTTCCACAATAAATAATTACCGCGAGATATTAAAAAGTACATCAACTTTGCAAAAACACCAGGGAAATGTAAGGGTTTTAGGTAGAAAATTAGAACTATTATATAGCCCTGAAAGCAGTCAAATAGAAAGCCGTTCTTAAGGTATTGCGTATGTCTTTTAGAGATAGCTGATGTGTACTGCGTAGGAGGATAACTAAACGATTAATTAAAAATTGGTTTTGAAAGTAAGTATTGTTCTACGGTAAAGTTTAAAAACAATTTTTTTCGATTAAGTAAAAAATAGAAAAATTAATACACACTTGTCAATATTAAGGGTCAAAAGTTCAATACAGCAGCTATTACAAAAAGTATCTACATCGTAATTCAAGGGTACAAAGTCAGCTAAGTTTGGAATGCAAACAATTTTGGTACCGTCAGCATAGAACCAGAGCGTAAGGGAAGCCAATATTGTGGACTTATCTTTAATAAAAATAATAAAAAGTAATGGCCCCAAATGCGTCACTTGATTGCGCCCAGTCATTATGTTAAAATGTAGGTCCACTTGCAATCGTTGTCGCGAATCGTGTGGAGTTCCTCTCCCGCCACATGTCCTGCATGGGGTTAGGGGAACCAGAAAGAGATAGAGTCTAGAGCATATTCACAGATTCAAATTGTAAGGCCTGTCCTAAACAATTCACCTCCAACTGCCGCTGTAAACATATTTCTATGAAGTTTTTTAAAGGTCGACGAAAGAAATTTAAAATAAATTTTGCTTTTGGTTGATTGCACAGTTTCATTAATTTTCCTAAATTACTAAATTTTGTAAATTTCCAAGTTCTAAAGGAATCCTCCTCCTTAAGGAATCGCAGTTCGTTGAAAATTCTTTATCACTGCATTAATAGTATGATTTATCCTTAAAGATCAATGTTTAGTTATCACTGTGATCCCCTGGATTTTAACATTTCAGAATACAGTTAAGAGATTAATGTTTGTATTGTAGTAATCAGTATTTGATGAATCTAAGGTTTAGCTAAAGGGAAAGGATAGTCATTGATATAGTAAGTCATAATAATAATGGTAGCTGGAGGATGAACGGACGAGTTGAAAGGCGTCTAGGATTCGGCGATTCTCATCTGAATACCCTCAAATGTTAGTTAAAGCTCCAAATAGTAGCAATCGGGCAGTGGATCCAGAACGTAGCCAAGTTACTAATGCGGAAGGAGATAATCTCTTGAAAAATGTCCTAACTCCAAGGTTTTAGTAGGCCATGTCGAGGGAGTTTGCACTGGTTTCATTCTCTGCAGGAACGCGGGGTAGCGAATGGTGTCTCCTCATGAACAATTCAATCTTCTGTGGTATTCTAATTGGACAGGGATACGGAGGATCTCTGTCCACCTGGTCATATTATTTGCTCCAAAACGTGCGAACAAAGATGGGGAAGTTCAAAATAATTCCATGAAATAACTTCTATGGGAATGAAGGTGGAGAGGATGGTAGACCCTAACAGTATGGATATCGCCATGGTACCCACAGCGGAATTAGCTCTGAATAAAGCACCTTCTGAAGGTTCTACACCTGATATGGTAGCTGGTCTTCTGCTGCCTAAAAATGCTGCAACAGTCCTAGAAGAAGATGTCATCGGCAAAATTATAACTAACACTTCCTCAGATTCGGCGGTGGCAGAGATGGCAGACTCTAACGAGTTGGCTATCTCCGCGGTACCAATACCAGTAGAAGATACAGACTTTAGAAAGTTCAGTTCTTGTAATGACCTTCGGCGAATCTTTTATGACCTGGAACCGCTCAATGCCTCGGGCTAGAGTAACGATTATTATTAACGCATGGACCAAGACGGAACACTGGAGACGGTGGAACTGCTTGGATTCCTACAGAAAGGCTAAGATGTTAGCATCGACCCAGGGATTCGAGGATAGGGGCGAGGTAACTTAGTTGGCCCCACCAAGGGAGGGTGGGAGGTGATGAAAAAGGAACTACTTCTGTGTGTTTTGGTTCGACTATTCCCCGGAGAGGTATGAGTAAGAATCTCACACTACTGGATGGCAAGGACTTTCCGGTGTCTTATGGAAAATTTTCATCTCTCTCATGTTGGCCTTCTACAGCGAGAGCCCCAGGTACGAACCCCACCGGCACTGATAATCGGTAGTTCGAAATGCGAGTTGAATTGAAGGCTCATTTGCAGCCGTTTTCCTCGAATCAGGTAAAGTTTCCTTCCACCCACAAGAACGAACATGATCTCAAAGCTTTGTTACCGATGGTAAGATTATCGGAAGATGTTAAAATACTTCACCAGAATTCAATCATTTGGATGCAGTACAGCTGCAAAATGCTCAATGATAAAGTATGTGAAACAATTCCACGCAAAGAAAAATCTCAAAGTTCAACTCTATTAAATATATTACTAAATTAAAAATATATTATCTCTCCACACTCCTTGTGGTGCATATGGTGGGATCAACCGATTCGATACAACGATTGCAAGTGGACCTACAATTTAATGTGGATTCCGAACTAGCGACATTACGTTTGCAACCCCTGGTTTCTACAATCATAGTTCGCCGGAATCGCGGTTTTACCTGGACAAAGTTCACAGACACAAAGGACACAAATTCGTACTCGGGTCTTTTCGATTTTAAATCCTGGCTCGGATTTTAAAACTTCAAGGTGGCGGATTCCATGTGGCCGAAACACGTTAAAATACTGAAAAATTTATTCAGGCAATATTTACCTTTTTGTGTGTATAGTATCGAACAGATTTCTACCTCTGAGCCTGGTCTGAGAACGGTTGATATTATGTAAGTTGCCCATCATTAAACCATATATAACCAATATTATACATATATTGCAACTGTGCAGTAGCCAAGGCGTGGACTCATGGCTGTTTTTGTCAGGCTCCCAAAAGATGCCTTTTTCGATTTCAAATACAACTAATGCACCGGAAGCGTATAGGGCTATTAAATATGCCTCCTGATATATCCTAATTTGTCCTTAGTGACTTTGGAAAATAAACACAAGCTTACAAAGTAACAACAGTAACTGCAGGAGCTTTAACTCCTATTTGGTTGTTAAGATGTAATATGGCGTTTGCTTAACTTCAAAGGTATTTTAATAGTGTATAACTCGATAAATGATCAATAAAACTCCGGTTTTATATGAATTGGACACTTTTTCACAGAAAATCAACGAATAATGCTTAGAAGTACTTAATTTTTTGGGTTTTTCGCCAAGTTTTTTTAAGTCCGGCCACTGTGGGCTGGTGGGTTTCTAATCTTGATCCTAAGTGATCGAAGGCCGATACATTGAAACATACTTCACCTCAATTTAAAATATGCTCCAGAAAGAAAATCGACTCGATATATTTTTTCTTGTTATTTTTCTTGAGCATGCTCGTCATGTCGCCTAGGTATCGCTTCACCAATGGCTATCTGAATAGTTTAAAAATCGTCATTACACTGAAAAAGGTTAGCATTTTATAGTTTTCTAATGTGTAATAAAGTAAAAAAAAGTCAGAAACAAAACCGATACTTTTCCAACTACCCTCATAGAGGTATTTAGACGAGTAGAATAAGTCTTACAATCCTTATGAATTATACAACATTCCCCAATGACAGAAGGTCATTTTCATAGATAAAGCAGGAACACAAGTGAACGACAAAGAAAGCAACAATTTTCAATTTGGCCCCAGCATAGACGTCTTCGTTATTTCGTGCAAATTAATTTTTACTAATGCCACTTTCGTTCCAGATGGAATTTATTTTATTAATTAAATCGATATCTGAGCACGTTTACGAACCATTAGTGCGAAACTTTAATTAGTATAAAAGGCTCTATCCCGAGTTCATTTCCATAAATGCATGGGGCAAAGTCATTCCTTTGGGCACTATCTCTACATCTCCATAGGTAACATTATCGGCAGGAAATCTAAATGGAATACTTTCAGTAACCTTTGTCAGTACGCCATCGAGCAGTATATTGACTTCTGGCACAGGTTCACTATCGAGTCAAAATTTCATGGTCTGCTCTGATTATAACTACTTGTTTTCCCATATCCGTTCTGTTTTCTGGAACAGGTTAATGTAAAAGGAAGGCAAGTGGTTTCCTCGTTGTTCAAAAGATACATAGATACATCTGTTCCGAAACCTTCGTGATTATGTGAGATACCTTAAATGAGTAAATCTTTTGCTTTGTACATGGAAGAATTAGAAATGGTGGTGGAGATAATGCTCCTAAGAAGTTTCCCATTTCCTCCATTTTGGCCTGAGGAATAGTTCGCCCATTTTATCCCATGGGCTTGGGTTCTTCATATTCCATCTGCGTCTTGCGACTTGCATGCAAGTCATGCTGCCCGAACACGATCTTACGAAATTAATTTAATGATGGCTGCCAAATAAGCTTAAGAAATACACAACATAATGGGGCTGTCAATTCTGTGAAGGGAAAGTTTCCCGTTTGCCGTAGGGAGGCAGGATAGTTTCTATAAGTTGGTTGTTTCAATCTGTATGGAGTGAAGCCCGGTGTTGTAAAGCTGGGTCCTCCTGCAACTAACTATTAGTGTTCCGCCGTATCGCCGTCGTTCGTCCCTGTTGCTGCAGACATCGTACGGCGACGTTCTTTTTCCTAATACACCGAAAAGTCGACTGCATACATATTGCCCGTGTGTAACAGTTCCCGTTACATTTTAATCCTCTTATATAATTTAATTTTCTCCGGCGGGGATGCTTTGAAGTTATTCTATCAAATGAGCAAGACGGCGCTGGTCGGAGCTGAACTTTTCGATGCTGTGGTATGACGCATTAGGCAGACCATCGCCACCGGGCCGTGCTACAAATGAACTCCACAGTAGAAGTTTGTTAGAGCGAGTTCAGAAAGCTGGAACTGGGATTCTTCTTTTCGTTCGCCCGCTGAATGCTATGTTCCATGTACATGTGGGGCGAAGTGGTTAAGAAACAAAACGCAGGCCAACTTTGCCGTCATCTGGAAAGCTGTTTGTGGAACCCAAGCGTTCCTTTCCTTTTTAATTGGAAGTTTTTCACTCATTTTGAAAAGTTGGACAGCTCGTGGTAAGAATTCGTCTATGAATTAATTATTAAATCAGAGAACAACTTTCGGCTTGAGTTGGTCCTTTAACGTATTCGAAACAACTTTTAAACAACTTCGACTCCGCTAAAATGGTTTCTTACGGTCGCTGTGCAGTTTCGCTTAATGGCTCACCAACGCAAGGCAAGCCTTTGATGTGATTTCCTCTTCCTATACAGGTTCAGATATATACATATCACTTTTTCTCCCATAGATATCATCCTTGTCACCTTCAAAGTCCTAAAACTTAATGCTACTTAGCATTACTTATTAAACTTTTTGCAGCAACAACTGCAGTTGCTACCTTCTTCGATTGCTCTTACTCCGTCGGGAGCATAAAGGCATAATGCGAAAAATTTCTCTTTGTTAAGAAAAATTAATGAAAAGCTTGTCGCTGATAGGCTATGTCAATAAAAGCAGCTACAAAAGCCTCTTGAGTAGTTCCTGGCAACGCTTCAAACATTTCCCATTACAAAGGAAAACAACATACGGCTCCGGGCGAGAGATATACGGATTTACCTGGCTCTATCTTTTCCTTTACCTTGTACGTACATTAAAGGTGTGTTCAGATCTGTGATGTGTTGTGCCATTCGTTATTATAACTGCTGGAAGACATTAACCAGGACGCTGCATTATCAACTCCATGTTTCTTGCTCTACGTGACTTCCATACTTCATCATCTTCGACAAATGAGTTCGAAATGGAGTAATTATTTTTTCGTTTGTCATCTCTAAGCTACGTAGATATTTCAGAACGTTCTCAAGGTGAATGTACCCAAGAATGATAGAAATTAGCAGATATTAACTGAGGAGAATTAATTCTCACGTGCAAGGAAAATTGAAATTCTGCTATGGAACCTGAGACACATTGAGAAGTAGTATAAGCTGACTTTAGAAAGCATTGGATACTGCAGATGGGTCCTTTGGAAAACAAAGCCTTGGGTAGGTTGAGTGAAAGTATCTGGTGTGTGCCTAATGTGTTATCGATGGAATGGTGGATATTACGTTTGGTTATGAATTCATGAAAGCTACCAGTATTTTTTAAATTACAAGACTATTTCAATAATAATAGCGCAATGAACTCTGGACGCAACTTCCATATTTGTTGAGAAATTGGAGATTAATTTACATACGGTTATGTCTCCACATCTTCCTTTCTATAGTTTACGTAACCTTTTGCTGGACATGGAGTGGTAAGGGAGCTTCATCCGATTTGATAACAAAGATTTCAAGCAGAATTATGGCTAAAGGTTGACTCTGAAAAACCAGATATCAGTCTTCAACCGTTTATTATCTGTTTAGAGTAATTTTTTACAAGCAGAAAGCAACCATGTGTTGGCGCCGGAAAAAATTCACAGATTCTAACGCAAACATTTTTTCTTTTGATTTTGCAACAAAAATATATCGTATAGTTGCAAGTGGTCGGTGAAGTAAGTGATAATCTATTGGCCTTTCATCCCGGAGCTCCCGGATCGGAGCTTTAGCGGCAGTGACCCATGGGACTTTTTCGTTGACAACAGTTTACGTGATTCTCACGGTGCCTCTCAATCAGCTGTGCCGTCTTGAAGTGGAGTCATGGGACTGACCGGTCAACCTTGTCTCAGCATTCGTCTGTGAAAATCTGAGATGCACCACTGGTGGACTCCCCCCCCCGTTGTAAATATCTGAAATATCTGAAATATCTCTCTTGATACTACTTCAACGTAACTGGATTGCGCCATACTTGTAAGACGACTCGTCTTCGTCTCGGCCTGCCTGACTGAGAGTTGGCTTTGTGAGAGGATTGGTGATACTGAGCATTTTGGTCCTGAATTCTATCGGACGACTTATTGCTTCTGGTTGGCTTCAATATGCCTACTGTGATTTCGAAGTCTTTAGCATAAGCCCCACGGTGGTAAAGCTGTTCAATCATTGTATATTTTATCGATATGTTTTGATAATTGTGTTCCCATCACCAAATCCAATAACTCACGCACATTTCAGAACTGGCTCAACCAGTGTACGTAGCACCTGCCTGAAAAATGAAAATTGGAAGAGGTTTTGTTCCTCGAGGCACGATTCTGACTACTCCCTCTTTTCCACGTTGTGTGGTCAATTTCAGTTTGCCCTTGAAGCCTCTGATATTTAGATAGAACTAAGCAGATCCTACGCAGTAAGTTCTGGAAATTTGTATATTTCAGACGCAACAGCATCGGATACCCCTGATGCGTTTTCTGTGTACTTTCTGAAGAATTTCAGTTTTTCTTTGGCGTATTTGTCATCTTTTTAACCTGTCAATATATAAATCTACCATAACCAACTTTTTATATATATTTAGAAATTGCCAACTGCTGCATATCTGTCATCAAAGCCGTCAAGCAGGTTGACTGTATTTCTACAGATTACAGTAAGGCTTTTGGCAGAAACAATCACAAGGTTCTCATTTCTAAGTTATCAGTTCTGTGGTTTTCTCTAGTATTCGTTAATTGGTTGCGTTCTTATTTGTCTGGCCGTTCGCAATGTGTTTTATTCCGTAGTCTACTCTCGTGACGAAATTAGTAATTTCACAGGCGTGCCTCAAGGTATCAATCTAGCACCTTTGCTTTTCATCATATATATATTTTTTATATTTGATTCTAACTGATTCGACTATTCTCTGTTACGCTGATGATGCTATAATTTTCCGTATTATCTCAAACGATAGTGAATATGCCTTTTTATACTCTGACTAAGATACCTTCCATAATTGCTGCTCTATTAATTTCCTTCCTCTGAATATTGGTATTTGTACTGTATTGTCTTTCTCTCGTAAGAGAAATCCCATTGTGTAGACTTTAAAAATCCAAAGACTTCAGTGTCGTTCTTAATACTAAATCTTCTTTTGAGGATCATGGACTAATACGACTATGGGCTTATTGAAAAGGTGGCCTAATGAATTTGATGATTTGATGAAAGACCAATCCCAGAGTATGCTATTCCAGTTTGGTCTCCTTTTTATGCAGTTAACACTGATCGCATTAAGATTAATGAGGTTCGCTGGTCGTCGCCTTTTTGGAATAATCTGCTCCGTTTGCTTCGATATGCTGATCGGCTCCTTTATTTGGAAACTCTTGAGTACAGATGAAATAGATCTGGAAAATCTGCGTGTTGTGATTAATTCCCCTGAATTGTTGGGTTTATTGTTCTATCATCTCTCTCCTTGAGGATTCGGAACTTTCTACATGAGCTTATACCATCAATGTTTCGCCTGTTAATAGGCATTATGAACTTGTTGATTTTCACTTATTTATAGATAATATACAAATATTACACATTACATTTAGATACAAATATTCTGTTAATTCGATCCTATAAAAAATAGCAACACCAGCGAGAATATCTCCCTGTCCTGATATTATTATTGACTCGACAATTCTCTGTTACGCTGATGATGCTATAATTTTCCGTATTATCTGAAACGATAGTGAATATGCCTTTTTATACTCTGACTAAGATACCTTCCATAATTGCTGCTCTATTAATTTCCTTCCTCTGAATATTGGTATTTGTACTGTATTGTCTTTCTCTCGTAAGAGAAATCCCATTGTGTAGACTTTAAAAATCCAAAGACTTCAGTGTCGTTCTTAATACTAAATCTTCTTTTGAGGATCATGGACTAATACGACTATGGGCTTATTGAAAAGGTGGCCTAATGAATTTGATGATTTGATGAAAGACCAATCCCAGAGTATGCTATTCCAGTTTGGTCTCCTTTTTATGCAGTTAACACTGATCGCATTAAGATTAATGAGGTTCGCTGGTCGTCGCCTTTTTGGAATAATCTGCTCCGTTTGCTTCGATATGCTGATCGGCTCCTTTATTTGGAAACTCTTGAGTACAGATGAAATAGATCTGGAAAATCTGCGTGTTGTGATTAATTCCCCTGAATTGTTGGGTTTATTGTTCTATCATCTCTCTCCTTGAGGATTCGGAACTTTCTACATGAGCTTATACCATCAATGTTTCGCCTGTTAATAGGCATTATGAACTTGTTGATTTTCACTTATTTATAGATAATATACAAATATTACACATTACATTTAGATACAAATATTCTGTTAATTCGATCCTATAAAAAATAGCAACACCAGCGAGAATATCTCCCTGTCCTGATATTATTATTGACTCGACAATTCTCTGTTACGCTGATGATGCTATAATTTTCCGTATTATCTGAAACGATAGTGAATATGCCTTTTTATACTCTGACTAAGATACCTTCCATAATTGCTGCTCTATTAATTTCCTTCCTCTGAATATTGGTATTTGTACTGTATTGTCTTTCTCTCGTAAGAGAAATCCCATTGTGTAGACTTTAAAAATCCAAAGACTTCAGTGTCGTTCTTAATACTAAATCTTCTTTTGAGGATCATGGACTAATACGACTATGGGCTTATTGAAAAGGTGGCCTAATGAATTTGATGATTTGATGAAAGACCAATCCCAGAGTATGCTATTCCAGTTTGGTCTCCTTTTTATGCAGTTAACACTGATCGCATTAAGATTAATGAGGTTCGCTGGTCGTCGCCTTTTTGGAATAATCTGCTCCGTTTGCTTCGATATGCTGATCGGCTCCTTTATTTGGAAACTCTTGAGTACAGATGAAATAGATCTGGAAAATCTGCGTGTTGTGATTAATTCCCCTGAATTGTTGGGTTTATTGTTCTATCATCTCTCTCCTTGAGGATTCGGAACTTTCTACATGAGCTTATACCATCAATGTTTCGCCTGTTAATAGGCATTATGAACTTGTTGATTTTCACTTATTTATAGATAATATACAAATATTACACATTACATTTAGATACAAATATTCTGTTAATTCGATCCTATAAAAAATAGCAACACCAGCGAGAATATCTCCCTGTCCTGATATTATTATTGACTCGACAATTCTCTGTTACGCTGATGATGCTATAATTTTCCGTATTATCTGAAACGATAGTGAATATGCCTTTTTATACTCTGACTAAGATACCTTCCATAATTGCTGCTCTATTAATTTCCTTCCTCTGAATATTGGTATTTGTACTGTATTGTCTTTCTCTCGTAAGAGAAATCCCATTGTGTAGACTTTAAAAATCCAAAGACTTCAGTGTCGTTCTTAATACTAAATCTTCTTTTGAGGATCATGGACTAATACGACTATGGGCTTATTGAAAAGGTGGCCTAATGAATTTGATGATTTGATGAAAGACCAATCCCAGAGTATGCTATTCCAGTTTGGTCACCTTTTTATGCAGTTAATACTGATCGCATTAAGATTAATGAGGTTCGCTGGTCGTCGCCTTTTTGGAATAATCTGCTCCGTTTGCTTCGATATGCTGATCGGCTCCTTTATTTGGAAACTCTTGAGTACAGATGAAATAGATCTGGAAAATCTGCGTGTTGTGATTAATTCCCCTGAATTGTTGGGTTTATTGTTCTATCATCTCTCTCCTTGAGGATTCGGAACTTTCTACATGAGCTTATACCTTCAATGTTTCGCCTGTTAATAGGCATTATGAACTTGTTGATTTTCACTTATTTATAGATAATATACAAATATTACACATTACATTTAGATACAAATATTCTGTTAATTCGATCCTATAAAAAATAGCAACACCAGCGAGAATATCTCCCTGTCCTGATATTAACTATATAAACAGCTAATTCAATGTAAAAAAATAACTACATTTGCTACTTGTTTTTTCCGTATAGAGCTTAAATCAGCTTGATTAAGGTTAATGCCGTTTTTTTTTATTATTAATCTCTCTCTCTCTCTAGTTCCCTTGTAGGGCATGGGGCGGGAGAAGAACTACACCCGATGCCAGACAACGATTGCAAGTGGATCTACAATTTAAAGTGGATTCCCAACCACTATTTTCTCTACAACTTAAATAACCTTTTAATCGTAATCTTTTGTCAGCAGAGAACAACTATGCGCCGCCGCCAGTGGATTCGAACCTGGGACTTCCGGATTGGTAGTCCGATATTTACTTCACTGGCGACTTCTTTTTACATGTAGGCAGATTTTGTGGAAATCATTGGTAGAAATATTCAGACCTTCTGCGTATTTCCGGAGAGAAATTGGTTAATTATGGCTGCCAAAATGCTAATGAGATAACCTTTTAGCAGAAAAAAGTCTTATTCTAGACAATTCGCGCCACAGTTGCCTTGCCATACAGATGTTGGTTTTTAATGAGGAGATTTTTAATTTAGACACTTTTTATTATTACTTATTTATTTAATTTAACAGCTGTCTAACTAACTAAAAATCAAATCGTGTAATCTAATTTTTGAGTTAAGATTTTATAGACATGTGTAGCTGCGATGACAATACAATATTATGGTGACATAGGGCTAATATGATGATAAAAACGGAAAGTGGTCGAGGACTCTCCACAGCGACCCACAGTTGCCCCTCGTGTTAGGGCTCGCTTGAATCGTAACGGTAAAAACTTTGGTTATAGTTAGATGGTGACCAGTATTAAGAGTCTTATGAAGGAAGCAAAAGGTGGTTTTGATGTGAAACATAATTATTTATTTACAAATTCACCAATTACTGATAACTATAAATATTAGAAAATATTTAGCAATATATAAATAACACGAAAATTACGACATCTATCAGTTTCTAGATAAATGAAAGCCAATACTGTCAAAATTAGAGTTAAAGAGACAGCCTTGACTGCCGTAATAAGTGCGATAGCAGCATGGAATAGTCATGTCTTCTCACGAAAATACAACAAAGCAGCCTCGCGATATACGTACTGTCAAATTATTTAGAACTTCTTTTCATAAAAGCTAGGGTCACAGCAGTTCTATTAACTATTGCGTTGATGTGATCTTCAAAGTAGGAACGAGCGTATAGCGAAATGTCCAAGTATGTGAAGTATGTAGTTTTCTACATCAAGTGTTGAAAAATGGCGATCGTTTTTTTTATGTAAGCTGTTAAGTCATTGTTGTCAGAAATCCAGTAGAGAGCAACCTCTACTTGGAAAACTGCGGACTAACCGTGTATTTATTACGTTTGATCCCAAACCGGTTATACCCACTAGGTTGTCAATAGGCGTACGAGCAAAGTTTATTTTAAAAACAATCCAGAAAATATCACTATTACTTTTTTGTACTTTTCAGTTCTGGTTCGGTATGTCCGACTGGGAGCATAGAAATTTCGTTATCCAATGATCAATTATTTCTCGGTTAATTTTTGTAGTGTATCCAACAGGCTTTGCTACAAAATCAATATAGTACGCGAAATTAAGGGTGCTGTCATCGGCAATACTATGAATGGAATTCGAAGTGAGTCTGGAAGTCTTTGATAAAGACGGAGTTGGATCAATGCGTTGAGCCGCACGACCACCATGCCATGGGCCCCGGGTTCGAGAACAGATGACCCCGTGAGCTTTTATTAAGAAATTAAAATAATACACTCCGTCTCTGGGCTGTTGTCTAGCTCGCAGCAATGCAAAAAAAAGAAGACTTTCAGTTTCCTCACTTCCCTTATCCTAATTCCGTTCCAGCCAAAACCATGCTAACGCATCAAAGGGATGTCCCCTAGGATTTGGCCACATCGTATAAAAAAAAAACTAAGAAATAAGGTCTATAAAAGAACCGAAACCTGAGGTATACGGGCGTTTATTTCATAGACACCAAATGTATCTTAATTTATTATTACAGTGGTTTACTGAGAAAACTCTTTCTAGAATAAAGCGTATCCGACGAAAGAAACGGCGCAACATTTTCTCTGCGAAAATCCAACTCTAGAAACATCCATTAGCTCTGAAAGCATCGGGTTTAGAGAAAATGTAAAAAAACTTCCCGTAGAAAAAGTTCAGGGACCTTTAGGACCCTACGGTGCAGGTAAAGAGTAAGCCGCGATGGAGCGGATAATTTGGAATCATTAACAAAGTTAGTTGGAAGCAGGCTGGTCTTGTACAATGAAATAATGTGGACATTCCTGTAATTCAGTGAACTGAAACTATACTTTTATCATAGCGTCTAGTCCCGAAGATGAAGCATGGTTTTCTTTGACGCAGCTTACGACGATGACTTTGGCCTTCTGGACTGTATTAACCCTTTTAAGATTTCAAAGATTCTCTAAGGCAATCTACAACTTTTTATATATTTAAATTGAATTAAATGTTTTTATGCCAAACAGCAATAGTAATCTCAGTCAACCTGGAAAGTGCTATTTTCCATAAAACATAATTTTGTAATTGACACGAAGGAAATTGCAATGGGCTTCAGCGAATGACGCCCACTTTATACCTAACAGTTTTGTGAGGTTTGTCCAATTAATTATACCTGGTTGGTTTTGTCAGTTTAAAACACATTCGTAAAATCCCAAGAATACCTCCAGTAGAACACGTTGGCGATACGATTAAAAGTGGATCTACAATTTAAGGGGAATTCCGAATCACTGAACTTAATCTACTGCTTCCAATGGGTTATTTTATCTTAATATTTTGTCAGCAGGGAACATATTGCCTCCGCGCCGGTTCGAGCCTGCCCTCAGAAATTTTTAAAAATCGCAGAGAAAAATTTCAGCGTTTCGAAATCCACTTGACATTGTATGTCCACTTGCAATCGTAGTTATTCTCCCGCCCCAAGCCCCGCAAGGGGTTCCTTTGAATTAGAGGGATTACAATCTATGTAATCCTTGATATTAGTAAATTCCTACTGAATTTCAAAAGAATATCGGCCATTGTTGTTGCATGTAACGTAACCTTTTATGACAGAAATTCTTCAAAATTTACTAATTGAAATTCTACCTGCAACTCATAGAAGAATCTGCAATCAGTGGAAGTGCTCAAATATTTTTCTGTTCCTCGAATATCTTCCCCGGTTTTTCATAAAGATTCATATTTCTCAGAAAATTTTAAGATTGCTGCGACCGACATCTGAACTCATACATTGGCGAACAAAAGTTCAAGCTTCCATTTAAATTTTCCTTTTAATTCTTGCCAGGTATTCCCTCTACTTCTGTTTACGTCAGCAATCTTCGTATGATGAACAAAAGAAGTCGCCCATACTCTGCTGCCATGAATGTCATCTCGACATTATATGGTGGCCCAAAGTCGACTCCCTTTCATTTGATGCAAGGCAATGTCCGGACTTTCTACGTGAGCTTTCATTTGTTCCTTTCTCAAATTTTTATACGTCTTAACCGGGATTTCATTTAGGTTACTATTTTGAAATGATTTCTTAAATTTCATTTTTAAAGACTGCACCACTCCTTTATTTTACAGTTACGAAGGATATGCCTGAATACAACAAACTAATCAATCTGAGGTTTTTCTCGTAATTGACCACTTTTCCTGGCAAGGGGATTGCATTAGGATCAGGACGGGGACAGGACTTCTATACAGTATATATGCCCAAGGGAAGTTTGATCTGACAGAGAAACGAATAACTCTTTCTAGTTGATTGATTGTGGTTTTTTGGTTTGCTTAGGCTTGTGCAACTCTATACGTCAGTTTAAACAAGCCAATTTGGTATCGTGCTCATATACCTTCTTATTTCATATCGATTTACTAGCAAACAAAGCTTTGTCCTGTCTTCATGTTCTATTAGTACAAAGTAGTAGGAAACTGTGGAAACAAAGCTAAAGCCCAGGACGGCTATTGTTCTAGTTGACTCAAATGAACCTTGACATGAAAAATGACTTCGTAAACGAAAACCCTGTAAGAGCCACTAATGCCTTGGCTTCACACAAACAAGAGATGGCGACTCCCGGTGCTTTCGTCTGGCGAAATACAAAATTGATGCGATAATAGATGACCGTTCGTTAGCCAGAGAATACTGGGCCCTTCCCACTTAACAGCAGTGGGTTCGAACTCAGAGCTGTATCGATTCCTTTACTGTAGAACTGTGCAGTGCAGACTCAACCAGTTTTGACACACGTGAATAAATTATTTCTCGAAAAATATGATACACAGGAACAAAAACTAGAAATTAACTCGTATCTTGCAAATGGGTTTCAGAACGGATGGAAAAGGAGAAAATTTTTGTAGCTTGGGGCGGAAAAAATCCTTCCTACAGGACATATATTTGGGGGTTGCTTATGTTATGGGCGATATTGGTTTGATTTTTAATTTATTTATTTTAAAGAAGTTAGAGTTGGTGCATGATATGGATGGCTTCGAATGCATCTTATGAAGTTACAGCTCTCCGATAATATAACAATTAATTTTCATATACAGGGTGCTTCAGATCTGACGTGCCAAAATGAGTAGGGTGAAAGATCTCAACTAGACAAACAAAAAATTGTATGGAAGAGGGGGGGGGGGGGCAATCTCAAGCGTTTGAGAGTTACAGGGTGGTTCATAAATTTTAGTTCTTCATGGTATGCACATTACTCTTTTATTTTTTTATTTTGATCTACCCAACATAGCGAAAAAATTATTCTAAACCTGTTACGTCTAGCCTCCAGAGGCTCCAAAAAAGAAGCAAAAGACGATCAACAAGCAGACGAAGAGAATTAGCCCAAGCAAGGCCGCGAAGGGCGAATCTTTCAAATCTACGCTGCACAGCATCAAAACGATACGATCGATATAAGTGACATAGAAAGGAGACTAAACCGGTGAAGCGTATTCCAAGATTGGTCGGACAAAATTTCAATAAAGCAGCTTCGTTATGCATGGGTGATCAAACTCTTTTGACTATCTTTTGAAGAAGCCCAGGAAAGCATTGGTTTTACTGATAATAGTGTCAAAATTATCCTCAAAAGAAAATTTAGAATTGTGACAAAACCCAAATCTCTGGTTTTGTCAAGTCTGTTCAATGAGCTACCACCAATAGTGAAATTGTCAAGCAAGGTGATTTCTTTTACGAGACAATGACATAACAGTGCACTTGTCAATATTTAAAGGAAGAAAATTAATAGAGTACAATTTGCGGAAGGGCTCTAAGTCAGAGTTCAATAGGGAATGTTCATTATCATTTGACACAATACGAAATATCTTGGTATCGTCAGCATAACAGAGGATTCTCGAATGAGATATAATCACAGATAAATCGTTGATGTAAATAATGAGAAGCAAAGGTCCTAAATGACTCCTTTGTCGTTTCGGGTTGTCCATCTGAAATTCACAGCCCTCACATTCCCAATTGACCTATACACAGAAGTGAATATTTTTGAAAAAAAAAAACATTTTCCAAACCGAAAAAGTGAACCAGAAAAAATTTACAATTACCCTATTGAGTAGGATATTGTTGGATAGGTTTCCTAAAATGCAAAAAATAAATGTTTTGGGACCTCATATAAAAAGAGATCTTCGCATTCAAAGAAGTTATATACCCAGTCCCCCTCAATATTATTTCTAAACTACCGATGCAAAAAACTAACAGAAATTTAGCTCTTAGTTAGTACTTTCAACAAAAATTATAACGGGAGCTTCAGTAATAGTACTTTCTGAACATTTTTGGAATCACTACAAAATGGCTATGAAGTTCTATCATACCGAACGCACCCTGGACCGGTGTGTTAACGTCCTATACGACCCACTTTTTAAGATAAGCACAAATTGAGTAGAGGAGGGTCATATAATTCATCAGAAACCTTGAGATAAACATAACTTATATGCTTGGTATTATTACTAAGTATATATGATTGATGTTTTTATCTGCAGTTGATTTAAAGAAAGAGCCGACAATCAATGGGAGCCTTATACAGTTGTTGTTGAGTGCATATATGTTTGCTTCTACGTGCTTCATACATAAGTGGAATACACTTCATTTAAAAGTTCATGTATAGGTTAAGAGCTCTATACGGAATTTTCTCTACAATTTAGTCATGACTAGAATTTCATAAAACACTTATCCAAAATTATTCGCTTTTCTGAACCTTTTAAAATCATTTTCGCCCCCAAAGCCGTTCTAACCGCTCCCCTTTGAACCGGATTCACCCAATTGATATAAAAACGTTCTCAAATTTAAATAAAACTCTTTCGTGCAATAAGAAGCGACTAAAAACGAGTGAAACAGAACTCAACATTGAAACTATTTGAAAAGTTATTTGGACAAATGCAATGCACTAATTACGTGGAGTTTCATAACCGAAGTACCCAAAATCCGGAAATTGAGCTGTGCCCAAATCCATGAAAATAACTTGATTTTAATAAAACCGAGACTTTGTATCCTTTAAAATAAATCTGCACATGCCCGAGTTGCCTGCTTGTCGACTGAATGTAATCAAAAACAAATTTTAATAGCATTAGTGGCGTAGAGAAAAGTACTCTTCTCTACAAGGATCCAAGCCCTTGTATGGGTCTTATGGATGGCATGTGAATGTGGATGTGTGTGTAAATGCAAAGTACTGTGATTAAAACATATGTTTCATTATTTAATAGCCGGAAAGCTGTTTCGCCTTCCAATCTCTCGTATAGCAGCTGCCTTAAGGCCTTATGTGGCACATAGCTGTTTCGTTTTTGCTGGAGTTGAATAATTGCCAAGATATGGGGTTGAAATGTAAAGAGCTTACCAAGCCGTTTTTTGTAAATCGTCCACAAGTGGAATAAATGCGAATTTCGCTTTTTAAAAACTGTTCAATTTAATCATTCACGCTCTGGAATTCTTCTATGTGGGTGGTGTTGAGGAAAATTTCAATTAAGGAGGAATTCGTAAGCACCATAGGTCCTGCTACAAAAGAGACGAGCTTCAGGTTTCCTTGGCCTCATGTTAATTAGATTGCTTACTCTGTGCATTTGCTAAAGTATTTATAGGTCATGATGCATTGACTTAACATTCACCCTGTATAGAATAACTGAGAGAACTTATTAAGAGATTTAAATGAATAGGGTTAAGTCCAAAGGGTGCAAGCTACACAATATTGTCGTGTATGTGGTAATAAAGTACTGTGAGCAAACACAAGCACAGGTGAATAATGAATTAATAAATGATTCATCTGAACGAGTCTATAAGACCAATTCGGACTACCCATCAAACCAAAATTTCAAATTATTCAACAACAAAAACAGCAGGAATCAACAATAAGCGTTGTTAGCACTGTAATATTATGTTTCAACTGTGGGCAGTGGCGTAGATAGCTATTCCCAATGGGGGGGATTCAATATTTCAATGGGTGAAATATATAAATGTTTAGGTTCTTAACCCAACTATATTAAATATAATTTTTTATTTTATGCATTTTGTAATTGAATTATTAGTGGGCTATTTGACGACTGACAATAAATGTTATCTTTGGCGTCAAAAATTGAATCAGACAGTTGTATATGTAATGGAAAATTATATTAAAATTGAAGAAAAAAATCCAATATGCATGATTTTTGGGCTCATTTATTTATGAATTCTTCAAATGTGACTCCAGAGTCACGAGCAGTGCAAAAACAGCTAAACTAAGTTCTAATAACATACAAGTATAAGACAAACAGGAGTAATATTTAATTTTAATTCATAAAATGTATTCAAAAAATCAAATATTTCTTCCAAAGTTTTGATAAAACTCATCTGTTTTGATGAAGTCATTAGCTGCGTTGTCAATTTTATATAAATCATGCATCATGTATATCTTCCTGATTTTAGAATCTCTCTCCAAGATCCATAATGTGGAAGTTTAGGATAAAAAACCGTAGACTTTTGCACTCTGAACATCAGCATTTTCGTAATGCTTCTATCGGAGCTAACTATGTAAATTTCATAAAATAAATATCGTTTTCCTCGAATTCTCTTTAGTTCATCGCGTAAGTCTGTGGCAAAATTAGTTTGCCCTTATTCTAAATTAACCTTTTGAATTTGCGACTATATGGTAACGAGAGTTGGTAAATTAGATAAGTGACATTTAAACTTATCGAAAATTCAACATGCATAGCTTTTTTCTACATGCAATTTGTGGTCTGTTTTAGTATAACTATCGTCTCATCTGCAATGATTGAGAAGAACTTTACTACTATACGGCCCGATGAAGTCTATGTCTATGATAAACGCATCTTAAGTTTGTCCACTGAGCCTTGTCTACAAAATAAAAGAAAAAACTATGACGATGACATCTTAAAGCTAGGTAATGCCGCAAAAAAAAAAACAAAATTAAACAAAATCATGTTCTTTTGATAGAAGTCAGTTTAAAAAAAAGCAGGATTTCGATTTTGCAATAATTTTGATTGTTGTAACAAAAAAAAAAGTAGCAAAGTGCCTGATTTTTTCACGGCATCAAAAATCACTCGCAATAAGTTAGTATAACTTCACTGAACGCCGTTTTTTTCAAAAAAGAGTACTGTTATTTTTCCGATGTATTTTGGAGAATTCTACAGTTCCTGATAACATTTGAAAGTATGTTCCGGAAAATTAAGAAAATTATAATTCTTTCAAATTTTCCGTTCAACTAAGAAAATGTAAAATTAATTCCGAGAAGAGTTGGGATAAGAGTTCTCGGTAGTGCAAAATATCCTTCAAGTATTTTGTTAAGAGACCGAAACTGTGGCTGTTATTAGCAATTATATATTATTGAACCGAAAAGTTTCTATGAAAAAAGTAAAACCGTTTCCCAGAAGAGTTCTGATAGTGGTTCTAGGTAGCGCTCGCACAGTTTTTTTTTTTAATTTGCCTATCGATAGCCATTTAGTGCGGCTAAAATTTCTGCAAAAAAAATGCGGCGCTGGTACCACAAAGAGGGGATCTCCCAAAAATAGAGTGAAACTTCCACAAAAGGGGCGGGGTTCCTCAAAAAGAAGCGTGGCGTCAAAGTTTTAAATTCAAATGCTTGCTACTTGAGAATGATATTAGGTAGATAGTTCGAGTAGAACCTAAAGCATTTACGTATTAAAGGGCGTTGTGTGTGTGTGACATTTTAGAATTTTCAAGTGAGTGCAGCCTAAGATATTTGGTCTTAAAAATGAATTTGCAAACACAGGTGAAATGGCGATGTTTTTATATTTGGTGGATTTTCGAAACGAGCTATCGGATCAAAATTCTTCACTACTACATATATGGTAGATTATATTCGGATCGTGGGTGTCATAGGCTATATTTCATTTCTACATTTACTTATTGACGCCGCAATCAGCGGGGGGGGGGGGGGGGGTCACTGTTACTCTTAATAAGTTAAAAACTAGGTATTCAAATACAGGCATGTTATCAGGAGCTCTAGAAACCTTCAAAATACGTCGGAAAAAAATATCAGAGCTTGTTTTACGAAAGAGTGCTAAAGAGTGCTAAGGCACGACTTGCAGTGGAAGTGCAGTACACGGCAAACTAATGTCTCAAAAACCTTAGCAATGCAACAAAAGTTGGCAATGGGTCTAGAGTTAGAAATATCGAATCTCTTGCCTTTCTTGTGTGGATTGCAGTGTCTATTTACCGTCAAATTTCCGTGAAATTTCCGGGTAATTTCCGTGTATACAAAAATACACGGAAAGTACACAGAAATACACGTGCGCGGAAAGTTCACGGATATTATACGGAAATAAAACGGAAGTATACGGAAAGTACACTGAAAGTAGACGGAAGTACACGGAAGTACACGGAAAGTACAAGTACAAATTTCATTGTCTGCTTGCATAAGCCGTGTCCGTGTAAACGGAACATTTGCACGGACTACACGAAACTACACGTAAACACACGATTAATAACAAATAGTCACTTCCATATTCATATTACTGGTAATAGTTTTTCACAGCCTATTCTAGATACAAACCCCCCCGTTTAGTAAAGCAACTAAAAGCCTCATTAATACACCTCCCAGAAAGTCTGACAAAAAAGTTGACGGAACGTGTACGTGGAAATGTTCCGGGTACACGGACACGGCCGATGCGAATAGACACTTGCTGAGATTTGTACTTGTACGTTTCGTGTACTTCCGTGTACTTTTCGTTTACTTCCGTGTACTTTCCGTATACTTTCCGTGTACGTTCCGTATACTTTCCGTGTACTTTCCGGATACATGGAAATTACACGGAAATTTGCCATTAGGGATAATTTCAAAAATTTTGAAAAGACACCACAAGAAATTGATAAATTGAATAAATAACAAAGAACAGAAATCAGAACAAAAAGAACAGGAATACCAACAGGACCACACGAGAAACTATCAGCCAAAATTGTGATGTGTTTCGCGGCTGCGTATAAACAGACCTATACACGACGACCATATTGTTGAACTAGATTACACACGTTTTCAATAAAGAAATACCGGCAGTGATACTGATTATGCGTTTGATAACCCAATCTTCGATGAAATTAGGAGAATCGATAGTGACTATGCAAGCGCAACTTTCTATCGAAAAATAAAATAAACAGAACTCATAGAATATCTTCTAGGAGGGTCGATTCCAACCACCGCTGTCACTCATGTGGTGTCTCGTGATTGATAAGCAAATCGTGTAATTCTCCTTGTGTGTTTTCATAGTCAAAATAGGGTACGGAAGAATAACTGCTCTTCCATTGGTTTAAACTCATAATAATTGTTTTAATTGTAAATTTTGAATTGAAAGAAATTTACTCGAGAAGGACTGGTGGTAAAAAAGGTAAGCGGAAAAGGGTAAATACCCATGCATCAAAAATGATATTATGAAGCGTGTAGAACAGCAAGACAAACAAACAAATGGGGTAAAATAAAAGCCGCAAAAGATATTATGCCTAAAGGAAATAGACTAACGAGGGAAACGTCGACGGGAAAATGTATTTGCCTTTCGTAGGAGACAAATTAACTTGAAGGATATTTTGAATAATTTTCGTAGCGAGAACTCGCCGCCTGATTGCTCAGCTGATGAACAGAAAGGTTTGACTGGATAACCAAGAAGCTAGTAGTGAACAAACTGCGACCAAAAAAAAAACGTCTGTGAAAATAAGAAAATATCAAGAATAAAATGTAGAAATGATTGCAGAGAGAGTACGAAGATACGAAAAATATTTCAACGTGTAAAATATAATGCATCTGTACCTTATATGTTGACTCTAAAAGACACAGTTTTGAATGACCCAACTCGTATTGCAAATTAAATTGTAAAAAATAGTTAAAAGTTAGTTAACAAAAGTTGAATCTACTGCACAAAAATCACCAAAAAGTATAAAATAATAATTAGTTTATGTCTATTACAAAATTTTGAAGTCGATGCAAATTAAACGAACAAAACACTACCTAGATACTCTAGATACTGCAGTTATTCATTCATTATTACCAATGCCTTTGCAATTGTTTATGGGCATAAAAAGCTTACCTTAGCAGCAGTTTTTTTTTACGAGTACATATATATTACTTGTCTTTCAAAACTTTTGTTATAGTTATCTCAAAACTGATTGAAGAAGACAGCATAATTACTTAAGGATCCACTCAACGTCAGTCTCCAAAATTCTTGATTATCTCTCCTCCAGTTTATGAGTCTAAAACTAAGTAAACTTGTTGAGGCTAAAACTTGCAACATAGTTTACTGTTAATGACTAAATTCTTTCGAAAATGACGTGCCACATTGCTGGGTGAGAAAACAAAATAGCCATTAAGCGTCCTGGCCAAAGGAATTATGATAGCATCATCTCATCTAATTAAAACCAAGAAATTTGTTGTGTTTACACTAGAAATTTAAGTAGGCTCTAGGCAATGTGTATATGCCCGCTATGAAATGATATTATCTGAGCGCTTTAAGAGAAGCAACATGCAATTGCCGACTGCCCTTGCACAGAGGTTAATTATTGGAGGACACACTAACAGATGATGGCGAATTCCAAGCATATCTCTGGTGTGGTAATTAAATTTAAATGCCGCTCCCATACTGTCGACCTGAATCAGATTTTATCGAATCACACTTTCATTAGAATTATCCAGTTCCACTCCTCTTCTGCTCCGCCAGACAGACCATTGCCAGACTAGGTCCTGGGTGAAACTCTTTGCCTGGTTGGACCATCTAGAAACCAGGAAAACATTCAGGGAAAGCAGCAACAAAAACCCACACTTGATATCTTCCCCTGGAAATTCAATGTAGATTGTCCCTGAAGCCAAAATGAGATTGTTGGCACTATTTCAACAGTAAATTGATTTCAGATAATAGACCCACCTATCCCTGCTGGCGGCGACACAGAATCATTTCAAGTTTTTATTGTTCCTAAAAGGAGCACAATCAAGTCGAATTTTTGTAACAATTATTGCCATAATTTGCCATAGGGAATAGGTATGCTATTTTAAAATTTTGCCTAATGATTCCTGACAGCACCGGGAATAGAATGGCGAAAATCAATGGTTTTGTTGTAAATAAAGCGCAAACATGTTGATATTTACGAGTTTCATACATACATATTTGCTGCAAAAGTTGGTGTTCAATTCAATGTCAAATTGTATTGCTTTCGAGGCATTAGTAGGAAAAGTTATTGGGATAGAAAATTCTTTCCTAGCACTAATTATATGGGAGTTAGGTTAGGTTAGCTAGCGGCTACCAGTAGTAAACCAATCGACGTCACATAATGCAGTGTTACCACTACAAAAGGAACCTTAACCTGGATCACTCTAGCACTGCCATGCAGTGATTAATTAACCCAGTGCAGCTATTGAGGAACTTGTATATACATGTATATGTATACATCAGGATAGTTTAGCTGAACGATATTAGTTGATAACAAAAAAAAAAGATTGGTATGTCAATCTGTCAAATCGTTTCCAAGGATTCCAAGTGGAATCACGTTTTAAAGTGAATTCCAGACCACCGACAGTACTGTGCAACTCCCTATGGTATTTTAACGTAATCTATTAGGCTGTTAATCTCATCAACATCAACAAATGTCAATTAAAAATTTTTGTATCAAGCACTTAATGATTCGAACTTAGAATCAAAATGAGTGATTATGTATGTTAGGAATTAGGATTCACAATATTGTCTCCTTTCAAAGTAAAACTAATGAGCAGCTTCCGAAATCTGTTTATCTGGGAAAGGAAGTGCTGTCAAGTAGCCAGTAACTTCATTTTTATCTACACCTAAAGTGAAATCTCTCTGCTTTCTCTAACCCCTTGTGGGGCATAGAGCATCTAATGCATCAAATTTCCCTCTGGTCCGGTTCTGCTCCAACGCCTTTAACTCTTGCCACGATTTGTTGATCTCGGTGCCTTCCTTCTCTACGGATCTTCTCCATGTGTTGCGCGGTCACCCAATTCGGCGTCTTCCTCGGGTCCCATGCGGGTTCCAATCTAGAGCCTATTGAGCGATATTGTTTGGTTCTGTTCTTAGTGTGTGGCCCATCCATTGCCATTTTCGCCTGAGAATACTGATCCCTATACCGCTTAGCCTGTAAGGCTGTAAAGGTCTTCGTTGATAATGACTTGCAGCCAATGGATGGTAAAGATGTGCCGGAGACACGAATTGACAATTGTATCTTATAAGTTATTTGACAGGTCACTTTCCATGTTGAACAGCCGTACAACAAAACAGTATTTAATTTTAAAATTCGTGGAAATCCCAAATTTGAGATTTTTTGATTGAGTCATTTCAGCAGTGGATGTGTTTGTTTTCAGGGGACTTGAGCAACCTTTTAAAAATCTTCTAAATACTAAACCTACAAATTTTAAAAAGGCAGTTGAAGAATAGTATTTGGGTTTAAGTTTTTAACTTTAGTTTTATCTTCTGTTTTCATTTTTATTACCTCTTTCCTACTATGAGTGGTGAAAATAAGTTAAAGTTAAAGTTTAAAACAGAAAGCACACAGGTATAAATTTGATGTCTTAGGAATTCCATTTGATTTGTTTAAAGTAAGCATCTTCGGTGCTTTCTCTGACACGTACTTTTTTTTAAATCCACTTTCTTATTTACAAAGTAAGTATCTATTACCACTCTCAAATTGCCGTGTAATTTCCGTGCACACGGAAATACACGTAAGTATATAAGTGCAAATAGTCACTTCCATATTCATATTACTGGTAATATAGTTTATCACAGCCTGTACTAGATAGAGAAACAAACACCACCACCACCCCCCCCCCCCCCAGTTAATAAATCAACTAAAAGCATGATTAATACACCTCTTCCTCCCAGAAATTGTAATAAAAATTTGACGTACTTTCCCTGAATTTCCGTGCACATCCGTGTACACGGAAATTACACGGCAATTTACAAAACCTTTTATTCGGATTCACAAAAAGTAGTGTTACAAATCTGAGCAAATTAAAGTCCCGAATCCACTTAGGGCCTAGACTTTGTCTGCATCTAACATTCAAAAACAACATATCTTGCGACGTACAAATCCGAATAAAATAGGGCAATAAGACGTTTGTTTTGATGAGACTTCTTAAGATCCTACCTTTTCTGTTAATAGAAAACGGTAAAAACCTAAATAAATAAATAAAATCAATCAAATTCTTTGATGGCTTCAAAATTTGATTAAATTGAAAGCAAATCCTAGTTGAATTTATGTAGGTCAATCACATGTTACCAATTGAACTCTACTATAATATTATAAAATGGAAGGAAATATTTCAAGCAGGAAAGCACTCCATAAGTCAAGAATATCTCGGTTTCAAGTACTACCACATAAGAGCTTGCAATCAAATTTTAACGACTTGAAGAGCAGCAACGATAAGAAAACTTGCCTATAGTAATTAAAGCACGTCCTTTGCTTTCAAGTGTAGTCGACTTACGGAACGTCTGACCCACTACAAATATCCTCTCAAAGAATTTCCTTCTTCCTCTTAGTTAGCAAACAAGACTAAGCAGAGAATGCCTTTCTTATCTGTCAGTCTAAGTTCTTAAATTTCAAAGGACGTCTTCAAGTAGAATTGATGAACAATAGACGACTCTTAATTGAGTTTCCATAATTTTTTTATAGCTATCATGCGATAAGTCTCAGTTCAAGCCTAGCAGGTCCTTGTCAATGTCCTTTAGACCTCTTGCGACAATACTTTCCAAATCCTTGGACGTATATGCAGAATTCCCAGCTCATTTACGGCACTCGTAATGATTTACATTTAAAGTTTTCATAAATTGCTTAAAGCCCGCCAACTGGCACTTTGAAGTTAGGGTAGTGGAGGGAAATTTTCATAATTGACTACGTACAAACATATCAACATAACTTTTCGCATATGGTGTGAACTGGATGGCATTAAAGTATGGTCATTTCAGTATGTTTGGAGAGTATTAAGTATGCTCTTTGTAGGACGCTCTAACAAGTTTTCTGGTTTGCAACTCGTTCATTTTTAATGCAAGGACGTATTTATGTATTCGAACAGATGTGCGAGGATGCAAGTTCGTTCTTGTAGTCAGGTCGAAAAAAAGTAGAGAACTGTGCAGAATGGCTATTAAGGTGCTTAAAAATACTTAACAAAGGCAATTTGTTTTGCATCACAAAAATCTAATTTATGATGACACAAGTGTGTGGAAAAATACTTAATAACGTCTACTTACTACGAACTCCTCCTTATTGGCATTTTTTTAGTTTTCTAGAGCCATGGGAGAGAAGATAGTGAGACTGCTCCAATCCTGATGGGTTTTAAAATTTGTTTCGTTGCTTACTTTCTTTTTAACCGACTTCCCAAAAACAAAGAGGTTCTAAGTTCGACGCGTATTTTTTTTTTTATTTATTTTTTTTTATGTCTGACCGGGCATAACTTCGTAACGCGTCGACCGATTTTGATGATTCTTTTTTTGTTGGGTAGAGTATGTTCACCGAATGGTACCATGTCAAAAAAATTTTTGGTAGGGTAGGGGTGGGGAGTGGGGTGAAACCTAACTTTGTAACGCGTGGTCCGATTTGGATGGTTCTTTTTTTGTTGTACAGTGTATGATACCCCATTACTGATAGGAGCAAAAAATTTGGCCTAGGGTGGGGGGAGGGGTAGTCTAACTTTGTAACGATTTGGATAATTCTTTTTCTGTTGGGTAGAGTATATTCCGTGGTTGATACCAGGTGAAAAAAATTTTGGGGGGATGGGGGTGGGGGGTGGGGTGGAACCTAACTTTGTAACGCGTGGTCCGATTTCGATGGTTCTTTTTCTGTTGTATAGAGTATGAACCCCCATTCCTAATAGGAGAATAATTTGGTCCTATGGTGAAAGGTGTGAGTGGGGGGGAGGGGTAGTCTAACTTCGTAACGCGTGGACAGATTTGGATAATTCTACTTCTATTGGATAGAATATGATCCTTGGTTGATACTACGAGAAAACAAATGTTGCTGGGGTGGAGGTGGGAGAAGGGGGGTGGAACCTAACTTTGTAACGCGTGGATTGATTTGTACGGTTCTTTTGCTGTTGTATAGAGTGTGATCCCCCATTGCTAATAGGAGAATCATTTGGTCCTATGGTGGAGGTGGGGAGGGGGAGGGGTGTAACTTCGTAACGCGTGGACCGATTTCGATGACTCCTTTTATGTTCGGTAGAGTATGTTCCTTGATTGAAACCATGAGAAAAAAAGTTTAGTGGAATGGGGGTGAGGTAGGGGGTTAAAACTAACTTTTAACGCGTGGACCGATTTGGATGGTTCTTTCTTCGCTGTATAGAGAAGAAGACACTAAAAAGTGAAAAATAAAATAGTTTTTAAAAAAAAAGTTGAACCGACTTCACAAAAAGCGCTAAAAAGCATAAAATAATTTTTAATTTTATATCTATTACGACATTTTGAAGTCGGTGCAAATTAAACAAATAAAACAACTACAGTACCACAATTGAAAATAATACCTAATACTACCTGAACGTTTCAGCTCACGGGATCATAAGAAATGACGATTAAATATTTTTGTTTTAGTTGTGTGGTTTTTTTTTTTTTTTTTTTTTTTTTATATATGATGTTGCCAAAGCTCAGGGGATGCCCTATGATGCTAAAGCACAGCCTTGGCAGGAAAGGAATTAAGGATGAGGGAAATGGGTTAGGAGGTTGAGTGAAGGAGGTGTCGATGTACGCTCCGTTTGAAAGTTTCAGGCTCATAAGACGAGGGAAAAACAGAAGATGGTAAACTGTTCCACATTCGTGTTGTTCTGCTAAGAAAAGATTCCCGAAATTTGACGGTACGTCCAAATTTGACCCGGAGAGTAAAGGGGTGGAAGCGACTTGTAGATCTTGTATCGCGCGTTGTAATGAGTCTACAAGGAATCAGGCTAGCGATTTCGTTAGAACAATGGCCATGGAAATAGCGATAAAAGAGTGAGAGACAACCGACATTCCGTCGATGCTCAAGAGAGTCAAGGCCCTCAGAGATTGAGGAATCGCCAATAAGTTTAACAGCCTTACGCTGAACTTTGTCTAACGCGGACAATGCGGTGTGTCCTGCCCCTTCCCAAATATGGGAATTATATTCAAGTCTAGGCCTAATGTGGGACTTGTAGATCAACGCTAAGTCGGGTGGGGTGAAATATTTCTTACATCTCTGTAGAAAACCTAAACATTTCATCGCACTTTTGGCGATTGCAAATATATGATCAGTCCAGCTAAGATTGCTGGATATCTCAATACCCAAGATCTTTAGGGAGGGTGAATTGGGTATATTCACTCCGTCGACTGAAATGGGTTGGGGGTGGACTGGGCGTTTTTTAAGGGACATTAAACAGCATTGAGTTTTGGATGCATTAAACGTAACACGATTTGCTCTGCCCCAAGCGAGGACTTTAGAAATGTCGTTGTTTAATGATCTAAACATGCGTTCCCGATTGACTTCTGTAGCATTTCCACGTGAATTCATTACAGAATCAAATGAGTACGGGAAATCAAGGGTGCTGTCGTCGGCAAAACTATGAATAGGATTGAGAGTAAGGGATAAGAGATCATTGATGAAAAGAAGAAATAAAGTTGGTAAAAGAACTGAACCCTGAGGTACACCGGCATTTATTTCGTGGGATGCAGATGTAACGCCGTCAATAACTACACGGATTGAACGGCCTGACAAAAAGCTCTCTATCCATTTAACGAGGGTAGGATGCAGACCAAATGTTTGAAGTTTGGCTAAAAGGGCAGCATGTCAGACTCTATCAAAAGCCTTTGAAATATCAAGAGCGACGATTTCGGACTCACCGAAATTATGGAGACAATGATTCCAACGCTCCGTTAGAGCCGTTAGTAAGTCTCCGGTTGAGCGGCCAGCGCGGAAACCGTACTGGCAATCGTTGATAAGATGGTTATTTTCTAGATATGTCAACAACTGAGAGTTGATGAGTGATTCAAAAACTTTGGATATGATCGAGGTTAGTGCAATTGGTCTGTAGTTAGAGGGGTCGCATGCCTCTCCTTTTTTAAGTATCGGCTGGACATGAGCAAGTTTCCATACACTTGGAAATATTCCTGTTGAATATGACAGGTGAAAAAGTTTGCGCAGAGGTTTAGCCAAAGCAGAGGCGCAGCATTTTAAAACAAGGGGCGAGAAACCATCAGGCCCAGTAGCTTTGGACACGTCGAGTTTCGAAAGTACTCTAAAAACTTCCCGAGTGCGAAAGTGTAGCGGCTTTTGCCTACTAATGCACTGTGATAGAGATGGAAGTGGCTGCGATGATGGTGGCAAGTACGAGTTAGCAGCAAAATTAGCAGCAAACAGGTTGGCCTTGTCCAATGAGTCAGTAAAAACATTCCCATTATAAATGAGTGGTGGTGTTGACGAACAGCTGAAATTGTTCTTTACGGTTTTTACTAGAGACCAGAAGCCCTTACTACCCTTTTGAGTAGAAAATACCTTCCGTCTGATGCTCTGGTCGAAATTGAACTTAGCCCGGCTAATTGCTGAATTGCAAATATTCCGCGCATCTCTATAGATACGTCTCGATTCCTCTGAAGGGCACAATTTATATGCCTGGAAGGCTGCTTCCTTCTTTTTAATGGCTGCGAAACAGTCATTATTGAACCAATTGGTGTTAGTTGGTTTGATGTTCTTGAAGCTATGAGGAATAAAGCGATGCATTCCAAACCATAGGATGTTCAAGATATAATCGGTGCTTCTGTTAACGTCCTTCATAGAAAAGCAATCAGACCAGTCCAGCTCTCTGAGATATTTATTAAGTCCCGCCCAATCAGCATTTTTATAATGCCACACTAATCTTTTGGTGGAGTTTAGATTAGTGGTTGTCAGAGAGGAGATGGAGAATTGGGCGGAGATTAGACAATGGTCCGAATTACCCAAGGGAGACGTCACCGAAACCGAGTATTTTTCTGGATGCGATGTTAGAAATAGATCTAAAAGGTGCGCGTTGTGCCCCGAAGTATCAGGAACACGAGTCGGACACTCAACCAGTTGCTGTAAATTAAAAGACTCACTAAATAACTCGACGTGTCTTCCAGACGGGCTTGTGGTAGAAGAATGCCTGAGCCACTGTGTGTTGTGGACGTTGAAATCTCCAGCAAGAACGATTTCAGAAGAGGGGGATAATTCCAAAATCTTATCGATATCGGAAGACAGTTTATCGAAGGAGCACACAGTGTCAGTGTCAGACATATTCGGGCTGCGGTATAAAAAGCAGAAGTGAATAATGTGCCGATAGAGTTTAAATCTAATCCAGACATAATTAAATTCTGGATTAGTAGAAGAGAATTGAGGGAGATAGGAGAATGGCACATCATTTCTAATATAAACCGCGATTCCCCTCTGAGGAGAGAAGAGCGGCACTAAGTGATAACCAGGGATGTGATACTGATTAATATCAGAATCGGAAACAACCTTGGTTTCGCTTAGTGCAAAAACTGCCGGATTTTCCGCGATCAAGTGGCAGTAAACCGAAAAATGGTTACTTTTTAAGCCACGAATGTTGCAAAAATTAAATAAAAATTTTTGCATAGTCCCGGTCTTAATTTGCCCAAAACAAAACAAACGAAAACGTACACAAACACAAGGACTGACGGTTTGTTTGATTTGCACCGACTTCAAAATGTCGTAATAGATATAAAATTAAAAAATTTTTTATGCTTTTTAGCGCTTTTTGTGAAGTCGGTTCAACTTTTTTTTTAAAAACTATTTTATTAAGATACTCGTTTATAATATTCCTTAAGTTATCCCTTCAATCGTAGATATTAATGTTGATCTAACATTGACCAATCTGAGCAATTCTTTTAAAATTTCGCTATTCACTAACGAAGTAGATATAGTGTAGGTACACTTACTACTGATGCCAGCGTACTAATATTGAATGCACTACTAATCTTAAAAAAAGTATACAGTATCGACGTCGTGGGGGAAGAAGCTATCTTCCTATAAACATTTATATTAATCAAAGACTTCGCTCGGTTTTGCTCATCGTCACTGACAAAATAATCATTATACAGAAGATTTGAGATTTTTTCATAAAAAGTTTTATGAGTAAAAGAAATATTCTAATTTGCACTTTGTTCGAACGATAAACCTCTTTCCAATGACTAACCATAGGGCTGGAATTCAAACTTGGCTTTTAAGCGTTCCATAGCCAACAAACCAGAAACCCTTATAATTTCGGTATATCGATCCGTCCGTCCTTCTGGCTGTCTATTTTGGTGACCCAAAGACACAAAAGAAGATACTTTTGAAAAAACAAATTTGCTTGACCTCCTGTAGGTTAAAAATGGGAACCCAAAAAGTTAACTCTTACCCCCATCAAGTGGGGTGTGGTTGCATAGGTAGGTTTCTTAAAAGCAACAATAAATGTTTTGAGTATTTATAATTTTATCCCTTTTAGTTACGGGATATTCGTTTTCAAAAAAAAATATTAACGCGTCCTGCCCTCTTATTTCTAAACTATTGATGCAAAGAAATCGAGAAAAATTCGAAAACGTAGCTTTAGTTAGTACTTATAGTAAAACTTATAACGGACACCGTAGAGAAAGTTCTTTCAGAAAAATTTTGAAATTACTATGATATGACTACAGAACCCAATCATGTGCATGCCCATCACGCTTTTAGCTGGTTTTTTTTATTGCCAGGCGACTGCATAGCCAACTTTTTATTTAGGGTGTTAATTACAGTGGGGTGGAAGAGAAATGGCACCTAACTTTGTATTTTATGCACAGATTTTGACGACTCTTGTTAAGGGTAGTTTATATTTATTATATCAATTCGATTTTTATTTAATTTAATAATACATCTCTTTAACCACTATTTGTAATGATAAAAATGAAAGAAAAGCACTGCACCCTTTTCCCTGCAATCTCCCTTTTTTAAAGCGCTTTGCGGTGTTCCGAATATTTCAAGAACTGATTTTAAAATTTTTTACATATATTCTTTATTGTATATATATGTACATGTATAAATATCGCTTGTACTTGAACGAAGCAGATTTTGATTTTATCGACAAAGAAAGTGGTAAAAAGTGGTAACGTACATTTTCCATTTATTTGGTTAAACTAATGCCCTTTGTTAAAACAAAAACAAATTTTATTTTTAATCATTCGTTTAAGCCCCTTAGAAAAGGGATCGCAGGGAAACGGGTGGAACGCCGCCATTTTATGTGATTTTTTTCTCAAAATTTCACGAATTAAATTTAAAGAGATATCGCATTTTGAAATTTTCATGTGAATTGCTCGGTATACGAAAGCTTTATGGTAACTTGAATAAGGTGACCATATACTTTTCATATACCGAGAAATTCATGAACATGAAAATTTCAAAATGCGATATCTTGCAAAAAAAAAGATATTTGAAACTCAACGGCATTTGAAAGAGGAAGATTTGTACTATAAGATCCCAGACATAGTTTTTTGAAAACGAAAAAACCTCGCGGTGCTACATAACCTCGTGATAGAGCTATTCTGAGCCAGGATTCGGTTTCAGCGGGAAAAATTACTTCAGAAACAACTATTCATTGTCCGGGGGGGGGGGGGGGGCTTGCAGGCCTGTATGATTGTTACATAGAGCACATTACCCGTATTTGTGAGCCATAAGTTGAAAGAAGAACTTCATTCACTTTGCTGATAAAGATTGCACATGGACCTAGATTTTAAAGTGCATTCCGAACCAATGACATTACTTTGTGGCCTCCAATGATCTTTTTGCGTTATCTTATGTCAGCAGAATACAGAGACGGCGAAAGCCCAGACATTAGTCCTTACAGTGAAGGGGGCAGTTTAGGAAAGCGGGTAAAATAACGATTTTTTAATATCTTATACTTTTTAAATTGGTGCAGATATATGTGTATAAAATTTTAAGTTAATCCGATTAATAAGTCAAAAGAAATGAGTTGTCAAGTGTCATGCGGTTAAACGCCAGGCGAGGAAGATACGCAGAACAACGAAACGTTTCCCAAAGCGGCGCAATACAGAGAACAGAAAAGAAGCAAAAATTTTAGACACAAAAATTTTCAGCGAATGGAAAAGTAGCTTCTTTATGATTACTACGAAGACGAGGAGTGTGGCTTGCTTGTTCCTGGTATACTTAAATTTTCTATTTCAAAAATGTCCATTGACATATGATATTTGAAAAGCCACCACAATATATGTCGTCGATTAATAATAAAGTTATAAAATAAATGAATGGATAGAAAACCCCCGAAACTATTTGCTCTTTTTTCATTTTTAAGTCATGTCTTTTCCCTCGTCTTATGAGCCGGGAACTTTTAAGCCAGGTATACATCGTCACCTCCTTAACTCAACCTCTTAACACAATTCACTTACCCTTAATTTCTTTCCTGCTATGGCTGAACTTGGTCATAATGATGTATCGGGTAATAGGGCGACCGATATTTAGGCGAAAGAGTGTTCGCAGTTGAAACCTTCACACATAGAAAGTTCGATCGGCCAGCCCCTAATATCAATAAAAAGAGGAATCGACTTGAAAGCTATTCAGATCAGCGAACATAGATGAAGCAATCAAAATAAAAAGAGAAAGTGCCATTCATCCATCGATCGAACTCCCGAATCTTCGTAAAATCTCTGCGGTTATAGCGCGTCAGTTGCCGGAGTTTTTTGGATGAGGAGGAAGTTGAAAGCATTCAGCATTTGCTCTTCGAATGCCCGGGTTTTGCCAGGAAAAGATTTCAGACCTTAGGCCAACACTTCCATAATGGATTTGAAGAGATCGCCATCGTCGAGCTAAAGGATGTGATCAGGTTCCTCAATAGTTACGTTTGGTTCAGTTAATCACTGCATAGCGACGCAACGTTGTACGACCTTAGCCTGTACGTAGTATCAATTATCATAGGGCATCCCCTGAGCTCATTACTTATGAAATTGTGTAGTATTAAAACGGTTTTGTTGTGTTTCTTTTGCCATAAATGGGTTGTAAGCCGACCATGCTTACATGTGTTTCTCTTCAAATAGTAAATAATTTAGTTAAACTTTTTTTAGACATAAACCTGTCCATATACATTTATTAAAGTTGTTTTGCACACTTAAAGGACCAGAAAACCTCTATCACGTCGATTGTTGTTGACAAATATCTCAAACTTCTTAACTGACCTGTGTTTTGGTTTTTTTTTTTTTCTTAAATAATGACACAGAAGAATAATCTGTGGGTTTCCGGAAAAAAACTAAGTCCATTTTTAGGGTTCCGTATTCAACTAGAAGCCCTTATACCTTCAGTATGTCTGTCCGTCCGTCTGTCTATGCCACAGCCCTCCAATTCTCTCATTTGTAAAACTATTGAAAGCATTGTTTAAGGACATAAAATGATGAAGAAATACAGAAATGAAGAAATTTTAAAAAAACAAAAAAGCCAAAAAAACTTTAGTTACCTCATCGGGTAGAGTGTGGTTGGATAGATCTTCTAAAATAGAACAAAAAATATTTTGGATCTTTCAATTTTCAGCTTTCAGTTATAGAGAGTCTGCAACCAAAACATCCGTCGGTGAGCGAGCCGGATGAAACCTTCAAACACAACTTAGGGAAGCGTCTCTAAACTCAAGAGAAAAAGCACTTTCTGACAAATTATCCAGTCACTTTAGTTTCAAGCCACGTTTTTGTAAAGTGTTCCAAATTTTAAAAAAATTGTTTAGATAGGAGGGTGAAACTCTTGCGGATGATCATTAACATGCCCAAGATACCAGGACAATTATTTTGAATCCACAAACTGATCCCAGTAATTTGGTAAAATTTCAAAATTGCAACAAAAAAGGCAAGCAAAAAATTGTGAGCGAGCTGCCACAAAATGGTTACAACATGGTAGCGGGGATCCCTGGACTACAGAAAAAATGCTTTTCTGACAAATTATGCAGTCATTTTACCAGAGTCCCAAATAACACGAGGGTATTAATTTATCCTATGACTGATGAAAACCATTTTTTCAAGGCGAGAAAAGTGAGGTAGGAAGAGGGTCATATCTGTGTGTGAATGGAAGGGGTTTTGCTTCAATTGTTTGTGTTCATTTTCGTAATTTCTGCAAAACACTCAATAAACCGGTTTTTAACGTCAATCAAAGCCCCTCTTGTATCAGCATACAGAGGGTTTCTCTACTTTTGCACAAACGAGAATTTCCGTAAGTCATGGGATAAAAACCCTCTCCTATAATTTAGGACTAATCTTACAACTTAAAGTAAAAATCAACATGAGCGGACATCTGTGTATTTTTTCTACTTTCTTGGAATTTCTTTAAGGGAAAATCGCATAACATAATAAATTGTTGTCACTAATATTACATATTTTCAAATTTCTAACTTATTTCCTCTAAATTTTAAAATAAATAAAAGTTTTTAACATTGATATTAGTAAGTTCAACCAGAGTTTGGAATATGAAGCTCTGGTTGAACTTACTTTTCACCGGCCAGAACAGGAAAGGAAAAGAGAGATACCTACATATAAGAAAAGAGAACGGGTAAGAGTGAGCAAGGGTTCTAGGGGCGAGTGTTGGAGGAAGCGAGACACCTAGAAAACGAGGAGATGAGGGAATAAAGAAAGCGAGAGAGCGATTGAAAGAAATTGATATTTGAACCAACGATTTATATTTACTAAGTGCACTCAAACTTTACAAAACTTCTTTGAAAACTGAAACTTATTAACTAATTAAAATTTAAGGTAAAATGTGAATAAACTTTTGAATTAAATCTGTATTACATGAGCCATATCAAGCTGTAATCGTAACTCGCGCGGGCTTTGGCTTTAGAAATCATTTTCTGCCCGTTATGACTAAAAAAAGTTTATATCTATGTTCAGGGAACATTTTGAGCTTGGTTTTATGTGGACAGTTCAACTTTGTGTGGTTATTCTTTTTATAACTTTGGACGTTATTAACGGGAAAAGTGACTTATGTGATTTTGGATGTCGACGGAAAACCTGGTTTACATTTTCAATGTCTGAAAGCCCGCTCAAAATGTCTTGCCTAACTTTTTTAAAAATTCAATTTTAAATTATGTTTTTGCCTGCTTTTAGGCTCGAGCTCTCGTACTATTACGTGATATTCGCTTATAAAGAAATTATCAACGCAACATAAAAACCTTGAATTCATAGTAAAATTAAGTAGATTTTCCGGGAACCCACAGAAATTATTTCTGACTTCATTACTTCTGACTTAATTTAGAAGACGATCTAAGCCTTATTTTAAAAGAACGTACTCTTGGCAACGTCCGTATTAAAGTGAAAGCAAATTGAAGGACTAAACTAAAGCACTCCTCCAAAATTATTTCGCACTTAAAAAAGTAAAATGTCTTAATTTCCTTTTTACTGCCACCATTCAGCTGGACCTCTTAATCGCTCCTACTAACGTTTCCACTTTAATAAATTTCATGAATAAGTCAGCGAGAGTTTAAGGAACCTAAGCCAAGCAAGATGCCACAAAAGTAAAAATCGATGGTGGATTACGGGCGAAGCACTTTGCAATAACTCGCCAACTCCCTTACTTAGCATAATAACTAGCAGCACAATATCGACAATTTTCTCTTTAGAGAAATTCACCGGTTTCTAAATTTTTCACAGAGATGTTTTCCAGTTTTTTTTTCTCGTTTTGTTTGTTTTTTTTTTTATTTGTTGCAAAAAAGGAAACTGTTACATCCGGAAATTACCAAACCACACCAATCTTGTGTTGTACGTTACTTTGGTTTTGGAATTCCCTCGGTTTTTTGCGGCAACATGAATTTTTCCACAGCTACCCCCCTTTGTTGTTGATCCAGTTTTCCTTGTTTTTGCGGTAAGCACAATCCGGCCTTAATTGAAAGTTGCAAATTTAACGTTTATATTAAAAACGAGGCTTCCAGCCAACACACTTAGTAACTCGAAATTATTCCATCGAATTCAAGATACATATTTCTGGCGGGCACCATGCACATGGTGCTAGTCATCGGCTAGGCACGTAACATAACTGTAATGTAGCTGGTATGGTACTAGTCTGGTTGTTGTCATAGTTGGTGTAGCAAAACTATACTGGAGCTGCGGTCGGGAACCGGATGAGCTGTTGTTTGTTCTTCTTTAAGCAGGAATTATTTGAATACAAATAGCACATTTGCAAAATTTATAAATACACATGTTTCCATCTCAGGCGTGATCCTCTCATCCTCACATCCTGTCTGTTGATGGAGAAGGGTGGCGGAAGTGGCAGTTCTAGGATGCAAACGAAAAGCATTTTTGTTTACATATCTACGGATGCATTCACATGGAAATGAAATGTGCGGGGCTACCTGTGTTTGTGCGATAATGTTGGTCCAGAGCTGAGAATAGCTTCCGTGTATCTGCTTGCTTAACCACGTGATGTTATCTTTGCTCTACGTTGTTTTGGGCAATTCTATTAGGTGTTTCGTGAAATCATGTGAGCTAGAATAAACGAAACCAATGGACAAACAATAGCGATACACACCCCAGTTTATTACGTCTGATGTGAACCTGAGCACGTACGGGCTGGAAACCGTAGAGTTGCAGGTTGGACTCTTAACTCGGCCGGCACTATAATTGCAATTTGTGCAAATGACGGCCACATCCCGTTCCTCGTATCGATTGCTTCGCATACGAATTCATAACGGAAACTGTTCGCTTTTATATCACATCGAATAAACGCAGTATGCGGGCTTTAACTCGCGTTTCAAGGCTTTAAGTTTGCGGCTTTGATTTTATGGTAACCACTCTCCCACCAACCAGAACCACCCACACACACTGTGTAGGTACTTTAGAGCCACTTTCGCCATAATGCAGACGCGAGAACTCGTTATGGGGAAACCCAAATGATTTCCACCGAATTGGGACAAAATAAAAGTAGGGAACGAACACGTTTCTATGGGCCGGAAAATAACATCAACTTGTCGAAATTGCTAAAATTTTTGGCAACTTTTTCCGCAAATATATGTTAAAGTCGTCTAAGAAAGTTTATATTTCTGTTAGTTCTTGTCTCACTACCTTCAGATTTTCCGATAAGTTGTTTCTTGGTGAACTTTCTACTGCTCAGTTCCTGGACCCCAACATAAGTTATATTCCTGTTATTTTAGAAATCCTTTCGCCTGCCGATGCTTATAACGTTCTTCTTGGGTAACTTTTTGGTTCTATGACTGTACATATCCGTAGACGAGTATAAAATAATGTACTCTTGTATATGTGCCCTTAAGCACTTGCAGGCTTAAGGTCATCTCGTAAAGGAAAAGTATCCTGACGTATGCGGCGAGCGTTTTTACTTATTTTGGTTAATTTTACATCAGTGAAGTATCCGGATGGAAAATTCTACCTTAGGGCAAAGCATTTAAGATTAAATCTTTTCTTATAAATCACTTCCAGTGCACAACTGCTGGACGGAATCTAAAGAGGTTTTTCACGTTCTGAGGGGTTCTTGTGAAATGTTGCGTTGGACTGTTATACATTGCAGGCATTTTCTGGAAAATTTTAAAGCATGATTTGTAAATTATTCTTTCTCGTAACAGTTCATTTTGCTGCATAAAAATTCAAAGTGAGGGCTAGTACTAAACCACTCCAAGTATTAAGCACGAAAGTATGTAATAGAGTGGTAAATGATGGGTATCCATCGACGTCACCGTATTTTACACACCTGACCTGACTTACACGTGGCATATCCTGCTGAGTTACTGATGAGAAATCTTGGATAATCATACTTAGTTCAGTAGAGAAGGTGGATGATTAAATAAGATTGAAAGCCTCAAAGGAATTACTGCGTACTATTTGAATTTAAGTTAATAATGTTAAATGTAGGTAACTATTCTTACTTCGAAGGGACAGTTTGATTTCTTATAATTTCTGGATGTTAGAAAAATAAGACAAACAAATTAAGCAGAATTAATTTCCAGTAATTTAAAGCTGCATTCACACCAATAAATTTGTACAGTGTGTGTTGTAGTTGAAGAAAATTGAGTGTGCGACGAATATTTTGTTAATGTGGCCTCGGCACACAAAATCGGTAAATCAAAGAAATTTTCGACGCATTTAAATAACAATTATAAGACCGAGTTGGATCAACTGGTTGAGTGATAAGATCACCAAGTCATGTCTCCAGGGTTCGAACCTCGCCCCCCCCCCCGTAAGTTTTAAAAATAAATTAAAAAATCCACTCAAAGCCATGTTAACGCATTATAGGGTTGTCCCCCATGCTTTGGCCACATCACTAAAAAAATGCACGTTCTTTTTATAGAATGTTTGATGTTTTGCGGACTTGTACATTTAAATAAATTGTGTAACAATATAGAAATTATAATTAATAGGAAATCAACTTTTACCTACGCAGGACCTAAAGAAGATACCGTACCGCAATACTTGGAGAAAGGAAAGAATTGAAAATGTTAGCGCATAATAAAACCAGGTGAAATGTCGACGCAGTTAGCTCCCCATACGCCGAAATGGGTTAGAGGAATCAGAAAGAGTAAACTTATACGAGATAAATAATAATAATAACTTTTTTGAAATAAAAATTATTTTATATTTAAATATAAAAATTGTCACTTTAAAAAATACTAAAACTGGACTGCGACATGTGATATCTTTAATTTAAAGAAAAATCTTTAAAAAAGGAGAGAAATGGAAGATAAATTCGATTAGGTACTACACCTTGCCTAGTAAAATTAATGTAATTCATATATTCACACCCAAACTAAGTACAGATATTTATATTTTTAAAAGCGTAGGTATATATGCCCGTAAGTTGCACGCATAGCGCACAAAAGCGCCCGGTACTAATATAACACACTCCTGTTATCGTGCGAAAATTGAATAATAAGCCAGCCACACGGGTATGTACGCTCCTGCTGCAGGTACGAAAATTGAAAAATACTCCCGCCATAGAAGTATGTACGCTTCTGTTACTGTTCTGACTTTAAAATATTCGAGATCGGTGACTAAGCGCATGAATTGTACAAACGGTGGTTATGAAGACGTAGTTTGATTGAGCGGCGACCACCACGCCATGATATCCGGGTTCGAAATTCGGTCTCCCGTGGGTTTTTAAAAAGGTTTTAAAAAATCCACTCCGTCTCTGGGCTATTCTCCAGCTCTCAGCAATGCAAAAACCAGGCATTAAAGTTTTCTCACGCCTCTTACCCTAACTCTATTCCAGCCAAAGTCATGCTAACGCATCAAAGGGTTGTCCCCTAGACCGTGTGGGTTATCGGCCACCTGTTATTAAAATTGTTTTCAATAGCCAGGTGAGTCATGACAATAATAATGATAACGATTACCTGAAATGTGTTATTTTATTCTTATATTTTCTAGTTTCAGTTATAATCTTTACAATAACTACACAAATGTTGACAGCTAATGGAGATAGTCTAGATATACTTGACATAGATAGGCGCCGGTTACGACTGAGTTAATCTACTGAAATAATTTTAGTTTTCATTTGAAATTTTAGCCTAGAAAAAAGTTTGAGAGCACGATGCTTCGTTTGGACTATTTCATGCGTCTTTTATTGGTACTGGCCCGCAGGCGTACCTACCGTTCCTCATTTGGGTGCTATGCAAAAGCTTTCACGCCCGTTTCAGATTAAGACTGGACGAGTCTTATATTTCCTCAGGTTTTCTCACTGAACGACCCTAAGAAGCTTCCGCATCTATGTACTTCACAAGCCTTTGCATTTTACTAGCCAGCGACGTTAATAGTGGTGAAACTATTGTGATTGTGAAAAAATTTCAGATTTTCAAGGCTTTTGATTCTATCAGTTCTTGCATACATAGTAAAAGTATATTATATGAAAAAAATTTTATTCATTCAAGTATTTTCCATCAGAATTTGTCGATTGTTCCCAACAATAGTTCAAATCAATAATTCAAGTCACTATTTCTAGAGGCGATGAAATCCTTAAAGCGATTTTAAACATTCACAAAGGTGAAAATATATATGTCAAAGGTCTGGGAAACATCGAGGATTTGGCAAAATGTCATATCCTTAGGCTTTCGGCTTAAAAATTGTTCTTGCAACATGAAACCTGGTGTTAGTGAGCAAAAGGATGGGTCCATATCTCTTAAAATTGACAACTATATCTCTTGTGCCATTTAGATTCGATTTGATGCACGGGAAGGTCATTTGATTAATATTCGTAAATTATACTGTGTCCTCCCTCTCTCATTTCTAACCGCTGTTTATCATTGATTTCTTATCACTTAGGAGAGATTTGGATGGTTTATTATATTAGTGTACTGCAAATTTATTTGTGCTAAATACCATAAAATGTAATGTTATTTTACCGCGTAGCGCATCCCACTTCATATTGTTATAGTATCGATAGTGTTATTATTGATATAATTCTAGTATATCATACTCATTATTCTTGAACCTAAAAACTTTTTATTCTTAATTGGGGCCATTTTGGAGTAATTAAAGATCATGGCATTATTATGAATACCTACACAAATAAATCATATAAAATGAATTAAGAGGATTCAAAGGAGATGTACATCTCACGTTTAATTAGCAGATACATTGTCTTTTATTAAGATTGTGCTCCTTACAGTCTTGACGACTTTTTTGTATTTATTTTATCAACAGACATATATCACAATAAGCATAAGCTTATTATATTATTACTCTGTACAAAATTTCAAAAGAAGATGTAAAGCAGAAAATAAACAAAAACAAGTAAAGAAATATATAGATACGAATAATTATATTAAATTGAAATAAAAAGAAAGTATATAAAGTAATTAAAAGCCGCACTCTTGGAATTGCTGATGACTAAATTGCCTAAAATTTACAGGTAGTAGACCATAAACAACAAAAAGATCTATCACTTTGTCTACATTTACTTCGAGGAATAATAAGCTGAACATTGCGTACTGATTGAAATAATTGATTTTTTCTGCAGAAATAATTTGGCATTAAATTCCTAATTGTTTTGAAAACCATTAATGCGACGTAAAAAAACATGTAACGTGCGTATGAGTTAAATTTAGCTACATTTAGCTTCCTACGAGTGTGGCTATGCAAACAACACCATACTTCACAGCCATATAAAGTCATGGTAATAATTAAGGTTATTATCAATCGTCCTCGAATGGTAATGGTGTTTATTTCTCAAAGTACCATATAGCCTTCTCACAACCTTTGCTATATGCATTTCTCATGCAATAGTATTACAAAATACTATACCTAAATTGTTAACCGGTCAGATTAAGGAATAACATCATAACTAGGGCTCAATTCATTTGTATTAACACATTGTGACATTTTTAGACCAGTTCAAGATTCTGACCAGGTCAACATTAATTTTGGAAATACCAAGGGACATATCATTGACCCAAGTGGATAGAGAGAGTTAAACATCATCTGCATACAACTGGATAGTAGAATTGTGCAATACTTCAGCCAAATCATTTAAGTATAACAGAAATAACAGTGGGTCTAAATTCGAACCCTGCGGAACACCTTGAAAAAGCTACCTATATTTCGTAAACGACGAGTGAATCACAAGTTTTTGATCCCTGTTCGATAGATGAGAATATCTGAATTTCGTTGCTGAACTGCTAGATTAGGGTAATGACGATCAGCGGGCAATGAAAGTCATTATCAAATTATCCATTTGACGCCATTTTGCGTCAGCCTCAGTGCGCATGATAGCAAACCATGTATCATGTTTGAAAGTTTTCAATCAAAGTGTAGCGGTTCCTACAAATTGAATTCAACATCTGTCAATTGAAGAAAAGCTCAATGGCAAATGTCAAATTTCTCGAGATGAAAGCACGTTCTTAGATCTCTTTGATAAAAATTGTTTGTATAAACCAAATTGAAAAATCGTTCACGATGTACCAAAGCAAAGCACACTTAAAATCGCTTGTTGTGTTGGGGGCCAGTCGCAATCAAATAGAGTATGGTAAAGGTAACTTTTTAAATGCACACATTATCCCCAAAATCAAAATCCCCATAACCCAAAATCCAGAAAGTCACATTAAAATTTTCACAATTTTTATTTTATTATTTTTTTATTCTTTAAATTTACTTCTACTTTTTTTTTAAACTTAGATCTCCAATTATGTGAATTGTGATCATTTAGTTTGTGATGATTTGAAAAAAATATCCTTTTGAAGACTACTCAGATTTTAAAATTTTTGAGGTTTTTCGTCCTTAAATGGTAATCGAGATAATGAGTTTTACCATATTTTTGTCTTTTCATAATTTTTTCACTTTATTCAAGTTCAAGTTTACTTATATTACGTTTCTGGTAGATAAGGATCAATTGTCTTTAGAGAAACTAAGTTTCCATGAATTAATAATAATGTTGTGTTTAAACCACGTCTTTTACGTTGTTCTGGGTAGCGCTAAGAGCGGGATACTAGATGTTTAAGGATAATTAAAACAAAACTAGTAGAAGAAATAGAGTTGTGTGATAGTTGACTTTTAAGTTTTCCAAGAAGATCTTGCAACCCGTTGCACGTGCGCGGGAAGGGAAGTACTTCCTGAAAAATAAAAATTAACTCGTACGGCCATTTATTGTTTGCGGATTTTGAAACTTTGGGGATTTCGATTTAGATGTTTTGATCCTTGATGTTTAGTACCAGGGTTGAAGACCGTTGCCTCAGATAAGCCAACTGTCTTAAATACGGTTGCCTTTGTGAAGTCAATTGCTTGAACGGGATTATGACAATATCCAGATAGACAATATTCAGGACAATCCTAGAAGAATTTAAAAAATCAGAAAATAACATAATACAGAAACGGCAAAATCGATCTATTAGAGTAAGGACATCATGCATTAAGAGGAAATACAGTAGTAAAAATATATTAACCGAGAGGGAAACAGGGATCGCAATAAAAACAGGAAACATAAAATACCGACAAATGTGAAAGAGAAAGTTTGAGTTTTGTCGTTATCTTCTTTTGATCCAGAGCTATATTAATTTTACTGCGCGCACCTGCTCATAACTTTTTCTCTTTTCAAAACTTTAAACGAGTTTTTCCCAAAACCACGTTTTCTAAATTGGCGTGCAGGATATATCAAAAACTATTTGACCGAGGAGTCCGAAATTTGGTGCAATAATATGAAATAATATTACCTTGAATATGAATATCAAGGTTTTTAATTTTGACTTGTAAAACATAAAAAAATAAGTATGTAGATAGTAATTTTTATCGTAAAATTGCATGTTTTTTCACAACTTAATTATTATAAATTTTCAAAATTTGGAGTTTTTAACTAATTCATATAGAAGGTATACTGCTTAATTACAATACTTTTTCGTCTGATTGTCGCAGGATTTGTTTAGTGTTTTGTTTAATAATAATAATAAAGGATTTAATAATAAAATTAAAAAAGGAAATTAACGCGTTTTATTAAATTTTTACAATTGGGACCCTAGTGACTCCACTTCGTCCTTTATGCTTAAAAAAAAAGATTCGTACCTTAGAAGCTTACCACGCAAATGGAAATATCCGGGCTTCGTTATAAAGTAACATAGGCCTTTTAAGACGAGATGTGGTTAAATTTCAAAGATCATCTTATGAAAATTAATAACAAATTCAATTATCCTTAAGTCATAAATGAAATTTTATGATTTCTAATAATGCATTATACCTCTTGGAACTATACCTTTAGTAATGAAAGCAATTGGAATTTATAAAAAACATAGCTTTACTTTTGAAACCGGTTAAAAAGATTATTACATTATTATTTAATATTTTCTTTAAAGTTTTAGTATTGGACGCAATGATTTTTCGAGAACATACTTTTCCCATAGCCTTAAGAGCTTGCACTGATAATATGTTTTTGTCTTGAAACGATTAGAACGGCCTCGGAGTGGTGAGTTTCAGGAACGGAAAAGTCACATAGTAGGCAAGTAATTATGCGTTGAAGAATAAATTAATGAACAAGTCGAGCTGAAACGCATTTCGTTCACAAAATATCCATCATAGTAAAATGATATATGTATTCGACACCCTAATCTCTTTTTCACTTTCGTTACGTGTTCTCGATCAATTGATTCCTAATACGTTGGGAACTTAAAGTATATTTCATTCCCTTCATATAAACGTCAAATAAGGTTAATTTTAGAGTAAGGATGATGGCAAATTCAGATTTTTTTTATTGAAAAATTGTACTTCATGGTGATTATAACGTTAAATCAAACGAAGAGTAATAAGAATTTGTTCTCTCTCTTTCTAGTTCCCGTAACTCCTGCATGGAGGGAGAAAAACTTTAACCGATTCCAAACGCCGATTGCAAGTCGACCTACAATTCTGAAGTGGATGCCGAACCACTGGCATTTTCTCGACTCGCCTTGTTATCGTAATATATTGTTAGCAGAAAATAACCATGGGTCGCCGCCGGTGGGATTCGGTACTAGGACGTCCGGATTGGTAGATCGACACGTTAACACTTCCACCGACGACTTTTTTTTTATACGATGTGGCCAAAGCCCTGGGGGACAACCCTTTGATGCGTAAGCATGGTTTTAGTGAAAGGAATTAGGGCAAGGGAAGTGATGACACTTGAATCTCTTGTTTTTGCATTGCTGCGAGCAAGACAACAGCCCAAAAACGGAGTGGATTATTTTAATTTAATAATAAAAATCCACGGGGAGAACTGGTCTCGACCCCGGGACCTATGGCAGGGTGGTCGTGCCGGTCTACAGATTGATCCAACGCAGTCTCCCACTAAGGATTGGTTTTCAAAGAATTACGTATTATTTTGCAGCAGTACCTTCCGCCTTCATTTTTTTCGTACTCTTACCTATTGCAAGCTACGCAAACCGGTAAGACTTTTAGTAAATTTTTTATTAAATTATTTAATTAAATTAAAAATAAGGTATGTTTTTGCAATCATTATTACATTTCATTATCCTCATATTCCCAAGAAATTATCGCTATTAATTTCTCATAACATCAAACATATATGTTTGCGTAAAAAGCAGTATCACTCTATTCTGTAGAGACCGTTTGCAACGTCGTACCCTTTAATTTTTTTTAAAAGCCCAAATGCGCATGGAGAAGAACATTTGGAACAGCCGAAATACAGGCGTTCTTCCGTTGTTTAGCATTCATTACTAATGTGCTAAATGGACTTGAAATTCCCTCGTGATATAGTTGTCAGAGTACTCAACCATATTCACAAATCATCATTACAATAAGTCGACATCTTTAGGAATTCTTAACACGCAACGTAAATAAAATACGTCCCCTTCTGCCTCAAAATATATAAACCGGGCACAAAGGTTGCCGACAAGGTCACATGTGACTCGACAGCTAATGGTCGCGTACATTTGCCCTTAGAGCGAAACACACATAATGTTTGCGAGATAGAAATACCGAAACAGAATCAACAAGTTAAGCCTCGACTGCACTGAAAAGTGCAATTTTATTCTGTATGCAAACGCCGATTTCCTTAATTGTACGCTTCTTCTTTTTCGTGAAGGAGAAATACCTGCGTGAGGATGAACAGATCCTGCACGCACACTGTCGCAATTACAATCCTTCGAGCTAAGGAAAACTCTAATGTCTGTCAGATTGTCAGCTTTAAGCTTGGGGTTGGGAGTATTTTTGTGCAACACTTACATGTAGAGCACCATTTAAGTTTAGGTGCTGTGCTAGTGAGAATCAGGAGCCTCCAATTATCCTCCAAGTTCCTTCGAAGGACTCGGATTCAATGCACTTTGGCTTATTCGAAAGCACTTAAACACTGCACTAGAACTGAGCACTTCTGACAAACGGAAACTGAACTTTGAGATTTCTTTTTTCTTTTTCTGCTACTTTTTCCTCTTTTTCTTTAATTTAAATTTAAACACGAGAATCAAAGAACATTTAGGGATTACACTTCACTCAACAGAGAACACCAAATTACGAGAACTCTCACAGTAACCGAACTCCGCGTTAAACGATGAGGCACTTCAAATCCTGATACGGTGATTTCTGGTATTAATTTTTTTTAGTATTCACGAGACTTTAATCGCTTTAAGTGGCACAACATTTGAAAATTTAATCGGGTAACGGTAACAATATTAAATACATATATACACGCATACTCATACATAGATTGGAGTAATTTTTCAATGTTAATTAGATGTCAGCTGTAAACCTGCTTACGGATATCGCCAGTAATAACTAATACACGCACCAGCCGGCAAAAATGGGTAAGCACATTAGGCTAGGGCCGTCTAACTTCTTAGAGCAAATATCACCAACAATTACAATGTGACGGTCATGGACCGTAAAGAAGGCAATTCTTAAAAGGTTTTTAGTGTCATCAATTCTAATTCAGAGCTCAAAGACTGTTTATAGCACGAATTTTGTTAGTGTAAATCGATAACAACAGGTTTTCCGGGCTTTCCAATTGTCGGTGTCTTACCGTGTTATCTTTGCAGTAAGACGTGCACTTTGCGAAGCAACACTAACTGGAATTAGCGGTATTTGTGCTTATTTATGCTACAAAGACTTATTATGATAATAGTCCTGGTACTTCAAATCCATGTGCTCACTATCGATAACACGCCTTTGACAATATTAAGGAACTTGACTGGATTTTGTGGGGTCACAATTTCACTTAACTTGGAAAAACAAATTTAATTCCTGACCATGTAACGTTATGTTTAACGGTGAATATGATAATAAATTAATCATAGGCCTTTCGATAACACGATTAATATGTAACAAGCCTGACGGTTGATTATAGCTAACATACAAATTTCCGAAAAAAATCCTTAACACGACACGAAATCTTAGGTCTATCGTAATTATCTCGTTAACAGAAACGGATTATTTGCGAAAAAAAATAAGGATAACATCAACGTACATATACACATAGAACAAGAAACGGTGACCAAAATATGAAAATTGTCCCGAGCGGTGTTTATCACTCGACCGCGGTATAGAACTACACAAAACTGGATTCAGCGGCTTTTGCCACAGCACTGAACTAAGCCAACCAGTCGAAAAGCAACGCGTGACGTCACTTATAAGTTCATAAGGACTATCTAACAGTAAACCGATACACGTAAAATTTGATTGTGTATAGAACATGAAACGTTAAGGATTTTGTCACACAATCATGAATTACTTTTGGATTGTGTGTGTATGCGAAAAAAGAACATGGTAAGCTTGAGCGCCACAGTAAATTCAGAGCAGCTGGGCTGTTATACTTAAGTCACTCGTTAACTTTTCCACAAAGTCGGGATCGAGATCTCTCACATAAAGACCCGGCCCTTTTGTGGTGTGTGTTTGGCAAGCAACGGTGGGTGGTTTGAATTGGGCAGGCCGTAAATATAAACTTTGGTAAACGCATGCGCATATTTTGTAAAAACAATAACAAATCATCAGGCTTCTCACTAAATGGCTTTACAAGTACAAGTTTTGAGAGCACGAAACTGCCCGAAAAAGCTCTCTCTCCTGTGCGGTTACGTTGTACAATAATCGTGAAACCATCCTTCCCCGAGGTGTAGGTGTAGTGACTTACTGTGCACGTTTTCTTATTTTGTGGAACGTCTATTAGCTGTTAGCGTTCGTTTCGTGCAAAATAACCTTGCAGACGCCCGACTTTTTAAAAGGACACTTTAAGAAACACTTAGCGGCTTTGACAGACTATTACCATATAATTTTTTCAACATAAACGCACCAGGACATGTTCCCATAAGGAAAAGGTGATGATTCAAACCGGTTCTCCCAAGATTAAGGTGGAGGTGCTGTTAGAGATAATGATGTCGTAGAAAGCTTTGCAAGGAAGTGAATCCTTTATCATTTGACTTAGCTTCGATTAGTGTTTTACTGGTTTTGTCCCAGTTATGTGTTCCCTGGTCTTCTCATCCTTACGTGCATCTTCTGTTTACATTCTGAAAGTATCTCTTTAATTTGTGAAATTTTCTGATCACTTTAATTGTGAAAATTTCGTAAAGTGTTTGGTGCTCGAAAGTACCAAGTTGTCACCACTAATCTGCTTTTGAAGGAAAGGGCGGCCATTTATTCTTTTAGATTATTTTTTGAATTCCCTGTTCCAAAAGTTGACTTGGTTAAGAAAAAGAAAAGTTTAGAGCTGACTAAAATATCTGGCTAGCAGTGCAAATTCGTTGGTAAATACAAGGTCCAATAAAAATTATAAAAATCAATTTGTGTTTATTTTTGGATGAATTTGTCGTTGTTTTTATTTCTTGACAGGACAAAAATAAGATTTTAAGTATTTGCAAATTAAAAAGACTTGGAATGAATTAGATTTTAAAGAACGCTTACGGCATTCCAAATGTACGTACGTACGATGCATAGTACAGCTTAGGCTTGTCTGTCTGTGCACTAAAGACTCCGACCCAGCAAAGTATCTTTTATATCCACGAAGAATTCGTAGGAATTTAATATTTTTTTTAATTGAAGAAATATGATAAATTTTCCAAGGTTTACTAGAGGTTTTCTACGTGAGATTAAGAGAATAAAAGAAGAGGAAATGAAGTCTATTTTATGAAGTAACAAAATGGAGTGGGATATACAATTAACTTAAGAGGTATCAGAAGCGCTATCGAAATATTAAACTCTGCTAAATTCACGTACTACTTTCCTAAACAAAGATTATTATTAATCCCATTTAAACTTTTCCTATAATATTTACATATACTTCTCATATACATTTCCTCATATCTGTTGCACATCAAAAATAATTGCCAAATGTCTTCCAATTTTCTTGACATTTGGAAAATAGCTAAGGTCATACCTGTACCAAAAAATGGTTCTCCTATGAGTATATCTGATTATCGACCCATTAACATTCTTAGCTTCTTGGCAAAAATTCTGGATAAGGTTATGTATGTTCAGATGCCGGAGTATTTGGCTGAATATAATTTTCTGTCAAAGTATCAGTCCGCTTTTCGCACGAGGGACAGCTGTGAATCAGCCTTGCTCAAAGTTATATCGGATTTACAGGAAGCTCACCACCAAGAGATCTTGGTGTGCTAGTTTTACTAGATCTTTCGAAAGCATTTGACAGTTTTGTACATGATAAACTTATCCAAAAACTATTCACCAGTTATTGGTTCTCTTCTTCAGCTGTTGAGTTAATAAAAAGTTTCTTGTCAAATAGACTTCAGCAAGTTTATGTGAATGGAGCGTTTTCCTCCTTCCTGCCCTTACTCACAGGGGTCGGTAATAGGTCCTCTCCATTTTAGCTTATATATAAATGATATCTGTGATATTGTTCACATTGTTAATGTCCATCTTTTTGCTGATGACGTTCAATTGTATTTAAGCCGTCATCTTGGATTAATCGAGGATTGCATCGATAGGATTAATACTAACCTTGCGGAAATTGTTAATTGGTCAGAAGAAAATCAGCTTTTTCTCAACCCTAGTAGTATTGTCCTTTATAACTCATCCCTTGATCTGGACAACAACAGTCAATTGTCATGTTGTGATCAAGTTAAGTCCATGATTGGTAAAATATACGGTGGGTTACGAAGAGTACGGCTGTCTACTGATATTCTTCCAAAAGGTTTGCATCTGAGGCTTATTAGAACTCTTTTGTTGCCTTATTTCCCTTATGAAAGCCTAATTTTCCCAAACTCGACTCTATTTGTAAACGAGTGCTTGAAGTTGCTTTTAATGATTGCATAAGATTCGTCTTTGATTTTTCGATTCCATTTAATACGTTACAGAGAGCCTTAATTTCTGTACGATAAAATTCCATTTTTGCAGTCTTCGAGAGGCATAACTTTGTCCAGGTTACTCGTTTTTGGAATTCACTTTCTCCCAATATATAATACAACGTGCTGTCTCTGTCAATGAATTTAAACAATCTACTTGTAAGTGAAAGCTTTAAATTTAAATTGTGGAGTATTTAAAATTCTTATTTTTTATTCATATTCTTTTTTTGTCCTTATATTGCACTATTATAAGATTATGGATCTTGTGTACATTAATTGTTAAATAAATTATATGATATGATATTTATTAACCTCTAAGAAGTTTCAAATGAAATCGTTGAGGAAATGGTGCTATTGTTAGTAAAGCTAAGAATATATTTAATATAAATCAGCAATAGGTCAAACCCATGAGGCACCCCGGCATAATTTTAATGGATGGTGTGAAGTAAAAGCATTCCGAACAATTTGAATCGAGCGATCGAAGGGAAAACCTTCCATCAATAGAATAAATAAAGGCTCAAGTTCAACGGTCTAAATTTAAAAGTTGTAACAATAAAGGTTTTTCCATCGTCAGGTTCAGTTAAAAAACTATGAACCAAGGTTTTTAAAAACTTCGTCAATTGCGTAAAACCTTTAAAGTTAATATCACAGATGTTATCCAAAAACAGTCAAACCGCTTAGGATCAAAATGGAGGAATGCTTTCATTATTTTCATGTAGTAATTACAGTAGGTGTTCAATTAGACGTACATGCGTCTATGAAATTTCACAGGAATGCTACCTTATTTCTTAGAAATGCTTTTTTGTGGTTAGTTGAAAACTGGAACATTTTCTAACCGGGATTTAGCGAAAAGAGAAAATATTTCAGCTTCAACAGTCGACAGAGTGGCAAGACAATTTTCGATTGGGGATCTCCCCGCTAACAACCACCCGAGAAAACTGCTGTAAAATTAGGAAAGCGACAAAGAGAACGGATAGAAAAATAATCCATGGTGCTTTATTACAACGTACAACATCTACGCGTATTTTAAAAGGGCAGCTAAATGAGCAAGGAGTGGACATATCCGTCACGACGTTGCGAACAAGACAGTACGAGGCTAATTTAAAGTGCATGCGTCCCGCAAAAAGCCAAAACTGAGAAATAAAATGAAGAAGATGACTGGAAAAAGGTAAATTATTTACTTTTTATCGTATTTTATTTCCGTCCAATTTACTTAAAACTTTTGAAAATAAACAATATTTTTTAAGCCCATAGGTAATATTCAGTGATGAATGCCGCTTAGAAGCAGTGATTGAAGCATCCCAATTTGTGAGAAGCAGACCAGGAGAACGATATAAAGACTACTGCATACTGAAAACAGTGGAACACCTTATTTTATACCAGATCGTATTATACTTTAATGCAAGATTGAGCTCCCTGCCTTACGGCGAAAACAATTGGAAACTTCCTTAATAGCGAAAACCTTGATATCCTCCCGTGGCGCGGCAATTCTTTTGACTTAAATCCAATAAAAAACTGTTAGACTTACACCTAAAATCAAAAGTTTACAGTGTTCCTAATCTCACAGTAACTATTCTTTAAAAAAACTATAGAAAATGTTTGGAATAATTATAAGGATTTCAAAATAATAATAAATGCATGTATTTGTAGTATGCCGGAGCGCATAGAAAGTGTAATTAAATCGAAGAGAAATGCAACAAATTATTAGAAAATCAATAGCTTATAATATGTAGAAAATAAATTAGATAAAATATAATTAACCAAAAAAATAATGTCTTTTATAATAAATTAGTCGTAAATACATAACATTTTCTCAATATTGCAAGTGCGTCCAATTCATTGAACATCTACTGTATAAGAAGATACTAACGCGAATATAAACTGGCCGCATAAGTTGGCCTAAAGTAAATAGCGTCGCACCTATACCAGGTCTTCCAGACCTTTTTTTAACATTCTTTGGACGTATTTAGACGCAATCGAACCAAGTAGTTATATCTTGAGTTACTATAATTAGAAATTGCAAGTAAGCACAGTAAGTAAAATAGATAGACAATAATTTAAGGAAATATCTTACGGCAATTAGACCGCTTTTTTAAGCACAAGTTGAGAGTCAATTGATTATCAAGGAGAAGTCAGCCTTACTAAAGTTATAACAAAATTCACCTGGATAACAAAACACCATTGAACTGAATCTAGGAACAGAACATCATGATGTGTAGGCTGGTGACGCAGTTCACAAACAAGGTAGTCAAACATCGTTTTACCAGTATACCGGCAGGATATACCGCAGGTCTGGGTCAAGTCTGAAAAAGCAAGGCTATTTATGAAAGAGAAAACAAATTGATTGACAGAAAAAAGAGAGAACCAAGCCATCGTCCAAGTGAGAGTTCCCAGTCGTCTCCAGGTATGTTAAAGTTGCCAAAAAAGCAATGACCTGTCAAAAAGTATCAAGGCTCTCGAGAAGTCATGCAGACAGAAAGTAGATCGCTCATAAACATCAGAAGGCGAATCAGGAAAATTATAGACTATAGAATATAGACTTTTCCTAAAATAATAATAACACCTCTCGTTCCCGAATTCCTTATAGGCTGGAGAACAATTTCACCCAACAAGATTACAAAAGGACCAACAATTTTAGGTGGATTCCGACTGTACTGTCTAAGCCCCAGTATCATCTAATGCTCCCCTGTTGTCAGCAGAAAACAACGAGGGCTCTGGTGGCCCTTTCAGCTCCTACCGTGTGAAAGGGCAGTAATTTATTCTCACACGAATCGTCCAATAAAAACCAATGGGAACAGCCTCAAAGACTCCAGACAAAAAGAAAGGGATTTTAAATTAGGGTTTATCGTTCATTTATAAATAACAAAAATAGTTTAGGGAATAGAGCGGAGTGTTGCGGTACCTCGGAATTCATATTGTAACGTATTTGGGGCTCTCAGACCTCGACAGATTAATAAAGGCACATATTTTCAAGCACTAAGTTTGGCAGTCTTTATTCACTCCACTGTTCAATTCGTCTTACAATTTTCTTTTTATATTTTTTAAATACATATTTTATGACGTTTAACTCTACTGAGTAGAACTTATTATTTCACTGTTTAAATCACAACTAACTCAATATGTATATATTACTTAGCGTAATTCTAGAAACTTTAACTACTTATTTCTAGAAATTTCCGTTACTAATTTTCATCACACCAATACACCTCACCTTCGAATCGGTCTTGACTTCCTATGGCATTCGATGTTTTTGTTTTATTTCTGTAATCTGATACACTCGTATTCACATCTTGATTTCATTTTCATCACGTAGCCTGTGGTATGTGACAATTAGGTGGGAAATGGATAAAACATCTTCCAGTAAAACGCAAATGAAATGGTCCGAAAGAAAAACTCTTAATTCAAACTCCGAAAGATTCACTAAAAAAGTAAAGCTCAAGAAGCCGACGAAATACCAAGCCCAACATCTAGAGTTGTTCACCAAAGTTAGGGAGATGGAAAAGCCAATATTCGGCAGCTAGTAACGTCACTAAATCACCGAATGAAGGAGGTCCAATATGAAAACCGTGGTAATGAACAAATTGATTATTTTCATAATATTTCATTTGTTCTTTTAACATAATCGAAGTAACTGTTATTAGCCTTTAGTTGCAGGGATCCCTAGACCTATCATTTTTGGGAATTGGTTTAATACGGATGAATTTACATAAAGCTGGAAAAATATCTTTAGGATAGGACTTACACAGCATTTAACGTAGAAGTTTACCTTCGGGTGCAGATCTTTAGAAGTAGCAGCATATGATATGATTCGGTGAACTCTGTTCAATTTTTCTTGAGGTAGTACCTAAGGCAAGGATGCGAACTTGCAATCATACTAAGAGCCAGGTCGTTTGCCCTTTAATGAGTCTTCTTAGAGACCTTTAGTGTAGTTAAGAGGTGGTATAGATGAAGATATCGAATATATCAAAATACACTCTAGATCCCTCTTGCTAGGTTTAGCATATATATTTTGTAGATTTAGTACTTTCAAGTGATGAGACAGATTAAGTTAACTTCTATAAGACTTTATCAAGAAAGTATTTTCGCTTTTGATGTTTCATTTTCTGGGCCTCTACTTTTTTTCAAAAATAAAGTCTATGACAGCGCTCTCTAGCGACTTGACAATGCAACACTTTTTAGGACTACTTACTTCGGAGTTGTTAACTTTCTGAAGACAATCAAAAACTTGAAAGTGCAGTCAATGTTATCGCTGCAATTCAAATGTTACATGTAAATTTACTGCGCTCCTAGTAGCATAGCCTAATTTTTCTACTCTACTTATTAACTCCGTAAGGGTAAGGCGTTAAGGGAGTTGTGAGGAAAAGGGCAATCCGACATTATGGGGGCGTCCGCCGATTTTATTATTAGACATTATTTAGATATACTATATTCCATTGTCATCGGAACTTCATAGGTAAGCAAAACAAAAGCGAAATCAGGAAGTGGGTCTAAATCTAATTTTTTGTGAAAAAATATTTCATTTTATTATTTAGCTTCACCTGCCCGTCCATAGTCGTGCGTGAAATCTAGCAAGACGATTTTGGCCGACTCCCAGATTGTCAAGTATAAGCTGAAATGTTCTACACCGTTCTAAATGGCGGACGCTCCAAGATGGTGCATTACCCTCTTCTTTACAACCTCATTAAAACAGGGTCTTTACTTATAAATGATGTTTTTTAACATTCTTGCAGGCATTTTCATCTCTCAAAGCAAACTTCCGAAATCGCCTGATGCCGATCAGAAGAAAAACCTCGAGTACATCTGAATCATTCTGACATATACTTAGTTTTAAAATAATAACGTATGAAATCTTTTTATTTATCACCCCGTTACCTACAATTTGTAATTTAGTGAATGAATAGTGCATACGAATATGCTCCACAAATTATATGTCTTTATATATTGAAACAACCTTTAAATACATAATTTTTCTCAAGTTTCTGCAGACAAGTTTCCTGGTTCTTAATTTTCTCTTTAATATTTTCGGATAATGAAATTATACATCTTTAAAAAATTTAAAATAGACCATAGGTAAAAATTTAGTTCTTCCTGAATACGAAGTAAGTACAAAAAACGTGAAAACTTTAAATTAATTAAAGAGTCTTGAAAAAGTTTCTCTAGGTAACAAGAAATGTGAAACAACTAAAGCGCAACATCATCCTCTACTCCTCAAAACGTGGCAAAGAAAGCTGAGCAAAAACAGAATGCACTGATCGATCCACCAAAAATTTCACAAAAGCTTTAAGAAGTTTTGGAAACATTTCAAGATGACAATCTGCAGGGGTAAAAGACATGCGACTTACCAAGCTCGGACAACCTTAATTATTTTCAATGTCACTTGAGCAGAAGGGTGACTTGCTTTATTCCATGACACTTGAATTGGACGCCAAATAGTTGTCCTTATACAAAGTAAATAAAGTCAAGTCAGAAAAGCAGTTTAATTTGATTATTTTTCTTTAATATTGTGGATTATGTTATTGATGCTTTGGTATTGTTCAAAAAGGAATTAATTTATTGGCAATTTTAAGATAGTATAAGTATACTAAGGCGAAAGTATAGTTAGTTATTCAAGTTCGTGCGTTATGAGGAATTTTTTATCAATTTCATTCTAGTTCTCGAAACCCCTTCTGCGCCATGGGACGAAAAAACAACTTCACTCGATTCAACAAAAACAATTGAAGGAGGACTAAACCACCGACAATTAACTAACGTCGGTCAATGCATAGCCTAACCTAGTAGGTTAGGCTATGCATTGACCGACGTTAGGGATGGGGGATCGAACTGAGAAAATCGACTCAGTACGAATCGATCTGTAATTTTTTTCCGATTTCGAAGATCGATTAATCGCCCTAAAAAGATCGATGGTCATGGATCGAACAGATCGATTCCATTAAGCTGAATTTGTCATAACTAGCAAAGCCCGGTGGACTTCACATGACAATAAATTATATTTTCTTAACTAAGTGATTAATTTTGCAATTCCAAACAACTGAAAATGAGTGATGATAGTTCAGAAGAAGACCTTGCTCGGATACCATATAACGAAAGGACGGAGTGGACGGACGTAACACCTACCGAACAGGACGATGGAGAGAACCCAGTAGTTGTAATCGTATATAGTGAAAGGTGTAAGGTGATTTCGCGCGACACGTCTCAGTTGATTAACTGAGACGAAATTTTGAGCAACCGTCTCAGTTATCTCAATTCAGGAAATGTCAATTTCTACAGCTGTTAATGTAATGAACTTTTCCAATTTGAAATTTAGAAAATAATATTGCTAGCAGCTACCAAAATATAAACACTTTTAAAAAATTCATCGATACTAGTTAATATTCTTTAACGGAGACAACTGACGCGTGAAAAACCAGCCTCACTTGCTCAGTTGCTCAATATGTGTATGGAATTTTTTTGTGGCTCCAAATGAACTGAGACTGAACTGTCTCAGGTCGCGCGAAAGCACCTGTATTGAAGGTTGAGCAATATACATATTAAGAATGAATTTTAAGAGGTTTCCAAGCACACTGCCAACTACACTGTTTGGTGGTGTAGGCAGGGCCACCGACAGGGGGGGGGCGAAGGGGGTAAACCCCCCGGGCCCGGGCTTTGAAAGGGGCCCCGTCATCTAAGTCATCAACAGAAAATTTTTTCCATTTTGATTATTTATATAAAAAAATGCTTCACGATCGAAAAAGTGTACTATACTAGACAGATTTTGAACTGAAAGTCAATTATTCGATTGTATATGGGCCCGTAAACGCTAAGAGCCGGGCCAGAAATTCGTTTCGCGGGGGGCCCGTATGTGGTACACCCCCGGGCCCGAATTTTGTCTCTACGGGCCTGGGTGTAGGTACTCATGCTACTCACTGATGCAGATAACCCTATCATATATAGAGATCCAAAACGCACTTATCTAACATTAACAGTATATTAGGTGCGAAATTTAAAATTATCAGGATTATTATACAAATGAATGATGATGAGAAAAAATTTCTACGTGAGCTTGCTCAGTTTTATTTTAGCGCGTCGCGTCTTGTCTTAAATGAATGGGAATCGGAAATAAATAAATCGATTCGAACTGAATCGGTCCCGCGAAAAATCAATTCAAAAATCGCCAGATCGAAGGCTAATAGATTGATCCGTCGAAATCGGTTCGAAGATCGCCCATCCTTATAACCTACGTACAGATATTTCTCTCATCGAGCTTATATAGATCTTATGCCCAAAAGCAGGATCCTTAACTCCAGCTTAGGGGAAACCACCACATAAAGGATCGCAACAAGAGGCACACCACAAGGATGGACCCTCTTACCGCTCTTTTGAAATCTGGCCTTCAATGAGTCACTCCTGGATCTGGAACATTCCTGGCATAAGATTATCTCCTTCGCAAATTACATTGTAACTCAGTTAACAAATCTTGACGTGTTTCACCCTGCACTGTTTGTCGCGTTTAATTGCCCCTCGGACATGCTTGTCGTAAACCTCGTAAGCGAGTATAGCGACCGATTTTAAGGGTCTGATTGAATATCTTGGAAGTATAGACTTCCATTCTTGTTTACCTATTAGCGATATTGACAAGAACGTATCAGGTCTCTACGATGTTTTATATGAAGCTTTCGGGAGTGTTCCCTATATCCGCGTTAGAAGTAGAGACCCCGCTCGCCCCTGCTTTAGCAGAAAATTTTAAATTCTTAGGAACCGGAAAAATAGACTATTGAAAAGATACCTATCTACGTTTTAGCAGTCCAGTCATAAATTTATTTTATTTCATTAACATTTCATAAGCATTAGGGAATACGAGGAAGTAGAGAGAAGTAGAGAAACTCCAGCGCTTTTTTATTAAAAAGCGGTTTTTTTTACTTAGAAGATCATCTACACCCAATTGTACCAAGGTCATAAAGGTTTAATCTCTATCTGGCGGTTTCCTTAAGGGTAGATCCAGGGTGGGTATTTATGTATTACATTATATTTATCTAATAATACTTGTAGAGTGCGTTTTCGTGTTGTACGATGTGTTTGTGGTTCCTTCTGGCGTTGCCAAAGGTAGTCATCTGAGTCCTATGTTATTCGTTTTATCTATTGATGATATTACTTATTTCCTTCAAAGAAGTATAGTTTTTTATATATGCGGACGATATCAAGATTTTTCTCTATTGTAGTCGGATTGTTGTATTTTATAACTCAAGTTTGGTGATACGGGTGGAAGGGGTGATAGATTTGGGTTTGTATGTTGATATACAAATGAACTTCATCTCCCACATTAATAATGTCGTTGCTTTGATCAACTCTTTGTAGAGATTTAATCTACGTTGGTTTCGTTTATCTATATTTGTGAAATCGGCTCTTCGTTCTCTGCCTTTAAGCGACCCTGTTATTCTGCCACCTTATGAGGAGCGCGGTGGAGTAAGTAATAGCTTTTCAGCCTACAAATCCGGATGTGCCAAATTTGAATCCCAGCGGTGCCTACCCATGGTTGTTTTATGCTGACGACAGATTACGGTGTCATGCAGAAAAAATGTCGAATGTGGTTCGGAATCTACTTGGAATTGTAGGTCCACTTGCAATCATTGTCTCGAGTCGGGTGAAGTTCTTCTCCCTCCCTATGATCCACAAAGGATTAGGGAAACTAGAGAAATGGAGAAATGAGGAACACTTAAGGTTTCTACAATTCTTGCTCTCGCACAGCGACGTTCAGTTGCTGAGATAATATTTTTACACCAGCTTCTGCAGGCAAAGTGTGACAGTGCGGAATTTGCTTTCAAAATATTACCTAGAGAATTGTCGTATTTCCTACGTAGCCGAGCAAGCTTACAGATTGCTTTTTCGAGCACTAGTTACGGTATGTTTGAGCTAATTAATCGCATGTGTAGATTTGCTAATGACATCAGTCATGTTTTTAATACTAACGTGTACAAAGTGACACATAAAAGGAATCAAGAAGAAGAAAATTCGCGGAACACACGGAATCCATTAAAACTACACTTCTAATTATAAATTGTTAATCTAATCATTTTGAATACCAACTTATCCTTAATTAATAACTTTATTCAATCAACCTAACCTCACTTTCTAAATAAAACCACCAAACAGCTGTTTGTACTATTGCAAGAAGAGATGGCCGATCATGCACCAGCTAAAAAGTTTGGGTAAGTTCGTGCAGCAGGGGAACATGTGACGTCGATTTTTTCTCCGTCATTTTACCTGTCACGAAACGTGATGGAACACAAAATATGTGTCTCTAATCGTTTTCAAGTTAAGACTGATCAAGGAAGGAATCATCTGGGTCTCTGGGCACTACCTAAATTTTCTCGAAGCGGTTCGTTGTATTTTCGAACCCTCATAGCTTCGGTCTGGATAATACCAGAAAGCCAAAATTTTAAAAATAAGATAAAGTTACCAGACTAATGAAACACACTAAGTTTCAGTTCTCCAGCTTTTATACTTAAGATTTTCTTAATACCTTAAATACGACGATTTCGCCACTCATGGTCATTAAAACCTCTAGGGTACTTCCTAAAGTCTTAGAAAGCTGAAATTTGGTATGGCGATTAGGATAAGCACACAAACAATGAAAATATTAACAAATCTGTAACTGTTATCATCCATCCCCAATAAAGGGGGTTCAGGTATGTATATCAAATTTCTTATTGGTAGGTACTTCTAAAAGTTCTAGGAAGCTGAAATTTGATATGCACACCAGGATTAGCACACACACACAACGAAAAAATTAAGTAATCTGTAAACTTCATCCTCCAATCCCTCGAAACAAATTCTCATAAGAAAATTTCCAAACTTCCAAAAGCTCTAGAAAGCTGAAATTTGGTATGCAGACTAGGTTCTGCACGAAAACAACAAGAAAATTAAGAAATCTGTAACTTTCACCCTCTAACCCCCCACAAAGGAGTGCAGTTGTATATAAAAACCCCCATAAAGGGGGTGCCGGTTTGTATATAAAATTTCTTCTACGGAGGCTCCTCCAAAAGTTCTAGAAAGTTGAAATTTGATATCAAAGCTAGATGTTATTAGCACATAAACAACTGAAAAGTGAGTGTGCTATGAAGAAAGGAACTGCTGGCGTGCAAGAAATACCTTCTTCACTCGACTACGTCAGAACGAAGGGCCGCCGGGGGGGTGAGTTTTCTTTAAACTCGTCCTAGTGCCTAACCTATTGCCTCAATGAAAAGATTGTTTTTTCTACTCGAAGTTAACAAAACAATCTTTCGAATGAAGTAAAAATAGTCATACAGTGTTTAAGAAACTAACAAGCGTTTTTAAGCCTAAAAGCGCGGAATTGTATGGAAGAAGAAATTTAAAAAAAAATACAAGCACCAGACCATGGTCGGGCCATGATTTACTGCTTGCGTTTTGGATGAAAATTTGTTTTGCCGCTAAATTTTCAGTTTTAATCAGAGATTTTCTTGTTATTTCGGTTAATAAAGTGTACATAGTTTTACTTTGTCTGAAAGATAATTTACTCTGATTTTAGTTAATATAAATAAAGCACAACAGTCACCTATAGTTGAATATAATCGGTTAATAGCTAAGTACCACCCTGATAACAAGGAAAAAAAAAGCAACGATAGAGTGCGGGCTATGAAAAAAAGAATAGCCGACGCACAAGAAATACAGCCCGAAAAAAGTAACTAGAGCATCTTACAAAAAAAAAATCCCACCAAAAACATTTAATGTAAAGAAGTTTGTCAAGACTAACAAGCTCATACCGCTTTTACTATTAAAAAGTTATTAGATCTCATGTGGAGTCAAGCCTCTAACTCTACAAGGCCTAACTCTACAACTCCTAACTCTACAAGCCGTATATCCGTTCCATGGAATTATTGCATGACACAACATTAAATACCAGTGACTTAATTGCTTACCATAACTCATAAATCCATAGGAGTAACTGTGCGACGGCCCCAAAACTGCCAAGCCATACTTTTTGATCAAGCTGTAGGGTTTCTAGAGTTGAGGGTTGTAGAGTTAGGCCTTGTAGATATATGAATAGATATCATAACTTTTGTAACAGTGAAAGCGGTATGAGCTTGTGAATCTTGGCAAAATTCTTTACATGAAATGTTTTTGGTGGGATACATAATTCCAATTACCACCAAATGTATTAAATTCACCTTGACCTCATTCTTAGTGCACGTTTTGAAGAGTACAATTCGCTTTTTACAGTTATATTTAATAAAAAGAGAATATTCGGCATATTCTGCTTTATGAGCTCAATGAATGCAATATTTGAGGATTCATGATTAAACAAAATCCCATCGAAAATGTTAAAGCACGTTAACAATGTAATTATTACTGCCATGATTGTAGCATACAATCATGGCCACTCTTATTATCTGCAATCAGGGTATTTTACATAACTGATTAAGAATAACCAATAAAATCTACATATAGCCCTGAGTGATTCCTTTTAAAGAACATTGCTGGCAAAAAACATGCTAAGAATTATGAGTGAAACCTTAAACACAATTATTGATTGTAGGCATTGGGTGTGATTGCAACAATTTCCATTGCGATTTCGATCTGCTACATTCGCAGGAATCAGTCATCGACACAGTCTGATAATTTGCAACAATTGATATCACAGATTTAATTTAAAGAGACAAACAAAAATTTAAATAAAAAATTAATGCTGAGCCTAGGAGTCACCGGACACAATATAATTTTCTCCCACGCGCTGTCGTATTACGAGATAGCTATTTTACCACTTGTATAAATATTCAAATTTCGGTGTTTGTGTTGATCTTACAATTTGGTGCTGGTAATATTTTGAAAGGAAACGCAAGGTAAATAAAGGTAATAAAGGGGGTTGTCATATTATTTTTCCCCGACAAATGGCGAAATCTTAACTGCTTATGTGGTAACGACTGCTTTATGTTAATATGGTTTCAGTTTATGTTAATATCGTTTCAGTTTCGATATAATAGTCTTTAGTTATACTTTCAACTCACTTTTTGATTGTTAAAATAATATATTGTATGTGAATAGATACAAATTTATAGCAAATATGTTTTCAATAATTACAACAGGAAGGAAAGTCCGACTACACAATTTGACTGAATCATAAGGTTAAGTCCAACGAAATATTTTCCGTAATTATATAGTACTTTAAGAAGTTACTTACCAGCTTAAAAAGATACTTTTCATACAACTGAGGGATTTACACTTCAATAAAACACAAAATTATTAAAAAAAAGCTCACAAAACCATAACGCGCAACTGACATTAAAACTAGTTTAACTTCAAATAAATGTCATTCATTTTAGTTCACCAAGATTCTTTAGATTCATTTTGGATAAATCGTGGTTGTCACTTTTACTTTACTTTGACTTTAACAACTGCAGTTGTGTCGTGAAATTATTTGTTTTATAGCTTAAAATAGTGTTAAAATACTTTAAAATTATTTAATTACGTAACTTGTTATTAAAAATTCCATTAAATTACTTAACACTCGCATTTATTTCAATTATTCCTTGATCCTCTCTAAGCAGCTTATGATGTGCACTGACACGTAGTGAATGGCTAAATTTTGCCTAATTGGCGCTGGCGTCATTACATTTCGTAAATTTATAGTTTGCGCCTGTGCTATGGTAAGTGTATTCGTTAAATTTAAATGCATCAACTGTCATTTAGACATGAGTGAACGTGACACGGTCTGTTTCGGTCGCGTTGCAAATAATTTAATTAATAATTTCTAATTTAATGCGAGTGTTTTTTCCTGCCTTTTCATTTGTTTAAAAAATGTGCATAAACAAGTTTATTACTATAAAAACTATTAACGGTGATTTAATCTTATTCTTGTGCTGCATTTAATCGTGAGTTGTTGGTGTTTTATTTTCATTTAATCCACGAATAGTGTGGTAAGTTACATTTGTTATTATTTACTTAAGAAAAGCAAGAAAACATGATCTTTTAACTTTTAAATTAACTACAAATTTTCCATTATATACTTTTCATTTAATTATAAAACTCTTGTTCTCCATTTGGCAAATCTGTTGGCTAAAGGTTTTACGATGACAAACCATGATAAAGATGCATAATGTCAGCAAAACAAAGTGAGCTGAACCAACACAACACTGCCCAACTTTCAACTTAATAAGAGCAGGGTGTTTCAGATCTAACATGCCAAAATGAGTGGGGTGATATATCTCACTTAGCCAAACAGAAAATTTTATTGTAGAGGGGAGCGCAATCTCAACCACTTGGGAGTTGTAGGGCCCATCACTTATTCGAATACTTTTTCAATCAAATAACGATTTTTTTTTAATTATTCGAATAAATTTTTATTCGATTTTCAATTTATTTTAAGTTATTTGCAAATAATTATTTGGTGCTAATTAATCCAATTTCAAATAATTATTTATTATTCGATCGTTCGTTATTCGATAGTCAAATAATTTTTCGTTATTTGATGAATTATTCGCTAATAATTATCTGTTATTTGGTGGTTTTTATTCAAATTTCAAATAATTATTTGTTATTCGATTATTATATAATTATTCGATAGTTCATGTCTCTTTATGAAATAATTATTTGTTGTTGGTGTCCATTAGTTCAATTTTAAAAAATTATTTCTTGGTACATATCACAAGGTGTCTCGTACTTAGGAAATTAAAAATGCTTTGTTTCGATGTTTACAGTAAAGATTTTAGTTGATGATACCATAAAACAAATAAGTATTCCATAAAAAGACATCAAATATCGAATAATTACTTGATAATCAAATAAAAAATAATCATTTGAAATTCTAATAAAAAGCATCAAATAACAAATAATTATTTGCGAAAAATCCTCAAATAATTTTTGTAATCAAATAAATTTTAATTCGATTTTTCAATTTATTTGAGCTTTTATCTTTATTCGAATAAAAAATGCCCATTTCTGTGGGTGATTCATAAATTTCAGTTTTTGATGATATGCAAATTCTTATCTTTTGATCTACCAAACGCAGCGACATCAAACAAACGCTAAAGAAACTACTATCCCAATGATCTTTCCAAAACTGTCAACAATGTTGATCTAACTCCTACCATTGCAGGTACAGTCACTTCCAAAAGTGAAAAAAATGGTTTGCGATTACCTAAAATTCAGGATTTTCCCAAATTTTCTCCGACATTCATGGAATTAGTACACCAATTTTTTTTTTTATTGAATTGTCTATCTTATAGTCTTTCCAAAAAGATACAACATCTCCAGGTAGCAAAAGGGTGTAGAAATTTATAAGTAGAAAGCTGATCGGGAAAATTTGAAATTCTGCAATTTAAAGAAACTAAGCTGATATTAACTCTAAAATCCTTTTTATTGAATTCAAAACGTATTACAATTAATATTAGTAAATTACAAAAGCTGTTTAAAATGTCCACCGCCACTTTGGATGTATGCCAACAATGTCCTTCTAAGTCCCTGTTTGAGGCGTATTGCAGCCAGTCTCTTCCGTATTTTCGTCACTGCATTCCCAGTTCTGCTAACTAAATCCTCCTTAGTGTTAACAGAACATGAATAAACATCATCTTCATTGTTCCCCATAAGAAAAAGTCTAATAGGGTAAGGTTTGGAGATCTAGCAGGCCAAGGAATTGATGCACCTCGTCCAATCCAGCGATCAGGAAATTTTTCACTTAGTATTTCCTTCATAAGTGCAATAAAATAATTAGGTAGTCAGGGATTTCTAAGGATGTGGTTTTTCTAATCCTTTGTCTACCTTGCCATGTTTCACCTTTTTGGAAAGATTATAAGATGGCAATTCAATCAAAGTAAAAAATAAGTGTACTAATTACATGAATGTCGGAGAAAATGTGGGAAAATGCTGAAGTTTAGATATTCGTAAACCATTTTTATTTTAGCTTTAGTTTTTTAGCGTTTGTTTGATGTCGCTGCGTTGGGTAGATCAAGCGATAAAAATATAAGAGTAATATGAATACCATTAACAACTGAAATTTGTTAAGAGTGCCCCCACCCCTGCCATTCAATTTTTTGTTTACCTGGGTGAGATCTATCACCCCACTCATGCTGGTACGTCAGATCTAAAACACCCTGTCGGTGGACTATACGCTATACATCACAAAAGGAATCATGCAAATCTGTCAACGCGTTATTAAGTTATGCTAGCCGTCCCCCACCATAACACCAAATTTTTTCTTAACAATTCGGGATCATACACTGTAGGACAAACAAACAAAGAACCATCCAAATCTAAGCATTGCGAAGTTAGGTTCAACTCCAACTCTCACCCAACCAAAAACATTTTGACATTGTACCAGTCGCTGAACATACTCTAGCCAACAATGAAACATACATAGAATCGTCGTTATGATACCTTACTGCCGGGACTGCTGGTATTCTCGTGCGTCGCTGTTTCATGTGAGTGGGAAATGTTTCTTAAAATTCCTCCTCATAAAGGATTCCGCGAATAGAGCTAGTATATTTGTAAATACCCTGTTAAATTACAAAAATGACATTGGGTGTATTTCTTTATTCATTCTGTGGAATGAATAGAAGAAAGAGAATACGAGCCGGAGCAAAATCATTACAGAAACACAAAGGAATCTTCCATCCAATTAAAAGTGGAAGTTAAAGCAAATATTCAATAAACAATTTTTGAGATATCAGTTTTTTATGTTTATTTAAAATGAATGCATTTGTGACTTTTTTGTCCTTCCCTTTTGATACTAGCTTGATTGTTGAGAGTTTTATTCCGATTATTCCATCAACAACTTCGGTACAAACAGAACGAGTTCTGAACTCGCCGGTGCTAATAACAAAACACGGAACGTTAGGAATAGAACGTATATTGCTTTCCGAACATTCGGCACGAATAAAGAAATACACCAATTGTGTTGCCACCTGATAAGATTGGCTCAAAGTGCAATACATACTGCGTTTACATGCAGGGTTGAAAAGTTGAGTTGAGTTGGGGTTGAGATTTCAAACTGCGTATTTGAGTTCATCAGGTTGAACACTAGAGATGGAATTGGGTTAATCTTACATAAAGCTCAACATAGCTACTGTCTCGTCTTATTCCCGAATATTGCACCTATGACCTTTACAAAAATAGTTACTAACTGCCACGTATGTATAAATAGTAACAATCTGGGGAACAAATTTGGCCGAAGTGGAAAAGAAAATTGCTGCAAAACCGCTCTATTCCTTCATTTGCGACAATAAACATAACGAAAAATCCAAAAGAGTTCCACAGGGGTCTGTTTTTGGACCTTTATTATTTTATATTATTTTGTATGGACATTAAAGATCTTCCTTCGGCAGCCCAAGATGTTCAGCTTCATTTTTATGCTGATCATGTTCAGCTTTATCTGAATGGACCTCATACTAAATCCGTTTGTTATTCTTAGTAATAGTGTATTGCCTTTTGACACTAAAGTTCGTATTCTGGGGTATTCCTAAATACCTCTTCAAAGGAAATGCCAATGTATTACCTCTTGATCTGTGCTTAAAGTTAGTTAGAAGCCTTATTTTGCCTTGTTTCACATATGGTAGCTTAATTTAACCAAAACTTGACTGAACTTGCAGGCGCAGGGTAGAAGTTACCTTCAATGATTGTATTCGCTTTCTTTTTAAACTGCGCCGATGGGATAATATTATTTTCTTCAATTTTTTTTTTACTAAGTTGTACTATTGATGTCTGCTTCAAGAGTAAAGTCTTATTATTATATATAATAATTTAATTCATTCCAGGGAACCAATATATCTTGTTGAAAACACTCACTCTTACACTCGCGAAAAGGTTGTAGTTTGCTTATTCCTAGGGCCATTCGTCAGTCCTTGATGGTTCTTACTTTGTCCAGATTGCCCGACTTTGGAATTATCTTCCTTTGAGAGTTCAGAATGCTTCTTCTGTCAATGTTTTCAAATGTCTTATTTCACTTTGTGATTTAAAACTTCTGCATGTGGGATCGAGGCTTCTCCATGAAAAAAACTGAACGGAGAACCAGCTCGCCCACTGCTATTCTCCGATTCATATATAACATATATTTATATTTGCTTTCTGATTATAGATTTTTATTTGATTTAATTAATACTAGCTTCATTATTTACCATAAATTGACTTATTTTCTAAATATACATAGCGTAGTGTACTGCTAAAAGTTTTTAAAACTTATGTATGCCCTTTTATATTTAAATGCATAAATGAAATGAAACGAAGGCTTAAGAGAGAACCACTTTTCACATTACGAACCTCTCTGAAGTGGTTTATAGGTTGAAAACAGTTTTTGACCGACGACGATGTCAAGAACGCCTTAAAACAATGGGCACCAGAGTTAGTGATCCAGGTATAAAAAAGCTTGTCCATCGACTCACAAAATGCATCGATCGGGAAGGACGTTAAGTGGAAAAATTTTGTGAACTAAAACCTCTAAATTTTTTTATTGTTTTTGTAAATATACTATTTTTTCAGTTTTTAAAAAATTCAGTACTCTTATTTTATGAACGTGCCTCGTAGTTGGGTTGCAGATAATATCAAAGACCTAGTGAAACTCACGTAAGTTCCTCCAAGTTTGTTGCAGTCCACAGCTTATCGTTCTTAGTCAAAACTTTACTCAAATTCTATAGCACACATTACAAAGTAGTCTGACACTTTACGTCATTTCCGCCTCTCAGGATGACTAAATAGCAAAAATTAACACCTTACCATCGCCACGTTTCAACATATCACCATGATGCGGTTGATTCAGATCGGGGATTCCCAAATTGTGTTCCACTAGGATTCCACAAAAACTATAAAAATTTCTAATGACAGTTTTCCGGCCGAATTTTCCGCGCTATCAAATTGTATATTATTTATAAAATAAATTAAAAATCAGGTCCGCGTGATTTAATAACAATGAGGTAAGAAACTATTTGGGTATATCTAAAAAGAAAAACTAGTAACATTAAAAAAAACCCCAAAAGAAAACATAAAAACTGTTCATTTAAATATTTTAAAATCTACTTCCTTGTATACCATCAAACTTCTACGACAAAATTGTATGGTATGTATGGTAGTGCGGTGGAGTAGTATTAATGTTGCTAATAAAATTCAATCAATTTTCGTTTTTTCCAATCATATCTTGTAAGAATTTTCCAATCATATCTTGTAAGAATTTTCAAATCAGCTGTCAAATATATTTGAATGTTTTTAAATTCTACGAGGCGCATAATACGTCTGTTGTAGTAGTGCGCAATGGTGGTTTTTTGCAAAATTTAAGTTTATCCAAATAAAAATTTTCAAAAGAAAATTTATTCGAATAAATTGGTCTTCTATAAATTGAGGATAAAAACTTATTTGAATAAAATTTAAGCCTGGAAGCTTCGAATAGATATTAATGCCAAGTGTGGTAACTAATAAATGTAGTATCCTCAGGGCTACCGTATTTGGATGAGGAGGTGGAGAAGCCGAATACGATAAATTTGAAAGGCGAAGGGTTGAGATGGCTAAGATGTGAGGCCCCGAGTATCATTTCGACTAATTTATTCCTATTACCGGCCATATAATAAGTCAGGCAGTGATGTGGTTGCACCGGACGGTAAAAACGTGCTAGTGAACTGTTTCCACTTAATGCATATCTTTTTGGCGGAAAACAACATTGAAATAAAACTCCCTTAGAATTTTATTGGTGCGGAAAGAGTCCCAAGGAAATTTATTCCAAATAATGATAAACGTGTGGTGTAATTAATAGCAATCCGAAGGTTCCACCTGCGGCGACCAATAATTTTTTCTGTTGACAACATATCACTGTTGCAAGAACATGCCAGTGGTTCGGAATCCTTTTTAAATTGTAGATATACTTGCAATCGTTGTCTCGAATCAGGTGAAGTTCTTCTCCCGCCCCACGGGTGCCCCAAAAGCGGTTGCGATTACTAGAGAGAAGAAGGATAGTGGCAAATCAATAGTTAAGTTTAGCTTTGCTACTAAAGAGCTGAAAATAATAACTTTCAGAAGCAGTAAATGGTTTTCCTTTAACACTGAAAAATATTAACGTTACTAAAAAAAACAAGAAACAAAATTGTAGAGAATCACGGACCCAATAAAATAACGGCTAAAATTTGGTTCACGAGATATTTCAACAAAACATAATTAACACTTGTTTAAGAAAATGTTGGCACTTCCATGGCACTAGGTTTTACGCTATACTAAAGTCATATAACAAATCCACAAAAAATCAGCGATTTCGATAATATTGCAAGTAAGATTTACCAACCTTCCAGCTGAACTAATAAAAGAAAATAAGCTCAAATAATAATTGCAACAATCGAATAATATCAAAACGAGTGTGGGTTGGTCGCAAAAATAAAAATTCTAAATAGTTGCATGAATCTCTGAGTTAAGCTTTTTATTCGTTTAATCTAATTTCCTCCATGTGGATTTCGACACTTAAATTAGATTAAAACCATTAAAGTCCTGCAAATTAATATAATCCCAAAAATTACAACGCAAAGCAAACTAATTTTGCAGCTGTGTGACGAACAACACAATTTGGGCGAAGCCTTTCACGAGGTTTAGTTCTAAAGTCAACTTATGTATCTCTGCCCCAAATAGCTAAATAGGCACATAAAGGCTTACCTGAAGGCAATACAGCCACAAATTACCTGGCTTTTTGCCCAGCGAATTGCAATTAATGACATCTTTACTATACCCGTAAATTACTCGCCTTTATAGCCTACATCACAATTAGATAAGAAGCCTAATTTACCTAAAGTTCTCAATCATAAATTCTGCACACGTCCATTGAGTATACATCGACTGTCTGAGGCCGCAAATTAATTCGTGTTTGTTAATATCACAGGGTGGGTACGTCTATAATAAAGCCCTAATGCAAATTAATGAGAGATTCACAAGTAGATATGGTTAGTCTAGTCTCTACAGCAAGATGAAGTCATTATGAGGGACGGGCAAGATTAAATAAATGCTCCTACCTTTATGCATTCCTGTGTATTTATCCTTGAGGACGGCAAACTCATATATTGGACCGAAGTTTTCAAACATTGGGCTTAGGTCGTGCTCATCCAGATGTCGAGGTATTTGACCAACAAACAACTTTACAGCATCTTTGAGCAAATTTGCTGCTGTCATCGGTGAGTAACTGCTGCTTTTATCATCCTTGGCTTCCCCTTTTTGGTCAACCTGCTCCTCTGCTCTGCTGGGATTTGCTTTAAGTGGTATCTTCCTCGTATTTTTTGGTGACACTGTTGTCTGTTCTGGCATTGTGGTAGTTTCAATGGTTTCATCATCTGATTCAGCTGGATCTGTTATGGCTTCAGGGAAGTCTGAATATTTTACCATGCCCTCACTGAGCTTTGATTTCTTGCTGGGTTTCATTGTTTCACTGTTGTGTGCTCCCATTTTGATTACGCGATGTTTTGTTTTGTTAAATTCGTTGGTCCATTTGATATTATGTTTTTGTACTTTAAGCACTTTAATCTGAACAATAATTGTAAGTTTTGTGCTCTGAATATAGCTCCATTGAGGGAAATGTTTTTATGTGTTGGGGAAGAAACTTTAATAATTGAGATGTGTAAAAGGTTTTGTTTGCAATTAGTTAATAGTGGATATCAGGGGACGTTGCTCTTTAGTTAAGTGCTGTATAAATTCCACACGGACATAAGAGTGATGTATATTTGTCAATAAGGTCGTCTAGCTATGTAGAAGAGCACGGCGAGCCTACAGTTAGCGTTTGTTTGGATCCGAGCCAAAAAACCAAAATGGAGCCAAAACCGGTCGAAACTTGGCCTGATATCTTCAATTCAAGCTTGGGATACAATGTTGTTGTGATAAGGATTGGTCCACTGATTAATATCGTCTTTCGAGAAGACATGGTAGCATTACTAAAGCTTTTTTTCATCAGATGTGGCCAAGGGGGACAACCCTTTGATGCGTAAGCATGGTTTTGTCCAGAAGGGAATTAGGGTAAGGGAAGTGAGGAAACTTGAATTTCTTGTTTTTGCATTGCTGCGAGCTAGACAACAGTCCAGAGACGGAGTGGATTATTTCAATTTCTTAATAAAAACTCGCCACGGGTCTCGAAGCCGGGACCCGTGGCATGGTGGTCGTGCCGCTGAGCGAATTGATCCAACTCGGGCTTGTATGAAAATGGTAAAAACAAAAATTGGTATTCGGTTCGCCATTTTATAAGGCCAGCGTTGCAGAACTCAGCCTCAAATATCAATGACTCAAAGCTCGATGTCAACGACATGAACAAATTTAAATTTGGTTGCCCAATCTAGATCAAGCCTAGCAATGTTGTCAAGTCATTTAAATTTCTACATGGGAAAAGTACAAACGGTAGACGCTCGATCTTGTACCTACATGCCCTTCCTCGCACAAATTTCAGTGATAATACTTGTACATGTTATCGTCATTGTATTTTTAGTATTTAATAGAAAGCTACTTTTATTGTTTTTTTATTATAAAAAACTGCGATTACGGGTATATTTTAATTGAAAATCATGTGTAGTTAGGCACATTTCACGATTAACAAATAATACTGATGTAGCTTAAGTAGCGGTCTTTCGAGTACTAAAGAAGCTGCCACCAAATTTCTATATGACTAATTTATTCGAGTACGAGTATGTACATGTAATGCACGCAGTCTACGTTACCAACTCCGAAAAATACTTCAAATAACTATTACTTCTTTCATTCGATGGAACAATTAAATTCTAACAGTTTCTGTTATGGAAAGTGTATTGTTTTTGGAATATGGGCTGTGTAAAAGAATCAACCAAATAAACTTCACTGTTTACAACACGAAAAAATATCATGAGTTAACATCACTTCTCCTAATAGACCTGATATCTTTTAATCACAAAGAGCAATAAAGTAGCATTATTCGTCAATGGGTTTTTTTTTATACGATGTGGCCAAATCCTAGGGGACAACCCTTTGATGCGTTAGCATGGGTTTGGCCGGAAGGGAATTAGGGTAAAGGAAGTAAGGAAACTTGAAGGTCTTGTTTTTTTGCATTGCTGTGAGCTAGACAACAACCCAGAGACCCAGAGACATTCAAAACTGAAAATTGTTTAATATCCTGGCACACATCCAACATCCAACCTACTTGTGTTTCCTACAGATCTGATAAATATTTCACTTCATTTGACCTGTTTCTGACCTATCTCATATGAAGCCTAGGGTCGAATAAAAGTAAGTATAATCAAGCTGCCGCAACATCAACCGAATGTCGGTTATCTTTCACTCTTTTAAAGCTATTTTAATGATCACTGTCCTCACGAAATTGCTAAGATAATTTATTGAATGTAAGTCACAATTCATAATATAAGAGATACAAGTCGCTTTTGACACTATACCCTCGAGTAAAATAGGCATAGTCAATTTTCACCAATCCTTACTCACGATCAACTTGCTAACCGAAAAGTCTATCGAAGCCCATTTGCACAGTAGTAAAGATGAAACGGACGTTTGTGTACCTCTTTCCAAAATATTGAGTAAATAAAATAGTTTTTAAAATAATGTTGAACCGACTTTACAAAAAGCGCTAAAAAGCATAAAATAATTTTTAATTTTATATCTATTGCGACATTTTGAAGTCAATGCAAATCAAACAAACTACGATTTTTGTGAAGTCGGTTCAACTTTTAATGAACAAGTCGACATTTAAGTTAGAAATGCTATAAATTCCGGTGTATCTCAGGGATCATATACTATTTTATTTTTCACATTTTAGTGTCTTCTACTCCATACATCGAAGAAAGAACCATCCAAATCGGTCCGCGCGTTAAGTCAATAGAATTAACCCTTCTAACTCAGAAGGCGCACTTCTTAGGCAGAAGCCTAGAACAAATTGACCTATTCGCCAGAATGTAACAATATATTGAGGCGAATTAGGCTCCCACACTGGCATGAAAAAGACATTAGTAAACAAAAACTAGAACACGTTTAAAAAGTTAGGTTTAACCCCCTACTCTACCTCCATCCCACAACATTTTTTTTCTCGTAGTATCAATCAAGGAACATACTCTACCGAACAGAAAAAAATCATCGAAATCGGTCCACACGTTACAAACCACACTTAATACAACAGCACCATCCAAATCGGTTACAAAGTCAGGTGCTACACCCCCCCCCCCCCCCCCCCTCACCATACTCTAACCAACAGAAAAAGAATCATCAAAATCGGTCGGCGCGTTAGGAAGTTATGTCCGGTCATACATAAAACAAAAAATAAACAATACACGTTGAACTTAGAACCTCTTTGTTTTTGGGAAGTCGGTCAAAAATAGTAAATATCTCGGTATACGAAAAATATATGGTCACTTTATTCAAGTGACTATAAAGTATTTGTATACCGAGAAATTCAGGAACATGAAAATTTCAAAATGCGATACCTCGGCGAAAAAAAAATATTTAAGCAAGCTCAATGGTATTTGACCCATAGTTTTTTGAAAAAAAAGAAAACATCACAGTGCTACATAACCTCAAATATGTCAAAAAACAGTGTTTTTGCACTTTTAGGTTAGAATATCTCAAAAACCTGACATGAAAGAGTCATTCTGAGCCCGGATTCGGTTTTAGCGGGAAAAATTACTTCAGAAACAACTATTCAGCTGTTACTGAATATGACTCAGATGCAACCTAACGTTTTCTGCGAACCTTTTTTATAATTAAGAATAGGCTGCCATTTTTTTTTATATATATATATGATGTTGCCAAAGCTCAGGCACAGCCTTGGCAGGAAAGGAATTAAGGTTGGGGGAAATGGATTAGGAACATTCGTGTTGTTCTGCTAAGAAAAGATTCCCGAAATTTGACGGTACGTCCAAATTTGACCCAGAGAGTATAGGGGTGGGAGCGACTTGTAGATCTTGTATCGCGCGTTGTAATGAGTCTACAAGGAATCAGGCTAGCAATTTCGTTAGAACAATGGCCATGGAAATAGCGATAAAAAAGTGAGAGACAACCGACATTCCGTCGATGCTCCAGAGAGTCAAGGCCCTCAGAGATTGAGGAATCGCCAATAAGTCTAACAGCCTTACGCTGAACTTTGTCTAACGCGGACAATGCGGTATGTCCTGCCCCTGCCCAAATATGGGAATTATATTCAAGTCTAGGCCTAATTTGGGACTTGTAGATCAACGCTAAGTAGGGTGGGGTGAAATATTTCTTAGATCTCTGTAGAAAACCCAAACATTTCATCGCACTTTTAGTGATTGCAAATATATGAACAGTCCTGCTAAGATTGCTGGATATCTCAATACCCAAGATCTTTAGGGAGGGTGAATTGGGTATATTCACTCCGTCGACTGAAATGGGTTGGGGGTGAACTGGGCGTTTTTTAAGGGACATTAAACAGCATTGAGTTTTGGATGCATTAAACGTAACACGATTTGCTCTGCCCCAAGCGAGGACCATAGAAATGTCTTTGTTTAATGATCTAAACATGCGTTCCCGATTGACTTATGTAGCATTTCCACGTGAATTCATTACAGAATCAAATAAGTACGCGAAATCAAGGGAGCTGTCGTCGGCAAAACTATGAATAGGATTGAGAGTAAGGGATAAGAGATCATTAATAAAAAGAAGAAATAAGGTTGGTGAAAGAACTGAACCCTGAGGTACACCGGCATTTATTTCGTAGGAATCAGATGTAACTCCGTCAATTACTACACGGATTGAACGGCCTGACAAAAAGCTCTCTATCCATTTAACGAGGGTAGGGTGCAGACCAAATGTTTGATGTTTGGCTAAAAGGGCAGCATGCCAGACTCTATCAAAAGCCTTTGAAATGTCAAGAGCGACGATTTCGGACTCACCGAAATTATGGAGACAATGTTTCCAACGTAAGTAAGTCTCCGGTTGAGCGGCCAGCGCGGAAACCGTACTGGCAATCGTTGGTAAGATGGTTATTTTCTAGATAGTTCAACAAATAAGAGTTGATGAGTGATTCAAAAACTTTGGATATGATCGAGGTTAGTGCAATTGGTCTGTAGTTAGAGGGGTCGCATGCCTCTCCTTTTTTAACTATCGGCTGGACATGAGCAAGTTTCCATACACTTGGAAATATTCCTGTTGAATATGAGTTTGGGAGGAAATTAAAAATTGTTGAACGTATTATCAACTATATTTCCCGAATTTTTTTTTAGAAATACTCATTTTAACAATGTGGTATCAGTGTTTAGGGCTCTCCACTAAACGGTCCAACATGGCAAATCGTACATATATCTCGGGAGCTAACATTCTGAGTTTTTTTTTATAAATATACTTATGTTCAGAATAATTGTGTGTGACTATCGTTAAGCGTCGCCGTTTTTTTTAAATTTTTCATGTAATGGCGGCTATCGAAAAAAATTTTCTATTTTTCCACACTTTTTGACGACTTCATTGTCGTAAAGCAGTAGAAATTTTTTAATATTAAAAAAAAACATTACGGCTTACGATAGATTTTAGATTTTTTGTGGAACGAATTTTTCAAATAAGACGATGAAAAATCTCAAAAATATCTGATCCGCAAGCTTCAGAAAAGCAGTTTCTAGGAAAATGCGATGCTGTAGGGTCTATACTGCGAGCATAATAACTACTTCATTTCTGCGAGTTTGTAAATAAAACTTTTTTTTAGGGATTCCTCAGATATTTTACTTAGTGTTAGAGAAAATCAAAAAAACAAAAAAACTAGTGTTTGAAAATTTCACCCTGGTTATCCTTCTTAATGTCATACGATCGTTCTAAATGTATTGTGGGAGAAAACAAGTTCAAACAACTAGATGACTTTAACCCAAGAAAGGATGCGTCCACTACCTAGTGATTTCAGTATTCTGTTACAGTGAAATGTAACGGTGCGTTAAATGGGGGGGGGGGGGGGGTCAAGCAACGCGGTACGTAACATAAAGTTTTTGTTAAAATTAAGAGGGGGTAAGGGTTTTCACTCTTGAAAAATCAATTTTTGTCTTTTCCTATAGTTAAACATTTCAAGAATATAGTCACAAAATTTGAAGTCGATCAAAGGAAAACTCTCGAAGTTATTGACTAGTTAGTCTCCTCTCTTTTAAAACTGTAGCTCCCCCCAACGTTCAGTTTCAGAAATTTTTTTTACATTAAGGGGGTTTTCTACTAACAAAATGACCACCAAAAATTTAAAAATGAAAAAAATTATAAACAGGTTGGGGGGGAGGATTTAATGATACTTTGATTTTTTATATGGTATATCTATCTACACTACACAAATTTTTTTTCATACGCAAAGAGTCGCGTCACTGAGTATACTAGGCAAATAACCACAGTAAGCCGTGTACCCCGTGTCCATATGTAGTTTGGTATCTAAGAGTCCGAACGTTGAGGTCAAGCAAAACCACCTAAACGACAAGCCAATGAAGTTACGAATGGGGGGCAAAGTGGGCTGAAATTTAGTTATATTTTTCTTATTCCGGGGGAGGGGGGGGGGGGGGGTTAAGGCTGAACAAAAGGCTTTAAGTTCAAAAAGAGAGTTCCTTGCCCGTAACTGAAATGTCACTGCTAAGATTAGTTTCGTAGCTCTTTATTCAATTTCAATTAAAAGTTTAAACCTTATTTTCCTACCTATAACTGGCGTTCTACCCTTTACATAATGTATTTAAGAAAAAATTGGGTCGGTATAAAACACTTTGGCACAAGCTCTTGTTATATTAGTAGCCGCAAAGCTTTATAAAGTCCTACCTTTTGCAAATAACTAGTCAATCACCAAATATTGGTGGTGACATCTTGTGAAATAAAAGTCGTTTGTTGTTAAATGTCATATAGCTATAATAGCTAAGTCTTACAAGTACTTTAACTAAAGTGTCTCAAAAGCTCTAAACGAAGGTCAAATACCCTGTTTTCTCCAGTAAATCAAAAATTCTCGGGAGGCCTCTTTGAAACGAAAAACGTGATAATAGCCCTTCCCGGAGACATAAACAATTTCAATTTTCTTTTTGACTTGTGAATCGATATCTTTTCACTAACTCTGGGGGATTATTTCGATATTTATGATGCCGACATTTATTGAATAAAATAATCGCCATTTGAACTTTCTTTTCATTGGGCAAGAGCAGTCAACAACCTGGTCGCTAAAATCAGACGTCTGCGTCCTAACCTAGGCCAACGGCATGCAAATGAGCACAAGACTTTCATTGTTATCAAATTCTAATATCGAAAAGGTGTCGCTCGCATACAGAAGGTCAGAACCCTAGCCCGGCTAAAAATTGTTTTGCCTTAACCCACATAATCGAAATCACAAGAACAACAGCGGTACATGTGCCTACATAAATAACAATAAACAGTTCGCGTCGGGTGAGAATCGCATTTCCCCTCGGGCAATAAACGAAAGTAAAATCCGTCGGAAATGTTTTCGTGTTCTACAGACTGCTAAACTCTGGGACGCCCTATCCCCTTGCCGCCCATTCGTTCCGGGTTATCCCAAGAACAATATATGGGAAGTGGAAAATCGATATGAGATACAAAAATTTCTATATTTGCCTAAATATGCTGCCAGGCATTATCCTCTTGTTTATGTGTTCGTTGCTTTGGACGAGAAGATTTGGTACATCACCTCCGTATAACGTGATAAAAGCAAAGAACAGAACACCCTACCGAGGACGAGGATAGAAGACGTCCTACGTTCTTGTGTGTGTAAATTACGAGCGAGTTATTTTGAGGATGTCGCTGGAAGACGATACTGGATCGGCCTCCTAAAGTGGAGACTGAGTACACATATGTAGGGGGGCCTGAAATGCTAGCACAGTCAGGCTGTGCGTTTCAACGTTTGATTTGGGACTTCAAATTGGAGCCGGGATTATCCAAACATCGTAACGGTGAAGCTATATCCAGAACAAGTCTAAGCAACTTATTGGAGCGAGAGCAAAAACATTTCCACGAAGTTTATACTTGGAGTCCTTGCAAAGGATCCCGTTTCGCACACAGCTTCACACAGATTTTCTAGCACTACATCTCACTCAAGCCGAACTAATTTTTCACAAGCTAATTACTCGCTCCGGATTTACTTGCGAGACATACTTTTCCACTTAAGGACGGTGACCTGCTTCACCAAAATCAGAAATTTAAGGAACTGCTACAAATTGTGTCCGTTTCTCTTTCATAAGAACAACAACAGATTTTCGACATTGCATAAAAGAAAGGGCCGAATATCCCGTTAATCGAAATAGTTCGAAAAATTTGAACTTTACTCACGCACGTGCACGACATTGGAAAGACGCTTGTCGCCCGAAACTGTTTGAAGTGGGATAAAGGGAAACTTCCTAGCCTTTGCTTACGCGCTTTTTACCACCTCCTCCGCTCCAAATGTGATAAGTGAACTTTCCTGTAATTCACTAACACCCGCTCAACTTAAAATTGTCTCCCTTTGCTGAATGTCGCCATGATAAAACCATTGCGTAAGTGCGCTTGTATATGTATGTTAGTCATTTCAAGTTCATACCACTACACTTCGAATAAGTGTAAGGTGGTCGCTCGAATTCTGGAAAAGTTAAAGTTTTTCCCACACCCTTAAAGTTATAGTGGGTGCGATAATACGAACTCGGAGTTGTGGGAAAGTGGCTTATCATCGCTCTTTAGTTTTGACATTATCATTTCTGCTTCGTAGCCAGTAGATTGGAATAAATGTCTGCCTAGCCGGGGTAGTAAGGGTAGTGAAAAGTGGTGGGGCAAGGCTAGATGGAGCGACAACCCCGCTTCTTGTACACGAAAGGAGCTCTGTAATTTGAAACACTAGCACTAGAACACCAGACCTTAGTTCCATACGACTTCTCTTGAGCTTTGTTCAAGGGGTTGCTCTTGACAGGAGCTCTAATAGCAATCCACTTTGTTTAATTCTATGTGCGTTTTTATGCTTATCCACAAGGGGAACGCATGTAAATGAAGAGCGTAATTGGTGCATTTAGGCTGAAGGTGAGCATGAATTCATTTTCAATTTAATTATGGCAGAATTTTTCGCAATTGAGTAGACCCTTTTATGCTTCACACTTGGGGTTCGGGAGAAAGTTTTATCACGGTGACAGAGAATATGTGCTATGTTTTTTTCTGTTTCTGAGATCTAAGGGCAGGTTTAATGCATTAATAATGCGGAAGAGGACCCGCAATGAGGTTTTAGTTGTATGTGCCTCTTAATTTTTCAGAATCTACGTCATGTACATGCAAACATTTTTTCCATTGTTAGAATATTCAATGTAAATTTTGTACGTGGATATTTGTATTTTGGAAGATGTTCTCTTTACTTTTCTTTCTTATTTTTGCGCGTTAAATAGATAAATAACTTTAATATTAGAATAACAGTAGACCAAACAAAATAGAAGCAAATTCTAACAAAATTCCATCTTTTGTCAATGCTTTAAATGTATGTAGGAAGAGAAAAAAAATAATCAGGAAGCCAAAAACCGTGAACAAGTTCAGATTGCGTTTTCTTTTGAATGTATAGAAAAAACTTCTAAATCGCACTTCAAGGAAATTGAGAAACGTCGTAACTCTTGTAATTGATCTATTGATTGTTTCCAAGCTAATATAGTATTTTTAAGTGTCATACTGCTTATTATGACGACAATAATAGCGTTCCAGTCTTTTAAATGTAAGTATAAACTTAGTAACGCATGAGTACATCCATTTGTAATCTCAATTAACTTCTTTAACGCTTCCGCGTTTTCAAATTTGAGCGTAAGTTGCTCTTAGAATTCGCAGGTAAGTGTCAACTTACACATGTCTATTGTCATATCTTCCAACAATGACTTTCCAAGCTGAATCGTAATGTTGGTCAGGAACACTCAAATGAAGAATAAGCTTATATGCCTCTCATTTGAGGGAAGTTTTCAAATAGTGTATCTTCTGAACCCTTGAAAAGGCCTAATTTTCATAAGCGAGGGACCGAAATAAGTCATAAAAGAAACTTCACGTTTCACGCGAGCAAGAAAATTTAGGCAGTTCAATACGGGGGAGACGAATGTCGTTATCGTTTTGATGAGAAGTTGCTTGATTTAGATTGATTGATTCTGACCCGGGTGAAATGACATGCATGAATTCTAAAACGTATTTTATTCCACCAACAAAATCGTAATATAGTTCTTGTGTTTTATCTTGTGGTTTTTAAGTATTCACATTGTTTAGCGATATTATCGATTTGGCACATAATTTGTATGTACATGCATATCACTAAATTTTGGACGTTTAACTGAAGCACCTCCAATTGTTGTTGGCAACTATCCTTTCGGTAAACGATCTTTACTAGCTTTCTTATAATTTCTCGTTCTTCCGCAAAATCCTTCTGTTTTGTTTAATAAGTAAATTAAATAATAATATTTTACTAACGATGCTCAACAGTTTTGGAGATTATCTAGAGAGATAATATTAATACGAAATTGTGACTCGCTTACGGCACTTGATGTCTACGCTTACATATGGAACTGCTATATGTATATACATACTGGGTAAATTAATACATGTGTTTCACACCTGTAAAATCTGTGTGATCGCTTTTTCCTTTGCGATATATGTAGGTATGCTGGTGATAACAGGTTTCAATCGCTGATCCGGCTCGAAGGACCAAATGTACAATCCCTTGACTGCACTAAGAAAAGTTGGTACCTGGACTTTAAGTTCCAGTATGAAGAAAAATTAGCGTTTATGCGAGTAAAGATAAGGCTCGACCAATCCTAGCATGAAACAGGCACATTGGCCAAACGCCGGAACGGCACTCAATTGAGGCATGGTACGCCTGTAAAAATTATATTTTTCCAAATGCCAGCCCACTGCAGACACCTTTAATAAAAGACGCATGAAGGGCTACAAACCAAGCACGGTATAGTTACATTTTTTCACGACTAAAATTTAAAATGAAAACAATAAAATTATTTTAGTAGATCAACTTATTCGAGACCGACGTCTGACATAACAAAACTATCAGTAACGTTTGTGCAGTTAAGTCTTATTTTTACTTTTTTTGTTTGTTTATTTTTAAAGATTATAATTGAAACTGAAAAATATACAATATAAGAATTAAAATAAATATTGAGCCGGCGACCAAGTCATGTTTACCAGTAATCCATTTTGTAACTACCTTACCGATGACATCGTTATACTTCTCTGCTTCTTACAGAACGGATTCCTTAAAAAAACATCGAAACTTGATGAATGGAATACCAAGCAAAGTCTGATTAAATCTACTATATTTTTTTCTATGAGGTAGACTCGTACACGTACTAGCTTTTTCTGTCTTTTTGATACCAATACGCTTGACTTCGGAGTGAATTTTTAAGCACTATACATGATTTGTCGCAGAATTAAGACTTTGTAAATGTTAAATTTTCCCAACTTTTTTCAACACTTAACTCCTTCATAGCATCAATTTCGCGTTCCACAACAAATTTGTTATCTTCTAACAAAGATTTACTACAAGTGAAACAAACTTATGCCATTTTTGGAAAATTTATTCACTTGCTGTATTTGCTGCTCTTCCAGATAAATGTCATGTTGTCTACTGGAGTCCAAGCTCATAAGTTTGATTAAAGCAGCATTGATCTTGAGCCCTGCTCTTCGACCTTCTTTGCTCAAGGCTTCGGACAGTTTGGTTACATAACTTTGTTTGGTGGATAGAAGACATACATCGTCGGCATTGTTCAGGTGCGTAAAATGGTTAATCCCTCGCGATGGGTGGACGTCTAGGCCGCCGCCCAATACATCAATAATAACGATCCAAAAAAGCAAAGGTGCCAGTACGCATACTTGTATCACTCCATTCAGAATTAGGAAGGTCTCCGACAGTTTTCCCTTGTGTAGGACGTGACATTGAGCTCCTGAGTAGGACTCCTTTATGATGGTGATAATTTTTTCTGGGAGGCATCTCTTACGTAAAGCTACCCATGTATATTCGCAGTCAACGCTGTTAAATGGCTTCTCAAAATCAACGAACGTTATATGTAAAGGGGATACAAAATCAGCGGATTGCTGGATGATGATCACTGTAGGAGAAACCGTCCCGAAAGCCTGTTCATCGCTACGAATGCGCTTGATTGTGTTCTTGATTCGCATTAAGATGATTTTAGCCATCAATTTGGAGACTGCAGTTAAAAGACAGATAACGCACCAATTGCTACAACTTCTCTGGTCGCCTTTTCGGAAATCTTTACAATTACGCCTGTTGCATTCACTGGGATAGGTGTCCGTATCCCAAAATTCCTGGATTACGGGAAAAAGGATATCAGCCGCAGCAATGCGGTCCCACTGGTATTCCACCAACCCGTAGGGCCTTACCGTGTTCCATCGCCTTAATTGCGTCAGCCAACTCCAATCTTTTAGGAGTTCTGACGTTAATATTGGCCACAGCAGGAGGGTGGTCAGGCTCATATTCAACGGTCCGAAGGTGTTGTTTAGAACTTCAACAAAATATACCCTTCACCTCCGCAATTGATGTTTCTCCGTGATAAAAAGGGATCTCTTACAGGATGTTGTGTTGTAAGCGTATTTCCTGCCCGTTTTTTTTTCAATCTTGTTTAGATTTGCACTATCACCGCACGGTAGGCCTCTTCTTTTTCCTTTTCTGCTTTTATAGTTGCGCTTGTCACGTCTTACACTTCTTAGAACGCCTTTCAGTAGAAATCGGTATGCAGTTCTGAAATATTGTTTAACTCCACCATCCGTAGCAGAACCGATGCGGTTTTTAATCTGGTTCTGTTCCTGTAGTTTGCACAATGTGGTATCACTGATACATGGCCGTCTTCCGCTCTATAATCGTCCCACGTGTTCTATGCCATGGCTCACAAAATATTCCTTCGTCCTTTCTCATTTTTGGTCGATGGAGTTTTTGGCTCAATGCGGTGGTATATGTTCAGTGTTTTAAGCCTCTGAAAATTGAGCATATTAGATGTTGTGTTACGTGAGCGTACTGCTGCCGTGCATAAACGAAATCTAGCTGTTACAAGATGATGATCGTTGTCAATATCAGCGCCGCGCTTAAACCTTACATCGAGAACAAATATTCTCCAACTTTTCAATATGATTCTCATTTCTGTCATCTGGGGAAACCCAGCATGTGAACTGGTACTTTTTGTATATAAAAAAGATTCCACCGATGACAAGTTGCCGCGAATTACAAAATTCAACAAACAACTCCCCAACTGCGTTCCTTTTTCCGAGTCAAAACTTCCTCATTATATATTTCAAGCCGGTATTGTTAGAACCAATCTTTGCGTTGAGATCCTCCAGGACCATTTTGATAGGATAGCCTTATCAAAGGTGTCGCCAAGGAGCTGGTAGAAAATCTCCTTAGTTGTTATATCCGATTGTTCGGTAGGCGCATAGCATTGCATTATTGATGTTACGTACTCTGGTCCGGAATCTGCCGGTGATAATTCGGTCGGATATTGGTTACCAGTTCAGTAGTGATTGGCGGTCAAGCAACAAGCCTACACCTGCCATGGGTGGGGTATCTAATTCTTCCTGTCCAGAGTATTGCAGCACAGTTTCATTCTTTCTTCATGTGCTTTTAATTTTTAATTCCTATATTGAGACTTTCAAAATTATCGATAAAAGCGTTTTTTTCTCTAAGAGAAATGGGTATTCGTGCTAATTAATTATAGGAGCTTTAATGATAATTAACTAATTACTGATATATGTATCAGAATTATTAATAAATCATAAATACATTTTTAAATTATTATAAAGACCTTGCTAATAATATGTATTCACCCATTCATATGCATACGAATGAGTAAGTCCATAACTACAGGCGATATTTTGTAGAGCATCAGTCACAAGAGTCTTGCAATTCTCTGGAAAATTAACTTTAAACCTAGCAATTCGCATACAATTTTTTTCATCTCATTTTTCTACTTATTTTTCCCCCGTTGAAGTAATGGCAAAAGGCCTCAGTCTTTGTGACGGAAAAATGTTGGCAAGAAAAAGGGAACATACATTTTATCGCCTTTCCCGTCGTTGTTCCTGTTGAGTTTCATGGTAAAATCAGTTTTAAGTACGTAACTTTGCATTTGAGGGCTCATATCTCTAAGGCATGAAATGAAATTCTGGCTTTGGTCCAATGCAACAACTGCTTCTGGGCTCAGCAGTGCATATGTTGGCTATGACTTGAAAACATGGAACTGTTTCCTCTTATGTTGTCAGGAATGGGTTTTAAACAAGCCGTAAATGGCTTGATAATACTTCCTCTGCTTTATTTCAATATTTACACAAACACACATGAGCTCAAACACATGCATCCAAATGACTGCCTACTTTCCTGGTGGAAGCAACGAGTGCTAATTGTTTTGATTTGGCACTCATCCATCTCATTAAATGCAACTCATCAAATTAATTCCCTCTTTTCGTTTCACGTTTACATTATAAATGGGAATGTGGGTTTGATTCATTCTGATGTTTATTTAAGATCAATTTGCTGGCGAGTGGAATAAATAAGGAATGCCGAAACAGTCCATTGGGCTAATTCATCACAACGATTTGAGGGTTTGTTAAGTTAAGGGAAGGATTTAAAATTTAAGAAATAGTTCCCTATGTTTTTTTTTTTTAATAGAGCTTCCGAAATTCGACCTCTAAGGTATATCCGCTCTATCAATCAATCCTCCGACAGTTAGCCATTTATAAGAATATTCTGCAACACTGCTTCTTTTCGTTAAACCAAGTGTTGCAACTTAACAAACGCGAAAAAACGTTAGAAAACCAAGTTTCCGTTGGCAGTTTATTTGAATAGAAGTTATTTAGTAATTTGTTATTTATTAAGATGACCTTATATAGTAATATTATTAAAAATCTGAAATTAAATAAAAAAATTTGGGAGACGGAGTTGGATTCATTCGTTGAGCGGCACACCACCATGCCATGGGTCCCGAGTGCGAGACCAGATCTCCCCATGGGTTTTTATTAAGAAATTAAAAAATAATCCACTCCGTGTTAGGGCTGTTGTCAAAAAACAAGACATTCAAGTTTCCTCACTTCCCTTATCCTAATTCCCTTCCGGCCAAAACCATGCTAACGCATCAAAGGGTTGTCCAATAGGATCTGGCCACATCGTATAAAAAAAATTAAAAAAGTAATCAATTAATTATTTTGGAATCAATCAAATAATTAAAATAAATAAATAAAATCACTGAAGAAATAAAAAAAATGTCTTCGATAGTCACGAGTTTGTTATTGATACTCGCCATAGTATCGGAAAAATTATCGTTTGACCGCAAAGTGAACTGGAGAGGTATGAGGCCACGGTATCGAAAGATTTTTGGTGCTTTAAAGACGTTAAAAGGCTGGTTACAAGGTAGATTTTCTTTCCATGTTGTTCTGTTTTGTATGATGTAGCCAAAGCTCGGGGAGCAACCCTATGGTGAATTTCACATGGCTATGGTCAGAAGGGAATTAGGGTAATCGGAATGCGGGAAAATATAATGTCTGACTTTCTGGAGTACTGCGAGTTATACAGCAGCCCAGAGACGGAATGGATGTTTTATTTATTGCATTTCTTTAAAATTGGTCACAGTTAGAGCGATGTTCGACCTTTAACCCATGACGTGGCGCTCGTGCCACTCAACCATTGATGCAACTCCGTTTCCGAATTAATGGTTTTTTAATAGTTCAATATTTTATATTGAATTCTATAAATGTAAAAATTTGAATACAGATACTTTCAACTATCGATAATTTTTTTCAATTTATCGATACTCTGGTTGGCAACATTCCGATATTTTGCAAGACCAAGTATCAATATTTTTTCATTCGATTCCCATCCCTACTTTCTATGGTTGGATCAAGCGTGGTTTTCTTAGTCAGAGGCATATACTCTTTGCCGAGGCTTTTTTGTGCTTTTTTGATTTTTTGCATAATTTGTCAATGTTTGTGCTTTTTGGACTCTTCACTTTGTCAATATGTGCAGATGCTGCTTATGGAGTTGATGATGGCGTTGTTCCTTGTGATGAGGTCTGCAATAAATATAAAGCCTTGTAACATACCAAGATTCCTCAAGCTATCATTTGATAAGTTGAATGCTTTTATGGAGTGATTGGTATTCGTTCTCAATGAGATGAAGTCATACCCCCACTCACAACTGGAGGCCTACGACGAGCAGCGAAACATGGCGGAAAAATTTGAAAGCCCTAGTTTTAGATCTGGTGAAGAATTTGAGCACTCATTCGTAACATGCTAGGGCCTGAGCTCGTAAACTCGACGCAAGAAGAATAGATAACTTCTCTCGACAATTGTGGATTCGATGCTGAGTACCTCGTAAGTCTTGAGATTTATATTGTGAAACCCGCACAAAGGCTCTGCATGAGCAGTTCTCTAGGTTAGATTCCATTGTTTCGAACATTGCGAAATTAGTGCCAGCATCCAATTAGGCTGATCTTGCTACCGGCACTGATTTATCCCTATATTATCCCCTCCCTCGTTTGAGGTTGTTACTGATTTATCCCCTGGTACTCTCCATGAGAATACCTCTAACAAGAATGATACTTCCTCTTCACGGCGCAGGACTGTTCTCCCGTACGATGTTTCTTCTATGTTTAGTACGTGAGATGTGTCGTGACCTGCGAAGTCCGGTGAACATTACATGCCTTCAAATGCTGGGACTAATTATTTCTGCGAACTGGTATTCCGCGGTGTTAACTCCGTCAATTTGGCCCACGAACTCTACATATTTTATGGAAATTCATCCCCAAATCTCGGCTCCGTATTTCCACTTCAAAAAACTTGTTAACGAGGTCTCAGTGTACTACGCCAATTTGCGGTAAGATTCTTCACATGGAAGTTTTTGGTTCTAATTTCTAGTTTTCCGCCGTGATTGGCAATTATTTTGCGTGCGGAAGCTCTTATTTGCGGACGCGTTCTTCGTGCGGTACATGGTGGGTTGTCTCCTTGTTCGATTGAGATTTCTGGGGTTGCGGCCCTGGAATATGTCTGCATATCCCCACAGTTTCATAATAGGATCATATATCTTATGACTGTCTATGTTCAATCTTCAGTATATGATTTTCTGTCTTCAGCTGTGGAATGGCTTTCGAAGATGCTGCTGGGTGATTTCAATATTCCATCTGTTACCTGCGAGTATTCCGCCAACGATGATTGTTAGCTGCCACATGTTTCGATGGCCCCCCAACATCAGAATGCTTTTCTGGAGTATATTTCTTCGTACGGTCTCCGGAGATCAAATGTTGTTGGCAGTTCGAGTTCGACTGCTGACGGTGACAGACGTGCTACCGACCTTGCTCCCGAATAATTTTTACTCAGTTATATCTCCCTCCATTCATTTCTACTAATCCAGAATTTAATTATGTCTGGATGAAATTTAAATTTTGTAGATACATCATTCATTACTGCTTTATATACCGCAGCCCACATATGACTGACACTGATACTATGTGTTCCTTTGATAAATCATCTACAGATCAATGAAATTCTGCAGATATATCGATATTCGGAAATCGTTCTAGCTGGCTAAGAGTGCTTTAATTTGCAACAACTGGTTGAGTTTCCGACTCGTGTTCATGATATATTTGGCACAAAACACATCTCTTGGATCTTTTGTAACATCTTTACGGAGAAATACTCTGTTTCGGCCACGGCTCCCCTGGCCAATTCCACTGTCTGGTCTCCGCCCAATTTTCCATCTCCTCTCTGACAACCGCTAATGAAAATTCCATGAAAGAATTAGTGTGGGCTGATTGGGCTGGACTTAATAAATTTCTCAGAGCGGTGGACTGATCTGATTGCTTCTGCAGAAGAGACAATAATCATATCACCGAGTATATTTTGAACATCCTATGGCTTGGCATCGCTTTATTCCTCATAGCTTCAGAAACGTGAAACTAACTAACACCAATATGTTCAATAATGACTATTCTGCGGCAATTAAGAACAAGGAAGCAGCCTTACAGGCATACAAATTATACCCAATAGTGGAATTAAGACGTATCTATAGAGCTACGCAAAATATATGCAAATCAGAGTTTAGTCGGGCTAATTTCAATTTCGACCAGAGTGCTAGATGAAAGGTATTTGCTACCCAAAAGGATAGTAAGGGCTTCTGGTCTCTTATCAAAACCGGGAAGAACAATTTCGCCAATGCTTCATTACCACCACTCATCACCATAGAGGCATGCGAACCCTCTAACTACACACCAATTACTCTAATTTCCGTCTTATCTAAGGTTTTTGAAGAACTCGTCAACTCTTTGTTGATGAAATATTTAGAAAGTAACGATTGTCATTACGGTCTCCGCGATGACCGGTCAGCCGGAGACTTACTAACGGTTCTAACTAAGCGTTGGAATCGTTGTTTCCATAATTTTGGTGAATACGAAATTCCCTTAAAATGGATAGAACCATTTTGGTCAGGTCGTTCAACCCGTGTAATAATACACTGATTTACATTTGATCCTTACGAAATAAATGGCAGTGTACCCCAGGGTTCAGTTATCTCACCAACCTTATTTCTTCTTTCAATGCTATTTTGTCTCTCACTTACAACCTTATTCATAATATCGCCGACGACAGCCCTTGATTTCATTTTGTAATGAATCCTCGTGGGAAATCTATAGAAATCAACCGAGAACGCATTTTTGGATCATTAAACAACGACATGTCTACTACTCTATCGTAGTAAAACCACTGATATTAGGGATAACATTCACAGAGTTCTTCTTTAACTACTAAACCTAAACTGGAATACCTCTTCAACGAAAATCTGCCCTCATATATTTGCAATCAATACTGACGATAATCCTTTGAAGATAAAGTCAAATACCTAGATCGTAATTCATTTTAATGTGATCGCTGTAAGAACAGTCTTGACGAAATCATTTTTTTATTCACTGACAAAATGCTGGACCACTTGCTTGTAGTATGGAGACAGGTGCCTCGCCAACTGTAATTAATCTAGTCATCTGTTTTCGGGAATCTTTACGAATACGCCTTTATTCCATTCGATTGTGAAGTCTCCTTTACAAAAACTCTGAATTATGGGAGGGAAAATATCAGCTGTAGTATTAGTATATGTAAATAGTTTACTAATCCTTGCCGGGGGCATTTTCTGAGACTATAAACGTTATTTCGTCCACCACTTTTATTCCAGTTAGATATTTAGTAAAATTTTTAATTGTTCCGCTCTAATGAAGACAAAATTTGTTCTTTTGCTGAGAATTTCAATAAAACAGTTTTGTAGATGTTTTCGTTATTAACCAGCAGGATTTCTATGATTTTAAACTAGCTTCTTTAAAACCTTCCAAGTACTGGTGTCTATTTTAATTTAATGCTTTAGTTATACGTTTATTAGTGCATTTTAGCTAAGCAGAAATTGATACCATCAGTTTTTCCATTTAAACATTGTTGTTCATTATTAAGGACTACCAGTCATAAAACTCTAAATAGTTTCGCTTAAAAGCACAAGCATACAATAATTATGTCCTTCCTCCTTCAAAGTTTTGAAAATGTAACCTTTCAGTTTCTCATCACATCCGCTCAGCTGAATTTTACTACCTCTGCACTTGCAGACGATGATTCTTTTTATCAAAGTGGAGTTCGTGTACAAGGACGAAATGTATTCACGTATCATGAAATAGCCATTCTGCCCCTAAATGCATAGTATACAGAACAGACAGACAGATAGACAGAGCGAGCGTTATTTTATGTCACCACAATCCCTGTGCCAGACACTGCCAGAATAAAGTGAACGCAGTTGTCATCTATTGAACTTTCCCACCATGCATCCTATCCTATCCCCTTCGGTTGGATTCAATTCCCCGAACAAGTCGAAGGAAAAAATATTGGCGAAAGTAAAGCAAAGCAGCCAGTGCAGCAGCAAGTGAAGGTGAACTATCACACGAAACAAAGACGGGCCAAATATTTGAAATATTAAGGCCCTCCGAGGAATAGTTGTAATGATACTTGAAGACAAAAGCCAAAACCTCTTACGTTCAGGCAAAGTTTGCCGGCGATGTGAAGATATACATAACATGGGCTGTAAAATAGGCTGAGAATAATAATATTTGATCCCCCAAACAGTTTTTGGCCAAGTGCCAAGATTCGGGATGGTGGATGGAAGGAAAAAAAATTAAGTGGGCTGGGGATGCTGGTAGCAGCCGCCAATCTCTTACTTTGGACGTGTTTATGTATATGTGCCCATAGTGCTGCGCTTGCAAGAGCTCCTTGAAAGAGCTTATGCAACGAATAGCAGCCGAGTGCACTAGGTGGAACTCCTCAATTCTTCTCAACTAAAAGCAATTTCTTGTACTGCGAGTAAATAGTTTTGTTTGTTATTAATTATGCAGATCAGGGTCTGGATATCAAATCCCAAAAACTAACAGAATTCGCCAGTCATGCCAAACAAAGGAACGCTTTTTTCACCAGGCTAAATGCCAGTGCTTTTTCCATTTATTCAAATTTTCGCAAATCCCTCTGCGTTGTATTAAAAGCTCTCAATTTGCTAATATCAACTATCACTTTAAGCACAGGCTCGCTATCAGCCTGATATTACCCACTCAGCATCCTTACAATGAAGCCCATCGAGCCAAGGAGATTCTTACCCAAATTTGTCCGCTCCCCCCAAGAAGGTAAAAGCCCACTTAGCACTCATGGAATGTGATTGTTGTCGTGGCTCCAAGGCAGAACTTTTTCACAGGCTACAGCCTTTCTAACCATATATTGCGCGCATTTATAATCTTGAAACTTAACATTATAGAGTATGTCTCGCGCATCAATCTTCCAACTTTATACGGGACGGCTGCAGGCATGAATACTAATTTCAGTTTTCATTTACATTATGATTATGTGTGGGAAATATACGAGCCGACATTTGTCTGAGTGAATATAGACAGGACACCGAATAGGCTGTTCTATTGCATGAACGTGACATGCAACACACCCTAGGAGCACTGTGTCAAATAAATTTTATCTTTTGGAATTTATGCACACTTTGAAGTGGAAACTAACAAATAGATTCTCTTTGGTCGGGCGGGCATACCAACTAGCCAACTTGATGAGCTTTCACTTCCGGCAGGAATTGTGTCCTTTTTGGATGAGTTTTATTTTCTTTTCGATTTGTTCAATTTTATGTAAATTTTAGTTTACATTTTGATGTATTACTTGCGTTGACAAAAAGTTCCGTCCATTTATTGAGAGAAGAGCAGACCTTAAAAAAGAGGACAAATAGAAATGATGCTTTAACTGTTACAATTCGACAAATGCAAAAATACACTTGACCCGAGTGAAAATTTATACAATACAAAAGAAAACCGTTTAAAACTCGAGCGGATTAAGAAATATTAAAACTTCTTAAAACGATCGGTGTATATGTTTAAGAAAAACTAAACTTCCTTATTCCTTCTTAAACAGCTGAACACTCGTCAGCAAAAAGGAAGTCAGACTGATTTGTCTGAAGGCCTTTACAAGTTTGTAACGTCCGTTACCAACCTTAGGTATGAACACTACCTTACCATTTCTCCAGGTCTAAGCAATAAAGATAAAAAATAATGCTACCCCTAGAGATCACACCGAGCTACTTCTCTACTAAACCTGGTAGCTTGTGCAGCATAGTTATTATGTATTTTTTACCGAATTCAGTCTATCGCTGTGCTTTAATTTTGAAGGCTCAGATTCTTAGTAAAACCGGTTTATTTGAATTCCCGGTTCTTCTGCCTTTCTAAACTCACCCTGGATGCCACTAATATTTTGACATACTGCATTTCCAATTTCGTGGGATTGAAGGATTTCCAAAACAAGCACAGAGCCCTGTTGTACTAAGGCGGTTATATGGTAGTCATTTGAGTGTTTTTCTGTGCCATATTAAAGCTTTCGACCTGCGTAGTAGTCTTTAATAAACCTGCAAATATACATTGGGGCATTCAGCCTTTTCAGGGATGTTATTATATGCTCCCAGTTAGCAGCGTTGCTACCATTTTTTACATCAAGTGATGACAGCTTGTTACCTCCTTCCAACTTTCCCTCTGTTGCGTTTCCGGCCAGGTTAACGATGGCGTCAACGATTGACTCGAAATCCGTATTGATGTTCTGACAGACCTTCTGCTTCTTTCACGATCGGTTGCAGTTTTCTCTGTATGATTCATTCTAGCAGTTTTCCCATTGTGTCCAACAAACATATTGGTCGATATGAGGACGGTTCTCCTGGTGGCTTTTCTCCTTTCAGGAGCAGCACCAAAAACTGGGTTTTCCATGGGTTATGGAATACCTCTTCTTCCATGCATGTGCTGAAGGTGGAAACAAACATATCTGGCCTCGACCTAATTGCTGCTTTTAGGCCTATGTATAGCTTTGACACAATCCTCAAGTTCCAGCAGCAATTTGGGTTCTTACGATTACCACTCTTGCGCCTTGGTATTGAGGCATCGCAGGCCCTGTTGATGTTTTCGGCTATATGCGCAAACTTTTTCATTATGGTTCCCGCTTACATACCTCCTCATGAAACAGTTTGGCGCTCCACTTTTTTTTACACTTTTTAAATGCCCGAAATGACAAGTGGAGTTCTCGCACCTGCATCTGCCGCCAACATGTATTGCATGAGCGTAAGAGCTGTAAATAAATAGCTGGCTCGGATCAAACCTTTCCCTGAAATCGCCATAATTTCTTGTCATGTCAATATAGCAAATATCCCGGCAAAATCTGTTGCCAATACGATACTGCTTTTGCAGTTGTATAGCTCGCTAATAGCGGTAACATCTATGTTTAGCTCGATGACTGACTGTTTTAGAGGATCATATGGCGTTTCGCAGTGGTTTTTCAACTACGCACGGAGTTTCTTAAATAGTGGACCTCTGCTGCTCCCAGCAATGTGTCCGCTGTTCCTACAACCTTCGCTCTTGACCTCCGGCTCCCTTTTGCAGCTTTTTAGCTAGTTCCCTCCGCATATCCTCAACCACTCAACCTGGAGTTCGTGCGTATAGGACCTTATGATCGCTTCAGACCCCAAAAAATTTCCAACCAAGGTCTGATATTTTTGAGTTCTCTCTTCTGCTGCACCCTTAAGTTCCAGCAAGATGTCTTCCTTCGGCGATCTCCCTATATTCGTGACGTTGCACCTAGATCTTTGAGTTCAGTGTCACATTTTACCTTCCGCAGTATAGCACTACTTCGCAATCAGCTGGACGCGGCTTTTTTTCCTGCTCGTTTTTTTTCCAGCCTTCTGAATCCTTATTTTGTGGGCTTTCAGCCTACACAAAAGTGCTTTCCAGCTTGTCGGGTTACCGACATCTTCCTGCTTAGCCCTCCCCGATGTTTTTGCTTAGGTAACCCTACCTCTCGCTCCTTGCCACTCTTTTAATTTTTAGCGATGGTAGCCAGGTAATTGGGTGATTGTCTGTTCAAGTACTTCCCGCTGCTTTTAACCTCCTTTAGGAACTTTCCATACCGGATTGGTTTGCGTTCCCCTCTGTGTTATTGGTAGCCTTCCGCTCCTGTTTCAATATTGCCGTTTTTGGAGTACCACTTTCTACAGCTTTCTCCTTTACTATCTAGGGTGTCGATCTCAGACCTCCAACGCCTTCTTGCAGGATGCCCTAAGATTTCGCACTGTGACCTTGATGTACCGATGAATGTCGTTCTTTGAATCGGTCTCGCTCATCTATACTAGGCTTCTTCCTGCCCGCTTCAATCTTTCTTCTAAAATAGCAACCCTGGGGTCGTGCAAAACCTTTTGCGGTCATCGGCCGTTAATTGCGCTGCGTTTGAAAGGCTCTCAACGCTCATGTGCTATGGAGTTTTCTCACTTTACTTGTAGTAGGCCTCTGCAGAAATCAACCCGTCTTCACTGCCGGTAGATAAATCTTTGATACACCGTTGACGATTTCCTATACAATTTTGTCAAAATCGCTATTTGCATATTTTTAAATCAATTCAAGATCTTGCATAAGTTTGTCTAGCACAAATATACATCCTGCTCTTTATGAAAGCCAAATTAGTAACTCAGTAATAGTGACAATAAATAACCTCAAAATTTCTCAATACTTGCCATCATTTGCAGCAATAAGAAACGCCTGTTGCATTCACATGAAAAGAATCGCCACATTTAAATCGTGTCTCTTTTATGAAGAAATGTAAGCCCTTCTAATGTTAATAAAAGTTTTTTCCTGATCCGGAAAGTTTATCATTCTGCCGAGGGAGACCTTGTTTTGAAATCCTACCACGGGAATTCCTCCAAAACCACTTCGTTCTCTCGTTGTACCACAGTCTAAGCACAAAGAAACTGGGGCGTTACACGAAAATGGCATTCTATTATGTTCAGTAATTTAAAGTTCTTTTTATTCTTATTCTGCGTTTTATCTGAATATCTTCCATAAAGGCAGGTCCTTTTATTTCCTTCTTTTTATCTTAACAAATAAACTTTGCACTGAGAAACTTCCTCGTTGGCTTCGTCTTTCAGCCCTCTATTTTCCACAGACACCGAATTTTCCTGTTTGGTCCTTATGAATAGGCGAAATTTTAAACCAAGGAATTTCGGGTATTAAATTCATGTTGGAGCGACAAAGAAAGGAAAAAAATTTTCTGGAATATTTTGAAATTGAAAAGAAACTTTTCTTTTGAAATTCTTTACTTTAAATTTTATCAGGTTTGAAACCTTCACTATCAAAAGGAACATTGATAATGTGACTTTTAATCCGTGAACAATATTTAGTTACATCTGGGTAGGATCGTTTACGGCGAAAGTGCATTTTTGGGATTTTGATAGATTGCGTTTAGGGCTTAAGGTCGTTGACGCCTGTGCAGCTGAATTCAATAATACTTGATTGACAATATTTTTATATGTGTGGATAATGCGCTGAAAAGCGAATCTATAAATTGAGTAATGCGCGAGTCTCAGGGAGAGGAGAAACACAGTCACAAGTGGTAAGTCAAGGTGGACTCGATCGAATTGCAACCGATCTTCCATTCGCAAAACAAACAGAGTGAAATAACTTTTAAGAAGGAATATTCATGCGTGTGTTACTTTAAAAAAACGATGTGTTACGAACTTTAGCCGCATTTTTCTTAAAACATCATTTTTCATTTAAGATAAATTATGGAACGTTCGTTATTTATCCAAGCTTTTATCAAAAGGCTGATCACGTAATAATAATCTCAGTAATTACTTAAAATAACAGTGGGGGCCAAGTATACTACCCTGAGGCACCCCAAAATTACAAATATTTGGTTGGAAAAAGCTTTCGTACACACTTTGTACGACCCGATTACCAATTGACGAAGAAAGAAGCAAACCTGAGGAGAGACACTTATATACAAGGATTCCGTGGTTGATCCTATCGAAAGCTTTACTGAACTCTGTAAATACAGTCAGTTTATCTGTTGTTTTGTTCTTGTAAAATGAACTTCTATTGATTCTAACAACTACTGTTATAACTTTAAAAAAGCTGATCTCTGCAAACGTAACGAATGGATATCTGGTGTGATTGGTTTAATGTTCTGAATGAGCATTGAATATTTTTATGATATCCTGTCGCCATTGTTTTGCTAACTGTGTTCGAATCTCTAAGTCCAATAATTCGTGTACTATTCAACCCTGGCTCAGTAAGTGTAAGAAGTACTTAAAAAACTTGAAGTGTAAAGCTTGGAAGATTTTGTTCCACGAGGAACGATTCAGACTACTTAGTTAGTTTATTTCACTCTGTGTCATCATTTTCAATCTTTTCTTGAAACTTTTTATATTGAGTTCTGTCTGAATTATCTAGAATTGATAGAACTAAGCAAACTCAGTGGACTGAATATTACACTGAAAACAATCAAAACCGAAAACAGTTCTGGAGTTATTTCGTCTAGATTCAATAGAGTCAAGCTTTTTGAGATTAAACCTAACTAGCTAAGAAGATAACCACCCAAGGAAGCTCGCGAAGTCCAAAACGAACAAAGCGGCGCTACATTACCTCGATGCGGCCAATGTGGTCGCGATATTATGGCATACAAACACAGCTAGCGTACTCCAAAATTGGCCTGACAAAGCTATAAAAAACGAGCCGCGGATCATCAGAATCATCGAATTCTTTAGCCCATTCCATGGACTTAGCATATGTCCAAAGACTTAGTCTCCGACGAAGCTACCATCTTGATGTACATCTCAAATTTGGCTAATAGCTTTTCGTGTAGTCACGATGGCGTTCCCGCATATTGTTTGAAAAATTGCTATAAGGCTTAGGCTCCTCTTTCCTATCATTTGTTTAATTTGTCTATTTGCACCGGTCCGTATGGTGAACCTTGGAAACTGTCCATGATAATACCTCTTTATAAGAAGGGTAATATAGCTCTAATTATACCAATTGCAGTTTATGTTGCATTGGCAAAGTTTTTGAGGCTATGGTATGCGACTTTCTTCACTTCCATTGCAAACCTTTCTTAGGATCTTTCCAGCATGGTTTCATGAAGAGTAAACCTACCAATACCAACTTGTTAAAGTTCTCCAACTTCTGCATACCTACTATCGAAGCCGTAAGTAGATTTATTGCATTTTCACTTCCTTCAGTAAGGCCTTTAACAGAATTAATCACAAGATTTCTATTTATTAACTATCAGCTCTGGGTTTTCCCCCAGTCTTCGTTCAGTGCTTGATTTCGTGGTGCACTCTCTGACGACATTAATAACTTTTTAGGTGTTCCTCACGGTAGCCATTTACAAACTTTGCTTTTCACCATATACACCAGTGATGTATATTTGATTCTAACTGACTGGAAAATCGTCTGTTATGCTGATGACATCAAAATTGCCCGTATTATTTCAAATGATAATGACTGTGTTTTTTAAACTGTGACGGAGAGACCATCCGTAATTGATGCTCTATTAATTGCCTTCTTTTGAACATTGACAGGTGCACTGTTATGTCATTCTCTCCTCTGCTTTGCAATTTTATTATTGGCTGTAGCTTACTGAACAGACTTGACATTAACAGATATTTGGGAGTCATTAATACCAAGTTTTCATTCATTTTGATTACCGCTGTTACCAATAAGGCTAATTCGACTCTGGACTTCGTTAAAAGATGGTTAAAGGAGTTTGATGACCTTTATATAACGAAGCTCCTTTATTGAGCTTTTGTTTGACCAATCTTAGAGTATGCTTCACTGAATTGGTCTGCTTTCTATGTGGCTCATATTGATCGCATTAAGGCTGTCCATTTGTTTATTGTGAGATTCGTCCTTTGTGGCCTTCCTAAGCTGATTCTCTTCATCTGCTGATGCTTATAGGCTTTTGCTTCCTTCTTTGGAGCCTCTTCAAATAGGTTTACTTTCATACTTGCTTTTGACTTCCTGCGGGGTGCGATTAGTTCCCCTGAATTGTTCGGTACCTTCAACTTACCGGTTCCACCTCACTCCTTGCGGACTCGAAGCTTTTCCATATTCCTTATCATAAAAGTATTGTCGAGCCAGGGACGAAACAAATGAGGGAATCACGACATAGAAGTTCCTATAGGAACACGACGGGTAAAAAAGGCATAAAGAACGTCGTAAAAAGCGCCCAGAGCGAGATCGACATCGCACTCCCCCAGCTCGCCAGATAATTCACAATAAAGAAACCAGCCATTGATGGACGAAAAGTCAGCTGGGTTAAAATTAAAGAACAAGTCGCCAAGTAAAGAAGGAGATACGTCGGCGGTGTCGAAACGGATGATAACCAAGAGTGCAAAATAATATCACGGTTCATTAACCAAGGCATTTCCTCACAATTGTACCGCCACGTCGGAAGAAGGAACACATGCAATGGCTGAAAGATTGAAAACGCCAAAAATTACTTTGTAGCCCATGGGAAGCAGGGTATTAGACAAACTGTGAACAGATGCAACGAGCGGTTCGTATACTGCGGACGGTGAACAAGAGGGAATATAACCGGTCAAAACAAACTGTTTTCCAGCAGGCACAAAAGATCAAGATTATAGGAATCAAAAATATGACCGGCTATTGGTGTAAAATTGCTTCCAAAACAGCTTGTGGTGTGGATTTTATTACACCTGTTGTTCCTAACCAAGCCTTTACTAGAGAGGCAATATTAGTCGTTAACTGCATTCCACCAAACAATGGACCAGTGGGTAAAAATAGGCCTGACGAGAGTGATCGTCAGGCCTACATCCAATATGCAATATGCGTTTTCATACTACATATATTACCTAAGGTTCTCTTGCATTCGTAAAATTCATTGATTAAAAAAGGACTCGATTCTCTCTTCCAATTCTGTTTCCAATTCAATTTGGAATCGAATATGACGAACACAAATTTGGCTTCCAAGAAGAGTTTAAGCGAATTAGTTTGAAGTTTTGGTAGTTTCTAAACAGGTAGATTATATTTCCAGGATCATTTTTGTCTTATATAGGTTTACCGTAACACCGTTGTCTTCTGTCAATCTTGATATATCTATCAAAGTAGAGCTCATGACATTACTGACTGCTCACTAACTGCTGGTGATAAAACTCGTCTCTATGGTGTTCCCTTGTTTTCCTGATGGAGAAATCTCCTAAACTCCTTGCTCTCTAGCATTGTCTGTATGCACTTCGTCAGAAAAGTTTGTGTAACAGATTACCCTAAAGAAGATATGGTGGACTCTATTTTTATGTTGTTCAATGGTAGTTCAATATCAAGGAAGTCAACCAATGTATACTCTTTGTCATGGGGAGAATTTTCGATCGTTCTTGTCATGTCATGCAATGCTGTGTACACGGATTCGTGAGCTTGGTTAACTCAAGATAAAATTTAAGATGTAAATCTAGTAGCCTGAGAGACTGACTATGTTTTTTTATGATGTAGCCAAATCCCAGGAGAAGAAATTAAGGGTAAGAAAAATGAGGAAACATTAATGTGTTATTTTTGGTTTGCTCCGAGCTAGACAAAGCCCAAAGACAGAGCAGGTTTTTTAATTTTCTTTTTGAAAAACCCAGGGGGAGACCGAGGCTCGAATCGTGGAACCATCGGGTGGTAATCATGCCAGTCATCCATCGATCTAACTTCGTGTGGATTGGTTCACCTGTTTTGGTAGTAAAGGCCACACGTCATTTCTCTATCTTTCCAGTATGTAGTGGCAAATCTTGCTTCAAAGACCGCTTTAAGCCAAGGAGTAATACATACTTCACAATATTTGGTGGCGTAGTTACTACTAGTAAAATTACTAATACTGCTAATATTGTTTAAATTTTAATAGAAATATTAGTTGTAATATTCGCTATGTTAGTTTTGTTTTTTAATCAATTCGTCGGTGGAATAAGTTATAATGTGTCAGTCTACCAATCCGGAAGTCCCTGGTTCGAATCCCGTCGACGGCAACCAGTGGTTGTTTTTAGGATAAAAAAAGTTCTGGGGGTTTTCAGCGAAAATAGCACTGATTCGGAATCCACTTTGAATTGTAGGTCCCCTTGCAATCGTTGTCTTTAATCGGGTTGTTGTCCCACCTCATGCCTCACAAAGGATTACGGGGGAACGAGAGAGATTTTGAATCAAAGATATTAAAGTTTGAATATAACATTGGCGGGAAAGTTTTTGATTAAAAAAATTGTGGTAAATTTATTTGAAAAAATTTAATTTTTTTTTATGCTGTGGCCAAAGCCCAGGAGACAACCCCATGGTGCTTTAGCATGGCTTTGTCCGGAAGGAAATTAGGGTAAAGGAAATGCGGGAAGTAGAATTTCATAATTTTAAATTCCTGAAAGCTAGACAACAGTTCAAAAACGGGTTGGTTTTTTTGAATTTTTATTAAAAACTCACGGGGTAATCGAGATTTGAACCCTAGAACCATGGCGTGGTGATCGTGCCACTCAACGAATTCATCCAACTCCTGCTCCAGTTAAGTTAAAATATTAATTAATAATTTTTGGAGGATTTGTTCCTTGGTAATACTAATTATGCAGTTGTAGGTTGAGTAAGTTATAGTGTTTCGGCATACCATCCCGGAGTTCACTAGTTCGAATCCCATTGGCGATGACCCATGGTTGTTTTCTGCTGACAACAGATTACGATAAAATTGTGGGGCCATTGGGGGTTTCAGAGTACAGTCAATGGTTCGAAGTCCGCTTTAAAATTTTAGATCATGCTCAGCAAAAAGGGTTACCTGAACTAGGGTTATTCTGAGGTTTCTCTACGTTAGCTGCATAACCTCATTATCGGTATGTACATGTTCTAATTTAATAAAATAGCTTAAGCATTCCCTTAGGTGCAAAATAGAGTCCAAGAAGCGCTGACCAAAATAAGTTGCCAAGATCATATGTCTGATTTGCTTAAGATCGAAACCTAAATATTGCTTCCCCACAACCACAGCGTAATCTCACCCACTACAATATTATTACTTGCTTTAGTGTGCCAGTCTCCAGATGCAATTGCCTTTTAGTTTATTAAGACGGTTTTCTATTTCTAAACGAAGGATTATAAAAACGTTTCTCCAGCAAAATAATTAATATCCCTTTCCATTTGCATTTTAATTTTCCTTTTCCGACAGGAAGTACTGCCATTGATAGAATCTATTATATTAGTTAAGTAGACTGATGAATACACAGCCAACTATGGAGGGCTGGAAGTAAAGTTTATCTTGATGTAAGAAATCTTAACGAACGAGAAGTACAACTCATAAGTTACTATAATGACTAAGGACTCACCAAATGCAGCGTAACGGCAATTTACAGGGAAGACAGTATAGGTATGAATTATGAATTGCCATAAATATCTCCGCCTGTATCAGTAAATGCAAAGTAAGTTGACTTCACTGAATTTACATTTCTGCGAGTAGTAATCTCTTTGAATTGTAACTCGCGTATGGAAGGACTCCTATAGGTGCCCCAGTACATGTTGTTGATGCACACAAAAAGAGCATGCTGATTTGCATGTGCATACTAATTAATTTATGCATGGTTTCTCCATCCGACTTTCTTTCAGTAATATAATTCATTCCTGTAATTACATTTTGCGAGCTTTATAAAAAGTCACGAGTCTGAGTCAAGTGCATAAAATAGAGCTGCCACGTTAGTAGAGTTCTTCGCAGAGAGCACTTTGACTTTTTATCTCAAGTGCGCAATTAAAATACACGCCCACATCTACATATACATACGCATAATTTTTTAAATTTTTACATCGAAATCAGAGAGTGTTTATGTAAATTAAATCAGCTGTTTTTGATAGGTAAGTGACCTGGAAAGTCTGTTTTTGCTTAACATTTTCAGTACGCAACAAGGTGGAGTTAATAAACAAATATTTGTCCTTTTTGTGAGAAAATAGTAAAAAGCAACCGATGTATATCAAACTGAAAAAGAATGGAAAATTCATTACAAGTTAGATTAATGAACAAGAGGCGCCACTAAACAATATAACTCTTGCAGTATCATGAAACTAATAAAGATTTATATCATAAAGTATCTAAGTACTATCGAAACTAGTTCCACTACGTTTTCCGCAGATAATTGTGAAAGTTTTATATTTCAGAAACTTTCGATTGAGTTAAAATAGCAGAACCAATTTTATTCTAATACCTCATGAATTTGCAGACTATGGGAAAACACATGTACGATGGCCATAAACACAGGGCTATGCCATGTATCCTTATAGCCTTTTAAATTCGTACACATACGATAAGATCTTAAGCGAACCCGAACCATGTATAGCCCACGTAATCCAGCTAAAAGTTCTCCAAGAAAATTATCACGAAATGGGAAAAGAGATTAAATTTAACATCATCTGAATACTTTTGCACACTTGTGTAGTTATGGTCATAGTCCCAGGCTCACAGATTCCACATCCTTGCATAGTGTCGTAACAGGTCAATATCGTTAGATAGGACGTTTCAGAGATATTTAAAATAACGTCATTAATGTAATGAAAATTTATAGAGTAGACGCAAGCACATAACGAGATCCTTTTAAATTCTGGCAGAACATCTTGAAGTGACTCGTTACTCGTTCATTAGTATTTATTGCAAATGAAGTGACTGAATTTATTTTGTTGGCAGTATTATCTTTCTATATCTACTTCTCGTACCAACAGGTATTGGGTGGATTATTTTCCCACATACCATTATTATTCTGCAATATGCTTCCAGCATAACTTGCCGTACTTGCACTGATGATATACAAAAGGTTTAAAAGTCTTCTACATGAATGTTACTATTCGAGGTATTGAAAGGGTATTAACAGAATGAGACAAATATGCTTTTAGTAAAGGGGACAGAATGATAACAGCTCGCCAAACTGTCAAATTTTGTTTGAATTTTGATTTGCACAAACATTTTTTTTCAAAACTAAAGTTAAATAACTGGAAAATTGATTTATTTATTTAAATAAAGATTTTCCAAGGCTGGCTACTACAATTGAGATACATATTTATAGCTTATACCAAAAATTAAAATAATCAAAGTTGGATGATTTGCTGAAGTTGAACTTTCAGCTGCGAACTGGAACGTCCGAACTCGATGTGGGCCGCAGACTCGTTGAATAGTCGGGACATACACGCAATAGGTTCGGTGGTGAGGCAGATGGAGTAAGTCCGAGGCGGGACGGAGATGCTCACATCATCCCTGCAACAGATCATATAAAAAACCAATTTTGGAGACCTTGCGTCTCTTTTCAAGCATGATAAGAGAAAGGTACGGTCGCGCCAGGGGAGGCCGCGAAGAGCGAACCTAAGGAATCTTCGCTGGACTGACTCAATTCAGTAGAGAAGCCTCGTCAAGTAAGGATCTTCAAGCTCCCTAGACCATCTTTTTAAAAGCCAAGCGTGGAATTGGCACGGTCAACCAAAAAGTCCACGTGGGCCTCGAAGGAGAGGCGAGAGTTAAGAAACACCCCAGGTCCTTGATCAAGTTAATCCTGCTCAAGGTTCAACGCCCATGGACTAGCTGAAGGAAATAGATAAAATCCTACGTGAAAAAAGACATAACGGTGCATTTACCGCTGAACGCCAGGAAGACGATTATTAGAGCACCAAATCTCAAAAGTACGCATATCGGAGCGCAACAGAGCACAAAGAGACCGCGCGGAAGATTTTAGCATCATCAGCATAACACAGGATTCTGGAATTACGCAGGAGTAACGAGACGTCATTGATGTAAATTATGAAGGGGAGCGGGCAAAGGATGCTTCTCAGGAGCACACCAGAGGTGACCGAGATTTCGGTAGATAGGGCGCGGCTACACAAAGTGCGCCGTAAAACCGAGCAGGCAGAGCTTATGAACGAGAATTCCATGGTTAATCCTATCAAAAGCCTAGCTGAAGTCAGTGAATATACAGTCGGCCTGCATACCCGATTCGATCAGTGGTAAACAGTAATGCACGATCTCAAGTAGATTGGTGGTGGTTGACTTACCCTTCATGAAGCCATGCTGGAAAGTTCTACATTAAAAGCGGAGCACATCACTAGTCAGGGTTTCAAAGGCCTTCGCAACGTGTGACAAATTGGCGATGGGTATGTTGTTAGAAATGTCTGCCTTGTCGCCCTTCTTGTGAAGAGGGATTATCACAGAACCTTTCCAAAGCTTTGGGAAACGACCACAATGCAGTGACTGGTTAAATGAATGACAGAGGAGAGGAGCAACTGTTGAGCAGCACCTTCTCAACAACGAGGCCGGGACACCATGAAAATAATGTCGGGCAGACTCGACAGACAATCGGAGACAGCTGTGTCATTGAGTACCAGATCTTTGGATTCAAGCGGTGTTGACGGGAGTGGGAGAAGTCGCTAAAAAAGTCAGCGCTCAACTTTGCCACACCATGAGAGTAATTGGTAGGGTGTATTCTATTATTATTACAGTGCCAATAATAGTATAAATGTTATTATCAAAAGAAAATCGAGAATTAAGAAACACACCCAAATCTTTGGATTTATCAAGTCTATCCAAAGAGTGTACATCCATGGAGTAACTAAACTTTTCGAGAAAAGACACGTTTAAAGGGATGTAGTTGATGAAACACCAATTGCGAAATAGAACGAAGTAGCTTTGCATCATCGGCATAACACAAAATTCGCAAGTGCGATGGAATTCAATACATCATTGATGTAAATAATGAACAGTAAAAGACTAAGGTGACTACCCTGTGGTACCAAAAACGTGATGCAGATCGAAACCGAAAGAATTCCACGAAACAAAACACATTGGGAGCGCTCTGACAAATACGAGCGTTGCCTTATAAAGGAGATCAAAAGTTTTACTGAAGTCGGTAAAAATGCAATAAACTTGGTTAGCATTTCCAACACATGATATACAGTAATTCGATAATTCCAGTAAGTTGGTTGTTGTAGATTTTCCCTTAATAAACCCAGGTTGTAATGAAGATAAGAAGGGTTATAATGAAAGTATACAACCTCACATACAAGGGCCTCAAAGAGCTTAGCTGGGTAAGAAAGGTTTTCGATGGGTCTATAATTAGAAATATCAGACTTATGCTTTGGAATAATAACAAGGATGAGAAGACAGAGACAAACGACATACCACAATGTTTCACAATAGCAGTAAGAATGCCATCAGATTTGCGATGGTCAATGTGTCCTTACCACTCATGGAACCAAAGTAAAAGTAGAGTATAATTTAATATTAGAGCCTAACATTCATACATAATTACTTTTTATTCGTTTAATATTATCAATAAAATCCAAAATACACTATTGTCTTTAGCCACAGCAAAGTGAACTTAAAGGAGGGAAGGGGGTGTTAAAATTTCGGAAACCTTTTTAAACACCTCCTCCTCCTCTCTCTCCCCCCCCCCCCCCACCAGCCCTCACTAACACTGGGTATTCGCAAAATATTGACGAAACATCGTTTCAATTTTCAATTTTTCAAGCTCGATGTGTGCTTTAATCGGCCAACATGCATATATTCTTGTTCAGCATAATCACCCCTCCAATTTCAAGGTCATCGGAGGTGAGGGGGTGGAACTGCACAATTAGCAATTTCAACCTTGAAGGTCCTTGAAACCTGTAAGTAACTTCTGCTCATCAAAGTCGCCTGTAAAAATTGTTTTTTTTAAGCGATCTTAAAATTTGAAGCTTACAGCGACAAGTATGTTTTTTATTTGTTTACACTTTCAAACATTTGATGACGTGAACAGTGAGCATGTTTAGCCTACCATGTCGTGGTTTTCACTTAATTTATTGATTTTCTCTTAAAAAAAATAGTTTTAAAAAAAATGTAACCGACTTCACAAAAAGCGCTAAAAAGCATAAACTAATTTTTAATTTTATATCTATTACGACATTTTGAAGTCGGTGCAAATCAAACAAACCAAACAACTACAACAAAAATATTTAATCGTCATTTCTTATGATCCCGTAAGCTGATACATTCAGGTAGTATTATATATTATTTTCAATTGTGGTTATGTAGTTGTTTTATTTGTTTAATTTGCCCCGACTTCAAAATGTCGTAACAGATATAAAATTAAAAATTATTTTATGCTTGGCGCTTTTTGTGAAGTCGGTTCAACTTTATTTTAAAACTATTCTATTTTTCACTTTTTAGTGTCTTCTACTCTATGCAACGAAGAAAGAACCATCCAAATCGGTCCACGCGTTACAAAGTTAGGTTCCACCCTCCCCCACCCACCCCCAACCCCTACCCAACCAACATTTGTTTTCTCGTAGTATCAACCAAGGATCATATTCTACTCATCCAAATCGGTCCACGCGTTATAATGTTAGACTACCCCTCCCCCCCTCCCCCACCCTATTCCAAATTGTTTTCTCCTATTAGCAATGGGGGATCATACTCTGTACAACAACAAAAAACCATCCAAATCAAAGTTGCAAATTTAGATGTCACCCGCACCCCCCACCACCACTCTAGCAAAAATTTTTTTGACATGGTACTAATCGGTGAATATACTCTACCCAACACAAAAAAATAATCATCAAAATCGGTAGACGCGTTACGAAATTATGCCCGGTCAGACATAAAAAAATACTCGTTGAACTCAGAACCTCTTTGTTTTTGGGAAGTCGGTTAAAAAAAACTCCGATCCGACAAAATGCTCGCAAATTTAGGACCAAAAAAGGAGAAAGGAGAGTTTTTAGATTTTCGGTGGGTTCGAGAAGGTTGGCTTAAAAGTTACCATCGTGCTCCGCGAATTCGAGGAGGAGATGTTTTGCAATGCATTGAAAGAAAATTTGGGGTAAAAACAACAACAGGGCCGCCTGATGTTGTTTCTTAAGTGGGTAAAAGGGTCTGAAAGACAAAAAAGAGCATATTTTTTGATTTTTTTTTCACAGTACTTTCCTTATTAAAGTTCTTAAAACTTTGTGACATTATTAAGCATTATTCCAAGAATATTCTGCTAAATTGTCATAAAAAAATATTAAAAAATATGCCAGTGGTAGTGGGGAGAACCGAGTCACCTCAAAAAAAGTCTCCATATTTATTTATTTATTTAAGCTTAATACAAGCTATTGCATAAAAAATACAAAAATTAAAAATTAAATACAAACTATAACTTAATACTAATTCTACAGAATATAATAAATGAATAATTAGGAATAAATAAATAAAAAGTATAAGCTACAATATGAGCTATATATATTGGTAACTGGCAGAAGGCGAAAGGAAGAAGAATTAAAGTAGGCGATCAGGATCAAGATGGGCGGGGTCAAGATATAAGGCTTTGTGGAGTGATGATTTACTCAGATGGAAGTCAAAAGAGGAAAGGTCGTTGACTTTTCGTAACATCCTGGTAATTGGCTCGCTTTGACCGTAGTTTGTGCGATGGCGATCGAGTCGGAAAAGGGGAGTGGACCTAAGGTTACGGGGATTGGTATAGATGGGTAAAGATTGCAGGATTGAGGGGCAGTCTATGGCACCAGTTAATAATTGATAAATGAAGAGAATGTCGGAAACATCACGACGTTTGCTTAGAGGTTGTAAGTCGATCAGTTTCAGACGGTTTTCATAGGGAGGAAGGTTGAATCTGTCAACCCACGGAAGATCACGTAGAGCAAAGCGAATAAACCTACGCTGGACAGATTCAATCCTATTAATGTGAGTTGTTTGTGTAGGGGACCATACCTGGCTGGCATATTCAAGGAGAGGTCTAACGAAGGAGACGTAGAGAGATTTGGAAACATAAGGATTGGAGAACTCTCTAGACCAGCGCTTCACAAACCCTAGCGCGGAGTTAGCTCTGTTAATTATGCTGTCAATGTGGGAACGGAAATTGAGTTCACTATCACAGATTATTCCTAAGTCACACAAAGAGGTAACGATAGGGACTGGTACGTCGGTTAACATATAGACTCTCGGGGTGGCGGTAAGACGCTTGCGGGAATAAGAGATGGACTGGCATTTGGAGACATTGAGCTCAAGAAAGTTTTTCATGCACCATGTGATGAATGAATCGAGGTCTTCTTGCAGGAGAAGAGAGTCGGTAGTGGAGGAGATATGTTTGATTATTTTCATGTCATCGGCATAAATGGACAACTCTGAGTGTTTGATGACACATTCAACATCATTTATTGTGAGGATAAAAAGCAATGGACCTAGGTGGCTGCCCTGAGGGACGCCGGAACGAGCGACAATAGGGTTAGAAATGGATGAACTGAAAAGAATATTGTACTGACGGTTGTTGAGGTAGGATCGGATCCAGGAGATGAATCTGGGGGGGAAGCCTAGGCGATCAAGTTTGAACAAGATAACGTTATGGGAGATCTTGTCGAAGGCTTTACTAAAATCGGTGGCGATAACATCAACATCTTTACCGTTTTCCAGGGCACATAGGGTTTTAGAGACGAAGTCAGTAAGGTTGGTGGTTGTAGATCTACCTTTGAGGAAGCCATGCTGTGAGAGTGAGAAGATAGACTTACAGTGGAAGAACATGGAATCATAGACCAATTTTTCGAATAGTTTAGGTATGGATGATAATTTAGCAATGGGTCTGTAGTTGGACACATCGTTCTTGCAACCTTTCTTGAAGATGGGAATAATATACGAATTTTTCCATAATTGAGGGAAAACCCCTTGAGTGACCGAGAGACGAAAAAGCAAAGTAAGGGGTTGGACTAGATGTATGGCACACTTTTTCAGAACAATGGCCGGAATGCCGTCAGGACCTGGGTGAAAGTCGTCCTCAAGCCTATTAATACTGGCGGCGACTAGTTCAGGATCAGGGTCAAAAGATGAAAACGACGTTTGAGTGCATTTGTCCATGAATGCAAAATAGTTAAGGTCGGGTTGTAGAGAATTGTCGCTGAAAGATTTACTGAAGAAGTGTGCAAAGAGGTTAGCGATAACCTTAGGATCAGATGAGGAGGTACTCTCGAGCTTTAGGGTGGAAGGGTAACCATTGGATTTCTTCTTAGAATTAATAAAGCTATAAAAACGCTTGGGGTCGGATATGAGGCTAGTTTCCATCCGTTGGAGGTACTCATGGTAGAGGGTATCACAACGTTCAGAAAAAGAGGTATAAGCAGATAGATAGGAAGAATAGTCAGACTCGGTCTGGGTTAGAAGAAAAGTTTGACAACGTTTGTTTCTCCTGTTGCGAAGAGAGCGTAATTCTTTGTCGTACCATACGGGGGATGAGGAGTAGTTTTTACGAGGAAGAAGAGGGATAGATTGTGTAAGACAAGCGTGTATTTCCGAATAGAACGCCTCTAAAGCGACGTCAACTGGGAGATGTTGAGGGATATCCCCAATATTAGAGTTGAGGAGCAAGTGATTTAATTTGTCAAAGTCACCTTTACGAAAATTGAAGGATAAAGAAGACTCGGAGCCTGAAACGGCATGAAGGTGTTCGTAGGAGAAAACGAGGAGCAAAGGAGGATGGTGACGGTCGAGGGAGGAGAGAAGATGGTTGCTTTCTGCGACAGCCGAGTTAACTGGGTCTGAAGAAAAGATTAAGTCTAATTGTCTGTCCAGGAAGTTCCTGACTCCGCTTACTTGAAAGAGACCTGAAACGGAGAGCTGATCGGTAAAGAAGGCTTCTTTGGCCGAAGATGCGTTAAGGGGGACAAAGTGAGAACAGTCCTCGGACAATGACCATTGGATACGGGGGAGGTTAAAGTCACCCAATAAAATAAATTCATCGGACGCGTTAGCGTTCTCAAGCAGGGTATCGATCGCTTCAATTATAGGCTCGTAGGCGTCTAAAAGTTGAGAGGGGCGAATGTAACAACAGAGGATGTACAGAAGACACTTATTTAGTGCTATTTTTATACACACAAATTCTGATATTGTAGAGTCGGAGGTCTTTAGCAGGGTGGCGTCATAACGGTTGTGAGCAGCTATGAGAACCCCGCGACCTGGTGGATCATTGGTGCCTATACAACCGTCGACACGGAAAATGGTATAGTTTGGAGGGAATAGTTCGTTGTCGAGAATTCCTGGTGTTAGATTGGTTTCAGTTAAGGCAAAGATATCGTGCGGGAATTTGTGGGAGTTAAGAAAAATATTGGATGTTTTTGTACGAAGTCCTCTTACGTTCTGGTAATAGACCGACAAGCTGTTGGGGAGAGGATCTTGATCGGAAACCGCGGGTGAAATAGAGGGGAAGTCAGAAATAGGGAAATCAAGGGGGTTAGGAACGAAAGTAGTTTAAGGAGTCGTTACGACTTTTTTGAAGATGGGAAATACGGCGAGAACTGACGTACGCAGCATAGGTGGATAGATCTTCTGAAACTTTATGGGAAGGTATATTGAATGATTCATGGTATTTTGTGAAAAGTTGGAGTAAGACTGATGGGTCTGTGGGCAGGCCTTCTTGTTGTATACTTAACATGACGTTGGTGCTGGTTTTACCTTCAACACAGACGGAGTTCGGTTTGTCGTGGAGATAGGCTAGAAATAGACGTACGTTGTCATAAATGCGACGGTCCCGAAAACGGGACAAGAGGTATCGTCCATCGCCAGAATCAGCAGAGCGCAAAGTCAATTTAACTGTAGGTGGGAGAAGGGGATCGATAAATGAATGATGTTCGGATATAGGAGTTTTGGCTAGCGGAATGGGCGGGTTAACGGAGGTAGAATTTGTTTGAGACGGGGCGACAGTGTAGGAGGATGACGGCGTGGAATTAGGTGGGCATGCGGAGGAAGTAGCGGGTGCAACGTTTTGCGTATATAGAGGAGAGGTGGGACAGACGGAAATCGGAGCAGAGGTGGTGGAGTGGTCGGAAGAAGTTGGCTTGAGGTTAGAAGGGCAAGCGGAAGAAGTTGGGAGTGCATGGTTAGGTGGGTGCGCTGGACATACGGAACTCAAAACAGTATTGGTTGGGTTGACGGTTGGAATGGACGTGTTCGAGGGATTCGGTGTAACTGGAACAGGGGGGTTAAGGGTGTGAGAATATATAAAGTTGGGATACTTGACTGGAGTACTTAGATTAAAATTTGGAAATAGTCCCATTTTGAACTGCCAATTGGAGTTAGGATTACTAGATTTAGGATTAATGGTGAGATGTGCGGAAGAGTGAGGAGTACTTATGTTGCTACTAGTTCTAAGATTCTTATGGTTAGGGTGAATACTAAATTTAGGTATGGGAGAAGGTCGTTTGGGGTAGTTAGTAAGGTTAGGTTTTTTAGTATTTAATTTAGGGTTAGGTGCAGAGGGCTTAGGGTTAAACTTAACGTACTTCGTAGTCCACTTAGAAATTGTGATGTTCCCGAGAGTGAAGAATTTGCTGGAGGGGTTACTGATGAGCCAGACATATTTGTTTGGGATGAAGATCTTGAAGTTGCTGGATTTCCCTTCGTCTGACGAGAGTAACTTCAGGCAGCTAACGGGGGTGAATCCAAAATTGCGGGAAAAAAAACTGTGGGCCCAGGAATCGTTGGCGTTATGAGGTGCACCCTTTAGAAGGAATGGAGTTGTGCTTGATAAAGATAAATGTTTACTACCTAGCCTTTTTAGTCTCTGCTCCCATTCCGATACTGTCCAGGTGGTGCCAAGTTTGTTGATCGTAAATGTGGTGGAAGTGGGTTGGGATGACACTCGCGGAGAGACATTGATGGCAACATCAGCAACCTTCTCTATAACGGGCTTGACCAAACCAGCAATAGCATCAACATCTGAGGCAGGCTGTACCAAGGAGGAATGCGGAGGAATCACATACACGGTGGATTGAGGCGGAACTGCGGAGGTTGCATCCCGGAGAGTGGAGCAGTCCCCATCAGGAGATGTAGGTGCAGAAGAAGAAGAATTCTCTATAACGGGCTTGACCGAACCAACAGGAGCATCACCATCTGAGGCAGGCAGCGCCGAGGAGGAATGCGGAGGAATCACATTCACGGTGGATTGAGGCGGAACTGCGGAGGTTGCATCACGGAGAGTGGAGCAGTCCCCATCAGAAGATGTAGATCCAGAAGAAGAAGAATTCTCTATAACGGGCTTGAGCAAACCAACAGGAGCATCACCATCAGAAGCAGGCTGCAACAAGGAGGAATGCGGAGGAATCACTTTCACGGTAGATTGAGGCGGAACTGCGGAAATCGCATCCCGGAGAGTGGAGCAGTCCCCTTCAGAAGATGCAGGTCCAGAAGAAGAAGAATTCACACCAGAACCATCTGAGGTGTCAGACCGAGGAAAAGAGGGGCCGAGATAGCTTCTAGTGGTTAAACTCTTAATATCAGAGCCGACTGAGCCAATTAATTCCAAGTTCTTCACAATGGCTGTTGAGCACGAATCCAGATCCCGCTTGACGTGCCGGACACCGCGCCGAATGTCGTCTAAGATTGGCATGATAGATTGCGCAGGTTGGCCGATGGAAGGCGATGGTGATCCAGCGCGGAGGTCATCCAAGGAAGCGACCAGGCCGCTCAGCTTTAAGGAAAGCTCGCAAATCCTGCTTGAAAGAAGCGATGAGTCGTTGGTCAAACCCTCAGCGATCTTAAGCAGCTTGTCCAGTTTTAAGTTTAGACTAGCGCAGTCATCGGACAAAATTTGCAGTCCAGCAAAGTTTGTGGAGATCTCATTGACCTTATCTGCGATGTAGGATTGATCCGTGGAGAGCGTAGCAACGACCTCCTTCATGAGCCGTAAGACGTGACAGGGCTTAATGTTGGAGCACTCTTTACATGTAGAAAGACCACGTGAAAGACAGGTGCCATGAAAAACACCTCCACAGATGCCATCACAGGTAACACCATTGTTAAGCAACTCATTAGAGCATGACTTGCAAAGGGCCATTTTGTGCGTGAGGAATTAGTCGGAAATAATTAACAATAAAAAGTTAAACAAAAGGCTTTACACCAGGTTGCAGTAATACCAGATTAAAACAAAATAAACAAACTGAGTTACTTCCGCTTGAAAAACAAAAATATTTCCCGGCACTGTAAAAATCGAAAAAACTAACTGAGTCACTTGCAAAATAGCGGCCAGTTGAGAAATAAGGTCACTGACAAAAATGTAAACAAGGAGAAACTGTGTCAGGTATGTTATTGACCGGGAAAGAGTGGCACTCACTTTGCTGAGACACGCACAAAACACACGAAACGAAAATACTGCGAAGAAATTGAACTGACTGAGGAGCGATCACGCAACGCGTCCGATCGATTAGGCGGTAATTGGAGAATTGTAGTCAGGATAACTCATGACTGATTTATCTGAAATCAAAAAACCAAAAAGATTTCTTCAGTACATAAGTTTATCTTGGATTTGAACGAAGGAATAATCAAAATATTAATTTTTGAATTTTTGGTAAAGGTGCAATCAAAAAACTCTGATTTGAACCAAAAATTGCTCCTTTTGTTTTTAATTAAATAATTTTAATGAGTAGTAATTGAAAAAAAATCCTTCGTTCAGATCCGAGTATTTAAGAAGTGTTCAAAGTTTTGGCGAAATCGGTCCAAAGGTTTTCGAGAAATGTTGACTACCGACCTGAAAAACAAATTTTGAAAAAAGCGCGATTGAAGTTGCCACGGCGAGCGTTATGACGTTCTAGGAAGACCGAGCGCTCGGACTCTATTGTCTATAACTCGAAAAGTTTTGTTCCTAATGACTTTAAATGTTCTGACAATATTTCTAATAAGTTATAGTATCAGAAAAGATATTTAAAAAAAAAATTGATTTCCCGACCCTTTTTCCCCCCTTAAAATGTTATTAAATTCCTTAGTATGTTAGAGTTTATGCTTTCATTTAATCTTTGATATTCACTCCCCAACCAGAACCAGAATATGTAACAGTGAGATGTGATATCTGACAGCCATTATGAATGTGAATAAATAAAGGCAAATGTCAGATTGTTAAGGGGAAACTATGGCCAGTTTTATATTAATATGGCTGACAGTAAAAACGAAATAATTTAATTGGTACTGAAAACTTGAAACCCGGTGAAGTTAACTACGGCTTGTTCAAAAACACCCCGTGGCTAAGCATATCTCCATTGTTAAATGGAATAACTGCGAGTTACCAACTGAACTAAAATACTTATTCAAATACTTTCTTAAAAAACAAACTTTTTTATATTTTATTAGCATTACATATTTTCTAAAAATTAAAAATGTACAAAAGGTACGAAACAAAATAACTTTTTTTGTATTATTAACTTAGTTACATTCTAAATCTATCCCTTCACGGTTTTGACACCGGAAGTCATTTTAGCTGAGGTATGTTGTCCATCACAGGGTTCACAACCACAAGATGCCGGAATTTGAACCTAAAAAACAAATTGAAACTTAAGCAAAACAATTAGGTTTAGTAACTTTGCTTGTTACCGATTTAAAGATTTTATAACCATCTTTACACGTTAAAGGTACTTTCATTTCTTGGTATCCTTGAATCGAGCAGCACTCACAAATCTTGTCTTGTCCATAGGATACTAAAATTATTTATTATAAATAAATTTGCACAATATTCTAATACTTTGAAATAACATTTGTTAAACTTAGAGCCTGAACGACAGGATCCATGACATTCGGTAAAGCCCCTGATGGGTTCCTTGTTAATACACAATCCATGCATGGGTTGATATACTTGTACGGTCTTCACTGTCTCTGATTCGGCTAGCGATTCAGGCAAACAAGTCACTAAAGTAGGTAAAATATTGAGTTGTTCCATCTTACTTCCAAAACTAAACGGTTTACCTTGAGACTCTGGAATTGGATTACATAATTCACAGCATCCCTTCTTGTATCGGAATTTTACAGGACAATTACTAATGTCCGGACATGTTTCTTCGTAAGATGAAATGGAAAGTGATTTTCCCTGAAGTACATTAATTAGCAGGTGTTTTTTTTATATTTAATAATAATAAGCTTATACTAACCCTCAATTCACAAGTGAATTTCGTGCAGTTATCTTCGCTGTACCAGATTTCTCCAGGTTTGTACAATTGATCTCCAAGAATGCACATAGCTTGGACGCACTTGCCACAACATTTTCCAGGATCAACGGTGTACTTAAATCCTCTTTCGCAATTAATATCACAAATTTCTTGTTGTTCAAGCTCTAATAGAACACCCTCTGGACCATATGAACAGATCTTTTGAACGCAAGGGTCCGTTGGAATGGACCATTTATCTCCAAATCTCTTTAAGGTTTGAACTCCATTGATAGTGACCAGACATGTGTTCTTTGGAGGTGCTTTAGGATACAAATTTTATTTATGTTCTATCACTCAAAAAAAAATATGTCTTACCACACTTGTAGATTGGACAGCATTCGTCTTCTTTAGTGTCTTTGATTAAGTCGTACAATTCATTATCACATTTCTTCGGTTTTGACGGACATTGCAGTTTGTCACAAACAATTTTTTGCGATGGGCAGCATCCGATGGTTTCTGTGATCAATTTTTCTCCTGGTTTAAGAGGCTTATTTGTTGTTAAGGGCTCACATTCGGACAACGGCTTACACTCTAATCAAATATAATAAACATTAGTAAATTAACTTAAAGTAATTCAAATTTTGAAAATTTGGGAAAATATGCAATAAAGTTAAACAGCCTATTATATACAATTAACTGCACGAGATTCTTGAAAGAATACAACATTCAGTTCATGATTCTATTAAAAAATAGTTAAAAAAAAATTTTTAATCCGACTTCACTAAAAGCGTTAAAAAATATAAAGTAATATTTAATTTTATATTTATTACGACATTTTGAATACGCTGTAAATTAATAAAACAAAACAATCACCTGCTTACAATGAGAGGTATTCAATCACGGCGTTTTTTTCGTGGTACAATGTTTGATAGTTAACAATGTCAATGATAGTTCTTGTTGACATTTTTTCACAATAACGATACTTAAATTAATAATGGAACCCTGTACACTCAAACAACTTTTGCAAAAAATCAGTGTTCAGTTCGCCAAAGTCATAGGGCTTTTTGCAAATTTTACGTACGAAATATTCACTACGTGATCAACGCTTCACAACAAGGCAAATAAGTATTCGTACACGAATCCATCGGTACTGTGAGCTGGAATAACCGAAAAGCCAACAATGTCAATTGTCAATTGGGCTTTTTGGTTCCACCACATGCAAATGTTTTCGTCGGGATCTGGTTCTAGAGTAAACGTAATCCTCAGCGTGAGAAAAACTGAACATACATATGTTGTGAGTTGTAGGCTGGTGACATCATCGATTGTTATTTCTTTGGAAATGAGGGTCGAGCTGACACTACTGCCAATAGAGTGTGACACATTCTCAATAAATTTTTCAAGAACGAAGGAAACCACCATCGACAACCTATGGTTTCAACAAGATGACACTACATGCCACATTGCCCACGAAATCAGTAAGTTACTGCGTGACAGTAAATGGTTCTCTTTGGTCTCTAAGTTCGTGCGATTTGACGACGCTGGATTATTTCCATTGTAGCAACATGTATCATGTTACCAAACCAACAAAATTTGAAGCATTATACAACATAACACGCACTATTTCGAAAATAATGTCGGATTTATTAGCAAAAGTTGCCAAATATTATATCGACGAATTGTTTTATTAATTTGCACCGACTTCAATATATCGTAAAAAACGTACAAAAATGTTATGCGTTACAAAGTCAGGCATCACCCATACCACCTAAGAAGTACACGCCCATTGCATTGTACCTTCTTTATCATGATGCTAATCATATAGCAAAATAAATTATCCAAATTGCTCCACGTATTACCAAGTAAGACGACTCCCATCCACCCTCCCCTATCCCCCTCCACACGCTCCGTGTACGAAATTGCGCTCTGTATCAGACGCTACTTACGGCCAAAATATGTATCATGGTATGTACTCCATGCTACATAATAAGGCTAACTTTTAAGATATTTTACTTGAAAATACATAGTTAGGTTTACAGAAAAATTGCAAAGGATCAAAAGTACTAAGCTTTCTTCAGGGAATCTGCCCAAACTTTTTGAAAAATTTTCAAAAAAAATTTTTATTTCCAAAATCTTTTAAAAAACATTCTCACAAAATTTGCTCAGATTCCCTGTACACATCTAAGCACTTTTACTCCTTTAAAATTTTTCTGTAAATCTCAAAAAATTGACGTTTTCAAAGAAAATTTTTGTGACAAAAGTTGTTCACAGTTACGCAACGAATACGAATCTGCTATAAAATATAGGCGTTCCTATTTAAGTTCTTTATCTCCCACTTCTTCTTTATCCCCCACCCCGTAAGAGGTGGGAGTAGGGTTGAGTTTGGTATCATCGGATGTCCGGATCCGAGACAAAGAAATTTTAATCTTAAACTTTTTTAATCCGATGTGCAGTTTTCGAGATATTTAAGTATCTTCAGATAAATTGAACACCCTGTATACAAAAACAAAGAATCATCCAAATCGGTTGCATGACAAACTTAGGCCCCCACCTCCCAAATCCAACAATTAGTACAGAAATGTTATTATGGTACCAAATGGAGATCAAATAGGATTCATCCGAATTAGTCTAAACGAAGTTTGATTCCCACAACCAAAGGTTTTTTTTTAAGTCGTATAAAAATAATGTTTCCATAGAGATGCCTTATTTTGCTAGGTATGATTTATGTTACTAAAAATATTTTTTATTGTTGGCAAATAATTATTTGTTATTGGATTACAAAATATTTAGTCGGAGGATGATGTCTACAGAATCATTATTTGTTTTGTTTTTCACTGCTTCACAACCTTACACCTTTGAATTCTAAAGTCGGAATGACGAAAGTGAGAAACTGATTGAAAAACTAATAACTTATTTTACTTTGTAATGAGAATAGTGAACAGGGTCGTCCTCTTATAATACCAAAGAATACATGAACTGAGGATTTCTACTTTTTTCTCGGTTCTACTAGCTATTATAAGGTTTACATATACATACATATGTATAAAGAACAAACAGAATCTTGCAAATCAGTCCACACGTTACGACGCTCCTCCCCCCCCCCCCCCCCCTCAACCAAGATCAAATTTTTTTTCCTAGAAAGACTGGAGGATAATACCCTATACAACAAAAAAGTACGATCCAGACTGGTCTACGGGTTACGAGGTTGGGTTCTACCCCCTCATCCCAGTTTAGCATACTACAAAGGTGAGGTGATACTAATAGTTTTATATGTACATCAAAAATGGAATCATCCAAATGGGTCCAAGAGTTACGAAGCTAGGTTCCACCTACCCCCACACCACCAACAACATGTTTGACATGGTGACAATGGTGAAACATATTTAAAACATGGTGCCAATGGGAAACATACTTGAAGCATACATAAAAATAATACACCCCGAGCCTTTTCGCTTTTGGGAATTCAGTTAGAAACAGAATTGCAGAGTTTTAAAAAAAAATCTGGAGAGTGAAAATCGAACCCAAAAGGTCTTTACTTACCCGATAGAGTAGGATATCTTTGGACGTAACGTTAAACCCTCAGTTGCTTTACTTAGTACTTTCAAGAAAAATTTTAACGGACATCGCGTCGTAGTAAAAATATTCTTTGTTCTTGTTAAAAAAAAATTTAACCGGACTTGAAGAAAAACTGACAAGTTATTAACACTCCAATATTCAAATATAACTAGGGTAGTACCAAAACATTTTCTTCTATATATGTATATACCATTTTAAAAATGAATTTCATTACAACATTTTGGATCACGCCGGTTTTATTGGAAAAAAAATAACCGTGCCAGTGAATAAAAGCTAATTGATTTATGTTTTTAGTAATTTCTACAAAATAAAAAAGAACAACTTTTCAAATTCAATTTATAAACATACTCTCATTCAGAAATATCCCCCCCCCCCTCTAAATTTTTAACAAATTCCGAAAACTTACCGCACACAAATTCTGGGCATCCAGTTTTTCCTGTAAGTAGTTTTCTGTTTTGTCCTGGTCCACATGATAGCAGTGGAGCATCGGGGCAAGTTATAGCTGGAGGTAGGGTTGGTTCAGGAACTAAAGCAGAAAAAGTCAATATTTTTCTTACAAATATATAATTCGTCTTACCGCATATAAATTTCGGACAACATTCCTCTTCGCTGCTTATCTTCAGTGCATAATAACCCTCTCCACAAACACTTTCCTGAACAGAACATTCACGTTTCGTACATTCTACGTTACCTTGCTTGTTGCATGTGCATTCAGTGCATTTATCTTTATACCAAACATCTCCTTGATAGTGATCATGATCATCACAAAGATTGCATTCATTTTCAGCAATACACTTATCATTGTTTAGTACTTTTCCTTTTGGACAGAAACATCCCTCAAACCGTTCCGTACTGCAGCTGAAATCGTCTTTATCATCATCATCCATGACGGCATTGCTGCGTATATCAATGACAGCAAATATTTCGTCTTGTTTGACTGATTCGCAAGTTCTCAGACATCCACATGGTTTATATTCCATATTTGGTGGACACTCGTATGGGCATATGTCACTTTTCCTCCAATCAACACATATTCCTTTTCTTGCGCATTCCTTTGCGTAAGCAGCTAACGATTCACATGCTCCTTTTTGGTCAGGACCATGCTTGCACATGTCTTGCTGACAACCGGATATATACATGACTGGATCCACGATGAAATGGCACTTGCCGAACAGTTTGTCATCAAAGATCTTAAGACATGGATCCACCTCGGGGTCAGGAACGAGGCAGTCATTAAGCATTATATCATCTGTTACGCACTCCTCTTTTCCAAGTCCTAACTTAGGTTCGTCAGCTTGCCAAGTTTCTGCGATATCAGCTGTACTATTTCCTTTGACTGGTTTTGGGAATTTTGTATTAGCTTTTATGTCATCGTCAGGATTACCGTTGCAATCACCACAAAGTCCTTCTAACTTAGAGCCATATTTAATGCTAGGCACTCGAATCTTCAAAATATATTGTTTTACTACAAGAAATAAAGTGCATTATGGTATACATACCGAAAAGGTGTTGTCTGCAAAATTGCTCGCTACTTCAACTTGTGAGTCTGGCAGGTTAATTATGGTATCCACGCCGACTTTGCTAAGTTGGAGCCATTGATTTTTAAGAGGAAGAGTTTTTATTGTTAGTCCATCCACTAGTATTTGTACAGATTTATTCGGTAATCGCTGCAAATGAATTATATGTGTGCCGTATAAGATATGTAGAGACTGAGCACAACTCGATTTAGTCCATTTGTTTTTTGTGTTTGCATCTTCACAAGGCCCTAGTGTTGTATAAACCTGGTAACAAGAAATATTTTTTGTAATAGAGAAGAAAAACAAATTACAAGACCGAAATAAAAATTGAAGGATAAGCGTTTCAATTTACCTCATACGGTTAGTAGCATGGAATTGTCGCCACAAAACCACATATTGAGCATTTTTTCGAGGTATTGAAAATTTATCATCTTTCAATTAGTCTAAGTTGCTGATTACCTTGTCCACACATTATTAAATGGATATGGGAGTTTCACACAACTGAGGATAATTCATTCAGGTGCAGCCAGCCAAATAAGAGCGGACCAAGAATCGAACCCAAAGGGACCCCACATCGAATTTTGGCTATTTTTTATTAGGTAGTTGAAGAGGCATGAAGGCCCATTTTGATACAACGTTGGCGCTAAGAACCCATTCCTATAAATTTCCTGGAACCGCTTTGAGCTCCTAATAAACCGAAGTAAGTATCTGTTATCAGCAGATCCAAGTTCGGTTAGCTCCTTACAATAGGAGCAGCCTAAATATCTGTTCCAGGTGCTGGCCAAACTCGGACAATTGCAGGGAGATGAAGGATAGGTTCCTCTGACTTCTTATCGTGACAGCTTCTATAAAAGTCATTCGAGGGCGCACACACTATTATTTATTGGAAGAAGCCAATTAGTTTGACAGCAAAGGATAAACGAAAATTGACTACGTCATATTTAAGATTGTTAAATGGATCGGAGAAGCCATGCTTGTTGTCGGGTGTTGTGCCAATGCTAACGGCACCACCTGAGGTATCACCAATATCAAGTGAAGGGTGACGAAAGTACTAGACTTAACACTGGCCAGTCAGCTTATAGATACCGTAAATAGCTGGAAAGTCTCGTACGAAGCGTCGTGCTCGGATCACAGACACATTATAAGAGCGGACCAAGAATCGAACCCAAAGGGACCCCACATCGAATTTTGGCTATTTTTTATTAGGTAGTTGAAGAGGCATGAAGGCCCATTTTGATACAACGTTGGCGCTAAGAACCCATTCCTATAAATTTCCTGGAACCGCTTTGAGCTCCTAATAAACCGAAGTAAGTATCTGTTATCAGCAGATCCAAGTTCGGTTAGCTCCTTACAATAGGAGCAGCCTAAATATCTGTTCCAGGTGCTGGCCAAACTCGGACAATTGCAGGGAGATGAAGGATAGGTTCCTCTGACTTCTTATCGTGACAGCTTCTATAAAAGTCATTCGAGGGCGCACACACTATTATTTATTGGAAGAAGCCAATTAGTTTGACAGCAAAGGATAAACGAAAATTGACTACGTCATATTTAAGATTGTTAAATGGATCGGAGAAGCCATGCTTGTTGTCGGGTGTTGTGCCAATGCTAACGGCACCACCTGAGGTATCACCAATATCAAGTGAAGGGTGACGAAAGTACTAGACTTAACACTGGCCAGTCAGCTTATAGATACCGTAAATAGCTGGAAAGTCTCGTACGAAGCGTCGTGCTCGGATCACAGACACATTATATTCAGTATTGGCAAATTGTTCAGATAGACTAAAAAGTTGAGGAACCCGAGGAACACTGACTGAACTACGTTTGGAGAGGTACTAGGCAGCGATATTATGGTCATGATTAGATCCCCCAAGTCGTCGAGCCTGCGCAGACCTGGGCAATGAATCTGTGTTGACGGCGTTCAGGCACTATTGTTATATCACGGTTAAGTCCCATCACAGGGAACTTTCCTGTTAGGTTAAGTAGCTTTGCTGCTTTTTTAAAATAATCTACTTATATCTAATTAATAAGTTTTTAACTAAATACGCTTAGTATGAAAACTTCACCCAAAACAATATATCCCTAGTAAAAATAAGACTTCCTAATTCCTAGCTTTATAAGACACGCATAGCGTCAAAACGCCTGAAAGGCAGGGTTCGTCTGAGTAGAAATTACACTTTTCCAAATGAAGTTCGCTGCAGGTACAATAAAAGACGCACGAAATAGTCCAAACCAAGCACGCTACTCTCATATTTTCTCTAAACTAAAATTTAAAATGAAAACAAAACAATTATTTTCGTGCATTAACATAGTCGAGACCTACGTCTTGAAACAACAAAACTATCTCCAGTAGCCGACAACGTTTGTGAAATTATAACAAAGATTAACTGAAACTGAAAAATATATAAGAATAAAATCAACACATTTCAGGTAATTGTTATTATTATTATTATTGTCATAGTTCACCTTGTGAGTCATCGGATATTGGAAAAAATTTTAATACCAGGTGGCCGATGACCCACATGGTGAATATCGTCTCTACGGGTGAGATTTTGTATAACCTCTCAAATCTGTTAAAGCCAGAACAATAACAGAAGCGTGCATACGTCTGGCGCATTTTTAGATTTTTGTGTCTGTAGCGAAAGAGTGCACACCCGTGTGGAAAGCGTATTTTCATATTTTTGTGCCTGAAGCGGGAGCGTGACCGACGTATTTTTAGATTTTTGTGTCTGTAGCGAGAACGTGCATACCCCTGAGGCGGATGTACTTTTGAATTTTTGGTCTTGTAGCGGAAGCGGAGTATGGCTGGCGTATTTTTTAATTGTTGTGCCTGTAGCAAGAGCGTGCAATACTTTTAAAAATATTAAGTCTGTACTTGGTTTTGGCGTAGATATACCAGCTAAATTATTTTTACTCGCGAAAACAGATCTCTGTATTCTTGATGTCGACAGCTGCTACAGCCTCCCTAAACTGTTAATAATGCTTTTCTGGACATAATTTCTTAGATTGTACCATACATTTACGCACAGTATAGCCCAAAGAAAATGGCTTTTATTTTCAATTTCGAGTATGTACTTTTGTGCTTTTCATTGTTGTACTACTTAACCTTTGTACTACTTATTTTTTTTTACTTATTGTGATAATAAAAAATAAGCTGACCACAATATCTCTAAAACTTTCCTAAACAGAAATATAAATTGCTTTTATTACCTGGAATGTATTAGTCCCAGGTAGAGTTATATCTCTGGACAACAGATATGTACAGTTTCCATCGAAAGTAAAATTCTTCCGATCATAAGTTACATATTTTGACTTTCCAATACCATCACAAATGCAATCCTTGCACTCTGTAACCGAAACGCAAGTTTCTCCCTTCCGAACTGTACCATCCGGGCAGAAACATCCTGAATAACATTCATCAGGAAGCAAGGGACACTCGTTACCAATAGTATCGCATGAAGGCTCACAACGCCTTTTGTAGCACTCCTTATATATAAGAGGCGGTGGACAAGTAATTTCTGAAACAGCAATAATTATTATGTATCGGTGTATTCATATTTGAAGAACTACCGCAATCATGTATTGCTCTCCAAGTATCTAAATGAACGTCAGGTTTAACTGTGCGACATTTCTTTGCAAATCTTTCCAAAGCTAAGCATTTGCAACTCGAAGCTTTTTCAGTGGTTCCACTATTTTCACCCTTTAAACATTCACAAGTGGCTTCGACGCATTTTGATAAAAATCCATCGTAGTCTACTGCTTTGGAACAGGAACTGAAGACTTTATGTCTAAAATATTTAACACGATTATATAAGACACATTTTCAAAAATAAAATCTGAACTTACTTTACAGAATTGCAAATTTTAAGTGCAGCTTCAGCATTTTCCGTGCATAATTGTGGTTGACAGTATTCGTTTGGCACCTCTTTGGTAAACCAAGCTTTACCAAACTCAGCTGTATTTTTAGCTTGTCGACCATTTGGAAGGCGTTTGTCATCATCAGGATTGTCGTTATAATATCCACATAACCCGTCCACAGTGTTGATATATTGCGAAGATACTCCGATTTTGACATCGCCGCTTTCGTCATACGATACCCAAAAGCCATGCTTTTTAGAAACAAAGAGAATTGTACTTCCTGGTTGGGATATAATAAATCCAAATTGGAACGACGTTTTCTCCAACTGTCTAACTGTGTAGTCAAACCCATTTAGGTTGACTGTCAAATCAGGCAGAAGTTTCAAAGCGAAATCGTTGATAACATCTTTTATTATGACTTCTCGACGACATGATACATAGTTGGAGCAATTGACATTCACTATTCAAAACAGATAAAATTGACATAAATTTAAAAAAAAACTACTGAAGAACATGATAATCTTACATACTACTGCCCAATTTTTTCCCTGTAAGTCTCTAACAATTACGTGATTGCAGGCATCAAACTTGAATTCGGTTCCATCGAATGTTTCAAATGTTTTTCCAGTTACTTTACAAATTGCGTCTTTTTGCCGAACGGGAACACAAGCATATGGATTACACTCGGAAAGTTTAGCCTCCTTAGGTTTTTCATATTCGACCTCATAACCTTCCTGACATTGCGCCAAAGGACATGATTCAGATTTGTTCTTTTGTGCAAATACACAAATGTACTCAGGACACTTAAGAGCCGGAAGGGTTTCAATGTCTTGCTCCGGAACATCAACGAACATTTGGCTTGGAATTCCACCTTTCCTACCCGCATTATTACTCTTGACAGCCACAAAGCTATATTGAAATGAATTAAGATTTTAATATCGATACTATAGTCAAATAAACTTACGTTGTTTCAAACATCTGAGACATTTCCCTTTCACGACTATTTCCAGTCAACTCAACTTGCATTCCTTCAGGACATGCGGGTTCCGGACATGTCTTATTTACGTCTGAAAATTATTAAATAAAAAATTCCAAACATACAAAGTAAGCAAATATAATAAATATTTTACATAATTCTTCTTTAGGCAATACTGGAGTCGGTGTGGTATGTTCCTTGACACAGTCCTTTTCATCATCTTCGCAATCTTGATATCCATTACACCATAGAACTTCAGGTATGCAGTCACCAGTCGAAGGGCAGATGCGTTGGAATGGTGGACAAGGCTCACATGCGCAGGTACATGGCTTAGATTTATCCTTGCGAAGTCCGTCGGTGCAAGGAGGACATTTTTTCTCAGTACATTGGGAAGTTCCTCCGAGTACACAAACACATTTTTCACAATTTTCATTTTCATATGCTGAACCTATTTGGTAGCTAAAAAAATAAACAATCAAACAATTTGGAAGCTGTTGAGCAAAAGTTAATATAAATGCCTAAGAAAATGTAATACAGTATCTTTTCAGTGACCTTAAGGGGTTACATATACGATAATCTTAGAATATCTTAAATATGTTTTCATAAAATTTTATTTGAAAATAAAAACTGGCGAAGTTACAGGAAATACCTTGTTAGTGTTCGCGGTTTTCCAATAATAAAGTGTGTAGCATAGCAAATAATTTAGCTTCAGCTTTTGAAAGCAACTGCTCCTCCAACAACTTTGAGTCTTCTGAGGGTAATTTGGAACATATTGGTGTTCCGCAAGGCAGCCATCTCGGACCTCTACTATTCGTTGTTGCGATTGATTGTGACCTAAGCTGATGATATGAATCTTTTCACCTAACTTAGGGTTAGTGATCACGCCTCATTTAAAAACACTTAGACACGTTTCTGAATTGGTACGGGGATAATGGCGTGCATCTCAATTTTAAGAAATGTGAGGCTATGTTGTTTTCCAGCACACTTAATCCATAAGTTTTTGTTTGAAACTTTGCGGGCCTCCGTCATGTGATGAGGTAAAACTTACTAGGAAACTTGATTTGGCTTTGCATATTGATTATATTGTGTCTAGAGGAAGTTTAATTTAATGTTTGCCAAGTTTGATTCACTTGTACTGCTTCTTAGTGAGACCTATTCTAGAATATGCATCTCAGGTCTGGTCGATCTACTACGCTGTTTATTCCAAAATTAATTTATCGATGCAGCGTAATTTTAATAGACTTTCGCTATTTGGACGCCCTTGGGATGATCCGCTTAGACTCCCGCCCTACACCGACCGCCTCTAATTGCTCGCAAAGTCGCTGAGTTCATCTTTATTTACCAGCTCAAATATTGGCTCAGGTACTTTTGTTAGCAAGGTTTCTTTTAGCCAATCCCAACCTAGTCTTCAAAGACCTCCTTTGTTGCATGTTAACCCATCTAGATCAAATTATTGCAGACATGAAATTAATCGTTTATGTAGGGCTGTTGATGCATGTCCGAATTTCGATTTACTTCTTTGCGAGGGATCAAGTAAGAACTATCTATCTTTCTGCTGGGTTTCCTTTCATGTTTTCTCTCTTTTCCTTTATTTTGATCGCTTTTTTATGGAACAGGTTGATCTTGTTGGCTCCTACCAAGAAGTGCGGCTTATGTGTTCTCTCAATTATTTTTGGTTTTTATTATAGAATTTTCCTTCCATAAAAAAAAGAAACATAATAGACTTGATCCGCTGAGTTGACACTTTAAACACGTTTTGGGTAAAACTAAATTTTACCCAATACATCTCGGACCAATTTGGATCAAAAGATTACTAGAGCTTCTTTTTTCGATTATCTAAGTTTTGAACACCCATTTTTTGAAGTGAAAAATCACAATGTCAACTTAAATGGCCACCATTTTTCGATAACTTTGGATTTTTTAAATCTAATGCTTTATGTTATCTAACTAGTTTAAGAATATATTTTTGACAGTTGTACACTCTACAGAAGTCTGTCGAAGAGGCGTATTGCAAAGCCTACACTCCAACTGTAGTATTGCAACAGGAAGCTGTAATCACTAAAGAAGGAGAGTTTCCTTTCAAACGTGCCATAAGAAGCCAGGATGTGGACGCCCGGTGCAGATATAATACCTTATATAAAGAGAAATATCTCTGATGTCTGCCGGCTTCAGAATATCGTCTCAAATGACCCGGTCTCGAAATCGGACTGGTTCGAGGTAGAACGAGAAAGATGTCGGAGACCTTGGACAAAACGGAGTTGGATCAATACGTTGAGCGGCAACCTATATGCCATGGGTCCCGGGTGTGAGACCAGATGGCCCCGTGAGATTTTATTAAGAAATTAAAATAATCCACTCCATCTCTGGGCTGTTGTCTAGCTCGCAGCAATGCAAAAACAAGACTCAAGTTTCTTCACTTCCCTTACTCTAATTCCCTTCCGGCCAAAACCATGCTAACACATCAAAGGGTTGTCCCCTAGGATTTCGCCACATCGTATAAAAAGAAAAACAAATAAGATCCTACTGGAAACTCACTTACCGGGGTGCTATAGATCAGACATGCCGTGGCCTCTGAGGAAGCAGGGTGCTAATGCAGTACATCGGTTTGAAGCGGAAACAGCTGTACATATATCTGTAGGTGGTTAAAGTATCTATTGAGTCGTTTGAGCTATTCAGGGCGGTGGGATGAGGTAGCTCTACTTCAGTGGGGCAGTGGGATGGTATCACCAATACTAAGGAAATATACATTGCTTTTATACATATTCAGCAGCTTATTTTTTAGTACGGTCAAAGCCAATGGAATGTGTTGGAATCTGGGTATGAGGGAACTTGAATGTCTTGTTTTAGCATTTCGGCGAGCCAGACAACAGCCCAAATTTTTAAATTTTAATTACAACTCAGGATTCAACCAAGGCCCGAAGCATAGCGGTGCCGATCGCTCCGCTTATCCATCGATCCAATTCCGTCTCGAGGGTATGTCCTTTCTCCAGGGTATGTCCCATTTCCAGAGTATGTCCGTGGAGATAGACAGATATACGGAGCCTTCAGAACCCTGAGCTTAACGTCCTTTCTGTTGAAAATCATGAAGAGGATTATGATCTATTAATATCGAAGCGATGACGACTGAGAGATACTTTTTGTTGTCTGGCAGATCTACCCAAGCGTTTCTCAACAGGCGGGGCGAGTAGCAAAAAAAGGAATTTACTGATAGAGGCACTGTAATGGCCACCATTATACACATTAAAGAACCCCTTTATAGTATTGACTTCAGAAATCTGGAAGAAGCTTTTGGAAATAATTCTATTGTGAGGAGATGGATTACCGGTATGTTAAGGATGAGGACAGCAAAAAGTCTGATCTCATAATTTTCACTAAGAAAGAAAATAATCTAGACTTTAGACCGGAGAATCTTTTTGGAGAAAAACTTACTTTCTCGAACTTACAATGCTTGTGCAAAATTTTAACTTGCTCGGGGTCAAATATTCGAAATTTTGGTCAAAAATACTAAAAATTATCGATTATAATAATGAGCATATTTTTGTACATTCTGCACTTCAAGGTTCATTTACTCACTCTTATTTTTACTCTGAAATAGTACTTATGTCCAAAATAATTCTGCATGGTGTTGAGTCTGTACGACGAAAATTAACCTAACCTAAGTGGTCGCCATCAAAGCACGCTTATTAATTATAGTAGAAATTCTGTAGCTCTCTGCGCACTTGTTATATCAAAAGTGACACATAATCTATCGTATGGAGACGGCTACAAATCAGGTTCCACCCGATTCCGATGTGTGACCTTCAAATTTACGGAAGGCACGATATTGTGTCGAATCACTCCAGGTGGGTTAGAGTGAGCCTTTTGCCTTGTCTCCAAAATTTTACAGCAACTTGACGTATATCGTATTATGCAAAGAAGAATATTTTCCGGCAATGCAAAGAATGCATTCTGCTGAATCGAGCGAACCACCACAGGGCGATATGCAGGTGGCAATGTCGCTGGATGGTCTCAAAGAGATACCTAGAACCGTCCTTGATTGATTCATTGCTCCTGATCTTAAACCACATGGGAATGTAAATAGTAAATATGTAGGTACTAAACAATGTGTTGAAATTTCGTCGTAGAAATAAACAATCGAAATTACTTGTAAATCATCGCATTTGACTGCTGTAAATTTAACTATCCGGAGTTTCTTCCAATCTGTCAATTTGGAGCCTATGGGCCCTGTGTAAGAATTTGGGGTCGAAGTAGGACCGTCAATGGTTTAAAACAAATTTCGAAATAAAAGTTCGTTGAAATATATTAGACACGATTTCCTTATCATGACTCCGATCCAACCAGTTTTAATATATGTCTACTCAGAACAAACAAGACCAAAATTTCGAATTTTTTGACCTTAGGTTTGAGATAGAAGATATTGTTTGAGCTAGTTGAAATTGTGCACTGCCATGAATTCACAAGTTTCGCGCGATATTAGAATTTGATCACAAAAAAGACGTTTTTTCGACCCTTGCTAATTGAGGTCTTCCTAGAGTCAACATTTACCTGGAAGAGACATATTGAGGAAAACATCCAAAAAGCCAACAGGGCCTTACATCAATATGGGAGGGTGTCCATACAGAGGTGAGAAATCTCACCAAAGCCGCATACTTGATTTACATTATGATAGTCAGACACATTATCTCCTATGCCTCGGTGGTCTGGTGGACAAGACCTGAGTAACGAACTACACCGATACCGGTGTGAGAGATTAGGCTAGGATTGTTACTATTAGACCCCTATGTGAAAAGTATAGCAGCATCAGTAGCTTTTCAAGTGATGACTACGGAATTGGAATTGGAAATGCCTGTCGGACAGAATAACCAAAATAAGGGTAATCGATAGATACCATAAAACGATTATAAGTGATGGGTCGCTTCCTGAAAATACACTAACTGACGTAGTAATTTGCACGAATAGATCCAAAATCGCTGGAAGGGCAGGAGCAGGAATCTAAAGTGAGGACTTGCATCCAAAGACCCAGATAGGTCGTATACCTCAGTCATTCAGGCAGAGATGTTGGCTCTGTTTATGCACTAAATTACCTTCTGAAGAGTCGTATTTGGGGTAAAATAATGGAGTTAGCACTAGGCAATCAGGTGGTGATCCCGGCGCGTAGACAGTCTAAGTTTAATACAGCTCTGGCCTTACAGTGTGTCCAAAGAATGTCGAAATCGTAGTAAAGGAAAAAGCAGCTAAACTGGCTAAGTTGGGAGCTGTTCGCGATTACATCGGCGAGTAGTGGTGATCAGAGGAGGATCCTAGATGTGGATAAGATGGCTTTGAAATAGCTGCGGGCACTATGACAGGACATGGCAACTTCATGTGTCATCTAACGAAGATGAACATTCTTCATAGTTGGCAGCATATGATGCGTTAAAATTTTTTCTACTTTTTTTTAAGCAGCGGTTTCAAATGCAAAGCTTCCAATTAAAACTAATTTTAAAGTTATGTAGCATAATTTTTACCCCAAAAACTTTCAAAACGATGTCAAACTTTAGCAATTTTAGCTAATGCTGCCATCTATCTAGAAGTAAACATAGCGTCACTTGTAACCACTATATATTTTTTTATACACAAGAGCTTTAGGTCTTTGTCTTACACATGCGCTTACGTATATATCATAGTTAACTTCTTTTTAGAATTATCGCAATAATATTATTACAACTTTAATAAATATTGGAAAATTTAAGTTGCGCACTTACCTGACGTAATTAACCACACAAGGGCACATATTTCTGTCAACACAACCCTTTCCGTCCCAATATAATGGAATTTTACATTTACAACTTTTATCTGTTGGCAAAGTATTGATTTCCACGTCAGGACAAATCGGACAAATTGATTCTTCTTCAGGTGAAACAGTTATTTCTTCTAAAGAAAATAAAAGCAAAATATTTTGCAAAATACGATTTTCAATTACATATCCACTCCGTACTTACCATACGGATGGAAACATCCTATAGGTTCAATTCTCATATTGATTGTATCATGCCATTCAATTGGAACAAGTTTAATAAACTGTGCCTGAATCGGGTATTGGAAATAGTTTGTCTTTGGAGTGTCCGAATCACGATTTCCGTCAAACACTTGCAGAGCTCCATCTGGTGTTATCACTTTGTTCCACATTTTTCCATTCTTAGAAAACATGACCTTATAAGATGTAACCCAACCATCAGGACCACCTTTAGTTTTTACACCAGTTACATTTCTTGGCTCGAGGAAGTCAAACTAAAGTTGTAAAAATCAAACTTTATGGAGTTTCTTTAATTTGGGTTTATTTCATTTCTTACCAAAACATACTGGTTTGGTGTATTAACAGCTGGTCTCCACGCAACGGGCGAACTCATCTTCAACATGTCATATAAACGCGGTTTCTTACCTTTAACTGGTTTAGGCCACAGCACACTACTTGTTTTTACCTTTGTTATACACAATTAAATGCAATAAAGTTCACGTAAAAATTCGTGATAAAAATACCTGGCTTGGGTTTAAATGTCCATTATCAACACCCATTTCATCAGTACATACAGGTTCTACAGGTTGAGTTATTCCTGGCCATGCTTCAGTCGGTTTTAACGATATCTGTGCTTCGAATAAAGGTGTTGATGTAGTTGAAGGATAGTAAGCTGGTGTAGAACGAGTTTCTTCCATTGTTGTCATGGTTGGACTACATCCATAAAGCTCAACTCTTATAGAAATCGATCCATGCCATTTTAAGGGATAAATTCGAACTACTTTGGCCTCTATTGGCGTTTTGAAGAACGAACTCTCTGTTTTGCGAGCACTTACTGGTCCATTAAATATTTGCGGAGTACCATCTTCATTTGTTACGTAATGCAATATGCTACCATCGAAAATATATAATATCTGAAAATAAAAAATAAAAAAACGGCCTTCAGCTATTTTTCAAAAAAGTCAGCAATTAAAAATCACCAACAGAGGTGAAAAATTGTTTCATACAAATGAAAGATAGCTTCCGTGTATAGAGAATCTCTCCATTTTGTTTATATTGTCAGACAGATAGTCATCAAAGAATTGGCAGGAAAGGCTCTTTCAACTGGACATCTTGTAAGTGACACCGATTGATCCATACGTAACGCTACGTAACGCCAAGGAACATAATTGCGAAATGAGGCGAATATTTTGTTAAAGTCATAAACAAAACCTTTGCAACGTTAGATACTTCTTCGACAGTGCCTGAAGAACAGCTTGTTGTGGCCACTTTGAACGTCAGACCTCCGAAAAGATACGAGGTGGCGAATATAACAAAGTCGGCAATAACTCAGGGAGAGACAGAATATCAGTGGAATAGCCAAAGAGGGATTAAACAAATGCGATTGATGACTGGTATTTTTCAATCCATCCCAAGAATTTCACGAAACTGCGATCTACCCACCTTGGACCGTATCTGGATTTTAACTACAGTCACCGAAGTGATGGCAAAAATCATATTAATTAATCAAACAAACTATCAAGCATACTCTCAGCAATGAAGAAGCTAAGATTTTCCCTACAGAGACAACAGCTACACGCTGCAAATTACGTAGTATGCAGCGCGAGATTAAATAGAAGCTTTTCTAACAGCTTATGCACCTGACCTATTCTCTCTATATATGTGTTCTATCCAACAAGCAGAGTTATGCAGCAAAACTGAGGGTAGAAGTCGCAAAGGTGGGCTTAAAATCTATGCTGCTTAAACTAAACTAAATGAGCTTGAACTTTAGCTCACAGGATGAAAGTTACCTCGAAAAACAGCGATTAGATAGAATGGATAAATTTTGTTCTCTCCTAAGCTGAAGCTGATGTACCGGCTCGTATCAGCCAGTTTAATGAACCTACCACCTCCAGAATCAAAGTGGATCTTTAACGATTATTTTGACCTTCTTTTGTGTCAGTTTGACTTTTTACATTAAGGACTTCGAAGTAGTAATCAAAATTCCAACATGTTGGGTTTTATTTTTTATGTCTGACAAAAATTTTTTAAAGGAGTTATTAGAGTATTTTGAAAAATTGAAATGGTTAGCACTTGAATTTGGTTAGACGTTGTTTTGAATGACTCGATTCGAAAAAGTTATATCCAGGTTAAATATTAGCACTTTTTAATGCTTTTCTATATTTTAATCCTTCCTTATTTAGTAGTTGTCGGTGAAGTAGGCGATAACATGTCATCCTTTCATCCATAGTTTTTCTCCTGACAACAGATTACGATAAAATTGACCTAAGCTTTAAGCTGAATTTGAAACCACCGACATAACTCTATATAATAATATCCAAAGTCTTCTTGTAGCCTTACGTAATGACGGATTATCACAGCGCTAAGTTTTTAACCAACTCTCATTTTCATCAATAAACTCCTATACCTCACGTTCAATTTCACGATAGCCTTACCAATGACGGCGACCTTTATTTTGTGCACTAATTTGATTTCAGGATGGATTTTCGTGTGTAAGGGTAACGCTATACCCGCGGGACATCCTACAATAACAGGACACCCGCCGATGTAAGATCCAAATACGTACGTGTTTACAAAGTTAACGTGTATCTGGGAGTGTGCCACTACCGCGGCAGTTAGTTTAAATGTAAAACGTTTCAGGCGTTGTTGAAGTACTTTGCAACTAATCCAAAACTTACCTTGAATGACGTCACATACTGATCGAAAATGGGGCTTCCTTGCAAAACAACCCCATACAGAGGTGTAGGTTGTGGAAAGGTTATTTGAAGATATTCCATTTGATCAGTTGTTCCAGGCGACCAACTGCCATTAGATCTAGCCGAAGGTTTGCTATGAAGTCTCGCATACTGTGGCAGGAAAGCCGAACCCAAAACACTACTTGCAGCAAACGCAGAATCGGGTAATCCATACGGTCCAGATATCATTGGCACTAGACTGAAACAAAGATTATTAAAGAGCTGTCAGAAAGCCTAACCATTCACCCTTACTCTTTTTCAGCGCATCGTTTCGGTGGAGTAACCGTTGTTGGAATAATTAAAGGTTTTTCAGTACTTGTTGTAATTAGCTGCGGTCGTTCAGTCGTAGGTTTTGCAGCTTCTAAAATTTAAATAAAAATTTATTATACTAAACTAAACCAGAATCTAGTATAACTCACCAACTGGGGCAACTGTAACCGGTTTCTCAGGAATGCAGATCAATGTATTATCCAAACACTGACATAGTTTAGATTCACCATCATCTACGGACTCGTAAATATCATGAGGCTATAGTAGATAATGTAAGTTTTTTCAATGTTTGCTTTTTAATAAAATTTTTAACCTTAATAAGCTTTCCATCAGGACTTATACAAGGACACTCGTTTTCCATAACGCATGAATGTTCATCACGCCAAACTTTACCCGCTAAGGCACAGTCCTGCATTGCATTGATATCGATACAACCTGCCTCGCAAGTATCTCCTTGATTACAAACTCCTTTTTTTAGAAGGATCTGAAAAGTACGTCAAATTTTAACTTTATGTAATGAAAAGTAAAAGACAATTTTACATTCTTATAGAAATGACAAGACTTTTCGCAATGGATGGCACATTCAGACCATTTCTGGCCAGGTGGACACAAAGTTGGTGTCTCTGTAGTTGGATGACTAGGCGAACAGATTGGTTTAATAGCCAAAACTGACGCGGTATTGTCGCATTCTTTCACAAGTGGATTAAACATTTTTCCGTTTGGACAAAGCTTTTCAACATAACTCCACGTGTTTGGAGTTATTTCTACACATTGAAGATATTTATAACAGTCCCTCGGAGATTCAGCTAGAGGACCATTAACAGCACATTTTTCAGCAATTAATGCTTCATGAGTGGAAGGCGTCGGTGAAGTTTTCTTCGGTAGTAGACACTCGGGTTTTAAAGCTTCCACCGCATAGATATGGTCACAAGTCATACTGATGGGATTATACATCATCGAAGGTCCACAAGTTTTCTCCACAAATGTCCAAACTCCACTCGGTTGCTGCATGCAATGGAGGAATTTGTAGCAATCTCCCGGGAATTCGTGATGAGGGATTGTGGGATCACATATATCTAAAGGCTTTTCAGTACTGTCAAATACTGGTACAGAATGAGTTGTTGACATCAACGTAATAGGAGTTGTGCAAGGTGCTCCACTGCAAATTTCCTTCTTTCTAGTACATCTACATGTTTGGCAGTCGTCTGACCGGGTTATGTCTCCTTCATAATAAACCACCCCGTCCTTTTCCATACAAATAGGCTTGCAAGTACTTTTCGGAACACAATTTGAAAAGCTGTCGTTTAAGTATATCATTCCTTCCTCACAGGGTTTAATGTGACATCCTTCAAAGCAAGTCTCTGCTAGACACATTCGCTCTCCTATGCCCTGCTCCAAAAAGTTATCACACGTCTCTACCGGGCATGGCTGAGTGCAAGGCCTGTACTCGGAACAGTTTGGGTCACATTGCATTGCTGCAAAATTACCATCATAAACAAATAATTTAAGAATATGTGGGCATACTTACGGCACAAGTGTGGTGTCCTCCATTTGATTTCCACGCCTTTCATGGAACAAGCAAAAGCATACGCGGCCAAGGCCGTGCAAAGGCACTCACAGTCACCACCTTGATCACAAGCACATGTATCAAAAACACATCGTTTCAAGTACTTCTCGTATGGCACCGCGGAGTGGCAATCCTGTTAAAAGCTTTGAATAACAACAAGTCCTTGGGGACACGTACTAACTCACCTTAAAAATGGATGATTTTAATATACCACACTTTATGTGGGCCCAGGATTCTCTTTCCGAATGTTCTTTACAAGCATTAATGGGTTCAGTTGGGATTGAACAGTAATCCTGAAGTTTCCAGGAGTGACCAAACATCAAGGGACTCGTTTCGACACCCATTGAAGGGGTCTTCATATCATCTTGGGCGTCGTCATTGTAATTTCCACATAGCCCGCTTACCTTCCTCTTCCACTTATCACTCAATTTAATGTAAACTCTTGTTCCATAATCCCATTTCACCTGCAAACCTAAATCTGGAACTTCAACAACAAGAAATACACCAGCATTGTAGGTTGTAAACGTGTTTGGATTTTCATTTTCTACTTTTTTGTATTCTGGAATAAAAAAAATATTGCAAAGCATGAGATTTTAGTAGCAATAGCCAGACTAACTTTCAATCGATTTCTGATCAGTTGGATCCGACGATAGTTTTACGGAGTCCTGCGATTTTCCAGACAGCGTAATCTTGACAGACTTTGAGCAAGTAACACCAAGTGAACCACACAACACATTTTGAATGGCAATAGTAAAACCATCACCATTTGCGTTTACACCTTTTGAAAGGACGTAATCACAAGCACCTTGAAAATCAAAGTCTTTATTATCGAAAGTTGTAAAATGTGAGTCTCCCCACACGCTGCATGTGGATGCACATACTTCCTTGGTGCATTCCCATTTTCCTGACTTGCATTTACTGAAAATAAGTGACGTGTCCATAATTAAGTCGCGACTAATAAATTAATTATTACCATGTATTGCAGTCTTCCTTAATATCATCACCGTCATTGTAGCTTCTTCCCCCATGATGGCAAGAACAATCCTCGGGTACAACACATTTACCAAGGAAAGTATCAAGGACATATCCAATTTTGCAAACACAACCAGGGATGCAGTCTTCAAAAGTTTCAACGTATTTGTGCATATTTTTGCATGTTTTGGGCTCATTAGGAACACATTTTGTAAACTCCGAGTTTGGCTCTTCGAGACATTTGCTTTTTAGCGCTCCAGAGGGAGGGTAATGCTCTTTGTCGTCTTTTGTTGCTTCCGCGCATTCCCAGTTTCCTCCTAAGCAAGTGCTTTAATAGACAGTAATGAATTTTTAAATGTGATTTGGGTTGTTTTAAATATGAGTGAAAGGTCTAGAAACTACCACACTTCTATCTATTTATTCTATGTACGCAAGTGCATTCATCCTCATTACATAGCAACTGCAACTATTATCTTAAAGGTGGAAATTTTTTTTATTGTAAATTTATTCGGTTCATAAGAAATAGTGGCTGGAATGACGTGCTAGCTTTTCACTCGAATATCACAGGTTCGAGTTCCACCCACAGCAACTCATACCAGCCAGATTCCTAAATCTTCACAAATTTTAACATTGGAATCGAGGTCCTACTTAAAGCAAAACCAAAGAAAAGTAAATCTTTCTAGACTAGAGCTAAGACTGTACTTGAAAATTGGCAACAGAACATCTCAGGTAATAATTTATATATAGAAAAAGCGTACAGCTATTATCAGATTCCCAAAAGACAACGTTTAGATTTATAAAGAAAGTTAGCAGTACAAGGTGTGTGATGTTTTTTTTATGCACGTTTTAGTCCTGCTCGATTTTCTGTTATGGTCAGTGACTTTGGGCCAGTCGCGTAAGCAAGCGAGAATTCGCGACATCACGTCAGCGTTATTAGAAGGATGCCAGAGGTTTCAATCCTAGGACCTCCTCTTGTTTTGCTGAATAATGATCTTCCAGGTGAAATCGAAGATGTGAAATTCCTTTATTTACGGACGACAAGGAATAAATATATCCAAACCGATCGACTTGATGGTGAACTGTATACATAACGTTAATATTGACGTAATTGACATTGTTTTAAATCCCTTTAAATCATCAAGTGTGTTTGAATAGAGAATCTATCTTAATGTATAACATCGTCAATATGTGTTTGGATGACTTACATCTATCCAATGAAAAGGAAATTACAAGTTCGGGGGTTTACCGGTGTACCAGTATTAAATTGCGCACTTTTTTTCAGAAAAAAAAACGCATATAATTTAATAGAAATGCAAAAAGTTGTTTACTCAAAGTAATATCCCTCACTAGCTACACATTTTTCCCATCTCTCAGGCAATTTTTGGATGCCTGGCCAAAAGAACTGCTGGCCTTTGGCAGCAAGCCAATCATCGAACCATTCTTTGATATTTTCGTAGTTTTCGAAATGCTGCTCAGGTAAAGAGTGTCCTATCGATACAAATAAATGGTAATCGGAAGGAGCCAAGTCTGGTTAGTAAACCGCATGGAGCAGCAATTCCCACTTAAGCGCTTCCAATGTATCCTTGGCCGTTTTCGATGTTATGGCGCATTGTTGTGCAGACAAATCATATTGTGTTGTCTTTTCTGATATTCTGGTCATTTTCGTTGCAACGCGCGAATCATATGGATTAATTGTTATTGGTAGCGTTTGATTTTCACAGTTTCACCAGCGTTTAATACCCCATAATACACAATACCTTTTTATCGCACTAAATTCAAAGCTTTGCCTTCTTTTCGAATCGATTTGGACTTGGCGATGATGTGGATAGTTGTCCTGGATCAACCCATAGTTTTTGGTGTTTAGAATTTTTAAAATATATCCACTTTTCTTCGCCAGTCCCGATTCAATGCAAAAACGACTTCTTTTTATGCTTTTGAAGCAAAATTTCGCAAATGGTTTTTGGGTTTTCCATCTGTCGATCATTCAGCATGTGTGAAACCCATTTGACGGCCTTCCTATAGCTCGCAATCCATCATAAATACTTTAGTAACTCACGTTTTAAGCTGTAGCGAGTTGTTTTTGTGTTTGCGATAATATCTGAATCCAACAAGATCAGATCAGATAAGATCAGCATATTCTAAAATTGAAGCAGAATGTCTCAGAAATATAACAGTGACTTTTAGCAATTTCGATCGAATTATTTACAATCTCAGACAGCATGATCATCCATTTAAGCCATAGGTCGTTATAATGCCATTAATATTCTTACATAAGCTAATGCTATCAGAAACACCTGTTAGCACATATAGTTTCCTTATTGTCTTCCATAAAAGTATTAATTTATAACTTATTCACACTTTTAATTGTTTAATATTTACAACAAAAAAGAACCAAATCGCTGAACACGTAACGAAGTTAGGCTTTATCCCTCCCCCTGCCACCAGTCACAGCAGGTTAAAAGGTGCATCAAGTACGCCGTTAGTCACCACTGGTCCTCCACCCCAGCATCGCCTTCCCTGTCTCTCTATAATCTCCGTAAGCCTTTATGGGGTACGCGGCTGGAGACGAATTTCCGCTTCGAGAAAACGGTTGCAAGTGGATCTACAATTTAAGGTTGATTCCGAACCACCGATATTACATTACCCGCATGTTATTTTTATTCTAATCTGTTATCATTACGAAGCAATTATGGGTCGTCGACGGTGGGGTTCGACCCTGGAACCCTCGTAATGGAGGGCTACATGTTATAACTTAGTCCATCGACGAACTCCACTTTAACCCCACTCAATTCGAAGTACGAACTTGTTGTTCTGCTATAACTGAGTACCCCCCCTCAGAATCATCCAAATTTTTCTACAGAAAGCGAAGTCAGATTCCGAATTATGTTTCAACTTTAATTGATGATTTTAATATTGAACTTCTACTAAAAATCTACTATTTCTCTTCCCCTACATTATTTTCTAAAGGACTAATCCCACTAAATATCTCCACAAACTGACGAAAAAATAAATCTATAGGTGAATCCTTTAATGTAACAATACTGCTCAACCGTAAAATGACTCTGAAATATTGAAATACAAAAGTTTGACACTACAGATGATATAAAATATTCTTCAATAGATGCCTAAAGTGTCAACGACTGTTATGTTTAAATGTAAAAATGGCTTTATCAAACAAAACTCCATAATTCTTTGATATTAAAAACAGTTACCATAATTCCAGAAATTCTTCTCCTGGTCTGACTTCTTTATATCCCGGTTCAAAGCTCATTCCATCGTACCAGCACGGACATTTCTCTGCAGGAATACATTCATTATTGTCGTTCAAGTATTCTCCCCTTGGACATCGGCATCCTTCAACACAATGACCTTTGCAGAGTTCCTTTCTCGAAATATCTTGACATGTCCGCAGACAGCTGTCACCACATTCATCATAAACTTGACCAGCAGGACATTCGAGTGCTGTAAGAGAACAAAACTTAAGTAACAGGATCGATACCTATTACATCTCAATTAATACAGCATTCCTTGATGGAAAAGCGCCAGTTTGTGTTTACTCCTTGACGACTACATTCTGTCCCATATGCAGCCAAAATAGGACACATACAAGCTGGAATATCACCCTTGCAAGCACATACATCATACATGCAATTTTCGTAAAAGGGTTCAGGATCCACGGACCAATGGCACTCTGTAAATTATTTATGTATTAAAAGTTGATCAAATTAATATTGCATATAATTGAAATACCTTCGTAAATTTCGCTAAGAATGTAATCGCAATATTTCTCGGCTTTTGGTCGATTTTCAGGATATGTATCACACGGGTAAGGAGTTGATGGAGCGTCCGAAAGAAAGTCACAAGTATCCTTTGTCCTCCACTTATCTGCAAATGGCTCTATAGCAGTTTCAATGTCGCCTTCGGGAGTCAGAAAGTCATCCATGGTATTCGAGTTGAAGGTACCACAGAGTCCTTGTGTCTTATTCCTGAAACTCGCTGGGGCATCTATATACACTCGTGTATTACCATCCCACCAAATTCTTATTCCATCAGCGAAATCCACTAAAATTGAATAACGTTATAGTCAACCTTTTCAAAACTATTTTTTATGCATTGCCAACCTGAAACAAATGTCGAGCTTGGTTGCCGAATTACGAGCAGGTCGTTTCCAAGTGTTTTTGGATAGTTCTCAACTTCTCTGTCATTTACGTACACTACAGGTCCTTGTGCAAGTTTAATGGTCGTATCCTTGCCGTTGAGTGGAAGTCTAATTGTGACTGACTTAGTACAGGACGGAAGTTCAGAGGATGTACTGGGAGCAAGATTCATTGCCGCTGATATACTTCCCGGACAGGCAACATTTTCCGCTTCCACAGATAAATCACCAGTTTTCAAAAGATAATAAGAGCATTTTCCCATAAAGTCGTATTGTTTTCCATCGAATGTCATGTAGTGAGGATCACCTATTGCTCCACATCGGGCACCGCATGTTATATCTGAGCAGTTCCAAATTCCACCTTCACAAGTGCTTTAATGAAAAGTGATAAAGTGAATGCAAAAACAAAAGGACAAGTATCTCACCAGGTGTTGCAGTCCTTTGTTATTTTGCTGCCACTTTTGAATTCTTTATTACGAATTGCGCACGGGCATTGTTCCGGTAGAATACAGTCTCCTTTGTATTGCACCGTTCCTTCAGGGCAATAACAGCCCTCACGACAAGTATCTTTTAAAGGACTTGTGACAAATCCACAAGTCGGTTCGAGTGATGGTCCACAAGGGGAATATACTCGTCCTTTTTCACAATTTACGGCTAAAAAATTAATTTTGAATGTACTTATTAAGTGGAGGCATTTTTACTATATTGGCCTCTGAATTTAATACTAGTTCTGTCAGTACTAGAATATTATGTTTTAAGAATTTAAATGAAAAGCTTTAAGAGCCAAAATTAAAGTCCTTTGGTATTAGATTCCCTTCTACTGCATATGCAATTATATTTTACAGAATTCTACTTACGACAAATTTCTAAATCTCTCCATCCATGGTCGAGTTTTATTCCCTTAAAGATACAGTCCTTGGCCAACATTGAAACAGTATCACAAACGCAAGAATTGCGGTCGCCAGAATTTGTACATTTGCAGTAGTCATCCATGCAAGAAGCAAATAAGGTTTTCTCGTCGAGTTGCTAAAAATTTAAAGACATTTTCAGTTTTATAATCTCATATCTATTTAAAATGTGTTATAGGAGTAGGACATATTACGGGGTAGTAATAATTACCAGACGTTTTATAAAAATATTTCCTTATGGCCGTGTCAATAAAATTGTAAATTTTTTTCAGATTTCGCTTTTGAAAGATAGTCAGTTCAGTATACAATTTTACATTCATGGAATAGAGGCACTACTGTATATGTAATATAAGAATCGTTTTTAGACCCGGTGCACGCAACTCTGTTTTAGACGTGCTGTGCCACTGCGACGATAAAATTATGGGCTTAGATAAAGTAGACTCAGCAACGCATACGTACGTTCAGCTACGTTGCGATACAGAAGAAATCAGTGACTACTTGTTAACATATTTAGTTAGTTATAGTTGTGGTCTTCCTTCATAGCGGTTGAGGCCCAATTGGGATGTAATAATTGATTCTTTTATAATATAGGGTATATATCGTAAGGTGAGCTCTCGATCACTCACTTGATGCCTTATACCCTATATATTTTAGGCTGTCACCCTATTGAGTTCAAAAAGTGGATGATCTTTCCAAGTTTTCCCCCGCAATCTCCCTTAACTCACTGAAACAGAGGATGCCAAATGTCTGATATCTTGATCTGCCCAGTGCCGGACATTTGCACTATCGTTCACCCCCCCCCCCCCCCCCCTGTCCTTGCCAAGCTAAGCCTTGCCGCATCGCTCGTGTTCACATCTTTTCTTGTCTAAACATGGCCATATCTTCCTAAATAAGGTGCAGGAGATTTAAAAATGGCAATGGGAATGTTGTTACTAATTACCGACCCGTTTCCAATCTATCTTAACACTGGTAAGATCTTCGAGGTAATTAATCCTAATTCGCTTTATTTGCACTGTGAAGAATTTTAAGGCGCCTTTAATATAAGGATAAGTCCAAATCAAGTAAACAAATAGATGAAGATCGGAAATGCGACCCTTGAGGCCCACATGGCCAACTTCCCCGTATATATTTTGGTTATCAAATCATGGGCTCATATGACTCAAATATACTATTAATTGGTGATGGAATTTCCTTTGAAGCTAAGCAATCGGTTAACAGGAATTAAGTGAAAATTCGGTTACAAGATTTGATTGTTAGGTAGTTAGACAGTTAGGCTTCACCCCTAGCTCACCCCAACTTTAGTGTACAATTTTTTCAAAGTAGCAATCAGGGAACTTCCCTAACCAAAAAAGAAACGTCGAAATCGGTCCACGCATTAAAAAGTTAGATTCCGCTATGTACATTGTACATTTTTTCATAGTATCAATTTATACAAACAAATAATCAACCAAATTAGTCCAGGCAAATTAGCTGAAAAAACAGTATTTTTATTGGTCAATAAGGGAATGGGAGAATACGAATCTCGCAAAATCGGAAAAATCAGAGTTGATCTGTTCGAAATGATCAAGTTCACGAAATCGAGAAAAGGCCAAATCATGGGGTGTTCAGAGGCGCTGGACATCGAGCTGACCCGGTCGAGGGAAGTCAAGAGGTAAAATTTTCTGTTTACAGAAAAGTCAAATGATACTAAATAAAGGGCTTTTGGGGGCGCATACTGTACATAACCTCAAAAGTAGCCAAGAACCATTTTTCGAGTACATAACCAAATTCTGACCTCGGATTCGCATTTTTCGCAGCAAATTACTTCGGAAATGACCCCCACTTGCCCAAGCAAAAATCATGACCCCATGTTTTGTAGACCTGTGCAATAATTCATTCCACCGTTTTTGGTTAGAGTTAATAAACGTAGAAAAAACAATATATAAAGAATAAGTTTCTAGCTTCAGTAAAGACGTGCTTAACGAGAGGAAGCACTTTGAAAATTCTTTGTATATAGGTAGCAAAAAATCTGAAGCTCTCAAAGTTATTGTGTTATTAAACATGAAATAGAAAGCCTTTTTTTATGCTGAAATGGAGGACATTGACTCTCTTGATTGTAAATCAAATTGAGTAGTATCTATAACTAAATTACTGAGTATACAGAGACTGTTCAGTATGTTTTCAGTCATTGTAGATCTCAGCTACGGACCTTTCGATTCTGCTTGTGGTACATGGCTGGGCTAGAGATATAAGGATAACTTTTATTGTAGCCGGAAAGAATGTTCCAGCCTTCTTCAGTACTTCTAAGAAAATTCAGTTTATTTAAAGTTTTTTTCCACTTTTTTCTCAAACCAAGCTTTATCCCATTTTTTTATTTTTTTTTTATCACGCCAAACGGTATAGCAACGTCAGTGGAGTAATTGATAACATGAAGGCCAACCAATCTGTTGGTCCCAACCTACAGCATAAATTTTTTTCGAAAATTTAACCCCTTTACCTTAGATAGCTGTTCCGGAAGGGGTAAGAGGAATGGATAAAAGTCTTGTTTTTTGTATTGCTGAAAGCTAGAGAGCAGACCAGAGATGGATTTTTAATTTATTGCAATTGCAAATGAAAAACTAGTAGATAAGCCGAGGCTCGAACCTGCATCTATATAACGGTGATCGTGCCAATCCTCAATTGATACAACTCCGTCTGCTTAGGTGTGATGCAACAGCTTCGAGGTTAGTGTAGTTTATTTTTTCTTCTTTACGTGACATTATAGACAGACAGATTGTGTCAAATAGGAAGCCATTTTTCTTGACCGAACGTCAATACTGAAATTTTTAAATTCAATCCTTTTATTATTACTCCTTTTAAACATCTCAACCGTGTTGTACAGTACAATGCACCAAGTAAAATAAAAAAAATATTTTCTTAAATTAAACGGCGAGAACATAACTCGTGTGGAGCATCATGAGCACAATACGAGTTGAAGAATTTATTCGACCGTGGAGCCCTTAGATTGTTCGATATTTCAATAGCAAAGATGCTAAGAGGGTCGAATTGGGTATATTCAGTCCAACTGAACTGCTAACTACGGCAGCCCATGGATATTTCCGCTGACAATAGATTACGACAAAAAAAGTCCATGTGGGTTGCAGGTTATAGGAACTAGAGCGAAACAGCATTGACCGTTGAATGCCTTGAATATGACACGATTCACTCTGCCCAAGCGGTGATCGCAGAAATGTTGTTGCTTACCAGATAACCTTTCATTCGCAATTGATTGAAAGTCGTTAAAAAAAAGTAAAAATAAGACTGGTGAAAGAACTGTTCCCTGATGTACCTCAGCATATATTTTGTAGAGTTCCGATACGGCTCACAGAAAAATGTCACTCCATGCTTAAGGTGCAGACCAAAATTTGGCTAGAATGCTAGCCTGCCATAGTTTATTAAATTTAAATTAATTTGAAATATCAGGAGCAACGATTTGGGACTTACCATAATTATGGAGACAATGCTCCGTCAGACCAATAAGTATATCTCCTATCGAGCGAAGAGCGGAAAAACTATACTGATGTTTGCTAATTAGATATTTCGTTAACTCAGTGTTAATAAGTAGTTCAAGGACTTTTGGTAGAACAGAACTAAGTGCAATCTGTCGGTAGTAAAAGGGGTCGCCTGCCTCTCCTTTTTCTAGCACAAAAAGAGGCGCAGCATTTTCACGCCGTTGGCGAAAACCCATTATGTGCAATGGCTTTGGAGACGTAGAGGATTGAAACCCTCGAGCATTTCCCTGCTAGTGTACTACGCGTTGAGATGGAGGAGGAGAAGTTTTTAGCGGAACCAAAAGCAAGTAGTTGGCTTTGTTCGGTATAGACCTTTTTATTTTGAATAAGTGGCGATATCGGTGAGCTGGGCTTACATTAAATATGACGAGAAGGAGGTTTGTTAGAACTATATACGTTCAACATTTTTCGAAAACTGGTCTTATTTAGACTGGTACAGTTTTCGCATTATACTTAAATGTAAAAATGTATTTTATTATATCTGTCTTACCTTGACACACTCCTTTAGTTTAGCAGCACTAAGCAGTCGAGTGCACACCTCTTTGCCTCGTTTTCCTGCTAAGTATTCACAAACAGGTTTCTCAAATTCAACAACACTTGACATCTTGCACTGATCCTTCTCGCCAGCCAGTTTGACTTCCCAATCATCTACGAATGTTTTTAACGACTTTATTAATCTTCCTGACTTTGAGGTAAGATCATTTCGGGGATCCATATCCAATGTTCCGCAAAGTCCAGATGTTCGCTCCCACCAATTGGCATTCGTTTCTATCAAAGCATACTGGTCCTTATCCCAATAAACGACTACACCAATCTTGTCGAGGTCAATTTTAATTAAATTAGCTACAGGTATCACCTTCATTCCAAGGATTTGTACAGGTATTGGAAGTTTCTTTTTTGGCGTGTTTAGAGAAACGACCCCATCTGAAAGTTGAAAATATAAAAATCTGCAGAACGTACACAAACGTCTCTAACCTTCATTTTGGAAAGTGTACAGGACATCATTGAAGTATATTTGGAGAGAATTATGGCACTGTTGGACTTGACCGGAAGGACATAATTTTAGTACTACATTGAATGTGCCGTCAACACTATCCTGTACTAAAGTATGGGAGCAGTGTAATGGTACTCTAAGTATAAAATAATAATTATCCTGTAATACTTAAATATTATAAACAAAATTAATTTACTTGTATATCAAGCCATCAAAAGTCTTCACATTTCGACCACCCCATGTTGCACACATAGCTGGAGCTGGACTTTTCATAATTAAGTTAGAGGAGACGTAGAGAGAGTACACTCCATCAGTTTCCTGGAGATACAAGAAAAAGATAATTACTTCAAAGAAAACTTCCTTAGTGAATTCATTACTGATGTAAAAGTAGCCGCTGGCAATTCCTCGATTACAGTTGTTTGGTGCTTCTGTTGTCCGTACTGAAAAGAAGACTTAATTCCACTATGGCTAGTGTTAGTAGAGTATTCCGGTCCTCTTATTACAGTAAATCCCGGAGCTAAAATTTAAGGGATTTAGTCTTGTCCTTTTACTGCATTATTAAGTACTTACGGTAAATGCACAAAGGTATCCTACCTGGCTTAAAGAAGTTCGAGCTATACTCACAGATATATTTATCAGCGGGAGGTGAATCAAAGCGGATTGATGGTGGACATGACACCATACAGATCGCCTCATTTGCTTTGAAAGTGCAACTGTATTGCCCGTTAAATCCCGTTTCAGTAATATTACAAATCCTTCCATCTTATTAAGATATAAAAATGAAAGGGATACAGAAGATAAGTAAAAGAAAAATAAAACACCTACCATATTGGCACTGCGGTCCTCGGAATTTCTTTAAACATAAACAGGAGTTATAGCCTTGGCAGGTACCACCATTTTGACAGGGTGGGTCACAAATTGCTGCATATAATTTCAAATCAATTTCGTTCACAAACTATGGACATTTATATACTTACGTTCACATTCTGGTGGTGATGTTCGTCCTGATTTGGTATGCTTCCACTGCCCATCTTCGCATACCATATTCGTTATTTGACTTCCATCCGAAAATTTGTAACCCTTTAAGCACTGAATAGTACATTGCCTGAAATTTTAAACATTCACTTGGAATTCGTTACCTTAAAATTCGATCTACTTACGAGGGATTGCAAGACATGTTCGAGTTATTTGGTACAGGAGGATAAGATGGGCAAAACACTTTCTTATTCTGACATAGTACTCCATGAAAATTTTGTGGGCATTTACAGATCCCTGGTGCAATACAAATTCCATTGTTTTGGCATGATGGCATGCATATAGCTGTTAATAAAATTCAGTTTAAGTTATTTAAATTCAATATTTAAAAATCTTTCAAATGTTATCTTATTCTATTATAACAAACTTTTAAAAATCAACATCTGTGTATAAAAAATATTTTTTTTTACGACCATACAGTTCCATAAGTTCTTACATATTGTTCTTTTCCGGCATGGGTTACGCCATGGTTCCAGGGTTCGAACCTCGGTCCCCCTATGAGTTTTAAAATAAAACTTAAAAATCCACTACACATTGGGCTCTTTACTAGCTTGCAGGGATGCAAAAACACCCTCATCCGGACGGAATCTGTTTCGCCAGCTCCCTGGACTTTGGCTACATCATAAACAAAAAAAGTTTAAGAAATAACGCGACGGAACGGCAAAATACATTTTGATACAGTTTTCGAGTTTTTCTTGTCACCCAATAAAACAAAATTAGGAGATCCTTACGTTACTGGAATCATTATACCAGTTATTTTAGTAGGGTTTTTTGCACTTTAAATAAAGGTGGCCCAAAATATATGAAAAAAATTTGTTAGCTTGGAGGTTAAAACTTTGTCATACCCAAGATACTCGGAGAAAAAGTTTTAAGTCCCCACAAATTTTCAATAATCTGTCAAAACATTATACCAGCAAATTAGGTGATCGCTGGACAACAACAAAATGCTTTTTTGACAAATGATCTGGTCGTTTTTTCTAATCAGCCATCTTAAAGTCAAGATCAATAGGACGTCCTTGTATTTTTTTTCTTGGTATTTATTTAAGGTTAACTACGGCGTATAGTGAAATTTAACTGCATTTGAAGACTCAAATTGAATTATTTAATTATTGTTAAATGAAATGATGAGAGTTTGGAAAAAATAATAGTCTAAAGTGTACTAAATCAATCTTTTTTCATTTACCCTAAAATGAGGTATTTACTTTGAAAGTCATCAAAACGTTAATTAATTTCTTAACTATCGGACCAAATATCTGAAAATAAATCCTAAACGTACTTTCAATGAAAATTATAATGAATACTGTAGCAAAAATAATTTTTGAAAAGTTTAGAAATAACTCTACGGAACCCTATCTTGTGGTGCCCAACAATCTGGGTATAAGAAATTCGGCGGTGGAGTAAGTGATAACGTACCAGCCTTTCATCCTGGAAGTCCCAGGTTTGAACGCCACCGTCACTTGTTTCGTACTGACAAAAGATTACTATGGAAAGACTATTGTTGACTACAGATTAAGTCAGGGGTTCAGAATCTACTTTAAATTTTAGATCCACTTGCAATTGTTGTCCCGAATCAGGCGAAATTCTTTTCCCGACACATGTCCCACAAGAGGTTACAGGAATTACAGAGAGAACGATAGAGAGGGTATAAGAAATGACAATGAAATATTGAATTCAGGCAAATTTATGGGAATGAGTGAAATTTATAATAATACAATAATAAATTCTCATCAATAAATTTGCATATTCTGAAACTGAACTTTCCCCTTCTCAAAATCTTGAAGTTTTTTACATATCCATTGATATTAAAAACAAAACGAGCTGTGGTTGCACTTATTTATCATCGACAAGAGAAGGAGAGAAAAGAGAGATAGACCAATAGAGAGTGAGAGAACGAGTCAACTGACATATTTTACATTGTTCGCTTATTTTTCTGTTAATTCGTTGAAATTTCTTTATTTTTAGACGAAGGCTTAATTATATTTTACTGTTCTTACTCATATTTGGAAAACAATACTCTTCTCCAAGTCAACAAATTAATCAATTATTTATATTCAATTTTATATTTTTCCTTTCATCCCTTACCCTAAAGCTCCCTTTCGGCTAAAACCATGCTAATGCATCAAAGGGTTGTCCCCTAGGCTTTAGCCACATTTGATTATTCAGACTCTTCCCGAATAAAAGGCATGCAGGTTTCAGAGTAGAAACACCCTATTCCGAGATACTGTCAGAAACCATGGGTCGCCGCCGTTCGAGTTTGAAGCTAATACCTGAATAATTGAAGGCAAATACATTATTCCTCACTCCACTCCATTTTGTTTGTAAATAATTCCGGAAATAATGCATTATAACCACACTTAAATTATTTTTAACTTTCAAATATTAACCGGACAGTTCCATAAAATTGTTACTTTGTATTTTAAATCTTTAGCTTAGAAAGTAGAAGTAAATTTATATACTATTATTCATCAAACTTCGTAACCCATTTCAAAAGGAGACTCGTAGAAAACAGCATTGAAAAACATGCTAAGAGCTATGGAGGACACCTATTTTGTGGCCATATTTTCATACATGGAATATCACATCAGTACTTAGGCAATGGATATTAGGAAGCCTGAAGGTTAGAAAAAGCTTCTCATTCATCACCCGTTTAAATAAACCATTAAAACAACTTTACTCGTTCTCTAGTTACCGGGAGAGACAATTCACCCAATTCTTGCTGAACTTCACTCGATTCTAGACAAGGATTGCAAGTGGAAGTTGGATTGCGAACCATCGATATTTCTCTGCTACCCAACGGCTTTCTTATCTGTTGTCAGCAGAATACAACCATGGGTCGCTACCCCTTAGAACCAGGGACGTCCGGAGTGGATAACCGACACGTTGTTACTTACTCATCGACGACCGACCTATCTTAGTTGATGTAGTATCTTGTAAATAATCATCATATCACCATTATCCAGTATGGTTTCCGTAGTACATCGGAGATTTACTACAAGGGTTGTATCAAAATTAAGTTACACTATTTTTTTAAACAAAAAAAAACTTTCAAAATTTAAAAAGAAGAGTACATCGAATAGTTATTTTTCTAAGTAATCTCGTTGAATGCGAATACTTGTTGGTAACGCGATAACAGTTTTTTAATCCAAGGCCAAACAGTTACTACACCCTATAAAAGTTCTCTGCAGCTCCAGGACTTTTCCCTCCTACCGCGCAGATTTAAAAAATTGTGTGACTTAATTTTGAGACATCCCTCGTAATTTCCCCACGAAACGTTGAAATTATTGTCTCCATAATTCGTTGCCTTAACTATTTCAAATAATAGAGTTTGGTATGATGCTCTTTAAGTTACATCTAATCACCATAAAATTAACACCGGTATATCGCAAAGGTTCTGCCCTTTACCTACTTTTCGTCTGCCTATTAGTAATCGTTTGTCCCTTGCATTCAATCGTTAGCAAGGCTTCGCTTAGGACAATTATATTGACTCTGTAGTTGAATCCCTTGTTGAAACAAAAGACATCAATCAAAGCAGCATGTTTGACCTAATTAACTACGACATATTACAGATCTTCGTTGGGGGCAGAGCAAATCGTGTGTTGTTAATTGCTTGCAAGTCTTAATGCTATCTTTTATCTAACAAACGCAACCCACACCCAATTCCATCAATTTCTGTGGATGTAAATATTAATAATTCACCTTTTTTAAACATCTGGGGCGTTGAGATATCCAGCAACGATTACATGTTTGGCTTTTTTATGAATATATGTATAAGAAGAATTACTTCACTTTATCTGACTTAACGCTGATCTATAGTATAACTTCTATATCAGGACTAGCCCTGAATGCAATTTCCATATTTGGGTTGAAGCAGGACAAACCGCATTGTCCGTGTAAAGCTTCAACAAAATACTCTGGGCTTTTTGACGATGCTGCTATCATTTCGTACTTCCATAATTATTATTCTAATCACATTTCTAACCTGATTCTATGTAAATCCCTCCCCTCGCGCACTACTCGAGCCGCAAGCCGCTCTCATCACTATACATCAACACGTCAAAAAGTGTCTCTCTTTACAGTTTTCATGTGTTTTAAAGGAAAAACTCTCTTGTACTCGTTTTGTTGAAGTATTGAGTTTAAAATGCATCAAAGGCATCAGCGTTTCACTTTAGTTTTGGTAACGAGAGTGTGCAGTTTTATTTGCGTGCAAAGATTGGTTAATCTGAGGTACAACAAAACTGAAATAATGACGAAACGCTTGGTGGTGAAATGGCCGAACTGTCATGTATTCCGGGCTTGTATCTAGAGTAGGCTGTGGCAGAACTGAATGCATGTGAAACAGTTTACCATCTCTGTTTTCTCCCTTTTATTCTGCTAAGACTGTACACGGTATCATAAGGTTCCTCCTGAGCTTTGGCATTATCAGAAGGAAAAATTATGTGAGATTGACTATGTTTATACTAGACATCTGGTCTGGAAAGAATCGAAGTTTAATTAGAGTCGTCAACTGACTGTACCGTGGGGTTTTTATGAAACATCGTAATTTATTAATTAATTAAAACTCAGTTTTACTTGTTTCAAACTTTATTTCTTATTCCGATACGCGTATTTCGGCTTATGAGGCCATTTTCAAGGGAGTCAAATAAATGAAAATGGCCTCATAAGCCGAAATAATTCGATAATTAAAGATTTAACCATGAAGCATTTTCTTGTCCAAGGTTCAAAAGGACTCTTAGTTATGATCATATACCCGAAAATAATACTGATTGTTACCTCACTGTGAACAATATAAATGATAGTTGTGGCAATATCATAAGGACATTCAAAACGTAAAATAAGTAACCGGCGGTTTTGTGATATTTATATATATACTGTTGCATAAATTTTGTAAGAAACTGCATGCGATTGCTCTGATTGCCATCCAACCCTTGTGTTGGTAGAGCGGCCCGTCGTTGTGGTAAAGAGTGCGTTGGAATGGGTAAAATAACCAAGTAGCAGTAGCATAGTATCCAAAGTGAAAAGTGTAGTCTGCTTCCGTAGGCTTCAGGGGAAGTCTCGGCGGAATGGCTAGTCCTTACCCCAACTTCGAAACAAATACATGTATTTCGGATGTCCCAGTTAGCGAAATATCAAGGAAAAGTATATAGTGAAGGACGGCTCGATTCGATGTAACGGAAATATCTAGATTGAAGGGAGGAATTTTCTAGAATTAAGCTAAGTAGTAGAAGTGGAGTCATCGGTGGAGTAAGTAATAATGTGACGGTCTTCCAACCTGGAGGTCCCAGGTTCGAATCTCACCAGCGGTGACCCATTGTTGTTTTTTGTTGACAACGGATTACAGCATAGGCCAATTTGGGGTTGCAAAAAACTGTCGGTGGTTCAGAATTCACTTAAAATTGTAGGTTCACTTGCAATCATTGTTTTCAATCAGATGAAGTATTTCTCCCTTCCCATGCCCCACAAGAGGTTAAAGAATAAAATAAAAATAAGAATAGAGAACGAATATTGGATTTAGTAGCAGCTTAGTGAGTTAGTCGTGATTTAGACTGTGAAGAGCTAGTTGCGATTTAACCACATTGTTCTTTTGGTTATTTACTATTACTGGTTATTTAGCTATGTTCTATAAATTTTTGCAAAATAAGATAATCTTTCATGAAATTTTTTATTTACTTCAAAATAACTAGTTACTTGAAAAAATTATTATTTCAAATAACATTTAATTTATTTCGGAATAAAAATTTTATTGAAATGAATAGTTAATGCAATGGAAAAGTCAAAATCGAAATTCATTGGATTCAGTTCACATGAAGAGTGTCACTTATTTCTTGATAAAAATTACAGTGAAAGACATAGTATTTTTCTTAAGTATAAAAGAATACGAATAAGAAGTAAATTCAGATAATTATTTCTTTATGTTTATAAAGATAATTGTTGAATTCTTTTGCTTTTAAAACATAATATAAGATACTGTATTATCAACTTACGTTCGCATGATGGAATTTCAAACCACTCCGAATCCTTTATAACCCAATTATTATTTACGCAGCTTATTTGCAAGGAAGATGCTCCAGTAGGGAACTTGTATCCTTTAAGACATGTAACTCGGCAAGTTCCTGTGACATCTTGGCATTTAACATTACTGTTTGCCGGAAGCTTTTTATATGATATACAACCACCGATCGGTGGCATTCGTTGCGCTTCTAGTAAAAAATTCTCCGTTTCCTGCTTCGTATCGTAATGAGGCCTTTCGTGAAACAATCAATTTAAAAATGTATTAATTGATTAACTATTTATTTGTGCTTATTATACTTACAATGTTTCAACGTGCGTTTGGCTTGTTGTTTTCACACCGGTCGTTTTAATGCCTACTGTTTTGACTCCACTTGTTTTTATTCCTGGTTGATAGGATCCACCATAGGATGGACTGAAAATAAAGAATAAGGCAATAATAAGAGTATTTGTTGTTGTGGCAAACAAGTAAAATTATTTATTTAAAATGTAGCACAAAGTGTTCAGAAGATCCACATTTCTAAATTCTTCATATGACAATATTCAAGTTTTGTTTAATGTATTCTATTTATAACTTTTTATTCTTCAAGGTTTTACTCACAAAGCGTCAGGAACAGATTGTTGTGAAGTTTTTATAGAACCATATCCCGGATGTCCACCATAACTAGGAAGATTTCTGAAAAGTTTTTAAGAAAATTATAAAACTGAATATATTTTTCAAAAATTAAACGTAAAGATGCATTTACTATATACCTAACTCCTTAAACGTACTACGGAAGGAAAATCCAATTTGAGTTAACCATAAGATAATTTGCTAGCTAGTCCTTAGCAATGAGTTACATTTACATACAGCGAGAAAGACTTTAAAAACTTAAAGGGTTACCATCTCTACGATTTCCTTGTTTTTTACTTTAACAAATAATTTAAACAATCAAAAATTATAAGCAAAATTAGGTATTTCTACGAAGCCAGTGTTTTATTACTAACCCGAGTAAGAATAAGACTCGCCCATTCCTATCCTCAAACAGACGCACGAATCGTCAAAACGCACTCAAATGAGGCACGGTACGCCTGAGTAAAAATTATACTTTTCTAAATGCTAGCCCGCTGGAGGAATGTATCAATGAAAGACGCACAAAATAGTCCAAACAAAGCACGGTACGCTCACGCTTTTTCTAAACTAAAATTTAAAATGAAAACAGTAAAAGTATTTTCGTAGGTTAACTCATTCGAGAATAACGTCTGAAGTGACAAAACTATCTACGCAGTTATTTCCAACGTTTGCGCATATGAGTTTTATTTTTACTCGTTAATAAAGATTATAACTGAAACTGGAAAATTTATAAGAATAAAAATATCATTTTTCAAGTAATTGTTATCATTATTATTGTCATGACTCTCTTTGTGAGTCATCGGCTACTGGGAACAATTTTAATACCACGTCTCCGAGGATCCATACTGTTAACACGCGTCTATATTGGTGAGATTTTACATAACCCACGCGGTGATTCACCAGTCGCGAATGTGTTAAAGCAAGAATGCAGTAGCAGAAGCATGCATTTATGGCGGGCGTGCATAGAAGTGTGGCTTGCGTATTTTGAAATTGTTTGGCCTGTAGCGGGAGCCTGCCAATACTACTGGGCACATTTAACGCTATCCGTGCTCGCAACGGGCGAGTATGTACTTTTAAAAATATTAGCGTGGATACTTGCTTTGGGCCTGAATATACTAACTCAAAAATTTTTATAATATGACGTCCGAGAATTAAAAACATGGTAGTTTTGTAGGTAGTTTCATACGATTGCCAATACGATATAATTTATAAATTCATTTAAATATTTTTTGTTCGGTACCATTCAATTATTATATTTTTTGTCTGCATATATCTACAAAAGTTTGTTTTGTAAAGTTTACTTTGTGAATCTCGTAAAATGGTGGGACCTGGTATAACTTACTTAAATATTAATAAATGCCTATGAAGTACACACACAAATAATGAACTGAAAAGAAATTAAATTACAAAACAAGTGTTTTCTACAATCAATTCTTCTTTATTGAACCAGCACGGTAGCGTTAGGGTAGGTTAAGTTGGTGAACAGGAAAGAAGTACTGACACACCGTACCCAGTAAAGCCACAACTCGCACGTCGAACTATACTTCAATACGCTGGTCTCCTGCAAGGACTTCCCAAATATAGATATTTTGTGCCTGGCAATGGCCGGGCTTACGGATATAATGTTAAGAAGAGTTTCATCCTCCTGCAAACCCAGGATACATATGGGATCAATTAATCTGCGGATTCTTTAAGGCGCTTTTTTAGTTGCCAGTGACTGGTCCGGTTTGTCCAATCTTAGGTGCTCTTAGTTCTGTGGAATAAGCTTAGTCCACGCAGGATATCCAGAATCGCGGATACTCAATTGTGTTAAGGCGTTTAAGGAATGTAAGTCAAAAACAAGTACAACGGCAAGTTAAAGAAGTGTCATGTCAAACCTCCTTATAGTCAATTTGTTCTTTCCACTTCATTTAAATTTTCTTGGTATTTCTAGACGAATTTTGACTTAGTTATGAAGGGCAGTAGGAATCCTCTTTGCTTCTCTCGCTAAGTGCTTTTTCATATACACACCAATTTTTATATTTCTTGTCTGCAAATTTTTACGCACTATTATTCTTATTAACTGAAGTACAGCTTGAAGCCTCCTTTATTCTAAAATTTAACAGTTTTATATTTGCTCAAAGTAGCTTATTTTGTAAAGTTTAGTTTGTGAATTCTTATCCGGATAACAATTGCATCACCAAATTAATTTTGAATTATTCAAGTTCGCCAAAACTTTTCTAGATGTCGCTTTAGTACGGTATGGTTTCAAATGCCTTACAAACTTGTTTAAAAAGCTTTGCTTACTATTACAAGTTAGACTTGGAATCTTAAAATTGATTGGCACCTTAAGGCTATCTTTTTTTTATCATATATTTCCCGTTATTTTCTTGTTTTTGGTTTTTGATCAATATGTTAAAGTTTCAGAACTGTCATTTTGTAGTGGACTGGCTGCGGCCATATGTACAATGTATGGTGCTTCCGCTTGAAAAGTAGGAGGTGATTGGTGTTCGGTAATATCATCGATCCAAACCAAAAATTTAATGGCAGAAGGGAGGGAAGGAGGTAAATTTTTAATTATTTCAGTATCAATCCAGTTATTACTATTTATCAATACTAGGGGATCTGTAAACCGGCTCTACGCAAATCGGAGCGCAATAGTTAAAGTGTTTTTTCTCCTTGAAATTTGCACGGAATTGATTTAAATTAAAGCGCTTTGTAAAGAGGGTGTTTTATTTTATTTATTTAAGATTAAATTATTTTAGATTAAGACTTTAACTTATATGACATCGAAAAATTACAATCAAAGTTCACGATTCAAGATTCGTACGTATAGACACATGCACTTCTTGATGGATTCATTAAATTCTCCTCTAAGTGTCTTATGTTACCAGAATTGAATCTTCTTAAAATTTATATTTGTCCCTTTGTAGATAAATTGTTATAAATATTTGTTTAACACTATCTCGGTATTTACTGACTATTTCCTTGAGATACAGGATAACGTCAAAATTCAGAAATTTAAAATGGTGGTACCAACATGGCGGACGAATTTTAAAGTTCATTATCGGATTCGACTCAAAAATCTGTATATACTCATTTCAGGGACACAAGTCATCGCATTTCAGGGACACTTTCAATTGTAATGTATACCTGAATGTCGCTGGGGCTGTAGACTAGGAATTTTAGGTCAACATTTAAAACTATAAATGGCGCCGAATACATGTAATTATTAATTATCTGAATCGACTCAAAATCGATATCTGAGGTATTTTAAGATCACAGATTATTTTTGGTCAAAAAGTAGAAATTAAAAATGGCGACGCCAATATTGCTAACGAATCTAATTTGACCTATAGGTTTTCGTGGTTGCAGGTAACAAATTTCCCGTTAAAATTTAAAAAACCAAAATGGCGTCTTAAAGATGGTGAAAAAATTTTTTTTTCAAAATGAGATGAGTGTTTATTTGGTTTCGCCAACTATTTTTTAATATTCGGAGATTACTACCATATTAATGCAACGTAAGGTGTTGCGGTATGAATTTAATTTGATTACAATTTTATGAAACTGAAGGTGAGAAGAATTTGTCTTATCTTACAAGGGAAAAATGATACAAAGGTAGGTAGGTTTTTTGTTGTCTTACACTTTCTGCTCCAAATAGGAAACGACCTTTCAAACTGATCGCTGTGCTGATCAAAAATATTATTTTTTTAAATTGACTAAAAACATTTCCCGCAGTCTCTAAATCTCAAGAAAAGAATGACCAAAAGCAAATTCACAGTTCTTCTTCAAACTTACAATGGTTTTCCATAAGGATGTCCTGGATGTGGATGTCCTTGATGTGGATGTCCTGGATGTGGATTTCCTGGATGCGGGTTTCCTGGATGGGGACGTCCTTGATGCGGATGTCCTGGTTGCGGATTGCCAGGATGTCCTCCATGAGGATGACTTGGATGAAAGTGTGGATTCCCTGGGTTTGGATTTCCCGGATGGGGGAACCAAACAGGATGGAATTTTTCACTAGACCTAAAAGTCTACATTTGAAGAACTCTTTGACCGTGTAAAATTGTTAGATTTACTCACATAACATCCTCATTTGATACATCTTCAATCTGGAAATCATCGCGCCTTTAAAAGTAAGAAAAAATTCTTTTGTTATTATAAAGCAGAAAAATTCAAAATTTCGGGAAGATAAATATATAAAGCATACCAGAACAAAAAAAGACCACTAAAAAGTATTACCTGTTATCGTTAAATCCGTAATTTCCATGTGATGTTTTGACTCCGCTTTGTCTAGAAGTATTTTTTTTAATTACATTGATTACTACTTTGATTGTTGACTACTTACGGACTAAATTTTACATCATACTGGTATCCACTACTTCTGCTTTGAGGTGAAAAACTGTAAAAAAAAACCTTGATTAATGAAAGTAAATAAAAGCTTTTAGAAAAAACATTTTTAACAATTTCAAACTTTTGCGGAAATTGATAAAAACAATTGATAATCATTTAATATACCGGGTGTTTTATAGTCAAAAGATAAAAAAAGTTTTAAATAAAGTTTGTTTGATTTGGTGGGGAACTCTAACCAAAGAAACTTAACCCCCCGCCCCCTTCCTACCCAAAAGGTGGGGTGGGGGGCAAATTTCAAATGAGTACACATACTTTTTACTGCAGGTTCGGATGCTTCGGACTAGATTAGGAAACTTTTGTCTCAAAATTTTTTTTAAAACGTAAATTTTTGAGATTTTGGAAAGACAAAATTGAAAATTTTGGAAATTTAAAGATTTTTTACTCAAAAATGGTTATGTTTACAGAAAAATTGCAGAGGAGCAAAAGTGCTTAGATTTCATCAGAGAATCGGACCAAACTTTTTGAAAATTTGTTTATGCAATATTTTCTAAAACAAAATTTGGTCCGATTCCCTGAAGTTTAGTTTCTTCGGTCAGACTTCCCCCACCAAATCAAACAAACTTTATTTAAAACTTTTTTTTATAGGACGCCATCTTTTGGCTATATTTGGATGTAAAAAAAGCATCCGGTATATTTCATACGTCAATTACTGTGGCAGTATTTTGGAGATATCACGCCAAAAAAAATTACTAATGTGTCAAAACGGTTTGTTTACCATATGTCTAAGCTTGTTTCATGACGTTTTGGATCTGTCAAAATCGACCAGCACGTACTGCTGGAGCCATCTATTGACAAACAGCGAGAACTAAGTTGCAAACCTAATATTTTTTTAAAGGACCGCAAAAATGATTTCCCAAAAGATTATGTGCGGGAACAAACTTTCAGTACTCTGTACTCGGTTCGCGTCCGTCGCTTATTTGACTTTGTTATTGTATACGGAAAATTTTGGAAACATTTGTGAGCCTTGTTTAGACTCTTACCTTTATGATAAAATGATTACCATACATGAAAATGTTTTTTTTTAAAACATTTTATCAAAAATCAGAGACATATAAGCAATTTACACACGAATGTTTAAAAATTCATATCTTCTTTTGTATTTTTATTTTTTTTTAATCATTTAGTTAATATGACACACTTTGTGAGAAAAAAATAAGAACCAGCAGGGGTGAAAAAAGATATTTATTTCACAGGTCGAAAAATGAGAAATTTCAAGACTGGTATATTGGTGGGAAAAAATTTAAAAAAATTCATAAACCGAAAAAATGATATTTCTTTTTATTATATATTGTTTCCTGGTCAATTACAATGTATAAAAGTTGTCTCTAAGACTATATTAATTTTTAAGAAATTTAAAGAATCGCGACAAACATTAATGCGAGTTTATGTCCGCTCTCGAAAAGGTAGTCTCGCTGGTCGTCGACAAACTGAAAGAATCTGGACGGGCTTGGAACTTAAGATCCCCCCACCCAAAACTATTTTTTAGAGTAGGGTCCGAGATCCCCACCTGTTAGGGCCTAGTAGTATTTACACTTAAAATTTTTGGTATGGACACGAATGTGTGGGGTTCTAGGGTTAATAATAACAGTCTTAGAGAAATCCAAGCGTATAAGCACCGTCAATTTATCATTTTTCAATATTTAACATTATTTCGTTGCGAATATTCAGGACAACAAGTGCGAGTATTCAGCTGAACTAAAATCAGTTCAAAACAATAATTTTCTTTTAAATAGCTTAACAAATTTGAACTTTATTAAAATTTCTAAAATTGTTTGGACGAAAGATTAAAATAGCATATCAGTTGAAATTACATGTTGAAAAAATTGTTCTTTTTCATCATTACAACACTCCTACCTGCTATTTTAAAAAAACTACATATGTGGAAAATATAAACTTGCTTTAAAGGCTTTGATCATTATCCATTTTTCCACTTTTGTTTAAATAATTTTTACTTTTACGTTTTCTTTAAAGCATCAAGTCTAACGATAGCGACAAGGAGGAGTATAGTCGAAGGATTTGTTGTAGAAAGAAATCAATTCCGGAAATTTTAAACGCGAGACTTTGGATTTGAAGCTACAGCGGAGACACTCTGAAAGATTTATCGGAGCCACTAAACAGATCCTTTTAGATTTCGAAAAAAAGAACGGAGTGATGAATTATTTTAGTTAAATTTACCAGCAACAAATCACCTGAAAAATATCCTGTTTCCGATTTTCTGATTTTCCAAGATTTAATTAAAATACAATCACAGAATTATCAATTACGAAAGAACAAAACATTGTACTTATTTCCAGGGCCGTCGAGAGGGAGGGGGCGAAGGGGGTAAACCCCCCGGGCCCGGGCTTTCAAAAGGGGCCCTGTCATCTAAGTCATCAACAGAAAAAATTCTTCTATTTTAATTATATATAAAAAAAATGTTTCAGGATCGAAAAAGTGTAATATACTAGACAGATTTTAAATTGAAAGTCACTCATTCGATTGTATATGGACCCGTAAACGGTTAGTCCCGGGACCGAAATTCCTTTCGCGGGGGCCCGTATGTGGTACCCCCCGGGCCCGAATTTTGTCTCTACGGGCCTGCTTATTTCTATGTAGCAGAAACTGCTTGTGTAATTTATAAAAAAGTGAGATTTTTAACAGTACAGTACAAAGTAGATTTTGCACTTTTTTATTTAAATTTTTCATACAGAAACATGTTTTTTGTTTCAATATAAAGATGTGTTTTGAAAGAAGCATTCTAATGTCCAAAAACGTTTAAATTTTAAAATCTAAACAGAATTTTTTCTTTTTGATAAATTTTCAAACGGATTTTTTCTAATAAGTATGGAATCACTCGTAACCACTTTATAATTTATATGCACTTACTCCTCATCGGGGAAACGAATCCTAGATTGATCACCATTACCATGACCCTTCACTAACTCTAAGGCTAAAACAAATATCACCAAAAACTTCATATTATTCCATAAGTTCATAAAGCACTATTAACACTCGCGTGAATTCGCTACTATTAAATTAATTCCGCTCGATTTTCAGACGAACTAACAATAAATTCTAAGCGATCCAGCTTATATAGTATTTTTCTGATATATGGCGTTAATGATATGATTTTATCAGACCGCAATTCTTCCCACGCGCACTCTAAGATTTTTGCATTGCTCCTACGAAATATATAGAAATCAAAAATGCTATCGGCATTCTGAAATTCCAGCAAAAATTAAATTTCTGCATGTTTCCTTCTGCAAGGGGTCTGTCCAAGTCTAATTTTAAGTATGTCAAGTTGATAACATACTTTCCTAAAATAAATTTTTGATTTTCCCAAGGAAGGTGATAAGCTTGTGAGACCCTGGCTTTGAAATCTGTCCTTATGAAAATAGTCTGGCTTTGATATCGCAATGTGGTCCATGAGAATTGATGTCGTCAAGTGCACCAGTGTTGTGGAGATCGTGATATATAAATTCAAATGGAAGATTTGTGTATTGCATTCACTGAATTCGCTTAGTTACACACTTTTTCCTTAAAATTTGATTCAACGCAACCTTATCTAAAATAAAATATGTCGTTCAAACGATGGTGAAAGTCATACACTTGGACTTGGAAATGAATTTTATCTTTCACTTATGAAGCAGAATTTTCTTAGAACTTTTTTTTAAAACCACTTCCTATGCAACATCGAATTTAATTTCACATTTATTATATCTATGTAATTTCAGAATAGATAATTTTTGGTTATTTAAGTATTATGTGCAAAGTTGACTTCCTCGGTACAACTGGCTGAGAAGCTCCTGTTGAAAACTTAGATAAACATAAAAAACTAAAATTGGATGTTCTAATTTTGTTAGCTGAGACTTCGTATCTACTTTATGTTAAGACCAAATGTGTATTAATCAGTAATTAAAGCAACGATTTACACAAAATACACATATGAAATCAAACTACTCGTAAGCCTAGGAAGAAAGCGTAGTTATACTTTTCCAGAAACTAGTGGAATTAAAAAGCCTCATCGTTTCACCTTCAGCCCTTCGATTAAATCGTCGTAATTAAAAGTTAAGCTTAAAATTTAATCAACAATTTACTGCTTAAATATATAATATTACAAAATGCACAAAATGTGCAGCAAAAATTCACTTGACCCGAGTTAATTTTCAAAAATAAAAATCAAAACAAACTACTTGTACACTCGAGCAATGTAAGAAATATAAAAATTTCTTAACATGATCGGCGTTTCTAATGAAGAAAAGTTAAACTCCTTTGGCTCGTTCTCAACAGCAGCACCAAAGGGTTAACTTTTCTTCAGCTGCTGGACGCCTTCGCGAAAAAACGAAAACTGACATGGACGCCTTTCAAAATTAGTGTTCCATTAACGACCTTCCCCTAAATATCGGAAAGTCCTTTAACAAAAGTTATTAAGACTAAGGACGTAGGTGTCTAGCTCAATTCCCAATTTTCTTTCGAGGATCATTTTGATGCCATAGTCAACAAGGCAAAGCTCTTATATTGCTTTTTTGTTAGGCCTATTCTGGAATAGCCTCTCTAGTCTGGTCACCGCTCTATGTGACACATATCAATTGCATTGAAGCTGTTCAACGGAGGTTCGTTAGGTTCGCTGTTTGAGGCCTTCCCTGGAATAACTCCTTATGTTTATAGACTGGAACTCCTGCACTTGGATACACTTGGAAAGAGACGCCGTAACGCCAGGATCCTTTTTGCTGTCGACTGCATTCGGGGGTCCATAGACTCTTCTATTCTCTTGGCTGGTTTTGGCATATCGGTTCCGGCTCGCTCCCTGAGGAATCACGACTTTCTTCAGTTACCTTTTCATCGCACTAATTATGGATTAAATGAGCCTACGTATCGGGTTTCCTTTCGTTATTTATTCGTAGCTAACAACTCTTCACTACTTGGAAAATAACGCCGGAATTTTTTGGATTAAGTGGCCAAAAACTGGACCGACAGAATGCGCTACGTAATTGCTAGAAGCGGAGCACATTTCTCGGATATAATTTTCCAAAAATTTATGTATAGCTTCATTCTTTTAAAAACAATTTAAAATATAATAAATATTTGCCTGTTTTATTTAATTTGAAAATTGTATGGCATTTAATAGAACACCATTTATATATTATGAAAGTATGTCCTTTGAGACTGTAACACTTATTAATAAGCTTTTCCGCAGAATTAGTCACAAATTCCTTATTAGCAAATTTTCATTTCTTGGATTTTTTTCTTTAGATTTCAAACGGTCGCAAGGTCAAAATAGAAAACATGTTTTTTTCGATGCTAGCAAAGATTAAAAAACCCATTTGTAAACATCCTCTTAAGCCGATGTTATGGCTAGTGTTCAAGCAAAAGTTTTATCACTTTTTGGTATTATATAATTTCCAATGACGTTGGAGAGCTCGTTCTGTATAAAATCTTCAGAAGGCCAGACTATTACGGCAAATATTTATGTTTTTTCCGAGCTTTTATCTGGAAATATTTGAGCGCATTAGATTTATATAATGATGAAAGCTTTTCTAGGAAGTCAGAATTCTGCTGAATGAATTGTCAGTGTATAATATGTATATTGGGATGTCCGCATTTTCTAGGAAATTTGCAAGAAAAATCATCTTAAAAAATTATTTGTTTATCATTTGCTATTTAAATGGTAATTCAAAACTCAAATTTTAAATGCCTTTTTATTAAAAATTATTAAGCTGCTCCCAATACCTCTCCTTACCTTATAAACTAAACCAATTCCAAAAGCAACAATCGTTGTTTTAATAAAAAATTAAAGAAACAATTTTTGCTGATTTAAAAAAAATCAAATAAGTGTCATTTGGTTAAAAAATGATATATGTGATTTGTTGTAGTTCTTCGGTTTAAAAAAAAACAGAATTCTTTCACTGTGATTTAAAACTTAAACCACAAAAATTAGCTCCGTCGCTTGCGTAGTCAAGTTGTGGACCCCCCGTAAAGCCACGTTTGAGGTTTATATTAAGTTAATATGTTGCTTAGAGTATGTATTTAGGCTTCTTTTTGCGTGAAGCAATTTGGATAACTCTTCTCTGGTATAGAATGTTCCTAATTTCATAATACAAATTCTGTAGCTGGTTAGGGAGCAACACGTCACGTTCACTGGACAAATATCAACCATTAAATTTAGGTTACTCATGACAGCTATTCACACCTATGGTCATATACATTTTAGTTAATTTTTTTTAAGTATTTCAGTCAAATTTTTCCTAATCAAGAATTACAGAAAATTTTAAAAACCCTCCTGAGGAGGGGGAGGGGGGGTTTATGGCCCGTGCGCGCCTGCCACTCTTATGGCTGGTGTTTGGAATGTTGATAGCCTGGCGGGATATTGTTGGAAACCTCCTCAGGCACCCTACCTATATACCCTATTTGTCGAGTGGCCCTTTCCTAAGTTCGCGTTTAGAAGACCTGTAATGTAATATGTGTTCACCAAGGTTTCAAGTACTGAAGTCGGTAGGGTACGCATTGCTCCAATTACAGACTATCCATTGTACGCTACCAATTTAAATTCAAATTGTACTAAGCTTATTGCCACCATGCCATCGCATCATAGGTAAACATGTATCTAACCGCTGTTGCGGAAATCCAGTGCATAGTCTTGGGCTTTAAACGCCAGTTACACAGCAGCAAAGACGGTGTTGGATGAATGGTTGAGTGGCACAATCACACGGAATGGATGCGATTCAAACCTCAGCCTTCCTATGAATACTTTCTTTTACAACTTGCAATAAATACAAATTTCACTCCGTCTCTGGGCTATTATCTAGCTCGGAGTAATACAAAATAAACCTGACATTCCATTTTCAACATTTCCCTTACCCTAAATCACTGCCGGGCAATCTATGTAAATATAGAGTTATCCACTGGAATTTGGCAAATTTTTTTTTATGATGCGGCCAAAACCCAGAAGACATGCGTTAGCATGGCTGCGGTCGGAAGGAAATTAGGGAACTTAAATGTCTTCTTTTTGCATTGCTGCTAACTAGACAACAGCCCAGAGACGGAGCGGAATTTTAAATTTATTTTTAAAACTCACGGGGAGACCGAGGCTCGAACCCTCGAGCATTGGCGTGGTGATCGCGCCACTCAACCAGTTGACAACAACTCTTTCTCTATACATACATCATAAATTTAAAAAAACCTTTGCGACAAGCTTCGAAGGATTTTCTTGTTTTCTGAACAATGTAACCTGTTGTAATTCCAGTATAGCTTCGAATGCATTATTAACCCTAGATATTTCACCTGTTAATTGAAGGTTAGTATAGACCCAAGTAAGCTAACCAAAAGCCCCTCCTGGTGAAAGAAATTTTTACAATCCTTCACCTGTAACAAAGGCTAGACGTCTCCAATTGTTACAATATCAATGTTGTCAGTATAACCTTGCGCGAAGGAGATCCTTTCGTTCAGCTCCACCAGTACCTCATCAATCACAAGGTATTACAGAAGTGCTTAAAACCGCACGCTGAGAACAATCCTTAGCGGCTGTCAGTTCGCCTGATCTGAGCACAGTATGTACCCAGCTACTGAAGGTCACACTTAGATTACTACCCCTGAGGGCACATATGATCGTCTCAAAGGATGTGTTATCAAAAGCTCCAAACAGGAGTGGATCTAAAGGGGGTGGGGAAAAGAAGTGCCCTGCTGACCACACTTTAGATTTTTTCACTTTTTGGGTCCACCAAAAAAGACGAACTTTAATATTATTAAAGTAAAGCGAACAGTAAGAGTAAGGTGAGATAATAATAGCCCGGCCTTGTTTTTTTTAATAAAGGATAATCCTGCAGTCGGTAAACAACTCTGAGCGAAGACATTTCTGAAAAGCTTGCAATGTCGTCTTCTGAAAGTGTCCGGAAATTTACAGTACTCAACAGAAAAGATTTCCCTATTAAGTTGAGGCAGCCTTGGGGCACCTTCCAGCTAATGGATCACCAGTACCGGGCAACTTCTTCTTGATTACATTGCGTAGAAATTCATTTGCGGCAACGATCTTCTCGAGTACAGTTAAACGATCGCTCTGGAATTTTGAGTGAGATCAGGTCACATGTGGTCGTTTTTATAAGAGAATTCCAAAGGCCCTCTATGCAATTACAAAAAATCCTCCACTCCCCTCTCCTTGATTTCCGTAGTTTGTAATTGCATCGCAGGACTTACTCTATTTGTATTGTTCATCAGCGTTAGGTTTGAGAGCCCCCCATTCCTCCAAGGAACGTCCCTGTAATGGGACTTCATCGTTATAAGGGAACTGTGCTTGAATGCCGTCAGCACTAATTCTTTGGCTACGAGGCACGTCCAGAAAGTAAGAGTACTCGATTTTTCTAAGAGAAGAAAAATATTTTACTCAAAACAAAATTACAGGATTTTTCAGGTAAATGTATCAGTTATTTTTCCACGTAGTCTCCTTCTCCTGCAGGTTGTGAGCCGTGGCACAAGCTTTTTTATGCCCTCCTCAAAGAACTCTCCCGCCATCTTATTTTTCCAGTTCAGGACCGCTTGTTTCACCTCCTCGTCAGTTGAAAATTGTTTTCCACTCATGTGAGTCTTCAGGGAGGTGAAAAGATGGAAGTCTGAAGGCGCCAAGTCGGGGAAATTTGCGGGGTGGTTCAAAATGTCCCAACCGAATGAGTCCAACGCCTTGGTGGCGTTGGCCGTGTGCGGGAGGGCGTTGTCGTGCAACAAGCACACTCCCTTCATCAACATTCCCCTCCGTTTGTTTTGAATTGCAGTTTCTTCAGCGAGAAGAAATCTGACAGCACGCACCTCGCACTTGGCGGGATTTTTTATCTACATATTTCACACAAGTGGACACTACGAAACGAGTTTTCATACTGACAAGGTACCTGTACCTGTGCTCATTCTATTCAGAAGAACCCCCACTACCACTCAGTGTTGCCAAACTTGAAAAAAAAATTTCTCACAACATAAGAATGCAACCAGTACTCTTACTTTCTGGACATGCCTCGTAAATTTGCCGCAGGTTCGATAACTTAGAGGGACCTGATTGCGTTCATGATTTCGGAAACCAGGCGGTGTTCTAAGTGTTCATGTACTTCTTTGACATATTCGTTACTTCAGATGTCCGTGATAAGCCGATCTAATATTCCTGTTGAAGATTTAACAGATTCTAGACCGACTGCCTTTGTAATCATAAATAACATCAAAAGCAGCCTCGCCTAAACCAGAGATTCGACTAAAACTTACCCAGGGCTCCCAAGAACAACGGCCTGAGTGACCGAGGCCGTCCTACTGTGTTCAAGGTTTGCTCTGATTTAGGTTCGCGCAGCCAGGGATCGCAACGTCCTTTTGCTTAACCCCGGGTGCCTTGAGATTTACAATGATGATGTTAAAGAAGAACCGCATATCCTCTAGGTTATTCATTATACTTATCGTATAATCATGATCCACAGAATTAAATTTGGTGAATTTTGCAGTTTTGGAAATCTTAAGACTATGCACACTGAAAATAAAAGCAGATATATCCATTCTCAGGAAATGACTTACATATAGCTTTGTTGTAATGAAATCTTTTGAAGGCGAATCAATGAAATATTTATTAAGATCGTCGGAGTCAAAGGAACACTCTGGGATTATACATACATATAAACTCCAGGATTACTTTAAAACTGCTGAAGACATTACATTCGTAAATCCGTATACACTTCTATACAATTTTGTTCAAGTTTTCCTTGAAATTGGTTTGTCTAAAATTAACCAAAGCAAAGGTTTCCTTGTTCCTGGTATCTTTAGCATAATCCTTGCAACTCTTACTTCACATTTTTTTTATATAATACACCTGTAAATCAAAGTAAATAGTTCCGTTGTAGGGTCGTTGACCTTCGTTTTGTTCCAAGTTGAAACAAGACAAATTCGGAATAAAATCTGTAATCAGATTAAAAGGTTGTCTTCGAGCAGACTCGCAGTACAATAAGGCCAGCCCTAGCATTGCATTTTGTCCTAGAGCAGTAATTACAAAAGCTTTTCTTATAATCTGCACGGATTAAAATAATGAAGTGAAAATTTCGGAGGCTGTAATTTCAGAAATTATGTTCGCGGCGAGATTATGGCAATTTTTAAAGCCATGAACCACTCATCGCACTTACCATAATGACTAGATAAATTTCGCCATTATGGCTGGCTCATGTGGGTTTTGTGGTCAGAGGAATGTGGAGTAATAATGTTCCGACCATGTTTATTGTTGCATCTAAAACTATTAATAATGAATAGATATTCCGGTGAGATAGTATCTTCTGTTCTAATGGCACAGGAAATATGAATTAAGTTATAATGATAATAATATGATCTCATTCCGTATTTACATTCTACTGCCGTTCCGAACATTAAGTGTTGTTCAAGTTTTGAACAGTAATTTTTCAAGAGTGTAGATTTCAAGGATTTTTCCTTGAAAACAACGAAGTTTCCCAGAGACCATCAAAATCCGAGAACTACTTTTAAAACTTTCGTCGAGAAGATAAAATTTGCTGCATTTTATAGCACTTGCGTTAGTGGGAGAGGAAGTTTCGAGCTTTGAGTGGAAATGAATCTGAAGCCATTTTTAATTTCTGACACTAAATAACTCAAAACGTAAAACAAATGTTTACGGCATAAAATTTCCTGACAGATGAGCGATGCGCTTTTACGAATTTCATCTTTCGGCCTTGGCAAATGCCCAAGTTTTGCTTAAATTCAAAATAGCATTACTATGCCTGCTGTGGCTTCCCACACTTTACTGTGCCGCCTTACTCCCAGCCTTGTAATCCCTGTGAAAAGTTGTTATAAAGGATTTTGGTTGTTTGTTCTCTTTTTTGTGGCTTTTGTAGGCTTCAAAACTTTTAAAATCCTTTTATTTGCTTTCAACTCAAGGCAGGTCGAGTTTAACCTCAAATTTATGAATAAAACTTTCAAAATAATAATTTTGTACAAATTTGTAGGCTTACAACATTACAGTGCACGGACAACTCATGCATGAAAGCTAGAGTGCAACTAGCTGCAACTAATGAGTGAAAAGTTGCCATTTGAGTGCTACAGAATTAAAATTGGCTTCTTCAGTAAGTACTTTGAGTAATATTGTTAAAAACTGATACACACAAGAGTACTTGTAGAGAGAAACTCCGATTGAATGAATTTTAATTTGAGTTGTTATCATTGAAAAGTTTCAAGCACATTCAATTTACCGAGACTGAGTGAACTGCTGAGTGATGCCGTAAATTATAATTTACTGAAACAGAACTTTGCATAAAAATTATTTTCAAATCTGCAGTTGCAACTACGATCACCACTTCAAATATTTACCACCAAGTGATTTTGATCACGACTTTTTGTACTTAACATATAGAATGTATCTGGAACCTACAACAAGTTTTAATCTAATTACTTACCGTGACGTCAAAAATATTAGCATGGATGCACTCATGACAGATTGTAGTGAGGTCTCATGGGATGCTTTGTATGAATGTGATACTTTGGATGAAAAAGTTAATATTTTTAGTGACAGACTGACATACCTGAACGAAACACATGTTCCTCTAAAAACCTTTAGCCTAAATAATCAGCCGTGAACTTGGATAACGGGAGAAATTCGCCATGCTATAGCTAAGAAAATATAGCAAATATAGGAGACGTCGTAACGCCGCGGTGCTTAGCACCTTGCCATAAATTCTGTCACACAATTTCTAATACGCTCTTTCTCAGAAATTAGCCTGGAATTGTGCCATTACGTTGAACTTTATAACAAATGAACTGTACGGCGTAATATTCCGATCAGTTTGGTGACAAGTCTTTGACTACTAATCATGGAGTGGGGCGTAAAAGAAAATCGTATCGCTGTAATAGCACTCCATAAGTGTGGAAAAAGTGCTTCTGAAATTTTGAATTTGTTGAGACCGCTAAAAATAACAAAAAGATTCATTTATCGTGCCATTGAACGATTTAATGAAACCTCAGGCATAGATGATAGAGCAAGAACCGGTCGTCCAAGTACCGTTAGAACAGTCAGCGCCATCGAAACTGTCCGAAAGCGCATCCGTAGAAATCCACTGCGCAAAAAAAAAATTTTGTCGAGGGAGTTGGAAATCTCCACAAGATCGATGAGTAGACTCATTCGAGATGACCTTCATATGAAGGCTTATGGTCGGTCAACGGCCCACATGTTGACTCCTCGGTTAAAGGAAATAAGATTGGAAAGATGTAAGCGTCTCTTGCTTTGGCACGCAACCAATGGCCATGAGAACATCCTCTTTGCCGACGAAAAAATTTTTACTGTGGAGCAACAAAGTGATAAGGTTTATGCAACATCATCATAAGAAGCTGAAAAAACGGTTCCCAGGGTGCAACGAGGCCATCATCCAGCTTCTGTAATGGTTTGGTGGGGGTGTATCCCATAAAGGTGTCACAACACTCCATTTTTGCGAAAAAGGAGTCAAAACCGGTGCGGCCGTTTGTCAAACCTACGGCTAGAAGGTGTTATGAAACCTTTATCGCAATCTCTCTTCGGTGGACAACATAAGGTCTTCCAGCAAGACTCTGCTCTTGCTCACAAAGCAAGAAGCGCACAGGAGTGGCTTCGCAACAACATTCCTGCTTTTATTGCACAAGAAGATTGGCCATCCGGGAGTCCAGATTTAAATTCGCTGGATTATGCATTATGGAAAGATTTAGAGAACAAGGCCTGCAGAAATCCCCACCGCAATTTGGACAGTCTGAAAAAATCGTTGGTGAAAGCAGCAAATCAAATGTCGTTGGATACCGTGCGTGCCGCTATAGACCAGTGGCCGCAACGTTTAAAAGCTTGTATAAAAGCTAAAGGAGGTCATTTCGAGTAAAGTTATTATTATGTAATAAACAATATCTGATTAAAATAAAATTTCGTTGGCATAAACATATTATCTTTTATTGTTTAGATTTCATGCTACTTTAAAGTTGTAACAGAATTTATGGCACGACTAGGTAAATCGGTTCGAAATAGGGTGACACGCATGATTCGCTCCTCCAAGCGTGCATATCTCGGTACTAAACTGGACGCAAATCTGCCCTCGGAAACACTCCGGAAAAATATTCGAAATCTGGGAAAATGGCCTAAATGACTTCTTCCCTGCCAGCAATGCGACAAAAATAATTCTCACAGTGATTTCAGTAGTGCTGAGTTTTATCAATTTATTTAAGCTTAATACAAGTTTTTCATGCACCACGTGGTGAACGAATTGAGATCTTTTATGATATGTTTAATTATTTTCATGTCATCAGCATAAATGGACAGCCGTGATTGTTTGATGACACAATCAACATCATTTATTGTAAGGATTAAAATCAATGGACCGAGGTGGCTGCCCTGAGGGACGCCGGAACGAGCGATACATCTTTACCGTTTTCCAGGGCACATAGTGTTTTGGAGACGAAGTCGGTAAGGTTGGTCGTTTTAGATCTACCTTTAAGGAAGCCATGCTGGGAGAGTTAGAAGATAGACTTACAGTGGAAGAGCATGGAGACATAGACCAATCTTTCGAATAGTTTAGGTATTGATGACAATTTGGCAATGGGTCTCTAGTTGGACATATCGTTCTTGCAGCCTTTTTTGAAGATGGGAATAATATACGAGTTTTTCCATAATTGAGGAAAAACCGCTTGACTGACCGAGAGGCGAAAAAGCAAAGTAAGAGGTTGAACTAGATGCATGGCACACTTTTTCTGAACGATGGCCGGAGTGCATTGTCCAAGAATGAAAAGTAGTTAAGGTCAGGTTGTAGGGAATTGTCGCTGAAAGATTTACTGAAGAAATGAACAAAGAGGCTGGCGATAACCTGAGGATCAGACGAAGAGGTATTCTCGAGCTTTAGGGTGGAGGGGTAACCATTGGATTTCTTCTTGGAATAAACAAAGCTATTAAAACGCTTGGGGTCGGATATGAGGCTTGTTTCCATCCGTTGGGGGCAGGGCCGTCGAGAGGGGGGCGAAGGGGGTAAACCCCCCGAGACCGGGCTTTCAAAAGGGGCCCCGTCATCAACAGAAAATTTTTTCAATTTGAATTATATATTAATAAAATGTTTCACGATCGAAAAAGTGTAATATACTAGACAGAATTTAAATTGAAGGTCACTCATTCGATTGTATATGGGCACGTAAACGCTTAGTCCCCGGCCCGAAATTCCTTTTGCGGGGGCCCGTATGTGGAACCCCCCGGGCCCGAAGACTCAGTCTGGGTTAGAAGAAAAGTTCCTTTTAGGAAAATGCTGGTGTTCGGACTACCGGAGATCGAAAAACGAAAAATTTCCGAACAAGAGTGTTTGAATTAAAGCCTGTTCGAATTTTCGAAGTTGTACTGTAGTTGAATTTAATAAAATTGAAACAAGTGAGGTTGAAAGCATTAATAATCGCAAACATTTAGATAATTATTTGCATAAATATTTGTGGAAAGGAATTTTAAATAAAAACATGCAGTGTGCTCATAATATGGAGCACAGTAGGTGTCTCAAATATGGTCTGGTGGTGCATATTGCAGTCAAATTATCGATAACTATTTACTTTCAGATAGAGATGGGCGATACGTATTCGATACTTTCAGTATCGAGTTGGTAGTAGTCAAAGTATCGATTCTTGTATCCGATACTAGAGAAGACCGATAAATCGGTAATCGATACTTTTTCTGCTTGTATCGTAACAGTTTTTTCTATCGTTTTGAAAATAAAAACTTTTTAAGAAATTACACATCAAATAAATTATTAAATAAAAATTTTCGAAATCGTTGTAATATTTCATTTTCGGGCTACAAAAAGAATCACATGTCTGAACGTCTGAGTGCGCTTGTGCGTATTACCCAATGACTTTTAACTATGGACGGATGGACAGGCCTGCCAAAATTACTTACCGCAAAGTGAAACACTTTTGTATGTTTATCCTTTTCCCTACAAGCGCATTGCTTTGCTATGAATGAAACACTACTGGAAAAATCGAAGGGGCAGTGCTCAAATTGAAACAAGAGGTAGATACAAGATGGAACTCTACGTACTTAATGGTCAAAGGATTTCTGGAAATGACCCCAACAGTGAATTCGGCGCTATACGTGATGCGAGCTCAAAAATCTAGAGGAAATGATGGCGAAAAAATGCTTAACCAAGAGGACCTCGACGTACTTCACGAAATTATGGATCGTCTAAACCCTTCGAGGAAATCATTCGGGAATTGTGTTCCGAAGAGGTTACTTGCAGCAAAGTGATACCGATCCTAAATTGTCTTAATGCTGCTCTCGAAAATCAAAATCCTGTAATCACGATTGGCATGGTACTTCACATGCAGCTGAAACAGAGCATGAAATTCGTTTTGACAACGCAGCGGAAAAGTACCGGATTTTGACGAAAGCAACCCTTCTCGACCCTCGCTTTAAAAAAGTGCATTTCGAAAATCCGTCTTTTACTGCGACACACGCAATACGAGCCATAGGATTGGAAATGAAGGCGTCGAGAAAAAAAAAAACCACAAAAGAAGAAACTTTTCTCCACGACGTATGGTCGCACCACGAGAATGAAGTGAAAAACAACTGCCCTCCTGATGAACCTGCTGGTGAAATTCCATCAGAATTTCGAATTTTTTTCAATCAGAAAGTCATTTCTCGAAGGGTAAATCCTCTCAAATAATGGGAAGAAGAAAACAGTTTTTTCCGAACAGACAGCACGTTGTTGTATGTTTAAAAACTTTATCCAAAAAACTAAAAAAATAATCGATACTTTTTCCTTCGATATTTATTTGTATCGGTTTTGGAGTTTTTCAAATAGTCGTTGCTTTATATCGATACTTTTTTTGAGTATCGCCCATCTCTACTTTCAGGATCACCTGGTTTTTTTCAAAAGTTGACGGATCTCCGACTTTTTTTTAAATGTTCGTTTCAAAGCTTTAAATGTTAAAATATGGACTTTTTAAAAATAAGTCTATGTAATTTTTTTTACGCTATCTCATCAACTGTTTCTATATTTTTTCGTAACTTACTCGAAAAGACTAAATTAAGCGAAAAACAATCTGAACTATTATTTGTAGTTTTTCACAGCCAATTCGAGATACAAACCAGGTTGACCGGGTGAAGAAGGGGGGGGGGGGCAACTAAAATCTGATTAATACACCTCTTTCTCCCAGAAAATCTAATAAAAATTTGCGGAACGTGTTGCGTACACGGAGTACACGGATCCGTGCGATGCGAATACGTTAATCCGCCGTAAAAACGAACAAACGGAAGAAAAAAATTTATAAAAAAAAATTTCATTTTTCGATTTTGTACAGCCAGAAAACCAGGTGACCCTGAAAGTAAACAATTACCAAATTATCAACCCAGATAAACGTGGGACAAGTCAGCAATGAAATAGAATATTTTAGTTCTTCCAGAAAATAATATGGGCTTTTAAAAGGCTTCTAAAGTAACACTGGTCTACAAAAAATGGGGTCATCATTGTACCTGGGCAGCTGGAGGTCACTTCCGAAGTAATCTTTTGGGTAGAATCCGAATCCGATGTCAGAATTGGGCCATCAAGTCAAGATTTTGAGATATTTGGGGTTATGTACTCGAAAAATGGGGTTTTTTGGCTACTTTTGAGGTTATGTACTAGATGCACAAAATTTGTTTGGTTTTTATAGTTACATCATTTAATACAAATGCAAAGTTACGACCATTTTCAGTTATGAAGTTCTCATTTCATATAAACATAATATATCTATTTATGTCGAATTGCTGTGGAAGCGGATTAGGACAACTTGTCATTGTCAGTGTCGAATATCCTGCCTTCAAAGAATGGCGGCACACTTTCATTGAAGGAAGATTTGACAGACTGGACGATAAAACTCAATATATTAATTTCAATATTTTGATGGTTTTTAGATCGATATGACCATGTTTGGAAGATGTTTAAATAAAAGGTTTTAAAAGTGGGACACTATGCCTCTAAGTTGTATTGTTCGATTTCGATATAGCTTTATCCCCGTGTCTTTTAATATTGTAGATAAAATTTGTAGCTTAGGGTACTGGATTAACTCTAACCTGTACTTTACAAAGCAATAACCAGATTCTCGTAATATCAACAAATATGGTAACTTGAAATTAACTTCCAAACCTAAAACACACTTTCTGGGTTTTACAACGGTCTACATAGTATCTAAGCTCTTGTCAATATAAAGTGAGAAGTCCAATAAAGTTCACCATAATATTTCCCACACATCAAGAGTAATCTTTTCGAAATTCAATTATGCCCATCCCGAAGCAATTTTCTATTTCAATGATTGTAAAATATATTACGTTATTTCCTGAATTGTTCTATTATTTCTTACCTGTCATTTCGCTAAGAGTTCGTGTTAAGCAAATCTTTAAACTAATGTCCTACATTCGGAAAATATTCAGAGCAAGCACGCAATTCAATTTTGAAAGCGGTCGTGCATTCACAGCAACTACAGATTTCGTCTAGAGAATGGAATTGGAATATAAAAGTGGTAAAATAATTCAGTGGAGCTATAAATGGCAACCGGATTTTTCAGTTCCTAAGATCCTGACATTCTGACAGAATTCGATTTTACTTGAGTGTTTTCTTACGATTTGATTTTTTGCTTCCTGATTGATTTTCTGAAAGCTGACTATTTATAACGTAGTATGCTATAAAGCTAGTTTCTTACAAAATCTTATTTGAGTACTAATAAAGTGATAATGTAGTATAAGCCACGGACTATTAAAACAAAATAAATATTGTATAATAATGTAGCGTAAATAGAATTAAACTAACAAAATCAAAAACACAATTCAAATCCAAACTTTCATTCAAAGTAGATAATAAAAAATAATAAAAATGTTTTGAAAATTCGCTCGGGTCATGTGAATATTTTTTGTGCATTTTGGTAATTTTGAAAAAATAATAGCAAACTATGACCCCGCGAAACCGTGTACCACCCCCATTCAAAACCACCACATTTCTCCAACCCCTCCAAGAAAAGCTGAATGGAGCCCACCCTCTGAACACTAATCGGAAGAGTATTCCATCTACGTATAGCCTGGACAAAGTAAGATCTCTCTCCATATCGTTATAAGCATCTTGAAGTCAAAAACCTAATACCTCTGAGAGAACGCAGGAAATGCAGCTTTTCATGCTGGACATTTGTTAGATAACAACTTATACAAAAAAATTAGTTGACGACGCTAAAGGAATACTAGGGTAAGGTGTGATACTTGAGCATTTCTGGGAAGTCCATAAACGTACCAGACGTAACGTAAACGTAGACAGACCTAGACCCAGATTTCTGACTCTGTAGACGTACTCCAGGACACAATTACCTAAGATGACAGCAGATAGTTCAGACTTCTCAATATAGTTTCTATACAGAATCAAACAACTAGACTTACCTAGATTAATGGATAGCTGGTTCCATACTGACCATTCGTGGATGTAACGAAGGTCCTCATTAATTCTACAGACACAGGCAGCAATCAAACCTATGAGTCTGCTTAGATATATTTGAACGCCATGCTTTATGAAAGAATTACTGATTGTAGATGATTTATCATTCAGATACAGACTAAATAAGAGCGGGCCAAGTGTTGAGCCTTGTGCCGACTGCCGATCTTGAAGTACAGGCACCTATTAGATAAGAAACTTCTAGCCAACCTAACCCCTGATGCTGAGAAACTGAAATTATCAACCAATTTACAAAGAAGTTTGGAATGGTTAACAGAGTCGAATGCTTTGCTAAGGTCAAGCAAGACAGGAAAAGTTAAATAGTTTCTATCAAGAGCTTCATGTATATCAGACGTCTTCCGCAAAAGAGCACTCTCGCAACTGTGTTTAGATTTAAAACCTGAGTGCTAAGGAGACAACAGTCCACTCTCCTCCATAAATTCCATTATCTGTCAATATATGAGTATTATCAATACCTTAGCAAGGAACCTTAATAAACTGATTAGTCTAAAATCTGATGGGAGAGTAGAAGAGGTTTTTTGTAATGGAAACAAGCACAGCTTTCACAGGGTCCTGCTAAGTTGTATATCAACTACACATATAACAGGCACTTTAGAACCAAATCTATTAATATCTCCACTTAAAATAAAATATTGTAAATTTTTCGTCAATCGTTGAAGCAATCGATAAGGCTAGCAATTACGTTACAATGCTCTCGCCCCCCCCCCTATTACAGTCATCCAGTGCAGCCCCTTCATGTGTCCATCTATGGTCTACTGCAGAGCTTTTACGCTAGAAAATGATGATTGTCAATACTGGTAAGGCCTTCGAATTGCGCCACATCGGAAAGGCTCTCTAACTAGGAATGGTCACGGCTGACTTTCGGTCAACGACTAATTTAATTGAGACAGATGTGAGTGGCGTAAATGTCCAGTCTTCTGCCGTTGAATACCAGTACAATGAAGAGGAGCAACGCCGCAATTGTGTCACATCTGACCCAAGGGACATTGCGGCTCATAACACGGGGTCCACGTCTGAGCCATCAACATTGTTCTGATAATCATCAACGATCGCGTCTTCTCGTTCCGAAAGTTTGTCCTCGCAGCTTAAAGAATTGGACTGACGCAACGAACAACGCCGAGAAAAAAAATCGAATGGGGGTCTACAGGCGATGAAAAGCAAAATTTCAACATCGCCGGGAAACATTGCCACATTTGGAGATGGAGTTGGATTAATTAGTTGAGCGGCACCACCACCATGCCATGGTTACCGGGTTCGAGACCAGGTCTCCCCGGGGGGTTTTAAAAATTTAATCAAAAATTCCACTGCGTCTTTGGGCTCCTGTCTAACTGGCAGCAATGCAAAAAAACAAGTCATTCAAGTTTCCTCACTCGCCTTACTCTTATTCCCTTCCAGCAAAGCCATGCTAGCGCATCAAAAGGGTTTTCCTCTAGACTTAAAAAAACACTGAAGAAAAAGCGCATCATTGAGAAAAAAGAAGGAACCCGAATAGAAAAAAACCCTGCAAAAAAGTACCAAACATCATCAAAAAAAATACGACCTGCGAAGAAAAAGAAGCGTCCATCATCAATTTCATCAGAAGATGAAATTGTTCAATGCCAGAAGAACTAACAAGTAATAACTCGATCAGGTGCTGGATTTGTTAAAAGCTAGCTCACAAAGATTGCCGTGATAACATCATCTATTTTTTCATTTGTCAAGATTGCGATTTTGGCGGTGAACTGAATATGGGCAAATCTCATTCCGATTGATTTCTTTTCCCATTTTTATGTACAAAGAGTAAAAAATAAATAAAATTCTTAATTAATCAAGTTTTTACTTCATTCACTATTTACTATTATAGCGATGTTTTTGGTGTGTCCCAACATGCAGGACAAATTTTTTTCGTATCAAAAACAAAATGTCTTCATAAAATTTACGAAATTTTTTTGATTTTCTTGTGTTCTGGCATATAGACGTCGTCAGTGGAGTAAGTGATAACGTGTCGGCCTACCAATCCGGAGGTATCAGATCGGGTCACTTTATTAATTTTTAAGTGAAATTTTTATCAAAATAATAAATAACCTTAAAAACAATGTAAACATTTATTAATTTATATTTGACATATTGCAGACGATTTTTTTGGTATAATCTTAATTGATTCCCGTACTTTCCAATCAAGTTCATCCCACAAATTCTCGGTGGGATTCAAGTCTGGCGATAGTGGAGGTGTCTCAATCACCTTGGGACAATTGTATAGCAGCCATTCGCGGATGAGGTCTGACTTAGTTTGGGATCGTTGCCTTAGTGGAACTTAAACGTCCGCAATATAAACGGTTTCTCAGCACTTTTCCTCACATTTTGCCCCAAAATATTAGGGTACCCTCCTTATTCAAAATCCCGCTAATAAATACTAATTTACCAACTCCGCGGGCTGATACATACCCCCACGCCATCACGTGTCCACCTCCGTGCTTGCCTGTTGGGCTCATATTACATCTATTAAGCTCTTCATTTGGTTTACTCTAATCATTCTCCTCCGATCTGATCCGAAATTTGAACTTCTCTCGTCAGCAAATAAAACATCATTCTACCAGTCTGGATCCTTTCTAATGTACCTACTCTTTTGCAAACTTCATTCTTTTTTTCCTGTTCACGCGGTGTTTTTTCCTTGCCACATGACCATTGTAGGCTTGTCTTTTTAAAGTCCTTCGAATTATTTGTGGATGAGTTGCCTTTCCGCACTCTCCTAGAATTTCTGCTGCAATTTTCGGTGCACTTGAACAAGAATTTTTTGTAATTTTTCTTATTATTATACGCTCTTGGAGTTCATTCAATTTTTTTTCGGCAGACGTTTTGACGCTTAAATTTTGAATTCCTTCTTCATTTTTCTATCGGCGAACGATGTCACCTACTGTGCTGTTACTTATATTGAGGATTTCAGCAATTTCCATGAACTTTTGGAAGTTTTCATGATGATTAATTACTAATTTACGCTGCTCCAAAGTAGTGTTTTTTCCATTTCTGCCCATTTTCACAAATATAATGATTTAAATGCACAAAACATTATACTATAAAACTATGAATGCATAAAACAAGGTCCTAATGTAGATTTTACGAGCAGGCCCGTCGATGGTGGGGAGGGGGCTAAGGGGGGAATACCCCTGGGCCCGGGCTTTCATTTTTTTATAAAATAATGTTTCACAATCGAAAAAGTGTAATATACTAGACAGATTTTACATAGAAAGTCGAAGACATTTTTTTAAAAATTATTTACTCCACTTACCACTTACTCTCGACCATGGCCTGTCTATATTTAAGAACTTGTAATTTTGGCGGCAGGGCGAGTTTTACGCAGCACTTATAGCTATTGCGAAATAAGCATTATCGTATTTCTGTCATCACTTTCTGATGAGCATGACCCGAATAATGCACTCACATTTAATACGTTCACTTGAAGTGAAATGAATAGTGCGAGTGGAGACAATAGGATGAATACAGGGGAGATTCGATTTCATGTTCTGGCAAGCAAGCAAATTCACAATTTATTTATTGAATAGGAGTGACCCAACGCACACCTGACTCTAAATTTCTTCCCTTAATGCAGGCCACACACGATCAAGTCTGCAGCGGACTTGACACGGCGTCCAGTATACTTGACGGTGTATGGCTATCATTGTGCATGACAAGTCTACATGAAGGAAAAATAGAATTTCGATTCTGCAGACTTGATCAAGCCTGCAGCGTCATGCAAACTTGAACGTGTGTATGAGCGGTCATGTATGCATGACGTTATTCGGCATCTGCAGGCGAACGATTTTTCTTTTTGGTTCTTAATTGCGAGCAATAAGCCTAGGATGGCTAACGCGGCGTCGTCCGCCACTGGGGACGCCATGATTTCAACTGGTGCGGCATCATGCAAACTGGACGGTAAACTTGATCGTGAGTGGTCTGTATGGATGCGCTGCAAACTAGACGCCGCGTCAAGTCCGCTGCAGACTTGACGGTAGAATTGATCGTGTATGGCCTGCTTAGTCCGGTTTGTGGATGTGAGCCTGACCTACACTTAAGATATTTTGCTCCGACTCAATTTTATGTCAGAATGCGAGTTGGTTTGATTGTTCAGAAAGCGGCATTCTGTGACATTTCAAAAATAACTTAACTTCAAAAAAAATGTTTTTTCCTTATAAAGATTATTCCGACTCAGTCATAAAAAGAGGAAGTCTGAAGTTATAAAATGACTTCACTATTGGTCGCTAGTTACATGTAAATTAAACCGGAAAGTGTATTCAAGCAAGTAAAATTTTTAAACCGAACTTGGTTGACTTTCTTTCAGTGTACTGTTCGGCTTAGTTTCTCATTACATGTCAGTACAAAAATTTAAAAATGTGTTTAGTTTCAACTCAGTTTGGTTTCTGAGAACTAAAATATTAATGAACCAAGCGCATGCAAAAAAATTTTCTGAACCCTCAAGACACAAAATATCCACTCTATACTTGTAGTGGTGTTTTGTACCCGAGAGATCATTTCCGTGGAAAATTTGAGGGAACAATTTCCCTGCCCTGCGATCCTTCACCTTTAAAAACCGGTTTGTGTAGCCTCAAAAGAGGACCGTGTGCGTTGGCTGAATCAAAGTGAATGTGTCTAAGGCCAAAGGCAGTGAATATTTGAAGCAGCTCATGAAATGAGTCACTTGTAGAGCTTATCTGATATTTATGTAAGTGTATGAACAAGAAAGAAATAATTAACATTGGATGGAAAAGAACACAAGTAAGTAAATAATATATAATTTTGTGTCTTATTTAATAGTACTTCCAGATAATGTATTAACACAAATCTGGAGCTCAAAAGCGCAAAGATCGCTTAGAGCGAGATAAAAATGAAAAGGAAGAATCAAAAAAGCAAACAACATTTTTTGGTTACGATTTTGGACCGACAAATTTATCTTATGGAGGCGCTAGTGAAACTCCAATAATAAGTACTCTCTCAAAGAAATAATGGTCAATTCCATATGTATTCTAACAACTATTTGTGACAGTGACATTTTGCCTGGGCCTTCAACGATCAATAATTTGCCGGAAGCTCCAAGAAATGATGAAATATTTCAAACATTCGTAGCAAAAAAATTAGATTTAGAAATTGGCAATGTTTCTAGAAATTTTTGAAGCTTGAAGCATCTTCATGATTATGATATAGGAAGTATAAGCACTGAGTTTTTGCACCCCGAAGTAGTCAATGATATGATTCGTCGAGGGCATAAGGAATCGCCTGGTTTGTTTCCATGTGATCGAAATGATGAACCATTTTCTACTTCGCTGTTATACAAAATTTTGTCTAATTGGTTTGGAGCAGCTGTATTGATGCTTTTTATTGCCTACCTTGTCGTTTGTTGAGTACCAACACTTTAAGTCGTCCCAAACTTTGTCGCCCCGAAGGATACTCAAAATATCAAGTTTGGAAAAAACTTCATGAAAAACTACCAGTCCATCAAAATAATCAAGATCATTAACAATGTTATGTTCGATGGCGCTCCTTACAATCTCGAATTCAAAGAAACACTTTAATTGATTCCCTCCTTGATGAACAGATCATTAGCGAAACCAAAAAATGGCACGAAATTTTATATCGAATTTTGGACACCATACCCTTTTTTGGCGAAGGAGGACTAGCCCTCAGAGGAGATAGTAATCTTTTGGGAGAACGGAACAACGGCAATTTCTTAGGCATTTTAGAACTTATTAGTCATTACGACCCGATTCTTTGCGAGCATTTAGACCAAGTTAGAATTTCTCAGCAGCAACATAAACGTTACAGGTATTATATTTGTGTACTATTAAGCCTTCTTAATAAAATCCACTAGATATCCTTATTTTATAATGAAAACTTATAATGTATGTCATGTATTGTCAACTTTCCAGACCTCCACTAATTGCTTAAGCATGTCGGTTTTTTCACTATGTATTCTATATTGGTGATTATTCCAAAATTCTTGTATGTGGACACATAAACGTTTAATCCCTGGCCCGAAATACCTTTTGCGGGGGCCCGTATGTGGTACTCCCGGGCCCGAATTTTGTCTCTACGGGCCTGTTCACAAGTACTACAACCAAGAATTGCGATTAGACTAAACATAGGGTACACTTTTGGGAGAAAACCGAATATTAAAGTAACAGTATTAATGAGAGTATTGTCAGATGTAGGATTTGTGTACAGAATGTTTTTTTGTGCTTTATAACAAGTACAGTGTTAGTAATAAAAAGGAAGTAGATAGTTTGCTAAAAATGTAAGTACTTCTTATCATAAAATCAACTTTCTAATTCTAAAGTTTCAGCTTAACCGAAAGTTAAAGTTACTTACTGAACGTTAAGAAGCCCAATGTTGATTTAACTCCTACCATTGCAGGTACAGTCACTTCCAAAATTGAAAAAAATGTTTTTAAATTACCAAAAAATTCAGAATGTTCCCAAATTTTCTCCGAAAATCAAGACATTCCAAGGAATTAAACTTGGGCAAACTCACCGTCAATACCATAAAAGCCATTAAGAGGCCTTATATTTTTCCAGAATGCACATGGTAAGAAAGAAGCGTCATAACCAGTAATGCTCCTTCATTTTTTAGAAAGCATTGTTTAAGAAATTATTTTTCAAATATATTTATGTTACTCAAACTACAATACATATAGCTTTGTTTATCATCGATGACACACCGTATACAATAATGTTTCTTTCACTACCTATTAGTTGCCTGCCAAACAAGGAACCTTCGGTATGTTTTCATAAGTGTCATCATATGCCTTAATTGCACTCTTTTTTGCACGTCACTCAATTTGGGATTTTGTGATTTAAGCTATCCTTACTGTTGAAAGTCAAAAATAGCGGAAAAACAATGTTTGAACTTTCGTTTTACGGATATAGATTGCTCCGCTTTATTGCTTTCCCTCTCCAGAGAATTGCCCAAATATTTTCAAAATTACGAATTGGAATATCAATACTATTCGAGAGCGGATGCTTTTTCGAGGTTAATTATAACAAAAGCATAAAAGAATTTAAGAGCTAAGCTTGGTAAATACAACGACCCTTATAGGAGAAATTATCTTTATTTTTGAATCTGTGAGAACTTTTATCTGTACAGTAACATACAGAATATGCAAAATACTGAAATGCAATAAGCATAAGTATGCAAAACTGGAGAGAGTTTATCTAAGATCTTCAAGAAAATCACTTCCTTTAATTTCCGTAAAATGTAGTTTTAAACAAAGTCGTTAAAATGGTCACAGTAAGGTGAAACCACAGACCATAAAAGACATAACAACAACGCAAACCACATTATCCGTGCTTGAATATTTGAAAGTAAGAGGGGGAAAAACAGGCATTTGTTAAGGTCGATAGCATTTAAAAGGAAAAGACCGCCTCGGAACCCCACAAACACTTAAGTTAAAGAAACCAAGCAAACAGGTCCATTACTCCCTGGTACATTGCATATTGGCTGGAAGGCACATAAGTACAGAGGTACATTTCTGGTTTGGACGTGCATGTCATGCTAATCCAGATCCTAAGCCAGCTGTATATGTGTTCAGGACGAGGAAATTGTAGAGACACAATACAGAAAAATATAACACTGCCTGCCCTAAGATGACGATAAAGTTTCGGTTACGAAAGTTTGCTTTCAACGTAATATGATTGTATATGAAATGGAATTGGTATTAATTTACCGTAGGCAATGATTTTGCTTAAATCGGTCTGAACAAAACATATACGTGTTCGATGATGTTACATTGGTTTGTGCAAAAACTTTGTTACATATGCAACGTTGAAGAGACTCTTTTCATCGGCTTTTGCCTTGTAAAGCAATCTTCACCAGCATGAAATATGTTAGTTAGGGTCTGGATGCAATTTGTGTAGATTAGTATATCTTGCATATTTGAGAGTCACTTATATTTCGGCACTTCCTGTTCTGGATTTATAGTTATAATTTTATGAAATATTATTAATTGGTATACCTATGAAAGAAAAGTAGTACCTCCTGCCGTCAACGAATATAGTACCTTTAATGTTCAATACACTCACAAGAGCTTATGTCATTATAAACTCCTTTGTGTGACTCACGTGGAATTGAATTCACTCAAACCAAGTCACGTAAATAGCTCAGCGAAGCTTGTCGCAAACTTCTTTGAATTCATCACAAGTGGAGGTGGGACTACCAAAAGTGCTTTAACGTTCAGAGCATTTATGCCAAAGGCAGAACAGGTTCACACCAACAAAATACCCACAAAATTTACATTTAAATTAATTGTGTAATTGCATTTGTTTTTATTAAAACTATGGACAGAAACTCATTTTGCATTCATGATTGAAGGCAGCGTAACTGGTAGCCTAACTAAAATTATTGAGGCAGACAGGCTGTCGTCTAGGGGAGTTAGTTCATTCGGAAAGATTTGGGACTAAGCAAAATACGATGAAAGGCAAATCCATATCTAGTTCGTAACAGAAGGTTATAGCCATAGTTCTGTGACATTCTACTGTACTAAATTAATACTTTAATTTTAAGAATTAATTTCAGGAAAGTTTTAGAATAAATGGAAATGAACGTAATTGCACATCATGACATGTTGTCGACGGGGTTTTAGTGGTTCGGTCTTGGTAATATTCAATTGTTTTAAATTATAAAAATTACATTAATTTGATTTTAATATGTATATTTGTTTTTAACTTTTACTGGGAGTATAATTAACTCTACAGACATCTCTGCACTCACACACTTTTCTAATCCAAATATCCACCAAGAAGTATAGCAATATATTAGCTTATGTAAACTTTTATTAATAAAGCGTTAGCCCATTACCATAAACCACAATAAAAAAAACATTTTGTTTTTAGTAGTGTTATTATTTTTTTTTATTTTTTTTAAACCCAAAGCCTTATATTCCAATAAAAGTTCCGATATAATTTTTAAAGTACTAATTTTTCAAATATTCAATTATGGCTCGCTCAGGAGAATGACGGTTTTTCTTCTGTTATGAAATTTTGGAAAATGTTGACTCTTTTAGGCTCCACAGCCAACGTAGTAGGGAATGAAAATATTTTCGAAAATAAAGATGTTTTTGAAACGCCAAAAAATTAACTTTTGTCCCATAGAGTAGGGTGCCTATCCACGTCTTTCAAAACGCAACAAAAAATTTCTTAGGACTTTATAATTTAAACCCTTCAGTCACACGAGTTTGTCTTTACAGAAGTTATATAAGCGGGACCTTACTTTTTTTTAGAATTAACCCTTATAACTCAAAAGGCACACATCACAGGCAGAAGCCAGGAATCAATTGAATAGAATTTTACCAAATATTGAGGTGAATGAGGCTCCCACACCAACATGCAGAAGCATTAGTAACCCAAAAACCAGGGGTGCACAGGCAACAGAGAACCCTTAAGCCAAGCTAATACAAAGCATACACAAACCAACATGCAAAAACCCTACAAAAGCCCTATAAAAACGAGTGAGTACAACAGGATGGTTACAAGTTGTATAGGCTCCTCCTTAATGTTACCTTTTCCACGTTAGTGCTGAAAACATCACCAACATCATTAGCAAACCTACACATGCGGTTAACTGGCTCGAACATACCATAACTAGTGCGCGAGAAACCTATCTGTAAGCTTGAATGGTTTCGAAGGGAATATTGCAGTTCTATAGGTAATATTTTGGAAGAAAGTTCCGCACTGTCAATCTTTCCCTGCAGAAGCTGGTGCAGAAAAATTATATCAGCAACCCAGGTACGCTTCTCGAGAGTACCAAGTTGTAGCAGTTCCAACCGCTCATCATATGGAGGCAGAATAAGAGGGTCACTCCAGGGAAGAGCACAAAGGGCCGATCTCTCAAATCTACGCTGTACGTTTAATGTGAGATCCGAAAAATGGAGACCAAACCGGACTAGCATGCTCCATCAGTGGTCTAACAAGGGATATATAAAGATGATGTCTTATGTGAGGGCTGGGAAATTCCTTGGACCATCGGAGGATAAATTCCAGCAAAGAGTTTGCCCTGTCAGCGATATTATTAATGTGGGGGATGAAGTTAAGTTTTCTATCAAGATACACACCCAAGTCCTTCACTCCTTCCACCCGTTGAAATCAAGTACCTTCAACTTGTACTGAAAAGTACGGTAGTTACGAGACCTCGAGAAGGTCATAACCTGATATTTCCCAATGTTTAATTTAAGATTATTTTTGCCACACCAGCTATAAAATATGTGTAGGGCCGACTGCAAGATCTCACAATCCACAAAAGATTTGATTGGGAGAAAAATCTTGATATCGTAAATATAAAAAAGAATTTTACTTCTTTGAAGTAAATAAGTAATATCATCAATAGATAAGATGAATAACAAAGGACCAAGATGACTACCCTGGGGAACGCCAGAAGGAACCGCAAAAGCATCAGAGAGCACGCGACGAAAACGCACTCTTTAAGTCCTATCGGATAAATACGGCTTAACCCATGCAATGAGTGGGGGCGGAAAACCCAACTCGGCCAATTTGCAATGCAGTCATTATGGCAGCCATCCAAAAATCCACTCACATTGCCAGAAACAAACTCCAACAAGTTGGAAACCGTAGACCTACCCTGAAGGAACCAATGCTACCCATGCTACAACAGCAGGAACCCCGCCATGGCCACAAGAGAAGTCATTTGGAATATCTCCAATATGCTTGGACAATATCTCCTCCGTGATAGATGGAATAGGTAAGTTGCTACTATCTGGATTAAAATATTCAGCAAATAAATTACAAATAATCTTAGAATCGTTACTGGAACTTAACCCGAATTCCATAGTCGATGGGAAGTTATCTACCCTTCTCTTCATATTGACATAATCAAAAAATGCACGGGGGTCAGAGAATAAGTTGCCGCTTAGGTTTTGAAGGTATTCTTCATATATGGAACGAGAAAGACTTATGAAATGTTCGTGGCAGAGAATAAATTCGCGCCTAGAGTCAACACTGCCCACACGCAGATACCTTTTCCAGAGTTTATTTTTCCTATTCCTGAGAGTTTTTAATTCTCTATTAAGCGGTTACATGGGTTTCCTCGGGTAAAAAACGGCTTATTTTTAAAAAATTTCCTTTTATATAAAAAATGAAATATTTGAAAAAAGTTGCCAGCAGAACTCATGACAGAATCAACTGAAGTCAAAAAAAACGTGTTTTAGTTAATACCTTAAACTAGAATTTGGACGAAGGAAAAAATATAGTCAAAATTGGATTTTTGGCAGACCTTTTTACAAAAAATTTCAGCAAAATTTGCTCTACATTTTTTTTTCAATAGTTGCAATTAAAAAAAATCCTTCGTCCAAGCCCTTTTATCAAGATCGGTTCAGTAGTTTTCAAAAAATCTTGACAACCGACTTTGGCAATACAGTGTCGAGAAAAACGCGTTTTAAGTTTTGAGTGTAGATAAAACTTGGAAAAAATTTTTCTTTCAACTTACATACAATCATCGATTCCTGGCCCATAAAGTGAAGGACCTGCTGCAGTTGCAACGTCCAGGGCATCCTTTTGTTCTTGCCTGTGACGAATCCTGGCTTCGCGAGTCTCGCTCGCAGATTTTTTCTGAGCAGCGCTGAGCCCAACTGGCTTTGAGTGCGCAACTTCCCAAGGCTCTCCGAAACTATTACTCCAATCGACTTGAAAATTTAGGACAATATTTAAGAGATGTTGTAAAATTTGATAAGACAACAAAAAAAATTCGATTTTTTGAAGCCGTGAAACCCATGTAACCCCTTAAACAAAGGAGGAATTTTTTAACTATCGATGCAAAAACTTCGAAAATATTTATAAATGGAGCTTTTAATAGAATTAATACTTATAACTCAGAAGGCGCACTTCATAGGCAGAAGCCTAGAATCAATTGACCAATTCACCAGAATATAACAAAATATTGAGGTGAATGAGGCTCCCACAACCCATGCAATAAAATATTAGTAAACAACAAACAAAAAAAAAGAAAACAAAAAACAAAAATCCAAAACACGCCCACACAAACAATCAGGGGTGCACAGACAACAGAGATCGTTTCAGCAAATCCTTAGTAAGAGTCAGGTCAAAAACAGGACACATATTCACGGCTCTACACACGCGATTTATAGGCTCATGCATACCATAGTTAGACAGAGAGTGAGCAACATGCAGTAAAGGCAGTCTTCTTAAGCTATACGGGGTATGCCTATAAGAAACCATACCTGCGAGAGTGCAGGTTTACCTTATCGGTAAAGACCCAAGTGATTGGTTTGGTGGGGTGCTCTTGAAAGCAACTGTAACCTTAAAATTCTCACTTAAAGAGCCGCCTACCGAGATAATGCTCCATCTGAACCCACTGGGCATCCACGGTAAAAGCATGCCATTAGACAGAAGGAATTCGAAAGTTGGAAAACTTTGAACAATGAACACAGCATTATACTAATACCCTACTCAGGGGATCCTCATCAGGAAAGCACTGACTATACCGTTCCTACAATAAGCTTCTGACACTCTTCCACTGCTAGCAGGGAGGAGTGGAAGTTGGCCAGTGGCTCCCAATGACAGATATACCAATCTTCACGGATGGTTCAAAAGTGGGAACAGGGTGGGAGTGGAAGTTTTCTCAGTATACGGAACTCGTATCGACTGCCCGACTGCAGCGTGTTTGAAGCACAGTTCCTGGCCACAAAAGTCTCTAGCGACAAGAGTACTGCTGTCGCATAGTGAAATTTACTTGTATAGGTGAAGTCAAGCGGCCACCGCTAGTGCGCAGATGCCGGACCGGTCTCCAAAGCATGGGGGCTCTAAACATGTTCTACGTTGTTCTGGCGAAAGCAGGTTCGCAGTCAGATACTTCATGAAGAGACCTTTAGTTTCAGTAAAAAGAGAGATCGACTTAAAAGCTGTTCAGCTCGCCGAGCGCAAGTGGATCGGTCCGACAACCTGCGACATATCAAGGAGGATGTGGCCAGAGTAGAATGAAAAGAGGACGGCGTCCTTACTAAAAGGAAGCCGCCAGCATCTACGTAATGTCAATGCAGTTATAACGGGTCAATGCCTTTTTAGAAGTCATGCCATCCGCATGCGTATTCCTGTCAAGGACTTCTGTCAGAGTTGCCTGGACGAGGAAGAAGCTGAAAGCATTCAGTAACTACTTTGCAAATACTCTTAACTAACCACGAATGAACGGCAGTGTAGTTCGTAGTGGTATCACAAGGCATGTGAGAGCGACAGTGTTATTATCGGTTATTACCTAACCTAGCCTAACTGAACGAGTTCGCTTGGTTCACTGTTGCCATCGCTTGGTAGTACTGGCAAGGTACTCTCAATACTAATACGGTGGCTATCAGCACCAACACCATTACTGTTATTTCAACTTTTTACAATACCAGTATCAGTCCTGCTATTGGTGTTGGCAAATTCAACTAATGCGAGTATTGGTAATGGCGTCAATAATGCACTATCAAAATACTGGAATATTGAACAGCTCTGATGATAATTCATATTTTGATTCCTCTACGACTTATTTTCGTAAGTAAGGTTTTGTGAAAAGAAGCGTTATGGGTCGTCGATCTCGTCAACTAATTCGTATTACTTTTCTACAATAATCGTATCTTTTTCTGTGATTACCGGTACTCTTCGCGGTGATTTTAAATTCTTCAAATAATTAGCTTGAAAATATCAGTACTCAGCGGTAATTCAATTTTAAAATATTTAAGTGATGTGAACTGCGGAACAGACAAAAATCGAGTACGTAAACTAAAACAAGAGAATGAAATTAATTTTTCCACACCGAAATATTTTCCAGGATCCTTTTAAAATGATGGAACAAACGCATAATACCCTAGGGATTTTATTCGATGTATTAAAGGGAGAAATTAAAATAACAAAGAAATGGATCCAAAGGCACCACTAATCAAAAAACACTTTCCCAAATTTTTTTTTTGTTTCAGTTCAAAGGTTAACAGATGCCGGAGCTGGTGGAGTAAATTACTATGAACTCGCCTGAAGGTGGGAACTGTGCGGCACACTTCCACTAATTGAAGTCTACTCCCTTCGCCTCGATTTTTCCCGAATAAAGGATAATACAACGAGAATGCATTCTGGGAACCACATATTAATTTCAGAAAGCGTAAATTGAGCCCAGCCAACAAAAAGGAAGCTTTTAACTAAATTGCATCAGAAATATGTTTTTTGAAACAGCTCGAGGGCAACAATGTACCATAAATTAAAGCAACGGGTTTTAAGCTCTATAAAGTTGTTTTTAGCGCCTTCACTTACATACAGGTGCAGATATAATGCACAGCCTGCGCTAAGGAGGAACTACAAAGGTGCCATAATGATGTAGCCATACCAAGGCGAGCATTTCCTTAAAAGACAGTGCTTAGGTAGGTTAGGTGGAATTTTCCAGTCTCAGGACCAGGGCGGTGCACTTTACGGAGGCAGAGGCTAAATTATGACACGAGGACGGAATGCTTTTTTCCACACTTCATATGAGCATACAGGTAAGTTATGCTGGAGCTTGCATTTATTGTTATTTACGACCGGACTTCTAATTACTTCCACACGAACTTTGTTTACAACATAGCTCTTCCTATACTTTCTACCCTAATTCATGGACTGATTTCATACATTCCGTCAACATGGTGTCATGATTAATTGTGTACAAAAGGCTCGTTTTGGGTAAATTATATTAAAACTTATTTTAGTCGTTTAGTGTTTATTTATTTTTCATTTTGCTCTAAATATTTTTTTTTTTGCTTAAGCGTTACTAGTGCCACATTTATTTTCCTGTAGGGACTTATGTCCATAATGTGCCCATCAGCGGCATGTATCGAGGTTTACAGAATTTTCAGTAGCAAATGCAACTCTACTATTCATCGGGTTAAAGTCAACTCTTAACAGAACGTTAGACAGAATATACATATTTCCTTTGGTTACAAAAAAAAATATAAAAATCCAAATTGGGCCACACATTACGAAGCAAAATAGTCAATTTAGGAAGTCATCCTTCCTCCTCTCCCCATCCGCACTCTAGATACAAAATTGTTATCATAGTGTCAATGAGGAAATATATTATGCACAACAAAATCAAAATCATCAAAATCGGACCCACGTAGCTAGGAGCCGCACACTTCTTCAACCCACACGCCCTAAGAACAAAATTTATGTCATTATACAAATGTATTAAGATACAATACAGGGCGTTTCTTAGGTCGTGTGCAGAAATAAAGAAATTGGTAGATCTAGTTGCGAAAAGAAATAAATTGTAGCGGCGGGTTGGGGAGTGGTAGGTAACGGATTTATTTCCCCCTCCCACCTACAGGGATTTGAAATTTTTTACGATAAAAATAACCGGTCTTACACTTTACCCTTGTGGTATTTCGTTTCTGAACTAGATCTACCAGTTTCTTCATTTTTGTACACAACCTAAGAAACACCCTGTATACAACAAAACAAGAATCATCCAAATCGTTCCTAACGTTACGAGGTTAGGCTTTACCCCTCGTCCACCCCCATTCCCAACCTAGGTGAAACATTTTTATCTTAATGGTAATGGGATCATCTTAGGAAGTCAGTCAAAAAGAGTCCACAAAGTCAGTGAATGAAGCACAATTTTGATCCACCGGAACCTAAGTAGATCCACCGGAACCTAAGTAAGACTAGCATCCTCCCCAAGGGAAGGCACCCTTGGGCCATAATAGCCCATTCTGATACCACGTTAAATAATACCTATAACAATTGAAATTTTTTTTAATGCTTCCCTCTAGAAGAAAGGTAATACTTAACTACGAGTTATATGCGACTGGTTCACCAGGTATGTATGCCTGCTTCCATTACGAGATGGCAAGGAAAGTAACACAGATTTTAGAAGATGGCTTTTTTAATTCGATGTACCATAAATACGTTTTGAGGAAACGGGTTAAGTTAAAGATCACGCAAGATCTGATAGACCAAAATAGGCAACAAAATCACTCTTGATTTTACAATCCTTTGTTGAAGCCCCGAACATCTCTCTACTTCGTGTTGCTTTGGCGCAGGATGTCTCACTTAACTCTGTTTCTAAAATAATGAAAGTTAATAAATCAAATTTATCTACATCAAGGATTATCTGAAGATGATTTCGATAGGCGCGTTGAATTCTGTGCAATAATGATGAATATGATCGATGATGTTCCTCCATTGTTGAAAAACATTTTTTTTCAAATTCAAATTCGAAATCTTTATTATCTTAAAACAAAAAGTCTTAAAATAACTTATGTTATGCGCTCAGGGATCTAGCCCATAGAGCTCTTACAGCAACTTAGTCCTATTTATTTACTATTCATATTCTTTAACTAAATTTCATTTTAATATATATTATTTGCATTACATTTTGTTTAGTTTATTTTACTGTTAAATTCAAATTCATTTTTATGTTTATTTCAATTTCTTATTACCTATTACACTTATGTTTTACTTTACAATATAGCAAGACAAAATATAAAACTTACCCCTATTTAAATATTGTGCCTAGAATAAAAGAATTATTAAAATGTTCATATTTATATGAGATGATAAATTCTCACAGCTAATAATATTTCTTTAATTTTTTCAAAGTTCTGTGAATGAATTTCAATGGATGGATTTCTCCCTGTAGAATGTCCCTTGTAATGACACACTCGTTCAGTATATGTTTCGTTGTCATTTGTCGTTGTCACCTCACGCATCCTGGTGCTGGAGTTCTGTTGTACAGGTGTAGGTGTGTCATTCTCGTGTGCCCTGTCCGGAGTCGCATCATTTTGGCACAATCCTGTCTGCTTATACTGGAGGGGTAGGTTGGTGGGGTTGTCATTTTCTATATTGTACTTAGGAAAGTACTATTACTCGCCTATGCTCTTTCTTTCCTTTCCACTAAGGCTTCCGTTAATAGGCGTTTAATGAAGTGTTGTGTCTGTGGAATGTAAAAGGACTCCAGCTCATTACGCGGTATTCGAGCTTCTTCGTCCGCCGCTTCGTTACCAGAAATACCCTGGTGACCGGGAATCCATTCCACCGAAATACTTAATTTTTCCTCCATCAGTGTATGCCTTGCCCAGACAACAAGTGGTTATTTGCTCCGGTGGTTTTTGAAGGCCTCTACACAGCTTTGTGAATCCGTAAAGATTATTGCCTCTCCTGAATGGTCCTTGGCTACATTGATCCCCTCTACTCTACCCTTAAGCTCGGCTTCAAACACCAAGCTTTCCTGGTGTAGCATGAACCTCTGTGCTATTTATTCCCTGGGGTTGTTTTTATCTTTCCACACCAATGCTGCCGTCATCTGTATATCTGTTTTAGACCCATCAGAGTATATCAGCAATTTCTCTTTATTAGTTTGTGTCGTTTCCGAATGTGTGATTTCAAGACGCATTCTGCAAGAAATTTTTGGAGAGGTATTTGGGGGGGGCGGTTATGGGTATACTTAGCCTCTTCACTGTATCCACTGCTTCCTCAATAGTGCTGATCGGTTTCCTGTTCCCTTCTATGTTTCGTCCAATGTACTCATTTAACGATGTCCTGTGCGGAATATTCCAGGCCCATGTGGTGTTTCGCCGTGAAGTTGACCCTCGCCTTCAGTATTCGATCCTGAATTGCACTAACACCTATTGTCACAGCTGGGATGGGCGTTATCTTCATTATTCCCGTCGCTGTTCGTATTGTCCTGTTTACTTTAACCCGTAACTGTTTTAAGTACGTTTGTCTAATCTTGCCAGACAGAAGTAGTCCGTAACCTGTTTTTTTCAGATGAGGCCACTTTTTAATTGTCTGGCATATATTGCCATATTGAGAAATCGTATAATCGAAATTAAAAATATTTCGACAAGAAGACTCGCTTTAAGTCATTCAATTTTGGAGATGAGGTTTTTAAGATGTGCACTTACACACGTTCAAACGGAGGCGCTGGAATAGATGAGCTATGTAGGACAGAATTTAAAAGAAGACAGTTGGAATCGTTTGACGCAACACGAGAGATCTTGACAAGTCATTGACGTAGATAATAAAAAGCCATGGTTCGATATGACTGCCTAGTGGCACCCCAGAAGTGTTAAGAATTGGCTCGGACAAAGTTCCGCAGAACGAACCGCGCTGAGTACGATCGGACAGATACGACCATAATCAAACAACTAAAATAAACGGAAACTTGAAAAGAGAGAGAGTTTAAGAACAAGAAAATTGTTGAAATGAAAAACATTAATCTTCAAAGTGTATTTATTGATCAGATTATTATTTACAATTGTTAGTAGTAGTTTATTCTTACGAAAGAGTGTCTATAGTTTAATCGTCCAGCACTTCGCCTATTATCACCATGTCCTTACTTCACGAGGTAGACCACGAAAAGGGATAAAGTGAACCAAAGACGACTCGAACCTATGGTGAATATCTGAGGTATAAATGCGTAACGGAAACATCTAGAACTAAGTGGCAGAAGTTTCTAGAATTAAGCTGAGTACTACAAACAGCGCTGAGTAGCAGCCTGTTTAGTTTCAGTAGTGATTTACACTGCGAGTGCTTATATGTGATACTACGAATAATCAGTTGTATTTTAACCCATTAAGTGCTAGTTAGAAAAGTAAAACGCGTGTGTGAAGAAAACGTGTAAAAGAAGTTGTGAAATAAGTGAAGTGGATAAAGCTGTAAACATTTATGATAAAAAATAAGTGTCTTATTTAATCCGTCGAGCCCGAAGAGCCACATTTACGTTACAATATTAAAGGAGACGGAGTTGGATCAATGCGTTGATCGGCAGGACCAACATGCCATGGGTCCCGGGTTCGAGAACAGATGACCGTGAGCTTTTATTAAGAAATTAAAAATAATCCACTCCGTCTCTGGGCTGTTAACTAGCTCACAGCAATGCAAAAAAAAAACAAAAAAAACTCAAGTTTCCTCACTTCCCTTACCCTAATTCCCTTCCGTTGTCCCCTAGGATTTGACCACATCGTATAAAAAAAACTACCACCATTTTGGAGTTCAAATCACTCACTCATTTTGGAGCTCAAATCACAAAGTGCTAATTGGATAATTTAATTTTTTTTACAATGTGGCCAAAGCCTAGGTGACAACCCTTCGATGAGTTAGCATTGCTATGTCCGGAAGGGAATTAGGGTAAGGGAAGTGAGGTAACTTGAAAGTCTTGCTTTTGCATTGCTGCAAGCTAGGCAACAGCCCAGAGAGATTTAAAAAATTACTAATGAATTGCTTGTTGACTGTTGCATCTGTTTCCATCAAGTTTTAGATCCAACCCACGGTGCAAAGTGCGTCTGTTGAAAATATCGAATAAAATTCCGGATGAAATTATTCGGCTCACATGTGATGCATTTTCTAGCGGTCAGGAAGCCAACGTTAATGCTTAAACTGAAAGTGTAAGATTTAAAAATAAAATGCGTTTGAATTTTAAGAAGCTTTTGAGTTGTTTAGTTTATATTTTATCGATTATATGCACATTGTAAATGTGTTTGTGGTTTATTCTACTCACCTGTAAAACCAATTATTTGAATTACAATTGGCAAGACAGCTCACCCGATTAAAGACAACGATTGCAAGTGGACCTACAATTTAAAGTGAATTCCGAACCACCAACATTTTCCCGCAACCTCCAATGTCCTTTTTTTATCGTAATCTGTTGTCTGCATAAAACAACCATGGATCACCGCCGGTGAGATTCGAACCTGGGACCTCCGGTTTGAAATGCCGACTTGTTATCACTCACACCACCGGCGACTTATATAGTATACTTACATATCGTTAACACGTAATATTATCCAATTGCTTTACATCGGCTGGTGAACCCAGTCACGTAAAAAAATTTATGATTATCCTACCAGAGAAGAAACACACTGACATAAACCCAATTCAAACTTAAGAGTTCGGTAAATAAAATTTTTTCATAATTACAAGCATAAATCCTCAATGTAATTAAAGTCGAAATTAATTTGCCATGTGCATAAACTGTAAAGTGCCATAATTCCATGATTACCTACTTTTTCCCATTTACAAGTACCCAATTAGTAACAATGGAGCCTGAAAACGAGAACAGCGAACACAATTTTTAGGACCAAATTTTATTTCCTGGCTTTCAATCAAGCACAGCAGAAATGATTCAAATATATGGAGAAGGAACGAAATTTATTGACAATGCAGCAACTGTCACAGTATTGAATACGATGGGAGGGGCCAGGAGTAGAAACAGTACTTGCAGTCAGGATTTCAGAAGCAGGAGTCCATTGCTAAAAATGCAACAGCAACTCACCAAATGTCAGGCGTACATGGTAGTGCGGGGCATTCAACAACGTAATTTATTCGAAAGTAGACGTAACCACGATTTGAGTGGGTGTGGGCCGACAAACCATAGATTAACCATAAAACCGCATGTAACCCATGTTGGAAATAATTGAAAAACATAAAAACGTCCAGATCTAGGTTCGGATGTACACACATGTGGTGAAACTCGCGTTCTCCAAGCCGTGAGTGTACCTAGTCATGCATGCATTACCCACCACCAGCGAGCTTTTAGGCATTCAATTCCTTCTCGAATGTAACAATATACTTTCAAGTTGTGGCCGCCAGGACGAGCACGGGCAGCCCCGTAGTGAAATCGGTTCGGCAGGCACAATGAACGTGCATTCGGCAGCATAATGTCCATTAATACATGAACAGTTATTCGCAATATAAAACAAAGCATTCATTTTGTTGCGAAATCCAGAAACTATGCACATACAATCCCCGGGATACATGTATATACTAGCACAAGCCGCTCGCTGTTTGTAATCCATTTGTTCCATATGTCATCATATGGGAAGGATGCACTATGCATCTGGATGGGTTGTACTTTGTAATTGTTCCTGCTGATGCTGTACAAGATGGATCCAGATCCAGCAAGAGAGCAGATTTCCAACAATATGGCATGCAAGTGCATATTGTCATAAACTAATGTTTTTAACATGAGCTGTTAGCTTTTTGGCAAGTGCTAAAATTTAATTGACGTGATTGCAGTTGGCTCTTAACTTTTTTCCATATTTTGTCGAAAGTCAAATCGAATGTAGACACATGTCTGATGGTACAACAATTTTACGTGTTAAGTTATGGATTTGTGTAGGTAACGAACTAAACGACTAGCATCATATGTATGCATATATAAATCTGATAGCTATACTACAACACGGTGTACAGAATACACAGTTTTTAAGTTTGTGACACATTTCAGCTGACCGGTCGGGATTTAACTAATATTCAAATGTCAAAAAGAAATTAGTCACAGCCTGCTCTAGATTCAAACCCGGAAGCTGACACGAACAGCTGAGCATTGGTGGTTAAACAAACCGAAACTTGTCACAGTACGCAATTGGAAATGGTTGGGAAATTCAACTCAACTCAACTTGTAATTTACTTGACATTAACCCACAAATGTTCTAAACATATTGTCACGATAAAAAGTTTCTCAATTTTATTTTTTATGTATTTTGTTTTGTTGAAGTATTGAACTTAAAATGTGTCAGTGACAACAGCATTTCTCTATGGTTCTGGTTAGGGAAGCACCCAGTTTTATTTGTGTGGAGGGATTGGTTAATCTGTCGTACAAGAACAATTTAATGAAATGGCCGAGCTGTCATGTTTTCCGTAGAGTTTTCCTAGAGTAGCCTGTAAATTAGTCGAATATGTACTTACAGCAGGCCCGTAGAGATAAAATTGGGGCCCGGGGGTACCACATACGGGCCCCCGCGAAAAGAATTACGGGCCCGGGACTAAGTGTTTACGGTCCCATATACAATCGAATGAATGACTTTCAATTTAAAATCTGTCGTAAAATCGTGAAATTTTTTTTTATATATAATTAAAATGGAAAAAATTGTCTGTTGATGACTTAGATGACGGGGCCCCTTTTGAAAACCCGATCCGGGTTTACTCCCTTAGTCACCCTCCTCTCGGCGGCCCTGATGTGCAGTATGATTACGTCACGAATGGCGGAACAGTTTATATCGAGTATATCGTGTTCATCCAATTTTCGTCAATTTTCATTCGTTCAATTTTTATTTTGTTTAGTCGGCATTTCCTTGTGCCTATCACAATTTCTGGGAAGGATTCTAGATCTATATTTTAAGAAAAATCTTTACCCATCCATGACGCAACATGCATACACGAGAGGCAAGTCGGTTGACACAGCCTTATGAGATGATGTTCGAGATCCAAAAGTACCTGCACTATAAAGTATACACCTTAGGGACCTTTACAGGTGTAGAAGGGGCCATCAACAACGTAACCAATGTGGGGATGACAGATGTCGTGGACGCAGCAAGATGAACAAAGTTATCAGTAGATGGATGACCACGCTGCAAAAACCACAGAGCAGTGGACCAGGGCACACCACAAGGAGAAATCTTATCGCCTCTTTGTGGCAGCTGGTTATGAATAATATCTTAGTAACATATAAAAGTAGGCGTGTAAAAGTAATCGGTTTTTCCGATGACGCGCTAATATTACTGTCAGGCGTCGTGAGTGTAGTAAGAGAAAATATGTCGGCCTTCCATCCTGGAGGTCCCTGGTTCGAATCCTATCCGTGGCGATCCAGAGACGAAAAGGGACCAAAATTAAAATGTAGTCTGTTTTGGCTTATTCCGACTAAAAATAAAAGCAACTAAGTTCATGGGCGAAAACCAGGGGGCTTGGCATCAATCTACACAAAATCAAGACCTCTTTCCTAGTAAGTATAAGGCACCAACTTTCAGGATATCATGCTTAGACAATATGCTGCTAGAACTCAAACTCTAGGCTAAATATCTCAGACTCATTTTAGACAGCAAACTCACATAGAAACTAAACGTAGAAGAAAGGAAGGAAGGAAGATGGGGTCTTCTATCTTACGACGTCGTTTTTAATACTGTTTTTCGAGGATTAGTCGTAGGGACACTAATAATGCGATTGATATGCGGTTTTTTGTGTTCAACTCGTTCATCCTTTTACTTTTAAAATGAATTTTTTTTAAATATTTTAGTGTTTCTGGTTTGACCTTTGTTCGACCTTGCAGTACCTCTTACGAAACGTTCATATTAAAACAGTTGACATGATTTAGCTCATTAAATTCGTCTAGAACAAAAAATCGCAAAAGATTTCGTTTTATTATCCCGTTGGTGGACATTTAAAAAAAATGTGTTTTTTTACATGTTTTTAGCGCCAAAAACAGCTGTAAAAGTTGTTAAAAAAAATCTCAAAAAGCTTTCGTCAGACATGCGACATGTTTTGGAAAGATTTTGATAAAATATTTGAGTTAATCGATAAATTATTTTTCGAGATATCATGTCAACCAGTTGCAAAAACGTAACTTTTGGGAAATCTTATGTTCATGCATGAGCCTTGGGCGAAGAGTTACCTACGATCAATCTGCAATGTCAGGACCGTAGAGTTCATCTTCTTGTCGGAAAAGAAACTCCCTTTGTGCTACTTGCTGTTCTACTTACTCAATCCGAGCCATTTTTGCAGTGTCGGATGTCCTTGGTATGTCCTCGTAAAACAAGTTTATATTTACAAGGGTATATTCCTGACACGGTTTAGATTAGACAAATGCAAAACAAGATTACACATTAGTCCAGAAGGTGCATCATCTTCAGATCTTGCCAACTGAAACCAATTGCAGCATAGCCTCCGCCACCTTGGCTTTATAGGTATCTTGTACCTTCCATCTCAATCTAGGTAGCCCACAGTGAGAACCACTTGTATCCTCCCGCTCACTGAGCATTACATCTACGCATATTGGCATATGATCAAAATCACTCATCACCTGCATGTCTTCAACAATTGATAGACTATTTCTATTCACAGCCGCTTATCATCTACTGATGACCTATTGCCTTTGGATAGACGTATATTCACCATAGCTATCAAGCAATATGTAGTAAAGAAGTAGCAGACGAAATATGCAAGTACCCTAACATATGACACACCCTTAGGTAAAATTAATCTTATGACTGTAAAAATTCAAAAACTAAACAATCCGGAAAGAAAATAAAACTATTGATAAAGAAACAAAGTATTCAGTTTAAACTTGGAGAGTTGAAGACGGAGCTGAATCAATTGGTTCATTCGTGAATTTTTGATAAAATTATAAAATCAACTCCGTCTCTGGACTGCTGTCTAGCTCGCAGAAATGCAAAAAAAGACTTTCAAGTTCTCTCATTCCCCTTTCCCTAATTTCCTTCCGGACAAAGCCATGCTAACGCTTCACTATCAAAGTAACTGCTCCGCTTAGCCATGTTGCTTATTGTTACTGTTAATGCCAAGTCGCGCTTGATTAGTAACTTTGACCGAAGAATCCCTTTGGATTCATTTTAGAAAAATTGCACCATTTCTTGTGTAGACAGAATGAAAAGCATTCACCTTTTTAGCACGCAACGCTTAAAGTGAATAAGTTCGACAAGGATATAAATAATAAATAGCAAAGGTCCCAAATGGCTCCCCTGAGGAACCCCTGACGACTTACATATTTTATAAGAAAAGGCGCCACAAAACAGTACACGTTGAGTGCGATCAAGCAAATAAGAAAGTTGGAGAAAATCCAAGAGAGTTAAGCTATACAACAAACATTTTGTGGTTGATTCGGTCAAAATCTTTAGTAAAGTCAGTAAAAATGCAGTCAACCTCACGACCAGACTCGCTAACAGGAATACAGTAATTTGAAAATTCCAACAAATTAAATTATTGCATTTTTCAGATATATGTATTAAAAACAACTTCGTGACCTTATTTAAATATGAATGAATGGTGATTTAGACATCCATACTTGTCTGTCTAGTAACGATATCGACAGGACCGTATCTGGTTTCTACGGAGTTTTGTACGAAGCTTTCGGCAGGACATAGGGGCCGGGTTAGAATTAGAGAATCCGCTTCCCCCTAGTTTGATTAAGAATTAAAAACTCTCAGGAATAGGAAAAATAGACTCTGGAAAGGGTACCTGCATTTGGGCAGTGTTGACTCAAGGCGCGAATTTATTCTCTGCCACGAACATTTAATTAGTCTTTCTCGTTCCCTATATGAAGAATACCTTCAGAACCTAAGAGGCAGCTTATTCTCTGACCCCCGTGCATTTTTCGATTATGTCAATATGAAGAGAAGGGTGGATAACTACCCATCGACTATGGAATTCGGGTTAAGTTCCACTAACGATTCTAAGATTATTGTTAATTTATTTGCTGAATATGTTAGAGGCGCATTTGAATCATCCAGATAGTTGCAACTTTTCGCACATTAATAACAAAAATACACCCTCCGTATTTATTCTATCTATCTTGCCCAAGCATTTTGTAGGTCTTCCGGATGACTTTTCTTGTGGACCTGACGGAGTTCCTACTGTTGTCTTAAAGAAGTGTTCTTCGGCGTTATTATGTCCCTTACTTTTACTTTTCCAGCGGTCTTTCTCGGTGGATTTAAGAGTGGCAATAGGAGAAAGATTGCTAACTACCGACCTACGCTAAATTATCTTGCATTCCAAAACTCTTCGAACTGATGATCCAATCCTAATTGTTCATGGGGTGTAGGTGTTTCATCTCTAGCCGGCAGCGTGGGTTCCCTTCAGGGTAGGTGCACGGTTTCCAACTTGTTGGAGTTTGTTTTTGGCAATATGGGTAGATTTTTGGATGGCTGCCAAACTGACCGCATTTAAACAGATTTTAGTAAGCTGTCTCACTCTATTATCGTGTTCAAATTGGCCAAGTTGGGTTTACCGCCCCCATTCACTGCATGTATTTATCCAATAGGACTTATAGAGTGCATTTTCGTGGGGTGCTCTCTGATGCTTTTGTGGCTTCTTCTGGTGTTCCCCAGAGTAGTCATCTTGGTCCTTTGTTATTTATCTTATCTATTGTTGGTATTACTTATTTACTTCAAAGAAGTAAAATTCTATTTAAGTGGACGATAACAAAAATTTTTTCCCAATCAAATCTTTTGCGGATTGTGAGACCTTGCAGTCGGACCTACACATATTTTATAGCTGGTGTGGCAATAACAACCTAAAATTAAACATTGTGAAATGTCAGATTATGACCTTCTCGAGGTCCCGCAACTACCGTAATTTTCAGTACAAGTTTTATGGTACTTGTATTCAACGAATGGAAGGAGTGAAGGACTTGGGTGTGTATCTGGATAGACAACTTAACTTAACATCATAGGGAATTTCCTAGCCCTCACATAAGACTTCATCTTTATACATCCCTTGTTAGACCACTGCTGGAGTATGCTAGTCTCGTTTGGTCTCCGTTTTACTGATCTCACATTAAACGTATTGAATCCGTACGGCGTAGATTTGTGAGATCGGCCCTTCGTGCTCTGCCCTGGAGTGACCCTCTTATTCTCCCTCCATATGCGGTTGGGACTGCTACAACTTGCTACTCTCGAGAAGCGTCGCTGGGTTGCTGATATAATTTTTCTACACCAGCATTTTTCTACACCTGCAGGGAAAGATTGACAGTGCGGAACTTTCTTCCAAAATATTACCTAGACCATTGCCCTATTCCCTTCGTCAGCCCCCCTCCCCCTCCCGGAGGGTTGTTAAAATTTTCTGAACTTCTTGATTGGGAAAAATTTGACTGAAATACTAAAAAAAACCTAAAATGTATATGACCATATTTTTTAATTGCATAATATATCATATTTTATGTACACACTTTCTTGATTGTTTTCTTTGTAGAGCTTCTTTAGTTTTGTTTTAATGAAATTAGATACAACTGGGGGGGGGGGGGCGCAGGAGGAAATCCTGCGCACGGGCCTACCCTTCGTAACCATTCAAGGTTACAGATAGCTTTCTCGCGCACTAGTTACGGTATATTCGAGCCAGTTAACCGCATGTGTAGGTTTGCTATTGACGTTGGTGATGTTTTCAGCACAAACGTGGACAAGTTAACATTAAGGAGGAGCCTTTACTCTTTTGTTGGGTTTTTGTATGTTGGTTTGTGTATGTTTTGTATTAGCTTGACTTAAGGGTTCTCTGTTGCCTGTGCATCCCTGATTGTTGTGTTCCGGTGTGTTTTGGCTTTTGGGTTACTAATGTTTTTTTGCATGTTGGTGTAGGAGCCTCATTCACCTCAATATTTTCTCATATTCTGGTGGATAGGCCAATTGATTCCTGGCTTCTGCCTGTGAAGTGCGCCTTCTGAGTTAGAAGGGTTAATTCTACAATATATAAAAATTCATCAAATAGACAAATATTTTTCAGTTTTTAACCCATACTTAAAAAGTTGAACAAATTCCGAAAACTTTGTGACGCCACGGTATTTTTTTGGCTTTTATACATCTGAACTTGTACTAGTAATTAAGTGTTAAAAATATAAAAAAAATATATAAAAATAAAATTGAATTAAATTGAATTTGCAGTATACTGTCCCTATAAATGCTGGCCATTATTTTGCCGAAATATCATCCTGTCATAGCCAAAGCCAGGATGAAAAAAATAGGTATAAAATTATATAGAAGCACATTATTCCGGGCCACCATCCTTCACGGTAATCCATTCAAATTCACAATTTTGCACATGCCATCAGCAATGAAAGGATATGTTCTGACAATGATATACTCCGGATATTGCAACAGGTGCAAATAGGTGTCGGAGCTTCAGAATTCGTTCATTTGGGAGCGCATGCACATGTGCATGTTTGGGGTGGAAGGAAAATTCATTTTGCCGATAGAGTCTCTTAAGCCAAGCCATTAGGTGCCCACGTTAACTTATCTAGCATTCACCTGGAGCTTATACACTACCGCGGAGTTGCAAGAATGAATAACAAGCTTGTTGAAGCTCGACACGTAAGGGTACGATGTCCTTCGAAGCATGTTCCTCTCACGAAGAATTTAAATTCAAATTGACGTGACGACGATGAGCAACTATGGTAGCCGGGCTGACAGAAAATTTGTAATCCCGGTTGCATGTTCGGCAAGAATTAAGTTCAAATGTAATAGCCCCAGCGTTAGGCAATTTAAATCCAATTTGCCACAATAGAATAAATTCAGTCCAGTCCAGGCCGTACTTATGTTTTTAAATTCCCCACAATTACTGAATAACGAATAACACTTTGGTCAGACTGTTGGATTTTCAGAACTTGGAGGTCGCAGATAGCTCCGTGGTTCGTGTGTAATTGTTGCTTCAAGATTGGCTAAGGGAGGAATCTTCCAAACCCAGGACTTGTTTATTCGTGAAACGTGTAACAAAATTCTCAATTTTATCTTCAGTTAGCATGCACCAATTTTTCCTTTATCATTTCAAATGAGCTCATCGCAACATGCAAAAGGACCGAGAAATGCACAATGCTGCAAGTTTGTATTCAAGCGATTTTCACGAGCGGAAAAAAACTTGCAAAAAATGATGTCATGTTTTGTTCGTGAATATTTTAAATTATTCACTTCAGAAATGGCGATTTAAATATAGTTTTAAGCTGTAAATTGTACTCGTGCTTTCATTCACAACACCTTGTACTCAAATTAGGTTATTTTGTTTCGTAAATTAAGGGTAATTTGGAATAAAACCCTTTCATTACTCGCAGTACGAATTCCAAGGTAATAATGTAATTGAGCTACTTACACTTCAAAAAGGCATGCTTAGTTCGTTCTCACTGGAACTACTAATTATTTAGGTCGTTTGCGGAAATTTCCCTCCGACCAAGCATGAGAAATTACTTCTTAAACCTTTCATTTCCCTTAAAAGCCCACTTTATGGCTTATGCTATTTTGGGTGTAGGATCTGGTCTCTTCGGTATAAAGCAATATATCAATTAGTTACCCCGAGAATAATTAATCTTTTATGTTTAGGGAAATATTTAACCTCTTTAATTTAATTAAGCTATGTCAGTCACACAATATGAAAAAATATATGCATTCTTTATAGATTTTAAAGCGGCTTTTGATATGATAGATAGAAGGTCACTATTTTATAAATTGTATCAAAATTTGTAGGAATGGTACAAGGTCTTTATAGTTATACTGAGGCACTTGTGTGGGATGGTGAAAACCTCTAACATAGTTTCCTTACAAGCTCTGGAGTTAAGCAAGGATGTGTTTTAAGTCCTCTACTTTTCGCATTTTTTGTAAATGATTTGGAGGACGACCTTGAAGTTGGAGTAAGTGTGGATGGGATAGAAATTAAAATATTACTACATATACGCAGATGACATTGTATTACTTTGGAACAATACTGTAAGTTATGGAATTAAGTTGTAAACTTGGATAAATCCAAGATAATGATTTTTCAAAGGGGCGGTGGTGTGCGTAAAAACACTGAAAGGTGGTTCTTTGGAAATAAAGAAATTGATGTAGTAAAGGAGTACACATATCTTGGAATTGTTCTATCACCTAAATAATCTTTATCAGGCCATCTAAATCATCGCTTGAACGAAGCTAAAGCTAGCTTAAATAGTATATGGAAACAATATATGAAAAAGGAGGATATCAAACTCTCAGATAACTTGAAAATGTTCGACGCGGTTTCTAGATCTGTCCTCTGCTATGGTGCTCAGGTTTGGGGCTACATGCCATATGAACAGGTGGAGAAATTACTTCGTTTTTTTTATTAAGAAGCTCTTCCTCTTTTCTCAACAGACCCCTAACTATCTGCTTTCATTAGAGACAGGATTATCGAATATTTATATTTACACATTAGAATGCCATTTTAATTACCTCCTTAGAGTCCTATGATAGCGAAATATTACCACATACATTAGCAAAGAAAATAATGGAAAAGAACTTATACTGGTTTGAGACATGGTCAGAACTAGCACAAAAACATAGTCTTGACTTTAACATAATTATCGCCGATGAGCAATATATACAACGAATTTTAATGGAAATCATCGAAAAGGAGGACCTTTGGTTGAAGAGCAAAGCCACTGACAGAGCAAGATATACAATTAGTCACGGCTTATATGACAAATTTGAGTACCCATTGTGTAACCCAAATTATTTTAGGGATGTTTTTTCTATAAAGAAAATTAACTTAATCATTAAGTATAGAGAAGGACTAATTAATTTGAACGCCAGCCAAAAGGTAATAGCTTGTGTTCTCTTTGCAATCTGGTTGAAGATGAAGACTTGTCTCACTTTTTTGGAAGATGCCCTATTCTCTCCGAGTTCCGTCTTCTGGCGTTTGATAAAAAGATTCTCACTGAATAAGAGATAATAAATATTTTAAACGGACAACCGGACTTTACTAATTTTTTCACATATGTAACAAGCGCCTGGAAATATAGGAGTTTTCTTGTAAATGAATTTAATAATTAGTCACTCATGTCGTTGTTTCTTCTTCTCCTCCTTTGTAGTCAAATAAGGATGAATAAATATAGGAACATTTATGTATACTAACATACACTGAAATACTCTTGCTAGATTTATAACTTTTGCTGCAATTAACACATTTGGAATAATAAAAATATGCCAACCCCAACAGACGGTCTCGGAGCCATTATTGTATTAATAACATTTTTAATTATGAATAAATTAATTTTCAATTTTACTTTAGTTACTTTGTTTTTGTTTTCCTTATATCTTTGTTAGTATTATTTCTTTTATGCATAAGTAAACATTAATATTAATATTACTTCTGATCAATATTGCTGAATTAATTTGACAAGTGGATTTTGTAACAAACTATTATTATTATTATTATTTATTATTATGGTTAATGTTTATTATAATGGTTAATGTTGATGCGTACAACACGAATATCAAAGCAAAATTTAAATCAGGTTAACCGTTTGGCCCACAGGTGAGAAAAAAGGTAGACCGCGGTAGAGGCGGATACAAAAGGGAATTTCAAAAAAATAAGAGACAGGTATAAATTCTGTTTTATCAGTATTTATTGCAAAAAAAAAAATTTAAGAAACAACAAATACAGGATTCCATTATGAATTGAAATAAGAAAGATAAAATAGAATACCAACACTTATTATGGTTTAGTATGGTAAATTTGAAAACATTTTTTGATGATGAAAGGCACAAATTAACATTACATTTTAGGCAAAACATTTGAGTTTCCGATTTACAACCAGCCAATCTGCAAGAACGTTTGCCAGAACGATCCAATTAATCAGGCATGTGCCCAATATCATCATAACGAGCATCTGGCCCCAATCTGTATGATTTCTTTACACTAAACGCTCCTGATTTTGCTGTTAAAACAGCTGTAGAAGGTCTATCAACTTGTTACTTTTCAAACCATGGCAGCTTAAGCAGGAAATTCTGGTAGTTCTGGACTCTTCTCTTCTCTTCTTGCTAAGTCGATAAAATGGTAGAATAATTTCATTGAAGCACTTTGTGTTTTGAGACGAATATGGTAGCGTCCGATAAGACCATCAAGCAGGTCTACACCACCCATCTGGCAATAATTGTAATCTTTGATTATTCTAGGACATTCTACGGTTTGTTCTTTCTGCCGTATCTACCGATCTTTCCAGGTTGCTTTGGATTCGGATCCATTGTTCATGCGCAATAACAACATATTCTTCAGAATAGCCTCTTTTCTTTTCTTTTTTATATATGATGTTGCCAAAGCTCAGGGATGCGCTATGATGCTAAAGCACAGCCTTGGCAGGAAAGGAAATATGGATGAGGGAAATGGGTTAGGAGGTTGAGTGAAGGAGGTGTCGATGAACGCCCCGTTTGAAAGTTTCAGGCTCATAAGACGGGGGAAAAACAGAAGATGGTAAACTGTCCACATTCGTGTTGTTCTGTTTAGAAAAGATTCCCGAAATTTGACGGTGCGTCCAAATTTGACCTGGAGAGTATAGGGGTGGGAGCGAGTGTTGATCTTGTATCGCGCGTTTTCATGTGTCTACAAGGAATCAGGCTAGCAATTTCGTTAGAACAATATCCATGGAAACAGCGATAGAATGGAGAGAGACAACCGACATTCCGTCGATGCTCCAGAGAGTCAAGGCTACAAGTACGCTGTCTAACGCGGACAATGCGGTGTGTCCGGCCCCTACCCAAATATGGGAATTATATTCAAGTCTAGGCCTAATGTGGGACTTGTAGATCAGCGCTAGGTCAGGTGGGGTGAAATATTTCTTACATCTCTGTAGAAAATCCAAACATTTCATCGCGCCTTTAGCGATTGCAAATATATGATCAGTCCAGCTAAGATTGCTGGATATCTCAATACCCAACATGTTTAGGGAGGGTGAATTGGCTATATTCACTCCGTCGACTGAAATGGGTTGGGGGTAAACTGGGCGTATTTTAAGGGACATTAAACAGCATTGAGTTTTGGATGCATTAAACGTAACACGATTTGCTCTGCCCTAAGCGAGGACCATAGAAATGTCGTTGTTTAATGATCTTAACATTCACGATTGACTTCTGTAGCATTTCCACGTGAATTCATTACACAAATTACAGAATCAAATGAGTACGCGAAATCAAGGGTGCTGTCGTCGGCAAAACTATGAATAGGATTGAGAGTAAGGGATAAGAGATCATTAATAATAAGAAGAAATAAGGTTGGTGAAAGAACTGAACCCTGAGGTACACCGGCATTTATTTCGTAGGAATCAGATGTAACTCCGTCAATTACTACACGGATTGAACGGCCTGACAAAACACTCTCTATCCATTTAACGAGGGTATGGTGCAGACCAAATGTTTGAAGTTTGGCTAAAAGGGCAGCATACCAGACTCTATCAAAAGCCTTTGAAATATCAAGAGCGACGATTTCGGACTCACCAAAATTATGTGACAATGACTCCCACGCCCCGTTAGAGCCGTTAGTAAGTCTCCGGTTGAACGGCCAGCGCGGAAACCGTATTGGCAATCGTTGATAAGATGGTTATTTTCTAGATATTTTAACAACTGAGAGTTGATGAGTGATTCAAAAACTTTAGATATGATCGAGGTTAGTGCAATTGGTCTGTTGTAAGAGGGGTCGCATGCCTCTCCTTTTTTAAGTATCGGCTGGACATGAGCAAATTTCCATACACTTGGAAACATTCCTGTTGAATATGACAGGTGAAAAAGTTTGCGCATAGGTTTAGCCAAAGCAGAGGCGCAGCATTTTAAAACAAGGGGCGAGAAACCATCAGGCCCAGTAGCTTTGGACACGTCGAGTTTCGAAAGTACTCAAAAAACTTCCCGAGTGCGAAAGTGTAGCGGCTTTTACCTACTAGTGCACTGTGTTGGAGATGGAAGTGGATGCAATAAAGGTGGCAAGTACTAATTAGCAGCAAAATTAGCAGCAAACAGGTTGGCCTTGCCCAATGAGTCAGTAAAAACATTCCCATTATAAATGAGCGGTGGTGTTGACGAACAGTTGAAATTGTTCTTTACGGTTTTTACTAGAGACCAGAAGCCCTTCCTACCCTTTTAAGTAGAAAATACCTTCCGTCTGATGCTCTGGTCGAAATTGAACTTTGCCCGACTAATTGCTGAATTGCAAATATTCCGCGCATCTCTATAGATACGTCTCAATTCCTCTGAAGGGCACAATTGATATGCTTGGAAGGCTGCTTTCTTATTTTTATTGACTGCGAAACAGTCATTAATGAACCAATTGGTGTTAGTTGGTTTGATGTTCTTGAAGCTATGAGGAATAAAGCGATGCATTCCAAACCATAGGATGTTCAAGATATAATAGGTGCTTCTGTTAACGTCTCTCATAGAAAAGCAATTAGACCAACCCAGCTCTCTGAGATATTTATTATATCCCACCCAATCAGAATTTTTATAATGACACATTAATCTTTTGGTAGAGTCTAGGTTAGTGGTTGTCAGAGAGGAGATGGAGAATTGGGCGGAGATAAGACAATGGTCCGAATTACCCAAGGGAGCAGTTACCGAAACCGAGTACTTTTCTGGATGCGATCTTAGAAATAGATTCAAAAGATGCGCTTTGTGCCCCAAAGTATCAGGAACACGAATCGGACACTCAATCAAGGCTATATAAAGAAGCATATGTGCGAAAAATATCGATCGTCAAAAACATTAGACCAATCACAATTCAACAAACAAATAATTGAATACAGACAAATTAGCCTTTCTAAAATTAAAAAAGAAGATGCTGCTGGTATTGGATCGAAGATCAAAGCAATCTGAAGAGCAGGATGATGAGGTGTCTCAGGAACTAAATAAATATGATAACGCCTAACCAAAGTGCCGCATGGATCAGTGCTGAACACTAAATTTACCAGAATCACTAGCGATGCTGAAACACTGTACCAGCCCGAAAAAAGAAAGTCTGTCAATGAAACATAGAGAACTCTGCGATGCCGACAAATAGGAGGAAATCAGTCCAACAACATCCGATGATATCCAGCTAATAGTTGTCAGATGAAAGAGATGCAAAGAGCAGATGAGCAACAATTCATCCTGCGGACTCAAGGCATATGATAGTGTGTCGATTCAAAAAACCAGCAATTCATAAATATCCCTGGTCGCTCCCGGAGGAATATAAGAGGTAGCAATGTACAGATGCTTGTCCGACAATCTGAGAACAATACATAAAAGTTCATTCAAATCCAAAAGCTCAATATCAGAGCACGGGATGTCGCGACGAACAGCACATTGTACTCCTCCCCCGACAGTGGGGTTCACTGTAGCCAGATCTGGATCACGCCGAAAGACGATGTAGTAGCAGTAGTAAAGGAAGGAAATGTTGGTGGGTGTATCTTTTCGAAACATCTGCACCTCGACATTTCGTTTCGTTTACATGAATACTGCAGTGTTTTAAAGGTATCAATCATGGCTATAAAGGTAGCCGCAAACCGTCTGAAGCACTTAACGCTGCCTACAGATAACACAGTCAGACTGCTATTAAATCCCTTACGGGAGTGTATACAACCTCTTAAATGCTTATAGCATGCATGAATGATATGGCTGAGTTTATGAATGTACGCCTCATTTGGGTACCTGGGCATAGTCACATTCCGGGTAACTGCAGAGTTGTGAATTGGTACTACTCGTCTTGACTCGGACATTAATTACCAAAAGGCAAACCGTTAGCCACATGCAAACTGGAGATTTCACAAGTATCTCTCATAACTACAAATGTTAGATGGCAGAGGGAACACACCTGCCTGATTACCCGGCAGATATGGCCAAATCTTGACTCAAAACGGTCAAGAGAGCTCATTTCACTTGGACGAACTATAATAAGTGTTGTCGTGGCCGTCATTTCGGGCCATGTCTCATGGGTAGACACGCCGACAGACTCGACGCGCCTTCAAATGACTTCTGCAGTAGTTGCCTTCTGCAAATTGACCGATTCAGCAAACTAGGGATGTGTCGGTCGCGATCCCATCTTAAGACAAAATAGTGGTAGATCCTGCACGGTGCACGTGGGCTCTTTGCTTGAGTCCAAAACTGAGAACTCGAGTAGCTCACGCAACAAACACTCCGTCAATGTTATATAGTTCCTGTTACTGTTGTTAATATTTCAGTAAGCGTAACATTCCTAGCGCAATTACAACATGTAACTATGAGCTGTGAACAGAACAAAACAGAAAGCAAAGCACTTCGTTCGATCCGATACAACCTTACAACTAAGAAGCGCAGTCAAAGCTCAAAGTTGCTTAAAAAAATTGAAAAAATTCCCCACAGGTAGGGTACAAATGCTTGCCTTTACCTTAGAATAGATACCATTCTATTCTATGCCTTTACCCTCTACAGACATAAGCGCCCAAATGACTCAAATGATCTCAATAACCGAATCTTTCTTTTAAGTCACTTATGCTAAATGACTCGTATCACCTGAGTCAGCAAAGTGACCGATTTTACCTATCACTATAGCCAACCGCAGGAACTGATTTTTAGGCTCCCCCTTTTGTAAAGAGTTAGGTTCCACTGATATAAGGGATCTAGCTCAGTTTGGGCCCATTCATAAACGCAGGTTTGCGCATAATTTGCACAATTCAGTTGAACATAGGGTATTGCTGAATTATGCAGCTGCAGAGCAAACCTGCGTTTATGAATGGGCCCTTTATCAGGAGCTCCAAATGTTTCCAGTCTTCGTGATAGGGATAAGAACCTTTTGCTTTAGTCAGCAACATCTGCCGACTCCTCGTGTGACAGGGAGCTAGCTCAGCCTCTTACGAGAGCTATAGGTAGGCTCTCCCCATCCCTACTGGTTTATAGGGTTGCGTCTCAAGCCTCAGCTGTGGTATTACAGTGGGCCTTTTTGGCCTAAATGTTCCTTTTTAGGCAGCCACCCTAACCTAACCTAAGTAAAAGATTCACAAGAAACCTTTCCTCTTAATGGAAGTTCAAAGCCGACATTCTAAAGTAAAAATTCCATTTTTATCAAAATTTAATCTTATAATTAGGTTTTCTCCAGTTTTTTTTAAATTTAATAATAACTTAATTAACACTATTTTTTCGGTCGTCCTGCACCTTTCTTCCCTCCGACGGGCTGTTTCTCCTTGTTATTTTTGTTCTGAAGGAGAGGATGTGCTTCTAAAACGTAAAATAATTTTTACTTTAAACAAAAAGCGCAAATTTAGAATGAAAGGGTAAACATACCATCTGTTGGTGCTTCTGGAAGGTTTATATCATAATTTTGAGTTTTCCGTTTTTTAATAGCTGGGCCAGTTATTGAACTGCCATCATCAGATATAGGTTCATTTTCTTTGGATGCACTGCCATCATTACATTCTTGGGCAGCCCAACCATCCTCTGGATCTTCAACTTCAGGCGCCATAGGTAAAAATTGCAAAGCATTTTCATCCTCGATTTCTTCATCAGAACTACAGAACGCAGCAACTGGTTCAATTTTGGTAACATCAACTTCAATTTCTTCGTCATGTTTTGCCTCAGCGTTTAAATCTACCGATTTGTCTTCATCGCCAATATCAAACTCCGATTCACGCTCTTCGTATTCTACGTTTTCGTCCAATTCTTTAAAATCCGGTGCAAACGCAGACCAGTTTTCAACTTGATTTTGAGCCCAGATTGACACTAAACCAGAACTAATGCTAGCAATAATGGGTCGAACTGGATGCCATACAACATCCAGAAGAAGTTCCCCTTTTGTACCATGCAAGATTTTTACAAGATTGCCTATTGACTTTTCCCAAATATATAGAGCGTGCTGTCTTGCACTGCCAGCACAGATATATTCACCATCCCCGGAAAAGCAACACTTTTTCCACGTTGTTCTAAAAATAAATTATTTCAAAGCTGCTTAAATCTACAAATCGAGGTTTTATACTTGTTAACGAGATCTTGAAGCTTTTGGATAGGCTCTGGTTCGCCATCTTTTCCAAGCGCCACAACCTCTTTTGAATCGTAAACTCTTATCACTCGATCAGAAGTATTCACAAGAAAAGCACTACAATAGGAGTTTGTTAGGCAAAATATTCAAAATTGTTTTGAAATGCTCACTCTCCTCGTCTGGCAAACTCTATGCTCTTTACCGCTGTCGCACTCGAAGTTCCAACGATTATTCGAAAGCTGGCAACTATTTCCAAGGTATGTACATTAAGAACTAAGATTTTTCCCTTAGCGTTTCCTGTATAGATGTGCTTCCCTCGTCTATCAAAGGACGCCACAATATTCAGGTCACCCTACCAAAGATTATAAAAAGAGGACATAATAGATAAGCCGACCGGCAACTTACACTTACATCGCTGTCCACTGGTAAGCATTGATGTATGTCACCTATTTTTACAAGAACACCCGCGTACCTCATCGGGCACACCAGAAACCTAGCATCATTTCTAGGATCAAATTGCACCTTAAGGATGGGAGACGGAAATCGGTATTTGTGCTCGCATTCTCCGCTGAGAACGTCCCATATACAGACATTGTTATCTGTGGACGCCGACAACAGCTAGTAAATAGAAAAAAGTAGTGTTTTAGCAAGATTAGAAACAAATTGTCAAAAACTAACATTCGCCTACACGTCGAATTTAATTTTATCAATTACCTTATGACCGTTCCTGGTCCAGCTAAGACTGCATACGGGATGAACATGAGCTGAAATAATTTTCGCTATACCTCTCGTAAGAAAATCCCAAATAACAATTCTTCCATCGTTACATCCAACTGCCAAGAGCGTCCCATATTTGTTGAAGGCGCATGTAACCGCAAGTGAAATACAATCCAAGGAACCATCAAATTCTTCCGGGTAGTTTTGACCAAATGATTCTGAAAGTATATTCACTTATGTTTTGCTCTTAATTGAATTGTTTTCAATGCAATTACCAAGCAACTCTAAATTCATCTTGCAATCTTATTCGGGATTTCCATTACAGGCATGCGGCGACAACAAACAAAATGTCAAAATGACAACGTAATGTTTAGTTGTGAAGTTAGTTCAAGTTTTTAAATTGGCAAATAAAAAAATAAAAAAATATTTCTTCAATGCAAAAAAAAATCCTTTATGTTAAGAGAAATTAATGTAATGTAAATTAATTTAATCACATTGTGACAAAATTGTAGTATTATTGACAAATAAAATTAGAAAAATCGACTCAATATTATGTGCGCCACCTATCGAAGAATAGGCTTAGAATTCTAACTGAATACAAACAGGGTTGTCCAACAATTGTTAAACCTTTCACTAACATTTTAAATTTAATTTAGAGAGCTTTACAACAACAACTACCATAGCAGGTAGATTAAGTTGGTTGCATTTCAATTAAAATAACCGTCATTTTATTAATATGATATTTTTTTAAATTAAATTCGCATTTGTTGAAGGAAATAAATTTGGGCGCATGTAGTCCTCCTCTTCATATATCGTGTGGTTGCCTACCAATTTCATTTTAAATATATAGCGCTGCAAAAACATAATAAATAATTCAACGTTTAAATTGAAATGTTGCCAACTTAATCTACCTACTGCTATGGTAGTTATGTTTGTAAGCTCCTGCGATGCTCTTCATAGCTCTCTCTCTCTCTCATTTAAATGCGTTGGTGCTGAAGTTTACTTAGAAAACATTAATTATTTGATAAAATGAAGTGGATTATAAATTTTTCTGAGAACAAAGTGCGAAATCATCCTCTTGGAGTCTCGTTTCATAGGTAAATATTGAACAAATAGTAGTTAAATAGTAATGCTACATTGAATGACTTAATTGAAGGCAAATCAATTAGTTTTAGCGCGAAAACAAACCGAAGAAAAAGAAACTTGTAATTTTTTTGGTAGCCATTCGTTTGATTTCTTTTAAGGTTCAGTGCTACGGTCAATTTTTAATATAAGGGGGAGCTAGAGAAATATTAACTTTTTATTAGTTGAAAAAAATAGTAAAAACCTACGAGGAAGAAACTAATGGAGATGCCCTAAACTAGTAAATCGTGGCAAGTTTAAGGGGGGAAGTACATGAGGAGGCCGAAAAAAAAGGACTTTTTTGGGATTTATTTTTGGGAAAATGAAAAAGGTCCACATGAAATCGATATTATATGTATTTAGGGCAATGTTTTAAGAAGAGAAAAAACATTTTTTACATTTTGAATAATAAAAAATTAATCAACTTTTGGTGGGTTTCGTAACTCGTGTCGCGGCTGACATCGAAACCGGCGTAAATTCTCCTGGCCGCAATTTTCATCTGAAATCAAAAAACCAAACATTTTTATACTCGAGGGGGTTGTTTATTCTAGATAGACTACGATCTTTTCGAAATTCGAACATTAACTATAAAAATCGGGCATGAAAAGAAAAAGTTGGCTTTTTTTCCAAAAATTTTAATTATTTTCGCGTCAAAAATGGTCTTAAAATGATTTTTTTGATATGTCCGTAGTCTATCTAGAGTAGTTTTGTATGCCCTTTAAAATGAGTGCTGGATGAAGAAAATCGGTTCACTAGTTTTTTTGTAATCTTTTACGCCAATTTGAGAAACATGGTTTTGAGAAAGCGCCGTTTAAAGTTTGTCCCGAAAAACTGACGAAAAAGATGCAGATAAGGAGAAGGTAAGAGGGGAGGGGTATTCTCAGAAAAATCGGTATTTGGACTGAAAACGGCGAGAACGCTCTTTAACAAAGTCGCATTCATCACTCCAAATTCCAGAGCAGAAAAAAAATCCGGTAAGCGGAATCACGCGCGCAGCAGAGATCCTCGATCCCAGGCGCGCTGGGCCGGATCGGCGCCGACCACTTTCAAGTGGCATATCTTTCACAATTTTCGAGATAGGCTTTTGGAATTATATTCTTAGAGCATATACTTATCGATTAAGACAATAAAAAAAAATCGATTTTTGAAAACGTCTTCATGTACTTCCCCCCTTAATAGTGTGCGATAATCTTTCCCACACTAAGTATATAAAATTGGAAGTTGGTCTTCTCAATCCCAGCATTATTTAAAAGAATAATCTTGGAATAAAATATCAAGCTATAAAAATTGCTTAATATTACGACTTCAATTAAATTTGATGAATTTAATTCGCCCAATGGCTCAGTGATTACAATGTTTTCCCTCACACATTTAGTTTGTGTGGATTTCTTCAGAAAAGATTAGATTAGCTGCAAACAGTATTTCCAGTTATTGAAAATATTCAATTCAATTTGTATCATTTCCTAGCCTCATTCGTTGAGCTGAAATAGGTCTTGAGTTAAAAAATGCTCTGAACAAATTACTTTACCGTTTTTAGTATGAAAATTTAACTTCCAAGAACTTTTGCTACTGAAAAAAGCATTTCCAGTTATTGAAAATATATAGCGCTAATTTAATTTGTAGGATTGTATCACTGCCTAGTCTCGTTTCTCTGCTCTCGTTGAAATAGGTCTTCGTCTTGAAAATCTTCTTCGAAGAACAGGCCACTTTTGGCGTAAAACTACATATTTTTGGAATCTAAAGTACAAGAAATCTAATCAATGTCAATATTTTTATTTAATTAACCGTATAATTCATAGTTCTCAAAAATCTATAAATATTGATATAATACAATTTTTCGGAAACCCCTGCCAGACAAACTTTTCTCCATTCGCCAGTGCAGAATATTCGCAGAACAGCTGGTGATATCTAAATGAAATGTAAGCAAAGTTTCATTTTTACGTAAATTATAAATATTTCGTAAATAATCTTAAAACTTTCCTCATTTCTAGATAACTGGTTAATAGTAGCTTGTCTTAGGTGTGATAGAATATTCCATATAGTCGACACAGGGTGTTATTTGGACAAAATTCCACTATGCACTTCACAATAAGTTTTCACTAAAACCTTGGTTATTTAATTAACAATTTCAGTTTTATACATTTTAATCTTCTTTCATTTCACCAATATAAATTTTTTAATGATATTTATTACACCAATTTCATTAAATCAGAACTTTTAAATTGGTCAACAATTTTGTCACGTCAAGTAAACAGAAAAGTGACAGAACTTCCTTAATTTGACAGCACAACGTTTAATTTGGACATCACACGCATTAAAATTTGACCACGGAAAATCAGTACGTACGTACGTAAGGGCATCTCCATTAGTTTTTTCCTCGTAGTTAATGAGGGAAATTACCACATGCGTTGCTAAAATTTCTATGTTACAATTTCATTTTAAAAAGCATCATAAATAATTCAAATAAACGATCGTTGCAATTGAACGGGAACTGGAGGAAACTTCGGTCCAGTAAGCAAAAGTGGTGCAAAAAACGTGTCCAAGAAAGTTCTGGTTGGCGTCGGTAGAGTTTCATTTGTACACCCATCAAATGGCTTCAAGTCGCTAAATCAGTGATATTATAAAAATCCTTAACATGTCGACTGAATATATTCTGATTTGAACAAAACTTACTATATCGCTTAGCCACTGCCTTCCCCTCTAATATAAATCCACAATTTCGCGATCGGGATGAAATTTTAAATATAGCTGAGTATTTACATCCCCTTTGAAATGAGGGTAGTCACTCCCGCGAAAATAGAATTTTTTTAACAAATTTAACAAAAACCCCCTGTCAATGGCATATTTTTGAAATTTTGTCGTGTATTTTTTTTCTACTACTGTACTTATATCCACCTGAAGTATCTAACATTATAACCAATAGTATCCTTAACCAACTGTTAAAAGAATTACTAAAATATGTCAATAAACACGGAAGTTATTGGTATTCAAACATGTGCGACCCCCTATAAGGTGAGTGTAGCAGTAGCTACAAATTTAATTTTTAATTAAAATTTCATAAGTTTGATTATATTATTTCAATAAAATATTTTTTATAAATCCACTTTAATAATATTCAATCAGACTGTACAGACAAAATAACTGTCAAATATATTTTAGTCAACCTGTACACTTCGACAAATTTTGAATAGTTGGAAACACAAACACTTTGAAAAATATAATAATCATTCATTCATTGACAACAAAATACTGTACTCTATACAGAGAAAATTATGAACAAACTATCTATGTATTAATTGTAAAGTAGGATACAAAAATTGTAAATAGAATTTTTACTCTAGCCAGAACAATCAAACTGGAAACAAGTAAAATATAAATAAAAAGTTTTAAATAATAAAAAAATTAAGAAATACTTTTCTTTAATTTCAAATAAAATATATCTCAAGTTTTGGAGATACAAAAAGAGTTTCTAGGATTTAGGGCTCTGAGACTAAGCCCCATATCAATTAGGAGCTCCATATTTCCTAACAACTTCATTGGTGACCCCGATAAGAAACATCACAACCTAGGCTACTGTATAAGGAGGAAGAATACCGCTGCCTCTACAAAAAATTCATTAGGACAACACACCGCTGCCTCTAGAACAAATTCATATGGAGGACGACACACCGCTTCCTCTACAACAAATTCATTAGGAGGACAACACACCGCTGCCTTTACAACAAATTCATATGAAGGACGACACACCGCTGCCTTTACAACAAATACATTAGGAGGACGACACACTGCTGCCCAGGGCCGCCGAGAGGGGGGGGGGGGGCGAAGGGGGTAAACCCCCCGGGCCCGGGCTTTCGAAAGGGGCCCGTCATCTAAGTTATCAACAGAAAATTTTAATTATATATATATCAAAAAATGTTTCACGATCGAAAAAGTGTAATATACTAGACAGATTTTAAATTGAAAGTCACTCATTCGATTGTAAATGGGCCCGTAAGCGCTAAGTCCCGGGCCAGAAATTTCTTTCGCGGGGGCCCGTATGTGGTACCCCCCGAGCCCGAATTTTGTCTATACGGGCCTGCTGCTGCCTCCACCACGAATTGCAGCAACACCCACTACAAAAACAGTGGAAGACACTTGCTACCTCAACACCGGCATGCAGTAATTATACAAAGAGGACGACGCACCGCAAACTTAATCTAGGCCTTAAGCAAACTATTGCAATGGCACTGCAAAGGCGTCCAAGTTACCCCATAAAACGGAGGTTACAGTTGAAGAGGTTAACACGCGTCCTCTAACTGCAATTAACTTTAAAAGGATGTCCTTTTAGAATACCTAGATACAGAATTAATTTTCACCTAATCAAGACATAGAAGAAAACCAATATAGAGAGGTTGGTAACTTCGACTGCGATAACTTAAGATCTTGCAGCCAATCATGCAAGTATACCACTTTATATCATCGTCATCGTTGAACCCAATGTTCAACTGGCAGGGGAGTAGTGTGGCGACTCAACAGAAGTTAGCCGCACTTCCCCTGCTAAAAATGCACTTGTAAATATATTTTGTTAAATTGTCTTAGCAATCCTGGACATAGAAAATTGCTATAAAAGGAAGAGAAAAACAAAGAAGTTTGAGTTTGTTTTCTTTGTCAAAAATGAATAACCGATTAGAAATATTATTGTTAAATATATTGTTCACTGAGGGATTAATTATTTTTTTTGATTATTAATAGTTTTGTAAGAACACGGCGAAATGCATTTATTCGCTTTGGTACCAACAATAAGAATTGTTATCTCTAGATTTTGAAACTTGTCTGCTATGCGAATTGTTTCTAGAGAATGAATGATCTCTCGATCTGTTTCTAGAACGTGAATAAGGAGTTTGTTTTAGATTTTCACGTTAATATATCTTAAATTAAAAATTTGTAAAATATTCCAAAAAAGTTTAAATATAAATTAAATAAATTTTGTTAACAACAGTTAAAGAGATTTCTTACGTCGTCGGCTATTGAGTCGACCAAATGTTTCAATTTATCATTTCAGCCTAATAAAGATGTCTATAACAAATTGACAAACTCATAAATAGCAAAGCATAGCTAAAGCGTTCTATTTTAATAATGTTGTGATTGAATTAAATATATTAAAGGAGTAAAAACTAATGTATATGGAAATTTACTTAAAGTTTTTACTTTATCCGCCGCTTGTATGTTGGAATAAATTGCACAGTTGATGATTTTCATTTGACAATCAATAAAATCCACTTATAATATATATTTCTATGGGGCGATCTAGATAGATTTACACATCATCAGCACACAAGTGCACAGAACAATTTTTAATGACAGACGGCAAAGCATTAATAAAAAGACTGAACAACAAAGGTCCTAGTATTGATCCTTGGGCGACACCAGTGTACAGTAAAAGCTTTGGCAAGATGATTTGGTCGATTTTAACCCGCTGTGGGCGATGAGTCAGAGCATTTAAGTAATTTCAGAGCAGATGAGCCAAATCCAAGTTTTTCAGTTTGAGAAGGAGTTAAGGGTGATCGACACTATCAAAAGCCTTCGTGAAGTCTAAAAGGACACAACACACTACTTGATCATTATCCAAAGCAGTTCTGATATCAGTTGTGATTTTTAGAAGAACCGTATCGCAACTATGTTTAGGACGAAACCCCGATTGCCAACGAGTTAAAGAGCCAGTTAGCTTTAAATGTTCCGATATCTGTTTTGCCATTATCTTCTCTAAGGCCTTCGCTAAAAAACATAATAAACTTATCGGTCTAAAATCTGATGGGGCATTGGGACGAGAATTCTTAGCTATAGGGACTACTAAAGCCTCCTTCCAAGGAGATGGAAACACGCTGAATGTGAGGAAGCTGTTGTAAATTTTAGTGATGGCTCCAATGATGAAAGGTAAAATTAGCTTTACAAAGCGTGGGGAGATATCATCTGGCCCAGTTGTATTAGACTGAATAGAATTAATAGTGTTCGCAGCCTCAACCTCATCAATGCAGCGAAAGCTAAACTGTGATCCAGAGTGATCTACGGAGAAATTCAGTGGAGAGGATACAGTATTGGAGTTTATGCTAATTCCAGTATTTGAAGTAAAGAACCTAGAATTTCGGCGAAGTGAAATTATAGTACACTTGCGTAGTATAATGGAATCAGGATTGCGGATAGTACAGCTAGTCAAATTATAGTATACTGGACATACATTAAAAACCACCTTTTGCTTCTTTTCCTTCTTGGCGGACCTGTTATAATTTATTCCTTGAGATTTAGAATCACAGTAATAAATATTAACATTAATAAAATGAAACAGCTTCGCTAAATAATAAAAATAAAAAGCGATTTTAACGAAATTATCTTTATTTAATATTGTGAATAAAAGTTAGGAAAGAATTTTTTTATTCAATTTTTTAAAATAAATTGTTTAGTATGGTAAATCCGGCTCAGCTTGGCTTATTCGAAGTTAAAAAATTTATACTAAGTATTTAACCTTAGATATAATTAAAGTTGTACTTTATTTTTACAACTTGCTTGATACTAAACATAACATTATATTTTCTTTGAACGAATAAAGGTAAAATAATAAATCACAGAAAATTGACAAAGTAATATACGTATAGTTTCAAGAGGATTGCAATTCTCTCATTGTCGGTGCGTATGTACTTATCACTAATAATTTAATTAGTCGAATCTTAAGAAAATAGTGTTAAAAATGTTGGAACCACTAAAACTAAGGGTGTCAAAATAGAGACTCTGCTGTTTTCGTCTGTCACATAATCATCAATATCATCTTCAATATTATCGTCAAGTTTTAAAGGAGGATCGGCCAATGCTTCCAAATCATTACCACTTTCCATGTCATCAAAGTCTAATTTTATTGTTTCAGTAGGATCCACTTCTGTCATGTGAGGCACATTTTGATACACTATTCTACCATTTAATGGCTGAATTGGCCGAAAGTTATGCGTTAGATGATGACCTTCATATGAGTACAAATTTCTGAATCTCATGATCTGCAGACATTAAAAAAAATCATGAATTATAAGAATAATAAAAATATTTCCTTAGTTTACTTGGTAAGCTGTAATCTTTCACCAACTTCTACTTAAGAAACTAACCTGTTCGTGAGATATTGGAATTGGTTCGTTAAAATCGATCCACGTTACTACTTCACTACAAGGTGGTGTTGTCAATGAGCCAATGTACGTGAAATAATTGGGTGAAGCTACCAACATCAAGTTTTCAAGGTTTGGAGGGTTCAGTATCATTGTTCTCAGGCCAGGTGTCGGAATATCGTCCAAATTCGATAAAAATTCTTCGTAGAAAGGATTAATGTTTTCGGATAACTGAAAATTAAAAATGATGAAAATTACTTAGCAATTTTTTATAAATTTTGAATCGACTTACTTCGTAAAAGTACGCTAAGACAACCAGACCGTCAGGAAAATTTAAAGCGTTTTCAAAATCGTCATAGTTTACTTTGTATAAAACCATATGCAATTCGATTGGATAACTATGGTTGTTGATCATATCTTCACTTCCATAGGTGTCATTTTCACCCCAATGAAAGTGGAACTGCGCAAATCTGTATGATGCATTTAAAGGACCTCCAGAGATTTCCGGGAAGATATCGTAGTCCATATTTATCAAAACTAGAAAGAAAAGATTCAAGTTATTATGAAAATTAAGCTTTTATGTTTTAATGGCTAATGTGCTAACTCGTCATTGTGATCAGTCGTTTAAAGATCTTAGAATACATAAGTAGTCCACAACTTCATTAAACTCTACTTTAAAGATAAGAAAGATAGTCGACAAGGATACTAAGGTCTTTCTGAAGGTGATGTCTTAACAGTATAAGTCGACATCGACAGTGGTAGCGTCGTATTAGTTAGATTCATCCCATAAATTGGAAAGATTAACTTTCACGAATTTTGTTTAGTCCCTTTAACCCATTTTGACGCATGATCTACTACACCGAGACTCATTTAAGAATGGCCCAAAAATATCGCATTTACGTAAATAATTTCACAATTTACCTTATTTGGTGCTTCCCTATTTACACATTTTCTCATGAATTATGTTTTCTTTGAAGCAACGTTTTTCCTGGCTCTTTTCTTAATATGTTGCGATATGTTGCGATTCTCTTCTTCTTTCACAGGCAGCAGTATATCTATGGCGTAGGTTAAGAACCTGGTACGATACGCCAAAGATACTCCTCGACATGGGCGAAATGAATCTATTAGCATGAATCGAAACACTTTCTTTATGTTCATATGCACCGTATCAGACACAATATGGCGAGCCAACAGGGCCTTAAACCAAAGGAGGAGGGTGGGGAATCTCGCCAAAGGCCGCATACTGGATCTATATTATGATAGTGAGACCCATTAGGGTTCAGAGGCTGGCTTGTTGTCTTTGAAACCACGTCGTCTTTGAAATCACGTCGTCGTTAGAGATGCTTCTGGGTTGCTGGTATTACACTTATATGTGAAAAAGACGGCAGCGTCAGCTGTTCCTCGCATGGACAGAGGTCTAAACTGACACAGGTCTAGTGCTACGGACAAAATAAGATCCTGGATTTTGTTAAAAATAAGTTACTGGAAGTGAAAAACACCTGTCGATGGTATAAGCAAAAGTAGGGGTAATTGATAAATACCATTAAACGCTTATATGCGAAGGGTCACTCCCTGAAAACAGTCTTACTGACGTCACAATTTTCAGGGATGGATTGAAAATTGTTGGAAGGGCAGGAGCCGGAATCTTCAGTGAGGACTTGTATCTGAACACCCATATAAGTCTACCGCTGTATACCTTTGGCTTTGGTCTATACGCTGGGAACGATAAGAGACTAGAGAGCGATAAGAGAATAGTCGAAAATCTGGCGGAGATCAGGTTTATGGACAACACAGAATGCAATTAAGCTCTACTTTGGAGCATTTCCGGTATTTTGGAGTGTTTAATGAGGGGACAATGTCATCAATGGCAACAATAAACGGCAGCGGACCAAGATGGCTACTTTGAGGTACACCAGACGAAGCCCTAATGACTCTAGATAAAGTGTTACGAAAAGGTACTCGATATGTCCTATCTTTTAAGTACGATAGGCGATCAAGATGGGCGGGATCAAGATATAAGGCTTTGTGAAGGGATGATTTACTCAAATGGAAGTTAAAGGAGAAAAGGTCGTTGACTTTTCGTAACAACCTGGTAATTGAATTGAATTGAGGGGCAGTTTATGGGACCACTTAATAGCTGATAAATGAAGAGAATGTCGGAAACAGCACGATATTTACTTAGGGGTTGTAAGCTGATCAGTTTCAGACGATTTTCATAAGGTGGAAGATTGAATCTGTCTACTCACGGAAGATCACGTAGAGCGAAGCGAATGAACCTACGCTGGACAGATTCAATCCTGTTAATGTGGGTTGTTTGTGTAGGTGACCATACCTGGCTGGCATATTCAAGGAGAGGTCTGACGAAGGAGATATAGAGAGATTTGGAAACATAAGGTTAGGAGAGCTCTCTAGACCAACGTTTCACAAACCCTAGCGCGGAGTTAGCTCTGTTATTTATGCTGTCAATGTGGGAACGGAAATTGAGTTCACTATCACAGATTATTCCGAGATAAGACAAAGAGGTAACGATAGGGACTGGAACGTCGGTTAACATGTATACTCTCGGGATAAAATGTTTTCGGGAATAATAGATGGACTGTCATTTGGATACATTGAGCTCAAGAAAGTTTTTCATGTACCATGTGGTAAACGAATCGAGGTCTTTTTGCAGAAGAATAGAGTCAGTTGTGGAGGAGATGTGTTTAATTATTTTCATGTCATCAGCATAAATGGACAGCTCTAAATGTTTAATGACACATTCAACATCATTTATTGTAAGGATGAAAATCAATGGACCGAGGTGGCTGCCCTGAGGGACGCCGGAACGAGCGACAATAGGGTTAGAAATAGATGAGCTAAAAAGGACATTGTACTGACGGTTGTTTAGGTAGGATTGAATGCAGCAAATAAATCGCGGGGGGATGAAGGAGGGGAACGTAGACGATTCAAGTTTGAACAAGATAACATTATGGGAGATCTTGTTGAAGGCTTTACTAAAATCGGTGGCGATAACATCAACATCTTTACCGTTTTCCAGGGAACATAGTGTTTTGGAGACGAAGTCGGTAAGGTGGGTGGATCTATCTTTGAGGAAGCCATGCTATTTTTCGAATAGTTAGTATGGATGATAATTTAGCAATGGGTCTGTAGTTGGACACGTCGTTCTTGCAGCATTTTTTGCCATACGTGAGGGAAACCCTCTTGAGTGACCGAGAGGCGAAAAAGCAAAATAAGGGGGGGGGGGGGGGTTGAACTAGATTCATGGCACAATTTTCAGAACGATGGCTGGAATGCCACCGAGACCTGAGTGAAAGTCGTCCTCAAGCCCCTTAATACCGTTAATACTGGCGGCGATTAGTTCGGGATCAGGGTCGAAAGATGTACACGACGTTTGAGTGAACTTGTACATGAATGAAAAGTAGTTAAGGTCAGATTGTAGGGAATTGCCGATGAAAGATTTACTGAAGAAGTGTGCAAAGAGGTTGGGGATAACTTTAGAATCAGGCGAAGAGGTATTATCGAGCTTGAGGGTGGAGGAGTGAGGCATGTACACGTCATTAGACTTTGGAACCGGCTTCCTTTTGAGGTAAAATGGAGAGCTTCGGTGGACAAGCTCAAAGACCTTGATTCTGATCACTATTTTTCGGATTCCAACATTCAATCATCAGTAGATATTAAGTAGCACCAGAATTGTTATTTCCCTCGTTCCTTCCTCTCCTCTCCTGTGCCTTATTTTTGATTATGCACCAGTTTTCTTTGAAAAAAAAAACAATTACCTTGCTTTTTGCAAGTTTCTTTTGATTTTGTAATAATTCCTTTAAGAACAGCAGTCACGGCACGGGTACTATCAGTTCCAACCGGCTGTAAATCTGTTCTTTCGCCAACTGCAATTGATTTCTTAAATTGCCGTCTATATAATCAATTCTGTTGTTTCTGGAATTTCTAGATAAGCTTATATTTTTGAATTTCTCCAATTGTTCTGGACACAACACTTTTACTGATTGAATAATGCATTCATAACAAAATTCCCCTTCAGTGAATGGGTTTTACTTGTTTGCAATTAAATGTGATAACAAACAACTAGTTTTAAAACAGCTGTATGATCTGCAATAGGTTTCGTAAACAAACTGTGTCCACTGTAATTCTGACAAAATATTTTCAAAAGTTTCCTAACATATTTGTCAAAGTTTTCTTTGTGATTTGTATCACGTGTATTATAATATTATATTCTTTGCAAGTTTTTATTTAATTTTAATATTTTTCCCGACGTATTTTAAGGTTCTTTGTAAAAAAAATTTTTCTTGTAAAAGGCACCAAGTTACAATATTCTGTCGGGCCGCCATCGTTACTCATCCTAGAGCATTCTTACTCAACGAAACTTTCCAAATATCTCAACATCTTCTAGCTCTTTGAGGAACTATGAATTCTGCAATCTTCTAAAATGGTTTTCATATGGGATGGAAACTCTGACTTCTAACAAACGAATGATTTTGACTTTCTGCGAAACATGATATATATTTCTGTCTGTATTCTCCCAGCAATATTGTGAGAACTAACGTAGATATCTATTGATGGACACCTAAGAGGGTTTATCTTTTTTTTGATAAATTTGAATACAGAGTACTATTACTAGATCAATTCAACGATATTATCTGTGGAAATGTCGTCACCCCGCGTCTACACCGTCCATAAATTATGGTATACCATATGTTATTGCAAGGAATTGCTAGTGTAGACCGTGTAGATATGGCAATAATCCATGTTATGCAATAAATGGCCGACTATATTGCCTACCATATATTGTCAAGAAAACTGCCAGCAAAAATTTGACATAATTCAAAATGGCTGAAATTATACTGACGCGTAAGGTGCTTACACGGAGATAATTAATTAAGGAGATATTCTTCAATATTATAATTTTCTCTATTCGCGAGAATAGATTCACCCATAACTTTCGTTTTCTTAATCTCTCCTCTTTCTCTTAATCTTTCCTCTATCGCAGTCCTCTCCGGTCTTAGCAATGTCATCTTTTAGTCAAAAATAAAGTGTCATAAAATAATTTACCTACAGTAAAAATTTCGACTATGGTGTTGCCATAAAATACGGTCAGAAATTTTTTATTGACAGTGTAGACAGGGATGATTTGGTAAAATAAATTACTTTTCAATAACGAGAATGCCCTGTTCGGTCCTCTTCAATTTGAGTCACAAAATTATACGCAAAAATCACTGCAATATGATTCTTGACGAATATTCACCAGAATTACCGAACCGTGACCTTTCCACAACTTGGCTCACTAGAAAGAAATTCGGTCCAAATTCAGAAGTAATTACTGAAACTAGTGCCTTTTTATAAGGTCTCCTTTTCTCTATTTCCCGTAAGCTTTTGTGGTCCATGGGACGTAAGAAATACTTCACCCAATTCGAAAGAACAATTGCAAGTGGACCTACAAGTTACGCTAGATTCCGAACCACCGATATTAATCTACCACTCCGAATGGTCTTTAATGGTAATCTGTTGGATCTGAACCTGGCACCTCCAGGTTAGAGGGCCGATACATTATGACTTACACCACTGGCGATCTGATAGGTCTGCACTTATCATATTAATATGGGATAAGCATTATAATATTTTTGTAATAAGTGCATTGAGCTAAAACGTGACTACAAACGTTCAAAATTAATAAAATTGGCAAGAATATTGCGTTTGTGATCCACCAGAATTTTCCAAGAGTTGTATCCTAAGATCGCTAAACTCCATTGATCTCTATAATTACTTCATTGCATAAAAAGGGTAACAAGTGTGACATCACTAATCATAGGCCTATTGCCAACCTGTGCTGCATTTCTTAAATTATTCGAAACCTTAACTGTTGATATCATTTATTTTTATTGTAAACAGTGTTTGGGCTCTTTTCAACACGGTTCTGTAAAGAGCAAATCAAAGAACTTAATTGAGTTCTTGAATTCCTGTATCTCTGTCATCGAGTCCGGTGACAGGTGCGCTGTATTTTTAGTGATTTGATTGGTTGTGCTCCTATTTATCTCATCATACACAGCAAGTTTTATTTCAGGTTGCTCTCTCCGATACAGGATGTTTCAGACGTTTAAAAAGGTAATGAGATGGGCAATCCAATAAAAATAAAGAAGAGTTGTACTAATTACATGAATTTCGGAGAAAATGTAGGAAAATGCTGAATTTTAGGTAATCGAAAACAATTTTTCTCACTTTTGGAAGTGACTGTACTTGCAATAGTAGGAGTTAGATCAACATTGTTGACAATTTTGGAAAGTTCATTGGGATAGTAGTTTTTTAGCGTTTGTTTGATGTCGCTGTGTTGAGTAGATCAAAAGAGTAATGTGCATACCATGAAAAACTGAAATTTATGAATCACCCTGTAACTCCCAAACGGTTGAAATGCCCCCCCCCCTACTGCCTTACAATTTTTTGTTTGGCCAGTTGAGATATATACCCCACTCATTTTGGTATGTCAGATCTGAAACACCCTGTATAATATTTCATGTGTCTTACAAAGCAGTCATTTGGGACCTGTACTCTTCATTATTTATATTAATAATATATTGACTATTTTGGTTGGTTCCAGGCTTCTTTGTTATGTTGGCGACCCTAAACCTTGTTGCATGGTTTCTGACGTAAATGATTGTGTCCTCCTGAATTCCGACCTGAACAATTTCCATAAGTCGCTCTGGTTCCTTTAACGGATCTTCTCCATGTGTTGCGCGGTCTTCCAATTCGGCGACTTCCTTGGATCCCATGAGGATTTCAATCTAAAGCCTGTTCTGCGATGTAGTTTGGCCCTTTTCTTAGTGTGTGGCCTATCCATTGCCACTTTCGCCTGCGAATACTGGTGTCTATCCCGTCTTGGACTGTAAGGCTGCGTGGTCTTCGCTAGTAATGATCTCCTACCAATGGAAATGGAGGTGGTCGAATGAATTCGACAATCCGTATACCACGACGCTACTTTATTGCTTTATTGTCAGCCCAATAATTTTGGAGTTCGATTGTATTGTATGGTCTCCCTTTTGTGCGTTATACATTAACCGCATTGAATCAGTACAGCAAAGATTTCTCAGGTTCGCTCTTCTTCATCTGCTATGGAACGATTCCCTTGTCTTGCCATCGTATGTAGATGGTCTCACACTCATCACTCTAGATACTCTAGCCGCAAAGTTTTTTCCTTGTCCTGCCATCGTATGTAGATAGTCTCAAACTCATCACTCTAGATACTCTTGAAAGTAGACGCAAAGTTTTTTGTTTTGTATTTGCATTCGACTGTTGTAATGCTTCGGGGCCGAAACTAAATTAATTTGTAGAATATTTGACTAATTGTAATATTAGTAATTTGTATAAATTTGACTATTTACAGTATAAGCGATTTGTTAAATTTGCCTTATTAGCTGTTTATCTTCTCCTAGCTTCATCTTTGCTTTGGATTCTGCTAAATATTTTCTGAGTTTTTCTTTCTCTTTTGTTAGTAATCAGTAATTGATGAACTTTGTAAATAAATAAATAAAACCCACCACGCCATGGATGCAGGTAGGTTTGAATCTGCATCCATGGCCTCGGCCTACCTACGAGTTTTTCATAAAAAAAAATCCAGCCCGTCTCTGGGCTGTTGACATTCAATTTCTCTCATTCCCCTTACCCTCATTCGCTTCCGGCCATAGTCATGCTCAATACATCAAGGGTTGGCGCTGGTCTTTAACTATATAATAAGAAAAAAATCTTAAAGTATCTGCATCATTTCAATTCAATGTTGCATTCGACAGCCTAAATAATAGGTCTGTTCCCGTACTTCTGCAGCTGCAGTTGGTGGGGGTGAATTCACTTCAGTACGGGAACGACCACCTTCAATTTTCTGAAAAAGCAGAAGAAGATTCATTTTTTGAGTGACAGCTGAGAAAAAAATCTTTTCCTATATATGGAAGCACAGTTCTTCCTTATATGCTACTTCACATCCTTAATCCGATGCTTAACTTTTAGGATATAAAACATTATAAAAGTTGGATTCACAAATTTCAATTTCAATTGACGTTGAATTCTTAAATTTTCTACAGAAGGGGAAAATGTGACGTAGGCAAAATCTTCTTGGAGAAGTGAATACGGGAACACTTTTCTGCAGTATTTTGCAGTTTTCTTCGAAGCGCTAATAATCTCTTCAGATACGGAAACAGACCTAATTTCTTCCTTTATCAGCTTAACTAATTTTTTAAAACCTAACAGGCACATAATTCACAAAAACGTAATTTTCTTACCGGTATGTCCATTATTTATCATTGAAGCTGCATCCGGGACTTTATCAAATCCGGTAAAAGTAAGTTGTGGATATGACTTTTTGTGCACATTTGCCAAGTCAATGTTGATCGGACTCTGGTATTTTCCCTTGCATGTCTGATACTTGTCGGGCCAATGATGAGGACCTTTTGAGCCGAAGATAATTAAAATACACTCTTCAATTTACTTTGTATTTCCATTGACTTACCTAATACGCCTTCGTATGAGAAATCTTGACCCAAACACTTTTGCCCACCTGAAAGAAACAGAATAGATTTAATTAGTTCATAACTAATAAATTAATACTTATGTACGACAGTTTTCTTACTCTTAACTACCTACTTAATTAGTGGCAATTAAATACAAGCGATTAGAAATCTTACCTATGCATTACGTGTGATGTAATGAGAATGAAAATCTGCATAACAATTAACTATTATTTGTCGTCATGATTACTAAGCGTATTTTACTGTTCAGTTAAAATCAATAACAAACTTGATTTTTCAGGCCTATTATATTCTGGAGTAACATTTATTTTAAGAATAAAACATCATGTAGACTGAAATAAATTAGATCGATTTTTGAATAAGAAGCAACAATCAAGGTTTTTCCGCAATCCATTTTTAACGAGAATTCTATCATGAGAATATGTTGTGGGAATATTTGAGTAACAAAGCCTGCGACGGTCCCACGATAAATTTTTCACGGCCTATTCTAGAAAGTAATCGAAACCATATATTATTCTCTATAACTTCTTCACAAAATTTTGAACTTAATATTTACGTTTATTGGACATTCTTCCGCACGTAATTTCTGGGCTATTTTATAATTAATTTTGATACTACACCAGGAACCAGAGATAATGTTTTTGATTACGTCTAATTTGAATTTCATAACATTAAAGTAGTTCTAATACTTAAATGTTATGAAATTCAAATAAGACGTAATCAAAAACATTATCTCTGGTTCCTTTAACCCCTTGTGGGGCATAGGGCGCCTTATACAATGACTGCCTAGCAAGTTCAGTTCTGCACCAGAGCCCAATACGATTTTTTGATATGGGATCTTCTATACATGTCTAGGGTTATCATATTTGCCTAGGGTCTCGCCGGGACGCTTTAGGATTGGAAGGTATAATAACGAAAAAATACGCAATTTTATGATGTAGAAAAACAAATTTACTTATTCAGTTACACTATTTATTTATATTATACTTATTTTGCATTTCTAATAATTGATCGCGATTCGCTGTAGAAGTACTTGGCTGAACATATTTTTCTGGAAATTTTACTCTTTTCTTTGACGCAACAGACGATTTCTTTCATCGATTCAATGATTTATTGAAAATATTCTTTCTACAGTACGAGCTTAATTTCATATCTTTAAATTACCAATAAATACTCGGAGTATTATCAATCCACAATACGTATAGCTTACTCGACGAATTAAAGAGCTTCCAATACGGCGTATTAATGCATATCGACGATGGAAGCGGTTTCGAACATCTGACTAGTGGGATCATTTTCGTACCTTACGTAATGCTGTTAAGAGTGAAAGACGTCGCTCAAAGCGTCAGTATTGTACTTCTAAATTAAACGCTAGTCTCCCCAGTAAGGAAGACGGAGTTGGATTAATTCGTTGAGCCGCACGACCACCATGCCATGGGTCCCGGGTTTCAGACCAGGTCTCCCCATGAGCTTTTATTAAGAAATTAAAATAATCCACTTTATCTCTGGGCTGTTGTCTAGCTCGCAACAATGCAAAAATGAGACATTCAAGTTTCCTCACTTCCCTTACCCTAATTTCCTTCCGACTAAAACCATACTAATGCATCAAAGGTTTGTCCCCTAGGATTTGGCCACATCGTATAAAAAAAAAAAGTAAACAACTACGGAGAATCAGAAAGTTTCCTTTCAGTAAACACTTGGTGGAAGTCATTTATTTAAAAATGAATGTTTTACCTTCCACAAATAGGAGTAAAATTTTTCTTTGGGATGGTGATCGCTCAAAAATATAAGCGCTCAAAGAAAAATGATGGATGTTTCGACCGAAAATGCAAGCTGATCATCATCAGTGTGGTATTTGCACTTTCCACCACGGACATCCAGTGGTGGTAGTGGACGCCTTGTTTCCGACCCAACCAGAAAGAACACAAGCACAGCACCCCACTACGATGGAAGAAGTCCCGCTTTTCAGCGTGGAAGAGCTCAAGGAGGCCGCGGGATCCTTGCAGAATAACAAAGCCCCAGGCCCAGATGGAGTTCCAACAGAAGTTCTGAAATTCATAGCCCACTCATGCCCACAGGTACTGTTGAAAATGTACAACGGCTGTCTGAAAGATGGAACCATCCCCAAGCGGTGGAAAGCGCAGAGGCTTGTACTTATCAGCAAGGGGAAGGGAGAACCAGGAACTCCAGCGGCCTACAGACCCCTGTGCATACTGGATACGGCCGGAAAACAATTGGAAAAATTGCTGAAACCGCGCCTAGCATCAGCCATACAGAACGCAGGAGGCCTTTCAGACAAACAGTATGGTTTCCGGAAAGGGCGATCAACCATTGGAGCGGTAGAAAAGTAGTAAGAGCCTTTCACGCGGCGCAAGAAGGAAACCGCCACTCAAGAAAAGTAGTCCTGCTGGTGGCACTGGATGTTAAAAACGCCTTTAACTCCGCCAGATGGTGCGACATGCTGAACGCTACCTACATGACAGGGTTCTCCTCTATGACACCACAGAAGGACCAGGCAGGAAGAAAATCACAGCAGGAGCCGCGCAAGGGTCGATTCTAGGCCCAGAGCTGTGGAATATAGCGTACGATGGTATACTGCGCATGGACATGCCAGAAGACACCTTTTTGGTGGGTTACGTGGATGACATCGCCGCAGTAATCGCGGCACGAGAGGTCGACGCCGCGCAGCTTAGATTGAATCAGGTAATGCGACGGGTGACCACCTGGATGGAGGAACATGGCCTAAGTCTAGCCATGGGATAGAGAGACAAGAGGGAGATGGACCGCTTGACTAATACCAGACCTAAAGAAGTGGCTAAAGCGAGAACACGGAGAGGTAAACTACTACCTGACGCAGTGCTTGACCGGACACGGGTACTTTAACGCTTACCTCCATAAAATCGGAAAAACAGAAAGCTCAGCCTGCCAATACGGTGACTCCCAGAAGGATGACGCCCAACACACCTTCTTCGCATGCAGAAGGTGGAACGCAGAGAGACAGGAGCTAGAAGAAGAGCTCGGGGGATTCACGCACGAAGACATAGTGAACAGCATGCTCAGAGGTAAAGCGCAATGGGACCGAGTTGCAGTATTTATCCAGAACATCCTGCAACAAAAGAAAAAGGAAACCCCAAAAGCACTGGACGAACTGTAGTATGATGAGACCTAGAACATAAGAAACCAATGATGGCGTAATAGGTACCACCCTGAAAAGTAGTCCCGGGGTGGAGACATGCCTAAAAGGAGGAGGTTTCTTAGTGGGTGCGAGTCCCACACACCAGCACAAGGCACCGCCCTGACGGTGCATAAAGCATTTTTCCCCCTCCAAAAAAAAAATCGTTCGTTCGTTCGTCGAATTCTTGAGTATGCTTGTTGCGTTTGGTCACCATTTTACAATGTTCACGTTAATCGTGCTGAGGCAGTCCAGCGTAGGTTTGTTCTGTTTGCTCTTTGTGGACTCCCTTGGATCATGATCAACCTATTGCTATTGCCCCCTTACACAAGTAGACTCAATCTTTTAAAATTTGATTCTCTCGAGACCCGACGGAGCAAATCTAAAACTGTTTTTGCTTTAGATTGCCTTCTTGGTACTATTGATTCATCTGTCCTGTTATCCTATTTTAATATCTCAGTTCCACCAAGCTCCTTGAGAAATTGAAATTTTTTTTTTCAAATAACTAAACACTGCAGTAGTTATGGTTTACACGAGCCTATCACATCAATGTCTAGTTGTTTAAATGCTTATTTGGATAAAATTGATTTTTATTTATCTAAACATTGTGTGAAGGGAAATATTCTTTAATATCTTTACTTATTTACTTTATTTTAATTTTTAGTTTTTGCTTTGCTTTCTTTGTAAGCAGTCAACCTTTGATGAATCTTTGTAAATAAATAAATTAATAAATCATAAATCACTCTGTAATTCTCAAACGGTTCAGATTCCCCCCTGCCATAAAATTGTTTGTTTGGCTAGGTGAGATCTATCACCCCACTCATTTTCTCACGAATAGGTCGGAAACACCCTGTATAACATGGAATCAAATAAACAATTTCATTGCTGTTATCTAATTCTAAGACTGTCCTATCTATCTATAGAAAGTAAGAAAAAAAGTCAAAAATAATTTATCTTAATAATGAAAAAAATTTTTACATAAATAAATTGAATGAATAGATGTTTTCAAAAATTGTAAATGCTTTTCAAAAATTAAATTTTAATTATTAAAAAAATCACCAACTTTTGTTGATACTATTATTGTTGTTAAAAGTGAAAATAAGACACACCACATTGAATTGTTGGTTAAACGGTTTACGTAAGAGGATTGTGATTGATATCAATGCTATCATATCTTTCCCGATCAGGGTTAATTGATTTTCAAATTTCAATTAAATTAGATCGACGACTCATCTACTCAAAGAAAATTTATTCAGCGGTTATTGCGATGTAAACAAGAGAAAAGCTTGTTACTTTGTATTTTTTCGCGCTCAATTGAAGACTAAGTTATAAATAGGAGCAATCGCCGATTTCACGGCTAATCACTGATTTATGAAAATAAAATTATGTCAAAACATAATTGAGAGATTAATCTGAGGTGCTGCGTAAATGTGGATAGGCCTTAGAATAACAGCAGCTTCTTAATGATGGTCATGGTGTCACATCCAATTTGGTGTTGACTGGAATTATTGTTAATTGATGCCTTAATTATTTCATTACAGCTTAACGAGTTATTTAACTCACAACAATTAATCTTTGTTTTATCGTCACCTTCCTTGTTGGATGATAAATGTTATACACGTGGATAAACAGATGAAGAACTCTAAAGCTGGGCTTAATGTAACACTGGTGCAATAATGCAATGATGTAAAGGTATTGTAAACTCATTCACAAAAGTTTCGAAATTACTGATGTGACCATTTCAATTAACTCTGACGGTCTCTTTTGGTTTATTTGACGTTCTGCTTCACTGCTAATGAACTGCTTAGAATTCGACCACTGATTCCTTGGACCCAATTGACCGTGACCGTTCAGTTCTTAATGCGATTAACCAAGCTCAAGCGATATTAACTGGGTGAAGAATTAGAAGTGTAACGGCAATGCGGTGGGTTTAATGAACCTTTCACGTCTTTAATTTATTATTTGCATAAAACAAAGACCTTAAATTGTTCAGTTCAACATTTCTATCAATTGAATGTTCAAAGGTGTAACCTTCCAGTAGGTTTGTTTTATTAAACAAACGCTACTAGCCCAAACACAATCGCTGTAACAATCGGCATGCTACTACAGCTGACTGTTTGTGTTAACAAATGAATAAGAAGCGTTCGATCGGGTTAAATTCTTACTTATGTAAATTTTGTTTAAACGATCGTGTTACCTTACAGATAAGCCTCTTTTTTTTATAAATAATTGAACGGTGAAGATGTCGATTAAAATAAATATTTGCAGTAAAATTACGATATAGGCCAGAAAGTTGTGAACAAGGGACTTTAGTGTCAAAAACGAACCTTGGAAGCACGGGTAACTACGTGGGAGGTTGTAGAGGACTGACGATATTTTTTTGTGCTATTTTTAGCCGAGTACTTTCAACCGATCGAGTTTGTTATCACTACTCAGAAAAGAAAGGGTGGATTGTAACTTGAAACACGATATAAAACGGTATTCAGAGATAATAATTATGAACTGATATAACGCAATGGAGACGATTACTTAGTACTTTCCTTAGAAGTACCTCTGTATACTTAATTCAGGGGCAAATTCATGGACGATTCAAGGGGATCATCCCCACCCAGTTTCCAGAAAAGTAGGTTTACTGAAAGTGTCATCTTCATTTGAAAACTAATTTTGTGTGCATAACTTGTAGTTGTAACAAAGACTTCCAAGAGAGAATTTGTTCAGGAAATAATGCAACCTGTTTTTCAATCTATCCTGAACCTAGGTAGACGTAGATTCCTACGATCGCGTCTGTGCGTCTACGTCACATGCTTCCGCATAGGGAAGAGACGGCAAACCTATCTAACGCAGCATATAACTGCGCCGCGTGGTAAGCGTGTGAATAAAAATTTTTTGCCGCACCTGTTCTGCACCATATACTAAGGTTATACACAGTCTGTCTTTGAAACGAAATATGGGGATGATAAGTACTGGATCCTATTCACAAAGAAGAGAGTGATCGAAGCCTTCGAACCACCTAAACTAACGGGCAATACCCTAGCAATAAAGACCCAAACTAGGTATCTAGGGGTCATACTCGATTTTAAACTAAGCTGGGGCATGAGTATAGATGAACGCGTGAAGAAAGCGTCAATAGCGTTCTATGCCTGCAAGAGGATGTTTGGCAAGAAATGGGGTCTAAGCCCTCGTACTGTCCACTGGATGTATACCTCCATAGTTAGACCTATTCTTGCATGTGGCATAGTAGTCTGGTGGACTGCTCCGCAGAAGGAGAGCAATCTAAAGAAAACAATCAAGATTCAAAGAGCTGCCTGATTGGGCATCTCCGGAGCTAAAAGCTCAACGCCAACGGCTGCAATGGAGACTATGCTCCATCTCCTATCGCTAGACGTCCACGGTAAAAGTATAGCTGCACGCAGTGCTGTAAGACTGAAAGAGTCCAAGTGCTGGAAGAGCTCTGATAACGGCCATAGCAGTATACTAAGGACCTATCCGGGGGGCTATCTGCAGGTGAGCATCGACTACACCACCCCATAACTTAGTTTTGGGAAGGGCTTCTCCACAGGGATCCCAACTAGAGAGGAGTGGGCAGAGTGGGGGGATGCCACAGGTGTAGAAATATCGGTGTTCACGGATGAGTCTAAGTCGGAGGACGGGGCTGGAGCAGGGGTCTTCTCGGACTGCCTAGGCATATGCACTAGGTACCGGTTACCGGACCACTGCAGTGTAATCCAAGCGGAGATCTTGGCCATAGAAAGGGCGGTAACACTAATACACGGGCGCCCAAACCTACCAATGGGTAGCGAGATATACTTGTACATCGACAAGGTAACTCTCACTGGGTCCCTGGTCACAGTGGTGTTCAAGGAAACGAGGCAGCTGATGAGCTGGCAAAGGAGGGATCACAACTGGATGATTCCTGTATTGACAGATCGATCGGCTGGCCGCTAGAATCAGTAAAGAGAGAAATTGACCTTAAGGCTACTCAGCTCGCTAAACAGAGATGGAGTAACTTAACCACATGCAGACTATCAAGGCAGATGTGGCCTGAATGGGATTTGAGAAAAACCGCGTTCCTGCTAAACGGAAGCTGGATAAACCTCCGAAACATTGTGGCAGTTATTACTGGCCACTATCTTTTCGGTAGGCATGCAGAACGTCTGCGCGTTCCCACAAATGACTTCTGCCGGAGTTGTATGGACGAGGAAGAGGTGGAAAGCATTCAGCACTTACTCTGCGAATGCCCGGGCCTAGCAAAAAGAAGGTACAATGCAATGGGCGTGTACTTCTTAGATGGCATGGGCGATATAGCCGGCATCGGGCTGAAGCAGCTATTAAGGTTTATTAACAGCTGCGACTGGTTTTAGTTAAACCCGGCAATCAGGCACCGTTCCACGGCTGATAGCCGCCACCCTAACCTACCACCCCGAACTAGACAACAGCCCAGAAATGGAGTGGATTTTGCAATTCAATTTTTTTTTTTGAAAACCTACGTGGAGACCTGATCTCGAACCCGGGAACCATAGCATGGTGGTCGTGCCACTCAACCAGTTGATCCCACTCTGTCTCCAATATTGAATCTTCATTAAAATTAATAATATTTTCATAATCAATAATTAAAACCACTGAAGTACTGAAGTATTTTTAGTATATTCCTGTCTTTGAAGTATAGGATTGCAAAGGATCCCAAATATAGATATTCTGTGCCTGGCTGTGGGCGGACACTCACACATGATGTGAAGAGGAGTTTCGTCCACCTCCAGACACAGTCTACAGCTGCGGTCAGTTGCTCTACCGATTTTTGCCAAGTTCTTTCTTCGTTGACAATGACCGATGATCACTCTCACATCTAGTCTACCCAATCTGAGGAGCTTCTTAGCTCTACTCAGTGATGGAGCTGACATGAACCTTTTAGAATAAGCTTCGCCCACGAAGGATCCCCAGCAGCGTATGTACGTGCTCTTTCTAGGATGTCATTTTAGCAATGCAGATCAAAATACCGCATGACGGCTTGGGGACCACAAGTATCATGGTAGAGGTTCTGGCCAGTTAATCCGCCTTTTCGTTTTGTTACTAAAACACCCCGATATCCAAACCAAGTTAACTCGATTTCTTCTTCGCAGTTCATCCAGAGCTTTGTAATATTGTTATAGAGGAGCCGATTGCTTAAATCGCTGCCTCAAGATAAATATGAGCATGTTTAAGTAGGTCCTATGGTGCCTTATGATTGGTCAGTTCCTAGTGCGGCTCAATTAAGGTAACTCCTTCACGCAAAGCTATGCCATTGACTCCAAAATCCACTTTCATAAAACCGTACACATTCTTTTCACCTGGAAAAGGATTTTAGAGGGCTAATTTAAACTCAGCTTGCTAGTGACTTTCAACGAATAAATGAGGAGTGTAGAAATAATATGGTCGCATAACTTTAAGTTTAATGTGGTCAGCGCTAAATTGAGGAGCAACGCCCGTCACTGGAGCAATGCACATCTCATCGAAGCATTGTTGAACTCTCACGTCTTCACATTGAGAGTAGAGTAGCGTAGCACCGTTAGTGCCCCATATTTAAAGGGTTGAAATGTGTCTGCAACCTTTCAATCGCACTGTCGGGAAAGAAAGTCTGCAGCAACCTTTCGAACGTCTCTTCTCGAATACAGGTAAACGATTCGCCTGGCTTCCTGAACAGATCCAATTATTCTGGTTTCATAAGGATTTTGAGGAGTCCTTGTCTTCCGCAGCTTCCGGTTGTAAGGACGTGTTTGTAAAGATCCGAAGGCAGTTCTACCTTTTCAGCATTTAACAGCCTTGAACTGATAAACTCTGGTTTCTCCAACGAATTCGCCAATATTAAACATAATGTATCTTTGGTCGCTTAAAACCAGCTCTCAGTACGATTATTTTGTATTGTCGTCAAATGGTAATCTGTTCCACATTTATATCAAAAGGACCGTCGTAAAACTTCAAATCGATCGTGTGTTGGTCATACTCTTATAGATCAAAGTGAAAAGAAGACTACTTCAAAGAAAAACTTAATGTCAAGTTGTCGGAAATCAAAAGACGAAAGCAAGAATGGTAATATAAACATAAATAATGAAAAACATACTTATAGGATATAATGACGGTCACTGAAACTTTAATGGTTACAACCAACTGAATTCTCGCAATTGGCTGCAATTAAGATTGAATTTTCAATATCAACGTTCTATTTACTGGCAAATGTGCCATTTCATGAGCCACTATCAAATTATTGTACAATCAAGCTGGTAGGCTTCATAGAAGGAAGAATTAAGAATAAAATAAGGTCATATAATTTTGGTTGGTTGGGTAAACGGTGAGCGTCTTCATCATGGTAACACTCCAATTAGCACTATTATAGCGCCATTTTGATGCCACAACCAGTAAGACCCGGTTTTTTCTTGGACTCAGTTCACTCGCAACCCTGATTCTTATCTGAAATCATGGTTGAAGTTGGCTTAGTTTATTATGGGAACTAACGCCAACCGGAGGAATTTAAGAAACTGACTATTTCCTTAATCTTTGCCCAAAGATTGCCTTCAGGTTTTCAAAGAAGTACTCCCCAACAGCAATCTTTCTGACTCTGGCAAGGGCCGGACATTTAGAGAGAAGGTGAATAATGGTTTGTTTTTCGTTCACGTCCTCACAACTGCGACAGTGTGTGTTGTAAGGGGCGTCAAACCTAGCTGCATGCTCGCCTAAAAGACAGTGGCCCGTACAAACCGCAGTGATTTTTGCGATAACAGCTCTCGGTAATTTTGGTAATGTTTATTTATTTTGAAAATTTTTATTTTGAAAATTGTCTTCTGCAATCATATCATTGTTGAATAACTATGCGAATCTCGGGGCGTGTGTTAGACAACGGTGCCCTATGTTATCACAAATCTATTTATAGGTAGGTGTGAGCCTTTTCACCAATAGTGTCCTTGTCTGAAAAATGCAGAAATATCAAAGCCTCCCGAAAAAATGGTATTTCTTAAATGTTATTAGCTGACTAATTCCAAATTTTATTTGGGTTTCCTAAAGGCGCTATACTGAAAAATGGTATGAAATATTTTAGACAAAATATAAAATTTTCCGGACTATCTATGCACTCAAAAGAGATCAGAGTATCGATGAAAGTCATGTACTGTCCAAAGAGATGTGATGATTTAATGATACATATCCCCACAGCTGAGACATACAAAACTTAGCGAAAGTTATAAAAAACAGCACGGAAAATATCACAGATCGATTAACCAACCCTTGCATATAAGTAAAACTGCACACTCTCCTAACCAAAACCAAAGAGAAATGCTGATGTCATTGAAGCATTCCAAGCTCAATATTTCAACAAAATGCTGCTAAATTATTCTTTCCTAAATTTTTTACATTATTTTTCCATTGAAATATGTCGTCCGTCTTTTGTTTTATAGTCGGTTAGAAAAAGTGTATATTAATTAAATCATTAATCATTTTAAATCATTTCGAGATAGTCGTCAAGTTTCGCTGGCCTAATACCTTCCCAATGCGTACAAAACGCCAGAGTATATACGCCACTATGTGAGTTGAGAAAGTAAATTTTTGAAATATTTGACAGGCTGAGAATAAAAATGATCTATCTACAAGATCCGAGCAAAAGTGGCTTGGAATATGTTCCGCGCAAAAATCAACCGGGTGAGATTCCGCTTAATATACTAAGGATACTTAACTGCATTAACTTTTCATTACTTTTTGTAGTTAAGTCGTCTTTGCCCGGAGTTTTGCTCTGAACCGTTTTTGATCAGAATCTCACGTGACTCGTTTTTGCGCGGTAAATTTTCTAAGCCACTTTTTCTCGGACCTTGCAGATAGAGCATTTTTACTCTCAGCCTGTCATTTTTAGGAGGCTTCACTAAAACTTGAAATTCTTATGATTGCATTAACGAATTGAACAAAGCTAGTACATTATAGCGAGATTACTAATAACGAAAAGAACGTCTATAGTATAGACCAGAAAGCATAATTTCTATCGAATCGAATATTAATAAATTTTTTAGTTAAATCATGACATTTCGCAGTTTGAAATTTCGCAAAAACGCCATTTTTCTAGGCTAAAGTAAGTGACAAAAAATCGAAAATCCTGTTGAGAACCTTTGATACTTAAATTTTTATTTTACAAATTCGAATCGAGTGAAGTTTACTCGACATCGCTAACCAGGTCTAGTCTATCAACACTTCCCATGTTCGAGATAATTAACCAGAAAAAGATGACAACTGAAATTTATGAAAACTAAGCTTTTCCTTTTCGTTGTGTCCAAGGGCTATTGCCTCAAAATATTTTCATTGAAATTTAAATATTGTAAAAGAAATAGAGTCTTCTTTTAGACTATGACTGCAAATGCGAAACTTGCCTTTACACGACCGTTTGCAAATATAAGGGAGGATTTTAAAGAATAGCTGAAATGCAATTTTTTTGCCATTTTTTTACTATTTTTTTACACTCGGAAGTTTCTTACCACACTAAAAGTAATTCTTAATTTCCTTTTTTAATTAGAGCAGTAGTAAACAGCCATGCTTGATTTTATCAAGAAAAAATGTGGTAGGATTGCCTTAGTAGACTCGCCGGAAGTAAATCAACATCAAGATAAATACAGGAAGGGTTCAAAGTCCTATATTTTCACAGTTAACCTAAAGAATTCTTGAATTCTTCAAGGGAAACTAGGCATTAAGTGCATATGCTGAAAATAAGAAAAGAATTTTATCATTTACCCGTCGATATTCCGGATGGAAAAAGTTTTAGAAGGGGTTGAATTGACAGAAAGGTGCGGATAGGTTTGATAAAAATTAGGAATTAAATTCAAATAAGCTTTTTCCTTATTTAGGTGGGTAAAATATAGGATTTAATTAAATACCGGCTTAGAATAGATTTTAAGCGTTTTCAACAAAGACACTGAATTATTTACGTTGGCTAAAGGTTTATTTCAATAGTAGTATTATATTTAAAAGGGAATTGGAACTTAAAGGGAGAAGGGGGAAGGGAGGGGCATCGCTGTAAGATGTTCCATAGGGATTTTTTTTGTTAACTATATTCTTTATTTAGGATTTGAAAAAAGGTATGTTATTAGGCATACATTAAACTTATATGAATTTCTATTAACAAAATTAAAAAGATTAATAAAATTATACAAACAGTGTTTCAACCTATTCAACAGTAGTTAAGTAGTAGTTTTTTTTAAAAAATTTGTTTCAAAAAATTACGAGTGTAAAAAACTTTCGTTTGGCTTGACTTTTACTTTTATTTGAAGAGCCCACAAAATATTAATTCAAAAACAAAACACCTCCAATGCTCAACAATAGTTACTGCGTTTAAAAAAATTCATTTTAAAAAATTTTAAATTGATCGATTGTAGCTAGAGTTGTAAATCCGGTCAAGTTGTGAAAAATCATTTCGAGAAAAACGCGATCGAGAGTTTAAGGAGAGAACTAGAAGATTTGGACAGAATTTATGCCGTCGTATGAAAAATTACAATTTTGATATTTACCAAAATTCGTCGATTTTGGCGTCATAAGAGGGACCTTCTTCGCCATCAGTCCTATATCCCTATGGCAGCAGGTATACTATTGGCCACGAGAAGCAGAGATAGCCGCCAGATCAACACCCTTTATAGCATGCTTTCCATTCCAGGAAGTTCAGCACTCTTCAGTTTTTTAACCTACTTCCCAAAAAATGAGGTTATAAGTTTCACATAAATTTTTTTGAATACTTAAATTCGTAAGGCGTGGACCGATTTTGAAGATTCTTTTTTTGTTGGGTAGGAATATGGATTGGTACGATGTCAAAAACATTTTTGGTGGGGTTGGGGGTGGACGGGAAACTTAACTTCGTAATGGACCGATATCGATTATTTTTTCTCTGTCGTATAGAGTAATAATGAAAAAAATATGGACCTACGGTGGGGTCCGGAGAGGGTGAGGTAGTCTCACTTCATAACGCGTGAACCCACTTGTTTGTTTTATGCATAGAGTATGTTCCCCCACTGCTACCGCGACGCAATTTTAAACGGTGGGGTTGTAGTGTGGGAGGGTTGCACGTCAACTTCGATTTTGATGATTATTTTTATGTTATATAGAATATAATCCGGGTAGGAAGGGTAAGCTAACTTAATAACGTGTGGACCGATTTTGTTGATTCTTCTTTTGATGTATGGGATATTTTGCCTCATTAGTAACACGATCAAAAAAATTATTATGGTATAGGATGGTGTATAGAGGGAACGTCACCCAATTTTTTAATGCATGGACCAATATTTTTAACCTTGACCAACTTAAAATAAAAAAAATAAATAAATAAATGATGCCATTGCAAAGCTCTGCTAGAAAATGAATTAGTGTAGGATATTACGGTATACTCTTCGTCTGAACACCCGCGGGATAAACAGAAGCTGGTGAACTTCTTCTTCAAGAAATCGGGCTAATAATTTCATTACCGGACGAGGAAATAGTAGTATAAAAGCCAAAGATAATACGTTTATATTGCAGGCAGGGGTCAATCCATATCACATCGACCAATTTAATTAGTAAAGGTCGCTGACAAAATTTATTTATTTTTAATTTTTTTACCTAAATTTGTACTATTCTTAAAGAGTTGAAAAAAAGGTCATAAATACATATTTAAAGTAAATTTTTATTTTTTATTTTTTAATAATTAAAAAATAAATAAAGTTTCTGTGATGAAATTTTAAACACTTATTACAATACAATAAAGGAATGTTTTCGGAAAATTTTGAATGTTTTGATTGTGTCCTTTCTGAGATATTTCAGATTGAAAATGCGCGATTTTCGAAAAATCGCAGTTTTTGGAGACTCATTAAAAAAAAGGATATAACTATTAGGCTTGAAACTTTTTGGGGGAGTAGTATACTATAAAGACATTATCAAGAAAAAAAAAAATTGAAGGTGAGTCTTAGTTCTATCTGTAACATTTTTAATTATAAAAGAGCAGGTGTTTAGTTTGAAAACGTTAATATTTACCGATTTTTTGTTTCGTATTTACAGTTAAGTTGGCCTAAATATATACCGGACAGAAAATATTGTACATTTTATGCACTGTAACATGGTTTTTGTTTGAACTGAATATCTTTAAAAACAAAGAAGTCACAGCGTTTAACACAAGTATTTAAGAGATGTTTTTCGGGCAAACGCGAAGAAATGCGCAATAGGAGGCGGAGTTGGAACAATTCGTTGAGCGGCACGACCATCATTCCATTGGTCCCGGGTTCGAGACTAGATCTCCCCGTGGGGTTTTAAAATTGAATAAAAAAAAATCCACTACGTCTCTGGGGTGTTGTTTAGCTCGCAGCAATGCAAAACAAGACTTTCAAGTTTCCTTACTCCCCCTTACCCTAATTCCCTTTTGGACAAAGCCATGCTAACGCCTCAAAGGGTTGTCTCCTTAAACTCTGGCAAAATTGTAAAAAAAGAAAAATGGTATGTTTATGCCTTTATGATATTACAAGCTTTTTTGAACTCTTAACTGATTTAGACTGATTTAGATTTCCTTTAATTTTCCAATTGCGCATTCAATGACTCTTCTTGTACGTTTATTGGGGATGTTGAACCCAGCTATTGCTGGACTATTTATATTCTTCGTATGAGGAGAGATGAGCAACGAACAGAGAGGATAATCCGAATCGCCAAGGATGATAGCCTGAAGGATAGGTCTCCAATTATTTTCCATCATCGTAAATAACTTGCTATTTTTCATAACTCGCACATCATGCAGTCGTTACGGCCATTTAGCACTTAAGTAGTAAAACTTGTAGTCTGGCCCACAAACTAGCATATAATTTGTAGAGTAGTTGCCGTGACTGTCTACAAATCTATCTTCATATTCTCTAGGAGCATCTAGTTTGATGAAAGTACCATCAATACATGCGACAACTCTTTGGAATAATAAATTATTTACCGCACAACTCGACATACGACATACCAATGCAATGCAATTAAAAGTTGCTCTTTTGACGAAAGTCCATAATTTCCCTTCTAAATCACATAAAATCATTTCAATAACGCTTGGTTTCAATCTAAACTTTTCGTTAAATTCAAATACCACCAAAAACATTTCATTTAAAGAAGGTTGCCAAGACTCCCAAGCTCATACCGATTTTACTGCTAAAAAGTTATCAGATCTAATGTAGAGTCAAGCCCCTAACTCTATAAGGCCTAACTCTACAACCCCTAACTCTAGAAACCCTACATCTTGGTCAAAAAGTATTGCTTGGCAGTTTCGCGACTGTAGCATAGTCACTCCTATGGACGTATATTAAGAAATTAAGTCACTGGTCTTTAATGTTGTGTCATACATTAGATCCATGAAACGGCCAAGTCATACTTTTTGACCAAGAAACAGGGTTTCTACAGTTAGGCCTTGTAGAGTTGGGAACTTGGCTGCACATGAGATCTGATAACTTTTTAACAGTGAAAGCGGTATGAGCTTGTGAGTCTTGGCAACCTTTTTTACATGAAATGTTTTTGGTGGGATTTCATTTATTTTTGTAAGATGCTCCAGGTTTTTTTTTTATTTTGTCTGGCTGTATTTCTTGTTCGTCAGTTATTCTTTTTTTCATAGCACACTCTCTATCTTTTCCTTGTTGGCTTATTATTTGCAATAAGCAATAAATCAAGGTGGTACATAGCTATTAACCGATTATATTCAACTATAGCTGAATGTTGTGCTTTTTTATATTAACTTAAAGCAGACTAAATTGTCTCTCCAAAAAAGTACACGCAGGTACACTTTATTAACCGAAATAACAAGAAATCTCTGATTAAACCTGAAATTTTAGTGGCAAACCAAATTTTCATCCAAAACGTAAGCAGTAAATGATGATCTGGTGCTTGTATTTTTTTTTAAATTCCTTCTTCCGTACAATTCCGTACTTTTAAGCTTAAAAATGCTTGTTAGTTTCTTAAACACTGTATGACTATTTTTACTTCATTCGAAAAATTGTTTTCTTAACTTCAAGTAGAAAAAACAATCTTTTCATAGAAGCAATAGGTTAGGCAGTAGGACGAGTTTATAGATAGAAAAATCACCCCCGGCTGCCCTTCGTCCCGGCGTAGTCGAGAGAAGAAGGTATTTCTGGCACTCCAGCAGTTCCTTTCTTCATAGCATACTCACTTTTTAGTTGTTTATGTATGTACTAATAACACCTACCTTTGATATCAAATTTCAGTCTTCTAGAACTTTTGGAAGTACCTCCCCAGAAGAAATTTTATATACAGACCTGCACCCCCTTTATGGGGGGTTGGAGGGTAAAAGTTATACATTTTTTAATATTTTCGTTGTTTGTGTGGAGATCCTAGTGTGCATACCAAATTTCAGCTTTCTAGGGCTTTTGGAAGTTTGGAAATGAACTTATGAGAAATTGTTATATATGTTAATACAGAAACAGACCCCCTTTTCGAGGGGTTGAAGGATAAAAGTTACAGATTTCTTAATATTTTCGTTGTTCGTGTGCTAATCCTAGCCTGCATATCAAATTTCAGTTTTTTAGAACTTTCGTAAGTACCAATAAGAAATTGTATATACTTTGTAGAATTAACCCTTCTGACACAGAAGGCACACTTCTTTGGCAAGGAGCCAAGAATCACTTCAACTATTCCATCAAAATGATCAAATGAGGCTCCCACACCAGCATGCAGAAGAAAAAAGTAACAAAAAAGAAAGTAACAGGAAGAAAACAAGTAAGGAAAACAAGACACACACCGTGCAAACAGAGAGTCACGGGAGCACAGGAAATAGATAGTTCTTAAACAACACCTTACTAAGAGTTAAATCAAAATTAGGACATGCATTAACAGCCCTAAATAAACGATTAATTGGTTCATGCATGCCATAATTTGATCTGGACGGTTCAACATGCAATAAAGGCAGTCTTCGAAGGTTATGTTGGGACTGTCTGAAAGAAACCTTGCTAACAACCGAACCTGAATTTACATTACAGTTCAAGAGCTGGTGAATAAAGACCAAGTTAGCGACTTTGCGCCTCTGCTCAAGCGAGGGCAAACCGAGCAACCGGAGGCGGTCAGTATATTGCGGGAGTCTAAGTGGATCGTCCCATGGGAGCCTTCTAAACGCAAATCTAAGAAAATTACACTGCACCGATTAGATACGCTTGGACTGAACAGCGCAGTAGGGCGACCAGACCTGAGATGCATACTCTAGAATAGGTCTAACTAAGGAGCAGTACAAATGAACCAATATTGGTATATCCGAGAACTCTCTAGACCAACGCTTAACAAAGTCCACGATTAAACTGCCTCTAGACACGATATAGTTAATATGCAGAGTTAAGTCAAGTTTTCTATCAAGTTTTACCCCAAGGTCAGTTACGGACAGCACGCGATGGAGACCTTTCCTCGCAAAGTTGTAATCAGAAACTTGTGGATAAGGGCTCCTCCTAGGTGTAAGCCACTATGCTCACACCACTCGAAAACCATATCTAAGTCCTTTTGAATAAGGGCGGCGTCATCACCATCCTTAACATAAAAGTAGATCTTCATGTCATCAGCGTAGATTAGAACATGAGAGTACGAGATCAGACGGACAATGTCGTCAATGGCAAGAATGAATAGTAGAGGGCCGAGATGACTGCCTTGTGGTACACCAGATGAATCCTTGAAGATTCTAGAGGTAGAGCCATGGAGCGATACACGATAAGACCTGTTAGTGGAGCGCCCGGAGGTTTTGACCTCGGATCGCTCGGGGCATAATATTTTGTTTGAAATAAAATATTTTTTTTAGTTATACGTTAAATTTTACTTAAATAGATAAAGACGAACATCTTTCCAACATTCCAGTTTATTTGAAGGGTCCTAGGGAACTTGAGCAGGTAGTCAAACGTGGCGGGGAGTACGGCAGCTGCAGCGTACTACGAATTTTTTCTGGCTAGTTCAGTTATAAGTGACACGTGTCTAGTGCATGTTGTGTATTCGTGATAGTGAAAATTCTGTGACTTAATTTAATACTTCCAAAATTTCGCAAAGCTATTCATTAATCGGAGCGATGACGTCCGAAAATTTATCCCCGTACAGAAAGATGATTATTATAGAGAAATGCATAAAAGAATTTCTGATGTATTAGATTTACAAACACTTGAAGGAAAATATCATAAAGATTGTTTAAAATCGCTTCTTAAATCCGTGGAGCAGATAGCTGTTGAGAAGAAAATTAGCCCATTAATTTTGAAAATAGACGCAGCAATGGAAGAAATATATAAATACATCGAAGAAAATGAAGACTGCCAATTTACGATGCAACAGCTCAAAAATATAATAACAAATGACCAATTGCACTAACCTCGATCATATCTAAAGTTTTTGAATCTCTCATCAACTCTCATTTGTTGAAATATCTAGAAAACAACCATCTTATCAACGATTGCCGGTACGGTTTCCGCACTGGCCGCTCAACCGGTGACCTACTAACGGCTCTAACGGAACGTTGGAATCATTGTCTTCATAATTTTGGTGAGTCTGAAATCGTCGCTCTTGATATTTCAAAGGCTTTTGATAGAGTCTGGCATGCTGCCCTTTTAGCCAAACTTCAAACATTTGGTCTGCACCCTACCCTCGTTAAATGGATAGAGAGTTTTTTGTCAGGCCGTTCAATTCGTGTAGTAATTGACGGAGTTACTTCTGATTCCTACGAAATAAATGCCGGTGTACCTCAGGGTTCAGTTCTTTCACCAACCTTATTTCTTCTTTTTATTAATGATCTCTTATCCCTTACTCTCAATCCTATTCATAGTTTCGCCGACGACAGCACCCTTGATTTCGCGTACTCATTTGATTCTGTAATTTGTGTAATGAATTCACGTGGAAATGCTACAGAAGTCAATCGTGAATGTTAAGATCATTAAGCAACGACATTTCTATGGTCCTCGCTTAGGGCAGAGCAAATCGTGTTACGTTTAATGCATCCAAAACTCAATGCTGTTTAATGTCCCTTAAAAAACGCCCGGTTCACCCCCAACCCATTTCAGTCGACGGAGTGAATATACCCAATTCACCCTCCCTAAACATCTTGGGTATCGAGATATCCAGCAATCTTAGCTGGACTGATCATATATTTGCAATCGCTAAAAATGCGATGAAATGTTTGGGTTTTCTACAGAGATGTAAGAAATATTTCACCCCACCTGACTTAGCGCTGATCTACAAGTCCCACATTAGGCCTAGACTTGAATATAATTCCCATATTTGGGCAGGGGCCGGACACACCGCACTGTCCGCGTTAGACAAAGTCCAGCGTAAAGCTGTTAAGCTTATTGGCGATCCCTCAATTTCTGAGGGTCTTGACTCTCTGGAGCATCGACGGAATGTCGGTTGTCTCTCACTCTTCTATCGTTATTTCCATGGCCGTTGTTCTAACGAAATTGCTAGCCTGATTCCTTGTAGACTCATGACAACGCGCGATACAAGATCAACAAGCCGCTCCCACCCCTATACTCTCCAGGTCAAATTTGGACGTACCGTCAAATTTCGGGAATCTTTTCTAAGCAGAACAACACGAATGTGGAACAGTCTACCATCTTCTGTTTTTCCCTCGTCTTATCAGCCTGAAACTTTCAAACGGGGCGTACATCGACACCTCCTTCACCCAAACTCCTAACCCATTTCCCTCATCCTTAATTCCTTTCCTGCCAAGGCTGTGCTTAAGCATCATAGGGCATCCCCTGAGCTTTGGCATCATCATATATATAAAAAAAAAATATCCCGGATGAAAAAACTATTCGATAACGATTAATAGATCGCTATCATGATGATATCATTATATCATGTAAATTTGGATCTAACACTATTATTTGTTTTAAAAAAATTAACCATGATATATTGACAGCAAATTGGTACAGTCAAAAAAGTGACAATAAAAAATAAGAGGAATTTCGAACATTAAAAGCGGCCAGCGAAATTATCAGAAGGGACATAAGGAGTCAAGTGTATGATAATGAAAATTATTTACCAAGTGACAAAATGCTTCCGACAGATTGATGAGTCAATACCTGAATCGTTAAATTTTTTATTATCAGATGAACATCTGATGCAGCATTTGAACACTTAAAACGGGTTTAACTGCAAATCCAGATATGGCTAGGGAATGATTTAATCATCGACAATTGGGGATGGAACTATTCCAATAATATCTATCATCCAATAACTATGAATCAATTACCTGCTCCGGAAAATTTATTAAAAACGACGACAGCTGTTTAAATACAGCGCCTATGATTCAAATAAATGAAATAGAAGATGATATTTGAAAAATTTTAAATATTTAAATAAACAGATATTTTCTAAATAATTTTTTTCTTCTTTAAATATTCATAATTTGCTTATTTTTCATAATTACTTATATTTTATAGTAATAGAAGACAATTGTTTATTTTTTTTAATGCAAACGATTTAAATAAACAAATATTTTATATATTATTAAATTTTTTTATTTAAATATTCATAATTTACTTATTTTTTGCAATAGCTTTCACTTCTTTCACAAAGGAAAAATTCTACAGCGTAATCTGTAGCACATAAGTTATTGCAATCATCAATTTTTACTATTTTAAAATCAAATGCACAACTTCTAAATAGGTAGAGATTTTTATTTATGTTATTCACAACACATTCCCGCAAAAATCATTTAATTTCATCCGGTCCCTGAGAGATCCGATGTTTTAACGTTTTTAACGCTCCAGGCGCTCCACTATGTATCTTAGGTAGGACCTGCATCCCCCATTGTTTGTGTGCTAATCCTAGCCGGCATACCAAATTTCAGCTTTCTAAGAGTTCAGGAAGTACCCTAGAGGTTTTGATGACGGACGATTTGATGATCATGAGTATCGAAATCGACGAATTTCAGGTATTAATAAAAAGTATAAAAGGTGGACAAATTAAACTTAGTGTATGTCATTAGTCTGGTAACTACATATTATTCTAAGAATTTGAATTCGGTCTTATTCAGACCGAAGCTATGAGGGTTCGAAAATACGACGAACCGCTTCGAGAAAAGAAAGGTAGTGCCCAGTCTACCAGATGCTGCTGAAGGCAAAAAATTAAGCTCGCTTAATATTTACTTGAAAATAATACAAAAAGTAGAAACATTACAGATTTTCAATGCTTACCAAAGTCTTTTATATAATAATTTTTTATATACTTAATATTGATTAATAAATTGTTTGTAAATTTTATAAAGTCACACTGAACACTTGAAATGCACCACAATACTATCATCCTCGACTGGTAAAAATATTTGTATGGAATACTAATCTTTCACTAGTAAATGTAGTTTTATGAAACAAAAGGCTTGTACAGTAGTAAAATTGACTGGTAACACGTAAATATGGTCTGGTACTTTACCAGTGTACAGAAAAGTTTTATGAAATCCAATACTCCAAATTTTACATATTACCAGTCCATACTTTTAGGAAATAGGCCCTAGGTGGCTAAAACTGATCTAGTGGCTTTTGAAAATGACTGAACCAATTAAATCAAAAACATAGTGTTAGGATACTCTCACACCTGTTAATTGAAGTCAATTAACTTTTGAGTGATGTGAAACTATTTGATATGCACAACTATTTTCACCTCAACATTATGGTTAGATAGCATTTCATTTAATTGCAAATAATTACAACATCATGGAAATTTCTCCATCAGCGGTTATCCAACGTGATATTAAATTCGCATCGTTTCATGTAAAAACGAGTAGGAATGATGCTGGCCATATGCATGCAATTATGTCAATTTTATCAATTACCAACGAGTGAGCTTTTTTTACATAACTCGCTTGATTAACGTTCGAAAAAATTCCGACGTCGCTTTATATATCAGTTTAGAATTTAAGAACAAATTTTCCACATAAACACGCAAGGCACAATGCATTTCCGGCTAATAACATTTTCTTACATGCTTATTTTTTTACACCTGTAGAAAACAGTTTCGATGTTTTAGAAAACAGCCAGTCATTGTTGTGAATGTAAAGAATTTACAAACGTTTTGATGCTAATTCAATTGTAAGGAACCACACGCATTTTTGCGCCAACCTCTTGACACCTAAAGTAATTGTCGTCGGCTTCACTTAGCAATTTGCTAAATAGCAGAGATAAATACTTTAGCTTGATACCCGTGTGTGTCTGGGCTCGTAATTAGACGTTCGATGGAAATTTCCCTGCGGTGGGTGGCTTGCGATATCTTTCTTAATCACTGGTTATTATCAGATTAGTATCAGCATGATGATTGAATACCAGTGAAAAATATGTTTACAAAGAAATTATAAATTAACAGGAGGTTGTAAAAATAATTGCAGCTCAAACATTTGTACAAATATTATTTTTTCAGAAAAATTATGAATGTTTTGACAAGTGGTGATAAAGGAATGCAAATATGCTTTTCACCTGCATAATATACTTTTGTTTTTAATTTTTGTTTTGATTTACAAGAACCCTGAATGTTTCCTACTTTGAATGAGGCGATAGGTGCTCAGGAGAAATGTATAATAATATTGACGCTTTAAATGTAAATTATAAAGGAACTATGTCGGAGCCCTTCCAAGTGCTGAATGGAGTGAGACAAGGATGAACAAACACAACACGAGAGATTAGATGAAAACTCTTCAACCTCCTTACGCATCTGGACCATGCCGACGATGTAAGTCTCCTATCCAACAAACAAAGTGATGTAGCCCAAATGTCCGAAGCTCTGAGCAGAGCAGGGCTTAACATCAATTCTGCTGAAGCCAAACTTATGAGCTTGGACTCCAGCACACAACAGGAAATTTATTTGGAAAAGCAGCAAGTAAAGTAAGTGGATAAATTTTCCTATGTCGAAGCGTAGTTACAGAAGACAGCGGAGCTGAAGCTGATGTACAGGCTTGCATCAATAAGTCTCGAGTTGCATTTAATTGTCTTGCTGAGATCTGGCGCAACATTTGCAGATGTATAATCTGTTCTGTATATATGGAAAGTAACTTGTAAATAACATCTAAGCTACAAGCCTTTGTCAACCGGTGTCTTCGGCGCATCCTTAACATCTATTGGCCATTACCGATGAAGACCTCCACAGACTTACAGGCCAATACGGGATATTCACCAGTATTCGCAGGAGAAAGTGGCAATGGATATGCCACACACTAAGAAAAGAGCCACACAACATCGCACAGCACGCTCTAGATTGGAATCCCCACGGAATCCAAGGAAGACGCCAAATTGGACGACCGCGCAACACATGGAGAAGATCTGTCGAGAGGAAAGGTACCTAGATCAACAAATCGTGGCCATAGTTGAAGGCCTTGGCGCAGAATAAAACCAGGTGGAGAGTTAGTGTAAGACGCCCTTTACTCCACAAGAGGTTAAAGGAACCAGAGAGAAAACTTTAGTTAAGTTTAGTAGATTTATAAAAATATAAAATTAAATGGTGGGTATTGTAAGAGTCGCGAATTTCACCAGGGGCCACTGTGTTACTTGTTACTTGTTACAAATGATTAGAAGAAAGGCCCATTTGAGGTTGGAAATTCTTTCAAACTTAGCCAGACCAGGGTAGGAATTCTCACGAAATTTGTTGTTTCAGACAACCTGAAACGGTTAGGCAACCAAATTATCTGAGAATCGCTACCCAGATATAGAAAAACCGGCAAATACTGAAACATAATAGAAAGGTGCACAATATCTCTATACCACGAAAATATGACAAACAAAACCTACTTAACTGGCTCATGCGTCCGTCTACCGGTCTTCAATAAGGCTTTAACCTTTAAAGAGAAGTTAAAATTTGGCACAATAATAGAATGTGATGCTTTCGAAGTCTTTTATAAATTAGTTAATAATTCCACTGCGGGTCGAGATAACAATGAAAAAAGGATTTATTTTTGATGGGAAGTATTTGTTGAAAAGTAATGGAAATTTGTTCCAATTTTTAACTTCGCAGTATATAGGGAAGCTATTGTAATGGGTCCGCAAATCGAAATCGAAATATTCAACCTATTTTTAACCGACTTCCCAAAAACAAAGAGGTTCTAAGATCGACGCGTATTTTATTTTATTTTTTTTTTATGTCTGACCGGGCATAACTTCGTAACGCGTCGACCTATTTTGATGATTTTTTTTTTGGGTAGAGTACGTTCACCGATTGGTACCATGTCAAAAAAATGTTTGGTAGGGTGGGGGTGGGGGGTGGGGGTGAAACCTAACTTTTTAACGCGTGGTCCGATTTGGATTGTTCTTTTTTTGTTGTACAGAGTATGATCCCCATTGCTAATAGGAGAATAATTTGGTCCTATGGTGAAAGGTGTGGGTGGGGGGAGGGGTCGTCTAACTTCGTAACGCGTGGACCGATTTGGATAATTCTTTTTCTATTGGGTAGAATATGAACCGTGGTTGATACTTCGAGAAAACAAATGTTGGTGGGGGGGGGGCTGGGGAGGGTGCAACCTAACTTTGTAACACGTTGTCCAATTTGGATGGTTCTTTTGCTGTTGTACAGAGAGTGATCACCCATTGCTAATAGAAGAATAATTTGGCCCATAGTGGGGGGTTGGGTGGGGGAGGAGTAGTCTAACTTCGTATCGCGTGGACCGATTTGGATAATTCTTTTTCAAAATTCCGAATTTCTTACCGAAATTCCAAAAACGAAGCCTAGGGTGGTGTATTGGAGCCTAACTTTGGAAAACGTAGATCGATTGTTGGATTTTTTCTTTTGTTGTACTCCATATGATTCCATAGTGCTATTGTGGGGAAGTTGGATAGGTAGAGCCTAACTTCGTAACGAACATTAATCTTCTGTTGTCAGATAAAGTACATCCCCATTTTTACTAAGGTGATGGTGGGGAGGAGTTTTTTTGACTTGGTTAATTCTTTCTTGCTGTAGAGTAGTATCTAGGATGCGGCTATGGAAAGATGCGGCAAATAAGTGTGTTTTCGGATTTGGATGATTCTGTTTCCTTTGTATAGAATACAACACGTTTGTGCAGATAAGAGCAGCATTTTTCGTCTTAAAAAGTTAAACCGTTATAACCTATACCAACCGTAAACCTAATAGAATTTTCTATCTTACTTCATTAACAAATAAATAAAACATAATTAACGTAACGATACCAGCACACAATATGCTTCAACAGATCATATATATTCAACGAATATCACAAGTAGCCCTTTTGCGCATGTATTTTTTTATTAGAGGGGATTCTAGTATCTCGGCGGATGAAAAAAGTCAATAATGCTAATTAAACAGGATTAATTCAGTACATTGGTTTTCACAGCGAAAATTATTGAGTTGGTATAGTCACGCCCAAAGCAAGCACAAACGTTAATATTTTTAAAAGTATATACGCACCCCTTGATAGTATGCATAGCGAATAAATGCGCCCGGTAGGATTATGCACCATTTACAAAAACGCTACAGGCACAAAAATCTTAAAATGCGCCCGCCATAAATGCACGCTTCTGTTACTGCGTTCTGGCTTTAACACAGTCGAGACTGGTAACTCACCGCGTGGGTTATGTAAAATTTCACAGGTATAGACGCATGTTCACCGTGTGGGACATCGGCCACCTAATATTAAAATTGTTCCCAATAACCGATTACTCACAAGATGAGTCATAACAATAATATTGATAACAATTACCTGAAATATATATATATATATATATATATATATATATATATATATATATATATATATATATATATATATATATATATATATATTTATTCTTATATATTTTCCAGTTTCAGTTATAATCTTTATTAAGCCGAGAAAAATACTACCCAACTGCACAAACGTTGCCGGCTACTGCAGAGATAGTTTTGTTATTTCGGAGGTCGGTCTCGAATGAGTTAATTTACGAAAATAATTTTATTGTTTTTTTTTATTGAGCGTACCGTGCTGGGTTTGGACTATTTCTTGCGTCTTTTATTGATACGTGCCTACAGCGGGCTGGCATTTCGAAAAGTAGAATTTTTACTCAGGCGTACCGTGCTTCATTTGAGTGCTATTCAGGCATTTTAACGCTGTGCGTACCTGTTTCAGGCTTCGAATGGGCGAGTCTTATTTTTACTCGGGTTCGGACATTTTACATAACTTTATTCAATGCCTAAACTAACTTAATGGATTCATTAAAAAAATTCACATTTTATTTATAGTACTTTTAAATGTAAACTGCTTCTATGTTCACCTCAAACATCGGACAGGTTTTAAAGTTAAAAAATTTATTGGGGAAAAATGTTCAACGCTTTTTTTAACTTTCAAATAGGAGCAGTTTTATAAATGTTTTATGTTTCATTTGTTAGCAATTTATTCATATTCAATAATTTTTTTTAGTTCACTAACAGCGTTTGTCTTCAAAGAATCCAATACAATTATCTATATTTGATAATCTTATTAGTTTTTTTCAATATATTTCCCACAGTTTTGAAAAAGTAGGCTTTCGGAATAATGCGTTTTTAAAAATTAAAAATTAGCATGGTATTCAATTCAATTCAATTTATTCAAGAGAAATTGTACAAAAAAAATATATCTTCTTTATAATATGTACATAGTAATCTAATTTAAGATAATTCAAAGTTAATAATAATTTTAACAAAACAAATATTTCTGGGAGAAATTAAAGGAGAAAGTATGAAAGAAGGGAAAAGAGGAATGAAAAGATAAGACCATGTCGAACCGCCACAACTCATATATTAAAGCCTTCTAACCGTTTAAATTAAAGAAGTTTGCAACATCATCTCCGAATCTGCCAACCGAGACAGTACGCTTAGTCACTACCGGGAGTTGATTCCAAAGTCTGATGGCCTGGATGAAGAATGACCTTTCTGACTGTTTGCAGGAGTACCTAGGAATTAGCAAGTTATTTGTCCTGGAGGAAGGTAAAAATTGTAATTTGGAGTAGAGATACATTGGATTGCCAGAGTATATCAGTCTATGAAGAAAGACACACAATCTTACTTTGAGGTAGACCTCAAGAGTACAGCCGAGAATAGCTGTAGAGTGCTCAGATACATGATCATAACGGCGTAGTCCGTATACATATCTTACTGCGGAGTTAAAGGCTACTTTCAGTTTACGTTCAGATTGTGAGTCCAATTTACTAAAGATTAGGTCAGCATACGTCAATATAGGTACTATTAAAGCTTTTACAAGAGCGATTCGCGTTGATGTAGGTGTTAAATAGGCTGAGGCACGGAGTCTTCGCAACACACCGAATACCTTGCCTACCGTAGCATTAATGTGGTCGGTCCATGTCAGTGTTCGATTTACGATGACTCCCAGATCTCTCACACTGTCAAAGAAAGGGACAATTGAACCATTCACCAGAACAGGAGGAAAATCAGATGTATCGATGGAATTTTTATACATATATCACAATATTTTGGGTTTTATGCGCGTTCAACTGGAGGCCATTAGACATGGCCCATGCAGAAATAGCTTCGATATCCTCATTTAAGCGACAAATGCAATCCTCTTTAGACCCATCGGTCTAGAGATATAAAGTTGAATATCATCAGCAAACACATGAAAGTTAGATGAGTTAATTACTCTTCCAATGTCATTTATGTATATTGCGAATAGTAAAGGAGCAAGCACAGATGCCTGTGGAACTCCCCGAGATAAAGGGCGCAGTTCAGATACACACTGTCCCACAACAACTCTTTGATGACGACAACCCAGAAAGTTTGTGATTAAATTTGCAGCTCTTTCACTTAAGTAAAAAAGTTTAATGAGTTTTTCCCGAAGAATTGAATGGTTAACGGAATCAAAAGCCTTTGAGAAGTCCAAGAGAGTCAGAATTGAGAATTGGCCACTATTGATAGATTCCCTGATATCATCAGTAATTTTTAATAATGCTGTAATACAACTACGTTTAGGTCTAAAGCCCGACCTGCCATGGAATGAACAGACTAAGGCTTTCAATATGTTTCAGCATTTGGTCGCTCATAATCTTCTCCAAACCCTTAGAAAGACAAGGCAGTACACTGATTGGACGGTAGTCATCAACACTAGCAGCTTTATGTGATTTAGGTATAGGAATGACATTAGCTACCTTCCACAAGGAAGGAAAATAAGGAGACATGAGGCAAGAGTTGTAAATATTTGTAATCAAGGGAAGAATAATCGGGCGATAATATTAATAAATTTTAAAGAGAGTCCATCTACGCCGATCGCACTGGATCTGATAGATTTAAGCGATAGATAAACTTCATATTCACTAACGCACTGAAAATCGAATAACTTGTTTTCACTGTCAGTTGAAGACGAGCAAATGTTATGTGATTGAGTAGAGAAGTTGCTAGGGGCAGAGTGAGCCATAAAAAAATTATTGAATTGATCAGGGCTGAAATTAGAGTTAGTTATATTATTACATAAGCCTCTGGTGCTTCGATAAAGGCCTAGAAAGACTTGGAATTTCGCCAGAAAATTGTGTGTGTAAATTTTTGAATAGTTTTTCTATCGATTTCTAAAAAGAAGAAAAAATCGATTTTTTTAAGTAAACGTCTATCAAGTTTTTAAGCTGTATTAATTTACTCTTATAAATATCCTTCAAATGAGATATTTTTTAATTTCTGTTCTGGGATGGGCGAAAACAAATTACAATCATCGAATGAAATTAATTAGGTATTACGCGGAAGCTCTAAATGTTTTACTTTGTCTGTGAGTTCCACCGAATTTTTAACTGAACACTTTAAGTTCAAATTTAATAAATTAGAGAAATGACAATACATTGGATGATTATTTTTGTGTTATTTTACTAAGCCATACAAAATCAGAATAGAAGGATTACTAATTGCAGATTAAAATTTATCTTTTACTTTAAGAACTTAATCTGCCTATTGACCTTATTCGGATATTTTAAAGTGGGATCATTATCAAGTTCGACTATTGCTGGATTGTTAATTGACAAAAATGGATAGATAAGCACAATTCAAGGTCTTGTATGTAATTTTTTTAACATATCCCTTTATAGGGAAGTTATTGTGAAAAAAGCTTTTGCTTAAACATCTATTGTGAAGCATCTATTTATATTTATTACATTTTACAGACAATAGATACTTCAAGGTTAAGCCCATACTTATCCTAAATTTAGCTCGATTGAAAGAAAACAAAATTCTTCGACCAATCATAAACATGGAAGATAATGATGTTCGCTTGAGAGGACTCTATATTTTAAGACTTTAGAAAGTAGCTTTTGAACCTTTAGTTACACGCATTTTATGAGCAGTTTATTATAATTCAATTTTTTCTTCTAGACAGGGTTTTTCCACCTACTATGGAATTGTAACTTGTATGTCAAGATGGTTCGAGAAAATCAAAAAGTATTCCCAAAGGTAGGTCTTTACTTATTTCTTTTTTTAAGGTACAACTAAAGGTAAACAGGTAAGAAATATTTTCAATTTCTTAAAAGCACAAATGTTTTGCTTATTTTTACTTCACTTGTTGGAATAAAACACTAATAATCTTTAAATGACGTAAAATAAATGACAAAAATCAAATTTGAAGTCATGGAGTTCCCTTTAAGAGGACTTCTCTGGCACCCTAAACTAATGAGAAATTTTATAATATTTTCTTCTATTTCTCAAATATTCGTAACACCTTGTGGGGTGGGTGAGGAACCTAGTTCAATCCGAGATGATTGCAAGTGGTCCTATAACTTAAGGTGAATTCCGAACCACGGTGATTACTCTGCAACCTCCAATGACCTTTTAACGTAATTTGTTGACAACACGCTGCCGGTGGGGCGCGAACCTTGTGTTGTGCTATCCATGCCTCAGGTGGATAGATAGCTCAGAAGATTACGTGTGGGTAATACGGAATTATAAGGTGAACAAATCGGCGCCATTTGGTCTTTCGCGAACACAGGTTAGACCACGAAACCAATTTATTACACAAAATATTATATAAATTAATCATCATTTCACTATTAAAAATAAACCTAAAAACAACTTTCACTTTTTTTTGGGAAGGGAGGTGGAATGCGTTTACGCATGCACGGCAGTGCAGTGTCCGACTCTCGGACGGATTTCCGGACTACGGACTAAAACATCCCCCCCCCTCTCCTCCTTCTTTCTTCTCCTAGAGCCTAGCCTGGCACCGTTTATCATATTACTTCAGGCTAGGACCACTTTTACTACGCTTTCTGCTATGGAGGCCTCCTACCCTTCGGCTTACTTCTTCCAAATATTTAAAATAAACCCCGAAGCAACTCTCAAACTTCCAGTCTCGTAGTAAAACAATTTATACCAACGAAATAAAGGTAATTATATTTCCTTTGCTTTTTTTTAATTATATGTACTTGTACTTTAGATTGCTGAACAATTAATTGATATTGGACAAGAAGAGACAGAGATTGCCCATCCATTATGGGTTTTTTTATAATTGTCGCCATTTTCGGTTATTGTCACTTCCGCCTTCGCTTGGCTACGTTAATTAATCTCGAAAATTCGCCTTACAAATGTTTTTCTTTTTAAACTGTTTATTTTATCTTCACTGTATTTATTTAACTTTAATTTATTATATTTCAATAACCTGAAGCACTCGTTTATAAGTAATTCATTCTATTATAACTTATCATTCGTACATTAATTTAATGTCAATTGATCGTTTTAGGGTATAATTATTTTTTTATAATTTATAACGTCTCTCATTTATTATTTTTTAGCAATATAATTTATTTTAGCTTGTATTTATATTTTGCTATATTTTTCGGAAGCCTGGATTTTCTCTTGTTTTTTTTTCAAGAAATTTCGACTCGAAACCTCACGTGTGGAAAAAGGAACTTAAAGAGCATTCGTAAATGTATGTACCAATTTTAGCAAAATGTGGCTTGTTTTTTTTTCCTAAAATACATTTCAAGACCCTTATTTCTAAATCAATGATATAGAAAATTTTAAACCCATTCAAAATATGCTGCACAAAAAAACAATATAGTTCAATCGTGCAATCGATCTCGCAATAAAATCCAAATACTTATAGTTGCTTAACAACTTTCGACTTAGAAAAGAAAGTGAGTAGGTACTAATTTTGAATATAATCTTATGTAATTGTAATTAATAAAACGCTACTAATTAACGAATATAAACGCTCTGCAAGAATAAGAATAATTCACACGAAGAAAAAACTACAACTTAGAGCCTAAATACGCGTCCTCCGATCGTCTTCTCCAGGATGTTATAACTTAAGTCGTTTTTTTCGAGTCTAATTACTGCATTTGCCGAGAAGGATCCCGTCTTGATACGTCCTTTCAAAGAGTTCCACCCAGTAAACGAAAATGTATCGTGATGAGTTTAAAATTTCCCAATGTCCCATTAGAATATGGAAGATACACCCATAGTATCTTAACACGGTTTCAGTACAGTGCGGAAGCATCACAATTAATTCCAAACCTATTCGTATGGCGTTCACATTTCTCACGGAGTAAATATTTTAGGGTACCTGGAAGAGACCAAAATCTGCAGAATCTCTAGTTCCTAAAGTGACAAACACATGGACAAAAATCATCACCACAGGATTTTGAGAACATAACACTTGAACCTCGGGGACGCATCACGGCTATCACTTACTCCATCGATTACTTACTAACACACTTCCTGCTTCCTTTTTTTTATACGATGTGGCCAAAGCCTAGGGGATAACCCTTTGATGCGTTAGCATGGTTTTGGCCGGGACGAAATTAGGGTAATAAAAGCTCACGGGAAGACCTGGGACCTATGGGATGGTGGTCATGCCGCTCAACGAATTGATCCAACTCCATATCTTCTATACTATAATATTATTTACAATTTTTTTCAGCCCGAAATAAGTCGTTTTTTTCATGTAATTTCGGAATTCTTTCTTTGAGAGACTATCATTTTGTTAAAAATTAGTTTTTTTTAAATTGGCTACGGCTAACAGAAGCTAATTTAATATAAATTACAAAAATAATCATGTTCGGCGTGCAGCAGTTTACAGCGACCTCTACGGCTCACTGATAAATCATGGTAATATAGCTAGGTTGTAAAATACATATTTTTACCTACATTTCGGAAATTTTTTTATTGAAAAATAATAGTTCAAATTTTTTTATTGAAAAATAATAGTTCATTATTTTTCAATAAAAAAATTTCCGAAATGTAGGTAAAAATATGTATTTTACAACCTAGCTATATTACCATGATTTATCAGTGAGCCGAAAGAAATTCCCAAAGAACACCTTTGTTTTTCAGGCTTCAAATTGTATCAAAAATTGGAAGATCTATTTAAAGAATTTACCTTCGCGATGTGTAGAATTTTTATCACAAACAAATCGAAATTCCCTTACACTATTTTAGTGAAAACTGCGGAGATTGTAGAACTTCAGTCACGAAAACTAAAATCGATTTAATTGAACTAATTTTCTTCGCTTTAACAATGCTCCTTTCTGAAGGCCCATCTGGTGTTCTTATATTAAATCATAAATCCTGTTCCGTAACGTCTCTAAATACCTCATGCCTTATACTCTATTTTCCTTAAATTTCCGGCATAAATGTGTTCCTTCACTTTATTCAATAAATTCTTTCTATGACTTTCATTGAGCCATTTGTACTGTTGATTTGAAAATTTTAGTGTTTCACTCGGAAACATTTAGTAAGAAACGAAGAAAAATCTGTTTTACAGACGAATCCAATATATCAGCCCTTGTTGGTCCTAGTGTCCCTTTTCTAATAGACAATAATTTATATATAATTTAAAATAGGTTTTTTAATACTGAAGGAGGTGATAGTACTCATTGAGATGAGGCAGAGACAGAGCAACTTTAACGGTGTAGGAGTTATAGAGTGATTATTTAATATCTTTCCCAGACGAGAATTTCGCTTTGCTCAACTGTCGTTTAAAAAAAAATATCTTTACACAAATAAGTTTGCGCAAAAACGTAGTCGAAACGTTTGAAGCAGTTTCTTTCTGATTTATATTTTATTGTAGATATGTACTCAGTTTTGTTATTCAACTTTTGTCAAACTTTCCTAATTTCATCAAAATTAAACCGATGTTTCAACTTGACCGGAAAGGTTTTCTGGTCACCCTCTCTAACCTTATGTAGACATGGGAAGAAGAAACTTCACACAATTCCAATTCAAATATTGCCCTAACTCTTAGCGCTATTAAATACTAATTAACTTAATGATCATTAAATACTTATTAATAATAACATAGCTAGTGATCCAAAGCCACATTTGTAGGGATTACAATTGCCTGTGATTTTGTTAAGCTGACTTTGATAAAAGAATTAAATAGATCCAACCCGGACGTTATAAATGTGTCCAAAAATTGGAAATGCGACAAATTTTTTTTTTAAATGCTTTGATTTATTCTGTTGCTCCCTTTTTGACCAATTCTTCCTTTTTTTATTGCTTTCAGTTCTCATCGTAATATTTATTATATGGGGCATTTCACGCGAAGCGGACAGCGAAAAAAATGTCAGGTTCTGGATTTTGTTCATATTTGGTTTAATTGTACTTCTATATGTCCTGAATGAATGTGCATTTTTATTTTTTTTCTATGAAGCCTAGTTGCCCTTTTCTAAGCCTTTAAAGAATTGACAAAATTTGAGGAGCGGATTTTTTGAAAAAAAAAATTTGCTATTATTCAAAGTGATAGAAAAAAAGTAAATAGTGTTATTTTAAAGACAAATAAATGTTTTTCTTGGCTGTTATTACAGATTTGAAAAAAAAAATATGGTTTCGTATATAAAACCGGAAGTAAACATATCAAATCGGATTTTACTTAACTTCGACATGTTTAAAAATTTTTATTTTTATCTCAAAATGTATCTTATAGTTCATAAATAATATGTGTAAAATTTTAGAACGTGAATTGCATTCGTATCGGAGATAGCGAATTTAAACTTAAATTTTTTCATGTTTCCATACAAAACTATCGCACTGGCCAAACGCCGACTACGCGCTGCACTGTGTTCGAATGCAGATCACATTATGAAACTGAACAGACATTTACTATATATTTTAAGTTATTTTTTGAGCTATTTAAAAAAAAAATTAAACATGTCGAAGTTTGTCAAAATTTAATTTTAAATATTAATTTTGGTTTTTTTACATGAAAAAAAATCCAATTTCGAATTCGATACCACGACTGTAAAGAGCATGCAATTTCCTATAAGAATCACTATTTTAATTATTTTTATATAAGTTTCTTAATATGATTAATTGCCTTTGAAACAGGTCATACATAACTTCTTCAAAATTGTTGGTTGTCCGCTTCGCGTGAAATGCCCCATATACTAGTTTTCTCTTTCTATATAAGCATATTTTTTTGCCGTATTTTAACTCAAATTTGCAATGAATCTTTTCAGAGCTGATAACTTTGCTAGTGTATAAATCAAAAACGCCTTAATAAGTAAATATGTAAATATTTGCAAAAAGGACTCTTTTAAAATATTGCGTAACAGTTTCATAATATACTTTAAAAAAATTTCGCTAAAAATATAAAGATTGCGTTCGATTTGTAGATAGGTAGCTCTGCAGTAACATCAAACCAAAACAATGGTAATATCTACAACAATTTCATATTTCTTTCTTTGTAAACGTTTTTCAAAATAGAACAAACTTAAATTTATATTTTTTATTTTTTATATTCTATTGAGTAATTTGTTTTTGGAGAAAAAAAACGAAAAACAATTAAGGTGAAATATGTCGGTGGAGTAAATGATAACGTGTCGACCTTCCATCACGGAGGTCCGAGGTTCGAACTAGGGATGGGCGATCTTCGATTCGATCTCGAGATATCGATCTTTAAGCCATAGATCTGCCGATTTTTGAATCGATTTTACGCGCGATCGATTCAGCTCGAATCGATTTATTTATTTCCGATTTCGATCAATTTAAGCCGTGCCAAAAATTAAACAAGTTCACTACTGAATTTTTTTTGCATTTTATCTTTAATTTGTGTAATAATCCGACAAATGTAAAAAAATGTTAAAAGAATCGTAAATGTTAGATGAATGCGTTTGTGTTCGCTATTATATTTTAGTGTTAACTATGTAGTTTAGTGACTACTGCATGATTTTGTCATCGGAGGCTTTTATGTTTTATTTCTGGTTTGGTGATTCCACAACGAGAAAGGATTAAGTTATTTATAGAAAAACCTAAAATAAGTGATACTCCAATGTGCGATTTTAAGTTTTTATACAAACTATTGTTTTTTGCTGCGAACTCAAGCCCAGTAAAACAAATCACGAGGAGTACACGATTCGACGTGGAATTATTGAATTTTGTATACATATCCTAGACGTTATGCTTAGCTTGTATTAAGTTTTTTTATAGCTTGTATTAAGCTTATATAAATAAATATTAGTCTACGCGGAATTGCCACATCAACTCCAAGTGGAATATAACTAGTGGAATAGACAAGTATATATGTCGCCACGTATAATCCTAGTCAGAGACTAATGCGGAATACACGTAGATTTAGATCTTAATCTCCTGAAAGAAGCATATATATTTTTTTAGTTCTGATATTCAGTTTTAATATCAAATTTGGCAGATTTTATACTTTTAAAATAATATGGATTTAGATATTTAAGCAATGGTGAGTGATGTAAGAAAACCTTCCTACAAAATAAATTAAAAAGATGAAGAATTTATTTTGAGTGCTTTAAAATCTTACATAGTCTTTTAATAATACAGTCTTATATGAAAAGTTTTAAAGTTTTTTCGATCACAATTACCACTTGAATAATAAACCAAAACTGCGTTCATTTGTTCTTAGGCGAGGTGAGGACAGGGAGGAAAATAAAGTTAAACTGTCAACTTTTGTTTGCGGTAATTTCCGCTTAAAACGAAAAAAATAAACATTCCCAGAATATTTTCAAAAAATGTCCCCAAGATGTACATTTTTAGGGTTGAGACCAGAAACCTTCACAGAAATTTTACGAGAATGTTCTTCGTACATACTCATATAATGCCCTGGGATCGCTTCTGAAATCAGACAGAAATGCCTTCTTAACGTTTTAAAAATATTCCTGGAATGTTTCTGGAACATGCTATGCTATTAGTAAAAAAAATTATTTTTGCCCTTACAAATACGTGACACAAAAGTTGTGCTTCTCTTTTACTTTTGGGATATATATTTTTAGTTGTGTCCGTTTAATGAGAACCAGTCAGTATTAGTACTTTCAAAAAAACTCTTCAATTATCGCACTTTTTTTCGATTAAATAAGCAAAATTTATTAAATAGCCATTGTTGCTTAATCAAGATTTTTAAGTTACAAAGGCTGTTTTCTATTATTTAATAAATTGGTTTACTAATGATCCTATATTTTTATATATAAAAACAGTTTTATTTGCGTGCAATTTCAAAATGCTGAAATAAATTGAAATGATAAACTGATTCGATCTATGGATATCGATCTTTTTAAGGCGATTAATCGATCTACAAAATCGGAAAAAAATTACAGATCGATCCGTACTGAATCGATTTTCTCAATTCGATCCCCCATCCCTAGTTCGAACCCCACAGGCGGCGACCAAAGATTACTTTCTGGGGGTCACAAAGAAATGTTGGTTTGGAATTCACATTAAATTGTGTGTGTGTTCTTCTCCCGTCCTATGTCCCACAAGGAGTTACAAGAACGAGAGAGATATTGTTTTCTATTTATTTCTCCTCTGCCTTAGTCGCTCTCAAGGCCGTTTGAGAAAGGCGGAAGGAAATCTACGCACCAGTCAAAACATCTCAGCTTAAAGGGATTTATTCGCTATAGAAAGGCGCTCTCGATGATACCCAGGACGCCTAAAAGAAAAGCCCTCCTTCTGAGATAGTATAGGTAGGCTTGTAACTCGTATACTTTATTGTAATACTTGCTTCTTCAATTGTAATTGATCGAATATTTTTGATCAACGAAACATTAATGTGGGAGTTTCTGCATTTTATGATAATATATATACTTGCAATGTGCTCACATCTCTAGAACAAGTAAATCTAGTCTACTCTGGCGTGTACTGTTCACTTTAACATATTAAAGAAAAAGCTTGGAAGATTACGAATCTACTTTCCGACGTTTTTATGACTTCTTTCATTGACAATAACTGAATCAAGAATCGTTGGAAGTGAAAAGTTACGACACAGTCGTGAAACACAGTAATAGTTATAGTTAGTATATAGTATAGGCTGATAGTTTCTCGTGTTCCTGCTTCCCTTCTTAAGAACTGTTTTTCTTCTGTGGTTCCTGTTCTTTGTTAATTATTTACTTTGTCAATTCCTTTTGATGTCCTTTCAAAATCATCAGCTTTATCAGAAGAAGTGCAACCACGATTGATCTTCTGGAACTCTCTAATTTCTGCTCACCTGAAATCAAAGTTGGCAAGCAAGTGGAATGTATCTTCACTGATTTTAGCAAACTATACGACAGAATTAATCGACCTCGGGTTTCCATCCTTATTAGTGTATTCTACTTGTTAGTCACAATAAAGATATTGTCTTTGTCATTAATTTCCACCATCCCTGTTTGTTGCCTGCATTTGTGTGCCTAAAGGAAGCCATCTTAGACCGATTTTACTTAATATTCTTAAGACATTATTAAATTATCTATTATGCTGACGTTGCCAAAATTTGTTGTATTGTCTCCTCTGTAAATAACTGCGATATTTTAAATTCTGATTTAGATGACTTCTTCATTTGGTAGCCTATTAATTATATTTCACTTAATATTAGTAAATGTTAGTACATTTACTACTACTTTTACTATGTCGTTATAATCGTTAAAAATACTTCAGTTACACAATGCGCGGTTGTTTTACTGTAAAAACCTAACAAGACTAAGTACTTGGGAGTCTGGCTCAACAGCCGTTTCACCTTCGACGACCAAATTCCTGCGATTTTTATTAAAGCTAATTCGAATTTAGATTTTATTGAAAAGGGATTCGAAGACCCTTAAATCATGCGGTACCTTTATTGCACCTTCGTTAGACCAATTGTGAAGTTTGGTCACCTTTTTATTTCAACCCCATTGACCGAGATGAGGCAGTTCAACGTCGCTTTGTTTCAGCTTTCGGTAAAGTACGGCATACAGTTCTTCTAGCTAAAGCTCAAGCAATTATTCTGCACTCTTACCTTATGAAAGTAATTCCACTGATCTTTACGAAATAAGTCCCGGTATACCTCAGGATTATGTCTATCTGTTATCGATGAAGTAAGTGATAACTTGTCCGCTTTCCAGCATTTCTACGGTCCTTGCAAGAGCAGAGAAAATTGTGCAGTATTTAACGAATCCCAAATGCAATGCTGTTTAATGAGCTCTAAAATCACCCAACCCACCTCTAACTTTAAATACACCCACTTATTAAATATTGAGCTTCCTAGCACTGGTCCTAGTATACATTTGCATTTACTTAATCTGCAATGTTTGGGTTTTTCCAAAAATGAGAAAAATATTTTACTTCAGTTGACCTGACACTGATCTTGAAGTATCCTATCAGGTGTGGACCCAAATGTAACTTATATTATAGCGAACGTATCGGATTGTCCGTGTTTGAAGAAGTTCAAACCAAAAACTATTAATCTAACTAGCGATTCCATAATCTTTGAATGCATCGATGCCGCAATGCATCGACGGAGTGTAAGTTGCTTATCATTCTTATATCACTGTTTCGGTAATCATTGTTCTAAAGAAATTGCTGCCCTGAATCCTTGTAGAGCTATCACTACGTGCAATACAAGAGCTTTAAATCGTTCTCTTCATAAAATGTGGCGCCTTGTGATCCAGGGAACCCATTGTATTTAAAAGAATATAAACAAAGAGAACTTCTAGGTAAGTTTACGATAAGTGTTGAATTTAAATTTATAATATGAGCGGTTTGCGGTTATAGAAGCCCCAACTTTTTCTTTTCAAGAGTTTCTTAGCTGGTCTTCGTCTATATAGAAATCTTGTTTGATTAAGCTGACTTGTTATTGAAGAGTCTATATTCAAAACGCTTAATATTTTATAAATATTACGTTCAGTTGAATTTATTACTAACCACAATTACCCGTATTATCTTTATAAATACATATATTGTATTCAACTTGAGATCATTCGAATAAGTAGTCACCTTATTAAGGTAATTATAATGCTTTATAAAATGAAGTTTTATTTTGCTGTGATTTTGCAATGATAATACTCCCGACACTTCGGGATGTAATTAAAAAGAAGTTTTGTCTGCTGTTACGCAGCAGCGTAATTACCGGTTTTTTAATTAAGCAGAAAGTGGTTTAGGTCATAACATTTTCATTTTGCGGAAAATATGCAGTTTTTTTATAAGTCAGGTTGTTAGGCACAAGAAATTAAATTTTGTAGTAATTTTAATTTCAGTTCCTCACAGTGAAATTTAAGAAAACACGACTTTTTGATTAAAATGGCAATATTGATAGGGTTGTCGGACAACATATTGACTTGGACCCAACTGTTCCAAAACTAAGTTTGATATTCTATTTTTGTCCGCCAGTTCAGAAAAGATGTTTTGAGAAAAAACTATTTAAACTTCGTTACTGGGCAGCAGATGCCAAGCAGACGGCGATATAGACAACAAAACAATTGTCCGTAGTGACGGGAATTTTTTGAATTTAGCTCCGGATGGTGGCGTATAAAAGGGGACAAAGTAGGTATAAAAATAAAAAAAATGTTCACGCAGCTATTAAATATATGTGAAATAATAAAAACAAAAATAGTAATTTATGAACAATTTGAAATAACAACGAATAAAAAAAAACTTAAAAAATTACGGAGATATGAGCAATCAAGTAGGACTCTATTTTGAAAATCTTTGCTGATGGTGTACTTACTTTCTCTGTCAGGCATGGTCGGAAAAATTAAAAATAAATTTTTTCTTACTTAGAAAGGTAATAGCTACAACTTAGCGTTGGAAAAAAATTTTTAAAATTGTTTGTAGAAATGACAACTGTTTGAAAAAAACTGTTTTTTTTTGTTGAAAATTTTGGGTTTAAAAAATGTATAACTTATGAACGTAACAACCAACCCAAAAAATCCTGCGCTACATATTAGATAATAATGTAAAGAATAAGTATGTGGTTTAGATTTTATCAAAATCGGTTAAGTAGACCTTGAAATATCTTGTACAACAGCTTGAAAAAAGTAGATTCGAGAAAAACATATCATACGCATAACACGGTACGTGTCAGATACGGTTTCCATGCTACACGGTATAAAATTTGCGATTATTATAACACGGACTCTATATTACACGGAACAAGACTTGAGATTAATATAACACGATTTCAAAAAATCGAGTATGTATTCGGCTAGACTTTTTTTTTAATTGCGTCTAATAAGGAGAATCCCCAACTTTATTGCTACAGGAAAATCTCTGTTTTCCTTTTTCGAAGGCGTCCAGCAGCTAAAGAAGGGCAAACCTTTTGGTGCTACTGTTGACGAAGAGCCATATTTTAATATTTCTTACTTCGCTCGAGTTGAACAGTTTAGTTCGGAATTTTTTTGCAATTCCAAGTTATTAAAAATTTTTGAAAAATTTGCTTGGGTCATGTGTTTATTTTGTACATTGTGTACATGTTATAATAATTATAATTAAATTTGTTTCGATACAAACGGTGATTTATATTATTTCAAAGTTTCGTATAACACAGTTTCGAAACAACACGGTACACATTACCTTGATTTATGATGATGAATAATATAACACAAAAAGAATAATAACACAAAAAGCCTCCCCCACTACAACCCCCCCCCCCTTTATAATCGCGGTACCAATGGGGGAACATGCTTTATACATCAGCAAAAAATCATCCAAATGGGTCCCCCCCTTTCTTCCCCACTCTAGGAACATATTTTTTCATTATTAGTATCTATACAACAAAAAATGAATAATCTAAATCGGTCCATGCATTACGAAGTTAAGTTTCACCCCGACCATAAAAAATAATACATGTCAAACTTAACCTTCTTGATTTTGGTTAAAACGTATATTCAACAATTTCAACAATACCTATTGCAAGACTTTGCCTGCTCGCATCTGTCCGGTAGCTACCTGAGATTGCGAGTCGATTATCTGCTGCGCGGTTAAACGCTAATTTTTTTTTCAGAAGTATAAACAATTTATCCAGCCATAAAACAAAAAATCGAATTTTTCAAAATCTCCCTTGAGGGAGGAAAAATAATCGATTTTACCCCTTAACTATAAATTGCTTTCAATTAAAATTATAGTGTTTTCCAAAAGTTTTAAGACTGTGGCTATAAAATCGGTACTACTAGCGCTATCTTCATGAAACTGTGGGAACTAGTTACTACAACAATCCTCTTCCTCCTTTACGAACAACGGAAACGTTCGAAATATTAAAACTGGCTTATGGTGGATCTGTTATGTCTCGTGCTACTGGTTTTCGTTGGTATAACCTTTTTGCGGAGGGTAGAGAGTCGGTTGAAGACGATGAAAGGAGCGGATGACCATGCGTTACGAAAAGTAATCAAAACATCGCTAAAGTCGCAGCTGTGTTAAATGACAATCGTAATTCGAACTGTAGGTTGTAGGAAGAACTAACTGGAATACCAAAAATCATTGTACATGGAACGATTTGAAGAAAAGAAAGCTGTGCGCGCGTGTCGTTCCTCACGTGCTAACCGCCGAACAGTGACCGCAACGAGTTTCTCACGCTTATGACTTGCTGGAAATGATTGAAACAGCAGAATTCTCTTGAATCCATTATTACGGGTGACGAAAGTTGGTGATTCGCATACGATTGTGAAACGAAACGCCAAAGTGCTGAGTGGGTCTTCGAAAAATTGCGTTTTCAAAAATCAAAAATTAAGACAGTTTTGATAATTTTTTCCTCTTGCACGATAACGCACCAGTGCATACCGCCGCGATTAACACTCAATTTTTGGCCAACAAAATGGTACCTGTGCTCAGCTACCCACCATACTCGCCTGATTTGAGTCGTCCTGACTACTTCCTGTTCCCCAAATTATATATGGACTTGAAAGGGAACCATTTTGCGTCGATAGACGAGACACGGCTTCTTGTCGTGATAAAGAAGTTAAACAGTATTCCAAAAGAGGAGTCTTCGAAAGGCATGAAGAGGCTGAAAGATCGTGTTAACATGTCTATTACTTCTAATGGAAACTCTTTTGAATAAAAAATTTGTTGACAATTTTTTTGTAATTTATTTACGTCTTTTATAGCCACAGTCTTTAGGCTTATGGGACACACTGTGTATAACTAACACGCTATTCTTCAATATTTTGAGTTCCTTTTTTACCTTTACTACTATGTTTTATAATATTTATACAATTTTAGGGTTGCTAGCAGTTTTTAGGGTTTTTATTTTTATAAAGATTGTGCCAAAATAAAGAGCAGTTTGTTATACATTAAAAAAAACATTTTTAAACTAACTCTTTTCAAATCGAATGTATTCAATATGTACTCCAACTTTTTCTTTTATGTACCTACTCAAAACATACTTAAAATAGTTAATAATCAAACAAACTAATAGACAACAAAAACTTTAACTATATCATAAAATGGAAATTTTGAACATCCTACTTTATTCTTAACTTCTTAACCAAACATAAGAGATTACCTTCACCTTTACTTACAAACTTTTACATTATAAAAACTATAATTTTTTACGATATTTAATTTATTATTATTATTCATAATTTTAAAAATTCTTCAATTCAATTCAATTCAATTCTTCAATTCACTTTCTCCGTATTGTGAAATTTACGTATCATTGCATTGTACCACTGCATCCAGCTGTTCTTGTCGGATACAAGTGTATCTATCTAGGAGCAATGCTACGAATGCACATAAGGCAAAGCTTATAACGCTTTTACATTTAAATTATGAAAATTTGAAGTTCCTCTAATAAATCTCAAAGAGCAAATTACTTTAAATACTACCTACAGGAAATAATCAGAGAATACTTACATGAAAGCAGGAATAGTGCAGCAAAAGGAGCAATTTTACTCAGAAAATTCCTTTTGTTCAAATTAGGTTGTTTCATCTTGTGAACAAATTTTCTTCCTCCGTAAAGCACAATTTCTGATTTTCACACAACAATTCACAACTTTTCCGAATTTTTTTCTTTTCGACAAAAGAACAACGACAATAATTATTATAATAACAGAACTTTCGTATATTATTAACAGGTGCACAGATTTGCGAGCGTGACAAAAAAGAAAAGCGCTAACACTAAACCGGCTCCGGAACTGTACACTTCCTCCGGTGTTTGTTGGAGATATGTTTCCCCAGAGCACTAGGTGAACTCAAACTGTCGACTGCCAGTGAAATGTACTGAGGCTTGCGGCTTGAAATCAGCCACTTTTATTCCAACAATGAAAAGTTCTATTTGAACGATTCGAACGGCGGCGATAGCGAACGAATTTATTGGGGCCCAATAAGCCGAGCCGATGGTGGCTCTAAGAGTTATTTTAAAGGCCTCGTTATTAAAAGTTCTTTGATTTCTTAAGTAATATGTTCCGTTACTTACTGTTCACATAATGAATAACTGATAACGGCACTTTTACCGTTTAATTTTACTGAATTGTTTTGTAAAAGTATTGGAAATAATGCATGAATCGGTAAAATGGTTTGAAGCTTGGGAAAATTTTCGATTTGAACAGAGGTGGGTGGTGCCATGGTACCATTGGATATAAAGTATAATTAACTTAATTTTTTTAAATCTTAAAATATAACCAGGAAAGCGTTTATAAATGAATTACCAGCTGACAGTTTATATGGGATATTTGGAAGATGTGGAGTTGAACCCCTCACCTCCGATGACCTTGAAATTTTAGCATGCTCTAGAGGTGGTTATGCTATGTGTGTGCAGTTGACAATCCCATTTTGGAGATTTGAAATTTTTTTGCGCATTCTTTTGTCCCTCTTTAGTTCACGTTTATCCACCCATTAGTTTTATTCGTCCAAGCTCCATTTCAAAACATCGGATAAAAACTTTTTTTGCATTTTTTTCACCAGCACTCCAAAGTTTTGTCGTTTGTTTATCGTTACTTCACGTTTGTCCAATAATTGGTTTTATTTGCCCACCTGTAATTAATTATTTAAATTTTCAATAAAATAGTTTTACAAAAAAAAAGTTTAACCGACTTCACAAAAAGCGTTAAAAAGCATAAAATAAATTTTAATTTTATATCTATTACGACATTTTTAAGTCGGTGCAAATTAAACAAACCAAACAACTACAACAAAAGTATTTAGTCGTCTTTCCTTATGATTTCGTGAGCTGAAACGTTTAGGTAGTTTTATACAGGGTGTTTCAAATCTGACATGCCAAGATGAGTGGGGTGATAGATCTCACCTAGGCAAATAAAAAATTGTATGGCACGGGAGGAGAAATCTCAACCGTTTAGGAGTTACAGGGTGATTCATAAATATAAGTTTTTCATGATATGCACATTACTCTTTTAGTTTTATCTTTTGATCTATAAAACAGCGACATCAAGCAAACGCTAAAAAACTACTACTCCAATGACATTCCCAAAAATTTCAACGATTTTGATCTCACTACTACCGCCGTAGGTACAGTCACGGCCAAAATTGAAAAAAAATGTTTTGAAATTACCAAAATTTCAGAACTTTCCCAAATTTTATCCGAAATTTATGTAATTAGTATACCTGTTTTTTATTTTTCTTGGATTGCCCGTCTTATTACCTTTCCAAAAAGGTGCAACATGGCAAGGTTGCCAAAGAATTAGAAAAACCGCATTTTTAGAAATCTCTGACTACCTAATTATTTTATTTTGCACTATAGGTAGCAAATTCTTTAAAGAAACAAAATTTTTATGATAAAGGGTCGAAAATGTTGGTTTTGAGAGAGAGAGAATTTACATCCTTGTATCCTGGCGTTTTGTTACTCGTACCTGATGAAAATATTGCTATAAAAAAGGGTCAGTCAGCAACAATACCTATCATAGTTGAAAAACTAATTAATAAGTATTGGTGTTTTTAAGAAAAAGTTATTAATAAATGTTAGAATTTACATTTGACGAATACGCGGATATTATTTACATTCATGGTGTAGTAGGCGGCAAAGAGAGAGCGTCTGTACTGGAATATCAAAGAAATTCCCTAACCCACCAGGACCCCAAAGAGGGGTATTTGCACGGACTTTCAAATGGCTAAGAGAAACAGGAAGTGTAGCCTCACACGACATGGAGACACGACCCTAAACTTCGGGAACTTCTGCGGACGTCGAGCACCAAAAAATCACCATCGTGAAGCGGGGCCCTGAGACAGATGAATGTCAATTTACCAAGAATGATATCACGAACTTCCATGAACTCCATTAGTGGGCAAACACACAGGGGAAAAGTGACTTATTCCAGCAGAGATTCAGTGTCAATGTTTTGGCTGGTATCATAGGCAACCATTTAGTAGGACCGTTCATTTTGCCGCAAGTGCTTAATAGTGAAATTTCTGCGGACTTTTTGGACAATACACTGCCAGATCTAATAGAGGAGAACCCTACGGATAAACTTAGGGGAATGTTTCACCATCACGATGGAGTACCAGCGCATATGGCTAACATTGTTAAGGATATACTAAGTCAAAAATTTGAAAACCGCTGCATTGGACGAGGTGCACCGTTTCCTTGGCCTGCTAGATCTCCAGACCTTAACCCATTGGACTTTTTCTAATGGGGAACAATAAATGATGAAGTTTATTCAAGCCCTGTTAACACTAGGGAGGATTTAGTTACCAGGATTGGGAATGCAGCGACGGGGGATGTTGTCTTCAATACACCTTAAACAGGGACTTAGACGGAGATTGTTGGCATGCATCCAAAGAGACGGTGGACATTTTGAACAGCTTTTGTAAGTTATTAGGGGTCATTGTAAAACATTTTGAATTCAATAAAAATGATTTTTGAGTTAATTTGAGTTAAATTTTTTGAAATTATTGATTTTTATAACATTCTCCGATAGGATTTCTACGTATAAATTTAACGTCCTTTCTCTACGTGTTCATGTTGCACCTTTTTGGAAAGGTAATAAGATGGGCAATCCAAGAAAAATAAAATGAGGTATGCTAATTACATAAATTTCGGAGAAAATTTGGGAAAATGCTGAAATTTTGGTAATTTCAAAATATTTTTTTCAATTTTGGCCGTAACTGTACCTGCGGCGGTAGTAGTGAGATCAACATCATTGTCATTTTTGGAAAGGTAATTGGGGTAGTAGTTTTTTAGCGTTTGTTTGATGTCACTATGTTGGATAGATCAAAAGATAAAAATAAAAGAGTAATGTGCATACCATGAAAAACTTAAATTTATGAATCACCCTGTAACTCCCAAACGGTTGAGATTCCCCCCCCCCCCCCCCCCCCCCGCCAAACATTTTTTTGTTTGCCTAGGTGAGATCTATCACCCCACCATTTTGGCATGTTAGATCTGAATCACCCTGTATATTATCTTTCTGCTACGATGCTTCTAATTCTGGTGATCCCAACTTAGATCAGTTCGTTTTTAATTTTAAAAGGGCTGACTTCGCTAGCCTAATATTAATTAATTTTCCATATTTATAATAAAGATATCGACGAATGCGTATCCGTGTTTTATAGTAGGATTTACGATCTATTTAACTCATATGTACCACTCAAGCTGTCGAGATCATCCTGCTGCTCTCCCCCATGGTATAATAGAGAACTTCGGGCCCATAAGAATAAAAAAATAGACTATTGAAAATCTACTTACGCCGTATAGGCACGTCAGCTGACTGTGATTTCGTCGATTGTTATGACAGCTTTCTGGCGTTGTCTTCATTGATATACATGGGTCATTCCACAGAAAATCGACAAATGGTTCTGAAAGCACCCTCTCAGATCTTTTTGAAATTTTGCTGGTTTGTGGAGTTATGTGGAGTTATTTTTTCTTTTCGTTGCTTTTTTTTTGAAGTTATAGAATTTTGAAAATTCCATGATTTAGCAGTTCGGACCAAATTTAAAAATTCATAACTTCCGTTTACGTAACAGTAGGAACATAATTTTAGTCTCATTTTAAAGCATAAGATTAATACATTCCATAAAAAATTACTACTAGGAAGAAGGAGGCTAAAAAAATATTAAGGAAACAATTTTCGTCCTTCGTCTTTGAATATCTCTAATGAGTCGACTCTGTTAACTTTCATTTTTACATATATTATTTGTCCTACTGATATCTAAAAAATACCAAATTTTCAAGTTGGGACGGAAGTGGGATCATAGGTAAACTCTCTATTTAGCACTTTCAAATTGCCGTGTAATTTCCGTGTACACGGAAAATACACGTAAGTATACGATAAGTGCAAATAGTCACTTAAGTTAAGTTAGAAGTTAATAAAGCAACTAAAAGCCTGATTAATACACCTCTTCCTCTTAGAAAGTCTAATAAAAAGTTGACGTACTTTCCGTGTACAAGGAAATTACAGGGTGGTAGGCTAGGTTTGGTTAAAGTGGCTGCCTGAGAAATGCACACTTAGGCCAAAGAGGCCCATTGTGATACCACGTTGAGGCTACAAAACTTTAGCAACCCCCATAAAAATAACCTAAGTAATAGGAGGGTGGACATGTACCTCCCTGTGCACCGAGCCAGCTCCCTATTTCCCGTGGGGCCAGCTCTAGGGAAACCAAACTAGATTTACCTGGATTGGGAAGGGTGTACGGCCCTAACTCGTCGTCGGGAACCAATTTGAACTTCTGATAAATCGAGCCAGGTCCTTGACATCAGTGGGGCCTAGCTCGGTTAAATCTTCAAAGAAGGAGGAGCCCAGAAACTGGTTCCTACGGTTGGCTAGGGCCGAACAGTTGCCGAGGAGGTGGAGTATGGTTTCCTCTTCCTCTTCGTCATGGCAAATCCTACAGAAGTCGTTTGAGGGCGCGCCCAGTCTATCGGTGTGTTCCTCCTGCCAAATAATGTTTGCAATCCTGAGAGACTCCTGTAAGAGTTCCAGTTTGCATGTGGCCAGCGGTTTACCCAGCTGGTGGTGAATGTCCAAATCAGGACGAGTGGTACCGATTTTGCTAGTTCGTCGATGAGTCGCACTTTCAGATGCTCAGATATAGCATTTAGTGCTGAGCGACATGTTATAACCGTTTCGGAGGTGGTGTATACTCCCGAGAGGGCTTTAATAGCGGCCTGACTATCTGTGAAAATACATATATTATCTGTGGGTAGCGTTAGATGATTCAGACGGTCCGCAGATACCTTTACAGCCATGATATCGGCCTGAAACACGCTGCAGTAGTCAGGCAAGCGGAATGATACATCGAGGTCCAAATGTTCCGAGAAGATACCTCCACCCACTTTGCCGTCCATTTTAAAGCTGTCGGTGTAGAGATGCACCGACTCCCCCCATTGGGGCGGACCTTCTTCCCATTCCGATCTGGTGGGAAAGAAGGAGTCACAATTTGTTCCAAAGAAAGACGATATTGTTGGCAGTTCTTCTGTCCAATATTTTGGAGTGACCGAAGTCCTGGATTGAGTTAAGTCTAATGGCAGCCGAGGATGCGGTTTGCTTACCATAGAGATCCAACGGTAGAAGATGGAGAATAGTGTTCAGGGCTTTAGAAGGTGTGGTTCTTAAGGCACCTGTTATCAGCAGTGTTGCCATCCTCTGAACTTTATCTATTGCTTTGTGATGGGTTGCTACATTTAGTGCCGGCCACCAAACAATGATCCCATATACGAGTACAGCGTTACTGTGGCCTTCCGTACTCTTTCCTGGTAAGTTTTCTGTCTAGGATTTGACCTAGATACTTAACCTGATTACCCAGTTTCAGTCTGACCCCGTTTAGTGTAGGGCAGTTTATAGGAGGTGTTTTTTGCCTCCGAGAGAAGAGTATTAACTCTGTTTTGTTAGAGTTTATACCCAGACCACACCCATTACTCCATGATAAAATCTTGGAGAAGGCGTATTGTATCCTTTTAGCCAGTGTGTTGGGGTGTTTACCTGAACATATCAGGGCAATATCATCGGCGTAGGCGATAACCTTGTGATCGGACAACTCCAGGTCTGTGAGTAACTCATTCAGAATTAAGTTCCATAAGAGTGGTGAAAGGATTCCTCCCTGAGGGGTACCACTGGTTACCACTCTTTGAATAATGGATCCTCCCAAGCTTGAGACAATGACCCTCCTTTTTAGCATTAGGTTAATAAGTTCAATGAGATTTTCGTCAATTTCAAGCCTCCTCAAGGATGCCATTATCGCCTCTGACCTGATATTGTTGAAGGCACCCTCAATATCAAGGAATGCTGCAAGTGAGTATTCTTTTTGTAGTAGCGAAAGCTGTATGATTGTGGTAAGTTTGTGTAGGGCTGTTTCTACGGACTAACCTTAAGTTTATGCATGTTGCGAAAGAGACAACTTGGAAGGATTAATTAGGGTGGTAAATAGACACTGCGTGCGTAGGACTATTTCTCATTATCGCTTTGTCTGATGAAATGGTATCATTCCAAGCGGAATTCGCATGAAATATAACTGTTTGTTTACATTTACACTTTTCCTTTCCCAAATTTTTGTAAAACATCTAGAGTTGGAAAGGGTGTAGGGTGGGGGGAGGGGGGGGGGGGGGGGGGTAATTTGTACACCACAATTATAATATGCCTTTTACAGAATATTTAAGGAACACTTTTTGTACGACAACAGTTGATAGGCTTTCCCTCTATAGAGCTGTATCTACACCCCGCGCAACAAAAAGAGCCGCACGTGGTTTGCTTTTTCATATCTTCCCGGCTCAATTCGTGCTAAATAGTCTCCAAGATGTCCAAATTGCTTTTAACGGTTGTTAATGTGCAACAGCACTCTTCTGCTACGAATATTCACTGTGCACAGTTGCATACATACATAGGGTTCGAGACGTTATTAAGGCAAAGGGCGGTACTACAAAGTACTAATTTTTTTTTAAACTCAATTTTAAAACTTTTAAGTTTTGAAAATACATTTTTTGGTTTAATAAAAATAAAGAGATATTGTTGGCTTACTGTATTTTTAACTTTTTATGAAATAACATTGCATTAAAAATTTCAACAAAATGACTTTTTTTTTTATTTCGAACGAAAAACTAAATTATTTTTTTGAAAACAAATTACATATTGCATAAAACTTACTTTTTTAATTGGGTTATATGTGAATAATGTAAAATACAGAAAAATTACACAATAAATCGTTGTTATTTAACTTTAAACTTGCGGCTCTTTTTGTTGCACCATATGTACCATTAATTTTTTCTTATTGAAATAAAGAATGGATCAGATGGTTGTGTTGAAATGTTTGTCCGAATTTTTAACACCCCCCTAGACAATCTTCTAACACTGCATATTCGTAAATTATTGATTACACATCGGTACAATTTTCCAAAGCTCGAAAACTATGTAAAGATATGCCTTCCGTGCCCAATATGTGAATACAAGGTGTTTCACAACGCGTGTGCAAATATGAAGGATCTGGTAGATCTACCGTATCGATGGTAGCACTATTTAAATTTTTTATGATGAAAAAAACCTATCTTACATTTCAACATGTATCTTTTGTAGTTTTAGTGCAAAAGACATTATTAATATCAAATTTTTTTTTACTGCTAACACTTTAAAAAAATTTATTTTCAAACGAAAATTTTCGGAAAAAAATAAATTTTTTGATTTTAAAGGGAAATATCCCCGCCCGAAACTTTCAAACAAGGCGTACATAGACACCTCCTTCAATCAAACTCTTAGCCCATTTCCCTCACCCTTAGTTTCTTTCCTGTCAAGGTTGTGCTTAGCATCACAGGTCTTTGGTAATAATTCATTAAAAAAAAGTTTATAAAAGCTTAATATCTATCTGAGCAATTTTCCCACAAATCGCATGAGTCACTTTTCTGCTGCAATCTAAAAACAAAATGTTATCCTATGGGAATATTACGAATATTCTCTATATTTGACTTATAACGAAGAAGTAAAGTATTCCCAAATGTGACCATTAAGGGAATTTTATAATTAAAATCATATAAAGTAAGTAAAGGAAGGTTATGCAATTTTGTTACAGAAAGGAACTTTATTAAATGAAACTTTATTATAGCATTGCAACATATTTTGGGTAATGGTTTGTTGCTCTTGTCATAAATTCGCTAGACCGTACATACTTTTAAAATCTTTCTCTTATCATTAAATTCTGACTGCAAATGGGTTTTTGATCAACGGCGATTAAATGGAATAAAGGAAATTTTAACTTCTTTTTTGTATAGAGAAACTGGGCTTACATCAAAATTATGTACGAGCTTTCCTAGCCTTTAAAGCTATTGCCTGCTTAGAACAATATCAAATTAATCAAAACTAAATGAGATTTAAAATAAAATACAAGAATTCAGTTTAAAGTTTTGGTCATCCATGTGCCCCAAGTTTGGAAGGTTGTTTATTGTTGTTCGGAAGGTAATTTATCCAGGGCTTATTTTATTGTAGGTACAATGGAGATAGCCAATCTGTTGGGGTCTACCATCCCCTTCACCTTCACTCCTACAGAAATGTCCGGATTTGCTGGAATTATTTTGAATTTTCCCATCTATCTATGTTTCAGCGTTTTAGAAGACAAATATTAGGACTAAATGGGCAGAAATCCCCCATACCCATCATCGTTTGCAATCCCTCGATGTTTCGAAAGGCTCATACAATCAAGCTCACAACGTATGGATGCGTAACAACGCTGGAAAAACACTGTACATGGCCCTCATTCCCAAACTTATTGCAACGGCCTTGCTGCGACGACCGAAAATATTGTGGAAGGTTTCGAAGCTACTGGAATTTTCTCATACAATCCGGTTGCTTTCAACGACCCGCATTTCGTCAGTCTGGGCGTTGATGAAGCGAATGCAGAGGTTTCTGCCTTTGAAAGGAAATACGATGAAAACGAGCAAGGCCTCATTGCTTTTGATAGCGCGCCCATTGATATAGCTGCATCTGAGCCATCAATATTTGGCATTTCTCGCGCTTGCAGCGTGGCATCTGTGGTTTCTGCGATAGGATTGCCGTGCAATGGTCAAAAGCTGTAACACATTTTACATAAACGATGCATTTTTTAAATTAAATGTAAAATTTTAAATGTAGTGTAAAGGTATGCGAACCTCCGAACTGAAAAGTCAAACTAAACTCGCTCTTATATTGTATGTATCTTATGTGCATTTACAAATGTCAAATGTACTTCACTCACAGCCTACTCTTAATACAAACGCGGACGCTGAGATTAACAGCTGAGCATTGGTGGTGTAAAGAAAACCAAAACTTGCAACAGTAGACAATAAAAAGGTTAGGGAATTGTACTTTCTAGTAGTATTTCTCGCAATATATTTAAAGTCTTAAATTGGATTTTACTTGAGGTTAACCCACAAATGTTCTGAACATGTGAAAATGATAAAACGTGTCTCTCTTATATAATTTTCATGTGTTTTAACGAGCAAACTATCTTGTGCTCGTCTTGTTGAAATACTGAGCTTAAAATGCGTCAATGACATCAGCGTTTCTCTTTGGTTTTGGTTACGAGAGTGTGCAATTTTATTTGTGTGCGCAAGGATTGGTTAATCTGTGGTAAATGAAGTAATGACGAAACGCTTGGTGGTGAAATGGCCGAACTGTCATGTTTTCCAGGCTTGTATCTAGAGTAGGCTGTGCTTCACTCATTTAAAGATCGGACACAGCCTACTCTAGATACAAGCCCGGCAGCTGAAACGATCAGCTAAGCATTGGTGGTCTAAACACGTCTGACAGTTCCATACTAATTCGCGCGCGAAACGTGAAGTTTTTCATTCGTTCCGGCAAAAAGTGTTTAATTAACTGGAATATTGTCAAAATTTCAACCTGAAAGTTATTTATGTTGAAAGTGTAACCTCTTCTTAATATATTTTGAAAAAGGGTAGACTATTTTAGACGAATTTGACTTCCCGATAATTTTTATAAATCGGAAGAGTCCCCTTTATGTGCTGTTGCAATATGTGTGAGAAAATCGTGAGTCTATGACGTAACTAGTTTTTTTTTTGTATTGAGTTTATTTATTGGGTTAGGTTAATTTAATTTACTGAAATTATGGAAGTGTTTTAAAAAAATATAAAAGAGATTAACAAAGTGATGCGGTCTAAATTATTTATATCTGCAGCGAAAGTAAATGTTTTGATTTCTGCTTTTCTATTTTGCTATGCAGCAGCAATGTTTGGTTCAGGATTTGTAGCCGAAAGAGTTTCTCTGCGATACTTTTTTCGGTTATTCTTCCGAAGCATGACTCCGAGGAGAGAATGGCAGAAAGGTCAAGCATTATGGATTATGTTTAATTTGCGCCAAAACAACAAATTTCAAATTGTTTGTGATTGGAGGTAAATCTATTGGCAAATTTTATAATAGCAAAAATTGGCAAAATTTTTATTACAGTATTTTATTATCGCTCTATTTTCTCGTTTTCAGACAAACACGAATGTGCATCACGTTTAACAGAGGCTGATAGAGCCATACACAACTTAGCATAAACTGTTAGAGGAGATTGAAAATCCGTATTAAAATTAAAATGATGACAAAATTAGGCTCAAGAAATCGAGATCAGTGGCCAAAAATTATATTCGAAGGAAGCATTTACTATAATCGAAAATTGGTATGTTCATTATTTCTGTAAATTTAAAATGGAAAGATGGCACCCAAACCAAAGAGGTTTTCTTCATCGATACTGTTTTGAGCTGACGAACTCAAGTAGAGATGCAACTTCAACTTCAATTAGATGTTGATAAAAGCACTCTTCGTTTCTATAAAGGTGAGTAATACTGGTATTTAACGTTGTCCTTATATATAGGCCACATAAGAGTCTTTTATATTGCAAATTCGAAGCCTTTTTAATCATAGAGTCGTCTTAAACTTGTAATGCTGAGTAGGATTCGGACAATTTAAATTATGAATTTTAAACTACTGTACAAATTCAAATTATCCTTTATCAGAAGCTACGAGGAAGAAACTAAAAGGAGAGGTCCATGAGCTTAGATTGTGTGGTAATTTTATAGTGGTGTAGAATTTACACGCACACTACAATAAACGTGCATTGCAGGCGTCTAGAAAAAAATCTTAGCGGAGGAGGCTTTGGCGCGTATTTTAAAATAAAACATTCAATTTGGTTTAAAATGCTAAATGCTTAGAATATATAGTTAAGAAGGAAGTGCCATAAGCTGAGAAAACTTCGGCATATCTATTTAAGTAGTGGAAAGGCCTTTTCATGTGTAAGTGCATCATGGAAGTAGTGAAATTGTAGAATTTCTGTGGAGGCGTTCGAAACAAATTTAAATAAAAAAGCACCGCCATTGAACAGTTGACAAATGAAAATTTCCGAACGTAAACAAACTGGAAATAGTAATAAAAACTTCGTAAAATTATCATTTCCTTTCCAGTATTTACACTTTTGTAAGTGAATTTAGACAATAAACAGTCATAAGAAGTTTACTTATTAACAAAAGCTTTCCTGGAAAATGATAATCCTCGCACAAAATATCAAAATTCATTGCGAAATTAAGTTAATTAGAACACTTTAACTTCTCACAGAGTTTTCCAAAACACTATTTATCTCATTCTTTATCTATTTAATAACAGAAATCTAATAATTCACATATAACTTGTTTATAATCTCAAGAAAACTTTTCTGACAAACGCTTTAGACAGAAATCGCTGAAATCAAAAGTTGACAGCTCAACTTAGTGAACTTTGCCTCCTTCCCTGTCTCCACCTTTCCCACGAGCAAAATAGCTGGTCTCACATACACGGTTCATACACGTAATGTCCTCTCCTGTTTATTATTTAATCTAAGGCTAAATGTAATTGTGCAATGACGTACATATTATAATGTTATAATATGATTCCTCTGATTTTATAAATTTTACAAATAAATTTTTTGTTAAATTATTTGCAAAAATAAAAGTTCAGGGTTGCCCCTATAGATAATCATTTGGTTAACCACGGCACTGTCCACACTGTACACTGTACACACAAAAAATATGGCCACCAAACTATGTACACAAATTGTTAGTTTTGCTTAGAAATGAATTATTGTTGCTCTTGGTGTGAATTAAATTATAAACTCTAGTAAATATAAGGGTTTACTAGAAACTTACGTGTGAAAGGATACTCCCGGAGGACGGCGACGCATGCTTTTTTCACAATTCCTAGCAGCGCACTTTATCACGATCTTTAGTATTTAAAAACAATTCTTGAACACTTATTGCACTCAATACAATTAAATGTTTTTATGTCCTCGAGAAATTTCACTACGAAACAGGAATTGTAATTAGAATTTGAAATTTTCCACTAACCAAAATTTTATAATTTCATCAAACTACATCCAGATGCCAATTTTGACAATCAACCTACAAGTTTTTTATGCAGTTTTTGCCTCATTCACAGACACGTACTTTACACATTCTGTCCTCTCCTTTTAGTTTCTTCCTCGTAGATCAGAGGTATATTCCTCTGGTTACTTTCATTGATTAGTTTCATAAATTTTAAATTTTTCGTTTATATCACTTTTTTTTCATGTGACCGTCTACGTACTCGGAAGGCAAATATTTAAGGTTTCTAACTAAATTTAAATGAAAACGATTTTTCTTTGGGAAAAAATTTTTCTCCTGGTGATGATTAATTAATTCCTAAAATAACAATGGGTCTATTTGATGACAGTCCTTTTCAAAAATTTCTAAACTAAACTTAAGTTTACAAATATGACACAATTCAGGGACTATCATAAAACAGATCTACAATAAATGTTGTACAAATAATTTACAACAGCAACATTCAAAGAAAGGAGGAAGCAAAGTAAATGAAAGAAGGCTTCATTTCCACAAACACCTAAATACCCTAGATGAAACTACAGAAAAATCCGTCCTTAAAGTCTTTAAAATAAGGAAAATAAGCCAAAATTTCGCGAGCAAAAATGAAATCTCTGCACCACGCCACCATAAACGGTAGCAAGCAAATTTTTCCGTTCGAAAATCCGATTTTGGCTTATTTTCCTTGTTTTAATTACTTTTTTTTTGTACCGTATTCTGCGATATGAATATGAAGTCAAATCCTGATTTGGACAAGGATAACATCCTGAAATTACGGGAAACGCCAACATTTTGTGTGTAGACGAAGTAGAATTCGTTTTCTAGCTTGTTTTTTTTTAATGAAGGTCCTTTTTTGACCAGATTTTTTTCGCAATGAATTTTAAAATACATTCTAAAACATTCTACAAAGTTTCAGAAAGATTAGATAAAAATAAGGTCCCGAAATTAACACCGAAGGGATGACATCTGGTTTATAACTTATTTTTCTTTATAAAGGTCCCTTTTCGACCAGATTTTTTTTATTATCAATTTACTAAGGATTCCTTGATCAATGAAGTATGTTTGAACCTAAAAAGCCTGAAAAGGATTAACATTTTGGGATAAAAAGGAAGGAAAGCAAAGAATAGGTTGTTTTGATAACTGAAAAATTACATTTTTGAAAACTTTTTCTCCTAGGACACTACTTCAGGATTATTATAGAAAATTTTGCACTACACGAAAATATGTTAAACCAAATTCTTATCTTATTTTAAACTAATAAAAACTATGAAGTCGATCACGTTAATCAGATTAATTAATCGCATCTATAGCAGGATTTAATCTTATGGAGTTTCACAGCTTCATTTCATAGATCCATAGTTTCGGCGATAAGGTACGCATCAATATTTACTGTTCGGTGCAAATCACTTGCTTCATCTTTCACTGGGCCAGCAATCTTTATTTATTTTATACCCTTCATCCACCGAAAGATCTCGAAAACAAAAATTAAGGCTTCACGGCACCGAGACAAGACCGAGACTTTGGCACATCTCGGGCTTGGTCTCGTCAACGTGAAGACGATCTTGCTCTTGTCGCAATCTCGGCGAGATAAAGGTCAATCTCGGTTCGATCTCGCTCTCGGCAAGATAAAAAAAGGAATTTCGGTGGGATAATGGGGAGCGAGGACAAGTGATATATCTATGTATATATGCATTTTCTTCTTATTCCCCTCACCAAAAACAAGGTAACAAAGGCTCTTCTTTGCTATTGGGGATAAAGCGCAAATATCTGAAGAAGAAAGAAGAAGTAGAAAGAAGCGATTCAGGAAAGCAGTGAATACTTATAACCCCATAAATCACAAAATTGACAATTTTCGGAGCGACATAAAAGCTGAAACAACTAAAAAAAATTTCCACAATAAAATAATAAAAACTAATATCTCGTCCACTCTCATCACCTCAATCTCGCTCTCGGTATCGCACTGTTACCAATGATATTAGTCTCGACGCCGGTCTCGGTATCGTGTCGAGACCGGCACCGGCAGCGAGAATTATCTCGAGTATCGTGAAGCCCTAAAAAAAATAAATTTTTAGGCTAACAGTTTTCTGTGTTAAAAATTTGTTTGGAAATATTAAGTAAAAAGGATGTAAAAGTTGTTGCCCAAGCTGCCGAGTCCAGTAAGGTGTTCCGATGGTATCCAATAGTCCCGGTACAATATTCCACATAGACCCCATTCCGACTATGAACTTTTTATTTTAATTTTCATAGGTACCTCAGGAGTTCCATAAAGGAAATAAAATTCAGCACGTTCACTCTAAAAATGTTTTTAACAAAACAAAAGAGAAATGTTGCAATTAAATAAAAATGTTATGATATGTTTCGTGTATTTGAAATAAATTGTCAAACTTACCTGAAATCGTTAGCCAATTCGTCAGAAGTCACCAGTCCCATCATTGAGGTAATCCAAGCCATTAAGGTGTTATATACAAAGTTGAGGGGAAAAAGTGAGCTAAGTTGGCGAGTTTTTTTAAGGGTTTTATGCAAATTTTATTAGAAAAAGCGAAAGACAATTTGTTGGTAGTACTATAGAAGAAAAAAAAAACAAGTTGAATTATAAAAAAAATATTAAAAACTGTCCGAGTTGGGGCCCCTCCCCCGAAGCGCGGTTTTTTTTTTTGCAGAGGCTTGCGGAGAAAACTCTCCAACGCGAACCGCTTAACGGAAATCAAAAGAGTAAAAGAATTATTGAAGAAAAATGTATTGTGGTGTACTTGAACGGTTCAGTTTCCGAAAAAAAATGTTGACTAAAAATTCGATTTTTGAGGTGTTCAAAATTCTAAACAAAAATTCATTGCAAACAATCGAAAATGTTTAGATGAAAAAGGAACCGTTCAAGTACACGAGATTGTAAATATGAACAATTTAAAAAAAAAATTATGAAAATCGGTTGAAAAGTTTTTGAGATATCAAGTTCACCGCAAAGGTATAAATCGTCGTTATTAGGAGCATTCTCTTTTTCTCGAATCCAATCTTTAGTTTTATCAATATCACGATGGAAACGTTTTACTTCATTTGCACATCCAAGTTGACTTGCCCTCTCAGCTGTAAGTTCTTGTAGTGATTTCCATTTCTCATTCAAATCTTGCATTTGTGTTTAAATTTTCAAAGCTGCTTCTGTTTGTCCCAAGGATGTAAGTTGAACAGCGATCTCATTCATGTTTGCCAGGCGAACTTCATTATCCTTTAAATCATCCGAAAAATCATCGAATCTTCTCATGACTTCTAATTCCTCTAGATTTTCACCAACATCCTTAATCTGTGCATGGTTTTCTTTGTCAGCTAAGTCAGCTGCTTTGCGAACAAAAATATTTGCTTTCACTAAGTTTAAGGAAGTGAGTGAAATCAACACAAATTTTGACATTTCATCAAAAGTGAAAATTTCTGAGCAAAAGTCAGAGCTTCAATCAAAATTACGGAAAACGTCAGAGGATTGATTTGGAAAAGGAAACAGTGACGACATCCTTGGTGGTGGAATGGCCGAAATGTCATGACTGCCGGGCTTGTATCTAAAGTAGGCTGTGGATCAGAATACATTGAAAGTTTGAAAGTTTCTTAGGCATACAAGTAACTAACTCAGTCATCTGCTTCACATGAATTCTTTTTATTGGTGGTACTTTTTGGTACATTTTGACTCTTCGACAAGATTGGGCGTTACTATTTTGACAGGAATTTGTGATTCATTCTGGATGAAAACAGAATTTAGACAGGAATAATTCCCTCAAATAATTTTGAGAGGAGTAAATGACTGCACACTACCTGTACTCTTTATTTGCATGTGTCTTCTAATGACTGTAGCGGCAGTATATATTTCGTTTTTAGTGTTACTTTTTCAGAATCAAGTGGGCAATTTATCGAGCCGGTTATCTAGTAGTTATTCATCTTTGATCACTGGCTGCAAGTAAATAGTCAATCAATTTTCCTAGGTTTCCTGCATCATGTGTTTTTACTTGAGTCTTTCTACATTTTCAGCAATTTTTCTAGGGGTGGCAACCTGCAAGCCAAAATGTCAAGAAGTAAATTCTAGATACTTTCGATAATTCGCTGTATAATTTTTATTTTTTGAGAAATCATATGATTTCTAGCTCAGGATTGTAGCTCTGTACTTCCTTTTTCCAAACTATATCATATATCAACAATATGTTGATTTTATAACGATTTATGATCAAAAAAGCTGAGGGTTGTCCCCTAATGTCCCCTAATATTTTTATGAAAATTTTTATTATTTTTATTATTTCTATAATTTAAAATATCTTGACAACGAGATTGTATGCAACTTTTGGGCAACTCTTTAGAACGTAAAAACAAGGTTTATACAAAACTTTAGCTTTCTGACTATTATTCCGAGGTTGGTTCCCTATCAGGAAATGTTTCGAAACTTAAGAAAAATGTCTAAATACTTAAATAAATTTAGGTGCCTTAAAACTCTACACAAAAACTACTCTCATTAAGGTGTGTTGAATGAAATCACAAATTAATAATATATTTCAAAACGAGTACAATATTTTCAATCTCTTTCAAAAATTCTATTGCTTAATGTGCAAATAAGCTCCTGCAAAATGTGAATGCACTTTTATTTCGGAAAAGAAATTTTTCTTTGTTTTATTTTCCTTGCATTAAAGCTTCGACAATAGTTTGCTTATAGAGAAGAGAGAAAAATAGGAAAAAAGCTTCACGATAAAGCAACGCCTATATAAAAGGAAATATTATTAGAAAGTACAATGAAAATAGCAATAAGATGCAGAAAAAATGTACGCAAAATTTTCTTTCATTTCCGAATAGGACAGGAGTAGCCTGCTAGACCCACTTGCTATGCAAAAGTATACTATGTATGTCGAAATGCCGGTAGTTTAGAGGATGCGCTGAACTTGAAACATCTATTCTATTGTACATATATGTAGATATCAACAAACTCGAGACCAAAATGTTCTACAGAACAACCTGTTCGAAAAAGTTTTTAGCATGAACCTACAGCATTGGGTAAAGGGACAACACTTTGCTTCTAATCATTCAGTCCTGATGGAAGCCTCGTCCTGAAAGGTTGATAATTCCTACCGGTGCATACTGTAGATATATAGTAGAGGAGTCTAATAAATGTAGGCGGTAGAATTATCTTGTTTTTGCCAGTGTACCATAAATATCTGTTACAAATATATTAAGTGGATTTAAAAAAAAATACATATTCGTTAAAACAAAAAGGACATTCGTTAGAAAGGTGTGTAAAAGTGATTATAAATATGAAAAATTGTGTTGATATTAATCTTAAGAGTGCGTTGAAATTGGAATCAAATATTTTTAACTGAATGTTGAGTGCGTTACACTTTTTCGAAAGAGCTTATAGTACATAAAAGATATTTCAATCCAATTGAGCGTAAGTACGGATGAAAGTTTGCCTACTTAAAGAACTAATTAATTAAGATAAATTGAACTTTTGTTATTTAATGTAATATCCTTCCTTGGAGCTTTTAGGAGCAATTAAGGCTGAAAAGTTATCCTGTTTTACTTTGGTTTTTATTTGGTAGTCAAAGTTTTACGTTTCGTTTGCATAGAGGAATCTTGTTATGATTGGTCCTAATAAAAGAGAGAAAAACTTATCATTTCCATTATTAAAATGAAATGCAACAGTGTTTTCATCTATTATCTTGTTGAAATAGAAAACTTGTTGATTAAGCTGCAAAGTCATATATCAACTTATTCTAAAGGACAACCGGATTTTTTATTTTAACCACTTGTGGCCCGTTTTAGTTATATACAGTAAGGTTCAAAGGATACTAAAATGGAATTACGAAAAAGAAGAAAATTACCTTTAATACTAACATGGTTTAGGTTTTAGAGTTATTCTCTGGAGACATATCACTTTGATAAACCTATTTCTGTGCAGCTGGTTTTAGTTAAAGTAACTTAGGAGTCAATTTAAATTCTTATCAATCTTATTAAAATAAACTACAATAACTTACACTATCGATCGATATACTGCTACAAAATTATATTAACAGGCCCTTGGTGCAATTGCAAAAAGTAGTAGTGACCAGTATATCTGGATCAGGTAGGAATTGGCTCCAAAACGATGTTCTTTAATATCCATCCCCTGTCTTCAGGAACCATTTCGGTTCTTAGCCATTCATTTTAACTTTTCTTCTCTTCTAATTGTTTTGTCATCTGAATATTTATTCTTGCAGACATTTTTCTCAATTGACTTTTATTCCGGTATTCTCTAGCCACCTTAGAACAACTAACAGTCAGAGCAAAGGGGATATAATGCCGTCCTGAGCGGGACCCCTACAGGCTGCTCTTACAGTTGCGTGGTTTCTTATGTATCTGTGGGCTACTTAACATTGCCTCGATCTATTGACAGACGTATAGATCTACTTCGTGGGATCTTAATGCATCGCTGATAGCCTCAGTTTTGATGTTTTTAAAGACAGCCTTTCTGTCCAGAAAAGTTCCTTACATCTAAGTACTTCCAATGGTGCTTTCACCTCGTGGAGAGCAGTTTCTACTGACTTTCCCTTCGTGTAAGCGTGTTGAGCATTCTGAACACCGTTGAAAAGTAGCCCGTTCCTACCTGCCTTGGGGATGAAGATCACTTTGATCTGTCGCCAAACAAGGGGGATATAAGCGTGTATTAGTGTAAATCACCAGAACCCAAGGGATGATCGTTGTATGAGCTCTCTGCTGCATATAATACATAACATAACTCCATTTGCTCTTAGCAATTTGAAGGGATCGAATGACATGATAGCCCATTTTACTTTGTTAAATGTGACAATATTTCATAAATTTTACTTTAATGGGGATATTCGTACGCACCTCAGTTCGACCATCGCAACCACTTATTGCTGTCATGCTTTTTCATGGGCAATTCCAGTGTCTCTTCCCGCGACTTTGTCACTTCGCATAAAAAAAAAAAAACATAGTACACTGGGGTTTGGCTTTCTTTAAATGCACCCTATTCCTCGGTTAGCCTGGTAGTTTTAGCCTTATTAAAAAACTTATATTCATGCCCCATATTTCAGTATAAGACTTCTTGGATGGTCTTCTAATCTTAGAGCTATCTCTCAAGGTATTTCCGATCGTCTCCGATAGTTTGTTTACCGCTAAGTCAATAGATTTCGCGTCTGCAAATGATTCACCGCTCAGTGGCTGGCCAATACTTGCAACACATCCCTTGAACTTATCCCAGTTGGTCCTGGCTGGTTTTCTGAAGGGTTTGAGAGGTTCTCTGGAGAGTTCGATACTGAGACGAATGTAGCAGTGGTCCGAAAAGGACCCCTTATCCGTCACTCTCCAATTATCAATCTTTAAATTGCTCCATTCCCCCACGAATGTGACATCTCAAACCTCCAACCTATTTGCCTGCTACCCCTATTACAGATGCATAGATTTGTTTGTAAAATGTAATTATAGAGTAATTCACCTCGGTCATTGATGTCTATGCTGCTGGACACTTGCGTCTCATCACAGAATCATCTCACTAAAGTGTGAAGCTCAGCCCAGCCGGTAATGCCGTCATGTATATTGATTTCAGGAGAACCGATGCCTTTTGGCTCCTTCCCACCGATCGTCGGGCAAGTCGCTGGTGCTGTAATTGGACATTAAAAATATATGAATGTCCTTTTAACCAAAATGCAAATTCTGGTCATACCTACTCCTTTTCCATAAAGCAAGCTGTACTTTTTATGCTTTAATTCAAGTATGGATCCAAAGTTCTTTGATTAAAGCGATATCAACCTCTTCTTATTTATTAGTAAAAGTAAGTTTACAGAGGTGAGTTTTCTGTGATATAGATTTATTTGCACCACCTGTATAAGCCGGCCGAGTACTAAATCAACTGACCAGATCCACTAGGTCCCAGCGCAGAAGGATCAATCTCCATCACAAGATTCTTCGCGCTGTCTGCTCCAGCTTTCTGGACATTAATGCCTTTGGTTGCCGAGTTATCCCCAACTTCCAGGTCAATTGTTAGTTCAGTACCGTCCTTCCCGCCAGTCGACTCTACAATTCCCTCGGTTACCGAGACCGCAGTGTCACCTCATCAGCCTTGTCTATTGCCTCAGGATTTGTTTCCTCGGATTATTGATTGAAACTACAGTGCAATATGAAGTAGGCATCTTCCAAAAGAGGCAATGATTTATCCGTCAATTTCAAAAGGACATTCTTTCCCGTTCGATTTGGTTCCTCCATCCGAGGGATTCTTCATTCCCCATAGGGAACTGTCGGGTTCTGCTAACTTAGTACCGCCAGAAGATTCTTTGCCTGTAGAAGGGACTGTGGTAACCAGATCCTCGCTCTTGGACCTTCGGGAATGTCCCAGCCGACAATTACTCGCAGTGCAACCCCCCCCCCCTCTTCCCAACTATTTGTCCCATTTTCCCACGTCGGACTTTTGAAAATCGAGCAAAAACCGGTCTTCACAGGCGAACAGTTTCATTCCTCTCAGTCAGACTGATGTGTCGTATTGGGGAATCTGATCCCAACATATTGCCTGTCAAGTAATCAACAAGCACGCCTTCACGTTCTTTCCGCGGTTTCAACCATCTCAAGCTTAAGCTCATTCTCCAACTACCACCCCTTTCCTTTATTTATTTATTTATTTATTTATTTATTTATTTATTTATTTAACAACAGCTTCGCCAAAACTGGCTACTAAGAAAATTACAAATGAACCAAGAAGACTACAAAATTAATACAAATCATTAAACTAACTTATTCAATAAGCATCCTCAGATGGCACTTCAGTTGTCGCCTAGAACATCCCAGCTCGATATAGGCAGCGTAGTCATTGTAGAGGCGGGACATGGAAGTGATAGGCTCGTGCATGCCGTAAAGCGTACGATGAAAGGGAACATGCAGAAAGTTGAAATTCCTAAGGGACCGGGCGGGAATGGAAATGCCTGAATCATTCAGCAGTTCGGAGGAGTTGATCGTCCCCTGCAATAAATCATGCAAAAAAGTTATCTTATATATTCGGCGTCTCTTTACAAGGGAATTAAGAGAAATCAGTCCAAGCCTAGCATGATATGATGGGAGGGATAAACGATCACGCCAAGGAAGGTCGCGGAGAGCGAACCTAAGAAATCTACGCTGAACAGCCTCAATCCGGTTGATGTGGACAGCGAAATAGGGATCCCATACCGGGCACCTTTGTCCAGAAGGTGTCAATCGACTTCAGCGATCCCTCATCCTCCGACTTCTTCCTCGAATTCCTTTTTTAAATTTTATTTTATTTGTTTCCATTCTTGGTCCCACGGGTTAGTACAAAATGACAGTTCATCTGGCAGGGGCGATGTATCAGATGAAGCTAAAATGTAACCGAATTTCGCCAAGTATCGGTACTTCGCATAATAACGACCAAGCTCCCTTTGACAACGCACCCCTTCGGCGTATGCTTTTCCACCTTGAATTGGAGTACTTTTTATAAGAGATTATCTTTCTATTCATCCAACTAAAATTAGCTGGTACTTCTGACAGAGATATGACCGTGTCAGGAGTCCATTTCCAGCCGCCATCACGAGGAGGTTGTAGTCGCACAGAGTTGCGGCACATGTACGCAGTTACTTAAGTGTTACATAATATTAATAATAATATTTTTTTGCTTCCAGCCATGTTCTTCATCTTTGATCCTTAAAAAAACGACATTTCTACGATCCTTACTTAGGGCAGAGCAAATCGGGTAATATTTAACGCATCCGACCACAATCAAACCTCAATGCACATGAGTCGATGGAGTAAATATACCCAATTCGCCCTCTCTAATCATATTTGGGTACTGAGATATCCGGTCATATTAGCTGGCATTAAATGCCAGCTTGAAATGCTTGGGTTTCTTACAAAGATGTTTAAAGAACTTGAATCCATCTGACTTTGCGCTGATATATTAGTCCCACAACTCCAGTATTATTCCTATATCATTGTCCGCGTTAGACAAAGTTCAAAGAATGGCTATGACACTTATTGCGCTGTCACAATATCTGAGAACATTGGCTCCTCTCCTTGGAGCATCGGCGAAATGTCGGTTGTCTCTCAATCTTATGTCATAATTTCTACGACCATTGTTCTAACGAAGTAGGTAGCCTGATTTCTTGTAGGCATATCACAGCGCGAGGTATGAGTGCTTCAAATCGATTCCACCATTATGTTCGCACTTAAGATTAAACTTGGATCCATCATCAAATCTCGAGATTTTTTACTAAGCAGAACAATGCGAATGTAGAACAGTGTACCAACTTCTGACTTTCGCTCATCTTAAGAGTCCGACCTCTTAATCCACTTCCCCATCCCTTAATTCCGTTCCTGCGAAGTCTGTATTATAGGATCATAGGGTATACCTTAAACTTTGGCAGACGGAGTTGGAACAATTGGTTCAGCACGACCACCGTGCCATGATTCCCGGGTTCGAGACCAGGTCTTCCCGCGAGTGTTTAAAATAGACTTAAAAACTTCGTCTCTGGGTTGTTGTCTAGCTCTTAGCAATGCTAAAACCAGGCATTTAAGTTTCCACACTCCTCTTACCCTAATTTCCGACCGGACAAATCTATGCCAAGCCATCATCTTTATATAATGCTGATGAGGTGGCTTGTCTCTTGGGCCAGCGCAAATGTTTTATATTCAAGTTTGGGCGTGATATGAGGCTTGTGCATCAATTCTACGCCAAACGTGAAGTATTTCAAACATCTTTAAAAGAAACTCAAACATTTTATTGCATTTTTGTGATAAAAAATATCTGGTCCTTCCAGTTGCTGTTGTTAGATATCTCAATACTTAAGATATTCATAGAAGAATTGTAGAATTATCCTTTAACATGATTTCTTAGAATGTGGTGTTTTAAGTTCCACGTGTAATTGTTGGACGTTTCCGTGTAATTTAAAGGATAGCAAAAGTAAGTTATATAAAGCAAATTATGTAAAAGCTTTTAAGGTATTTTCCACCAGAACTGACTTAATTGGAAATCGGCTAAGATATCTTTGTGTTTCCTTTAGTACACATTACGTAAAACCACAAAAATTTTACAAAATGACCCTCCAATGTTGCGGAGGTAAACAGATTTATTACTCGCTGCGTGCTTTTAAAAGACTCGGCTAGTCACGTAGAAAATTTGCAAACAAAATTAGGAATAAGCCCCTACACTTAAACTTATGTAACTTTTGCAATCTTTACTTATGGAAATGAGATAACGAACCTGGTTTTATTTCAGTTAAAGAAATAAATGGTGGGCGCCCCATTCGTTCCCTTAATACCTAATTCTTCCATCTAGCAAATATAAAAGTTCGTTCAGTAGAAACTGATAAAGAAACTTTTCCTGCACAATGTCGGATCTACATAATAATAAAAGTATTCCCAACCAATAACTGATTTGTGCTTAGTTTTGTTTTGTTTTACAAAAAAAAAACTAATTAAAATTGTTAATTATAAAGATAAATATTTAATCTTCTACTCAAGGTATAAAATTAATTAACCTTGTTATACTATCCAAGTGTGAATTAAGTGAACCTTTAATCCTAGCACACATTAATTAATTTATTTAATTTAATTTCAGTTTAAGAAACAGTGATTAAATAAACAATTTTTATAGGAAATAATGATTGTATTTCTTGAAAGATGATGGGTAGGAAGAGCTGCCTGGAGTAAAACGCAAGGCCAGTTTTTGCGTCGTGTGGCCTCCTTTTGTGAGAATAAATCCTGCAGTCCTCCATGGCATCGCGTTCGCCGAATTCTTACAGAAATTCTGTTTCACGTACCTTCGATGTGGCATATATTCCTTAAATTCTGAGTCAGCGAGGCGGTGCTCAATAGTTTTATTTCATTTATTTCGGAGTTGGATCAATGCGTTGAGCCGTACGACCACCATGCCATGGGCCTCGGGTTCGAGATCAGATCTCCCCGTGAGCTTTTCTTAAGAAATTAAAATAATCCGCTCTGTCTGTGGGCTGTTGTCTAGCCCGCAGCAATGCAAAAACAGGACTCAAGCTTCCTCACTCCCCTTCCCTTACCCTCGATGCTAACGCATCAAAGGGTTGTCCCCTAGGATTTCGCCACATCGGAAAAAAAATTGATTTGGTTCCTCTATCCGAGGGATTCTTCATTCCCCGCAGGGGACTGTCGCGTTCTGCTAACTTAGTACCGCCAGAAGATTCTTTGCCTGTAGAAGGGACTGTGGTCACCAAATCCTCGCTCTTGCACCTTCGGAAATGTTCCAGCCGGCAATTACTCGCAGTGCAACCCCCCCCCCCCCCCAACTATTTGTCCCATTTTCCAACGTTGGACTTTTGAAAATCGAGCAAAAACCGTTCTTCACAAGCGAACAGTTTCATTCCTTTCAGTCAGACTGATGTGTCGTATTCGGCAATCTGACCCAACCCATGACGAAATTTCTCAATGTTCAGCTTAAGATTGTTATTGCAGCACCACTCATAGAAAATGTGCAACTCTGATTGCAAAATCTCACAATCAGCATTAGATTTGATTGGGAGAGAAAGCTCAATATCGTCAGCATATATAAGAATTTTACATCTTTGAAGCAAATACGAAATTCAAAAATGAAAAATTAAAAGCACTTGTTTTACTTCCACAAAAACAGGAGTAATCATTTCTTTGGGATGGTTGTCACTCAAAAATATGAGTGCTCAAAGAGCAAGCTGGTCATTATCAGCGTGGTCATCATCATCGTACTTAGTTTTCAAACTAAGTACTTATAGGAGTTGTGTTTTTGTCCTTCCTTCATGGATGACCGTGGTGGAAAGTGCAAGTACCACGCTGATTATGACCAGCTTGCACTTTCGGTCGAAACATTCATCATTTTTCTTTGAGCACTCATCTTTTTGAGTGATCACCATCCCAAAGAAATGATTACTCCTGTTTTTGTGGAAGTAAAACAAGTGCTTTTACTTTTTCATTTTTGATTAAATGACTTCCACCAAGTGTTAGTCCAAAGAAAACTTTCTGAAATACGAAATATCATCAATACATAAAATGAATAACAATGGACCCAGATGACTGCCCTGGGGAACGCCAGAATGAGCCACAAAATCATCGAGAGTGTGGTACGTAAACGTACTCTATAAATCCTATTAGTTGAATACGACTTAATCCAAAGAATAAGCGAGGGAGGGAAATCCAACTTAGCCAATTTCAAAGCAATGATAGAGTGAGACAGATAATCAAAGGCCTTACTAAAATCAGTATAAATACAATCAGTTTGGCAACCATCCGTGAATCCATCCACAGTGCAGGAAACAAACTCAACCAAGTTTGAAATCGTTGACCTACCCTAAAGAAAACCATACTGCCTAGTGGAGATTAAGATTTTACACATTTCGGATAATTGGGAATGAATTAACAGTTCGAAGAGCTTAGGAATACAGGACAATTTAGCAATCGGCCTGTAACTGGAAATGTCTCTTCTATTGCCACTCTTGAAAATAGGAATTAAAAAGGATATCTTCCAGAGTGCTGGGAAATGGCCCCGCGAGAGAGACTTTCTGAATAGAAACAGCAAAGGCCATAATAACAACGAAGAACATTACTTTATGACTGCAGCAGAAACCCCTCCAGGACCACTAGAAAAGTCAGTTGGAAGTGATGTAATATGCTTCAACAAGACCTCCTCCGTGATAGATGGAACTGATACCATGGGTAAAATTCGGCTAATTATGTGCGAAAAGTTTCCACTGTCCGGGATGATATCAGATAATTCAAATGCACTTTTAAAAGATTCAGCAAATAAGTTACAGATAATATTAGAATTATTACTGGAAATCTCTTGAACTCCGTAGTCGATGGATAGTTATCGGCCTTTTTCTTCAAGTGGACATATTCATGGCAAACACTAAATTCTTGCCAGGAGTCAACACTGCCAACACGAAGGTATTTTTTCCAAAGTCTGTTCTTCCTATTCCTAAGAGCGTTCAATTCTCTGTCGAACTAAGGGAACAAACCTCCCAAAAGCTTCATACAAAACGTCGTAGAGACCTGATACGTTACTGTCGATATCGTCCAAGCCCCAAGCCAGCCAAGGTGTCGAGGATTAACGATTGTCCTTCTGTCAAGTCATGGGTAAGAAAGCTATCTTCTTCATCATCCGTTACCCATCGTACATTGGGTAAGTTGAAGTCCTACACTAGAATAATTTCATCCTTAGAACCCAATCGATCATAGATGTACTTAATATGCTTAATGAGAATATCATACTGACTCTGACCATTACTATCAACGACATTAAACGCATCAGGAGATATATAACAACAAATCAAGAAGAAGTTCCTCGAATCAAATGAAATCTTTACTGAAACTTGTTCCAGCTCGAGTTGGTCAGAAAATGAGGAGTTTTTAAAAAAAAAAGTTGAACCGACTTCACAAAAAGCGCTAAAAGCATAAAATAATTTTTAATTTGATATCTATTACGACGTTTTGAAATCAGTGCAAATTAAACAAACCAAATAACTACAACAAAAGTATTTAATCGTCCTTCCTTATGATCTCGTTAGCTGAAACGTTCAGTTAGTTATATGTATTATTTTCAATTGTGGTTAGGTAGTTGTTATGCTTGTTTAATTTGCACCGACTTCAAAATTTCGTAATAGATATAAAATTAAAAATTATTTTATGCTTTTAGCGCTTTTTGTGAAGTCGGTTCAATTTTCTTTTTAAAAACTATTTTATTTTTCACTTTTTAGTGTCTTCTACTCTATACAACGAAAAAAGAACCATCCAAATCGGTCCACGCGTTACAAAGTTAGGTTCCACAACCACCCCCCATTCCCACCTCACAAACATTTTTTTTCTCGTGGTATCAACCAGGGAACATACAAATCGAACATAGAATTATCCAAATCCGTAAACGCGTTACGGAGTGAGACTACCCCTCCCCCTCCCCCACCCGAGGACAAATTTTTTTCTCCTACTAGCAATGTACGAATCATCAAAATCGGTCAACGCGTTCCGAAGTTATGCCCGGTCAGACATAAAAAAAAATTAAGAAAATAATTCAAAAAATAAAAATACACGTCGGTTAAAAAGAGCTATGGAACGACAAATTTACAACTTTATAACATCGCTGTTAAAAATCGTCGGTGAAGTAAGTGATAACGTGTCGGCCGACCAATTCGGAGGTTCCAGGTTCGAATCCCACCGTTGGAGACCCATGGTTTTTTTTCTGACAACAGATTACGATAAAAAGGCCATGGAGGGGTTGCAGAGAAAGTTCCAGTGGTTCGGAATCCGCTTTAAATTGTAAGTAATACTCGTTATTTCGAATCGGGATCCCTCCGCATGCCCCACAGAGGGTTACGGGAACCGGAGAGAGAGAGAGAGAGAGATAAAAGCTCTGTTAGCCCAGGGGTGAGTGCGAAAATCAAATTGCGTAATATTCCACTGCTATACGAGAAACTGAAATGGTTCACAGTGGTTATCACTAGATAAAGAATCAAAACTATTTATGCAAATAAATAAATAAATAAATTTATGAAACCCGCCACGCGTTACGAAGTTCGTTGCTGCCCCTCCCGTTTGCACTCGTTACGAAGTTAGGCTTCGCCCTTATTCCAATCAAAGATACAGAATTTTTATCATGGTACCAAGGAATGAGCATACTCTATGCAACTTAAAATGCGTTACGAAGTTATAGTCGTACCTAAAGAAAAAAAGGTACATACTTGTCTTTGGCATTAAAAGTAGCACTTCAAGGATGGAGGAATAGAAATTTGAAAGCTAAGCAAACAATTTAAAAATTGAAATATTTATAAAGATATTTTAAGTGGAAAGTATATTTTTAATCATCAGTGCATGGGCATGGCTTCATTCGAAACTAAAAGTGAGATAATGTGTTTATGGTAGCTAAAATATGACATAACGAGTTAGTCTTAGCCTGTAGCCTAATGATGGCCTTGCCTTATAAGTTGAAACCTATCGCATATTTGAAATAAATAATAACATCTTGAGACTGAGTTAAAACAATGGATGAGTGGCATGATCATCAAGCCATGACTCCATATTTCGAGCCTCGGTGTTTTCGTAAGTTTTTAATTAAAAAATTTAAAAATATCCACTCCATCTCTAGGGTGTTGTCTAGCTCGCAGGAAGGTGGTAAAAGCAAGACATTCAAGTTCCCTCATTCCCCATATCCTAAAATTGAGCTACAACCTCCACCGACTTCCTCCCAAATTTTTTACGCTCAACTTTCAGCGCCATCTATACAGAACCAGGAGGTAGAGAAAAAAAATAAAAATTCTTTTTGTGATTACAAATACTTACATACAAAAATTTAGAAAAAATTTTAACAATATCAATTGTGCTTTTTGCACAATCGCTTTAGAAAGAAACGTCTGAGATTCACACTCCAGGTCACGATGGCCCCCTTAAACATTTATTTGTTAATAAACTTAGGGTCTAATCGAAAAGTGTTTTTCAGAAAAGTTGTTTATTTAGGGATAATCGAGGGGAAAGAGCCATGACAAAATTCGCTGGTTCGTTTCATTTTAATATTTTTTTTATTTTATCGAGTCAAGCACTGGACAGAAGATATTCAACATTTTACCCATTTACTTCCGTGCAATGAAAGATACAGTTTTGAATTCTTGCCGAACCGCTTGGAATGTCTCGACTCTTATTTTACTACACTCTGTCACAATTCTTTGCCGGAAATATCTCAAATCAGCAGTTGAAGTTTTGTAGACGACAGATTTTAAATGTCCACATAAAAAACATCCAAACGGGTAAGATCCGGGGATCTTGCTGCCCATTCCGCGGCACCTCTTCGGCTTATCCATTAATTTGAAAACTGCTGATCTAGCTAGGTCCTAACTGGAAGGGTGTAATGAGGAGGCGCACCATCTTGTTGGAAATATAGCAGATGGTCATTCAAATTCATCATCAACTTCATTTTCAACTTCTTGGGTGATAAGAGTGTAGAGTAGAATTTGTGCATTTTCATCCAGTAGTCTTGGCGCATTCCTTTCCTGGAACTTAGTCACTTAGTCACGGAAAAAACGAACTGTTTGTTTAGTTGTCGATGAAAGAATGATAAGTCAAGTCAAGACAAAAGCGAAACAAAAGTTCTGTGTACTAGTGTCACCTCATCATTATTTGTTTCTTCTAAACGGATACAACCGTAAGTGACAGATACGCGAGTCGCCGGGTGGGAGGGAGGGGGGAGGTGTTGCCATTTAAAAAAATGGAGTGACCTCTGCGTTGACCTTGAATGCCTTCACTTTTTAAAAAACAATTTCTAATCCATTGAAACAATACAAATTTTGTCAAAAACTTTTCTTTTACTTTCCCTACGTAAACATATTGCACCTTTTTGGAAAGGTAATAAGACGGGGAATCCAATAAAAATAAAAAAGAGGTATACTAATTACATAAATTTCGGAGAAAATTTGGGAAAATTCTGAAATTTTGGTAATTTCTAAACCTTTTTTTCAATTTTGGCCGTGACTGTACCTGCAGTGGTAGTAGTGAGAACAACATTGTTGACATTTTTGGAAAGGCCATTGGGATAGAAGTTGTTTAGAGTTTGGTTGATGTCGCTATGTGGAGTAGATCAAAAGATAAAAATAAAAGAGTAACATGCATACCCCTGTAACTCCCAAACGGGTGAGATTGCCCCCCCCCCCAATTGTATTCGTATTTACCTCTAGAAACGTTACACCCTGTATGTAAGGCCCAAATTAAAGCAGACTAAATTATCTTTCCGGCAAAGTAAAAATATGTACACTTTGTTAACAGAAATAAACAAGAAATCTTTGATTAAACATTAAATTTTAGTCGCAAAACAAATTTTCATTCAAAACGCAAGCAGGTTAAAGAAATAATATTCCACCCGGTTATAAGTTAAAATTAATTTTCCCCAGATTATTAGATTACAGATTATCTGGTTAAGGTTTAAAGTTTTTAATAGGATGTGCACGGTAGAAAACTAAAAAAAATATTTTCATTTCCTTAAAGGGGCTCCACCAATTTTCAGCCTATAGGCCTCAAAAATTTAAATCCGGCACTGGGACATTTTCTATCCTCGCGACGAAAGCTTTCAAAGATTTAAAGTAAGATAAAACACTACTTTCACTACTATTTGTTTCAGGTTGTATATAACCTTATCTGTTCATTGATGTTTTCTGTTAGTGGTAGCATATTCAGTAAGATAGTTTAGTTTTAGTCAGTTGAACTAACTGAGATTCTCAGTCTACAAAAATCCTTCTTCCTTATGATCTCGCGCGCTGTAATGTTTAGATATAAATCTGTCTATGGTATCTTTAATTGGTGAATAATTAATAAGGGTGGCTTACTTCTGGAACATCTTGATCTTATCGCATTACCATTATTTCATTTTCGGTATGTACCTCTTCAACCAGCAGGCGGTGGCCTTTTATCCCTAAAGTCAGGGGTTCTTGTTTGGTGGTAGAAGAATAGGTTTAAAGGCCATTCCAAATCGTAAATTACTTAATATCTGTGATTTAACGTAAAATTAAATCAAAGTTCTTTGCCAGCCATATATCCTTTAGAAAGTCACAGAAACTGGGGAGAGCCAGAGAATTGAAAGAAAACATGTTTTCCTTCTCTCCCCATTTTTAATGTTTAAAGGAAAAACGTGATGGAGGCCTAATTTTCCAGACGTCTATGTACATCCGCCTTAATAAACACTTTAAAATTGTTGCTGTAAATTTTTTGGGTATTCAATTTGTTTTTCTACTATATTCCAGTTATATTATATAAAACTGCTAACAGTGCCTTCCTTAGATAATTTAATTAAAAGGGTCTACTCTGGTTTTTGAAAAAGCGATCGCAAATCCCTGAGAAGTAATACAAGTGTATCCAAAAAACAGGCATAACTCCATCTGGAAATTTGTAACAATTAAAGTATCTCCTATCGTCCACGTTTGAAGCATTATTAAATCTGTGTGCGCTAACTAATCCTTCTGTATGAGGAAAAAATTAAATTTTCCTCTTTCAATTAACCATCACTAGAATCTAAAAAAAATCATTTGAAACGAATTTAAAATGAAACTCAAAGTGTTGTCGCGCATACTAAAATCAAACTCTTTGGGAAAACTTTTCGTTGGACTATTCGACCCACGTCCAATATCTACCTAACTAGAATCTAAAGCTTTAGAGGAGGTTGTGGTTCTCCAATTTTCTCGTGATGCATTCTGTTTTGATAGCAGTTTTATTTATTCAGAAAAAAATACTTTACCTTTGCTCTGCTATCAAACAAGAAGGTAAATACTTTGTGTGTTAGCAACATCCAACGTAATGAATTTTGTACCTTTAATCTCTATTTTATGCAAAATGCACATGTATCCGTACGCTATATAATTTTGGGGAAGCTTATGTACATGGCGACTAACTTTGTAAAGAGGTAATTAAATGTAATCTAGATAAAATATAATACATATTAATTACCAAAAAAATAAAGGACAGAATTTTTACGTTAAATGGTTTTATTGTCCAATCGATTGTGTACTAAAGGCTTGGAAATAATTTTTTTTCACCAATCGGGGACTTTGATCATTCTATTAAATCGTGGAGCGAATTTATTTTATTGCAGCTTGAATATATATTATACTGTTATATGCTTTATGTCATATGTTATATTTTCTATAATGTTTGTTAAATGTTATGTTATAGGGAAAAAAAAGAGTTTTCTAATAAATGCGATCCATCTGATCAAAGTTCCAGATTGGTGACTTATAATTTTTCTAGCTTCTAGTACTTCATCTATTTTACAATAAAACCGTTTTACTTAAAAATTTATTTCCCTTTATTTTATTTTTAAATTTTTAGTGGTGCTCCTGCCAACATACACCATTTTTGATCCGCCCATATCATTGCCATATATTAAAGTAAAAGCCTGAAATTTATCTTATCGAGAGCACTTAAAGTACCCAACTATCTTTTATCTCTCTCAAGTTTCCGTCACTCCTTGTGGAGAGATGAACTTCATCCGATTCGACATAACAATTGCAAGTGAAACTTAAATTTAAAATGGATTTCGAACCATTGACATTTTCTCTGCAACCTTTTACGATGATCTGTTGTCAGCAGAAAACCACCATGAATAACCGCCGGTGGGATTGGAATCTCGGACCTCCGAATTGTTAGGTAGACACGTTATCACTTACTCCACCGACGACGATCGAGCTTTTACAGTTTACAAAATATCTACCATTAAAGTTTTGTTATTTCGTTATGAAGTCACTCTCCGATCATCAAAGATCTAAGGTACTTCTGACAGACTTGATATTTTAAATATCGTGAAGTACTGTGTCCACTGGTTAGCTTTAAAAAAAAATTCATTTGCAGCTGTTGAACAACCAATTCCTTATCTTTTGAGATTCAAAAATAAAATAATTTTTTCAAAAATTAATTTTAACGTGCCTTCCAAAGCACGGAGACAATGTACCACTTAAGTGACCACCCAATCAAGGTCGGGCCACATGTGCATTTGCTTAACTCTGATCATCAGTTTTCGTCATCACTATCTAGTAGCAGTCGAAAGAGAAGTCAACACTGTCGTCCGTTCCACCTGTCATTAGGGAGCCGCGCGCTAGTTCACGTATACAGGGTGTTTCAAATATGAAAGCAGCCTTCCAGGCATATAAATTGTGTACATCACAGGAATTGAAACGTATCTATAGAGATACGCGGAATATTTGCAAATCAGTTATTAGTCGGGCAAAGTTCAATTTCCATGAGAGCGTTAGACGGAAGGTATTTTCTACTCAAAAGGGTATTAAGGGCTTCTCGTCTCTAGTAAAAACCCTAAAGAACAATTTCACCTGTTCGTCAACACCACCACTCATTTATACTGGGAATGTTTCTACTGACTCATTGGACAACCTGTTTGCTGCCACCTTCATCCCAGCCACTTCCATCTCATCACAGTGCACTAGTAGGCAAAAGTCGCTACACTTTCGCACTAAGCAAGTTTTTAGAGAACATTCGAAATTCGACGTGTGCAAATCTATTGGGTCTGATGGTTTCTCGCCCGCGGTTTTAAAATGCTGTGCCTCTACTTTGGCTAGATCTCTGCGAAAACTTTTTCCCCTGTCATACTCAACAGCAGTGTTTCCAAGTGCATAGAAACTTGCTCATGTCCAGCCGATACTTAAAAAAGTAGAGGCATGCGACCCCTCTAACTACAGACCAATTTCAGTAACTTCGATCATTTCTAAAGTTTTTAAATCACTCATCAACTCTCAGTTGTTGAAATATCTAGAAAAAACCCATCTTATCAACGATTGCCAGTACGGTTTCCGCACTGGCCGCTCGACCGGAGACTTACTAACGGCTCTAACGGAACGTTGGAATCATTGTCTTCATAATTTTGGTGAGTCCGAAATCATCGCTCTTGATATTTCAAAGGCTTTTGATAGAGTCTGGCATGCTGCCCTTTTAGCCAAACTTCAAACATTTGGTCTGGTCTGACCGTTCAATTCGTGTAGTAATTGACCGAGTTAAGTCTGATTCCTATAAAATAAATGCCAGTGTACCTCAGGGCTCAGTTCTTTCACCAACCTTATTTCTTCTTTTGATTAATGATCTTTTATCCCTTACTCTCAATCCTATCCATAGTTTAGTCGACGAAAGCACCCTTGATTTCGCGTACTCATTTGATTCTGTAATGAATTTACGTGGAAATTCTACAGAAGTCAATTGAGAACGCATGTTTAGATCATTAAACAACGACATTTCTATGGTACTCGCTTGGGGCAGAGCAAATTGTGTTTCATTTAATGCATCAAAAACTGAATGCTGTTTAATGTCCCTAAAAATACACACAGTTCACCCCCAACCCATTTCAGTCGATGGAGTGAATATACACAATTCGCCCTTCCTAAGCATCTTGGGTATTGAGATATCCAGCAATCTTAGCTGGACTGATCATATATTTGCAATCGCTAAAAGTGTGATGAAATGTTTGGGTTTTCTACAGAGATGTAAGAAATATTTCACCCCACCTGACTTAGCGCTGATCTACAAGTCCCACATTAGGCCTCAACTTCAATATAATTCCCATATTTGGGCAGGTGCCGGACACACCGCATTGTCCGCTTTAGACAAAGTCCAGCGTAAGGTTATTAAAGTTATTGGCGATTCCTCAATCTCTGAGGGCCTTGACTCTCTGGAGTATCGAGGGAATGTCGGTTGTCTCTCACTCTTCTATCATTACAATTTATCTCAGTATGTTACAAAAGCTGTTCGAAATGTACTTCGCCACTTTCGATGCATGCCAATAACCCCCTTGTAATTCCCTGTTCAGGGGGACCAACCGGGTGACAGCTTAAAAAAAACTCTACTTTTGATATTTTTTAAAGTGAAGATTTAATACATATAATTTCTTTTTTGGTTTTTCATACTAACATAAATACGTTAAACTATGGTATCAAAAAATATTTTTTGTAAATAAGAAAATTTTTAATTTCATGGTTCCTGTGATGGTGTGCTTAAAAGAGGTCCTTCTCTGGTTCTCGCTCTGCGGGCTTGTGAAATAAAAAAAGAATAAAAAAAAGTTTTCTTAGTAATATATAGATGTGTTTTAAGTTAAACATAACCGTCTTTTTATTTTTTTTTACCAAAATACGGCCAACTGAAATAAATTTTCTTTTTTTTCCTCAAAAATGTAGAAAATGTAAATTTGTTTTATCTTTGAAAATTTTAACTAGAAAAAAAACGGCTACGCTTTACTGAACTGCTGTAACGAGCTACCTTTTTTTTAAATTTCAAGTTGATCCATTGTAAACTGATTGAGTTACACCGAGAACCGATAAACAAAATGGTGTATTGGATAAATCGCGGTTAAGCTTGATGCACTTAACTTCTTATTTATTTATTTATTTAAGCTTAATGCAAGCTATTACATAAAAAAATACAAAATAACAAAATAAATACTACAAACTAAAATAAAAAATAATTCATAACAGATAATATAAGCTACAATATGAGCTGAAATGCATTTAACTTCTTAATCACTACTTAAACATGTAAATTATTTATTAAGTTTGTCTAGACAAAGGACAATAATTTGAAATTTTTACTTTCCGAAAATTTTACTGTCAAGGAGAAAGTATGCATCTGAAGTGACAACAGCAAGAACAAGAACAGAATGGTCCTCATAGCACTATATATCTTGTTGCATCTGGTCAATTCTCACAGATAGATCAAAAATTCTTAATATCTGGACAAACATATCTTCCATGTGACCGAGATTTTGCCCAGATAGAGAAGCCCAAAAGATTAACAAAGTTTTATGTTTCGAAAGACATTGAATACAAAATAAATATTTATCTCAATGTTGTACAAATGTTTTTAAGGATCTTCATCGTCTCGCCGATGCATATATAAACATTACAAAACTGAATTTTTCCCAAGCTTCTTGGGTGCGTATTTGAAAAGATAACCTTTTCCTGGTATCTATACGCAAAAGTTTTAATGATATAGCACCATGGGAAACGTATAATATTTAAAAAAAAAAAGGAAACAGCTGGCCAATTTCAGATCGGAGATTATTCCATTATTGGAATGCAAAAATCGAATTACCAAAGCAAAATGAGACAACTTAAGGTTATGTTAGATTACATTCCTTATTTTGGTTTTTACGAAGACTGGATTGCCGAAACCGGTGAACAGGATTCGGCTCAAGAAAACCAATTTGAAGTTAGAAAACACTTAAACCATTTCAAAAATTTCAAAACTCTTTATTTTTATTGTTAAAGAGTTAACGGCACTTTTCAGTTTTGTTCTATGTATAATATTTGTATGGATCCTTAAAAGGAAATAAAAATTTTCAACGGATATACCTTTGTTTCATTACTATAATAAACAGTTTTTGTTGAATATCACATATTATAACTTTTTGCCCATATAGAAGTTATAATCTTCAATTAACAAAGCGCAAGGACAAACTTTAAAACATTACGGCATCAACCTCAAAGACACCTGCTTTTCTCACGGTCAGCTATACGTAGCTTGCTCTCGAGTAGGAAATTCGAAAAATTTGTTCATAAATACCCCGCATTAGTCCGAGCGCAATGGGGGGGGGGGTTATGTTTGCAATTTGGGGTCCCCTCGGTATCCTTGTCATATATCTTTATGTTTTTCGGCACGGAGAATCGATTTTTCGAGGTTACCAGGCTCAAAAATGGTTCCTTTTCGAGATATGGCCCGATTTTAGTCAAAATTGGTTTTTCTGAATTTTTCGGAAAAATAAGAAAATTAACAATTATTAACCAACTTTATGTGAAAGATCTTCTGATTTTAAACAATTTATGTCTCTAGCATTTATTTCCTAAAGTGCTTGGTTTACCTGTAATTTGCAAATTTACCTCACATTTCTTATAGAGTAGAGTATTTTAAATGGGATTACTTACATATATGGGGCAAAATTCCTCAAGTGTACCAGGTGAAAAAATTCGATGTCTCCGATTTTGTTCAAGCTTCACCAAAATATTGTTACTGGTATAAGTAATTATCGTGCTAAAGAATTTAAAAAAAAATTTTCAGAAGTTATAGTGTGGTAAACTATTACATTTTTGCACTTTTTCTCGTGATCATACCTTTTTTGAAAATTCATAACTATCGCCACCATTGCCGTAGACCGGTCGTTATATGCCCTTACGAATAAAAATATAAATTTCGGAAAAAAAAATTTAAACAATTTTTTGGACTTTGAAAAATATTTTGTTGGTTTTTTTCAAATACTTGATCATGCATTTTTTTCATATTTTTCCAAATGAAAGTGTCATCTTTAGCTTTAAAATCATGTATCATTTAGAGTAAGGCAATGTTAAGTGTAAATTTTTGAAAGCCCACGCTCTCCTTTTTTGTTTGTTTGTTGCTTAGAACAGATGAAAATAACGAAACATAAGGAACTGTAGATGGCGCGTTGCAATTTTGACTAAAATCGGGCCATATCTCGAAAAGGAACCATTTTTGAGCCTGGTAACCTCGAAAAATCGATTCTCCGTGTCGAAAAACATAAAGATATGACAAGTTACCGAGGGGACCCCAAATTGCATACATAACCTCCATTGCGCCCGGACGAGGATATATGTTTTCTATAAAAAATGTTTAACCTCTCATATTTTAAAGTTTATCCTTTTATTCCAACTACCACACAATCCCATATCAACTTCCTGAGCGAACCTATGTAAACAAACATGCTCGAACCCTTGTCTTACAAATTTGGTTTATTTAAATTATTTCCTACCTAAAGTGCTAACATAATTAGGTAGTCACGGATTTCTAAGGATGCGGTTTTTCTAATCCTTTCTCTATCTTGCTGTGTTGTAGCTTTTTGGAAAGGTAATATAATGGCCAATTTAATAAAAATAAAAGCAGGTGTATGAATTAAATGAATTTACAGTACTGTGAAAGAATTTACTTGATTCACGAATAAAATTTCTTAGTTATTCTACAAAAAGTAAAAATTCTAGTTATAAGAAATATGTTTTTCTTAATAATAAAGTATTGTCGTAATGAACTGATCATATACTTGTAGTCGCTTTACTTGGGGTTTCTACTTAGATGTAAGAAATACTCCTTCTAGCTTGGCACTGTGTAAATAATTTTATGCTTCTCTCCAAGACCGAATATCGTAATTCTAAATTTAATCCTCGCTGGCCAAAATCTGTCGAATAACTTCTTAACATTTGGCATAGGTAAGACAAGTAGAGTCAAGGGTCCAAATTATCTTCTGGTGTGAACTTGAATCTTGCTTTGGAAGCTTGGTTCGATATGTAACTTCTGTAATGCCACCTGAAATTTAATATTGGTATATTTGAGCGGACGTACGAAGAAATTTTTTTTCAATTACATCCGATTATTTTTCTATCTTAAGCGGACTACGTCAGGCATCTATTCTCGGTCCTGTTTTATTTTCAATGTTTATTAATTATATTTCTCCTGTTATACGGTACTGCAACTACCAGTATTATGCGGATAATATACAGCTGTATCTTTCTAGATCTGTGTGCCTTATAGAGGACGCTATTTGCCGATTGATTAGTAATTGTGCCTTCGACCTATTTCTATTCTATTTTATTACATAAGTCACATTAAGGCTAAGGGTAGCAATTTATCCTCATAAGAAAAATATAAGAAAGTTTTTTACAATTAATTCCTGTTAATGGTAGGTGGTATGGACTTTTCTTATTTTGTTTTACAGAGGGTACTATCATCAAAAATATTTTCATGATGGCCCTGAGATTTTTTTTAAACAGTCTCTAAGCTTTTTAGTGTCCCACCAACTACTAGATATTCGTTATCATTTTCAGCTGATACAGGAATATTTAGTGAAAAATTGAGACCTTGTTAGGGAAGACAAGCCAATATATGAAATTAAAAGATAAACACGAGGAAAGCAACCCTGTCAATTACCTTCTCCCTAGTGATTTAAAATATTGTCATAAAGCAACGAATTCAAGCTTTTGAGATGCTTTTCGCATATCACAAATATTTACATATCCTAGATAATTACAAGCAAACATTGGGGGTGTAATTAGATGAAAGTATTCAAATACTTTCTGCCTACATCGCATTTCTACTTTCAGGAACAGCTTTATATTTTGCGTTTGTACCCGATATTAATAAGAATTTACGATAAACTGGGGAATACTTCATGCTCTTAGCAGCTCAATAATGTTCCACTTGCCGTACATTTGTGCTTATCGTTAATCCAGAGATTAGCTAGGAAAAGATTATACCTACAAGTCTTGAATATTTTATGTGCAATATCCATTCAGCAAAACATCCAAAAAATACTTGAAATTCTTGCTTTACAAGCAGCAGTAAGGCACAAGTGCGTTGAACTTGAACCTCGTAAGAATAAGTAAAGACGAAACTTGCAATGACTTTTAAAATTATGCAAATTTATTAGAAATTGCGAGATAAGGCTTAACTTCACGACTATTTTTCCCCTTTTCCTGGAAGTCTTTTTGAATTTGCTGTTGTTTATTTCTTTGTTACAGCACTGCCAAATTCATTAATTTAAATTTAAAATTGTTGCATCAGGGCTTGCATAGATATTGTAGGGAGTTACATAAATATTATAGTTTATAATATCGTTTATAATATCTATTTTAACCTCGATCATATCTAAAGTTTTGGAATCACTCATCAACTCTCAGTTGTTGAAATATCTAGAAAATAACCATCTTATCGACGATTGTCAGTACGGTTTCCGCGCTAACCGCTCAACCGGAGACTTACTAACGGCTCTAACGGAGCGTTATAATCATTGTCTCAATAATTTTGGTGAGCCCGAAATCGTCGCTCGAGTCTGGCTGCCCTTTTAGATATACTTCAAACATTTGGTCTGCACCCTAGCCTCCTTAAATGGATAGAGAGTGTTTTGCCAGGCCGTTCAATTCGTGTATTAATTGACGGCGTTACATCTGTTTACTACGAAAGAAATGCCGGTGTACCTCAGGATTCAGTTCTCTCACCAACCCTATTTTTAGCGCTAATTTTTGGGTATTCTACAGAGATGTAGATTGATTTAGAAGTCCCACATTAGGCCTAGACTTAATTCCCATATTTGGACAGGGGCCGGACACACCGCATTGTCCGCGTTAGAGAAAGTCCAGCGTAAGGCTATTAAACTTATTGGCGATTTCTCAATCTCTGAGGGCCTTGACTCCTTGGAGCATCGACGGAATGTCGGTTGTCTCTCACTCTTCTATCGCTATTTCCATGGCCATTGTTCTAACGAAATTGCTAGCCTGATTCCTTGTAGACACATGATAACGCGCGATACAAGATCTACAAGTCGCTCCTACCCCTATACTCTCCAGGTCAAATTTGAACGTACCGTCAAATTTCTTGAATCTTTTCTAAGCAGAACAACACGAATGTGGAACAGTTTACCATCTTCTGTTTTTTCCTTGTCTTATGAGCCTGACACTTTCAAACCGGGCGTACATCGATACCTCCTAACCCATTTCCCTCATCCTTAACTCCTTTCCTGCAAATGCTGTGCTTTAGCATGGCAAACAGCATGGCAACATCATATATAAAAAAAGCACTTGATACTAGTGGGCCCAAAATAAGTTGTCAGAATCGCGGAATAAAATTTGTCTAAATCAGAAAAGGGAAAATTTTCGTCAAGTACTAGTAGCTATTCAAGCAAAATTCCTTTTCCTTTAACAAAGAACCATTTCAAGTAAAAAGAAAATGTACTAGCAGCGTCGAAAAATTATTCGAGTGCCTTTTATTTGTACTTTTTTAATTTTTTATTTGATTATTATTTGACTAATTTATTATTTATAAATTTATATGAATTACAGTTTTAAGTCTCTTACTTTTACTATAATTAATCGTAGTTCACTTGGTTTATGTCGTACGATTATATGTATCGGTTGATTGTTTGGTTCAAATGGCGAGTGCTACACAGCAGGGTAAGCACTCCAATTAGCACGTTAGCGCCGTTTTAATACAGCGACCTGTAAAACCCGATCGTTGGTTCCAGGCTCCAGCCATTCCTAGGTAACAAGGCAACAGAATACTAACAGGCCGACGAGGCGTGGGCACGAATTCAAGAAGGAGGAGGATTACAAAAGGAATTAGATTAACTCCTTTTTTTTACTCCTGAAACTGTCTGAGGATTCTCCAGAAAGTAATTTCCTCCTTACAAAGAAGGTGAAGAACAGTCTACTATTATTGCTCTAGCTGCGAAAATTAGTATTGTTAGGTCTGTACAGACTGCAACTATTTATATAAATACAATACGAGACCAGTTAAACAGTTCCGATATTCTATGCTGTTTCGTTTAGAGATGGCACAGGTTGAGAAAGCCATCCATCTGAGGTTATCCTCTACAGTTACTAACTAACTTCGAGGAAGTGTTTACTGAATCAAGCGCCTTTATGGCAGCCCGGCTGTCCGTAAAAATCCAACCTTCATCATGGGTCATTCACTTGCACCTCCGCTTACAATACGCTTGCATCGCACCGACTAGGCATTCTATCGTGTAGCCGTCAGTGTATCGGACGGTTTCGTAACAATTAAGCAGTTCAGTTTCCCCCATTCATTCCTGGTGGGAATTTTGACACTAGAATCCCTTGCAAAATAAACATCAGGTATTGCTTAATCAAACGTCGCAGTAGATAGTCTCGGTGTTAAATTGAGGATACTCCTCTGGCCATAGGGTTTGGTATCACAGCATCCAGACTCTGAGTCTGATTGAACTACATGAAGCCTGCTATTTTATGTTAAGATCAGTTAGGGGAAGGAAAGTGCAGAAGAACATTGAGAGCATCGGTTAGAGTAGTGCATAGTGCCCCAGTTGTACAAATGCAGGCATTTCTCTGCATCATATATAATTTAGTCTTGTTATATCCCCTCCCCACAGCCGGTTACTAAACCATGGAGCAGTAAATGAGGATAGGACGTACCACTGCTGCGTACATCCAATGGGTCATTTAAGGCTGCAGCCCCCATTTTTCACCGAAAGTGCGCCCTTTCAATTCGCTCTTCTATGTTTTGTTTCCAGTTCACCTTCGGGTCTAGAATCTAGATAAAGAGTTTTGGTGCCCATTTTATTTGAGCAGATCGATACTTTGGATTTAGTGGTAAAGGGTATCAGTACGGTTTTTCCTGAGTTGACAGGCAGTTCACATTCCTTGGACCTTCAGGTGAGCCATAATACCGTCCATATTTATATTCCAATTAGACCAGAAAGTTGAATTCAATTTTGAAAATGCCATTCTGAATTACGATTATGATACGATAAGTCGAAGTATTCGCCCACTTGGGCCTTAGGGAACAGAGAGATTAATTAAGAATATTTTATGCTTGCTTGGTTCGATTCCTTTCGCTAAAAGAGTCTTTCCTGAATAAATACGATGTAGAAGAAGGTCATTCCGAAAATTTAAGTAAATTTGAAAATGTCGTTCATAAAATTGAAAATGTCGCTCATAAAATTTCGCCCGGATATGATTCGCGAAACATCCTGGAAATCAAAATATATCTAATATGCGCGCCGACGAACAAATAGATGACGAACATGACTTTGAAAAAATGCTCATAGAATAAGTTTGACAACCAACGTACTTCTCAAATTAATATTAACAATGTATTTCGTATTAAATGTTATAGCTAAATTTATTTAAAAAATGTTTTCCTATTAAATAATTAACTTCTAATCTTTCCACTTTAAAACAAATAAACTTTTTGGTGAAATTTGGTAAAAAAACCTACTTTTTTACAATAATGAGGTGGGATAGTTAAAATTGTTTACTATAATAACTCCTTATTTGTCGGGGGCCAATCGACGCTTTCCCATTCAAAGAACAACGGACTAAACAGGTCTTTCGACAAGACCCCCAACAGTTTGGACTGTGCTATGCTCGCTTCTAAGAACTTATAAAAAGTCCTTGCTGAGGTTCTTTTTGTTAGTCCTATCGCTTTCTTAATCGATTCAAGTGCAGTAGAGTCCAGTCTTCTAGATCTCAGTTTAACAAAACCGCATTAAGAGTCCGACGCGAGTTTGTCCTAAGTGTGCCCCAGATTCGCATTTGGACTCTACTAATAGGGTATGTTTCAAAAGCGCATTGGTAAAAGTCTCTACTGTAAATTCCGTTTCATCTTTCATATATAAACTTCTCAATCCCGCTCCGGACCACCTCCGAGACTTAGTTCCAATTCGTTCCGTTAACCTTAAGGCCTTAGATGGCTCCACAGTAAATATAACATTGACAAAATCGAATCCTCAGCACTTGCGATAAGAGTTATGTCCAAGTTCTCCTTCCTATTTACAGTTTGGTCTCTAATATGTAAAAAAAAGATAGACCTTCCCTTTGAGTAAGCTCATGCCGCGCATGTCTGCTGCTTCCATAACTTCTCTCTTCTCTTTTAAAGGAGATGATGACTCCTCATGTATATGAGTACGTAGAATTTATTTATCTCTTGCTCCCTATTCCCACTTCAGCAGATCAAAATTAAAAGAGTTTATGCCTAATAAGGAACACGTCCTTGTGTCTATGGTTGGGATTTGAAATTTTTTTTTTGTATAGAGCATGTTTCCCATTGCTTCTATGAGAAAACTTTTGCACGTGGGCAAGTGGGCCTATTTGGATGATTCAGTTTTTTGTATAGAGTATCTTGCCTCATAAGTACCATGGCAAAAATGTTTGTCCTAAGATGGGGTGGGGAAAGAGCGGCGCTTAATTTCGTAATGCGTGAACCATTTTTGATCATTTTGTTTTGCTGTACAGAGGTCGTTCCTTCATTTTTTTTTATACGATGTGGCCAAATCCGTGATGCGTTAGCATGGTTTTGGCCGGGAGGGAATCAGGGTAAGGGAAGTGAGGAAACTTGAGTCTTATTTTTGCATTGCTGCGAGCTAGACAACAGCCCAGAGACGGAGTGAATTATTTAAATTTCTTAATAAATGCTCACGGGGTCATCTGGCCTCGAACCCGGGACCCATGGCACGTTGGTCTTGCCGCTCAACGTATTGATCCAACTCCGTCTCCAAGGAATTGATCTAGCGTTGGGATGGGGAGAGTGGGAAGGAATCGCCTTATTTAGTAATAGTGTTTTTCGATGATATTAGCCGATTTTTCTCATCTATTTGAATTAAATGCCATATGGTTACACATCAGGTAATGGATATACGGTACAAAATTGGGATGATTTGAATGGGACATATGATAAAGTATCATATATCCTTAAAGCGTAATGGTTCCACTAAACTACGATGAAAATATGTTTTCGTAAACTCTCCCATCTCATCGTTGCTTGGTAACAAAAAAAATTATAAAAACTTTTCACCTCGTTTCCTTTGATAATAATTATGACTTTGCTGCTACATCAAACTTTGTTTGCAGATAAGAATCAATAGTTCCCAACTGATTACTAGTTTTCCAAAGCAAAAAGCAATAACCTTTCTCAGGCAAATTATTGGTTTATTTTCAAATATTTATCTTATAAGTCTTTGTGCAGAAGAGTATTCCACAAAAATCGTTCATCCATTGAAAAGCAGCTTATTCCATGAAAGTATCACACAAAATATCATTCAAAGTAAAGAAATTGTTTGACACATTTTTATGGCCTAATTTGGAGTGAATTGAGAATTGTTATTGATGTCTAGTAAATCTTTTCAAAATCTATAATATAAAGAACATTTTTTGCAAAAGATTTTTTAAAAACAAAATCTTGTTATCATCGGTGAAATTGATTTATTTGAAGCACTTTCTGAAAGAACTCAACTGCTTCTTCACATTGATTTCTTTTCTAAAGTTCAGATAATTGAGGTTCATTATAGGTTTCTCATTGAATTTTATAGTCACGTAAAAACCTCTTGGAATTTATTATCGAGGATTTGCAGCTTGTTAGTAAGAATTTATACTCATTAAGGGAAGCATTCTTAATGGAGATACTTAAAAGAGAATTACAAAATATATCGTCAAAGGTGACTTCTGAAATTTAAATTTAAATTCTCGAAAGTAATTCTTGATTTATTGAAAATGTTTACAAGCGTTTTTCACTCTTCAAATAATAAGTCTCAATTTTTTAAAACTGATTAAATGATTCTTTTAAAATAATAATTGCAGTGCACCATTTCTATTATAGTGTTAAGGTTGCCCGCCGATAACTTCTGGACTGGTCACAAACGTCCAACCGAATTATATCTTAAGATTTTTGACATCTTAATAATTCAGTACTATGTGCCCACAGAGCAAGCCGATATAGCAAGAGAAGAGGCCTTCTCGGAATCCCAAGGCGACTGCATTTAAAAATCTGCCATAGGTGTTAAGAAGGATCTCAACGTTAACACTGGCCTGGAACATGTAATGGGAAAATTTGAACTCGGTAAAAGGATGACAAATGGGAAGTTGTTTGTTAAGTTTTATAACTCACGATGACTCTTTTCTCGCCTGCCAATCCTTCCTTAAACACAAGACCAGTCATTTAATAGTTTGGGTTTCTCCGTAGAGCTGAGCACCAGGTCGATCATATTGTTATTTCAAAAAGTTGGAAAGCCTTTTAGATGTAAGGCAGCTATCACCGTCTTGGTTGGTTGGTCAGACTGTTTGCTGCTGCATTTCCACTCGGAGGTCAATGTGGCCCGTTCTAGATGCCCTTTAAATAAAAACCAATATAGTTGTGACCTAAAACCACCCAGATCTCTGTAAAATCTATTGAGATTCGCTAGTGCTGTCTCTGTTAAGTCGTACAAATTATTGGAGGTCCTTGTTCGCAGCCAGACAAGTCGACGTTCTTGTAAAGCTGAACGTACGCGAAGCAGGTGCGTTATGGATTCAATTTCTTTATCTCTACAGCTTCTACAGAATTCATTCGACGCCACACCAAGTCTAGCGACTCCTGCTCCGATGCCCTTTTCATATTTTGATCCCTGTGAAGTTGGATGTTAGTCTAATAATCTTATAAGGGTGCTTCCAAGCGGAAAAGTGGAGCAGAAAACAGCTGGGAATGATAAGAAAAAATGGTTTTCCGAAGTCGTACTGTGGTTTCATATAATCTGTTGTGGGATGTAGCCCACTTTTATTGAATAGATCTAGTATAACTGCGTGTCCAAAGTTCTGTGGCGACCATTGGCTATTCTCTCTTAGTCTGAAAGCTACTAAGGCTGGCATTTTTTGATGTGCAGTTCTATGGGTGCAGGTGTAGGATAGTTTACATCCCAGCTTCTGGTGTGGCCTTATCGCACCGGTTATTCCTTAAAAAGTTGAGATATGGCTGCTTGTTTACCTCATTCCACCAAACTATCGCTACATGTGTAAGAATGGGTCTGACGATCGCTGTGTACATCCAAACAATATGAGATTTTCTCTCCCACTTCTTACCAAAAGTTCTTTTGCATGCAAAGAATGCGTTAAGTCCTTTCTTCGTCTTCTCTTCCACACTCCGTTTCCAATTTAGTTTGGACTCGAATATGGCTCCCAGAAACTTGATTTTGAGAACACTACCTCTTAGTTTTGGTGGTTTTCAAATAGGTAGTTTGTATTTTCTCGTGAACAATACCATTTCCGTCTTATTGGGATTAACCGTAAGGCTATTGATTTCTGCCCATCTTGAGATGTATTTTATCGCAGAGTTCATAATATCACTTACCGTTTGTAGAAAATTTCCTTTTGTCAGTAGTACAATATCGTCTGCGTACGCTATCGTTTTCATATTCTTCCTGACGAGCGATGAAAGGATTTTGTTAAGAGAGACGTTCCCCAGCAGAGGTGATAAAGTTCCTCCCTGTGTTGTGCCTAGGTTAACTGTTTTCCTGATGGAGAACTCCCCTGAATGAACGTAAATAAATCTGCTTTTTAGCATCATTTCTATGCAGTTCGTCAGAAATTTTCTTGTTATAATTTCCTCCATAGAGGAGATAACGGATTCTATTTTCAGATTGATAAATGATGCCTGAATATCGAGGAAAGCTGCCAGCGTATATTCCTTATCATGGAGAGATTTCTCAATCGTTCTTGTAATGCTGTGTCCTCGCATTTACCTTTAGTGTCGGCGTGTTATGAGCTACATAGATACTTGGTTGACTCGTGATGTTGCCTGAGATAAAAGTCCAACAGCTTCTCTAGTGTTTTAATAGAAACCACGAGAGGCTTATAGGTCTATAATCTTTGGCAGTTATGTGACTTGGTTTCTCTGCACCTCTGTCTATCTGTCCGGTATGTATCCAGTGGTGAGACATGCTTCAAAGACTGCTTTAAACCAGGGAGTAATACTTCCCGAGGTACTTTGTAGAATGGCGGGGATGATTCCGTCCAGCCCTACAGATTTGTAGGGATTGCAGGATTTTACCTTCCATGCTACTTTATCTTCGCTTGTGCAACGTCTTATTAAAGCTAAATTTCACTAATGTTCGGCAGCAATTCGCCCACATAATATAACTCCTAATGTGTTTAATGTTCAGAGGTCAACCCCTTCGCTTGCCCAAAAATCTGACTCCCTCCTATGGGAAAGGGCAAAGTAATGCTTTGCTGGCTTTGAAGTACAGAAAATTTTTGATGGTTAGGGAGCGAAAGACGACCATAGATCAGTGAAGCCACATTGTCTTAAACGAAAGTCCGGAAGGTGATTAAAGACCGAATTATTTCTGCTAGCAATATTGCAAACAACATTCCAGAACTGCATAACATTTTCCCTAAAAAGACGACCAAAAATTTGCTTAGGCGCACCGAGGTCAATTAAAGCAACATGCGTACAGAGAAGGTGACAGAAGTGGCTTACCCCGCAAACAGTGACGATTTGAATTGTAAAGAATATCAAATGCGGAAATGCACAGAATATTTCGTTGAAGTCCTTAGCAGCGCAATTTTGTCGGCACATACCTTTACGTTAGAGCTTAAAGAATAGCTTACTGTGATTTCGATTAGAATAAAACCTCAAACTAGTTAAGTTGGAGTTGACAGATGCAATCAAGTCAATAGATCCTCAGGCTACAGAGATCGACGGAGTACCGGCGGAATTGTTAAAGGCGGATCCCACTGCAGCGGTCAATATTTCTCATCCCGTCATCCAGGAATGTTTAGAAACCGAGGACTATCCCAGTGAATGAAAAAATCCGTCACTGTGAAAACTAAAAAAAGTGACCTAGGGCCTGGCCTATCCTTGAACTGCAGTCTCCAACGTTATAACAAAAATCTGAATGGAAATGAAGTAAGAATCTAGCGCACTCTTAGAGGATAATAAAGTGGCGCTTTGAAAGACTCTTCCTGCAGCGTTTTCATCAACACCGTCCGAATTACTATATCGCAGTCCAATGAATAGAAGTCTTTATTATACCTTATTTTCGTCTATATCGAAAAGGCGTTTGACAACGTTGATTGCGAGTAACGTTAAAGAAGCATATTAGCAAAAATTTATTCATATCATAAAGGGTTCTCAGTTAGGAGCCCAATGTCACGTTTCTTACATAGGAAAGCTTCCGGAGACCTGAACGTATTGAGACAAGGATACATATTGTCACCTTTGCTTTTCTTGTTCGTCATTAATGACGTAATGTGCAGCGTTCTGGATGACTACTTATCTCAAGGGATTAGATGGAAGCTTTTTAAAAACCTTACACACCGGGATCATGCTGTCAGTATATGTCTTCTATCCAATAATCAGATTAGCTTATATGTCCAAAGCTGTACTCAGGGCTTCATGTCGCAAAGCGGTGCTTAAGATCAATGCTGCTAAAACTAACTTGGATTCTAGGAGACTGAAAAAAATTGCGTTATCTCGGAAGTTTATTAAAAGCAGATGGCGGAGTTTAAGGGATTACACCACAGTGGCCGCTAGAAAATGGAGGATAACTTTGTGAATTTTTTTAAGTTAAATAGTACATACATAGTATTCAAAGTCAAGTTAAAGGACTTTATTACCACGTGTCTTCGAGAGAGTTGCCGGGGCTTGCAGCAGCTTGTTAAAGTTAAAAGTTCATCTTTTCATAAATATTTCGGTTGAAAATTGTTTATTGAAGAAATAACGTTTAACCAATAGTAAAAATCAAAAGTGCCAAATTTTAAGTGAATCGAATGAAATTTGTAAAAGTTATCCTTGAAGCCTATTTGAAAAAACACTGCTTTGAAATAATAAAAAGTTTAAAAATACTGTAGTATCCTTTTTTTGCGTGAGGGGTGAAAATCTTCCAAAGACACCAGGAGACCCGATTGTCTCTACTATTGTGAGATTTTTACTCACTAAAAACATTCCTCTTTATCCGGGTCCCTTTTCGTCCCTACCCCTTGTGATCTCAGCGAGAGAAATCCGGACTAATCCAGTTTTCTTCCCTCACCTCGATTCCTCGGGTCTGCGCAGTATGTCTGCTTTCTCATTTCCTTCGACCCCCGCATGTCCTCGGACCCACGCCAGTGTCATCTCATTTGATCTGTAGTATCCTTGAAACATATTGAAAATTTTGATTTTTGGACCCATTACAATAACTTTTCTATATGCTGAGAAATTAATAAATTAAAAAAAAAATTTTTGTTTGTGCTGTTGGAAAATGAACTTTTCTGTTTAGGTCCACTTGCAATCGTTGTCTCGAATTAGGTGAAGTTTTTCAATTCTTCATGTTGTTGGGCGAGAGGTTTGTTGAGAGATTTGTTAATAGACGCGGCACCAAAACATATGATATTTTTTCGTACACGAGGGGAAACGGAAATTCTTGTAGATAGAAAGCTCTTTATTTGATTGCATTTCTCCATAAAACTATCGTTTTAATCCACCATTGCTTCCCATAGTATCCGATTACGACGAGAGTAGCAATGGTACGAAAAAAGGCTAAGTGTGTACTCTCTTCTCAAGTTTCTCAGATTTTCCGCATTTTCTTTTTGGCGTCGACAGAAAATCATGTGCAAATTAATAAAATATAGCGTCCTTTTACAGCTTAATTATTTATATATTTATTTACAAATTCGTCAAATACTGATTACTACAAACTAACGAAATCTAAACAGTAAATAAAACGCAGAATGAAATATCAAAATAAATTACAGAATCAAAGTGATTGAGTAATAAAAGCAAGAAAATAAAATATAAAAATATAAGAAAAAGAAAAAAGAAAATGCAACTGCGACAAATCCAATCTTAACTCGAACTATGATACGTGAATAGTAATTCTACAATGTTCATCTGATTAAATATTACTAGCAGAAAAACAGAAACGCAAAGTACTGATAATAAAATACAAGAACAAAATAAAAAAAAATTACAAAAAATAACGCCAAATTAAGATTAAAACAAGAGAAAAAAGAAAAGAAAAACAAATTAACTCTACACAAGCCTCCCTCTTATCTGTGACCTGGACAAATGAAAGTCAGTACAATCAGAACGACTATTATAAGCGAGACATTGATTCATTCCATAGTTGGTGCTATGATGAGAAATATGGAAAAGGTTCCGATCTCTCAAGGACCGAGACGGAATCGACAAGTTCAAAGCAGCCAACAATTTGGGAGAATTAATCACACCTCGCAGACACTCAAAGAGACAAGCAAACATGATTCTAAACCTGTTACGTCTTGCCTCAAGAGGCTCCAAAGAAAGAAGCAGCAGACGATCTACATATGGAGGCAGACGAAGAGAACCAGCCCAGGTAAGGCCACGCAGGACGAATCTTACAAATCTGCGCAGGACAGCCTCAACATGATCGATATGAACGGCATAGAAAGGAGACCAAACCGGTGAAACGTATTCCAAAATTGGTCTGACAAAAGCGCTATAAAGCAACTTTGTTATGTATGGGCCATCAAATTCCTTTGACCATTAGCGTCAAAATGATCCTCAAAAGAAAATTTAGAATTGATGACAACGCCGAAATCTCTAGCTTTGTCAAGTCTGTTCAATGGGATACCACCAATAGTGAAATTGTGAATCAAAGAATTTCTTTTACAAGAGTGCACTTGTCAATGTTCAAAGGAAGAAAATTAATACAGCACCAATTACGGAACGTCTCTAAGTCAGAGTCATTATCATTTGACACAACATGGAATATCTTGGCATCGTCAGCATAAACGGGGATTTTCGAATGAGATAGAATCAAAGATACATCGTTGATGTAAATGATAAAAAGCGAAGGTCCTAAATGACTGCACTGAGGCACCCCAGAAGAGCTATTGATTTCGTGAGAGAGTGCACCACGAAATAAAACTCGTTGTGGGCGATCAGACAAATAAGAACATAACCATTGGACGAAGACGGAAGAAAGCCCAGAATAGAAAGCTTATAAATAAGAATGTTGTGACAAATTCAATGAAATTCCTTACAGAAATCAGTAAAAATGCAATCAACCTGCTTCCCAGTTTCAAATATAGGTATTCAGAAGTTGGAGAACTCCAACAGGTTGGAAGTGGTCGACTTACCCTTTATGAAACCAAATTAAACAAGGGAAAGAGAATAGGAGGGAAGTACACACTACAATTTTTCAAGAAATTTGCAGGAATGCCATCAGGACCACATGAGAAACTATTAGCCAAATTCGTTATATTTTTCAAGACGGTAGCCTCGTCAAATACTAAGTCTTTGGAATGAAGGGAAGTCGGCAGAATTGTAAGTGGATCATTGCTTTCAGGATCATCAAGGCACATTATGGAGGGGTATCCATCACAGTTGTGCCTAGAGTTTACAAATTTCCAAAGTCGCTTAGGCTCAGCGCTTAGGGTTTGCTGAAACAATCATTACCATATTGTTCCTGTCATTACCGTATATATCACTTGTCATTAATTTGCATCATTTATCATTATAATGACTATGATTAAAACTCAGTACTTGAATGCGCCTTCTTATTAAACTGAAAAATCATGAAAAGTCTAATTGTAGCGAAAATATTTTTATATTAGTAACATTTACTTATTTAAAAATTCAATCCACTTTTCCTGCAATTACTGTATATTCACCTGTATCTGTTATTGCAGTATTGGTACAGATTGCTTCTCCGAAAATTTTTTTTATTAAAGTTTCACAAGTGCCCAAGTAATATTCAAAGGAATCAAAGCATAGGTGCAGACATTGACAACTACTAAGATACTAATATGTCCAGATTAACCGATCTGTGTCCCATATTTACAACATGGGATTAGAATAGCATTGGTTTGAAACTGAATACTTCGTGATTACAAAACATAGATATCTGCATTTCTGTGTCATTGTCATGATATTGGGAGACAGGTAAAAGCTCTTCACATGCAGTTTATAACAGGCATTAAATCTATTAATGGTAATTGTTTGAGGTTTTGTGTGTCCCACAAGACAGGACTAAAAAGACTCAATGAAAGCTGTAACAGACACTGTTCAAAGGAGCGAACTGTAATAGCAAATGTCGTCTTTCAGAAAATTCTGTATGGAATCCGGAGGAAAATGCTCTTGATTTTGCCAGTTATACTGCCAATCTTTGCGAATTAACACAATTTTATTTATAGTAACTCTTTGAATAGCACAGTCCTTTAAAATTGTCTGTACAATTGAACCCAAAAATTTGGCTCGTACTTACATAAGTACTACTTTTAAGAACAATGAAAATGAAACTTAAATTAACCTATAATGCCACACGCTACCGAAGTCCTCATTTAAATTCCACTTAATAACAGACCCAACATGTTTTTATGTCTTATATAACCTACGTTAAAATCTGTAAAAAAAATTTATACGGATATACCTATGTACCAAAGCATTCCAATAATTTTATCATCGCTTTTGTCAGGACCTTTCAATTATTTGAAAATAACTCGAAATCTTCTCACCTATTAATATTTATTTCAGGAATTGCTTACGACATATTCTTGTTGCCAAATGATCAGAAAAGGTCGCATCCCTTTCGTAACTTGACATTCCTATATATTTATAAGGAAACAGGATTTTCATATTTGCTGAGTATTAACACTAGCAAGGACATCTTCTTCTATTGATTTAATAATTTCTCAAGGAAATTGTTTCAGAAATTCCATTTAATAGTAAATTCCGGATAAGAAGTTACAATTCCTAAAACCTTTCAGCCTTTAGGATTTCCAAGATCCAAGATTCTTTTGCTGCGGAAGCGATTTGGTAAGTATACTTCAGCAGTCCTTAACAAAAGTGTCAACCAAATTGTTTTGGAAATTCACAAATTGTTACGCTTGTACAGTTTACCTCTTAAATAAATTATTTATTTATTAATAAATAAATGAAATATGTGGAGTAAGTGCAAAGCACGACAATTCGATTCATGTAAATTACGGAAAAAAGAATCAAACCATTTTTGGTGATTCCTGTCGTTTTATAAGGAAGTTTTTATAGAAATCCTTTCTCAGTTTCTAAATGCCTAGTTATTCAGCTTGTTACATGTTCATCACGCTGTGACCTAAAATGAGAAGGATTAGTGAACGAAAGGAAAATAATATTGATAATTTATACTTACCTGCAAAATGTGTTGTCCGTATTAGAATCTGCTATAAGATTGATGCTGTAGAAAAATTTTATTTTTATTTTAGAAATTGAAACTACCGAGTATTTGGTTAGTCGAGCACGATCCGTTCTTATGTTGATTGGAGTCTTACGCAAAAATTTGGATTTGAAGGATACAAATTAACATTCATCTGCCAGTCGTATCCACGCATGTTGGAGTACATGAGGAGAAGGAAACACAAAACTGAGGAACGATCGCGAGCAAGATGAACCATTCTGGAGACCTGCAAGAAACAAAAATTAGAATTTGTAATAAGAATAGGGATTAATAAAAAAATGTACTTACTTGAAATGTAATCGGGTAAAGGCAATGCACTGAAGTCACCGTATCGAGTTTATCTAGAAAGATTGAGTGGTGCTTATTTCATATAAATGTACATTAGGTTGAGTAAATACTTACATGGTTTGCATTTCGTTCCCTCGGGGATTTTTGAAGCACTTAAGACACTTGCACTTAACCTGCAAACACATCTCACGAAAATTGGATTTTCGACGTGTTCTTCATTTTACCGAAACAAACGCGGCACGGAATTGGATTATTCGTAACCCAGGGCATATCTTTTAAAAATAATTACGCCCCAAAATCGGATTATTTAGAATAAATATTAACGTAAAGTCACCTGTCAAATTTTGCTATCCGACGGAATTTCTAGGCAATTACGCATCTTTAGATACAAATAATTATACCAAAAAGAAGCTAAAGATATGGGGAAGATTTTTAGAATAAAAACCAGAAAATAATATTAAATAAATTAAAACCGATTTCAATTTTTGAGCCGATTGGAAAATTAGCCTGGAATTTCCACAGGAAATCCAAATACTGGGCAAAAAGACATAAATGTCATGTCATATAGAGACCAAAAGGTCAGTCGAGTGAAAGTTTTCAGGAGGAAAGTTAGTGAAAGTAGTTAAAAAGGAAAAAAGGGAACAAAGGAAGAGTTGACAGTGAGGAAGCACTAAGAAGAATCTGGAGCACGGAAAAGATAAGTACCCCTTTGATACAAGTTCAATTGCTTTGCTCTTTTGCATTTTAATAAAAATTCTTTTGGTAATTTTCTGTGCACTGCCTTGCCCGCGTTTAAACTTTATTGGTGTTGTGTAAATAAAGAAAACCGAATTCATGTTATTAATTTGCGTAATCAATTTTGAAGAATTAAATCAACATAGTTACTTTCGTCAGGAGTTTTTGTTTACAAAATTAGAGTTCGTGGACTCAGCAGAAAAACCACGTGGCGCCCACGACTGTTCTGCGTCGACACCTGACCCACACCTTAGCTAGCCGGCGAAATACGCGCATTAAAAGGTGCGTGTAACATTTTGGCGCCCAATCGTGTCGGCCAGAACAATCTTTTTATATAAAAATTTCGAAAAATTGCAAAATAGAAATCATCGAAATCAAATGTCAACAATTTGAGTTGAAGTGAAAATTGTTTCGCAACATTTAGTGTGTCTAGATTGGCAAGGCAGTGTGTGTGAAAAGAACTTTTAAGCTGATTTCACCTTTAAGAGTATTAAAATTGAACTCACCACAAATTTAAATGTTTTTGATTTTTTTTTCTCTTTTTCCTTTCGTTCACCCATCACTTTTCGTATATCGTGTATTTTCCTGCTTTTAATTTCTTCACATTATATTTTATTAAACAATTTATTTTATTTTTATATATATATATTAAACAAAACACATTTGATGTTAACACACAATAAATGATCACACTTGCTTCGAATTTAATTTTTGATTTTTCTTTTGATTTTATATATTTTCCCACCTCACAATCTTCACAGTAAATCACAGCACAAGACACTAGTTTTATTTTCACAAAACGTAGTTCACTTTAAAAATTAATTCAAATACACGCTTCGAAATTATTACCGCGCGATCACTTTGTAGGACATGCACTAATCGGCTTGGGAAATTTGGCGATTGATTTTTAATAATAAGTTGACTTTAACAGAGAATTCGAGCCCAAGTGTTTTGTATTCTCTTAAGTGAACTGAGTTGTGATGTCACTTATATTCAGCGTATTGTGCGTTAACTTGTATATACCTGACCTTGGCCAAAACTTGACCCAGTTTTGCAAATAAATAGCATCGAGTTGAGATAACCATACCAGCTGATTCGTTTTAATACTCTCTTAACAATTTGTGGGAAGGAAGCCATAAGCAAATATTCTGTATATACATATGTTAAGTATCGAGCCTCTTCCTCTAGTTGATTGTATGTAAATATTGCTAGCCGTTGAATATTTTATTGCTAGCAACACTACCAAATGCCGACGGGTTTCACTTCGGAATATAATTTTTTACATCACGTTATTTCTTTGATAGATTTTCCTTGTCTGATTTGATAGTAGATATTATTTTTATTTGATTATATAGTAGATAGAATTTTTGGTTAGCTTGTAATATTAGAATTAGTGATTTTGATTACAATTGAATTTTCTTGTGGTAACTAGCGATATTTCAAAATTAGACATTTTTCATTGGGTTAGGTAAAAGTTTTATTTTTGAATTCTACCAATTTCATCGTTGAATATTAGATAAATAATATTGTTAGCGGTTAACCCTTCATAGTTATAAAGAATTAAGTTCTTAGAAATCGAGTAGGTTAGCACTTTATCATAAATACTGTAGGTTTACTTTGGATAGTTTAATTGAGTCTTTACTTTAAAGTTCCTCAAAATTTTTATAGTTGATTGGATATTTAGCATTTTCCTAACTTCATCTAAAATGGAGATTAATAGATTGAACCAGGAGGAGCTAATATATGAGCTCACGGTAAGAGGGTTGCCAACGGGGAAAGTCGAAGAAATGAGGGCTAGTTTGCGTGTAGCTTTGAGGGCAGAAAAGGAAGGAAGTTCTCTTATTGAGCTTGAGTACCCTTACACATTCGTCGAAGATAAAGAGGCGTTAACGAAGAAGATCGCAGAAATTAAACTGCTATTAGATGCTTTCGAGGGTGAGGAGGGTTCAGCAGACCACAAAAAAATTAGCACTAAACTTAATTGGGCATTGACCAGGCTCAGCAGGGTAGTAGTCGTAGACGAAGAACAAAAGAAGGAAAAGATAAAGATTCGCGGTGAATTAGTGCATTTGTTAGGAACCTTACAAGGTAAAGTGGATGGCGGAGATGAGACTAGTGATGCCTCCGAATCTGTAGAGGAACCCTCAACGCGCACTCCTGTTTCTCGAGTAGCATTGTATAAATGGGATGTGAAATTTTCCGGTGAGCAGAGTCAATCCCTTAACTCTTTTCTGAACAGGGTTCAGGAGTTGGCTGATGCACGGGGAATTAATCAACAGCAGTTATTCCTATCCTCACTAGATCTTTTCACAGGACGAGCCTTGATATGGTATCGGGCCAATAAGGTGATGTGTCATTCTTGGGCTGATCTTGTCAGAGAATTAAAGAAAGAGTTCTTGCCGAGAGACTACGATGACAGGCTATTAGAGGAGATCAAGAGAAGAACCCAGGGCAAGGATGAAACTATAGGAATTTACGTCGCCATAATGACCAACATGTTTGCCCGATTGACGGAGTCCTTAACTGAAGCGCAGAAATTAAGAATTCTAAAAAGGAATATCAGCCCTTTTTACCAGGCTCAACTAGGTCTCACGGAAGTAGCAACTATTCCAGAGTTAATTGAACTTGGAAGACGTTTAGAGACGGTCCGAGCTTCTGTGGAATCCTTTGTTCCACCTCCTTCTAGAAGAGCTAACCAGCTATTAGAACCTGATTTGGCGTATGTTGCCGTTGAGAACCCTTCTATATCAACCATTTCCAATCGCGACTCACGCACTAACGAGACAAGAAGCCGGAGGTGCTTTAAGTGTGGGAAATTAGGCCACTTCGCAAGATTTTGTAGGTCAACGCTGAGGTGCTTTGGTTGTGGCACGCCGGGGGTAATAAGACCCAATTGTAATAATTGTAACCAGAACAATGATAACAGGCAAGTTCCGCTCACTCAAAATAGGACATCGCAGAATTCGGGAAACGCGGGTGGAGCTCGAGTTTAAGCGGCGAATCGAGTTTTCCACAAGAAGCCGCAGAGGGAAAAGACTTAGGGATTGTTGGAAGTTATGATGTTGCGGACATATATAGCACTTTGGTGGATTACGTTTTCACGCGTGTTGAAAACGATATGCGTCCTCATCTCACGATTGATATTTTTGGTATAAAGTTCTGTGGCTTGCTCGATTCGGGCGCTTCCCGCACTATCATTGGAGGTCCAGGTTGGAAAATCATAGAAAGCATGAATCTTACACTAAGAGTTAGTAGTGCAAGAACCGTAAGTCTTGCGAATGGGGGTACGATAGATGTTCTCGGAGAAATCAGTCTTCCAATCAGATTACAACAACGAGTGCAAATTTGCGATGTGTTAATAATACCAGAACTTCCTCACTCCATCATATTAGGCATAGATTTTTGGCGAGTGATGGGCATTCAAACCAATTTTAATGATAATTCTTGGCAATTCGGTGAGGCATCAATGAGTTTACATGTTAGTGCACTCCAATCGCAAAGCAAATTATCTGTAGAGCAGAAAAATGAGCTCGAGGCCAGCATTAATAACATCAAAAGTATGATGGGTACGGGGCTAGGATGTACAAACCAGATAGAGCATATCATACGAACTGATGCTGCGCCGATTAAACAGAGATATTATCCTGTTTCACCCGCGATACAAAAGATAATTTATGAAGAACTCGACAAAATGCTAGAGGCGGGTGTAGTAGAGCCAAGCGACAGTGCCTGGGCGTCACCGATTGTTATGGTCAGGAAAAAGGATGGGAAATACCGATTTTGTATAGATTACAGAAAATTGAATAAAGTGACCAAGAAGGACGCCTATCCCCTCCCATATGTCACTGCTACTCTGGACAAACTGCGTGATGCTAAATTCATGTCTTCGCTGGACATCAAGTCCGCATTCTGGCAGGTGCCTCTCGAAGAAAACTCAAAGCAGTTCACCGCCTTTACTGTTCCAGGGAAAGGGCTTTTTCAATTCCGTCGTATGCCCTTCGGTTTAACCAATTCACCAGCTACTTGGCAGAGGCTAATAGATAAGGTACTATCAGGCGACTTGGAGTCTAAGGTTTTCGTATACCTCGACGATGTAATCATTGTTACGCAGACCTTTGAAGAACACAAGAAGGTGTTAGGAGATGTTCTCCAACGTTTACATCGTGCAGGTCTCGTAATTAATTATGAGAAGTGCGAATTTTGTCGTGCCGAGCTACGATACTTGGGATATGTAGTAGGAGAACATGGGTTACAAGTGGATCCTGACAAAGTGAGATGTATATTAGAGGTGCCAAACCCGCAGAATGTGTCAGAGGTTCGAAGATTTGTAGGTATGGTCGCCTGGTATCGAAGGTTCGTTCCGCACTTTTCTACGATGATTGCTCCAATTACAGCACTTCTGAAAAAGAAGGTCAAGTTTACATGGTCAGAGGACTGCGAAATTTCCTTTCGTTCGATAAAAGAAAAATTAGTTAGTGCACCCATTTTAAATTGCCCAGATTTCAGTTTCCCTTTTTTTATTCATACCGATGCTTCCGGTTATGGTCTAGGCGCAGTTCTAACGCAGAAAATAAATGAGGAAGAACGAATAATCGCTTACCTGAGCCGTTCTTTAAACAGATGTGAGCGTAATTATTCGACAACTGAGCGCGAATGTCTCGCCGTACTGTGGGCAATCGAGAAACTTCGACCTTATGTAGAAGGAAGTCATTTTACAGTGGTAACGGATCATGCTTCCCTGGTTTGGCTGCAAAACCTGAAAGATCCCACTGGCAGATTAGCCAGATGGGTTATGCGTCTCCAGCAGTACGACTTCGTTATAATCCACCGAAAAGGAAAAGAACACCTCTTACCGGACTGGTTGTCTCGCTCAGTCCCAGTGGTTGATTGTTTAAGCCTCAATGAGGAGAGCGGAGATAAATGGTTGTCTAATATGTTTAAAAGGGTAAAAGCTAATCCAACTAAATATCCTGACTGGCGCATCAAAAACAATGTGTTATTACGGCACTGCGCTCAGAAATATCCGGACTTAGCCTTAGAGAATGAGAATTGGTTGCAAGTAGTCTCCAAAAAGGAAAGGAAGGACATCATTTCCAAGGCGCACGATTTACCCACTTGCGGACATGGCGGAGTTGCGAAAACCTACCATCGAGTTGCTCAACATTACTATTGGCCAAAAATGAAGGCCGACGTGAAATCATATGTAAAAAGGTGTACCATATGTCAGACGATAAAGCACGAACGCAAAAAACCAGCAGGTCTGATGGCTACGCGTTCTATCCCTAGCAAGCCATGGGAATGTATAAACATTGACCTGATTGGTCCTTTACCCCGCTCGACTCGTGGCTATAAGTATATACTGACCGTAGTTGACCAATTTACCAAATTTCCCATGCTCTTTCCCTTACGTTCAGCCAGCGTTACTTCTATTTGTAGGCTTTTAGAAGACTTCGTGTTTTTACTGTTCGGTATTCCAAAGACTTTAGTTTGCGACAATGGCGCACAATTTAAAAGTAAAGATTTCAAAGCGCTTTGTACTGAATATGGGTCAGATATTTCATTCACGGCATTTTACCACCCCCAAGCGAACCCAGCTGAAAGGACTAACCAGGTTGTTAAATCAATGCTCCGAGCTTACGTAGCGGAAAACCACCGAGTGTGGGATTCATATCTTGCTAAAATAGCATGCGCAATCCGTACGTCAGTGCACGATGTATTGAAATTAACACCATATTTTGTAAACTTTGGGAAAGAAATGGTAACACATGGTAGTGAATATAAAAGTTTGGGGAACGGCATAAAATTTGACGCTGATATTAGGTCAAAAGTGCTAGAAGACGTCAGGAGAGATGTGAGAATGAGGCTAATGAAGGCTCGTGATTCTTCTAAGCTCCGGTACGACCTGCGTAGGAGGGATCAGCAATTCTTTATCAATGATTTAGTTTTGAGAAAGAATTATGTTCTATCCGACGCTGCTAAATATTTTAATGCCAAACTAGCGCCCAAATACATTGGGCCATTTAAAATCTCTAAAGTACTTTCACCATGGACATATGAGTTACAAGATAGTAATGGTAAAAGCGTAGGCACTTGGCATGCGAAGGATATGAAAACCTATTACCCCAATTTAGTAGACGAGTAAATTCAGCTTTCCTTAAAGATAGATTTTATCATTCTTCCCCTTCTGTTAGCACAACATTCCGAGCGCGTAATCTTACACTTCTCTTGTTCAATACTATATTTTATAGTTTTTTCCAGTTTTGTTATTGCAAACTTATAAAGCCTTATTATTCCGATAAGAATCGTTGGGAGTAGACTCTGTACAGGTTGGCGTCTTTCATGAAGTTTGAATAATAAGCCTTCTTATTTAGGGATCAATCGAATGAAGTGTATGTTAATAAATTCTAATAGATCATATTTTGAATTTTGTTTTGTGGGAGATCAGAAACCGCTAGAGTTTAGAATAATTTAAGTATTGGTGTAAAATCCTATGTTCGAGATTTGATGCTCTGAATATACTTTCGCTGAAATTAAGCAATTTTGATACAAGGTGTAAATATTCAAGTAGACTATTTCTAGTAGCTATTAAGAGTTTCTTGCAGGACACAGGAGCTTGAATTAAATCGGTGCCTTTCTGTATTAGCATAGATCAGAGGAAACTAGAGAGGAATATACGAATTGGAAGTAGTGTGTTCGATTTTTTTTTTTGCCCCTTTAGTAATGCTAGGGTAAATAGAGAGCTTAAAAGGTTCCGATCCCCTTGTCAATATATACATATACTATATACAATTATGTAAATATATACATAGGTATGTGTAAAACTTTCCTTTTAATGTGCTAGCAGTGACATGGCTACAAATATACATGCATATAGTTACGTACGTAAACAAAGAAAGAATCCAATAAATGAAATGTCCTACTTACACTTCCTGAACGTTAAACGTAATATCTGAGTTTCCAAAGTATGACAAAAAAAAATGAATTGCTTAATAAGGAAGGACGTATGCACTTATATTATGGGGTTAAACCAGTGAGTATCTTCGACGAAGCACCAAAAGCACTTGGCTTAATCGAACTTTTAAGACCCGAGAGTCAATGATGCATAGAGTAGCTCCGAAGAACCTGCGCTAGGTTCCCTTCCTTTTCCAGTCAACACGAACTCACACACCCGTTTTAGCCGGAATTCCGAGTCGGTGATGTGTAATGAGTACAGTTGATAGTTGGAATAAGGATTATAATGCCGAATACATCCAAATTATTAACGTAGTTCATGCAAAATTCACCTTCAAGTAAGCTATATGCAGAAACATTCAGGAAGGCGGGCTCAGCAATCTTAGGTTGATTTTCCAGTTGGTCTAGCCAATGAGCATTATATTTGTGGCTTAGTGGCTGGTAGACAATGCGTCATTTTCAAAATAACTATTCTAAATTCATTCTTTGTAGAAAATATGTATATATGTGCATATGTGTGTAGGTGTATGCGAGAACAAGGGATTTATTCGACCGGAAATAAGCTAATAATCTGTGTATAACATAGCCAATGACTGATGATGTGCAAGGGTTCTCTTTTTCGTTAAGCATTCACTCCAAATTTTTGTATTATTGAATTCATATAAACCTTAGTTAGTTAGTTAATGAGATTTTGAGGAAAATCTCCCGGAGGAAGAGGAGGTAATGTTACATGTTCATCACGCTGTGACCTAAAATGAGAAGGATTAGTGAACGAAAGGAAAATAATATTGATAATTTATACTTACCTGCAAAATGTGTTGTCCGTATTAGAATCTGCTATAAGATTGATGCTGTAGAAAAATTTTATTTTTATTTTAGAAATTGAAACTACCGAGTATTTGGTTAGTCGAGCACGATCCGTTCTTATGTTGATTGGAGTCTTACGCAAAAATTTGGATTTGAAGGATACAAATTAACATTCATCTGCCAGTCGTATCCACGCATGTTGGAGTACATGAGGAGAAGGAAACACAAAACTGAGGAACGATCGCGAGCAAGATGAACCATTCTGGAGACCTGCAAGAAACAAAAATTAGAATTTGTAATAAGAATAGGGATTAATAAAAAAATGTACTTACTTGAAATGTAATCGGGTAAAGGCAATGCACTGAAGTCACCGTATCGAGTTTATCTAGAAAGATTGAGTGGTGCTTATTTCATATAAATGTACATTAGGTTGAGTAAATACTTACATGGTTTGCATTTCGTTCCCTCGGGGATTTTTGAAGCACTTAAGACACTTGCACTTAACCTGCAAACACATCTCACGAAAATTGGATTTTCGACGTGTTCTTCATTTTACCGAAACAAACGCGGCACGGAATTGGATTATTCGTAACCCAGGGCATATCTTTTAAAAATAATTACGCCCCAAAATCGGATTATTTAGAATAAATATTAACGTAAAGTCACCTGTCAAATTTTGCTATCCGACGGAATTTCTAGGCAATTACGCATCTTTAGATACAAATAATTATACCAAAAAGAAGCTAAAGATATGGGGAAGATTTTTAGAATAAAAACCAGAAAATAATATTAAATAAATTAAAACCGATTTCAATTTTTGAGCCGATTGGAAAATTAGCCTGGAATTTCCACAGGAAATCCAAATACTGGGCAAAAAGACATAAATGTCATGTCATATAGAGACCAAAAGGTCAGTCGAGTGAAAGTTTTCAGGAGGAAAGTTAGTGAAAGTAGTTAAAAAGGAAAAAAGGGAACAAAGGAAGAGTTGACAGTGAGGAAGCACTAAGAAGAATCTGGAGCACGGAAAAGATAAGTACCCCTTTGATACAAGTTCAATTGCTTTGCTCTTTTGCATTTTAATAAAAATTCTTTTGGTAATTTTCTGTGCACTGCCTTGCCCGCGTTTAAACTTTATTGGTGTTGTGTAAATAAAGAAAACCGAATTCATGTTATTAATTTGCGTAATCAATTTTGAAGAATTAAATCAACATAGTTACTTTCGTCAGGAGTTTTTGTTTACAAAATTAGAGTTCGTGGACTCAGCAGAAAAACCACGTGGCGCCCACGACTGTTCTGCGTCGACACCTGACCCACACCTTAGCTAGCCGGCGAAATACGCGCATTAAAAGGTGCGTGTAACAAGCTGGTGGAATTACCTTTATTACTTTCTCTGAAATTTCAAATTACGATATTTGCACGAAAATAGTGCAAAAGGCAAGAACAGATAAGAATAGACAAGACAGATAATAAGAAATCTAAATAGAGAAATCAAAAAATTAATATAAATATCAATCCGGAGGTCCCAGGTTCGAATCCCAGATCGGCGATGACCCACTGTTGTTTTCTGCTGACAACAATATTGTTTTCTTTTTTCTTTTTCTTACGATGTGGCAAAAGCCTGGGCGACAGTTCTTTGATGCGTAAGCATGGCTTTGGCCGGAAGGGAATTAGAATAAGGGGAGTCAAGAAACTTGAATGTCTTGTTTTTGCGTTGCTGCGGGCTAGACAACAGCCCAGAAGCGGAGTGGATTTTTTAATTCACTTTTTAAGAACCATAGATGGGCATTTTTTATTCGAATAAAGATAAAAGCTAAAAGCTCAAATAAATTGAAAAATCTAATAAAAATTTATTTGATTACAAAAATTATTTGTTATTTGGAAGACTATTTGCAAAAAAATTATTTGTTATTTGATGGTTTTTATTTGAATTTCAAATAATTATTTTTTATTCGATCGTGCGTTATTTGATAATCAAATAATTATTCGTTATTTGATGAATTATTCGCAAATAATTATTTGTTATTTGATGCTTTTTATTCGAATTTCAAATAATTATTTGTTATTCGATTATCAAGTAATTATTCGATAGTTGATGTCTCTTTATGGAATACTTATTTGTTTTATGGTATCATTTACTAAAATCTTTACTGTAAACATCGAAACATAACAAGGCAGTTTTAATTTTCTAAGTACGAGACACCTTGTGATATGAAATGCGTGTACCAAGAAATAATTTTTTGAAATTGAACTAATGGACACCAACAACAAATAATTATTTCATAAACAGACATGAACTATCGAATAATTATTAAATAATTGAATAACAAATAATTATTTGAAATTCGAATAAAAAGCATCAAATAACAAATAATTATTTGCGAATAAGTCATCAAATAACGAATAATTATTTTATTATCGAATAACGCACGATCGAATAACAAATAATTATTTGAAATTCAAATGAAAAGCACCAAATAACAAATAATTATTTGCAAATAATTCACCAAATAACGAATAATTATTTGATTATCGAATAACGAACGATCGAATAACAAATAATTATTTGAAATTGGATTAAGGAGCATCAAATAATAAATAATTATTTGCGAATAACTTAAAATAAATTGAAATTTATTCGAATAATTTTTTATTAGATTTTTAAAAAAAATCGTTATTTGATTCAAAATATATTCGAATTATGCCCATAATTGTTAAGAACCCACGGGGACTCCTGGTCTCGAACCGGAGAACCACGGCATGGTGGTCGTGCTGCTCAACTAATTGACCCTACTCCGTCTAAAGTAGATAAGATTACGATAAATTGTCAATGATTCGGAATCCACTTTAAATTGTAGGTTCACTTGCAATCGTTGTCTCGAATCGGGTGAAGTTCTTCTCCCACCCCAAGGTGTTACGGAAACTAGAGAGAGAGAGAGATAAAGAATTGTTTGGCTAAACTTAACTAAACTATTTAAATAGTTAGGTACGATTTTCGCGCTGGCCACTTAACTAGATAACTGCGTTCGACGAGTATAAACATCACGACTATATTTCGATGCGATTGACGTGTACACTCGTCGAGTTAAATAAAAAATTACCATTTTCTACAAAAACTTTAAATTTTAATAAAAAAAAAAATTATAAGAAATTAAACACACCATCAATGTATACAGCAAGAGAGAATCATCAAAATCGGTCTACGCCTTACGAAACAAGGTGCCAGAATTGCTGTCATCATACAAATGGAACAAGAAACTCTCTTCAACAATAAGCGAATTATCCAAATCGGTCCATGCCATACGAAGTTAGGCTCCACTCCTCAACCACCCCCAATCCACCATGAAATTTTTACATGCTGCGAATACGTGTAGGCAGACTGAGGGTCTTAAGGTTTGTCACTTGAATGCTCAAAGTATCCATCCTAAAATTGACGAATTCCGTGACATCTTCAATGGATCATACATGGATATTATCTGTATATCTGAAACCTGGTTAAAGCCCCACATTAATACAAATCTGGTAGCGTTCAACAACTATAGGATGTTTCGAAATGATCGAATCGATCGGGTTGGTGGAGGTGTTGCTGTGTATGTTAATTCCACTTTCAGGGCACGCATTATAGCTCAATCTAATGACTGCTCAATTGAATACTTATTTATTGAGTTGGATATTAACACCGAAAAATACCTACTGGGTATTGTGTACAAACCACCGAATATCACTGATACTGGTCCTCTTGAAGCATTATTTTCGGAGTTGAGCCACAATTATCCAAATATAATTATTATGGGTGACTTCAATATCAATCTTCTTGATTTCAGTGCCTCTGCCAGGTCATTTATTGATTTGCTAAGTACGTATGGTTTGGCAGTGATAAATTCGGATCCAACGCACTTTACCTCAACTTCTTCTACTTTACTGGATTTGCTAACAGTTGATGACCCTGTTAAATTGCTGTTATCTAATCAGATATCTTTACCTGGTTTCTCTAAACATGATTTAATCTTTGGTATTATACAATGCAGTCCTGCAGCCAGAAATTGAGCAAGTCTTCACATATCGCCATTTTAATTAATTTAATCTTTTAATCGAGTTACTGATATTGATGTCTGTTCTGCAGTGATGTCTATAAAAGCTAATGCAATTGGATTGGATTACCTGCATCCAAGGTTTATAAAAATACTGCTTCCAATCATTTTCCCCAGTCTTACACACCTATTTAATAATATTATAGTTAGATCAACTTTCCCAAAAAATAAAAAAAATAGTACCTATCCCTAAGAAGTCTACAAATCCTGTGGAATATCGTCCGATATCTATCCTACCATTTCTTTCTAAGGCTTTTGAAAAAGTTCTTCATGCGCAGATTATACTCTATCTTGAAAGTAACAACCTATTGTCAGATTTTCAATCAGGCTTCCGAACTAAACACAGTTGTACCATGGCCTTGCTCAAAATCAGTGATGACATACGAATTTCCTGTGACAATGATGATTTTACAGCACTGGTTCTACTTGACTTCTCGAAGGCCTTCGACACAGTTAATCACAGGTTTTTGTACTGGAAACTTGGGTCGTTATTTAACTTTTGTAATGCTGCATGCAATTTAATATTGTCATATTTGAGGGGACGCAAGCAAACGGTTATCTGCAATGATAAGTCATCTGATTATCTTCCTATCTTAAGCAGGGTACCTCAGGGATCTATCCTCTTTTATTCTCAATATTTATTAATGATCTTTCAACTGTTATACGATACTGCAACTATCATCTTTATGCGGATGATATACAGCTGTATATTTCTAGACCGCTAGGCTTGGTGGAGGACGCTATTTGTCGTTTGAATGAAGATCTGAGGAATGTATCTTTATGGGCTGGTAAAAATTGTTTAAATCTTAATGCCTCAAAATCGAACGCGATTGTAATATACAAGTGCAATTTAGATATTTCTTCTTTCCGAAGTGTTATTCTTGATAATATAGTAATTCCCTATAGTGATTCAGTTAAAAATCTTGGAATTATATTAAATAGGTCTCTAAGCTGGTCAGATCATGTTAGCAGTGTCGTGGGTAAGGTATATAGGTCCCTACGTAAGCTGTCCTTATGTGCAGCTTATACGCCTCAAGTAACTCGTCTTCTGCTTGTGAGATCCTTGTTGATTCCGTTGTTTTAATATGGTTGTGAAGTTTTTATTAAATTGCATTCGGTGTCAGATCGACGATATGATCATGTATCTTCTTTCTCTAATGATGTATTGGGTTCTCCCCTTGATTTGTACCTGAATTTTCGTGCAATAATGTTTCTACGTAATTTAATTCTAACTAAAGAGCCATCATACTTGTATAGCAAACTAGAATTCTCTCAGTCTAGAAGAACTTTCTCACTAAATATACCGCGTTTTACCTCTCAACCTAGCGAACGCCAGTTTTTCGTTCAGTCCATTAGGCTGTGGAACCTTCTTCCTATTGAACTGAAAAGGAGCAGCAACAGCCGTTATTTTCAAGAAGATCTTTTTGAATATTTGAAATCTACATTGAAATGAATATTTGGAATATTTTATTTAAGTTTTGATTATTATTAAGTATTCTATTTGTATTTAACACAATTTTTGAACTTGAACCCTCTTGTTAAGTTATTTAATTTTGTGTTCTCTTTATAATTACTTCCTACACTTAGCTTTAAGATTTATAATCTTGTTAGTGTAAATTATTTGTGAATTTGAAAATTTGAGATTGAATATACTACACACCCTCAAAAGTTAAGAACTTATCCCACTCCTCCCCTCACCCAAGGTTTAAAGTTTTCCTTATAGTAGAATAGGGTGATCATACTCTAAACAACGAAGAACGAATCATCCAAATCGGACTACGCGTTACAAGTTGGATTCCGCCACCTCCTCCACCACAACCCCAACCCAACCCGTAAATTTAGTGACATATAACAGGTAAGCGAAGACCTCCACCGTGGTCGACGGAAATCATCACCCTTAGAAGGGAGCGTCATAGACTTTTCAATGAAGCGAAATGAACTAACGTATGGACTTTCTATAAAGAATGCCTCAGTAAATTTAAGAAATTGATAAGGAAGCGTAAACGATCTTCTTGGGAGTGCTTTTGCAACAAACTCGAGAAAACTTATGAAGCGAGTCGTTTGCGTAAGATCTTTTCAATGACACTTTGTATGCCAGCTTCTTAGTAAAATAGGATGGAATCTGAATCTCATCTAGAATAGAGACCCTGGAACTACTGGTTGATACTCAGTTTTCAAGCTGTTCTACAGCTTGATGGGCTTAGATGGTATCATCCTAGCTTAACTTCACTCAACCTTCGAGATTTTTATTCAGTGGCTGGTGCTCATCTATGAGGCCTGCCTAAACCTTACTTCTACAGGGTGTTTCAGATCTGACGTGCCAAAATGAGTAGGGTGATAGATCTCAACTAGACAAACAAAAAATTGTTTGGCGGGGCGAGGGGGGCAGTCTCAACCGTTTGGGAGTTACAGGGTGATTCATAAATTTCAGTTTTTCATGCACATTACTCTTTTATTTTTATCGCTTGATCTACCCAACACAGCCACATCAAACAAACGCTAAAAAACAACTATCCTAATGACCTTTCCAAAAATGTCAACATTACTGATCTAACTCCTACCATTGCACGTACAAACACTTCCAAAAAGTCACTTGAAAAAAATGGTTTCCAATTACCTCAAATTCAGCATTTTCCCAAATTTTCTACAAAATTCATCTAATTAGTATACATCTCTTTTATTTTTATTGGATTGCCCATCTTATTACCTTTCCAAAATGATGCAACATGGCAAGGTATACGAAGGATTAGAAAAACCGCATCCTTAGAAATCACTGACTACTTAATTATTTTATTGCACTTTAGGTAGGATATTATTTACATTTATAGTGTAGTAGACGGAAAAGACGGCTGTACCAGGGGTATTTACACGGACTCTCCAAAGGTTAAGAGAAACAGGATGTGTAACTTCACACGACATGAAGACACGACCCGAAACTTCGGGAACTTCTGCCGACGTCGAGCAGCAAATAATCACTATCGTGAGGCAGGACCCTGAGACGAGCATGAAACGAGTCGCAAGGCGATTAGGAGTGTGCGTCATCTAACGTTTGGATGGTTGTTCATTGAAGGGGATTACGTCCATATCACCATAACCGAATTCTGTCGACAGATGAATGTCAATTCACCAGGAATGATATCACGAACTTTCATAACCTCCATACCTGGTCAAACACTAACCCACACAGGGCAAAGGTGACCTCATTCCAGCAGAGATTCAGTGTCAATGTTTGTGGGCTGGGTAATAGTGAAATGTATGCCGACTTTTTGGGCAATATACTGCCAGATCTAATAGAGGAGTCACCCTGTAACTCCCAAACGGTATTGAGATTGCCCCCCCCCCCCCTTGCCATACAGTTTTTTGTTTGTCTAGTTGAGATCTATCAGCCTACTCATTTGGGCACGTCAGATCTGAAGCACCCTGTATTAAAATCTCGTGGATTAGGGTTAAGTTAGTGTTAATTCCTAAATGTGAAAGAGCATCACACAACAAATCCAATGACTTTGGGCCTATAAGTCTCTTATCCTTCCTTCTTAAAACCTTGGCGAGACTTATAGATATTTACATTAAGAAACCTTCTCGTTTTTGGGAAAACGGTTAAAAAAAGTATGAACTTCGCATTGCGAAGTTAGGCTCAACAAACATTGACAATATAACTATTTTTAGCTAAAAATTGTTAGTATGAACTTGATATTGTTCAGAATTTAAGCGGAGCAAGAAATATTACAATTGTTTTTGGCATGATCGGCGTTTCTGATTGAGGAAAACTAAACTCTTTTGGCTCTCCCTCAACAGCAGCCCCGAAAAGTAAGCTTTTCTTTAGCAGCTGGACGCTTACGAACAAACCGAAAACTATATGTCACTTTAGCTTATAAATGGGTTAATTTTGGCTAGTAACAGAATCGCTAAATTACTAGTGGTGGAAGAACGACTAAGGCACTGTGTGTTATGAATATTGAAATCACCTGCAAGAACGATTTTGTAAGCGAGACATTTGTTATGTTTTTCTTCCTTTTCGAAAGAAAACTATCTGATTCAGACATAAGACAACTTATCAGATGAAAAATGGTTTTTAGGATTCTGAAGACAACTAACAAGGAACTTTTATAGTTCTGGTATGTCCACCAGTCAGTTTGTATGTGACCATTTCATTTTTATACCTATTTAGATTAAATTCGGTAAACAGACCATGGTTTTGAAAAAAAAATTTTAACGGTAGGTTCTAGTCGAGCAATTTCAAAAAATTAATTTTCCTTTTTTTGCATATTTTAAATACATATAGTGTCTAACATAAGCCTCTCAAACGATTTGACGAAGTACGGCGAAATGTAAAAGTTAGTAAGATTTAGTGCGAACGCGTACGGACTGATTTCTCTTGATTCCCTTGTAAAGAGACGCCGAATATATAAGATAACTTGTATGCATGATTTATTGCAGGGGACGATCAACTCCTCCGAACTGCTGAATGATACAGGCCTTTCCATTCCAGCCCGGTCCCTTAGGAATTTAAACTCTCTGCATGTTCCCTTTCATCGTTCGCTCTATGGGATGCACGAGCCTATTACTTCTATATCCCGCCTCTATAATGACTACGCTGCCTATATCGAGCTGGGTTGTTCTACGCGACAACTGAAGTGCCATCTGATGATACTTACTTATTGAATAAGTTAGTTTAATGATTTGTATTAATTTTGTAGTCTTCTTGGTTCATTTGTAATCTTCTTAGTAGCCAGTTTTGGCGAAGCTGTTGTTGTTAAATAAATAAATAAATCATGCCTACGTTCGGGCCAAATGCAGATGCATGCGCGCCGTATTGTTTGCTCACCAGGTATAAAAATTCCTTTATATGTTCTGTTTGGACAAAATAATGTTCCTTGGATATACATAGTAGTCAAAATCAATTTCAGAAGGAAGAGGAACAGCTGACTAGCTGTAAGAAACAAAAATTATATTTCTTCCCACGTTTTTTCTTTGTTAAACTTTAAACGCATTTTTCTCAAAACCATGTTTTTAGACACGCCGTGCAGAGTTGCAGTCGAACCCTTCAACTGATTGACTTCTATTTTTCTTTTAAATAAAGAATTTAGGGGGCCATGGACCATATTCAACAAAAAATATTAATATTTACTGTTTTTTTTAACCACTATGAACAACAAAAAAAGGGCAAAAGGAACGGCTTTTTTCTTCAAACGGTCGCGATTTTTTTAAAAATCACTGAATTTTTCTAAATATGGTCTATGACCCCGCAAATTTATTCTACTTTGCAAATAACTTTGATTTTGATAATTTAGATTTTTGTGTTTCAGCTAAAAGAGGAAGGCGGAATCCTGCATGGCTCCGGAAGTGCGTGAATATCTCGCAGATTTTACAATTTAAAGAATTAAAAAACATTTTTTGTGTACTTAAGTAAATGTGCTAATTGCTGAAAAACTCGAATTACATATTATTTACATTCTTCTGTAAGAACAAAATTCATAAAGTTCAGCCATATTTCAGGCCGCTTGTCTAGAACCTACCCTTAAATGAACCCCTCCCGTACAAAGAAAATTATACCCAAAACAATTTACACTTACCTCATCAAGGGTGCTGTTGGATAGATCATCTATGTAAAATGCAACAAAAAATGCTTTCGGACCTTATAATCGTATCCCTTCATTGAGGAGATCTTATCACCCCTTCTCCTATAATATCTAAATTATAAATGCAAAAAATTTAAAAAAAATTTACGAATATAGCTTTCAGTTAGTACTTTAAATAAAAATTGCACCGGATTTTTTCTTTTTTCTTTCTGTTGCTTTTTTTTGAAGTTATAGCATTTTGAAAATTCCATGATTTGGCAGTTCGGACCAACTTTAAAAATTCATAACTTCCGTTTGCGATAGAGTAGGAACATGATTTTACTCTCAGCTTAAAGCTTACGATTAATACTTTCCATACTACTAGGTCGAAGGAGGCTAAAAGGATATTAAGGACACAATTTTCGTCCTTCGTCCTTGAATATCTCAAATGAGTCCATTTTGTGGACTTTCATTTTGACATATATTTTTTGTAATAGTGCTATTTAAAAAATACCAAATTTTCAAGTTGGGACGGAAAAGTCCACAGAGTGGACTCATTTGAGATATTCAAGGACGAAAATTGTGTCCTTCATATCCTTTTAGCCTTCTTCTTCCTAGTAGTAATTTTTTTGGAAAATATTAATCTTAAGCTTTAAAATGAGACTAAAATAATGCTCCTACTGTATCGTAAACGGAAGTTATGAATTTTTAAAGTTGGTCGGAACTGCCAAATCATGGAATTTAAAAAAAAAAAAGCAACAGAAAGAAAAAAGAAAAAATCCGTTTATTTCTTTTACATAACACTACAAACCAGCAAAATTTCGAAAAGATCTGAGAGGGTGCTTTCAGAACCATATTTGTCGATTTTCTGTGGAATGACCCTATAGCAAAATTACTTTAAAAAAAAAATCACATTCAATACGAAATCACTGCGGAACTCTATCAAGTCCATGCTCAACACAACACGACATCTTAAGCCTTTTACTAGTTACTGACAACATGGAAAGATTGCCTAATTTTATGTTTGCTTCAAAATTGAGTTTTATGACTTAACATAATTCTTACCAGAAAATTGTTTTTATTCTATGGTCTTTTGAAAACCAGTTAACATGTCGTGTTCATTGTTTACTTAATTACTTATTTTGGAAAGTATGCAAATAATTAAATTTGTCTGACTTTGAAATCTCCTCTTTGTGGTACAATTTAAGAGATTCCATTTTTATTTGCAGGAAAAAATCACATCACTCCCACATCCTTTAGCTTTAATATACACAAATGTATTGAGCTCTAAATTTAAAATGGATCAAAACACAATTCAAGTTGATATAGTCACAACCGAATACTCGCATCTCACACAAATATCTACAGTTGATGGCATCCAAGATTTACCTTCGGAGTTTACTTTAGATAACCACTCTTCCAGGTACTTGTTTTTTAAGCATATTTCAATCAATTCAAAAATTCAAAAGATTTATAGTCCTCACCTTCTTAATGTGCATAATTTTACTTTGCAGTGTGTATCCTGCTCTAGCTCTCTACAAAGGATTTTTGGATCCCAACTATGTGGAAAAAATTAACTCCTTCTGGCTTCAATTTGATCCTCCCAGCCCAAGGGCCCACTATACCATGGGGATTATTTACATAATTATAACAGTAGTTGGAGTATGTGGAAATGCTTTTGTAATGTACATGTTCATTAGGTGAGTGTATATTGATATCAAAAATAAACTTTAGGAAATCCAACCGTAGTGACGTTAACAAAGACAAATGAAATGTGTTATCCAGATTTAAAGGCAGAATTCTGTTTAATATTTTTTTTTATTTATCCTTATTATACGCCGCTTTACACTTCAATAAATCTATATAAGTATGTACAATATATTTTTAGAAAAATGTTGTGAAATTGTTTACAACTCCCGTCGATCTATTCTTATATAAAAGCATTAGCCCAGGAATTATCGATTACTTGTTAAGTACGCAAATCAAGAAAACAATAAAAATAGGGTAGGATGTTGTCGCATTCCGGGGATAGAATAAAGATTTTAAGACTTTCAGATCAACCTGTTTGCAGTTTTTACATACACACATCCTCTTCTGTTTTAAAATTAAATTCTTCGAAACACTTTTAAAATAAAATTTCATTCACACTTTTCGAGAAGGCCATTAAGTACTTGGAAACTACTTAGAAAGTAAAGGATGCATTTACAGTGGGTAAGCGAAAGCTTTTGTTCGCTCGTGGAGTTAATTAAGATTTTTTACAAAAAAAATTAAGGTGTACGGAAACAAGCATCCAACGAAAAAGTGGCTTCAGTCATTAATAGTGCTATTCAGTGAGCCGAGAAAGGCAAAGCTTTCGAACTGAGCTGTACACGTTCAAATTCATTGTAATAAGAATCAAAATTTCGCTTCAATTAACCCTTTCTAGGGGGCTTTCAAAGTCAATTTAAAGGGCTAATTAAGTCCAACAGATGTGAAAACGACCTACATCCGATGAAATTATTTTAACAATTTTTGCCAAATGACAAAGTTGAGCTTTCTTTCTGTAAAATCTTCATAAAATATAAATACATAAGCTGGCAAGTTATGCTATTTTATTTTGACGTGTATTTTTATTTTTATTTTTTTATTTTATTTTTTTTATGTTTGACCGGGCATAACTTCGTAACACGTTGACCGATTTAAATGATTGTTTTTTTGTTGGGTAGACTAGGTTCACCGATTGGTACCACATGAAAATAATTTTGGGTGGTTGCGGGGGTGGGGGTGAAACCTAACTTTGTAACGCGTTGACCTTTTCGCACGGTTCTTTTTTTTTACAGAGTATGATCCCTCATTGCTAATAGGGGAAAAAAATTGGCCTAGAGTTGGGGGAGGGGTTTTCCAACTTCGTAACGCGTGGACCGATTTGGATAATTTTTTTTCTGTTGGGTAGAGTATGTTCTCTGGTTTATACCACGAGAAAAAACATGTTGGTGGGGTGGGGGTGGAACCTAACTTTGTAACGCGTGGACCGATTCGAATAGTTCTTTTTTTGTTGTACAGAGTCTGATCCCCTATTGCTTAAGGGTGAATTATTTGGTCTTAAGCTGGGGGTAAGGGAGGGAGAGGGGTATTCTAACTTCGTAACGCGTGGACCGCTTTCAAGGATTCTTCTTTTGATGTGTAGAATATCTTGCCTCACTGATACGATGACAAAAATTTATAAGTTGGATGGTGTGCGGAGGGGGCGTTACACAATTTCTTAGTTCAAACACCTATTTGGAAGACTCCTTTTTGTTGTGTATTATATGATCCCCCATTGCTACTCTATGGCAAAATTTTGAGCTGGGGTTGGGGGCAAATCTAACTTTTTAACGCGTGGACTGATTTAGATTATTCTAAATGCGTAGAGTATCTTTTTGTATTCTGACAAAAATTGTGGCTTATGGTGAGAGTTGTAAGATGGGCTGCACCTAGCTTCATAAGGCATAGACCAATTTTGATTCGGTTGTGCAGAATACGTTTCCTGATTGAGAAAATAATGACAATTTTGTACCTAGAGAGTGACTACAATGATTCTCTGACTATGATAATTCTCTTTCACTGTACAGAAAAAAATGGCGCACTAGGGTCATGTTAAGAATTTTCTAAGGTGAGGGAACTAAAGGGTGACCGTGATTAATTTCGTAATATGATGTCGGATTTGGATAATTTTGTTAGTGCACTACCTCTGCAACTCTGTTCTCTGTTCGTACGAGCCGCATTCTTCGAGTCGTATATATAAAGACATTAAAAAGTAAAAAATAAAATAATTTTTTAAAAAAAATTTGAACCGACTTCACAAAAAGCGGTAAAAAGCATGAAATAATTCTTCATTTTATATCTTTTACGACGTTTTGAAGTCAGTGCAAATCAAACAAACCAAACAACTACAACAAAAGTATTAAATCGTCCTTCCTTAGGATCCAGTGAAGCTGGTTTTTGGTCCGCCATTTTCTTATTCTTCAAGATTTTTTCGAAAACTGAGGTTTGTTTACAAGCCAAAACTGTTATATTATGGAAACCGTATCAATATTTTTCCAGACCAATACCAACAGTCTAATTTTACTTGGAATGCAATTTCAGCAGCTGCAAGGACTCCGCCAAGCGCCGCGGTTTTGAATTTTTTGCACACAAAAAACAAAAATTCTGCAATTGCCGCTCTGGTCGGCCATCAACGTGTTCAGCAGAAATTAACACCGCTAAAGTGAAGGAAATGATGACTGAAAATCGTCATTTAAGTTTGAGAGAGATTTCTGTGTCTTACGAATCAATTCATACCATTTTAAACAATTGTTTGGGCATGTTTTAAGCAAAAAAGGGCAGATTTGTGAAAAGAAAACTCACGGATTTTGCGCCACGATAACGCACCATCTCACAGGGCTATCATTGTGAACGAATTTCTTGCAAAAATCTCAAGAAAACCATCGAACAACCAGGCACAAGTTTTGAATCGAAAGAAGACATAAAAGAGAATTCGCGGCGAATGCGATTCCGGAAAATGCGTTTACAAAATGTTTTGATGATTGGATTATTCGTTGGCATAAATGTATTATTTCGGAAGGGGCCTACTTTGAAGGCGATACAATAAATGTGGATGTATAATAAATATTTTGTGTTTTATTGACCACTTCCCGGTACTTTTTTGACAAAATGTACCTATATATAATTTTTTAAAAACTTCGTTGAATTTCTTCAAAACAAATTCGCAAAGTTAGATAGTTTTTCTGCGCTTGAATGTAAGCCGTATGCAGTATGAGGCATATCGCCTAACTAGTGTTCGATCACTCATTATTTTCAGCACATTTTGATAACCCAGCATCAGGCTTTTAGATAAAACCCTAAACCTTCAACTGTTCTGAAAGCAATCAACAGCTTTTTAAGGTTTTCATTTTAAGGTTTACATTACGGTTCGGGATTATTATTATGCATACATTTTTTGTATTTCCTCCGACCTTTTAACAGAATATCAATTGCAATTTTGTTGGAAATAATGAAACTAATACGGTTTCATAGTGCCACTCATAGTTGGCTTCTGTCTTATCTTTCTTTCAGAGGGTAGCTATCTTGACCCGGTATTATTTATAATTTTCATCAGTGCTATTATTGTTGAAAAATTAATAATGAGGTCTGACTATGTTTACCATATGTTTTCGAGCTCGCTGAATCTGAATCTGAGGTCCGTTTAACGCCATCACGTCAGGATTTTCCCTTGAATTTAAAACCCCATCATACCATACCGGATTCGGATTCAGCGACCTCGAAAACATATAGTAAATATAGTCAGACCTCAGTATTAATTTTTTAAATTTTTTTGTGGAGTTGTGTTAACTTAACTCACTTCCTTTCTCTCTCTCTCTGGGTCCTTTAACCTCTTGTGGGGAATAAGGCGCCTACTACAGCGACTCTCCACCTGCGCCAACGCCTTTAACTGTTGCCATGATTCGTTGGTCTCGGTGCCTTTCTTCTCTACGGATTTTCTCCATACGTTGCACTGTCATCCAATTCAGCGTCTTCCTTGGGTCCCGTACGGGTTCCAATTCAGAGCCTGTTGAGCGATGTCGTTTGGCTCTTTTCTTAATGTGTGACTGATCTATAGCCATTTTATTTACCCGGAATTTATTGTAGTATCCTGCTCTTCGAAGTAATTATGGGTTTTTGGAAATTATTAAAACATCCACTGAGCGATTTTTATCGTTTTTTGAATTTGATTTGTCCAATGAGTTTAACGATATTATAATTATTAAGTTTTTCAGTATTTCCTGCTCAGTCTATAAGATCATTGTATCGGTAGTCTATAAAATAAATAAACAATAATAGAGACTCACTTCGGGCCCATTTTAATTGGCATACGGATTTTACAAGTTAACTCTTTGGGACCTATATGGTTTTGTATGGCGTTAAACCTCCTAATATATTAAAAATGTACTCTTATGAACAGTCCCGTGCGGGGGGGGGGTGTTGGCGGTTCACACCCCATAGGAGGGTTTTGGCGGTTCAACCCCCAACCCCCCACCACCACCCCCACCCCCACCAAGAGGGTTTTTAAAATTTTCTAAACTTCTTGATTAGGAAAAATTTCACTGAAATACTTAAAAAGTAACCTAACCTCCCCCCCCCCAGGAGCAAATCCTGCGCACGGGCCTGCTTATGAATAATTAAAAAAATAAATTAATATACTGTTGTTAAAAATGTATTCTCCAACGACTATCGATTGAGTCACTTGATGTATGTTGACAACATTAATTTGTCAGATGCGAATTCCTTATATTTTATTATTGCACATCGTAGACAAAATCTACTTCGAAGGTATTTATAATGGAGACCGGTATTTAAGTAAGGGTTCTGCTGGGCAATGCTATTTTGGGCTGGACCATTATGTATGGGCTGCTATAGAAATTCAGCAGAACGTTGATGTACTGAAGACTGGAAAAAATAAAGCCTACGCGGTAAACCCCTGAAGTATGCAGTATGTACGGTTTAGTAAGACAGATCTCAACGCGAATACATCTCCCGATATCTACAGTGGTGCGAAGGACTTTTCCCAAACAAGTCGCTGCTAGAAAAATCATGAGCATTTCCAACCAACACCATCGAAAAGTCCAGCACCTTCACATGTTCTTGCACCAACTGTCATATCTCAATATAAGGAACCTTGAGTGGAATCTTTTAAATAAAGAGATCAATTAAATTCAATTCATGAAACTAGAAGGTACCGCAAATATACAAATGTTCTTCGGCTACTATAAGTCTCAATTCCAGTTTATGGCTTTCCAAGAGTGATTTGTTCCCCTGAACGCAGGAATCCATGTGTGCCATTTAGGATAACGTGGTCGCCGCCCACGACTATTATTACTGAGGCCAGTATTTTAATCAGGCACCGGAAACTATTTTATCTGACACTTGTTTTTCAAAAGACATAAGCGGTCGAGGCAATCTTTAAAAGTGCAACCTTGCGATCCTCTTTGACTTCAGTTCCTTCACACCACAAATTCTTTTCAAAATATTTTATTAAAAATTTTAGGTTGGCAAATGTTACGACTAGACAGCCTACCATTGTTTGGCGATCTGAGGCCTTCTTTGGGTAATATTAAAGAGTCATTCTACCAAGTTTTAGCTTGTACAAAACACCTGTTCCAAATCGTTCATATCTGTAAATTTTCAGTAAATATTGCAATGTACAACATGGTGGTTCTATTGGTTGTAACGACGACTAATTTTCAAAATAATATATTACATTGAGATTTTTTATAAACTCAAAATTAATCATCTGGAATTTCTGATTTGCAGATGTAAATCACTTCGCACGCCAGCCAACACATTGGTTATCAACTTAGCCATTAGTGATTTTTTAATGGTCGGTAAATCTCCAGTGGCAATATATAACAGCTTTAAGTTTGGACCAGCACTAGGTGATATAGGTTGTATCAAAGTTTAGATTCCGTAAAAAGTACTTGTTAAACATCAATATTGTTTTTTGTAGGATGCCGTCTCTATGGATTTATTGGAGGCCTAACAGGAACGGTTTCCATTACAACTTTAACAGCAATTTCAATCGATCGATATCATGTTGTAGTCTATCCCCTGGATCCTCTACGATCTACTACGAAACGACGCGTTAGAGCAATGTTGGCTTTCATTTGGTTATATAGCTTCACTTTCGCAGTAATTCCAGCATTAGACACTGAAGTAAGCCACTATGTGCCAGAGGGATTCCTTACCACATGCAGTTTCGACTACTTGGCTAAATCAACAAAGGAAAGGATTTTTATGTTTGTGTATTTCGTAGCAGCATGGTGCATGCCATTTATTACGATCTCATACTGTTACTTTTACATTCTCAAAGTTGTAGTAGCTGCAAATAGCATCCAATCCAGCAAGGACAAAAACAAAACTGAATTCAAGCTAGCAACTCTCGTAATAGGTGTCATTGGCCTGTGGTTTTTAGCATGGACTCCATACTCCATTGTAGCATTACTTGGAATATCTGGGAATGAGGACAAATTGACTCCGCTTGCATCAATGATACCAGCTTTCTTCTGTAAGACTGCAGCTTGTGTAGATCCGTACGTGTATGCAATAACACATCCCAGATTCAGATCAGAATTCAGAAGAGTGTTCTTGGGACAAGTCATTCGAAGAACGTCTACATTTCGATCAAGCTACAGCAGATCATCGACCACTGTACGACGCCAAAATGTTGAAAGTGGGCCGAACAAGACAGATCTAGGCAATAACAATGTCGAATTGGTAACAATAAGAAACCCTATCAGAAATAAATGCGATTCTTATTGTGAATCTGAGCTTAATAACACTGAGAGATTTTAGAGATTTATATACGTGTACCTAAATGTATTTTAATGTAAGTATTTGGAATAAATGTATGAAGAAAGTATTTCTTATTGTAGACCAGCCGTGCTGCGCGACGACCCCTTAAGTCCCTTTTTGTAATCGTAGATTTTAAATTGAGCCATTCCGGAGATATCGTGTTTTGACTACCCCACGGGAACTACTTTTTTGCCAACATATAAAATATCCTATAAGTTAGCCCAGGATAAACCTTTAGTCTTGTCCAATCTAGTCAATGAGCGACCACGTTGTAAAATTAAAAGTCAGGGGACATTTTTACCTGAAAAGGACATCGACGTACACTTGTTGACATTCAAAAGTAAGTGGTATATGGTGCACCATATGTTAAAAGGCGTCGATGTAAGAATGTAACAGTGAACAATCGAATTGGTTTAAAATGTCTCGAAAAACCTTATCATAATCCGCATAACAGGGTACTTTTAAAGTATTGCCGAGTAGCGTAAGGTCAGGAATACGTCGATAATGTAAATTAGAAAAAATAACGAACCAAGATGCCTGCCCTGCGGTACACCAGACATAATCTCGATAATATCTAAGTATGAATCACGGAAGCGAACTCGTTGAGTGCGATGACATAACCAGTTGACCATATTAGTAGGAATCCAAGAAACATTAGTATTGGATGAAAAATACTATGGTCAATCAGCACAAAGTAGAGGGTATCGCAAGTCAAGCCTCTTGACGAAATGACACAGCACTTTACTTTAAATTAGCTACACTTTGTATTAAGTTAACGGCGTAGTTAGCAGAATCGTCGACGTCTGCAAACTTCTCCGATTACACATATAGTACAGTTCTATGATCCATCCCAACGTTGCTTGGTGAGATTGCACCGCACTTTGCATTAATTAGGTGGACTTTGTCGACTGATTCTTTTTCTGTTATATAGAGTATAATCGCACATTGCTACTACTAAGATTATTTATACCTAGGGTGGGGGTGGGGGACGGGTAGCCTAACTTCGATTGTGTTGGATTATTCTTCCTTTGATGCATAGAATATGTTCCTTAATTGCAACATAAATTTATGGGGTGGGGTCGGGGAAGAAGCTGTACTTAAGATAGATCTCGATGATTCTTTTTTTTTGTATACAATATGATCTCACATTGTCACTATGAGGAAAATATTTAAACCTAGTTTAAGTGTAAAGGGAGGGGTAGCTTAACTTTGTAACGCGTGGACCGATTTGGATAGATCTTTTGTAGAGCACGTTCCAAATTGGTACCATGCAAAAATGGTAGGGAGTGGGTGAAGGAGGGGATGAAAACCAACTTTGTAACGTATTTTCCGATTTTGATGATCCTTTTTTTTGGGGTACTCCAACTTTTTAATACTCGGATAGATTTAAATGATTGTGCTTTTGATGTATAGAATATGGTCTCATGCTAAAAATGTTGGATCGGTGGGGTGGGGAGAGGTGACGGAACTAACTTTGAAATGTGTAGACCGATTTGATTGATTCCGTTTTTATTGTATTTAGTAGGTTCCATCAAGGCTACTATTAGAAAAAAAATCAGACTTTAGGAGGGTTAGCCTAACTTCTAAGCATGCAGACCGATTCGGATGATTCTGTTTTTAATGGAAGCATGTCAAAAATTGTATGGTGGAGTGGTCTTGGTGAAGAAATGGAGCCTTTCTTGGTATTATGTTGGATGATTCGTTTATTGCTGAATGGAGTATTTATTGGTACCATCAAAAAAAAATTTACTTAGAGTGACAGTGGGACCTGCAGCGACACTAGGTCATTAAGAATACGTTTCTTTACTTGTAAATCATAAAAAAAATGTTGCACCTAGAGTGTAATGCGTGCCCCGATATACATGAGTCTCTCTTGTTGTATAGAATATGTTGGTGTACTAGCGCCATTGTAAAAATTTTGTATTTTAGGTGAGGGTATGAAAGGGTGGTTGTGACTTATTTCGTAATATGTTGCCGGATTCGGATAATTCTGTTTTCTTTCTATAGAGTGCACTACCTCCGCAACTGTTGAAATTGCTTTGATTAACATATGAGAAAGGTTGAAGTGGCGACCCAGGCTCACCCAGAGGCCAATTAATACTAAGGTGTTTTGTTACCACATCTCGTGGCCAGGTAGTAAGTGTGATCGGTGATTGGGTAGAGCTGACGCTAGACCCAGCCAGTAAGGCTTAAGAAATGGATGATCTCTCCAACAAGAACAAGAGTTTCTTTCTCGTTCTGGTAATTGCAGCTGCGGCAGTGTGTGTTAATGGGAATAAGCAGTCTAGCCGGATGAGATTCAAACGACCAGTGTACTGTTAGTGCCAAGGCCGCACTAGCAATGTGTCTGCGGTATCTGTGAATGAATTCACAGCTTCTACTCTTGTTGAAGGACGGCCACATCACCCTGGAAGTGGCACACGTGGGTACTTTGCTCCACCTGTAGTTTGATATGAATAATTAGTACGATAGAAAGGCACCCCTTGCAGCTCCCATGGAAATATGAACAGTTTGCACAGGAAAGCCTTGTATGGTAGTGTCCTGCACCGCCAGCGCATAGGCCCGATCATTTCCCTCTATGCCCGTGTGACCTGATACCCAGAGCAAGGTGACTCCAAGATACTTAGAGAGAAGGGGAAGTTTATCCTGACAACATTCTACCAGCTTGAAAGATATCATAGCCGAGTCGAGAGCATTGATGGCGGCCTGGTTGTCGAAGAAGATGCAAACCTGTCTACCGAGGGTTAGCGTTTGTTTCGCGATCTGATAAACCTTTAGAATGGTGAGTACTTCAGCCTCGACGACTGTCACGTGATCCGAAAGGTGGTAACATGCGGAGTGTCTTTAAGAAAATACCCGCACCAAAAGGGTGAGTGTTAGTTATCTTTTTATATTCATGAAGTAGTTTTGATCGTACTGAATATTACATTAAATTACCATAGGTTTCAAAGGTTTAATAAAAGGGCCCGTGTTTGCACGTCAAGCGACCTTTTTTATTTACAGCTTTAACTAAAGGAGATAGGAATTGCCCTTAAAATTTTTGAATATTTCCACAACTGAATTAAGACTTCACGATATTCGAGATAATTCTGGCTGCCGGTACCGGTTTTGTGCATGAAGAACTATATCATTGGTAACAGTACGAGAACTAGATTGAGGTTACAAGAGTGGACGAGATTTTAGTTTTTTATTATTTTATTGTGGACATTTTTTTTAGTTGTTTCAGCTTTTATATTGCTTCTAAAAGAGACAATTGTATGATTTATGGAGCATATAAGTATATACGCCTCATTCGCTTCTTTCTTCATTATTTCCTTCTTCATTTTATCCCCAATAGTAAAGAACACCCTTTTTACCTTGTTTGGACGAGGCGAATAAGAACAAAAAGCCTATAAGCACAGAGATATATTACTTGTCCTCCCTCTCCATTTTCCGACAAAAATTCCCTTTTTTATCTCGCCAAGAGCAAAATCACACCGAGATTGGCCTTTATTTCGCCGAGACTGCAACGAAAGCACCTTATTTTTTAGGATGTGGTCAAGGCCTAGGGGACAACCCTTTGATGCATTAGCATGGCTTTGGCGGAAGGAAATTAGGGTAAGGGGAGTGAGCAACCTTGAATGCCTTGTTTTTGCATTGCTGCGAGCTAGACAACAGCCCAGAAATAGAGGGGATATTTTGATTCTATTTTTTTAACCCACGGGAAGACCGAGTCTCGAATCTGGTAACCATGGCTTGGTGGTCGTGCTTCTCAACCAATTGATCCAACTCCATCTCCTTGACAAGACAAGACGAGATATGCAAAAAAACGGTCTTGTCTCAATGCCGTGAAGCCTTAAACCGAATCATTAATCACCCATTTGTACCGTTTTCAAGTGAAGCATCTGGATAGAAATAATTGTTTTATTAGATTTGTGAAGCACGCACAAGAGCGTGTTGAACATGCAAATCATAGGGTTCGGTCGTAATAATATAGAATAACAAGCTAGATGATCAATAATTTATTTAATTTTAAGAAGTTTTAAAAGAAAGCGTTTATGAAAACTAATTTTGGATCAATTGGTTGAGTGGCACGATCACCACGCCATGGTTCCAGGGTTCCTGGTGAATAAAGACTAGGTCAGAAATTCTACGTCGTTCTTCTAACGAGTCCATATTAAGCAACCGGAGGCGATCCAAATAAGGAGGAAGCCTGAGTGGATCATTCCACGGAAGGTCCCTTATCGCGAAGCTAAGAAAGTTCCGCTGCACCGACTCAATGCGTCTAGAATGAACAGCATAGCAGGGAGGCCAAACCTGAGAGGCATACTCGAGAATTGGCCTAACCAAAGAAAAGAATATGTGAATTAAGGTTTTTCGATCAGAAAACTCCCTTGACCACCACTTTACATAACCCAGAACTGAATTTCTCTTAGAAACAATATAGTTAATGTGCAGAGTGAAATCGAGTTTTCGGTCAAGATTCAGAGCAAGGTCAGTAACGGACTGCACGCGACAGATATTAGTTTCCGCAAAGGTATAATCAAAGACGAGCTGGTTTTTGTTTCTAGAGAATGACACAACTTCACATTTACCCAGGTTAAGCTGTAGATTAGATGCACACCAGTTCTTAAAGGTATTTAAATTATCCTGAATGCAGGAAGAATCATAACGCATCGTCTGCGTATATTAAGACTTTGGAGTGCTTAATCAGTGGGACAGTGTCGGCAATGGCAAGAATAAACAACAGCGGCCCCAGATGGCTACCCTGCGGTACGCCAGATGAAACCCTAACGACCCTAGATGAAGTATTACGGAAAGATACATGGAAAGTCCTATCTTTTAAGTAAGAGCAGATCCAGTCGAGCAATAAAGGCGAAAAACCCCATTTTTTCAAGTTTAAGCATAATCACAGAGTGGGGGAGCTTATCAAATGCCTTGCTAAAGTCGGTGTACATGCAGTCAGTCTGGAGACCTTGTTGGAAGGTAGAGATTTTGTGGGATGTAAATTCAATCAGGTTAGTTGTCGTCGATCTACCAGGCAGAAAGCCATGTTGATTAGATGATATTAACCCCTTACACTGCCCAACAAGCTGTGAATATATTACAGATTCAAACAACTTGGGTATGCAGGAAGTTATGAAGCCTTTATGCCCCTTTTTATGAACAGGAATTATAAAGGAGTTCTTGCAGAACGTAGGAAATGCACCGGCCTATAGAGATTTATTGAAGAAGAGCTCCAGTGGAGTGAGTAAGGCGTCAGAACAGGTCCTCAAAAATGCAGGTGGAACACCATCAGAACCAAAAGAAAAGTCCAGTTTAAGTTCCTTGATACCATCCATGATAATATCACAAATTTTGCAAAGCAATGGAGGCAGGAGGTCGATCGTGGACATGACCAAGCTCTCCCAGGGAAGGCACAAAATTGCCAGATGAAAAGGCGCCCTCGAAAAACAATGCAAGGTTGTCGGTTACAGCGGTCGCGCTGAAACTAGAGGATCCATTGTACCACATTGTAGATGGATAATTATCAGTTCTCTTCTTCATATTAGGTTAGGTTAGGTTCGTGTGGCTGCCTTAAAGGGCACACTTAGACCTCAAAAGGCCCATTGTAATGCCACGGGAATCCAAGAGAATTCCCCCACCTCCTCATTGGAACCATCCGGAGCCGTCGATGAAGGGCCAAAGATCTGCAACGTCAATCGCCGCCAGATCGCAGAGACTATCAAGGAAATAGTTACCCAAGAAGGACTTTCGTCCGCGTGCCAGTGCAGGGCACCGGCAGAGGTAGTGGAAAATAGTTTCCTCCGCTTCCTCGTCCATGCAGCTTCAGCAGAAGTCATTTGAGAAGATACCCAGTCTCTTCGCATGTAAGCCAATAGGGACATGGCCTGTGATTACCCCAGTAGCTATTCTAAGCTCAGATCTGCCCCTCGAAAGCAGACACTTGGAGTGCCTAAGATCCTGCTTAGGCCAGATCTGTTTGGACGCATGGCATGTAGTGCCGTTTGCCCATCTGTGGTTCGCTAAGTTTTCTTCATATTAACAAATTTAAAAAAGATACGAGGATCGCTATGTAATTTATCGCGAACATTATCAAGGTATTCCTTGTATAAAGATGAAGATAGCGCTAAAAAGGTGTCATCGCAATAAACGAAATCACAATAAACTGACGTCTTTCTACAGTTTTCCAGTTTTACAGTTTTCCATAGTCTATTTTTGTTATTCTAAAGGCTCCGCAGTTCTCTGGAGGGAATGACAAGATGATCTCGACAGTTTGAGTGGTACAGATGAATTAAACAGATCATAAATCCTATTATAAAACACGGAAACGCAATCGTCAATATCGCTACCATAAAAAAGAGATGGGAAATCGATTGAGAGGATGCAGTTTGAAAGATCAGAGAAGTCCGCCCTTTTCAAATCAAGAACGGAGTAAAGGTTTGCACAATACCTGTACTCTTTATTTGCATGTATTTTCTTATGATTTTAAAAGCTGTCGTTTTACTGTCGTGCCATCCGTACCATATCGCATCTCTCTCTCGCTGCAAGTGTCGACCATAATCCTCCCTCTCTCTTCACCTACTTTCCCGTAGCATTAGACAATAAAACACAGAGCTAGTAATAAGAAAGGTTGATTGTAAACCGGAAAGAAAGAAACCCTGAATAAAGGAATTTCATATTTATTTTGTAAATGAGCCTTTTCAATTATTCAATTTCGACTCCAGAGCTCCCGGCAACCACTCTATTGAGGCTTCAGGGAAAAAAAACCCTTTACAAGCTATTGTCAGAAAAAAGCTCTTAAATATTTTCAAAATGAATATCTTAATTGGTGATATGTTGCGACTCGATCTGAACGAGTTCATTCTGTGCTACGGGAATGGATTCATCTTTTAGTAGCTAAATCTTCTAAACAATTTAGATGTAGAAAACATTAGTACAGGTGAAATTTGAAGTGGGTCATGGAGTCTAGAACAAATGTAACTAGGAGGTTTACAGCTGGTAAGGGCTAGAAATCCAGGTTTCTCTTTTTTTTACTGAATCAGCTGCTGCACTGAGTTCAACTTCCTTTAATTACGTTACAAGTTTCTCAAAGGCTTAATTTTTCTTTATATCTTTCGTTTTTCACTTGCCACAACTCGGGATAAAAATTTTAATAAAATCTCTCCAAAATTCATTGCTTAAAATTGTCGCCATTTTTTTACTTCAATTTCACGACCCTTTTAACTTAAATATGCTACCCTCATGGGTGCACTACGACTCTCAAAATATTAAACTGGATTTATTTTTTACGCACCGCACGTGCAAATTCTAGGACCTCCAGACTGGCGTTCAGCGATTGCAATGTCGGTGTTTTTTGATACTACCAATCGATTTAGAATGGTGGTTTTGTACCCCTAAAAACCCCGTTAATGTTAGATGAATGCGTTTCGGATCTCTATGGTAGTGTTATGTGTATTAGTGAGTACGGGCCCGTTCATAAACGCAAGTTTGCGCATTAGCTTCACAATTCAACTGAACCGATTGCATTGCTGAATTATGCAGCTGCAGTGCAAACTTGCGTTTATGGATAGGCCCTACCATGAGTACCTATACTGCGAAACAGTGTAGTTGGCAGCATTCAATTTTAGTGCACCACTGGTTAAATCTTAGGACCTTGAAGATTTTTCTCTGCTAACTAGATAGCTCGAAAATAGTTGTGAACTTCTTTAACTAAAAATTAATCCTTAATATATTGCTCATAATAACAACACCTTGAAACTTCTTTCACTATATGAGATTACAACTACTGGGTTCTCTCCAGCGTTTTGTTCTATAGGTGTTACGTCCGCCCACTCCGTCCTTCTACTATATGGTATCCAGCCTGGAGCAGGGTATCCTTCTGAACTATCATTAATCATTTTAAGTTGTTCAGAATTGCAAAGTTAATCATTTGGTGATTCTAATTTATTGTCATGTGAAGTCCACCAGTTTTTGCTAGTTATGACAAATTTGAGCTTAATGAAGCGACACAAAATTTGTGCTTTTCCAAATTGAAGAGTCCAAATAAATGGAATCGATCTATGAACAGCGATCAATCGATCTTCGAAATCGAAAAAAAATACAGATCGATCCGTGCTAAATCGATTTTCTCAGTTCGATCCCCCATCCCTACCGGGAAGGCGTATTTTCCGAGAACAACGCGATTAATGTTTTCATGAGACTTGGGCAGTCTCTAAATTGCAATTTTGGTCGATGCTAGCCTCATTCCTTTTTCACTTAGTTTAATTTCTGAGCTACTAACTGACTTATTTTAACGTGCAAATTCTGGGACCTCCAGGCGAACCTGAAAATAGGTTTTAAAACAGCACCATACACGTGCGCATCCATGCCTTCGTAACGCACATGGGACCCTTTATTATAATTTCCTTCTGTTCAAAGTCATGCTAACGCGTCATAGGGTTGTCCCCTGCGCTTTGGCTGCATCATAAAAAAAATATTCTCTTTCAACTCTACTTTGTCATTATTATCATGCGCAATAGGATCTATTTTATCATGACAAATTAGCTCGCTCTCTAAAAGCAGTGATTTCAAAATTTTTTTTAGGTAGTACTTTTGCTACAGCATTCGTTATAAATTTCATTGCATTTTTTTCATCGATACTTTAGAGGCTGGAGGGGTAAGAGAAGCATTGATAACTGCTTTGAAAGAGAATATCTGGTGAAGGATTAATTTATGAGGTCCTTAAACATTTATGTTGCATTTTAGGAGACTTAACCTACTCAATAGGGATAATGCAACTTCACTTTCATTTGTTTAAAAACAATAAATTTTTTTTTCATTTCTGATTTTGGGTCATCAATTTATGTCTTTGTACCGAAGTTGATCCGAATAGGTAAACAAATAAGATAATGGGCGGCTGTTAGACAGACAGGCGGACATAACGAAACAATAAGGGTTCCTACTAGCTAGTAATCGAACCGTAATAAAAACAGAACTTTTTTTAACCGACTTCCCAAAAACAAAGAGGTTCTAAGTTCAACGTGTATTTTTTTTTTGATTTATTTTTTCTGACCGGGCATAACCTCGTATCGCGTTGACCGATTTTGATGATTCTTTTTTTTTGTTCACCGATTGTTACCATGTCACAAAAAATTTTTGGTGGGAATGGGTGGGGGTGGGGTGCTGGTGGGGTGGTTTGGAATTTAACATTGTAACGCGTGGACCGATTTGGATGGTTCTTTTTTTGTTGTACAGAGTATGATCCCTCATTGATAAGGGTGAGGGGGAGGGGAAGGGGTAGTCTAACTCCGTAACGCGTGGACCGATTTGGATAATTCTTTTTCTGTTTGATAGACTAAACTTACTTTGTAATGCGTGCACCGATTTGTATGGTTCTTTTGCTGTTGTATAAAGTGTGATCCCCCATTGCTAATAGGAGAATAATTTGTCCTAAAGTGGGGGGTCGCTGAGGTGGAGGGGTAGTCTAACTTTGTAACGCGTGAACCGATTTCGATGATTATTTTTCTGTTCGGTAGAGTATATTCCTTGATTATTGGAGGTGGGGTAGGAGGTTGAACCTAACTTTTTAATGCGTGGACCCAAAGAGGGAAAAATTAAATGGTTTTTAAAAAAAAGTTGAACCGACTTTACAAAGAGCGCTAAAAAACATAAAATAAATTTTAATTTTATATCTGTTACGACATTTTGAAGTCGGTGCAAATTAAACAAATAAAAGAATTACAGAACCATAACTGAAGATAATACATAATACCACGTGAACGTTTCAGCTCACAGGATCATAAGAAAGGACGATTAAATACGTTTGTTGTAGTTTTTTGGTTTGTTTGATTCGCACCGACTTCAAAATGTGAAGTCGGTTCAACTCTTTTTTTAAAATCATTTTATTCTAAAGATAAAGACATTTCCAAAAGTTTTAGCTTTGCATTGAGTGATGTAATGCAGAATCCTCAAATTTCATTCACAAGACATCCAATAAGAAGTGCGCATGGGTTGAAAAAGCTTTTGGCAGTACAACCCTCTTTCTCATTTTCAGAAGCTTACTGCCACCCTTTGAAACTGATTTTACCCCAAATTTACTCAATTTTACACACTCTCATCAAAAGCAACGCTCAGAGCAATCCTCTAAATTAAAATAGAAAAGTTATTACCGTCAAATCGGATCATATGATTTTCTGCGCTTCGTTTCTGTTGATTTTCGCGCATAAACAAATGCACACATTGGCAAAAGGCACATGAGGAACTTGGATAATTTTCCCATACACACCATAGCCGTTATATCTATATGCGCTTGAGGAACGATGAATTTCATTTTGATTTCACTCAGTTCTTTTCAGTCAGCACTTCGAGTCCTCCGGTTCGGAATTGCATTTAATTCGCGGGCCAAGTGCCAAGTTTTGACAATTGAGAGTTCATAGACCACCGGTTTTATTTAATAGTTAATCCTATTTCGTAAAGTGAGTGATTAGTTAACCCCAAAACAAGACTGAATTTTGAGTTGCGAATGTTGTATGCAAACATTAAGTGGTCCAGCCAGCACCATCCGTGCTCCATTTTCGTGAAAATCATTGCACAGTACTCAGATGAAAATTGATTGAGAATGGCAAGTCTAGCGCGAACTCCGACTAGGTCCCGAATTGATATTACGTGAGAATTTTCATGAACAGCAAAGTGCGACGTGGCCATCTGTGGTGTGTGACTCGAAAAGGAACTTATCTCGTGAATAAAATTACCTCAAGAAGAATACCTGCAAGGGAATTGCCACCCAATTGGAATACGCCGTCTCATTTAGCACGACGTAAGTAAATTTAACGCACCCGCAATTAAAGTAAATTTGGTCTTGCATAATTGAGGGTAATATCCAATTTACCTCCTAGGGGTGTGAACGGCAGAAGGTGAACAAACCTTATACCTTTTAAATCATAAAACAAGCAAAAATTAGCAATTAGACATGAACAGATCCCTTGGTGCTAGTTCATGTGTTATTGCTCGTAATATGATGTACTCGCAATTGTTTGGGGTTAAGCACTTTAAATTGTCACTAATTATGTCATAATTTAACCGGGTTTCAGGATGGGCGGGTTACCGTCAGAATAATTTTCAATTTTCAACTCTAATGCATGCAATCTCCTTAGTCAGCAAAACTTATGATTTGCATTTCAGACAAAATTGGTATTTGCATGTTAAGTTAGTTTCCTGGTAAGGTTCCTTCGACTTTCAAACCGTTGACATATGGCTGGCAGGATAATCTGAGAAGGACAGAATATTACAAAAATAATGTCGTGCCTCCCGTCAATAAATTCTTCTTTATGCTATTTATCTATGGATATGAATTGGAAGATTTATTCATTATTTTGTTTGCATATTTCGTTCTCGTTACTTTTGCCCTGATGTTTTCGGCGGTTGGCCAATTTACCAAGGAAATTTGCACCACTAAATATATCCTGTGAAATAAAAGATAAAGTCGAAGTTATTATCTAAAATACCGAAATTCGTCGGTGGAATAAGTGATAACGTTTTGGCCTTCCATCTTGAAGGTGTCAGGTTCGACCCCTACGGTCGACGGTCTATGGTTGATTCCTGCTGACAACAAATTACGATAAAAAGGTTTTGGCGGTTGCTCAGTAATACTGGTGATTCGGAATCTACTTTAAATTGTAGGACCACCTCATTGTCGTCGAATATAGGTGAAGTACTTTTTCGTCGCATGCTACGCAAGGGTCTATAGGAACCAAAGAGGCGTTGAAACGAACTAAGATGATGTCTTCTTTAACTCGATACTAAGGGTGATAATTTTGAGAGTTACTAATAGAGTTGTCCTGATGATATCAATTGAAGTTGTCAGCGACTTAGAGTTGATATGCAAAACACACAGAATAATGATTTTGAGTTAGTGGCCTTTAAAATTGACATTATGAAAATAAAATAAATGTTACGCAGGGAACGACAAAATTGATTACAATTGAATATAGATTAGATTAGGGTGGTGGCTATCGGAAAGTCGATTAGCCTCACATACATAGACCTAAGAAAGTTCCGTTGTGTTACCACATCCGCGGGACCGCACCTGAATGTCAGTATAGGGTTTATTTAGAACCAGCCACAATTGTTCATAAATAAGAGAACCTGCTTTAGCCCTATCTTCGCAATCACTGAGGAAGTACGCGCTTAACGCTTTGTACCTTCTCCTTCCCAGGCCCGGGTAATCGCAGAGTAAATGCTGAACACCTTCCACTTCTTCCTCGTCCATACAACTTTTACAAAAGTCGTTGATGGGAATGTGTAAGCGTTCTGCGTGTCTTCCGAAGAGACAGTGGTCAGTAATGACTGCCACAATATTTTGAAGATCGGTGCGGCTTCTCTTTAGTAGGAAAGTCGTTTTCTTAATGTCCTAAACTGGCCACAGCTGCATTGACATACCGCATGTCGTCAAATTGCTCCATCTTTCCTTAGCAAGCTGAATAGCCTTAAGGTCAACTTCTCTTTTCACTGACTCTAGAGGACGGCCGATCGAGCTGTATATACAGGAAGCATTCAGTTGAGAACCTTCCCTTGCAAGCGTATCAGTCACCTCATATCCCTGTATCCCACTATGAACCGATATCAAGCAGAGAGTTAGCTTGTGCTTTGCTCCTAAGTTCTGGAGACTATGTACCAGCTGTGACCTTATTACGTTTGAGTCCAACGCTCTTATTGCCACTTGGTAGGTCTACGAGTATATAAATTCCTATCTTGCTACCATAAGGTGGATTTGGTCGTGATAATAACATCCTTGCCGCTTTCTATGCCCAAAATCTTTGCTTGAAACACACTGCAGTAATCCATCAACTGATACTGACTACATATATTTAGTCAATCCGTGTACACCCCAGCTCCCAACCCGTCCTCCACTTTCGATCCATCAGTGAAGACAGCTATCTCTGGCATGGTGACACCAGTATCCTCCCCCCCACTCCGCTCTGTCTGGGATTTTGGTCGAAAAAACTTTCTGAAAGCTAAGTGTACGGAAATTGTAGTCGGTGTTCACCTGCAGACGTTCTTCAGGATAGACCCTTATTATACTGCTATGGTCTTGATCAGAACTTTTCCAAAATTTAGAGGATCACATCATCCTTCCATACAAATTAACAGACAGACAATATTTGTAATTTCGCTTACATGGCCGTCGCAAAAGCACATGTGCATTTATTTTTTATAGATTATTACAAAATTATAAGGTTACAGTCTTTCGATCCATCTTCCAATTTGTCCTTCGGGATTCTTAGGTTGCTTCAACCACTTAAGAACTGTGTGATCTGTTTGGAGAGTGAATTTTATCCATAGATTGTGACTACACAACGCCAAAAACAACATTACAGCGGTATCCAGAAAAAATTTCTCGCGTGCCTTTGGATATATTAACACAGCTGCAATATATCTTCACAAAGCGCCTATAATAAGTAATTAATTCTAGAAAACTTCGCAGCTCTTGTTTATCTTGCGGAATGGGCTTTTTTCTACTGGCTCTACTTTCTTTGGACGGTGCTAAGTGTTCCTGTCGACAACACATGCCAAAGATATTTAACCTGGTCTTCAAAAAGAGTACACTTCTCAGGGCTTAGTTTAAGTTTGGTTGACCTTGGTGTTTTTATAACTTCTTGAACAGCACATCAAAACTTATTCCCTTGGATTAAACCTTTGCCTTGGTTTCCACCTCTTGCCCAGTTCACTTTTCCTTAGAAAAATTGAGAACCTCGGACTCCTCCGTGGTGCCCAAATTTAAGACAAGCTTAATTCGAATATTCCGTCAATACGACCTTGCTCACTGTACAGAACTCTCATTCAATGGCTCATTCGTAAAGAGATAGAAACCACTCTTGCTCATATTCTGTGTTACTTATTTAATATGTCAACTCATTGTGGTGTTTTTCCGAAAGCTTGGAAAGTTTTCTTAATTATTCTTCTACACAAAAAATGCTAGAGTTCGAACTCCAGACTAAAGTGTTTAAGGTTTGCGGTGTTCTGCACTTCCACTGTAAGTCGCTCTTGCAGCACTTCCAACATGATTTCATAACTGGTAAATCAACTACAATTTATTAGAATTCTCCAATTCTGGAATTGAAGGTGATAAGCAAGTCGACTGTATTTTTACGGACTTCAGCAAAGCGTGGCGTTGGGCAGAATAAATCATCGAATTATTTTTCTAAAACACCCCCCTCCCCCTACTACGTATTTCCCCAGGTTTTTTTTGTAAATGGGACTGATTCGTACTTATCTGATCGAATTCAGCGGCCTTCTTTTCGTGAAACTTTGTCTGATGTTATGTTCAACACTGCCGGGGTACCGCAGGGTTCCCAGCTCGGGCCATTGTTATTCATAATTTACATTAATGATTCAACGATTCTGCCTCACTCAAAAATTTTTTGTTGCGCTGACGACGGGAAGATCAGAATTTAAAAGTAGGTAATCGGCATTGTCTGAAACAATGTGGAATGTTTCAGATAATGCCGATTGCCTACTTTTAAATTTTGACTTGGACACTTTTTAGAATTGGTGTTCCATTAACGACCTTCCCCTAAATATTAGTAAGTGCACCTCTACATATGTCTTTCTTTCGGAAAAGATCTATATTTCACAGAAACTAAAGTCCCGAGTATCTAGCTTCATTCCCAACTTATTTTCGAAGATTATTTTCATGCCATAATTATGTACTAGGGCTAATATTCATCTGGTTTTCATGAGATATGATACGTCACTGATTGCACTTTTGTCAAGTCTATTCTGGTATATGCCTCTCCAGTCTAGTCACCAATCATTCATTCATCAATCGCATTTAAGCCGTTCAAGGTAGATTCGTTAGGTTCGCCCTTCGAGGTCTCCCGTGTGGTAACTCCCATGTATTACCATCTTATATCGATAGGCTTAGACTGTTGCATTTGAATACTCTGGAAAAGAGTTACAGCGTAATCCATAATCCTTTTTGCTTTCCGCTGCATTCAGGGGTCTATTAACTCTTCTGCTGTTTTAACATGTTTCGATGCATCAGTTCTGGCTCGCCACTTGACGAATTCAGGTACCACTTCCTCATGGTTGAATGAGCCGATCACATCTATATCGCGACCTTTTAATTCCTCTTTTGATGGCATTGATTTTCATCTGTTTAACTGTCTATGAGCAATCAGCTTTGTTGACTTTACTTTATACGTACATTTTTATAGTTTTTATATTTATACTTTATCTATTCTTTCCTTGCTCTATGATTTATTTCGTTTGAAACGAATATTGTAGTAGTCAATACCTTGATGAAATCTTGTTATGTATTATTATTATAGACTTCCAGTAGCAATAATATCTGGAGAGCAATTTTCGTGTAAAAATAATTCACCTAAATGGTGTAAATCAAGATGTTTTTAAAGTACTTTGATTATTTTAATTTTTTGTTTTTAAAAGAGTGCGGAAGTTGTACCGCAGCCGGTGATAGCGTGCAAAAATAAAATACGTTGCTTACTATTGTAGAATTAGATGAAACATAATCTTTGACGACATCTCTTAGCTCCCCAATGTCAATCACCATGTGGTCAATACTGCAGTTGGTGCTAGGGGAAGTCGAAATATTTCAAAAAGTCCAAGTGAACTTAACCCCTATTCCAAGTCGTTTCAATTTCACGATCCGATTTTACTGGACAATTTAAATCTGAAAGCTCACTGGCTGAGATCTTAATAAATTAAATTGTTCATACTTTTCTACTTTTAGCAAGTTCAATTGATTTTGGCGCCTCCTTGACAGTGGCCGCCCAAAGCAGATGCCTTCTTCGCCTCACCTCACTTCGGCTCACACAACGAAGCCCCAAGATAAGGTACGAAATGTTAAAAATTAAAATTGCTCCGAAATACCTACATCTGTAAGAAAGAATGATTATTTGTTCTATTTCATGTGTTAATAAATTTTATGACATAGCAGATTTTTTCAAATTAACATGCAGCTGTTTTCTTTGAATTCTTCATAATTTCGCACAACTTATGTTATTTCACGCTACATTTAATCATTGCGCTACAAACCACAGCCACACTTAATACCAAAACACTTTTTGTTCTGCCAATTTCAAGACATCACCTTAAGGTGAATAAACAGTTATTTATAGAGGTGAACAGCCAAGGTTCTATGTAAATGAACCGAAAGGAATTGTTTAGGCACCCCTCCAACTTGTTGCGTTTCTCAGTTTATAAATAGTCGTCCAGTTTGCAGTCTTACAGATTCATATCTGAAATAAATGACAGGGCTAACAAAAGATTCGCTAATTATACCACATCTTACTAAGCAGGTATGCAGCGGTTGAACTGCATAATTATCTAAGGACTATCGCGGTGCAAGCACTAAGCAATTTGCCATTGTTTTAAAAGATGTTCAAGTTCCTGTTCGTGAGGGCTGTAATCGGTGTGAGGTTTTTACATGAAAGTGATTTAATGGATCGCGTGACACTTCTGAAGTTTTTACTAATTAGTGCAAAGGTATGCCGTAAAGAGTTAAAAAGTTTCAAGAAATTTAATAACTGTGCAGCCGGCGATTAGGGCAGTTCTGGACAAAAGGGTACCACGCATTTGTGCCATGATAAAAGCCTGTTGCGTGTGATAATAAAGCATAACCACTTCCGGCATTACAAGATGGAACGTTTCGTAAATTGTTGCAGAATAAATCATTATGGAGTTGTTATTGATATGAGAACAAGAGCAGAACTATAACACATTTTTAATTTGCTTCCTACAAAATTAAAAAATATTCGGTATCTTGATCGTTAATGCCCGGGATACACGAGGCTAGTTTTTCAAAGCTAGGATAGCAAGCCAGTTATCCTATCCTGTCCCGTATCCTAACCTGGCTTAGCACAAGTTAGAGTTGTTTACAAGATCTTAGAAAATGTGAAGAAATTATCTTTGCAGTGACTAAGGTGACAACACGTCTAATCTGAACAAAAAACCTGTTGTCACTGAACACTAGCTAAACGGATACAAGTTTCACCGGCAACACGAAGCTAGTATACAAACCAGAATAATAAAATAAGCGGTGGGGCCGCGACTAGCTCAAAAAATAGAGCCCGATCCTATGAAACTCTCCTAGATTGAGACGCTATCTTACTAGCCTAGAAATGAAGCTTGTTATGTTTACATGAAGCCAGAGCTGCTAGCTTGCTAGCTTACTAGCTCTATCTTGCTATCCTAGCTTGAAAATGTAGCCTCGTGTATCCCGGGCATAAGAGCACAAATGTTGTTTTTCCACTTCATAATAAAGTTTCGGTTTTTGGAAAAAAAACAAATTTTTTATACCTATATTTAAACGACTTCCCAAAACAAAGAGATTCTAATTTCGACGTGTATTTTTTTGATGAATGACCGGGCATAATTTGGTAACGCGTGCACCGATTTTGATGATTCCTTTTTTGTTAGGTTGTCAGAAAAATGTTTGGCGGGGTCGGGGTGAAACCTAACTTTGTAAAGCATGGACCGATTTGCATAGGTCTGTTTTCATTAGCTAGAATATGATCACCCATTTTTTTTTTTTTTATACGATGTGGATAACCCTTTGATGCGTTAGCATGGTTTTGGTCGGAAGGGAATTAGGGTAAGGGAAGTTAGGAAACTTGAGTCTTATTTGCATTGCTGCGAGCTAGACAACAGCCCAGAGACGGAGTGGATTATTTTAATTTCTTAATAAAAGCTCACAGTCATCTGGGCTCGAACCCGGGACCCATGGCATGTTGGTCTTGCCGCTCAACGCAATGATCCAACTCCATCTCCATTGCAAATACCGAAAAAAATTCCAACTCAGGATGATGACGCCGTAACGCGTGGACCGATTTGAATGATTTTTTTTTTCTTTGTTGGGTAGAGTATGTTCCGCGATTGGTATCATGTCAAAAAAATTTTGTGGGGTGGGGGTAGGGGTGGAACCTAACTTCGTAGGGGAGGTGTTGGATGTCAACTTGTTAACGCGTAGACCGATTTTTATGATTCTTTTTATGTTATATGGAGTATGATCCCCATGCGTGGACTAATTTAGATGATTCTGTATGAATAGAGTATATTCTGATTCTTTATGAGAGATAGACTGTATTCTGAAAAAAATTGTGGATTGTGGTGAGATTTGGAGGATGGACGGCGCCTAGCTTCACGATTTTGATGATTATTATTCTGTTGCACAGAATACGATTCCTGATTGATAAATGATAACAATTTTGTACCTAGATGACTACGATGACTCTCTTACTACAATAATTCTCTCATGTTGCATAGAGTACGGTGACACACTAGGACCATGTTAAGAATTTTCTAAGGTGAGAGTATGAATGGGTGACCGTAACTAATTTCATAATATTTTGGATTTGAATAACTCTGTTTCCATTCTTTAGAGTGCACTACCTCTACAACTTTTGAAATTGCTTTGTTCATATCATTATCTCCATTTTTCATAAAATTTCAATTTTCTTTTTAAATATAATCAACACACAAGGACAAATACTCTTGGTCTTGGTGGCGGTCGAGTTGGAAAAGGGGAGTGGACCTAAGGTTGCGGGGATTGGTATAGATGGGTAAAGATTGCAGGATTGAAGGGCAGTCTATGGCACCACTTAATAGCTGATGAATGAAGAGAATGTCGGAAACATCACGACATTTACTTAAAGGTTGTAAGTCTATCAGTTTCAGACGGTTTTCATAAGGTGGAAGGTTGAATCTGTCTACCCACGGAAGATCACGTATAGCGAAGCGAATGAACCTACGCTGGACGGATTCAATCCTGTTAATGTTGGTTGTTTGTGTAGGTGACCATACCTGGCTGGCATATTCAAGGAGAGGTCTAACGAAGGAGATATAGAGAGATTTGGAAACATAAGGATTGGAGCACTCTCTGGACCAGCGCTTCACAAACCCTAGCGCGGAGTTAGCTCTGTTAATTATGTGTCAATGTGGAAACGGAAAAGGAGTTCACTATCACAGATTATTCCTAGATCACACAAAGAGGTAACGATGGGGACTGGTACTCCGGTTAGCATGTAGACTCTCGGGGTGGTGGTAAGACGCTTGCGGGAATAAGAGATGGACTGGCATTTGGTGACATTGAGTACAAGAAAGTTTTTCATGCACCATGTGGTGAAGGAATCGAGATCTTTTTGCAGGAGAAGAGAGTTGGTTGTGGAGGAGATATTTTAATTAGTTTCATGTCATCAGCATAAATGGACAGCTCTGAGTGATTGATTACACATTCAACATCATTTATTGTAAGGATGAAAATTAACGGACCGAGGTGGCTGCCCTGAGGGACCCCCGAACGAGCGACGATAGGGTTAGAAATGGATGAGCTGAAAAGAGCATTGCACCGACGGTTGTTGAGGTAGGATTGAATCCAGGAGATGAATCGGGAGGGGAAGCCTAGGCGATCAAATTTGAACAAGATAAAATTATGGGAGATCTTGTCGAAGGCTTTACTAATCTCGGTCTTGATAATATCAACATCTTTACCGTTTTCCAGGGCACATAGTATTTTGGAGACGAATTCAGTAAGGTTGGTGGTTGTAGATCTTCCTTTGAGGAAGCCATGCTGGGAGAGGGAGAAGATAGACTTACAGTGGAAGAACATGGAATCATAGACCAATTTTTCGAATAGTTTAGGTATGGATAATAATTCATCGATGGGTCTGTAGTTGGATACATCGTTCTTGCAGCCTTTTTTGAATATGGAAATAATATAGGAGTTTTTCCATAATTGAGGGAAAACCCCTTGAGTGACCGAGAGGCGGAAAAGCAAAGTAAGGGGTTGAACTAGATGCATGGCACACTTTTTCAGAACTATGGCCGGAATGCCGTCAGGACCGGGGTGAAAGTCATCCGCAAGCCCGTTAATACTGGCGGCGATTTGTTCGGGGTCAGGGTCAAAAGATGTAAACGACGTTTGAGTGCATTTGTCCAAGAATGAAAAGTAGCTAAGGTCAGGTTGGAGCGAATTGTCAACTCTGCTATGATTATGGAATACAATTTATCTACACGCTCCAACCGCTGCTTTTCAAGATAAGTTACATCCTATACCCTGGAACCCAAGTAGTATTGATATTAAGCATGGCTTTGCGACCTCCACGCTACTGAGAACTGCGGAAACTTAAGCTTCATGACTCAGTTTGTTAGATAGAAGACATACGTCGTCAGCATAGTTAAAGTCTTTCTCCCTCTCTGGTTTCCGTAACTTCTTAGAGCATGGGCAGATGAAAAACTTCACCCAATCCGAGATAACGATTGCAAGAGGATTTACAATTTAAGGTGGATTCCGAACCACCGCAATTAATCTGCAATACTAAATGTCCTTTTATTGTAATCTGTTATCAGCGGAAAACAATCATGGGTCGAACCTGAGACCTCCAGAATGGAAGACAGACACGTTATCACTTACTCCACCACGACGTATAGTGAAGGCATTGGTAGAGTTTACCCATGGATGACAAAAGAGCCTTCCCAGGGCAAAAAGTAGTCGTGTTGACCTTCCATCATTAAGATCTTAGAGTCGAACCCCACCGATGGTGATCCATGGTATTTTCCTGCTGTATAATGGTGGTTTCCGTCGAATTCGGGGAAATTCTTCTCCCGCCCATAGACCACAATGGGTTACGGAGACAAGAGAAAGACCGAGTCCAGTGGGTTACCGCAACAGGATATATTAGGCTATTGAGTATTTTAGGACTTCTAGCAAATCAACCATCGCTGGCTCAGTTTTTCCTCTTGATATTTTAATTTTAAAACTTTCCATATAACGGTTTTATTTCACACTAATTTTCTAAATTCATAAACAAATAATTTTATTTCTTGCAGGATAACACACCAAAGCTTTTAAATGGAGGTGTAGCATTGTAGTAATATAAAGGTAAAAAAAACTTATTAAAAAAAATATTTACTTACTAAGCACTCATGACTTTTTTCAGGACTGAATTTCCAGGCATTATGATAGCAGCAAGATGGCTACCAGGAGCATTTGGAAGTCTTGTTCCCAGCCTTATTCCTCCAGCTCATATATCAGTATTATGGTATTTCTGGCAGAACTATGCTCGTTATGTGGACAAACGATTTTGCTCCTGCTCCTGCTGGGATACGGTTTTCAAAGGGCCTTACGAATCTGGAATAGCTTCATACAAACATATGTACTTCAATGCAACGCAAAATACAATGAAAATGTGGTTAGTGACAGTATTTGCTGTAATCCTTTTGTACGAGTGTGTAAAACAACTGGTAGCCTTAGTAATACAAAACAGAATAAGGTACTCAATGCTGCTACTGTTCTCCCTTTCAATATTTTCCAATTACTATGCTTGGTGGGTTTACGTCAACTACTACAATGATGAATACTATGAACAGTGGAATCATCAACTATTTTTTACAGTAAGTTTATATGATAGTACTCATATATTTACCATTAAATTTTATCATCATCATTAGAATTTCGTCATATTAGACACAATTTTTGAGAAGTTTTTGTTGAGAAATTAACTAAAGCAGTCAAATTATTTCCGTAACTTAGAAAAGAACATTTTTAGGATATCCTTTTTGTTATTTCTTTTCAGACCTTCCGAATAGGGCGAATTTCAAACCACAGTCTATCCTATAAACTTTGCTTTGAAACGTCGGCCATATTAGATATAGAATGACGTCACATAGTTGATCGTGTTTTACCCTTTCGTCAAACCCTTTCATTTTATACCCATGTCAAGAGGGTTGTAAAGTAAAAGGTAATCCGACCACTTGGGTCGTCCACCATATTGGTTTTAGAATGACGTCACGAAGCTCAACAAAACCTTTCATTTGTCAAGGAGGTTGTGAAAATGTAATCCTCAATTTTAGGACGTCTGCCATATTGTCACACAGCTCATCGTATTCCACTCATCCAACATATCGTATTTTACTAGTCAAACACTTTCATTCTTGGGACGTCCGCCATATTGGATTTAGAAAATATTAGATAGATCTCCATATTGTAGCGTTAATGGGGCTCTTTGGGCTCGACGGATTAATTAAGACACTTATTTACAGTCACAAATCTTCACAATTTTCTTTTGACGTTTTCTTCACAATATAACGTTTCACTTTTCTAATTAGCAGCACACGATACTCATCATCCTAACCACTGGGCTACCAGAGCTGTTGCGGATTCTTCGCTCCAACGAAGAGGGAGAAGTGTGCGTTACCTTTATTGTCGGTCGTTTTCTATAATATATTTCGTCTGGTGTGATATTTTATCTATTAGTTTCGGTATCTCTGCAGACTCACACATTCCTATCACAGAGGGTCATAGGTTACCACAGAACGCAGTGGGTTAGAAGAAAGCACCACAGAAAGTCTAGAAATTGGGCTGACCGCTACTTAAGGTCGGGGGACGGGAAAAGACAAACAGGTTGACACCACAGGAAGGCGCGGGACTCACAGGTTAACTAAAGACCACCGGGAACGGCAAGAAACCAACATGTTGACAGAATGAAAGGTTTTCCGGCAAAATAGGACTAATAGAAAGTCCATAGGTGCACGTCGACAACGAAGATTTAGGGTTCCTTCTTATTCAAGTGATATGCACTTCAGAAAATAAATTAACAATTAAGCTAAATGATTATTAATGATTTAATATGCTGGCTCTCCTAAGACTCTCCGTTTGAATCCCGCTGGTGGTAACGCACGGTTGGTTTCTGCTGACAACAGATTGCACTGTAAGACCATTGGGTGTTAAGAACGGTATCGGTGGTTTGGAAGGCACCTTAAGTTGTAGGTCCACTTGTAATCTATGCCATAAAATTGGGTGATTTCTATGCATTGAACGTAATTACTAAATTTTTATATTAACTTTTTTAAAGTATAAGGTTCTTAATGGAAGTAATTTCGTTCTGCAGCGTAACGAAAAGTGACACCCGCAGTAGTATAGATAACGAGCTGCGCTATCGACTAATGAAATACATGTGTCTAGTGATTTCCTCTAGTAGTATTTTTTAGCGTTGAATAATAAAACCTATATTTTGCCTGTTAATTCTTTTGTTAACAATCTTCTAATAGTTCTATTTATTTAAGTTTATTGGTTAAGATCGGGAGATTACGAAGACCAAACAAATAGTTCTATTTTATTTCTCTGAAGTCCAGTTCGACACAGCTTAGACTTTAGAGGTATGCTTAGGATCGTTGTTCTGTTGAAACAGGGTTCTCAACCGTTCTATAATTATAGTACGTGTACTATAATTTGACCAGCTGTACTGTCCGCAATCCTGATTCCATTATAGTCCGCAAGTGTACTATACTTTCACTTCGTCGAAATTCCCTTTTAAGTTTCACTTAATTACTGCTTTCACTAACTAAGTAGTCACTCAATTGTTCGATTCTTTTTGATTGTCAAATGAAAATCATCAACTGTGCAGTTTATTCCAACGTACAACCTGCGGATAAAGTAAAAATTTGAGTAAATTTCCATACACATTATTTTTTATGCCTTTAATATAAAGCGGACAGGTAAAAAATTTTGATGTTTTCGATTTTAGTAATATTTGATTATGTTATAACTATATATGTCCTCGATCGAGATACAAAATGTTTTTACAGTATAAAGTCTGGTTAACGAGCTAGAGACCTATAAAAATTTGAGTAATTGGCAAGTATGCGCTACTTCGAATCCCATTAACCAGTTTTAAAAAGTAACAATAAAATAAATTAAGTAGTCATATTTATACTTCATTTAATGAGCTTTTTAAAGGCATTTTTGGATATTTAAAAAAAATTGTTTTTTTTTTGGAAAACAAATATATTTAAATTTTTGAAACTTGAATTTCACAAAGTTCGACCATTTAATTTTTTTTTTAATTTTTTCTAAAAATAGCTAATAGTGTATAGATAATCCTTGCCAAGTTTCATAATGGACGTAGAAGTCGTTTAGAAGCTAGACTAGATAGAGTTTCGAAGCGTATAATTTACATCATTAAAGCCCGCTACGCTTCGCAACTGTAACTAGTCTAGCTCCTAAACGACTTCTATGCCTATTATGAAACTTGGCAAGCATTATCTATACACTATTAGCTATTTTTAGAAAAAAACTTAAATGGTCCAACTTTGTGAAATATGTATGTGTATTAAATTCCATAACAACAATATTGAAATAGAATAGAATAGGTGTTGCTGTTTTTACCAAGCATACTATAATTTTCAGGTCGGTACTATAATTTCACCACCACAATACTATCTTCCACTATAGCCGACCTGAGAACCCTTAATTGAAACCTTCATTTTAGTGGCATCTCTACCTTAGCGTATGACAGCATAATGTTCTGTCAATTGTCACCTACATTAAACGGTTCATTAATTCAGTAAAAAAGACTAATCCCTTGTCCTCAAAAACTGGTCCTCACCATGCAATTATCTCCTTAATGCTTGGTTATTAGGATGCAGTATTTAATACTTTCATTATTTTCGGTTGGCATTGTGATCTTTTGTGCCACAACTCCAACTAATTCAAAAGACGCTCAGCCACCCTTAGATAGGCAATAATAGGCAACAGTGGAGGATCTAACATCAGCCCAGTTTAAGTACTTCCATTTGAAGATCCTCCTTCTAAATCATACCAAGGTATGACAAAAGTACATTATGTGCATAGTGGTTTAATCATCTTCCAAACAGAACTGACACTCCGTTTCTTTCGATATAGGTAATATATCCCACCTTAGGCAGATAGGTAGCCTGAAAGTAACCTTAGATCTGCCTTACTTAAGGCGATGGTATCGTTGTAAACATAGGGTCCAAGAAGTGTCTTAGCCTGGGTAAGAGCGAGGACATTTATCCAGTACGTAGGGTTTTAACTTTGATTTTCTTGGTCTCCTACAAGTCTTATTCTCTCAGAATCCTTTAAATTATTTTTATACTAATCGAAGAATAAAACTGTTTTCTATTTTTAAATACCCAACTGATCCTTGGCAAATTTTAAACTATATTACTTTATTTAACTATAACTAAATTAGAAGCGCAATTTAACTTCTCCAGTTCTGCTGCTACATTTTTGCACTCATACCTTACTGAGCGAAGTCAGGTGACGGTCGCTGGCTCTAACTGTTCTAGGATGCTAGGAGTACACTCAGGAGTTCCTCAAGGATCAATACTTGGTCCCATACTATTTATCATGTATATTAACGATCTTGTGACAATTCCCAAGTATTGTACTGTATTGCTCTATGCAGATGACGTGCAACTGTTCCACTCCTCTCCTTTAAATGATATGCCATCCTGTATAGCTGATTTTAACGAGGATTTAAAGCGAATCAGCTCTTGGGCTCTTAACAATGAGCTATCACTAAATCCAGTCAAGACCCAGAGCATTGTTTTGCATAATCGAACGATTGATTTATCTTCTACGATCCCCCCACTGTATCTGAATAATATGCGTATCAACTATTTGGAAACTGTTAGAAGTTTGGGCATGACTATTGACGCTAAGCTTACTTGGCATCAGCATATTGACGCCCAGGTTTCAAAAGTTTACCGGGGGTTACGATGTCTATGGCGCCATGCAGACTGCACACCGCGACACCTTCGTTTAAGGTTAGTTAAAGCTCTGCTTATTCCTATATTAACTTATGGAGATGTTGTTTTTTGTAATGTGGATTCCCGGAGTCGCAGAAAGCTGAACGTTGCGTTTAATTCTTGCTCTAGGTACATCTTTGGTCTGCGTAGGTATGATCATATTTCGGAAATTTCCAGGCAAATCTTTGGATGCTCATTCGATGATTACCTCAGATATCGGCTATGCGTCATGATGTTTAAAATTATAAATGATTTGACTCCTGGTTATCTTAAGGACAGTACTATGTCTTTGTCCTCACGCCGTACACGGTATCTTTTGGTACCAAGGTTTCGCACATTACTCGGTTCACGCACTTTCTTTATTCATGGTGTCAGAATTTGGAATTCTCTTCCTTTGGGTGTCCGCACCCTTCGGTGCCTCGGAAGTTTCAAGTTAAAGACTTTATTATATTTCTGCTCTTCACATGGATAGTCTCCTTCTCTTATATGCATGCAGGATCTGCTTTTTCCTTTCTTTCTTTTTGTTTTTGTTTTTTTCTTTTTTGACCTTATACTTCTCATAATTTTCTTTGTAGTTTATTCTCTAAACTTATAGTCACTTTCTATACTATGATTCACTTTTTCGTTAATATGTTTTAATCTTACTTTCATCAGCTTTCATTAATGCTTAGTTTGCTTTGTTACTTTTTTTTTGATTTTAATTGTTTCCAGTAGAATTTTCTTTAGAGTTTGCGCATGTAAAAGAGCTTTATAGCTCAAATGTGTTTTTTAATAAAGTATTATTATTATTATTATTATTTCCTGTTCTTTTCTGAAATGAACGGTTTTGTTGCAGGCTATCAACTGAATAAACTGGCTTCTATGGATCTCCTCCTTATGATCTCTCACAAACTGCAAAGTTTAAATCCTGTGCAATTTGAGGAAAACTTAACACTTAAAATCCTCCTTATACCTCAGAATATTCCTTCCGGATAATTTTTCGAGGTTTTCCTCTGGAATGCACGGGCAAGACATGACCCATCACTTCATATTATAGTTATAATAGAGCAGGTAGTTGCATAACTTAAATAAATTGGTGGTGAGATAGGCAGCTCTTCCAATCACTAATAATGCTATATTTAAGTTCATCTACTGCACCAATGATATATTTAACAAGAAAGAAGAGCAGAACGAATTTCGGATGAAATGATTGTTACCAGTTAACGTTTCGACATTAGCAAAACTAGAAAATATTTTAGCGTCGGCTGTTATACTCTTCTAGCCAAACTTCAAGTATTTAATCTTCCTCCTAACCTCTTACAATGGATAAAAAAATGTTTGTCAGGCCATTCAATCCCTGTAGTAATAGTACAGTTACATTTGCACCCTACGAAATAAATGCCGGCAAATCTCAAGGTTCAGTTCTGTCACCAACCTTATTTCTTCTTTTTATCAATCACCATTTCTCGTTCACGTTTAATTCCATTCATATTTTCGCGACGACGACACCATACTAATTTGATTCTGTAGCCAGTTCTCGTGAAAACTCTATAAAAATTAACCGATGAATTTGACCTCCCGTTACATCTTTTGTATGAGATTACCAATAACCTTAGCTAGACCAACCATACATTTTTACTCACGAAACATGCAATAAAATGTCTGGGTTTCTTGTAAGAAAAACTTCACCCCATTTTAATTGGGTCTTATTTAGAAAGATCAAAGAAAGTCTATTATATCTCAGAGAGCATCAACGTTATGTCAAACGAAATTGCTAGCCTGATTGCTTAGAAAAACACACTACATAGGATCTTCAATTTGCCCTGTACCCTCCAGGCAATTTTGAACGTACCGTAAAATTTCGGGAATTTTTCCTATGTAATACAACACAAATGTGGAACAGTTTACCATCTGTTTTTCCTTGTCTTATGTACCCGGAACTTTTAAACTCAACCTCATAACCCATTGCCCTTACTCTTAATTCCTTTCCTGCCCAGAATGTGTTATAGTTTCATAAGGCATCCCCTGAGCTTTGGCATTATCAAAAAGACATCCTTGTGATGGCCATTTTAGTTATCGAATTTCGAAAAATGTAGATACCTACATATATCTTTCTTTGTGGCAATCATAAATATTTATGGATATATGTAAATTGCTATCAATCAAATAAGCACCAGCCGGCAGGTAGATTGATTTATTATTGTTTGCGCCCAACTAATTGACTTCATATACCTCAGGATTTCTCTATATAACATATGATTGCACCTGAGTTGTTAAGCAATCACCTATCTAGTCTAGCTCTGATTATCGCATGCCATTGGGATATAACAAGTGATTGACAGATATGAAATTATTTGATCAATTTCCTGGTAGATAACTGACGATTTGCACGCATATCAACTGCTAAATTGTTGCCAACCTCATAGTGCTTTCAGTAGTTCTACTTTAAAAGTTATGATAATGTTATGGTTTTCGTGCCAACCGTGCCAGACAGACCAATCCAAGTCATGTAAAATGACATATGTATATTTGTAATTTGATTAGCTTCTAATCGAATTGTATGAAAACAAAATTTTAGCCCAGAAGGTAATACCCTGAATATTTGCCTCTTAAATGACTATTACAAAAAGAACATGATGCAATAGCGCCAGGTGGTATAATAAACTAAGAGTCTGCTCTAGATTAAAGGATGTGACGTGTGACGTGTTGGCCTTCCAACGTCAATTTATTTCATTTATTTATTTATTAACAAGATTTCATCAATGTGCTGATAACTACAAAAGAAACTAAATAAAAACAGTATAATAAACTATATAAAATCAAAGAATAAGAAGAGCATTCGCAAAATATAAAAATAAAAGTGCTAAAGTGTATAAAAAGTACAGAAAAAGTAAAAAGTACATAAAGTGAAAAGTAAAAAGTAACTTCATCAAAGCTAACTCCTCACATGATTTCGCGATAGATGAAAATCAATGTGATCAAAAGAGGAATTAAAAATCGCGACATTGATGAAAATGTAGCGATGAAAAGGTAACTGAAGAAAGTCGGGATCCTCAGCAAGCTGGAACCGATATGCCAAAATAAGCCATGAGAACAGAAGAGTCTATGGACCCCCGAATGCAGTCGAAAGCAAAAAGGATCCTGGCATTACGGCGACTCTTTTCAAGTGTATCCAAGTGCAGGAGTTCAAGTCTTTTAACATAAGATGGTAATATAAGTGAGTTATTCTAAAGAAGGCCTCGAAGAGCAAACCTAACGAACCTCCGTTGAAGAGCTTCAATGCGATTGATATGTGTCGCATAGAGCGGTGATCAGACTGGAGAGGCATATTCCAGAATAGGCCTGAAAAAAGTCCAATATAAAAGCATTGTAATGTAAGGGTCAGCAAATTCCTTTGACCACCTCTTGACAAAACTCAGAGTCACTCGAAAGAAAATTGGGAATTGAACCAGACACCTAGGTCCTTAGTCTTAGTAACTCTTGTTAAAGGACAACCCTCTTTGGTAAAGTTAAATTGAAAGGGAGACCTCTTTCGTGAGAAAAACATAGATGTACACTTGCCGATATTTAGGGGAAGGTCGTTAATGGAACACCAATTCTGAAAGGCGTCCAAGTCAGAATTTAAAAGTAGGCAATCGGCATTGTCAGACACAGTGCGAAATATCTTAGCGTCGTCGGCATAACAAAGAATATTTGATTGAGACAGTATCGTAGATACATCATTGATATAAATTATAAATAACAATGGCCCGAGTTGGGAGCCCTGCGGCACACCGGAGGTGTTGAAAATATCATCAGACAGAGCTCCACGAAAAGAAACCCGCTGCGTGCGTTCAAACAAATACAAATTAATCCAACTTACAAAAACTCACGGAAACCCAAGAAGGGAGAGTTTGAGAATAAGAATTCTATGATTTATTCTATCGACAACTTTGCTGAAGTCAGTAAAAATACAGTCAACTTGCTTACCACCTTCAATTGCAGAAATACAGAAGTTTGAAAATTTCAATAAATTGGTAATAGTTGATGTACCCCTAATGAAACCATGTTGAAACGGATGCAAAAACGGCTTGCAGTGAAAGTATAGAACATCGCAAATAAGTGCTTCAAAAATCTTGGATATACAACAAAGATTACCAATTCGTCTACAGTTCGAAATTTCGCGTTTATCACCTTTTTTGTGAAGGGGAATAATTAATGAGGTCTTCCAAGCTATTGGAAAAACACCGCAAATAAATAACACAGAATAGGAGCAAAAACGGAACCACATCTTTTCACGAGTGAGGCGGGGATACCGTCAGGACCAATTGAAAAACTATCAGTCAAGGTAGAGATTTTCTTCAAAATCGTAACTTCGTCAAGGAAAATGTCTTTGGATTCGAGAGAAGTCGGTGGAAACCTCGTCAAATGTGTTAAATCCTTAAAGCTAAATCACAAGTATCGCCCAAAAACGCAGTTTTAAAGAAATCGGCAAAAATGTTTGCTATTGTCAAGGGCTCATTGCTTTCGCTGTCTCCGAAAGTCAAAGAAGATGGATAGCTGGATGGATATTTACTGCGTAAATTGGAATATGTTAAATAGTCAGGGTCGCTCCTAGAGGAACAAAACCTCTTCCAGGGCTTACATTTTACATTCCTTAAATGTTTTAAGGAACTATCAAACTAAGGCTGATTAGAACGTGAGTTATTCGATTTAGAAATAGAGACACAGTAAATAAAACAGATAGACAATAAATTATAAAAAGATCTTACGGCCTCATAAATGTCTCGTTCATTAAGGACGCTACTCCAATCACAAGCTGAGAGCCAGTTGTTAATCACGGAGAAGTCAGCCTTACTGAAGTTATAACAATCGTCATCCGGCACACAAGAAGCCATCATAACTGGATCAGTGAAAATAGCAATATTAAGCGCAGGGTGATGACCCGATTCAGGAACAATGGGCACCAAGCATTGTCTTACCAGTATACTAGCAGGATCAGTAGAAAAAACGAGGTCGGAGAACCTTCCATGATCATTAGACATGCTGCAAGTCAGTGTTAAGCCTGAAGAAACAAGGCTATCTATAAAAGAAAAAGCAAACTGATTGACAGACCGAAAAGAAGAAACCAAGCCATCATCCGAGTGAAAGAGCTCCCAGCCAACTTCAGGCATGTTAAAGTCACCCAAAAGCAATAATTCGTCGGAAAACATCAAGGCGTGTGAGAGGTCATCCAGGCAGGAGGCGAATCTTTCATAAACATTAGACGGAGAACCTAGAGGAATATAGGCGGTTGAAATGAACACAGTTTTACCAGGCAGTTCAATAGCAATGCACAAAACCGCATTTCCGCAATCTGTTTTTTGAGAACGCATCGGCAAAGCCAAATCAAGTTCTTGGGACAAATTCATGCACAATGGAATTGCGGGGCCAAATCTTAGGAGAAGGAACTTCATTGAATAAAACCTCCGGAACCAGCACTGTGAACAATGAAGTATAAGAGCAGCCAGAACAATTGCGTGAGGAACCAATCCTTCTACATGCAACAGTGCCCGGTGCAGCACCAGTACGAGAAAGAAGATGGGCGATGACCTCGTCCTCAGTTGTCTCGGCATGGATTCTAGATACGAAAATATACTTGGGGATCTTAGCTAGCCGTAAAGTGCTGATGTTGTTACCCGGAATCGCATCCGGATCATCCGCGTTAGAGGCAGAAGCCGACTCCAAGTATTCTGCGCAGGACCCTGTCTAGAAGAACGGAAGCTAACGGCCGGCGCTGAGACACCAGAAGAAATGCAGCCAACTGCCTGAGGACACACAGGACTCTTCTACCTCACCAACAGTCCCCGAAGGCAACTCGCTCTCTCCCACAGCAGCAGACGTACCAGCTTTAGCCAGAAGAGCCATCACGTCCGATGAAAAAGAGGGAATAATATCAGAATTACCACGGATTCTCAAATCGAAACTTTTCGATCTAATCCTTGGCAATAGATCGTCATCTAAATGGCAGGACGTTATTAGTAGTAATCAGAAATAGCAAGTGTCAGTATGCATCATTGTAGCACTCCATCCTATAGTTTTTCTTATTTAAGGACATTATCACATTGAGCTACAGAATAGGAATTTTTAATAAATGGGAATTCTTAATGAATGGGATATTTAATGAAAGTCTGCCCAAATCTACTCTCAATTCACGCTGACAAAAAAACATTAAATGTGAGAAAGCAGGGAAACCAAGTCACACAACTGCCAAAAATTATACACCTGCTTTTTGTTAAAAGTACTATAGAGGCTATTGGACTTATATCCCTTGCAACTCCTTGAAACTTAGAAGTAGTAACTAAATTGGAAACGGAATGTTGAACAGAGGACGAAGAAAGGGCTCAAAGCATTTTTTGCATTCAAAAGAACCTTTGGTAAGAAATGGGGCATAAAACCGCATATTGTACATTGAATGTACCTACACAGCGATCGTCAGATCCATTCTTACAAGCAGTCACATCTCAACTTTCTAAGGAAGATGCAAAATCTAGCTTGCTTGAGAATAACCGGAGCGATAAAATCCACGACCCAAGATGATGTGGAAGCTTTCCTACATCTGAAACCCATAAAACTGTACACACGAAAAATTGCCGCCTTAACAGCTCTATGAGATAATAGCCAATACCCGAGTAAAAATTGGTATATTCACGCTCAAAGTAAGTAAAGACATTAATATTTTTTAAAGTATATGCGCGCCCGTTTCGAGCACCCATAGCGAACAAACACGCCCGCTACACGTGTATGCACGTCCCCGCTGCAGGCATAAAAATATAAAAATACGCCTGCCAAAAGTGCACGCTTCTGTTACTGCATTTTGGCTTTAATACAATCGAGACTGGTGAATTACCGCGTGGGCTATAAAATCATAACATATAGACGCGTGCTCACCGTGTGGGTCATGGGCCACCTGATATTATAATTGTTCCCAATAGCCAATGACTCACAAGGTGAGTCATGACAATAACAATTACCTGGCTACTGCGGAGATAGTTTTGTTATTTCAAACCTGCCTCAAATGAATTACTCTAATATTATTTTATTGTTTTCATTTTTTTTCTAAAAAAGTGTGAGCGTATCGTGCTTGATCTGGACTATTTCGTGCGTCTTTTATTGATAAATCCATTCAGCGGCCTTTTGGAAAAGTATAATTTTTTCTCAGGTGTACCGTGTTCGTTTGAATGATATTCAGACGTTTTCACGCTGAGTGTGCTTGTTTCAAGCTAGGAATGGGCGAGTCTTATTTTTACTCGGGTGGTCGCCACAGAACTTTGGACATGCAGTCAGACTAGACCTCTTCAATTAAAGTGGGCTACACTGCACAAGAGATTATATAAAACCACAGTACGACGGCAGAAAAACCTTTTCTGACATCATTCCTGGCAGAGAAGACCGGAAGCACCCTTATAAGATTTATTAGTGGAACATTCATCTTCACAGACGGATCAAAAACAGTAAAGGGCATCGCAGCTGGAGTCTTCTTAAAAGTGCAAGCAGAAATATACGCTATAATAAAAGTTGCACTCGCTATCCAAACAAAACAGATGTCAGTAACTGAGGTGAGATAACCATTTGTTTGGACAGTTAAGCAGCAGTAAAAGAGTTGAACCCCAATTTTATAAATTTGAAAAATGTTAGAGACTGTATCAGAGCACTAGGAACCATTTAACATTTTACGGTTCAGCTCTGTTGGATTCCAGGACATGTCGTCATAGAGGCAAATAAAAAAGCTGACGAACTAGCCAAATAGGGTTCAAGCACAGATATAGACACAGCCATGGAAAAGGTTCACCCTCCCCTCAATACGGTTAAAAGTCAAATTGAAAGATATTATTCCAATAGGACTTCGGAACGATGGAAAAATATTGCTTATTATCTCATAACACGTAGTCTATGGCCAAGAATAAACTTTAAAACTTCTTCAAACACTCGTTGGTGTCCTTACCGGCTATTGCCTAATTGGAGTTATAGCCGCCAGACTCGGCGTTCCATCGACTGAATTCTGTAGAAGCTGTAGAGATGAAGAATAAATTTAATACATAGATCACCTGATCTGCGAATATCTAGCTCTATAAGAACGACGACTTGCCTGTATGGGAGCAAGGTTTTTCGATAATTTGGGCGACTTAGCGGGAACAACAATAGCGAATCTCAATAAATTTTTCAAGAGATCTGGGGGGGGGGGGGTTTAAGTTGATGAGTTCAACCATATTGGTTTTTATTTAAAGGGCATTCACAATGGGCTTCTTTGGCCGCCGACTGCAATTGCTGCTCTCAGCAGCAAACAACCTGACTAACCAACCAATCACCCATGGATTGTTAGCACAGGAGCCCATACTGGCCGCAGTACTTCAGCATCTTGGTCTTCTATACTAAACTAACCTATGGGTTGTCACCATTGAGTTTAAGCGACTAGTAACTATACTGACACATTAATTTACCCCTTATATTGCGGAATATTAATACAAATATTTTTAAATGCAATATGTTTTACTATTTCAGATAACAGAATTGGTGTCAACAAGCATGGTGATGCATCTAGCAAGTACAGACAACGATATAACTTCTAAGAAAATTTTCGTAATTGTTGGAATTGCCTTGACCCATATAGCAGCCAGTTCGTTTGACCAATTCGTACTTAACGTCATTCGAGGAGAAGGATATGCTCATCAGGTTGTTCGGGATGTCGGATTTATGGTGCCAGATATCTTACAGTTAATCATCCCACTATGGCTACTCCGACAAGCGCGTCGAGAGTGCTACACTACAAAACCATTCTACAGGGACCGAAGCCTTCGTAAGGACATTGTAACAATGTTTTTCTTTGTATTTCTTCTTTTAGTTATTTGTTCTATTCTTTGAGAGCATAGCCACCAAAACAGATCGCCTAAAGCCAAATTTTTTTTAGATATTGATTCTGATCTGATATCTTCCGTAGTTGGAAAGCACTAGTTCTTCGGAACTATATGCGTTCCAAAACAATCGAAATAGGAGAGTTATAGTTGTGTAGAATTGTTATACAATAGCTGACGAAAATTTACTCGGTGATGTTAAAACTTTCATATTCCGAGTATTACTGTTATCAGTATTTTATGTGAGTGTATACTTAGAATAGACATATCATAAGTAGACATTATTTACAACCAAAAATAGACTTAAAATAGACACCGAAATTTCAAAACAACGTTCGTCATATCTTAGTGAACGAAATTTAATTAGAACTGAGATCTTCCCGAATAAGCAGGTGACACACAGGTATGGTGTTCAGGCACCTTGTTTATTTATAAATAAGTGTTTTGTCTAGTGCCATATGTTTTTGTTAATTTAGAGGATTTAGAACATAGTCATAGAGTTAATAATAATTTATTATACATTTTATCGGAAATAGTAGTGGACTTTCAGAGAAATTCACTTTTACATAGTCGGTGCTCCGTTTTAATACGATTTTGATTCATTTTTACACAAAAGAACCAAATCATAAGTTTTAAGACAATTTTAATTATCCGGAAAAGGTTTTTTTTTTAATTCTTTAGTGAATAAATATTTTTAACTTAATATCAAAGTAGTAGTTTCATTCTAGAGAAAATAGTAGCATTATCGTAGTCAATTTTTCAATTTGAGAGTAGTTTATGAAGAGTTTGTAATCTTAAGAAAAAAATTAATTACGTTTAAGCTGCTATTTCCTACAAATTTTTAATTTGTGTTAATGTATTATTAGTGAATGCATGATTGGTTATCCTCCTAAATTTTTAATTAAACATATTTTTTTAAGCAAAGCATCGAGCAAACTATTGAGTTAACCCTTCTAACTCAGAAGGCGCCCTTCACAAGCAGAAGCCAGGAATCAATTGACCTACCCACCAGAATATAACAAAAAATTGAGGTGAATAAGGCTCCCACACCAGCATGCAAAAAAATATAAGTACCCAAAAGCTCAAAACACATCCAAACACAACAATCAGGGGTGCAATCAGGCAATAAAGATCGCTTGAGCCAAGCCTATACAATACATACACAAACCAACATGAAAAACCTTACAAAAGCCTTACAAAAACGAGCAACATGATGGCTACAGGTTGTAGAGGCTCCTCCTTAATGTAATCTCGTCCACGTTAGTGCCGAAAACATCAGCTTAGCTAACCTGAAATTGAAAAAATTTGAAAACGATAATAGAGTGAGACAACTTATCAAAAGCCTTACTAAAATCAGTATAAGTGCAGTCAGTTTGGCAGCCATCCAAAAATCCACCCACATTGCCAGAAACAAACTCCAACAAGTTGGATACCGTGGACCTACGCTGAAGGATCCCACGCTGCAGGCTAGAGATTAAACCCCTAGACTCCATGGACAATTGGGATTGGATCATCATTTCCAAGAGTATTGGAATACAAGACAATTTAGCAATTGGTCTGTAGTTAGCAGTCTCTCTCCTATTGCCACTCTTAAAAACGGGGATTAAAAATGATGTCTTCCAGAGTGCAGGGAAACGTCCCACCGAGAAAGATCGCAGGAAGAGTAAGGGATATCATAACGCCGAAGAACACTTCTTTAAGACAACAGTATGAACTCCGTCAGGGCCACAAGAGAAGTCATCCGGAATATCTACAATATGCTTGGACAAGATCTCCTCCGTGTTAGATGGGATAGGTCCGGAGGTGTATTTCTATTATTAATGTGCGAAATGTTGCTACTATCTGGATGATTCAAATGCGCCCCTAAAATATTCGGCAAAAAAATTACAAATAATCTTAGAATCATTACTAGAACTTAACCCGAATTCCATAGTCGATGGATAGTTATCTAACCTTCTCCTCATGTTCTGAAGGTATTCTTCATATAGGGAACGAGAAAGACTTACGAAATGTTCGTGGCAGAGAATAAATTCACGCCTAGAGTCAACACTGCCCACATGCAGGTACTTTTTCCAGAGTCTATTTTTCCTATTCCTGACAGTTTATAATTCTCTATTAAACCAGGGAGAGCGGATTCTCTACTTCTGACCCAGACATAGAGAACACACCCCCCGAAAGCTTCGTACAAAACTTCATAGAAATCAGATACGTTCCTGTCGATATCGTCACTAGACAGACAAGTAAGGAAGTCAAAATTCCCAAGATACTCATTCAGAGCCTCAAAATCGGCCATTCTAAAGTTAAAACTGTATTCACATTCGAGATTATCGACGTGCACGTCTGAGAGACAATGAAGAATGACAAACAGTGCAGGGTGAAACATATCAAGATTCGTCAAGGAATGAGACTGCGTTCAACAAGAGTGAGCAAAGAGTTCATAGAGAACACTAAATCAAGATGTCTTCCCATATTGTTATTCACATTGCTCATTTGGCTCAGTCCAAAGCTAGCCAAGGTGTCGAGATGCAGTGAGTGCCCCTCAGTCACTTCATGGGAAAGATAGTTATCGTCACCATCATTCACTACCCATTGCACGTTGGGCAACCTGAAGTCTCCCAAGAGGACAATTTCGTCATTAGAACCCAACTGGTCATGGATATAGTCGATATGCTGAATTAGAATATCATACCGACTCAAACCAATGTTATTTGGAGATATGTAACAACAAATTAAAAAGAGGTTGCCCGAATCAAGTGATATTTTTACTGAGACTTGTTCCAGATAAAGTTGATCAGAAAACGAAGGAGGGTCCACAAAATTAATATTTAAAAAAATCCTACATGCAATAAGAACCCCACCTCCCCGTGCAGAAGAAACAGCATGGGATAGGCATACGGAAAACCTGAAAAGAATCATTTCATAGTTCGGCATCCGAAATACCCTGGTGTAACCACGTCTCAGATAAAGCTATCAAAACAAAATCACAGTTAACTGATGAGAAATTAATTTTAGTCCTCAGCCCTCTCACATTCTGACAGTAGAGAGAGAGAGCTTATCCCGTTTTATTAAATGGGGGATTGAGCGACTACCAGCCTGACACGGCGGTGAGAATGGGGTACGAAGATCTTACAAAAGATATCCAATGGCCAGATATTAACACCAAGAAGAATAGCAGCAACTGGAGTAGGAGCAGACAAGAGGAAAGATGTGTAGTAGGGCCTTGAAGTACCACTTATTTTCCTACAGGACAATTCAGACGTCTCAATACCCTTAGACCTAAGGAAACGCAACCTAATCTCACAAGAGCTACCAGATGTAAATCGGGAGACAAAAATCAATTTCGGGGGATGAATGGCAGATAGCTCAACAATATCACCACCAGGTTCATCACCAGCCCGACCATCCGCCATGTGAAACAAAACAACATCTGAAGGACATAGGGACAGAGATGGAATAGGAGAAACTTCCAGCCCCGGAACAGCAGGAGTAGGGGTGGCAAGAGTCTGATCACCGACCAGAGGACTAGAGGGTAATGCGAATGCACGGTTGCGACGACGGTGTCCTCGACCACGACGCACGGATTTGCGAAGGGCAGGGCCGGTACCACTACGAGCCCCCTGAAAAAGGGGTATGGAAAGAAAATTAGGCCTAGACTCAAGAGCAGAAACAACATGATGCTGAGGACTAGCACCAGATTCACCACCTGAAGCTTGGACAACTGGGTGCTCAGGATCAGCCGGTGGCAGGGACAATGGTAGATTAAGCTCAATCGACACTCAATAAGCCCAACATAAAAGTAATAAAACTGTCTCAGCATCTTCAAGGCTCTTCCAAGTGCTGAACGGACTGAGAGAAGGATACGTAATGTCGCTGTGCTTTTCCTAATCGTCATTAATGACGTACTGTGCAGCGCCCCAGATGAGCACTCACCGCGAGGAATTAGATGCACCCTTTTTAACCATCTTACCCACCTGTATTAAGCCGACGACGTATGACTCATATCCAACAAACAAAGTCATACAGCCCTTATGTTCGAAGCCCTAAGTAGAGAAGATTGCAGAGCAAGGCTTAAGATCAATGGTGGTTAAATCAAAGATATGATCTTGGATTCCTGATGTACAGGCTTGCATTGCATTTAATACCTCTACTAACATATGGCGCAATAACATCTTCGTACGTACAAAAATCTGGATCTTCAAATCGAATGTTAAATCTTTTCTGTTGTACGGCCGTTCAACATGGCAAATGGACTTTAGCTGCAGGCCTTTGTGACCCGGTGTCTCCCGTGTATTCTTAACATTCATTGCCCGGTGGTCATTGCCAATGAAGACGAAAGTGACAATGGATAGGCCAATTAACATTGCTCACCAGGCACTAGACGGGCATACACACCGGACCCAAGGAAGACGCCGAATCGGACGACCGCGCAACACATGGAGGAGATCCGTAGAGAAGATAGGTACCCGGATCAAGAACTTATGGTAACAGCTGAAGGAGTTACCGCAGAACCGGACTAGGTGGAGAGTCGGTTTAGTAAACGCCCTGTGTCCACAAGGGATTAAAGGAACGAAAGAGATAAAAGATTAGAATATAAAAGGTAAAGTGTAACGAAAACCCATTAGACTTAGAAATTAGAAAATTCATTCATTGTAATCTTTGGCTTTTACTGTTTACAGATTCTCATTAATTTGCAATCACTTAATTACACATAAAATTATTTAAAACATTACACCATCAATATATTTTTCACTGTTTCGTTTTTCATTGCCACTTTGTTTATGATCGATTAAATGTCGTAAAAGGGTTGAAAGTTTTAACCTTTTCCATTTTTAAATAGAAGAATAGAAGTGAATGAATTGAGTAAATACTTAGGTACAAGATTTTCATTGCGGCGCAACGATAAACGTTCATGCACATTAGCATGCACACTTGCTTGCGTGTCTACCGTCCGAACTACACAACGCGAGCTGTAATCGGAAGTTTTCAATGGACATTGACCGAGCAGACGGGCGGTACCGCGTCACGTCGTCGATGTCGGAAGAGACACTTCCGGGAAACGTCCACGAAGACCTGCACCGACGCGACACCTTTTTTGGACGTTGGCGGACTTTACAACACTGGATACAACTATAAATAACATAATAAAAGAGAACAGACGAATTTTTCCGTGGCAAATAATGTCAATAGTGATACTTTTTCGATAGTTTTATTATTTTTTTATTTATTTCTGCATTACCGAATTCGTAATATTATTTAAAAATAATCTTTTGATTAGATACCCCAGATCGGCCCATGTTCGGTACCGGTATGTTCATATGTCCAGTCTGGCCCTGGTTTGGATTCTACTCTTTGCCGCAAATAATCAGCTACTACATACTGGGTGTTCAATTTATCTGAAGGCACTGAAATATCTCGAAAACTACACATCGGATGAAAAAAATTTCAAATTAAAATTTGGTTGTCTCAGAGGAATCCATCCAGTGATACCAAACTCGACCCCTCACCCCCTTCCTTCTAGAGGTTGGGGGTTGGGGATAAAAAACTTAAACTGGAACGCCTATTTTGTATTGCAGATTCGTATTCTTTGCGTAAACGTTACAAACATTTTTTTTGAAAACGTCAATTTTTTGAGATTTTTGAGGGACAAAATTGAAAATTTTGGAAGTTTAAAGATTTTTTACTCGAAAATGGTTAGGTTTACAGAAAAATTGCAAAGAAGTAAAAGTGCTAAGTTGTTCAGGGAATCTGACCAAAATTTTTGAGAATTTTTCTTTAGAAAATTTTGGAAAAAAAAATTTTTTTCAGAAAATTTTCCAAAAAAAGGTTTTCAAAAAGTTTAGTCAGATTCTGTGAAGAAATCTAAGCACTTTTGCGCCTTTGCAATACCTAACCTAACCTAACCATTTTCGAGTTAAATATCTGTCCTCAAAAATGTGAGACAAAAGTTGTTCACGTTTACGCCTTAGTATACGAATCTATGGGCGTTCCTATTTAAGTTTTATACCCCCACCTTTGGAGGTTGGGGTGGGGGGTCGAGTTTGGTATCATTGGTTATCCCCCTCCGAGACGAAATTTAAATTTTAAATTTTTGTTAATCCGATGTATAGTTTTCGAGATATTGCAGTATCTTCAGATAAATTGAACACCCTATATATTAGTTTCGAAGAAGAAGGAGTTGGATCAATTGGGTAAGCAGCACGACCACCATGCCATGGTTCCAGGGTTCGAGACCAGGTCTCCTTGTGGGTTAAAAAAAAATTATTAAAAAATTCATTCCGTCTCTAGGCTGCTTCAAGAATCCTCACTCCCCTTGCTCTAATTCCATTCCAGCCACAGCCATGCAAATGCATCAAAAAGTTCTCCCCTAGGCTTTGGCCACATCGTAAACAAAAAAAGGACCCGTTTCTATCCTCTTTATTACTTGACTTACGCTAATCAGGAGGTTAAATTTAACTGCCACATCTGGCTTTGTGGTAATATTCTTGATTCTGAATTCCAGGCTTTTCGTCGTGATCGACATTTATCTTGTGTGGATGCTCCTCTTGGCGGAGGCGTTCTTTGTGCGGTGCACTGGGTTGTCGTCCGCTTCGATTGTGATTCTTTACGCTGAGTCTCTGGAATATATCAGCTAGGGTGTCCCTTATTTTTCGAAGTATCTTTTTATTTAATTGTATTATAAAACACTCGCAAAATAAGTTTTACGTCATTTGAAGTCCATTAACCCGTGCCGACTAGGCCACAAAGTCAAAATGTAAAATCTGTACGGAGCATTTTTGACATCTTATCTTTAATATGCCTAATTTTAACGGAATAAATAGTTTGTAGATAATTAAAAAAATTATTTAAATACCAATAATTATTTAAAATTACAAAAAAAATAAAAATTATTGTGGATATTTCCCTTTCAGAGTTTCTTTTTTACAGTCAGGATACAATTTTCTATGTTCCTGCACACAACGTAGAAGAAATTGCTTTTGTTCTTCATCGGCAGTTATTAGCCCATGAAAGTCTTGCATTAGCTTGTCAGACTTTTCAGCTGTATCATTCACTGCTCTTAGGGGAAGAACTGTTCTAAAAAAAACAAAAAACTTCTAAAAACGAAGCATTGCTCTCCCACGAAAAAGGACACTCTTGAAGAAAAGTGTCGTTGATTTTCAAGCAAGAAAACAGATTTTTAGTCTTCATCGACACAAAATCATCCAGCGTTTTATCTAGGAAAATAAAAAGCCAAATTAAAATTATTTCAAAATAAAGATAAATGTGTAAAAGTTCAAACTAACTTACCATAGAATGAGTTTTTTTTTATACGATGTGGCCAAATCCCAGGGGACAACCCTTTGATGCGTTAGCATGGTTTTGACCGGAAGGGAATTAGGGTAAGCGGAGTGAGGAAAAGAGCTAGACAACATCCCAGAGACGGAGTGGATGATTTTAATTTCTTAATAAAAGCTTAGGGGTCATCTGGTCTCGAACGCAGGACCCATGGCATGGTGGTCGTGCGGCTCAACGAATTGATTCAACTCCGTCTCCCATTGCGCATTTCTTCCTTCGATGGAATATATCTTTTTACGAAATCCAATAGACTTTCCTTCTTTAAGTTAGTTTTTGTGTGGACATCTACGTTGTCATCAAAAAGTGATAAGATGACTACTTCCTCAGTTAAATAATATAAATGTTGGCAAAATTTCCTTAAGGTTGCTTTACAAATTGACTTGTCCACTTTTTCGTAATCCGACGTAATCGACAACCGAAAAGTAGCAACTCTCTTTCTAGTTATTGTTCAAAGAGCACAAACGCAACATTGAAGCGACCTGCGTTAGATGCTGTTGTGTCACAACACATTATCTGCACTTTATCATCCAGGTCCCAGTCATTAATTGCTCTCAAAACAGCTTCAGCTTGCTCTTTACCAGTAGAGTTTTCCAGTTTTTGCACAGCAAGAAGTTGTTCCCTATTTCCAAACGTAATTGCGATAGCAAGTCGTTCTTCTTTGGAACTTCTTAGTTTCAAGCCAGGTAACAATTTTCAATTCCAGTGAACAGTCACGACTTCTGGTACATCATTTTGAAAATCCGTTTTGATATTTTCTGCTCTTTCTTTTCTATGTATGTGCCTCGTTGAATCGAGGATTTGTTGATTGGAAATTCGTCAGTATTATGTTCAAGTGCCTCCACTATAGCCTGAAGAATATAAACGGAGTCTCTTATGCTTAACTGACATCTATCTAAATCTGCTACTAATTTTGCAGTAACAAAGTCCTTTCTTCCTCGTTTTGTGGCAGATTCAGATTGTGTTGTTTCGGCAAATGCTCTTCACAACTTTCATCGGAGCCGAAAAATAAGGGACACCCTAAATCAGCGTTTCCTTACAACTGCATAATAGCATCATATATGTTATGTTCCCCCGACCTGCTTGACTGTCCTCCGTATATGATCTTCTGTCTTCAGCAGTGGCTATCAGAAACCACGTCTACATGCGATGAGCTTTTGCTGCTGGGTGATTTAAATATGCCATCCATAGCCTGGGACTACTCCGCCAACGATGATTGTTTGCTGCCACATGTCTCGGTGTCCCCCAACATCAGGGTGCTTTTCTGGAGTGTATTTCTTCGTCCGGTTTCCGGCAATCATGTGTTATTGGCAATGCTTAGGGGTGCGTGCTCGATTTTGTGTTCTCACGGCCCACTGTGGAACCATGCTGAAGATGTGTATTTCTCCTTTGCTTCCTGAGTCTGACTTCCATGCTGCTTTTTTGTGTAGTCTTCTGCTCTGAACTTTGTTTAAATCTGCCTTCCAATTCTGATACTTATTGGTACGACTTTGAAAGGACTGATAACTCTCTAATCAGCAAATGCTACAAGACATTCTTTTTCGAGAGCGTGACATTGATTGAACTTTAGAGTTATTTTATGACTTTCTATTTTCATATTTTTCCTGTTGTGTTCCCCATTGGCATACTCCTGTCCTTATTTAATTTTTAACTCGTCCATGTCCTGTGATATTTTTCCTAAATTGTTGTAATCGTCTACCATTCCTCCTCTTCACAAAAAGGATAAGAAAAAAGATTTCTCTAGTTATAGACTTATTGGTAATTTGTCTGCCATCGCGAGGATTTTCACTGTAAACACCATCAGTCACTTCTAGCGTGACCCAGGCCAGAAATTTGGGTCCGCTTCTATTTATAATTTTTATAAGATGGAACCCATGTTCCAACGAAGCGAACTCGAAGATTTAATATTCTTGTCTCTCACGTTAATGATTGCTTTGCGCTCTCTTATATCCAGTCTTTTAATTCTTGGTGTATCGCGAACAATATGATGAAAAATTATTGTTAATGTCGATATGGCGTCTTGACAAAACGTGATTATTGCGTAATTCTTTACTGCAATTTCAAATGTGGTTTAAGCGTACAAGAATGTCTGGATGAGATGATTTATGTGTTTAATCAAGAAGCACGATCCTTGAGGACTATAGAATACTGGTATCTGCAGTTCAAGCAAGGTGAACTTGGACGATGATCAGGTAGACTCTTCGAAGTGACAATACCAAAAACAGTAGCTCGTGTTTAGAAAGCAATATAACTTACCGGCAATTAGAGGAGCTTCTGAACATTCATGTAGCTGCGTAACACAAAATTGTGACTGAACATTTAAAAAAGCTTTGTACGCTTTGGGTACCCCATGCGCTAAACGAGTAGTAACAGTAACGTCGCGTAGAATGGTGCAATGGCAAATCTTAAGACGTAGTTTCAATTGTGACTGGCAGAGGAGCAACCAACTCAACCTCGAAAGTCGAAATCTGTTGGCAAAAGAATGTTGGTGGTTTTCTTTAATAAGCAAGGTGTTACGCGCTGGGACCAACCCTGCTGCTGGACGGTTGCCCAAGGCAGACCACAACTCGGATTGTGATCAACTGAAATTCAGCTGATGACACTCCGGGTTACAGCCTTCGCTGGACATTCACCTGTCAGCAGAAGCTCGAGCAGGATGGGGGATGGCATGATGGATCGCTAGCTATCGCGATAGAGAAGTGATGTGGTTCGAAAAGGGATGCCATCCTGCTCTTGGTAGCGCAACGAAAAGAAACATACATCATGCCGAGGGATAAGGATAAGATGGGACGAAACGGGACCGAAAAAAGTTTATAGCAATCGACTAAAACGAAAACGAAGTGAATTTACTAACAACAAAAAAATTAAATCTGAAAAAGAAAGAAAAAAAAGAAAAAAAAACAGGAGGAGGAAGGACTGACGGTAGGCGCTGTCATTCTTACCGGCTTTCGTTGGGGGAATCTGGTGTCATAACTCCCCTTTCATGGCCCGTTCCCCGACCGCCCATGCACCCAGTTGACCTCTGTCGTCTGGATGCCCTATCCCTGTTTGCCGGTAAGCTAACATACACCAGCGCATCTTCCCTCGACTCCCAACAAACTTTACACAGCTCATAGCGGCGTAAACAGTTTTATCATGTCATCCGGTGCCAGATGTTAATTCCTCTTTGCAATTTATATGAGTGGCTGAAGATTTTTGTATTTTAGCGCGTTGATTCTCCCGATTATAGGCGGGGCTTGGCCGTATGTGCTATTAGGCGAATAGTTGCATTCTTTATTGAAATGCAACTTTTAGCCAATTTTAAGAAATTTATGTGCAGGAGCTGAGGAGTTTTATGGAAATAATTTAATTGAATCAAATTATTTTCCTCAGGTCTCCATGCATTTAATGGTTGAGGTGTCGTTGAAATAAGAATTTAATGCCGCTTCTAATCATGCCATTTTTATGCACTTAAGTATGTTTACAGGTGTTTTTAATTGGATAAATATATATATGACTTTGGATTCGACCAAACGAGCCGAATCTTTTTATGCGCTTAAGCAGGTAAGTATTTATGTTTTAGTGATGTCAGGTATGATGCAATAGCGCGGGAATGGGGGCAAGGAGGTGTAAAATGGCAATAGAATTGGGGATTGGGAGTACGGAATAGGATTCACCTCGTTTAGCTGAACCTATTGACATTTCACCTAGTGGTCAGGTGATCCTGGAACACTGAGTATAAAAATCTTTAGCGACCATAACAAAGGTATTGTCTGTTATGCTCGCTGGACAGAAGACAGTTACAAGTTCATGGTACAGTAAAACCTTTCTGGCTCAGTTGTTTGAGGAATTGTCCAATCGCAGACCAAACTCGAGACTCAGTTCTGCTCCCTGTGACTTCGGTTTATTTCCTTACGTAAAAACTCGCATGAAGGGTCGCAAGTTCTCACCAGAGGAGCAACTGATAAGCGCGTTCGAAGAAGAACTATAATTAATTCCTAGACAAAAGTGGGAGGCCTGGATTGATGATTGTATTAATAGTCAAGGACGTTATTTTGAAAAAATATTAATGTATATCGAGAATATTTAATTAACACCCTTGGTATCTACATCTGAATTGGTCGAATAGTCACCATGTGTTTTCAATATCACGCCTTGGTCATCCCAAAGCAAGCAATTCAATGTAAATGTCTTGCAATAGGGACAATATGCAAGAACTATGTCAATCGTAAAACACTAGATCTTCTGAAATAAATAGACGACCCAGTTCTCAGCTAAATTACATTTCACAAGGCGCGTCTTTTTTATGGCAGTGTCTATTTACCACCCTCAAATTGCCATGTAATTTCCGTGTACACGAAAAGTACACGGAAATACACGGATAGTACACAGAAATACACAGAAAGTACACGGAAATAACACGAAAGTACACGGAAATTACACGGAAGTACACGGAAAGTACAAGTACAAATTTCAGGAAGTGTCTATTCGCAACATTTCCACGGACTGCGCGGAAGTACACCATAAGTGCAAATAGTCACTTCCATATTCATATTACTGTTAATAGTTTTTTTTCGAAGCCTATTCTAGATACAAATCCAGGGGGGGGGGGGGGGTTACTTCCCCCCAGTTAATACCAACAAAAAGCCTGATTAATACACCTCTTCCTCCCAGAACGTCTAATATAAATGTAGTTCCGTGTAGTCCCTGGAAATGTTGCGTGTTCATGACGGCCGATGTGAATAGACACTTCCTGAAATTTGTACTTGTACTTTCCGTGTACTTCCGTGCTATTTACCTGTAATTTCCGTATACACGGGTGGTAAATAGACACTGCCTCTTTTTATAAAGAAGAAATACCTAGAATACCTGCTAGAAAGTTTACAGAATAATTTTTATAAATAAACATACACACAATAAGTAACAGTCAAATCAATCGAATTAAAATATTATAACAACTAAATTTTATTCATAATTTGCATTTTGTTGCTTTACAAAAAACTACAGTATCTTATTAACTAAAGTTGTTAAAAGAGAGATTCCTGGAATGTAAACTCATATCTTTGAGACAGTTTTGCTTAAAATTAAAGGAGGCTGAAAATATTCTCTCATTAGACAATGGAGCAAATATATTTTGTTACACACCTTTGCACAAAACGCACTACCAGCCTTTTATAAAATGTGAAACTTTTATTCGTCGTCAATCTGATTATTTACAATTGAAATTTGTACAACACCTACTTGTTCTTTCTCATTTCAAAATAAATAAATAAAAAAAAATTATTTGTAAAACAAAAAAAAAAGTTCAAAAATATTTAAAGTACAAAATGGACGGGAAACAAAATATTTGTCAACATAATTCGTCAACTCAGTTTGGTTTTATCGACTGTTTTTTTTTGTTATTTCTTTTTTAAAGAAATTTATACAATATTTATTAAAACTTCAATTTTTCAGATTTTTCTTTAGATGCGAGAGGTTTTAAAAAGAGAAAATGCACGATTAATTTAGCTGGTTTTACCTTGAATATTAGGATTGAGACTATTATTTTCATTTTTATAATAACAGAAAAGGTTGCAATTCCCGTGTTAGGCGTAAATCATAAAAAGTTTGAACAAATATATCGAAAAATCTGAAAAATTGAAACTCAATATAAACTTAAAATTAAAAAAACCAAAAAATTAAAATAATTGTTGTTCTAAAAACTAAAGCTAGCTTGCTTATATAATTTTTAAAAATTTTGGATAACAATCAAATATTAATCGACTTTTTATTTTTTTTTTTGGGAAGAAATTTTTTAATTAAGTGCTAATTGAACAAAATTAAATGAACCACTCTTTTTTCTTTGTAACTTGATGACCCGTCGTTGAATGCATAACAGCCTCGTCGGGATCATCGGCTGCATCAGCTCCTTTGTCTTCTTGTGTTAGATATTCTCCTTTATGACGAGCTAGGTAACGGCCTATTAATACTGCCATTATCACAAGTAGAAGGAAAAGTAGCGCCAGAATACCTTAAAATATAAAATTTAAAAATAGTAACTTGAAATTGTTGACTTTGTTAAAAAAAATAGAAATGTCCATATATTTGGAATGTAACGCTAGGAAATAGCTGCCTTCCCACACCACCCACCCCTAGGGGTGCTAGATATGTCAAACTATTTATAATCTGTTCCAAAAAGATTGGCAGTACACGCTCTTATGGACTATTCCTGTCTGCTTTATTATCCCATCATTTTCCTATGCATGCATCCCTCTTCCTCAGCACGCTGTTGCCACGATTTCAACTCAGAACACTTTCTGATTTTTTTTTTGAAGACTCGGGTCGATATATCAAAAGCATGTAAATATAACAAGTTTCTTGGTTTTTTTTATTAACAGCTGTGCAACATTGAACCAAAAAGTTATACACATTTCAAAATAAATAATTCAAAACAATTTGTAATAAGTAAATTTAAGCTTTTTTACAGATCTATTGCTTAAAGATATAATCTAACTACACTATGTCCTCTCCGACCATTCCAGTCACTCGAATTCGTATTGCATCGGAAAACTTCGCATGTAAAAACACCCACTACCCACAGTAAGTATTTTGATCATTGTCGGTCGTCCAAAATATATGTCTGCTGATTGTTCTTATCACAATCAGTGCCTCTTGGTTTGTCGATCAAGAGTTTGGGAAAGGCATCATAACTTGTCATTTACCTTGTACTACCAATCTTTTTGGAATAGGGTATACCGACATTTAGGGCGTAATTGTTCATTTCAGTGTTGCCGAAAACTATGAATTCGACATTAACATCGGTTGATTTCGATAAATTTTTTTTTGTTCTATCCTTCCCAACAGCATCAGTATCATGATCAAAAAGTACGTGAACAGACCTAGTGAATACGACTTCAGTTATAACGACCAAATCTTTACTTTTTGTTTGCCCCACGTACATTTTTGTACTTATTTACACCGGTTATAACGGCATTAATTTTAACGACCAACCGGAGGGATTATCACATTCTACCATATTTAAAATTTATAAATCAAAAGAAAAAATAAAGAAAAACTTATTTAGTCGGGCCGTTTGATACCACAGCACGAAGTCCACTCGGAGGCCATGTAGGCCCATTGTGAATGCCGTTAAAATAAGACAGCATGGTCAGAACTTAAAACCATCCAAACCTCTGTAACAATTTATTTAAATCCACCAGTATTAGGTATGTTCCCTGGTGAGAATGCGGGATCCCGTATGTGCACGAACTTACACATTTTGCGTTGCATCAGTGTCGGAGAAAAAATCGACGTCACATATTCCTCTGCTGCACAAACTTACCCAAACTTTTTAGCTGGTGCATCTTTGCCATCTTTTCTTGCAAAAGTACAAACAGATGTTCGGTGTGTTTGTTTAGAAAGTTGAGTGACTGTTTCATAGTGAATTGGTTGAACAAAGTAATTAATAAAGGATAATTTGGTGATTTAATTTGATTGGAATAACAATTTATAATTAGAAGTGCACTTTAAATAGATTCCGGGTGTTCCATGAATTTTCTTCTTGATTTTTGCGAGTTTGCATGAAACATGTTCTCTCGATTTTTTGTTTTGTGGACACTTTTTCTCCCACCATATAAGTAAGTATTTACACGGAAAGTTTGTGCATCAAAATCGGTGCAACACACCTACTATCTCAGCTAAAGCTTTCAAAGAATCTCGCTCCCAAAAAGGCGAGTCGTCGTTGTTTTAGTGCTGGACATTCACAGAGTAGTTGCACTATGGATTTAGTTTCCTCCTCCTCCCTGCAACTTCTAGGTACAGACCTCAATCGATTATACACGCGTCTCATAGCTATAACTTCTATGGGGCAACGTCAGTTGACGACATGGACGAGTGTTCGGACGCGCCATCTATCGAAAGATAAGAAACTAACTAGGAGTTTGATGTAATTCAGTTTCGGCCAGTCTTTGTATTCTAAGACAATAGGTAATATTTTCCCACCGTTCCGAAGTCTTTATGGGATAATATCTTTTCCTTTGACTTTTCGCTACGTTAAGGGGATGGTGCCGACATATCCTGGAACCCAGCAGTTTCTGACCGTATGGTCTGAAAAATCTCTTAAGGCTCTGATACAGTCTGTGACGCATTTGGATTTTCTCAGGTGGGAGTTTAGAGCCTTGAGTGCTGCTTGACTGTCCACACATATAGTGATCTCGGTTGCCAACATCTCTTTTGCTTGAACAGAGTAGCCACTTTCTTGTGTGAAGCTCTATGCGTTGAAGGTGTAAAATGGTTCCCAAACCAGCTTTTGGGTTGAATTTTATTACATCTGTTGTTCCTACGGAAGCGAGCCTTTGCACATTTACTAAAAAATTAAGGTGAGATTGCCTGTTGATGCATCCCAGCAAACAATCGGTCCATGGATAAGGATAGACCTGACGATCGCTGTGTACATCTAGTGTACAATATGCGGTTGCATGGCCCATTTCTTACCAAAGGTTCCCCTGCATGCGTAGAATGCATTAAGACCTTTCCTTATCCTCTCTTCCATATTCCAATACCAATTCAGTTTGGACTCGAATATGACGCCCAGAAATTTGGCTTCCGAAAAGAGTTTGAGTGTACTACCTTTAAGTTTTGGTGGTTTCCAAACGGGTAGTTTATATTTCTTTGTGAACAGATTTTTTTTTGTCTTACATAGGTTTACCGCGAGACCGATATCTTCTGCCCACCTTGATAAGTTTAATAGAGTAGAGCCCTGACCGTTTGTGGGAACTTTCCTTTTGTCAGCAAGACTGTGTACGCTATGGTTTTAATGCCTTTGTTGACGAGTAATTTAAGAATTTTGTTTAGAGCGATGTTCCAAAGCAGGGATAATAAGACTCCTCCCTGTAGTGTTCCTCTATTAGATGTTTTCCTAATGGACCAATCTCCTAAACTGACATTGATGACCTCGTGTTTAGCATTGTCTGTATACAGTTCGTGTCTCAAAAAAACTAATTTTAATTGCAGTCCATCATGGGTCCAACATTTTCGAAGTAGATATCCTTTTAGGCAAAATAAGTGGTGAAGCAGCAGACGTTAACGTTAGTACAGTTGACAATTGGATGAAAGATGTTTGGCCAACAATTCGAGCAGATGATACTGGAGTTGTTATAAATTAACGCCAGATAAAACACTAAAATTTTAAAGCGAAAAGTGTGTGGGTGGAAAGATGTTCAAAGGAAGGATAACCGTCCTAGTTGTCGTAACTATGAGTGACTGGTAAAGAAACACTCATATTGTTGGTTATAGGCAAATCGAAAAATCCTCGGTTTCAAAGTAGTCAACAATTTGCCAGTTTCTCATCAAAGCAATTAGAAAGCATGGATTCTATCTCATCTTTTCAAGAGATATTTGAGAAAATGGGAAAACGCTTTGACCAGAAAGTCGAAAAAAAATCATTTTGCTTGTTGACAACTGTTTGGCTCATCCAAAAGTCGATAATTTGGGATCAATCAAACTTGTATTTTTGCCTACAGACACTACATTTTGTTTTACAGCCAAAGAACCAGGGCGTGATAAAATCCTTGAAAGTACACCACAGTCGTTTCCGCATACACAAAATTGTGCAACAATTTCCAGATGAAGGTCGAAAGTATATCAATGTAATCGATGCAATAATTCTGCCTTAACCAACCAAGCCTAAGTAAGACGCAGTAGTAAAAATCGCTCGTCAATAGTTGAGCCATTTATTTTGAAAGTGGGGTAAGTCCACTTGTGAAATCTGCCAAATTTGAGACTTCAGTTAAAAAAAAAGTTATTAATAAGCGTAAGATCTTGAATAGAGTTGTTTTCATTCTAAAGGTTATTATGTTTAAAAGTAACTACGACAAAAATATTTCAAGCTTGTTAAATTTTTTTAATAAATTGGAAAATAAAATTAAAAGTACTTCCAAAATGGACTTGCACCACTTTCAAAATTATCGGCTCAATTCATGTAGTCGCATAATTACCGATATTCAGATGCCCTTTTGGCTCAACCATTTCACACCAGGGTTGGAGCAGGATATGAAAACCATTTGACCTACTCACAGCAAACTTAGCCCGATAAGCCAAAAATGTGCTATGGCGAATATATAAAAGATTGTATGTAATAAATGTGTGGGGTTTGAACATACAGCAACAAAGACACATACGAAACTTAGTACTTATGTAAGAAATTATTTTGTAAGTACTTGTTCTTAACTAATGAATTATATTAACTTACCTCCTAAAAGCGCCGAATCCACCTCATTATAAGCCTTTCGAAGCTTATCCTGATCTACTAAAGGTGGTGGACGAGTTTCGATTTCGATTGGCGGATGAGTTACTGGTTCTACTCCGCAAAAGTCTTCAGTTAATATTGCTAAAAATTATAGAATTGTCAATATTTATTTGTTCTAAAACAAAATTTCTTTTCTTACTTCCTAAGGATCGAACATTCTTTGGAGGATTTTGCTGGAATAATAACTTCAATGGATAGATATCGTCAAATTGAACTCTTGAAACGCAACCGATAAATCCGTCGTTCATTGTCTCATTTTTACCAATATACATGTACTGAATATTATTAAACTGTGCATCAGCAGATTGTTTTATATCGAAATTATATTCCTGTGGTTCATAGTTGTCAACCTGTAGGACTACCGTTGAACCCGAATTTTTTCTCGAAAAACGCACATCATGATATTGTCCTAAGCCAAAATGCTTTTTGGGAAAGATTAATTCTTGACGTTCAAAACCAAAGTCGAAAACAGCACGTAAATGACCTAAAGAAAAAATGAATTTTTAATAAGGCCAATGTTATGTTTGCTATTAATTACCTGAATTCGAAACCATTAATGTAAGATACTCTCCTGTTATATTTGACGAGAATCCAAGTAAAAATCCTTTGGGATTTGTTGTTGTAAATCCAACCCGAATATTTTCAGCAATTGTCGAACGGAAAGATCCTTCGAAGTCGTATTTAATTATAGAACTTGCCCGCAAATTGACTCCAATTTCTATAAAGTTCAAATTAGATAAATTTTCATTAAAAAAAATACTAAATTATACCATCTGCACAAATAGGACCCTTGAACGCACTCCACCGACAATCACAAGAATATCCGTCATATCTTTCAAAACATGTTCCGTTATTTAAACAAGGACTTGATTCACATCTGCCCACACAATCAGGACTTATACCATATAAACCTTTTTCAGCGTGCGATTTTAAATCTACCAATTGACCATTAACAAGGAGAGCACGAATACATCCAACGTATCCGTCACGATAATCTGTTGTGGCGCCAATAACTAATTTGGAATTAAGGTAAATAGCCCGAACTGGACCTGGTGGTTCTCGTACTTCAGCTTTCAAGGATCCATCTACAACCAAACGAGCTTCTTTGCTGAAATAGATAATGAATTTTAAATTTTTACGTGATAATACACGCCTTAACAAGGCTTTTCTTTTCCAACATGACATAAAATCTTTTAATTTTATTTTTCATAAATTTTCTAGCAACAAAACATTGCAATAATTAAAAAATACATGACCAATAAATACTGAGCAATTGTTGAGATTCGGGTGGGACATTTTCTGTACTAAAACTTCGCCTTGGTAATCACTTCAGCTTAAATTTATCAAGAAATTATTCAGTTATCGAAAAATAACAAAGCAATTAATAGGCAACTTCGCACAATCAAGTTCATCGGAGCTGTAAAAAACAACCAAAGCTAAGAGAAAGAAATTTGGAGCCAAGGACCAAAATGAACAGCATTAAAAATTCCGTCACAAAGCCAGGATTTGGTCAAGCGATTGATGCTAAATATGACATTGTGCCTAAATTTCAAAGTCTTAGCCTGATTTAGGCGACTGCTTAAGACCACGCAACACTCAGGCGAAGTAAGACTCAAAAACCCCCATCTGATACAAATACCTTGAAGGATACCGTAAAAGCAAGCCTTGCTTAAGCGTCTCTGAGCTGAATTAATTTGTTTTTACAAACAGCCCAAAATTTCTCAGTCACAGCTCACTCGTATGTGAGCAATGACGTCCGCCTCGGAAATATTAGGATGAATCTAGAAATAAGTATGCATTTGGGTAGTTTCATATGTAGATCGTAAGCAGAGAGGGAGCGATTGGAACGGTGGCACATTTAACAGTGCGAAGATGTCTATAAACTGAATCTGTGAAAGATTCCACGTATGGTGGGAGCGGAAAGAATAGGATCCTTGTAGTGAGTTTTCTTTATTTACGATTAATATTGTAACACGCACTGTAGTCTTGCATAGGCTACATCATGAAATCGAAATCAAGCTGTACAATGCGCATGTCCCGAATTTCGGTAACCAGAAAAACGTCAGATGCATTATGAAGTCAAGGCCGACTCGAAACTGTGGTGACTTGGTGTGGTGGAATTGGTTCTAGTTGGTTAGTTGTATTTTAACCGAACTAATTAAGTGAAGTGAATAAAATTGTGAACATTTGAACAATTCATATTACATACATACCCATACATATAAATAAATTTTGTTTTATTCGAAGGTCTAAAACTAAAAGATTGCAAGATTTGTGCTTCCTACCCCATGTTTGTGCACCTCCGTAATTACTCCTAAATAACGTAAAGAAGAAGAAGAGGAGGAAAATGTTAAATTACTCTTAAATAATGAATAAAAATTGGAAACCTGTAGCTTACAAATCAAGGTAAATGCAAAAATTTCTCTTATTTATATACGCTCTTATGAATGTTCTCTGCTCTGGATAAAGAAAGAACCAACAAGTTCAGATTACAAAGCTCTTAAAAAAATTAATAGCTCGCGAATAATGATTGCTTCTTTTGTCTACAGAATTATTTTCAAAACTTAGCATTGTTTTAACTATGAATAAATTATTAAAATATCTATCTTACCGATTTCTTTCGACACTAACTGTATGCCAATTATTATCGTTCAAATGGTAACTGGTTTCCACATTAACGCCCAGAGGACCACTTCCAGCTTGATACTGAAATTGCAGTTTTGTTCCACCAATAATGCTTAATTTAATATAATCAGTGGGGCCCTGAAATACCAAATATTAAAATGAAATTTTTTCTAAATTAACCATTATCTTTACCGTTGCATGGAAAAGTACCGCACTCTCTATAGTAGTTTTAAATTCCAAATATATATCTCCCGAGTGTCCCATATCAAATGGAGGTAGATCAATGCTTGCATCAGCTATGCGGAATGTTACAACATTACTAAACAAATCATCTCCTTCGCATTTTAGAGGTCCCAAAGTGTAACGTCCCTGCTTCTCATCTAGTGGAGTCCCGGTATCACCAAAACGCACAGCTCGAACAGGTAAGAATTCCTTTTCACGTATATCTCCACCGTCTTCTAGCCATTCAATACTATTTGAATCACAATTACACCACTTTGTTGGATCTTTGCATCTCCCTAACACACCACATTCACATTTTCTTGAACCAGGTAATGCCCCAGCCCAGTAATCCATAGCCTGATTATGTCGAGATACCCACCAAGAAAATGGACGGAAACTATTTAAGTCGGCTTGAAAATAAAAGTTAAAATTGAAAGCGTTTTCTTTATTAAAATATGATTCAGTACTTACAAGGAGAATTGAATAATCTAGACGACTGACAAGCGTAAGTTAATCTTTGCCAGCAATGTTGGGATCGGTTGAGAAGAGCTTCAATTTGTGGAAAATCAGCATCATAAATTATATTCTGTTCAAAAGACCCAGGTTCTTGGAATCCGTCCACTGTAGTTGTATGTTCTTGACTATGACCAAGCACGGAAATAACTCTTCCGTCCGCTAAGGAGTGAACATTAAGTTTATATCTACTATAAATTCACAAAAACTTACAATAAAACTCGCAAGTAACTGGGAAGGGCTTGAGAGGACCACTTCCATCGACATCAATATCTATATTAACACGCTGTTGAACAGACTGTACATTTTTAAACGCCTGACAGGAAAGCGGATTTTTCGCTATAGACAAAAATGCAATATAAATTAATAAAAATAAAAACAAAACATTTTTTTTAATCAAAATTCTTACATGTATGACAAACAGCTCCAGCATATCCTGTGTTTCGGCAATCACAGAAAAATTCCATTGAATTTTGGTGGCAAACTCCACCATGCTGACACGGATTGGGATTGCAACGATCAATCATCTGACAAGCGTCCACTATTACCTCTCCTTCACAACAAACTTCCTCGCCCTGTATCCAATCCTTTGGTAGCTTATAATTTCCATCAACCAAAATTAGTCTCATACACCCCACAAATCCATTTTTGTCAATGCCTCCAGCAATATGATAGAACCGTCCCGTGGATATTTGAAATGCTTTCGTAGTTATCATGGGCCTTTGATCAATGTCCAGAACTAATTTATTAAGCGATATTGTAAGAACTAAGGAATGCCACTTTCCATCATTAAATTCCTCATCGTAATTGTCTAAAGTAGTTCTCTGCTTGTCATTTATTTTTAGGTCGACTTTAACTTTGCCTTCCTCAAGATATATTTTCACATATCCTCCTGAGGCAAATTCATGGTGCATCATCATACCCTTGTCTTCGTATGTCCTAAAGTAAAATGATACATTTAATTGCTTCTGAGCTTCATATCCTTTAAGACGTGCATAAGAGCTTCTTGTCAGAAACGTAACTGGATAAATTGGCGGAGACGGACATGCATAAATAGTATTGATTTTCTGATATTTGAATGCTTCTTCCATTTCGTAAGCCTCTTTCATTTCGCGAATGAAATTCGAAGAGTTCATGTATAAATTTTCTACACAACCTGAAAAGTTTTGAGTTACAACCATTCCCTCTTGAATATTAGGAACACCTCCGATATATAACTGAAAAATAAAATTGATATATGTCAACATTTCTCAAAGTCCATTTGTAACTTACTCCTCTATTTAAATTCAATCGACTGAATTCCCCTTTAAGTCGACCTTGTACAATAACTCGATCAACGGAAAAAATTATATCTCTTCTATTTCTAGACATAACTACGTCATGCCAGACATTGTCATCTAACAAACTTCCAACTGATAATGAAGTCATTATGCCCGACCCAAGGTCCATGTTAAGAACCATTCGATTGTCTTTAAGTTGTAGTGCTAAATAATCTCCTTGGGTGCCACGGGAATATAATACAATTCCATTGGCGTTGGCTGTTTTAAATCTAAATCTAATCGATTCACGTGACGACGCAATAGGATCCCTTAAGAGGTTAAGCCGGACTAATCCAGTTCCATTGAAATATAAATTTTCAGCAACTATTAAAATAATATACAGGTGTAGTCACGTAGATTTCTTTCAAATTAATCGAATCTTACCATAATCACAACCATATAGTTCTATTCTCATTGATATCCGATCATGCCATCGTGTGGGATTTATACGGACCCATTGAGCAATTATAGGCACTTCAAAAACGTTGTAGTGTATAGAATCACCATCAGTATTCCCTTTGAACATCTGTAATATAAAATTTAATTTAATTAACTGATTTAAACTTAATTAATTTTATTTAAAATTTATTTATTATATAATTCTTGACGAAATGTATATTTTATTAAGCAGAAGCAAGCCAAGTATATCTTATTAAAATCAAACCCATTACACTAAAAGTGATTTGGAAGATAGTTTTAAGTGTGATCTGTCGTTTTCAAAAAAAGTGTTAATTTGATATTAAGGGAAAATGCTTTTACGAAACATTTTCATGAATTGAAAAGATGATATCGACCGTTTTCTGACATTGTTATGGTGTTCTGCTCATCAAAGATAAATACGTATTATGTAAAACAAAGTTGTATTTTCCATAATATATCAGTAAGTGTATCCGCTCAAAAAACGTAATCCCAAAACTAAATGAATGCGCTTCCAATTAGTTCCTTGCGAAGCGTACTCAACATATTTAATATTTAATTTCAAAACATTAATCAGGAAGAAAAGTTGTTTCAAATACTCAAGTTATTGCTGAAACGCTTATTTTTAAAAGGTTAGAAAAAACTTAACAATTCAAATATCGCTATAGAAGCAACATTTTGGATAATGTGACAGTGTAGAAAAGTTATTGGGATTTCTTACAAAGAAATTGTCCCGATTACCTCTTAATCCTCGATGTGTTGGAAATATTTATAAAAATGCTATAACTATTGTTTTTTAACCGGAAAATTAGGTTCAAAAATCAAACACCTTAAAATCTTGTTCAAATATATTGAACAAGATTTTAAGGTGTTTGATTTTTGAACCTAATTTTCCGGTTATTACTGATCTTGTTGGTGCTCTAATTTAGAAATTTGTATTGTTTTTTATTTCTATTTTTTAGGAGAAATTTAAGATGAGATAGATTTTACTTAAAATAAAAAAATATTCCGGAAATGTATCCTTTGTTTTACGATGTGGCCAAAGCCTAGGGGACAACCCTTTGATGCGTTAGTATGGCTTTGGCCGGAAGGGATTAGCGTAAGGGGAGTGAGCAAACAGTCATGTTTTTGCATTGTTGCGAACTGGACAACAGCCCAGAGACGGAGTGGATTTTTTTAAATTTCTTATTAAAACCCCACGGGGAGTCCTGATCCCGAACGCGGGAACCATGGCGGTTTAAAAAAATACTTAGCCAATAGTTGCAAGTACACAATGGGTGCGTGGCTAAATTCAACATGTTGAGAGCACCGGCTAACTTGGTTTCAACACAAGTTACCGTGTTTGGTTGTTCTCGTTAAAATGGTGAATAAAGACACATTTGAAGTAACTTGGTAACAGTGATACTCAACATGTTGAATTTAGTCACACACCCAATCTTAGTCATCGAATCAGGTTAAATTCGAATCAGGTATCACTCCAAAAAGTCGCTTGCTTATTTACATCCTAAAGAATACCGAAAATTCTCAGTTGTGTGTTTTTTCTTTGGAACTTGTACAAAGGAAACAGAAGCATTAAGAGAAAAATAACATTCTGTTAAATTAATTTCAGAAAAAAATGGGATGAAATAAACATTGTTCATCAGAACTGCGAGAATAATAAAAAATCATTCATTAGGAATAGTTAGAAATGCATTGCAAGACAATATGCTAAAAGAAACTTGCGGCCGGAAACGTAAAACGTCCACTAACACCGATCGTTACATAGTAAGATGCGTTAAAACAGTGCATTTATGACAGAGATTAAGTCTCAGTTGAAGCTTGACACGTTGATGCCTCACTAATTAGAAAAAGCTAAGAGAAAATAAATTAAAAACTTACCGTGCTAGGAAGTGCCCTCTTTTATCTAAAAAAACTTCGAAGATAAAATAAGATTTGCTAAAACTAATGGGAACTGGCCTGTTGAGAAATGGTGTTTAATTATTTGGTCGGATGAACCAAAAATTCATTAATTTGGGCCGGATACAAAAAAAGAACGTTAGAAGGCCAGCCGAAAGAGAATTCGACCCAAGGTTTACCATTAAACATGGGGGTGAAAACAGAATGGTCTGGGAATGTTTTTCGTATTATGGTGTGAGGCCCATTCACTGGATACAGGATACCTTAACAAAAGAAAAATACGTCGAAATCCTCGAAACAGGTATGTATGCATTTGCAGATGATAATTTGACGCTGCTTGGCAGTTTCAACAGGATAATGATCCTAAACCTACTGCCAAAGTAACGAAAAAAAGGTTTCAAGACAAGCGTGTTACAGTTCTTAAATGGCCCGCACAGTCCCCAGACCTGAGCCCCATAGAGAACCCTTGGGTGCATGTTAAATTAAATTTGGAATGAAATACCAAGCTCACTGTGCCAATGGCTGGTGGATTCAATGCCCCGGAGGTGCAGCTGTCTTTGAAAATAATTCAGCACTACAAAATATTAATAATCTTGTTTATGTCAATTTTTTGTTAATTGTTTTTTTTTATTGTTTTTGTGAGTATTTGAGTTTTCGTTAAATGTGCTTATTTTTCTCTGCACATCCAAAATCGTTGAAGTTTTTAAGTTTTAAATTTTTTTTCATAACTGTTATTTGAATTCCATATTTACTATTTCTTTTCTGAAATATATCTCATTGATAATAAAAACCATCAATTGCCAAAGCATAAACTTCTCGTGTTTTCTTTTACTTTTAAATATTTTTGCAAATGCCTGTGCTTATTATTTTACACAGCAGTGTATACACCCGTTCAATTACAGCAAAGGTTCAATCCAACAATGATTACACAGCTCCAAAAATAAAATTGAAAAAATTTATAATGAGGTCTGACTATATTTATTATATGTTTTCGAGGTCGCTGAATCCGAATCCGAATGAATGAATAGTCAGACATCATTATTAGTTTTTTAAATTTTTTTTGTGGAGCTGTTTATACTCTAAAGCTAGACATAAATCCTATTTTAAAGAATTAATATGTACCGTTTTGTTTTCGACAATTAGTTTTATCAACTATACAAAGAATAAACCAATGCATTTTTGAAAACGGCCTATATTTACTTCGGTTGAATCATATTACCGTGCATGATTTCTGCCAATCTTCTTTCGGTATCAAACAACAGCACAAACAAAAACTCTATATATTACATTCAGATTCTTAATTAATTTTAAATAATTTCTGAATTCTAAAAAAAGAAGATTCTGAATTAAATTTAAATTATATATGCATTAAATAAAGACATTATTACATTACAGTTTATAAAGCTACAATTGTAGACCCTTGGTTCGTTCTGCTTTTTTCCTAAAAAATACCAGTCAAAGACAACGTTGGTTTGATTTGTATTCCCTTGGAATTAGCAATGTAAATAAGAAAATTCTAGAATAGACTTTTTTCTTAGAAGAGCAGGTATGAGCTGTACGTTTGGTCATGTAAGTAGAGAACGGTAAAAGACTTTTGTGTGCTTTAAATTTCTTTTGACAGAGAACACATTGCCCAATATTTTCAATCCAAAAATTAAAAAAATTATAGGGCAAATTTTCAAAATATGAACTAAACGAAAAATATACACAGTATTTAAAACCATTGTCTTTTTTTTATATATACATATATACGATGTGGCCAAATCCTAGGGGACAACCCTTTGATGCGTTAGCATGGTTTTGGCCGGAAGGGAATTAGGGTAAGGGAAGTGAGGAAACTTGAGTCTTGTTTGCATTGCTGCGAGCTAGACAACAGCCCAGAGACGGAGTGGATTATTTTAATTTCTTAATAAAGGCTCACGGTCATCTGGTCTCGAACCCGGGACCCATGGCATGTTGGTCTTGCCGCTCAACGCATTGATCCAACTCCGTCTCCGTGTTACGTGTCAATTGAGATATTAAGGGGGGAACCTCCTCTAGAAATTAATTTTTTTGCATTTTTTTTTTGCTTTAACAATTCATTTACTATTTAAATAAGATATTTGCAATGTGATAAGCTCAATAGAAAGTCTAAAAAGTCCGCAAAGTGAAGTGATGTGCTCCAAAAGTACCGAGAGCGAAAACGAGCGAGAACGAAAACTTTTCTCGAAACGTAGTTTATTCCGCGCCGTGGAAATAAAAAGCAATCAACTTGAAATTTTGCACAGATATTCTTTAACTTATTGGCGTTTGCTCAAAACTAAAATTTTTTATTAATTATTACAATAAATATTGTTTTTAATGATTTGTATACAAACAAAAACAACTTTTTTTTTCCTTCTTGTCGTCAAATTTTTATTTTTTATTTTTTGTTAAATTTAGGTTCATGCAAAGCGGAATGACTTATTTTAATAAAAAAAAATTGGTTCGTTGATTTCAGTTAACTACAAGGACCTGGGCGTTCCACGGTTCCATGCAGTTATTATTTTGCATTAGGTCAAAAGTTCTACCTGAAAAAAAATTTTCACCAAAATTTTCGTAAGGGTTTGTAGAATTGTATGAAATGTGTCAAAATTTTCTCACAGGCGGAGAAGTTTTATTAATTTTTAATTATTTAAAACAAACAGGATTTTTTTAGCAAAATAATATTTTGTTATTAACAAAGATTTTTTTATGACTAAGTATATTAATTGACGAAAATTTTGATGTAGAAAACGTTGAGTTTCGATAAACCGTTCGTGAGTTATGAATTTTTGAAAAAAAACATGATCAAAAACTCTAACTGTTAATAACTAATGTAAAAAAAAAATTTTTGCAAAAATATTTTGGGGAGGTCGTTTTTACCTCCAAACCGATTAAAAACCGTATTAATCAATGAAAACTGAGACAATCGATTTTAAAGTGGCCCACTTGAGAAATTTCGACCCAAATAGATCTGTAGAACGATATATGTACATATATCTACTGTTCAAACTAGCATGTTATCAGTTTTTATCGGGTAAACCTGGAAAAAGTGCTTTTTTCCTAATTTTTTCAACTTCGACCATTGTTTATTGCAAAATTTTAATAAAAAGTGTCAAATAAAATTGTATTCTAAAATTGCATTCGTGAATAAAGAGATTCACTACTCGACTCGATTGATAAAATCGGACAAAAACTGTCGGAGTTACGCATTTTTTTCTTAAGTAGGAAATGGGTAGTGATGGAGATATGCAGTCAAAATGCAGTCAACATTTGGACAAGACTTACAACCTACACTATGTCGTTAGTTGTTGTTGTTGGTTTATTTAAAGGAAAAAGCACATACGCATAAAAGCCGAAAAAAACTATGAAAAGCCATCACGTCATGCCGAAAAGAAACAAAATCCGTAAAAACAAAAACAAAGCAAAGCCGTATTTTGCACTTTTACACCTCTCCTACCACTACCTACTTACCTACTATATAAAATTTCAATACCGACTGTATTTCTTTTTTTCTTTTAAAATGTAAAATCTTAAACAAATTGTACATTTGTTTATAATTGTTGTTTTTCTACCGTGCCGCATTGATTTTTATAGCTTGATTCTTAATATTTCTTGAAGTATTATACATATACAAAAAAAAACGCATTTTGAATAAAATACGAAGCATTTGGAATCCAATATTCCGAACTAATAAAGAAAGTTGGGTTCCGATCATTCGAAATGAAGAAAGAAATACATCAAATAAGACGAATGATCACCTTCGGGAAAAGTTGCCCCAACTTAAAATTTTGCCACTCGCAAATGTCAAGTTAGAGTATCCACCGTTCAGATTCATCAAAGGCTGATTACTTAACAACTAAAAATACAATATAATAACATAATAATAATTCTTAACTAAAATAACACGAAAAGTACTTGAAAGCACAGACTTATCAAATATAAAAGGAGCATCATGAGATTTTAGACTTTACAAATTTCTAGAAAAGTTAAAATCAATTAAAATAGATGTTGAGGTATTTTAAGATTATCTCGATTTCTCAAGGAGAGACACGGGATCGATATATTAAAAGAAGACAACAGGACCGGGGAGTCAATATCGCCATGAATACAATCAAAAGCGAAAACAGTTTTGGACGTATTCCAAAATTGGTCTAACGAAGATACAATAAAGGAGTCGCGTGATATAAGGATCGTCGAATTCTTTAGCCCATCGTTTAATAAATCCCAAAGTCGAATTACCTTAAATAACAATCGCATCAATGTGGTCGTCGAAGGTAAAAAGGCTGTTGAGATAGATTACAAAGGACTTGGTTTTATTAAGTCTTTCCAGTACACAAGTAAGCATGGAGTAACTTAAGTCAAGAGGATGTAAACCTATTAATATTAGGGGAAGACAGTTAATAGAACACCAATTGTAAATGACATCTAAGTCAGAATTTAAAATTTCACAGTCACGTATAGACGAAACAACTCGGAAAATGTAGGCATAGTCAGCAACACAAAGAATTTTAAAATGTCTCACATCATTGATGTAGATAACAAATAAAATCGGGCCGAGATGGCTTCCTTGAGGCACGCCATAGGTATTGTAAATATAACTGCATAGGAAACCCCGGAACGACACACGATGGGTTCGACATAATAAGTATGAGCAAACCCAGTCAACAAACAAAGACGGAAAGCCGAGGACGGCTAAATTGTGAATCAAAATATGGTGAGTAATGCGGTCAAATGCTTTACTAAGATCGGTGAAAATACAATCCACTTGTTTACCACCTTCAATTTCAGATAAGCAGAAGTTAGAGAATTCCATGGTGGACCTTCCCTTCATAAAGCCGTGCTGGAAAATAACAAGAAATGGTTTGCAATGAAAATGAATTACATTGCAAACTAATGCCTCAAAAACTTTAGCAATGCAACACAAGTTAGCAATGGATTTATAGTTTGAAATATCACTACGCTTGCCCTACTTGTGAAGAGGCATAATTAGGGAAAATTTCCAAGATTTTGGGAAGACATCACAAGAAATTAAAAAATTAAATAAATAACAAAGAACAAGAACAAGTAAAGAAGAGCAGTTCTTTAGAAGGGGAACAAGAACACCATCAGGAGCACATCGTCCTCATTCTGTCAATATAATTATTATATGAGTCTTGGATCTCTGAAATAAATCGATCTCTCAAATCAGAATAGATGTAAAAATTCGAATCGCTCCTTGACGAGCAGAACCGCTCCAAGCTTTATTTTTTATGTTCTTAAGATGTTTTATTGAACTATTCAGATAGGGCAGACTGGAAAAACATTATAGAGCTGTAGCGGAAAATGTTTTCTTTCGATACGTTATAATCCTGAAACAAAACTGATTGGTTATTTTACTTCGTGAAGAAATTATTAAAGAATTTTGTACTTTCTTAGAGTTAGTATATTTTTCTACATTATGTTAAAATACAAATCTCGAAAAATACGATTTAACTGTACAGATCGGCAGGATTATGGCAGAGTTGCCTGGCTCATTAACAATTTTTACCAACAAAAACTAGTAGCTGTCAGTCAACGGTCAAATCGGGCATAATATGTTCAGATCATTTATTATGGGATGATAGAAAGATTAAAATTTCAGAATATCCAGATAATGTCATAACAAAACTGGGAACTGCCTTTCTTAAGATATAGTGTGTGTTGCGAGCAACTTGTGACGCAAGCTATCAAAAGCTGTTGTGGAAGCCAAGGACAAGTAATAATAGTTATTCATTTACCTACACCTTTGTTAACTGGTTTGAAAAGAATATTTAAAAGAGTTTATAGTAAATTCTATATGATAGTACCTACACATATAGCAGAGTTTTATGTATGAATTAAACTGATAATGATTAATAAATCTCAACTTGTAGGCATAAACTAGAGGATAATGATGATTATATAAATTACTTCTATAGAAATACACATACCGTTTCCAGAAACATTTATACCATGAAATCAAAAGCTAATCTAAATTTAAGAAATGCACTGATAAGCTAATAAACCATAAAGAAATGTTGTTTAAGCTTTACTACCTACTTATTTATTGCATATCGGAAAACGGTATTATTTTTGTAGTGAAAGCATTCTAACATTTATATTATATTTACTTATGTAACCCATTACCTGAGGCTCACTATTAGGATTCGGATAGGAGCGCCACAGTTCTCCATCATCCGAATACTGGACAATATATTCTGTAACATATTCTCGTGTGCCTCGACGTCCTACAGTAGCCACTTTCCTTATCATTTTCTTAACACCTAAGTCAACTGTTAGGAAATGGTTGTATGTGTTTTCAACTGGTGTCCATGCTAGGCGACCTTGTGTTAATTACAATAGAAACACTTTGATTAGTTAATTAATTAGCAGAGAAAGTATTGTTAATTAATTAAAGGAATAAAAGATATCAATAAATCTCAAGCAATCTTTTAGGGGTATATTTACTTAGTAAGCATGCAAATACTGTGATAATAATTTCTGTCCAATCCAATACTGAGTTACCTTAATTAATTCCGAATCACATCTCCAAATGTAAGAAAAGCCGATTAGTGAGCGCACCAGGCATTCAAGTTAAAGCATCTTTTCAAGTCCCTGTACCATTTTAATCCTATTGTGTTTACTTACGTTAAGGGGTCTCTTACCTTTACGTTCCCACCAGGCTCTTTATAATCAGCAAACTCCAGATCGTTTATACCGTAACTGATAGAGTATTCAGTCACAAATTCCTGCTTTTGTGGTCGGCCCTGTATTGCAATGAGTGTTATGTTCTTTATATTTCCCAAGTCTATGACGAGACGTTGATCGAAATCAGAGTTTCTCGCAGTCCAAGATGTTCCAGCTTTCGGATTTTAGAGAAATTTTTATGCAAATTACAAAAAATAAGCAAACAAAAAACAAAAAATTAAGTAAAAATTGAAGGAAACAAATTATATAAGTACATAAATAACAAAACGTGAAATTGCGATAAAACAATTTTCGGTAGCCTTTCAATATTCTTTACTTTTTCTTAAACTTGCAATTTTGGGAAGAAAACGAAGCATTGTACTGTAAATATGAGAAATAAATAAGCCTATGAAGACATTTCTATGATATGTGAGATGTAATTTTTTGAATTGATAGCCTTTGAAAAAAATTACGAGGCCTAAAAAGTGGATTCCAAACTTTTTGTTATCCATACGATTTCGAACGAAGAGGAAGTTTTTTTATACCATCAACGCAAAAAGAAGTAGGCCAGGTCGATAGCCAATGCGCACGTCATTGTCGAAATGATTGCCTTACATCGCTTCTGTTATAGGGTGAAATAAATGGAAATCACAAGTCGATAAATCCGGACTATAGGGCGGGTGTTCCAAGGTTTTCTAGTCTATTTCTGCCAATTTTTGTTGGGTTACTATAGCTGTGTAGAGCCGAGTATAGCCGGTGAAGCAGTTCTACACTCCGAATGGGCACGCCTCGCCTTTTTGTTCTGTTAGCAAGTTAGATTTGACCGAGGAGTTGACAGTAGTACCCTGCATTGATGGCACCTCGCTCCCATGGTACGTCGCTGCGAGTTCAGCAATTGTCAAGCGCATGTCACCACCAAGAAGCTCGCGAATCGCTTAAATGTTATAGTCCGTCGTATTGGTCCGAAGTCGTCGAAGAATAAGCTACATTTTCTACCCCTTCCCGACCACAGAAAAATTGTTCTGCCAATCATACCATTCGAGAGTATATTTGCCATTATTAATGTTTTGTCGAAATTTCACATGGTTTTATATTTTCTAGTGTTAAATACTTAATAATCCGTTGCGCAACTGAAACCGATATCTCTTGCTCTGACATGGTGATACTGTCGACAGAATCGATCGAGAGGGTCGAGCAACTGGTTCCTGCCACTTCTGACACCCCCACTCAACTAATAATATAAAGGCTCATTTCAGGAAATCATATCATGCTCAAAGTCCGACAATAATAGAGGCGCGAGGCGGCTTAATTCAGAATGTCGAATGTAGATATGTGTCCTTAATTCTGCAACCGCTAGTTCCTGAATTTTTCTTATTGAAATAGTGGGGGTAAAATCTACCAATTTTACTGAAACAGAATTTCTTAAAAACGAGAAGATGTTTCATTATTGTGTTAATGATATCTAATAATTTAGTGTTTTGTCGAAATATTAAATGAATTCCATTGACGGACTCCAATGTAAAGAAAATTATTTTTTTTCTCTTATAATTAAAACATCATTTTATTAACAAATGTAAAATAATATCTTTTTCCACAGCCTACTCTAAATACCAGCCCAAAAATTATGACAGCCGAGGTCATTTTACCACCAAGCGTGTCGTCACTATTTCAATTGTTTGTAAGTTTTTTATATCAACGATTTACCATTCCTTGCATACAATTAAAACTGCATATTTTTCTAACCGAAACCAAAAAGAAATAATGGTGTTAATGTTGATTACAAGCTCAATACTTCAACATAGACAAACTCAACGAATACAATAAAAGTCACCTCACCTTGAATTAAAATTGTGAAGAAGACATTTTTTATCATTACCACATGTTTAAAACATTTGTAGGTTGAACTCAAACAAGTATCAGGCTAAAACTTAAATTATATCTAGAAAAATATGATGAGAAAGAAGAATTTCTCAACTCATTTCTATGGTTTACTATGGGAAGTGCGGTTGGTGGTGTAAAACCAAAAGACAGCTGTTCGTATTTGCTTGCAGGCTTGTATCTAGAGTAGGCTGAGCTACTTCTGATTTTGACCCCAGTTTACACTCAACGCTACTGCAAAATGCTGAAATGTAAGGAGAACTTGTGCCATTAAGAGAAATTAGTGCCAATTTGAGTAAGGTAGCACTTTTCCAATAGACCTAGTAACAAAATGTACTAAGGCATAGAAAACAAAGTTCTTCGTTAACATACCAAAAGCTTTTAGGTATAGGGATGCAATGTATTTTATTTATTAATAAAATAAAATTACTAACTGCCCAACAATACTCTTAAGTCTTATTCATGAATATGTTTCACAAAAATTTTATTCTAGCTTATTCTCTGTAGACATAATGTAAAATCATTCCGCTTTCGTACAGTACGCTGCTCAATAACAGTACAATTTTGTGGCACTTTCGACAATATCTTACCTGCCGATTAAATAAATTCTAGATAGTCATATAAATATTAAGGCTTTGTAGTTATAAGAAGTTGAAACATTTTAAAGGCTTAATGATAAGTTTAGTTTCTAAGGAACATCGACACAGTTTGAGGTAAACAGCAGAAAACACTTTTAGCAAAAGACTTGAAGACGTTCTTACCATTAACCCGTGACCGCATCCGACAGTGAATTGCTCCCAATCTCGGAGTGATACTCATTTATATTTTCTTGAGATATCTGGGAAGAAAGGATAAAAACGCCTTCACGTGCATTTCCAACAAACCTTTAAATAATTGCCCAGGAGACAAAGATCCATTAAGAATGTCGCATCTCAGGGGAGGAATTTCAACAGGGACAAATAGCTGCTACTCTTGCGAGAAGCCGAAAATCAAAGTACCATGAGGTACAAAGGATAATTAGGATTTTATAAGGATCTTTTAGGATGGTCTGGGATAGGCACTCATTCATACTTTCCTAATACCTAATTGCCGGCAATAACCTAATCCATTCACACTCACTCGCAGCTTTCATAAACTGTAAACAGTTTTTATGTGGATAAGCAGGCCCGTAGAGACAAAATTCGGGCCCGGGGGGTACCACATACAGGCCCCCCGCGAAACGAATTTCTGGCCCGGCACTTAGCGTTTACGGGCCTATATACAATCGAATGATTGACTTTCAGTTTAAAATCTGTCTAGTATAGTACACTTTTTCAATCGTGAAGCATTTTTTTTATATAAATAATTAAAATGGAAAACATTTTCTGTTGATGACTTAGATGACGGGGCCCCTTTCAAAGCCCGGGCCCGGGGGTTTCCCCCCTTCGCCCCCCCCCCCCCCCCCTGTCGCCGGCCCTGCGGATACGTTCACAAGTGTTAACGAGTTTATTTTTTTGAGCACAGGACGGGCTTTTACATGATTTTCTCAAAACACATACAAGAAGATTATATTTATTAGTTGACCAGAGGCAAAACCACGTCAATATATGCAACTTCCTCTTTTCTGTGACAAACAAAATAAAGGTTAGGAAAATATTGCTACCATACAAGAAGAATGGTAAGCCTCAATAGGGTCTTAAAATGCAATATTTATGAGTACACAGCCGAAATCATCGTAAAGTACTATTAACTTTACTTATTATTGCAATTACCTAACTGCAGCAAGTCTCATAGCTGAGTTTACAACAACTCCTCGTCATTAACATAAATGTAGACTAAACAATAATGGGATAATAATAAATCCCTGTGGAACGCCTCTCGTAATCAGGAATAAAGTTATCACACTTGGTCCGATTTGAAAATATTGATTCATAAATTTAGTAGCAGGTAGCAGACAAGGAAAACCCGTAAAATTTTGTATAAACTCGATTAAACACCTTAGAGAAATCAAGCAAAACAAGAATTCGTTTCATACCATGATTTATTGCTGAGGTATTCCACCTGGAGTAGTGCACTCTTACAAACCCCTCATTTCAAAAAGCACTACTGTTGATAGAAGATATTCAAATATTTGGAGGCAACTTCGTATTTCAAAACTGTTGCTAGAAAACCGAAAGACTTTTTTATGATGATTCCAAAGCTCAGGAGAAACCCTTTATCACATCCTTGGCAGAAGAGAAGAAATAATAATAAGAAATAAATAATGGTAATTCGAGGACATGGCCAAATTTTAGTTGTAAGGTGTAGGGATTCGAGCAGCTTGAGGATCAAATAGTCTACGAAAATCAACGGTTGCGGTATGTAGCATTACAAGTAATATCTTCTGCTTCTATTCATATCTGAAGTGAGTGTGCAAAATTTCAGCTCAATCGGTTGAACCGTTCAGAAAAACAATTTTTAATATTAAATATTTGAAGTTTAGACAGCATGACCTGCGTAATCATATAATTTTAGATTGTCCAAACTTTACGAAAATCTTGTGATAAGACCTATTTTGTCAGACATTTCAACATGCAAAGTTTCAACTCAATCAGTTGGACCGTTCAGGAATTAGACGTACATTTAAAATAATGGTCGAAATAAATTTAGTTCAAAACGTGCTTGCTCATTGTAGTTTCATCTTGGAAGCTCACACTCACTTCTATAGAAGTCGGAAAGTAAAAAATTAACGAAAAAATGCTTTATGCGAAAAGTAACTAAATGGCATACTTAACTAAAATCAATAAATAAAAGTTCCCATTATTCATATTTATTTATTGACAACAACAAATAAAAGCGATATAATGATAGTGGATATAAAAATGTAGTCAATTCAAAATAGTCTAAATCCTACAATATCGGCACAAATCTAGTTGTGATTTTAATCAGTTTTCGCAGTCAGCCTAATTAAGCTGCAGTGGTAATTTTTATTTAATTTTTAGGGTCGGCAAAATAGTAAAATAAAAAACCTAATGCACTAAGATTAGTGTAGAATTTATAAATTATAAATTCTTGATGCAAGGAAAATTCTAATTTTATACAAATTTCAAATAGACATGCTAGTCTGTTGCGAAAGACTTCCAAATAATTGTTTAACTTAGACTTCCAAATAATTGTTTAACTTAGCGTCGTCAGCCTAGCAAAGAATTTTTGTGTCATAAAGAATCAAAAACATATGTTTAATGAAAATAATAAAAAGGAATGACCAAAAATGAGTACCCTGCGGCCCTCCAGAAGTATCAGACAAATACAAACATAACAAGCTTAGAAAAATCGTCAAATTGCAAGAAACCGCCGGAACAAAACGTCTATAATTTATTCTATCCTTCAACAAATTGTTTGCTGAAATTTGTGAAAATGTAGGTAACTTATATAAATATTGTCCGCATAAACTAAGGTGCAATTACACAAGATGGGAGAAGTCGTTGGAAGCTTTGCCAAATAAAGGTAGAGGCTTTCGCCTCCATTGACAAATTTGCTAAATGTCAGCAAACATGTAAGAAATTCAAAGGTTCGCTTCTCGATTCTTACAGGTTGGACGTGATTTTAAAAAATCGGCCAAATTTTGATTTTAGAAAGTAAAAAGCTTTATCCCAATAGAAGCATCGCAATGTCAAGAGCTTAAGCGCAAAATAATCCTGTACAACATCTAAATACATAATTAATAGCAACTCTATTTATTCGATTTCTAAATTGTTAGCTGCTGCAAAATCAAAATGTCACTAAACACACGCAAAGCACCAAAGATAATTTAATCGATTGCCAATGAATATGTGCTATTCATGTGCGGTACGCTTCACTTAATAAACCCTAAATAATTCTTTTACCGAAAAGTACTATGTATCACCATCAATCAATGAACTGTAGCGAAAATAATACAAGCGCTACTCCTTGTTGTCAACTGTTACAAGAAGGGGAAGAATGCCAAATGTTGATCAAACAAAACCCTGTGCCCAATTCCAGTTAGAAAAAAAAGGTCGCAGAACAAGTAAAAGTGAGGGGTGTGTGCAGGAATTGGCCAAACCATATTTTCAATTATAAACGATATTTATAAAATCCCAATTGCTAGGCTTTGAGATGCCATATCAGCTAAAACGAGCCACTTCGAAGTAAAGGATATTCGTGGCGTGGCATGGTTTCGCCTTCTGGCTACTCATTCAACTTAATAAAAATATCAGAATTATTCGATAAAAACGATTTACCACTTACCCCTGGTGCTCGATGAATGAAAAAATCAGAAGGGGTGCTTCTGATGAAAGGTGTGCACTCAAATCTGTACCCTCCTTGTTCTGTTTTTCTGTTGCACACTGGGTCAAGTTTACACGTTTTATTTTTAGTGAAATATGGTATGCTTGGAAGCTATAGAATACGCGTTGTAAAAGAACTCAAGACTTACAGCTAGTCAAGCGTGAATGCGGTTTCTGTTTTTTGGAAACGGTGTTTAATTTCATTCCACTCGTCTGCATTCGTGAACCTTATTTCGAAGGGAGAACTATTAAGGTGTCAAGGGAACTGCTTAACAATTCTTACTAAATAAAATAAATGACAATGTACGGCTTTCTTATCCAGAATACCTTCCACTTAAATTGGTTTAAACAAAAGAAGTTGCACAACTTGTTGATGTCGCCTTAGCAGCAGAGATTTGCGGTTTAACTATTGATTTTATATATTTCAAGATTTTAACATGCCGCATGCATAATATGAGGTTTCTCCCTAAATTTGAAAATGAATACAAAAAAAAATGTTAACTACATTTTCTAACTAGAACGAATATAGAAAGAAATTTTTCCCCATTAACTCTGTAGTTCGTGCACCTCATGTGAAGTTTGTGATATAATCTGAGTCACGCCCAAAGAGTCTTAGATAACAACAATATAATTACTCTAATTTGTTAAGAAGTCAACTCGTAAATGAACAAGAGCTCTTCAATTCGGCAACGTCACCCATTAGCACTATCTACAGCACAAATGTGAACCCATAGCAGAAAACGATTTGAATGGAACCGCGTACCTCCTGGCACAAAATAAATAGCGCAATAAATTGATTTTCCTAAAACATTGCGGAAGCAATGTTTGGTTTGTCAAAAGCTTTTCGAACTATAACGAAAGACCGGTAATCAGGAGCAGGTGAAATCAGAAATTGTTTTTCCTATTTTTTGATATCATGAATACTATTCTAGATACTCGTATATACACTCTGCAATTTCATTAGCAGTCAAAAGGAAATATCTATGTGCTATCGCTGCCTGATACCTGCAGTAGAATTGATTCCTTCCACTTAAAGCTTCGCGAAAACTTCCAAAATAATAATCCATCAGGGGCAATGACAGAAAAGAATACACTTGTCATGGTATATAAGTTGTAAATTTGAAGGAAGCCTCGATCTCAAGAGATATAACATTAGATAGCAATTAAAATTAAAATTTCAATTCAGGACTTTGCTATCAAGGTACGAATAGACGCGACAGAAAATTAACTTTTGTTTGACTATGAGACACTAAAAAAGGTGAACCTGGATGCATGATAAAATTTATTTCAGAACTTATGTTTCAAATTTCATTTTACGTGTTTGGGTTTGGAATGGACCTTATCGTTTATCCATTTATCTCTTAATGGGTGGGCAACGAATTAAAAATGAACAAATCTTTCACATTTATGTTTTTGGTTGGAGATCAGCGCTTAGCAGAGAGTAAAGTATTACTTTCTTACTGTCAATACCGAATTATTTATACTCACCCTATTAGCAGAAGTTGTTAGAATTGGAAGAAAGCGATTCGCTCTGCCAGAAGTTAGTATTTGTGATATGTCGTACTTTATTGAATCATACACGCCGCCTAGATTAATATCTACAGCGTTATAACAGGTACTGCTAGTAACGAAGCTATGTAGAGGATTGAAAGTGAGAAAATAGAGCAGATAAAGACAGAACCTTGCGGTACACTGACGTTAATTTCGTTTCCATTACCACCTCAGGAAGGGCAGGTATGAGCTGTACGTTGAGCTGAAAATGAGTAAGTTGAGAATAGTAAAAGATTTTTGTGTGCTTTAAATGGCTTTTGAAGCAGAAAATTTTCAAAATATTTCACTTTAAAATGCTAAAACGATTTTTTAATATTTCTTGGAATACATATTTCGTTAAAGCCTCCTCAATTTACATATACCTATATTCCAGAGCCCCATACGTATATATATTTATAGAACTCTATTGCTTTCACCTAAATACCTTTTTATCTTAGATTTTTTAACCAACGCTGAGCACACACTGCAATTGCAAACTTAATGAAATTGAAATGCCAATTGAAATTATATCTCAAAATTTAATTAGAGTTCAACTATCGAATAGCCTGAAATCTGTTAATCTGAACGATCATTAAAAGAAGAAACTTTTTGACCAATTTGACTTTAACGCATTTTTAAATAATAGACGAAAAAGAAAAGAAAAGAAAAGAAAGCCACAAAATGCAAAAAAAGAACGTAATATTTTCAGAAGTTGTTTGTTTAGAGAGCAAACATAACTTTTTAGGGATCAGTCTCAGGTTGTCTTCATCGTCGCTGTGTTGAAAATTAATTAAATAAAATGTCAAAAAGAAAGTCGGCTGCTATTGCTATTTTAGCCGCGCATATTTTGGAGGAGGAAGGAGATGGCGAGAGTAGTGTGTGGATGAAAAATCGCGATACGGATGGCAGTTTCGTAAGTATGACTGCCGAACAATGTAATCGTTTACTGCATTTGGTGAGGCCATATGCGATTGAGCATTTCACCAGAAAATCGGCTGACATTGACGCAGCCCTACGTGGCAACAGGCGAACATTTTACTTCTCTGCAGACTATTTCGTCGACTTCGTGAACCAATTCATCAAACATATCCGAATTTGTGAAGGAAATATCAAGTAAGTGGTGCCGTTTCATTTAATATGGTTGAAATTAGGAGAACACGTCTGGCTACGTCAACTTATAAAACTCAAACAAACTAATTTTAAACACTTTCTAGATAATCTTTCTCGACTGACCATACTACACATACTCATAAAATTGTTCAGGGATAATAACCTAAACATTGTCGTGGACCTGCGTGTTTTAATATTTTCAACCAAATTAATTGAAACGACACCACTTTCTTCACAAATCTTCACTTATATTTTCACTCTGTACAAAATACTACGACCCAAAACAAACTGAACCAAACACAATAAATGTTCGATGGCTACATGCGGTCCATACATGTAATGTCCTAATTTCACAACTCACATGTGGCAGGGTAGTACACGGCATGTGAAAAAGTCACGTTTCCATGGGTCATGACAAACACGTTCACGTGATGTACTGTCGTGTATTGCTAGCTTAAGCAACAATCGACTGTATGAGTCTTTCAATACGAGCCAAATCGAACAAAAGTTGTTCGCGCACGAAGCAAATATTCGCCTGTTTTTCCGGAATAATTGGATATGTCGCCACCATGCCATTACAGCAACGTAGAACGGTCAATTCTGAATGGTACACCACCGTTTGTTTGCCAGAAGTGTTCGGAAAAATAAGGGAAACCAATCGCAGGAGATGAATCATTCTTCACCACGACAATGCAAGCTCCCGGAAATTCATGGAGACTATTTTGAAAAACAATAAAGCCAATTACTATTATAAATATTTATTTTTACCTGTCTATCTCAAAACTTAAGTAGCGACCCTCGTAAGAAAAATAAAGAAATAAAATTATAGAGCTTTTATACATAATGATAAATGTATGAAGTATTAATCCACTTATGCTTTTCTAAATGATTTGCAATGAAATTGATTTCTGCATATAAGAAGTAAGAACTTGTGTAGCTAATGTGAATTCAAGTCTGAAATATTAAAGATTCCTAGGAAAAATCGCACGCATATTCAATAAACAAACAATGTATCTTTTTAATAACTGAATTTTATATTTTCCATAAAAACGTATAAAAGCTACCTACACATATCTCTTACGTGATAAATAAATTAAAAATACCACAAACAATATTATATTACATGTTTGCTTTATACTCTTTTTTCTCAACTCTTTTACAGTATTCTTCATCAATTGCCAACAAAGGCACTGAGTTCTCTAATAAATCTTGGAAAGACAACAGTTTAAATTGCTGTGGGCATAAATCATTAGGGGCATCTTTAAATGATATAGCGGCACAATGATTATCATCAATTAAATGTTCCTCAAATGTCCAATCGTCCATTAGATTTCTATTCACCCCTAAAGTTGTATTCGTTGTAACAGAATGCTTTATTAAATCGTCCGTCTTGATATTAAAAGAAATTTTTTGCAAATCCACAGTAATTCCGACTCCAATATTTTTTACGTAAGATTCCTTCAAGCACCAGTGTCTCATAAAAGCTTTTAGTTGTTCCGTTTCATTCTGACGATTTCTGATAAACTTCCATTCATCCTCTGAGAAATTTCTGCTCATTAAGCGAAAAAATTCAAACAACGATTTTCCACCAAAATACTCAATCTTCATTACATCGACCCCAATTCTTGTTTTGATATTTGTTGAATTGTCTTGGAATACACCCGCTAACACACTATAGTCACCTTGATGCGAAACATTGAAATCTATTTGATGATCATGAAGATGATTCATTAAAAAAGGTTTTGCTTTAACATCTCGCATAAATTGGATTTCATTATAATTCATTTCAGTTGTTTCTTTCACAAATTTTCTCATTAATAATCGGCCAACAAGGGACGAATTAAAGTCATCACGAAAGTAAAATTTCATTAAGCGCTCCTTTTCTTCAGGTTGTATACATGCTACTGCTTGACAAAGTTCTTTAAAAGAAGGGCGATTTCGTTTTAAATCCACTGCCCATCGAATGCAGTCACATTTTGTCTTGGACATAGTTATATAAAATAAATTTCACTTTTTTTCTTATTGGAAATAACCACAGCCCCTTCACACAATTGACAGCCCTTTTGGAACTGTCAACATTTTGTAAACAACGCAGTGCAGCCAACAACTGAAATGAAAATTTGAAATCGTTCTATTACAGCACAAATTTGTTTGAAATATTGTACTAGCCATTGAATCGTAGTCAGGAAATATAACGACAAATTTTGAGGTGCACAAGCTCAAATTTATTATAATTAACCAATTCCGCTTTTCCAGGCCTGTTACATGAATTTAAGTTTTGAACTTTATTGTTAAATTATAGAGCACACTATTATCATATTTGTATATACTCTGATAAGAACTGATTATCTAGCTGAGATAAAAAAGTTAAGTTTTAGGAAAAAAATTTTACTAAATGTTCGTTGCTGGAATAAAAACAAAAATAAAACTGTTCTTGAATTCAAAAGCAAGAAAGTGTAAAATATTGCAGACAACTTTTGCGAGTAATGTGAAAAGGACAGAGTTATTAAATCGATAGTAGCATGCAATACAAAAATGTTTTCATGCTATGATTCCATGTTTGGAAGAGATTCGATGAAATGGTACAATAAAGGGGAAGTGGCAACCAAATCGGCTATGGTCACGCAAAGCGAAAGAAATATTTCGGTCTCTATTCTTTGTGGATAACAATAAAATTCTCTTGATTGACTTTAAAGATCCAAACACTGTGATAACGTTAATTTCGTTGGTTTACTGTTAAAAAATTAGCTAAAGTTTACGATTTGAGTCCAGTAACGAAGTAAGCTTTTTATTAAATTTTGCGTAAAATGCTTTTTTTGTCAGCTATTTTTACATTCTCGCAGGAACATTTATGTTAGTAGAAAAAATCTCGGCCTGGTGTGCCACTGGGTACTTTTCAGAGACACAAGATGAACTGAATTTAGGGCAGTCGCTCCAAACTTCCGCCCCGGCATCAGATTCAGTTTTAGATCCACAATAGTTGAAAACGTCTCTCTATTATTCACTAATCTTTTAATATCATTTGACCCCGACCAATACCAACCCGCGAAAAACAAGCTCCATCAAGTTTGTCGGCTTCAAACAGAATTATTCTTTGTAAAGTAGCGTATGGTACATCAGAATTTCGAGTGCAGTCATCAGCGAGATGAGCAGGGTATTAATAATGCTATGTAAACGGCAAGCCATATGTCGCTGTCCACTAATCTTACGTTAGGTTAAGTTATAATGGCGCCGGGTCCATAGTCTTACCACATTTGGGTTTCCAATACCGTCTCTGTTGCGAATATCAGAATATTCCCAATGTTGCACCTAGAAGCTTTATGTATTGCTTTTCCAAGCGCAGGGCAATGGCATAGAAGATGTTCTATTGTTTCTATTTCCTGACAGTGCCTGCTCAAGGTCGGTGTTCGAGAAACCGATTCTGTGCGCATGCACACCTGTAAGACAATGGCCAGTGTATACTCCTACCAGAGCTCTGCACTGAGTCCTAGTTAGGTTGAGTAACCTATCGGTTCTCTTTCGATCATAGGTTCTCCACATGACCTTCGTGATTTTCCAGTTTGGACTCCCTTCCCATCATTTCTTCTCACGATCCAACAAGTCGTTACTGAGATGCTTGATAGCGACTTGTATTGGCGGTAGTAATTGCTCTGCCACATGAGTCTCCAATTCAGTCAATTTCTTGGCGAGATCGTCTATCGCTTCGTTCCCAGCTATGGCTCTGTGGGTTGGTATCCAGTAAAGTTGCACCTTTATATTTATGCTGAGATTTTTGCCTGGCTCTGTAGCAGTTGAGAATCGTATTGGATTTAAATTTGTTGGACCCCAGAACTCTTAGAACTGCTTGTCTATCAACATAGATGTTGATTGAGAAGCCTACCGCCATGTGAACCATTTTGGCCGCCTTATGTACAGCTACGGCTTCAGTTTGAAATATACTTCACTCGCTGGGTATTCTGTATAATAATTGAACATTCAGCTCTTGACAGTACACTACTGCCCCTACCCGCGATGCAGTTTTAGAGCCATTGGCGATGTTCATAGGTTCTTCTGCTCTAGTTTCCCAAAAATGCCTATCTGGTATTACTACTCTGAACTTCCTATTTAGATCTCTAACTGGTAGTATGTAGTCGATGACAGTAGTGAGACATTCTCCCAAGCTGCTGTGGCCGTACCTTCGCATTTTGAGGAAGAATAGTGTCCAGAGCAAGGGAGAGGGCGTGGATTTGAGTGCCCCCGTGATTTCGATTCCTGACAATCTTTGTACGTGTTCCTTTTTGGAGAGATAGGTTTTCTTATCTACAGCCGGCATAAAGCAGAATAAATTGGTCGCACAATCGCCGGTCTGGAATAAGTCCTAGGTATTTGGCATGTGATTTCAGTTCTAATCCCTTTCGTCTAGGGTGGGTGTTTTAAAGGTAGGTAGGTTATATATTCTTGTGAAAAGTACCAATTTCGTTTTACGCGAATTTATATTTAGTCCTTTGGTTGTTGTCCAGGAGCTTAGCTTTCTTAGGGCTCTTTCCGTGAGTTCGCTAATCATGCTCACGCACTTGCCTGACACTAATATAACATCATCGGCGTACCTTAACGCCTCGTTCAGGACTAGAAGCCATAGTAGGGGACGAAAGGACTCCGCCCTGTAGTATGCCTCGATGTACCGCGTTTTATTGAGCGAGATGACTCCCCGCTCGGAAGTTATCGCGCTATTGCTTATCAACGTAGCTATCCAACTACAAATATTTCAATAATTCATAATAATTTCAAGAGCAATTACGGTAACCGCGGTAGTTAGGTTATTAAAGGCAACTTATAGATGGTCAATAAAACTGAACTCTTTGTAGCGAAGGGGTTTTCGATGTCGAACACCACTTGATGCGGAGCTGTGTCCAACGATTTTTTTTTAGTATGCGTGCTGAGTTACGTACATTAGGCTAGGGCGGGAGGGCTACAGGATGTAGGGGCCATGCCTGAATCGTTTTCAGGATAATTTTTAAAATATGGGATGCGAAAATTTTTTTTTTTTGATCACGAAACATTTTCGTCAAAAGATATTAAACTAATGATATCTTCCCGACAAAAAAGCTACAATTAATCCAATAGTAACGTCCATTTGAACTTAATGTTATAAGTAAAGTAAAGTATTTGCGATATTGATGGATTCTTGGAATGGATGGAATTCTGTTTCTGTAATGATGACAAAATACATTAAAGCTGGAAATTGATATTAAAGAAGACGAATTTTCATTAAAACTTTCGTGTAAATAGTATGTAAATTCGTAGTAAACATAGTAAGCATTCCAATCTATTTTGAAGTATGAATAAGATATCTCAAAAAATATTTTAACAATTGCTTATTATCTGACAAAAGTCGCATCTAGCAACCCACATCTAATTATTAAATTTATTTAAAATTAATATTTAGCATCTTTTTAAAAGTTTATTAACTTAACGTTCTTCTAGTGAACGCCTTCTCATGAACCGCAAACATTTGGGGTAATGAATTTTGCTTTCTATTTTTAATCTCCTCTGGAATCTGAATCATACTTCAGTAAACGAATTATTTATAAGATATTGCCTGGTAGTGGCATTGTGATGCCACTTAGTACTATCTTCTAGACTAAGCAACGTTAACATGCTAAGTTGTAATCACATTAGGTGAATGATAGCCGCACTAAAAGCTCTGACATATATCGATAGAGAGAAATTCAGGGAGTGTGCCTATTTCAGTGAAATGAGGCCGAAGTTCTAAATCACATAGCGTGTCAGATGCGTCCTTGGTTGCTATTTCCTAAACCTTTCCACATAAAACTTGCAATGAAGCAATGCCCTGCAAAAGCTAACATATTTTTATTTCCATTATCTAAGAATAGCCCGTTAAGAGCAAAGAGACAAATTTCTAAAAATGTTGGAATAACTACCGACCTTCTTTACTAGACAAATGCCGTGTTATCACGAAAATGTTTGGTAATAAACCGATAAAGATAAATATTCTGCAAGTTCTAAGGAATGGAATTATGTAAGTTTTCATCCCTTACCAAAGTTCATTCGCGCGCAAACAGGTCAATGAATTTCTAACTGCAACCCCAGTGTACCTAGCCTTTATAATTATTTCATGCAAAGATGCTAGATAAGAATGCAATTCTAGACGAACTGCAAGGGGAAGGAATTTAAATTATTCTAAACTTTGGCTATTAAATGAACTAATGCCATACTCGTCTCCCTCATGATTTAGCACTTTCGATGCGAACCGGCGCGAGCTGCTGTTTTATTTGAAAAATGATCACTTGTAGTTTTTACCCTTCCCAGAATAGGTAGCACTTGCATTTCTTTTGAACAGTAAAGCAAATCGAGTCGCGTTATTACCACCTTGTGTAAGTGCGGAATAATTTATAATTTTTTCCTTCAGATATTAGGTATATTGCGGTGGAAGTAACGATTGGCAATTCTAAAATGAAATAAGAGTCGTAACTACAAGATATAAAATTAGGTGCATTTTGTAGTTATATTTTTTCTTGCGTATATCTAGTGCGCGTTTCAAATTTCTCACTAAGTAATAGAAACTTTTTAAGACTTTTAAGTGTATTAAACCACGCCGCTAAGATAACTTTTTAATATTACAAAAATATTGTCGCTGTGAAGAAATCGTAAGGATGCCTATAACATTGAAGTCCTCGAAGGACAATGTTGGAGTTGTCAAGGCAAATTCTGTTGCAATGGTAACCTATTTCTTCGCCCCCGCTTTATCTAGTTCAATGGAAAAAAAACTAAAAATTCACTGAACGTGCCAAAGAACTTTCTAAGTTTATAGTTGGGTGTCTGTACAAGATAATCGATCGTTCCGTACTCTTCCGGGATTTTAGATATTCGCAATAATTTTTCCATAACCTACTTTTGATTTAAGTTTACACATAATTAATGCATCCTTATCAACTGGTCTATAACGAAGACAGGAGGCAATAGGTCTGTTTGTTTCGCTACACTTGTATTACACTTCTTACACTTAGGGCAGAAAAGCAACACACAATTTTAAAGTCTAAGGCTGCATCCTACATCAACCTAGAGCCATGACAAAATTGTCGAACTTAGGAACACATTTTCACGGATATGGTGAAAAATAATAAAATAAATTTTTAATAATTAAAGGTAATAATCTCCTAATCATAATCATATTGCCAAAATTTTGATAAAAAAAAATAAAAACTCGGGAAATGAAACAAGTGATTCGAGAGTGCATCTACGGAGACCGCTCTCCTGCCAAAACGAATCGCTTGACATCAAGGAAAGTTTTTTTCTGTTGTTTATATCATAATTGATTGAGGAGCGCAATTTTAAAAAAGTTATGCCCGCAACATAATTTATGTACGTAAATTTGGGGCAAAAAATCTCCTTTTTTTTACCAAAAATGATAAAAAAGGAACCTTATGATCCGACTTCGTCTGATGTCTGTCACAAGCACAATTGCTTATTTCAGGAATAAATAACAGGCTGCGAGTAAAAATAGCCTATCTACACGGCCCGAGCAAATATGACGTAGAAAATGTTTCGCGCAAAAATCAATCGCGTGAGATTCTGTGCAAAAACAAATCAGAGAAAAACTCTGGGCAAAAACGACTTACATAACTGCAAAATGTAATGCAAAGTTAATGCAGTAGTTTTTGCTCGGAATCTTATGCGGTTTTTTTCTAAGCCTGTCAAATAATGCTTGCCCATACTTATTGCAAATGAAAAAAATTTTAAAAATACTTTTATTTTTATTGCAAAGAGGAGTTACTAGGTCAAGTTGAATATCATATGAAAGGGCTTCATTTGCCCATTATAAAATATATTTTTATTTTGTTTTGTGATGAAAAATGTCTCAAATGCTCATATTCATAAGTCAGTTAATTTACACAAAACATTCATCAATTATACATCTAAATCTTCTTCGTGGGTCAAACTATTTAATTTGAAAACCGCAACAAATGTCTCCAGTAGTTAACAAGGAAATCGTGCACAGTCAGACAGACGCAGCGGTAGAGTTTGTTTTATAATATAGAGTGAAGTTAAAGTTAAATATCGGAGGTTAGGTTAGTTGGCGGCCACAGGTAGTAAACCAGTCGACGTCACATAGACCTTGATGTGGTCCGTTGTATTACCACTACAAAAGGAACCTCAACCTGGATCACACCAGCCACAGCTGTTGAGGAAGTTGGTTAAGTCCTTCAGCTCCACACTGGCGAACTCCTCTAGTCCATTAAGGAAGTGCTTGCCAAAGGCCTAAAACCTTCTCCTGGCTAGTCCAGGGCATTCGCGAAGCAAATGCTGAATGCTTTCAGCCTCTTCCTCGTCCAGGCAACTTCGGCAAAAATCAGGATTGAGGATTGCATGACTACCAAAAAGTGACCTGTTATAACCGCAGCGATATTTTGGAAATTCCGTCGGCTTCCCTTCAGCAGAAATTCCGTTTTCTTTTTATTCCACTCTGGTCAGATCCTTCTTGACATGTCGCAGATTGACAGATCGATCTACCTGCGCTCGGCGAGCTGAACAGCTTTTAGGCCGATCTCTCTTTTAAGTGAGGTTAGAGGCCGTCCGATTGATCTGTCTATTTGTGAAGCTTTCAACTGCGAATTTTCTTTCGTTAGAGCATCGGCTGCCTCATTACCCGTCACATCACTATGACCGGGAACCCAGCAGAGAATCAACCTGTGCAAAGCCCCCAAGACCGGTCCGGCATCTGCGCACCAGCAGTGATTTAAAGGTGTTTGAGTCGAATGCTTTAATGGCCACTTGACTATCGCTATACATGCGACAGCAATACTTCTGTCGTCCTTTCGATGGCCAGGACCTCTGCTTGTAACACACTGCAGTGGTCCGGCAGTCGATACGAGTTCCGTATGCTGAGGCGGTCGGAGAAAACTCCCGCTTCCACCCTGTTTTGCATTGGGCTATAAACATGATTCAATTTCAATATGAGCTTTTCTTCTTGAGTTGACTGATCGCGAGAAAGAGTATCCAGTTAGGACGGTGAGACACAAACTTAATAGGTTACTGTTGTAGTAATGTTTATTCATTTGGTACATGCATAAAGGAAACATTTTTTACACTAAGGATTTAAAGAACAAAAATATATTTAATTTAAACAAAAAAATATACATCTTTGCCCTCTTAAATCTGTTTCACCAGGACAGATTTCTTTGTTGACGTAATAAAAAAATGTTAAGGATAATGCCTTACTTCAAATGGCATACGTCAGACCAGTGGCGGAACATAGACCAATTGGTAAGTTTAATCAGTACGCGACGATGGGATTTGAACCTACAACTCTCGAGTGCAAGGCCAACATGTTACTTCTTACACCACCAACTACTGTAATGTACTAAAAACATACCAACTTTTTTTTTATTAAACAACCCATACTTTTTCGTGAAAATAAGAAAAAACTGAAAACATTTCTAACTTACCCCGAAATATTAAAGATCAAAAAAATAATGCCCAAAATAGATTTTTTAACGATCACGCATACAACACAATTTTCCAAAACAACTTGTTTAATGTTTAAGAAAGAGATATAATCAAAATACATCAATAAAAATCGAACTTACGACAATAACAATAATTTCTTAATTCCTAGTGTGGCTCGAAAGTAAAAGTAAAGAACTCTCAATTAGAAACCGAAATATTTTGAAGAAGCGCGACTAATTCTAATTATCCGTAAGAAGAGCGCAGTAAAGATGAGTATCTGTCCAGGGTTACATGTGTATATTGAAAGGCTACCGAACAAAAAAAATAGAACGCTAATCTAAAAAAAAACAAAAGTGCTTGCAATAAATCCGTAAATAAGTCAACGTTTCTTACGGCTAACACACGCATACAAATACAACTATTCTAATCATTCCATAACGATGGTAAATATTGTTTTCCTTCAATTGGATTACGGACTGGTCCAAGTCTATACTTACCATTTAGCCTGGCATTCTCGGGTCCCCTATCTCTCAGGGAAGACGTTGCTGTGAGGACAGCTTTTTCCAGAAGTGGCAAGTTGCACTCATAGTCCTGAAAGTACTCATCATGAAAAGCATCTGTAAAGAAAGGATAAAGTTATGATTCAATTATTGATTAAAGTATAAGACTGAAAAGTTTCTATTGCAAATTTTTTTTGAATAATATTCAAAACGTATCATCGAAAAGAGCGAGGAAAAAGTCAAACCCATGACGGAGCATGCATGAAAAAATTCCAACTTCAATGTAATTCTATACGATTTAACCAGCTTTCTTTTAAGGGTCGATGCACGAATAAAAAGCATACCTACCTTAGATGCCTTTCGTACGCGAGAATTTTTCGCTAAAATAGTGAAAAGCAAGAGCTTTTAGGAAACTATGAAAGAAAACTTTTAAAGAAACAAATGGGTGAACGCAACCAAGAACTTATGTAATCCCTTCGTAAAGGTTGATATATTTTTAAGTAGAAAATACGACAAACGCACCGACTATCAGATTGGAGTAAAGTAAATGTTAATCAGAGATTACCCTCGTAAGGTAAAATCAATACAAAGTATTGCAGATATAAAACTAGAAGCCTCATAAGCTAATTACACGTCAAAAATATGTCAAGTAAAAGAATTGCAAACGTGAAAGCACATTCTATCGTTCAGTTTTTAATAAATTAGCTAATATATTTAAGGGCCGATACAGTACACCTTGTTAAGACATTTATAGAGGCAGGAGACAAAACAAAAAGGTTGTTCCAAGATGTATCACGAGGAGCAAATCTTCGAAATCTACATACGCTGGGCCGCCTAAATACAATTAATGGGTAAATAAAATAGTTTTTAAGACAAAAGTTAAACTTACTTCACAAAAAAAGCGTTAAGTTAAAGTAAATTTTATTTTATATCTATTACATTTTGAAGTCCGTGCGAATTAAACAAACAAAACAAATTGCCTACCTACAATGTGAAATATTTAATCTCTGCAAAAATACATTAATTCTTTATCCTAATGATCTCACGTGCTGATGTTTATCTTTCGTAACTAAAACCACAACTTTAGATGATATGAATGGAGCAAGATACCCTATGTAACTATGGGGAAGCAGCCTCTAAACGAGAAAAAAGGAATCATCTAAATCGGTCTACGTGTTACGAAGTTAGTTTCCGCCCCCCTCCCCACCCTCGAAATTTTTGCCAGAGGAGCAGTGGGAGCAAATTATTTTATTTATTTAGGCGCAAAATTTATCTGTTTGTAGCAATGGGGAAACTTACTATATAGTTACAACAAAAGAAAACTCCTCCAAATCGAGAAACAATAAGTACGATTTTGTTATCCTACTACCAATTGAGCGATAAACTCTATTCAACAGAAAAATACCCATCTAAATCGGTCCAGGCATTACAAAGTAAAGTGTCGCCCTCCGCAAGTCCTACCCCACAATTTTGAATATGTTACCAATGTGACAACTTTGTACAACAAGATATAATCATCCAAATCGGTCGACGCGTTACAAAGTTACATCCGCCCCCCTCCCAGGGACCAAAATGTTCCCCATCGTAGCATTGGGGGAACATATACTATACAACAACAAAAGAATCATCCAAAGCTAATTTGGTCTGCGTGGTTTCGCCTTCTCCCCCCACCAACATTTCTTGACATGGTACCAAGAGAGAAAAAGAGAGAAGAGGAGAACATACTCTGTCCAATAAAGAACATCCAAATCAGTCTACGCGTTACGAAGCTATGCCCGATCTTAATATAAAACAATACATGTCGAACTTAGAACCATCTCGGTTTTGGAAAGTCGGTTAAAAATGAGATTAAGTAGAATTTTGTTGTTTCAATATTGGTCTTTCAAAAATACAGACGCAATAAATAAAGTAAATATTTTAAACCAAGCAGAGATTGGCCCAGTTGACAATATGATATCCATGCAAAAAGCGCGAATAAGGCCAAACACCCACATCCTTCGTTTTGTCCATTCAACTCAAAGAGTTAACATTCATAATTGGCGGAGAACACCCTTTACATGAAAAAGTCGTAGATTCGCACAACACGAACATTTAAAGGTAAGTGATTGATGGTACATCATTTGTAATACAAGTAAAAAAGAAAGTTATGTAAGATCAAGTTCACATCACTGATATTACTAATAAAAAGTAACGGGCCGAAATGACTGCCCTGCGGGACACCAGACGTAATTTCAATAACTTCGGACCTTTGGCTTTATCGCTGCCGATAATACTGACGTCTAGCGATTTCTACATAATACTGTTCCTCAAAATATTGTTTTTTTTCAATTCTGAAGCATACGAAGTGCCATAGTAAGGAAAAGGTAAATTTGTGCAATATTAACATCAGACCTTCTGTAATGATAGACGTAATAACAGAGACTTTCTAAAGACAGCGGGTAGTCTCCCTACTCTAATATAAGACTGTTGAGAAGCTAAGGCCTATTCAATAGAATGGAAGAAAGCGTAACTGTGAAGAGTCCTAAAAAAGACTAGTTGAGAAATTGTAACAATTGGCATTGCATCTGTATTTTAACTGCATTCCCCAAAGTGATTGCAAAAATTATGTTAATCGTTTGATAACGTTGATCTTGAATAGATATGACCCGCTTTACGTAGCTGAAGCAACCCACATCAGTGACTCCAACTCAGAAGCCACATCCTTCACAATATAGAACTTTTGGAGTTATTTCAAGTGCTCAATAGAGTGATACAAGTATGCATACTGTCACTTTTATTATTCTTGCTCGTCATAAATGACGTAATCTGTGTAAATAACATACTGCCATAGTTAACTCAAAGCCATATACTATAAAAAGGAAAAAGTGGAATGTCTGAACCGCGTACATAAAAAAATTTAAACGATTTGAGTGATTTTAAAGGACGGCGATCACAAAAATCTCAGAAAGTGTAAATAATATGCAAAAATCAATTTGGAAAACGCTCTTCTATGAAATACCCAATAATTACGATTCTCAGCATTATCTTTGTCTAGAAAGTGGTGTTCAGCAGAACCTAAAGAAATATACCCAAAAGGAAATAATCCCGTACCCGATATGGAGCTGTAAATTAAAATTGATGTCATTTCTTTATCTCCAGAACTTTAAAATGACTCAAGAATAAAGAAAACTTTAACTCAGAGCTACATTCCCGACCTTATCAAATATCTAAAAACCATCTGAAGCTCCTGATGAACCAAACTAGGACCCTGACATCAGTAGATTCTAGTTTGGTTAACTTCTTAAAAAAAGGGGAGCCCAAATAGCGGCTCCTGCGTGCCCCCTCATCTTGTCAACTCCTACAAAAGTCATTCAAGGGTGCGCCGAGTATGTCAGCATGTCTGCCTATAAGACAATTATCCGAAATGACAGCCACGGCAACGTTAATAAAATTAAGCCTTAAATTTTCTGGTTTCAATTTTTAATCCAGATAACAAAACATTCATCTAACTAACTACCGACCCTTGCCAGTTTTGCGAATTCGAGATGTTCCTGTAGAGCTCATACCACTTCACCAACAGTACCTTAATAACTAGTAAAATGAATCACTTAAAGATGAAAGGGGCCACTGTACTTTTCCAAATTTGTTCTGATTGTTTTCTTTGTCCATATGAGAGATGACCTAAATAATATGCAGCTTATCTAACAAGGCTATTTGTAGAGAGCACACTTTAAAAATTGAACAAGATTGCAAACTCTAATTTTTACCACTTCTCTATTTTTTAATTAAAATATTATATTACTTCTCTATGTTTGACATAGAAAATGAAAATATAAAAATATACATGTTTTTAATTCTTAGTCTATGAGTCGAATGATTAGTTACAGAGTACCACTAATTTAAGTTTAGTCATCTAAAGTTAAAACCAAAATATGTTATTACTAAATTGCTTCTCGTTGCTGTAACCCATTTGGAACCTAAAAACTACCTACATTACTCTGAAACCACTCTTAGCATAATCTGTTGCCAACAGAAATATAACCATAGCTCGCCGTCGGTAGAGTTCGAACCGTGCCCTATATCCATCCGGTTTCGTTAGATCTCAACTACACTTAGGCCCCTAGGCACCGGTTGTATGCCTTAAACAATGCAATTTCTTTACAAACATTTTTCAAAACTATTAGGATTTTTGTCAAAAAAATACTATATGACACAAATCTACAACAACAGCTGGCAAGATAATAAAATAAAACCAAAAATTAAATATATTTTGCTTAAGACACAAAATAATATCTTATGGCCATTGACTTTTAACTTATGCTGAGAAGTTAAAATTTACAAGTAAGGCGAACGCGATTAATTCCACGGTAAAGCTTCCGCACTTTAATTACAATAAAACTTCGACCATAATAACGTCATTCCGTCTGGGCATTTCTTTGATGAAAGGGTCTACGAACGGAATGTCTCTTTAACAAAAGACGGAGAACCGAGTACATGTTGTAAGTCTCAACAGGCCTTTAAGGCGGGTGACTAAGGATTAAAAGGGAGAATGCTGTCGGGTGCTTCCACGACATTATAAGAATGAATGGAGGGTTACTTGTACGAAGTCTTTCTTGGTCCCCTTTTTAGATCCCTCAACCTAGGGTAGCTAGATGGAATAAGATCTGCATTACGAACCAACCAACATTTCACCCGGAAGTTCCGAATTCAATTGATTTTCTCCCAAAATGTGTGTGTTCGGGAAATCGTCTGTGCATATGCTTCCCGGTTGGCATCATTGGCCTCGTGCCCATTGTTATATTTGCAAAATCAATAAAATCTGATGTCATAAAATTACATGTTGTTTGTTTGCGAATTTTTCCTAGTTTTCTGAATCCAGATTTTATAGAAATTTAAATACACGTATTATCTGAATTGACCTAATAACTTTGTCAAGTTTTTTTTTTGTATTAACAAAGCAAAAACATAGCAAACTAAATTTTAATGTCACAATTGCTCGGTAAAATTCGACAATAAATGTTAAAGTTTTATTTTTTAGTGAAGATTTTGTATATTTTGTAAATTAGTATGTCTGTGAATCCACTTTTACTGCCTACTCATACGAATCACAATGAATTAGTTGGATATCCTAGTACTAAACGTGCTAGCATAAATCCAAATCCACAAGTTCGTTACAGTGCAACTCCGCGACAGGTAAGAAAATAATTTTTTTACGCTTTTTATTTGTGTGCATTTGTTTCTTGCTACTTAACACATTATCGCAACTTTGTCAGGACAGCTTTTATTGTTCCATAAAAATCTATTTTACTAAAAATAATTCACCTGTAAGCCATAACTTTTTCATAAACTATAAGTCTCCGTAACTATCTATCCTTTTTTATAGTTTTTTTTTTCCATGACAAAGAAGTTAAATCCTAGGTTGTTTCTTTATCTATTTCATCATTCTCGAATTTTTCATTAAGTTAGGTGCTGTTTCTGGTAAGTAAGCAAAGGAACAAACCTAAGTTATACATGCATTCCATATTGGAATATTTCAAAATCCATTCTGTGCTATGGCTGGCCTTCAACTTCTGCCAGAACCTTTTGATCAGTGTGCCTTCCCTTTCTACGGATCTTCATCTTGTGTTGTGTGATCGTCCATTTAGGCGTCTTCCTTGGTTTCGTTGTGGGTTTAACTCTACAGCCTATCAAACGATGTTACTTCTCAGTGTGTGGCCTACCCATTGCCCCTTGTGTCTTTGAACACCGACGTCTATCCCATCTTGGACTGTGAGTCTATATAGGTCTTCGTTGGTAATGACAATGGTAGTTAAGGATGCGCCGAAGACATCACTTGTAGCTTATATGTTATTTGACAGGTCACTTTCCAAGCTGAACAAATCGATCATATCTTGTCTCCTTTATTCCAGGCTTATAAGTTCGGTTTAAGTAGCATTGAGCTCAAGCTCTGCTCTTCGACCTCCTCAGCTTGCTTCTGAAATCGGTACATAATAAAGAAGACGTAGAAACTTGATAAAATTTTTTGTATGTCATAATAAACTAGCTGCGTGACCCCGGCGTTGCTCCGGCTTTTGGTAAGTGAGTGTCGTTTCCGATTATTTTTACCAACTTATCCGTAGGATTGCTAGGTGTGTCTAACTCCATAGATTGCAACGACATTTAATTCATCTCGTGATCACGAAAACAATGACTTTGACATTAACATCTTTCTCTTCCTTTCCGATCTCACGCCTAGGGGTATCTTACTACTGCAGTATCTAACGGCATCGGGAGTGTCATTATTCATCGCAGCGACACCAAAAAATATAGATTCTCACACTAATATCGGTTTCAATAATTTGGTCATGTGACTGTCTTCCACGCCCATCCCTAGGGGTGTCTTATCACCAAATTATTTAACGGCATCGGATAGTGCCATTATTCATATTACTGACCTCGAAAAGTACGGATTTCGCACCACTATCGGCCTTTTTCGATTAGTTTTACATATCGGATCCTAGCATAGCTGTGAACCATCGTCTTGACAAAACAAGACGGTAATATAACCTCAATCGGTCAAGTCGTTCAGAAGTTACACGATCTCTAACAAACGCACCTACGATTATATATATTAAGATTGTGTATAAAAAATGGGTTCTTAGTATATAGAATATTGTTTACAGTGTATCTGAGAAGATAGATAAAACCATTTTACCACCACCTGGGAGCGTAGAATCTTAGAACAGAAAACGAAAGGAAGTGCAATACCGTCTATAAACCGTATACGTGTTTTCCGATTTTTTGTTCATGGGAAAGGTGTGGGAAGGGAACCCAGAGCACGCCTTCCGAAATGTCAATTTGACGTGGACTATCTGAAGAGTGCACATTCAAAGTGTTTACAGAGTGCTTATTGAATAATTTTCACTGTTCTATTATTAAAAGTGGTGTAATTTTACAAATAAAGACAATTAACATTTAAAAGACTGTTTTGGTTTAGTTTACTAAGAATCTGAGGTGCTTAATTTGAACATTTTTCGTGATGAAGTGTGCGGTATTTTGTTGTAAAAATAATCGGCGCAATTGGTGTGGAAAATAATTTTTCAGGAAAGTTAAATAATGTAATAAGCAATTATACAGCATTTTCTTTGAAATATGTGCAAAAGCTGTATAAATAAAAGCTAAATTACCAAAGAATATAAACATTTCTCTTGATGGTGCTCGTTTGTTTACATTTGAGCTTCATCAGAGTTTTGGATCGCCTTGGTGGTTCAGCGACAGCTGACGGAAGTTTTTGCCTAGGGGTTCTAATAAAACTTGAAAAATATTAAAATATTTTTCTACTTTTTGGTATTTTAGGATTCCAAAAGATAAAGACTTCAGAGAACTCTGGTTAAAATCCATCGGTAGAACTGATTATATACCATCCGATGGTAGTAATATTTGCGAGGACCACTTCGAATGAGTCAAAAATTTACTACTTCCATGGTGAAAACTAACACATTTACACCTTTCAAACACATAGGGAAAATTCGGACACTTTTTGAGCATAGTGCACTTCCTTTCGTTTTCTGTTCTAAGCGTAGAATAAACGCTTGTATTAATTTTCCATCCTTTTCCTTGTAAAACAATCGTTTCCGAGCAGTATTGTAAGGAGACGCAGCTGGATCGGTCGGTTAAATGGCTCGATCACCACGCCATGGTTACAGGGTTCAAGATTCGGTCTCCCGAATTCTATATACCCGGGCAATTCCTCAACAATTTTCATCGGAAACCATGATGTTGCGCGTCCGTGCGCGAAACCCGAAAAAGGGCGATTTTGTCCGTTTGAAAGGGTGGGCCTGCAAATTTAGATTAAAAAAAAACTACGCAGACATTGCAAAGAAGGCAGGATTCCATCGATACGTTGCCAGCTTAATTGTAATAACGTCAAGATGTTGATTTCGTTGTATTTTTCTGTAATACTGAGACAGATGTGAGAATGATACCAAAATATAATCAACGTACTTCTTCAGCGGGCATACTTGACGCTTTGAACTGGATAACGATTCAGGGTAGGAATTCTCAGTCAAATGGTTGCCTCCAGACAACCAAACCGTTTCAATAAAGAAAACGCATGAAAAAAATTTCATAGCAGCGAATAAATGTGTCAAGTTTGTACGCATGATCTGTAATTCTCCCATGCCGTTCCCCGGAACTTGCATCTAAATCCTCAGTCGCCTATTTGGAAGCTGGCGTGTGATTTTGACACTTCATAGCGCTTGGACTGCCATGAGTAAAAATTTTGTAAAACGGTTGGCATTCTCCTTCTACCGATTGAACACATATCATTTTGCGAGTTTAATGTTTCTTCCAATACAAAAAGCTTTTCGGCTGAAAAAATTATCTCGTCTAATCTAGTCTTCTGTAATTCCACTATACCATGAATTTTCCCTTTTTTTAATGGTTTCATTTTCAGATCCGTTAATAAAATATTTCTGGCTGTTGATCTGCTGATTCCATGTTGATTAGCGATTTCATTTTGAAAACGATTGCTATTTCTTCTAATTTTTCCCCGAACTTGTTTGATAACCGCTGGTGTGCGAACAGTACGCTTTCTATCAGATGTTTTCCTGCCTTTTATTGACCCGGTTTCCCGAAATCGTTTAATTTTACGGAAAATAGATCTTTCGGAAATTCCCACTTTTCTGCACTCCCGACAAATTTCCTTACTTTTCAAATTTTGCGATAAGGCGCCGTTATTCAAGTATTACGTAACGCAGTTTTTGAAGATATCGGACCCCCCCCTCCTTGTAACGCGCCGTAACGTTTCGCGTTAGCCCCCTCCCCAACGTTACGTAACACTCAGATTATGTTAAAAATGTCAATTATGTTGCGCGAAATACCGGAATAAGAAGCAAGGTAAATTAAACGAAATTTCAGCCCATTTTGGCCCTAATCTGTGTGCGTGAAATTCGTTGGCGTTGGCTTGTAGTTTAGGTGATTTTGCTTGACCGCAACGGTCCGACTCTTGGAGTCAAAACTATGGACTCGTGGTACACGACTTATTGTGGTTATTTGCCATATATACTTCTGAATACTCAGTGACGGCACTCTTTTCGTATGTAAAAAAAATATGTGTAGTGTAGATATACCATATAAAGTGAGCCGTGAGTCACGAGTTAAGACTTTTAATTTTAACAAAAACTTACGTAACAAGTTGCTTGACCCCCCCCCCCCCCTATAACGCACCGTAACGTTTCACAAAACCCCCCCTCTCCCCTAACGTTACGTAATACTTGATCGTCCTTAGTAATGCAGTAACTAACGCACGCTTTTCTTCTGAATTCCTTATGAACCGTCATGAATCATTGCGGAATTCGAACCGCCAAAATGTTTGTCTCTCACAGTCTGACGACTTAACAAAAAATTTTAGGTACCATTATTTCCTTCTCGGAAAAGTTAAACACGCTGTTGAATTTTTTTGACAGAATATAATAACAACCCTGTACGTAATTGTCAGCCCTACAACAGGTTCAGATTACCAAATTTTAGGCAAACAAAATAGTACAGTCATTTGGTAGTTTTACCTGGAAAGTTTTCCGGGAGTTTTGAAAATGGGTAGTTTTATAGATTTCGATGTGCTCTTTCCGAATTTTAACTTTGCCATCTCGTATCTTTGCCGCTCGCGCCGCCATATTGGAAAAATGGCGCCTAAAAGAAGTTTTTTGACAATATTTCCTTTCCCACTCATTTCACGATAAAAACATTTATATACAAAATGAAGCTAGAGAAAATTTCCTACAATTTATGTTATAACCTTTTTTTCGAAAAATCAATAGTTTTGGCGTACGAGCGCCACAAAGTGTAGTTCAAAACGCGTTTTGGCGAAAAAACTCATTTCCACGCCACCTTGAGGTAGAGTAAGCGGCGCGTTTTTTTATCGTGTTTGTTTCAATTTCTACTTCTCAAGCCCGGTATTGTGTTCATTTATCGGCTAAATTTTTAGCGGCGGACCTTTTTTCACGCTTAATTTTTGACAGCAAAGTTATTTGTTTTTAACTATAGGTGGCTACTTTTGACAATCAGCTGTCGTACATTTTCGTTTATATTTTGTGTTTCACAGCTTTGTCAATTAAATTTGTTAACCGAAATGTGTGATGATTTTGAATTGAAGAAGATATGATCATGGTCAGATAAATCTGAAGCTAGAACTTACAATAGGTCTGTTCACGTACCTGCAGGAAAGTTCAGGAATTTGCAGTATCTTTAAACTGCCTTACTTTTCCTCACTGTCACCGGCTGATGTCAAATAGCTGAGTTGTGTATTTTTGAGGTTATTTTCTTGTCACTTTTGGCACTCTTCTTCTACATTTTCAGGAACTTTCAGAAAAATGTTTTCGTACTTTTGACAACTGCACCGCCACCACATAAAGAAGGCAAATGCAGGAATTTTCAGCTGCAGAAGTACGTGAACAGACCTAATTTGGGAAACAACTGCCCCCTACAGGTGAAAACTAAACACACTTTTAGCTGCAAAAAACAAAATACCGCGTTTTGGCTAAATATTTAGCGACGAAATTTCGGAGCTAAATTTCCATACAAAATTTAGCCGCTAAATGAACACAATACCGGGTTTAAGCTGTAATTTTCCAAACAGCAATCAGCTGTTAGTTGTCAACCATAAAATAAGAAAAAGAATTCTGCCGAAATTTTGTCCACACTCATCAGCGTGTGTAAAATTTGGACAGAAGGGGAAGTTACTCGACTGTCAAATTTCTTCAAGTCCAAAAGTATAGAGGCGAAGTGTGGACGAAAACTTTCGGTTTTGTGTAAAAACTTTCGCGTAAACAGACAGACCTAAAATCTTTAAATTATTTAATAGGTCTGTTCCCTGACTTTCAGTGAGAAAAAGTGCAGTGAGCTTGGTGGGGATAACACTTCACTGAGTTGAGGAACGCAGAGTGCTTTTCAATGCCAAGAATGAGAAATGCGACATTGCTAAAAAAAATTGAAACTCGTTTCGCACTGAAGTCCCATCGAAAACGCTATTAGTGAGCACGAGTTATCACTAGTGCTTGTTAGGGAACAGACCTAATGATCTGTCACAGAATATAAGATGTATAGAAGACTTTGGTAAAAGAAATGTAATGGAGTTTGTAGGAGAAACTGTTGATTAAGTGAAGATAAATTTGTAAAAGTAATGTAATAGCTACGCTAAATTAATATATTACGTTTAAGTGTAGCTCAAGTTTTGTTTCCGATTTTTTTCAAAATAGTTGGGAACTTTTCTGACATCTGGCACTCGCTTGGAGACATTTCAAAATCACTTGTATTTTCTTTTTACAGGTTTTTTTTTGTTTTTGCCTTCAAGTTTTAGAGTCGTTTTTACGTAAAATTTTTCATTTTATATGTTCTTTCTGATCGTTAACCATTGCGTCTTTTTGTCTTAGTTTTTGTACATTTTTTAGGGTAGCTAGAGTTTTGTAGGAACTTTACTTTATAACGATTGTGCCAAATAAAGCGCAAATATACATAATAATTATTAAAGAGCTACAAAATACAGCAATGAGGATCATATTGCGCAAAACACATTGATGTACAAGGGTCTTCAAATCTACAACAGTTTACCGAATGAAATAGATTGTTGTGAAATTTCTAAAAAGTATTTGCCCGATCTGAACCTAAATATCTACTTAGACGTTGATTGTAAAAAGATTATTAAGCAATCCTACTGCTAAATATTATTATTATATGCCGGCAGTATCCGGATTTGAAGTGTATAGTAAAACAACCTTGAAAATATCTACAAGCTCTTATTTCCTAAACGCTGTCAGAATGTGCGATAAAGAATTTTAAAGAAATGGAAAAAGATTGGTTTAAATAAATTTGTGGTTTTTTAAATACACTTGAAACTTCCTTGATTATTTTGCTCAGATAATCCGATTATTTTCTTTGTAGTATATTTAGTGCAATTAGTAATTACTAAAACCTAAATAAAAGAACGAAACCCTTACCCAATCATATCGCGCTAGCAATAACTGACTTGCAAAGGCATTAACATTTTAAAGCATATATTCTGAAGTATTAGGAAAAGGCAGTGTCTGTTTCCCACCTCCAAATTGCCGTGTAATCCCCATGTACACGGAAGTATTCTTATTTTCAAAGATTATAGTAAGAACTAAATTGAAAACAATACACATATGTAGCAATCAGATTCAGTTCAGGAAGAACTTTCCAAGCATGTTAAAGAATAAATTCCCATCCAAACTCGTAAAAGAACTTCCCAGTGCACCTCAGAGTACATAATATTTGCAATATTCTCATCCAAATACGTTCTTGCTTATATGGCGATAATTAGTTCACCAAATCTCATTATAGATAATAAATACTTATCAGTAATAATCGAGAATTCAATGGTTGTAATTAATCCAGCATCTACTCGGAAAGCAAGAGCTGTGAAGTTGTGTAATGACAACAAGTGAATCACCACACAAACTACGGTCACTGAAGATCGGGCAAATCAAGGTTCACGCCCATATCAGTAACGCTGTCTTTTAAACACAAAAAAAATACTTATGTTTCCAAATAAATTGGGTCCAGATTAACATCCATGACTTAATGCATCGCAGACAATTATCTCGCCATATTCTTATAACTGATATGATACATGCAGCACTGCGTCACCAGAAATAACACTCTCCGTTATAGAAATTCTTATTTACCTGTTTTTACACTTTGAACACAAAATGCACAAATTGTTATTAGAACGACACTCAGTATTTCCATATTTCTTATAAAAAAACACTCACGCACTCACAATAGATTCTCTTTTCATTAGTTATAACTAGTCTAAACAACGATATCCCTAAGCAAACACACCCAATCCGTACCGTCGCGACGTCGAACTACTAATCACAGGTAAATTATCAAGTTGTCGATTCTTTACCGATAAAGTTGGTGGACCTGTAAGCTTGACGTTTACATTTACAAAACAAACAAAAAATTAGCAGTACCATATCAGAAACTAGTACTTTTTTTACCATTAAATAGAAATATTTTTAAAAATCTGAATTATTTTTCTAACATTTTCTTTTGAAATAATATAAAAATTAATATATAAAGTAAAGTAAAGTAATTTTTGAAAATATATATTATTACCAACTTTGTTGTAAAATCTCAAGTGAGGTGAGATTTTAGCTGGTCTGACAGACAAGCAAAAGCCAGGGTTGAGTGAGAGACGTGTCATTTGTGCGGTATTTTGTTTTGAGTTTTTCGGTAAGCAATTAAATGTTTTTTCAGTTGGTTTAGTTAGATACAAGTAATTTTGGCCTACAAAAGTACACTCCGCTTAAAGATATAATTATCAATAAGTACTGATAAGAATTAGATATATTTTGTACGTGGCTTTAACGGATTGGACTGAGTAAGTAATCAAATAACCTGTGAAATAACGAATAAATTTAATATTTTATTTCCTTATGGAAAATAAGGCAAGTAGTTCATTTATTGTTTGATTAAAAGTGGGCGGCAAATTTGAAGAAACCATATTAACACTTCAAAGAATTCGTTTTTCATTTATCTAACCAAATTAGTATTAAATTTAGTTCTGAAGCCGCAAACAAATGTTGCTATGGTGATTAGAGCGACAATGATTTACAAGTGGTTACATACAATTCATCTTAAACTAGAAATTCCTGGGCTGATCTTTCTTAACCCTTATATGCTACCTATGGTGAAATTTCACCCCACTAGAATTTTGCTTTAAACTTTCTGAAAAACTAGATCGGTTGCAACATTAATCCTGTATTTTTTCATACTATAGCATCATATTAACACATCTGCTATCCGTATTTGCAGACTTACTGTCGCAGACAGATAATAATTCATTACACCAATCATACAAATTCAATTTATTTACTTCACTTTCACCTGTTCATACATACAGTGGATAAAAACAGTTAAGGTACGATGCTTCCTAAGAGAAAAATAATTTTTAGTGATATTTTTATTAAAAATGTTTTTGTTTTACATTATATCCGTAGTTTGGAAGGTGTATTTCATATATTTAACATAACAAAAAAATTAAGAATACAACAATTTTCAAACATAACCAAAATCAGATCTTTACAACTGAAAAACGAAGCAAAAAAAATTTAAGCCACGATAAAGTTATGTCTGAAATTATTTAAAGTATTTAAAGTATTTATAACTTTTAAAATTTAAAAACTTCTTTAGTACTAATATTTTGTGGACATTCCTCGCATTCTTATAACTTCTTAGAGGCGATTCGGCATCGATTTGAGCAACTTTGCAGAAGGCTGGAGTTCGCCCCTCCCATTTTTATCGCATGAGCCCTTAGTCTTCCATATCCTCTCACAAGACGAACAAGAAGTTTAAGTTTTGCTTTGTTACTTTTCAGATTCATGTGCATTGGTAGTTCCCAAAGACGAATTTGTATGTCTGGCGATGTCGGATCCCTCAAATTGTTCTTTGTACCTACTCGTTACCCATTTCATGATTTCTTTTTGATTTCATTGATGGGTATGCTCAGGTTGATCATTATTGGAGTGTCCTCATTTGCGCCAGTTCATTCGCATTTTCATTACCTGGGATACCGCAGTGCCCCAGCACGTATATTTTCATCATTTTGTCTCCCCAGTTCTGTGAGGGTCTGTTTACATCCCTCTATTGTTTTAGATTTTACCGCGCCGTTTGTTAAAGATTTGATGGGCGCCTGGCTATCCGAGCATCTTACTCCGAGGATCTTACTCCCCGTTCTATTAGCTGTTTAGGTCCTATTCTATCGCTGCGATTTCACATTGAAGGACGAAGAAGGAGTCGTTTACCCCTCCCCATAAATCTAGGTTTAGTTCCTCGCACGATATTCCAAAGCCACAGCCACGCTCGCATTTTGAGCCGTGTGTGTAAATCGCTAAAGTGTTTTCTTGAGTCACTCTATTGCTTGTCCATTCACTTTTTGTCGGAAACTGAGTTTTGAAGATTGGGATTAACAGTTTTGAAGTCCCAGCAATCTTCTTCTCAAACAGTCTCTTGATCGTATTTCCATTACATATTCGGACGATTTTCTCATGTAAGGTGTGCATTCCATTAACCTGCCATAGTTATTCATACGTAAACGTATAGCCGAGTTTAGTGCCACCTGTTTAATATAGGATTTTAGTGTAGTAATATTTGGAAGTCCATTGTCAGGGTTGACCTGGTAGCCCCTGTTATTCCTAAACAGCACATGCGTTGGGCCTAGCCTATAATCTTCTGTTTTCTGCCCACCTCCATCGCTTTCCACCAAACTATCGCTCCATGCGTTATCATGGGTCTAATTACACATGTGTATATCCATTTTATAATATGGGGTGATAGTCCCCATACCTTATCGATAGCATTTCTACACGTTCAGAAAGCTCTTACCGTTTTTTTCCTCTCGTGTAGGTGTCCATTAGCACACCCAGAAATTTGGAATCATTCTTTAAGGTCTACTGTTTCGGATGCACAATTATCTTTCTTAATTTACGTCTTTTGGTGCAGCAGCAGAGTTCCTTTTTATTTGGATTTATCTTCAGTCGGCAATCCTGCGCCCAAGAGATTGCCGTGTCGATTGCTTCTTGAAGTAAGTATCCCAAGTTTTCTTCAAACTTACCTCGGACTACTATCGATAGGTCGTCCACAGACCTTTATCCGATAGGACTTCAAGTAATCCATCAATCACTATCAGCCACAGGAATCGTGAAAGAATGCCCCGCTGTGGAGTTCGTCTATTTACCGCGCCATCAGTTGTTCATTTCCGAAACTTGTAATTTTGATTCGGTCTTCCAGCATGGACTTGATCTATTTGATTATACTGTGGTTTGTCCCCTTCTCCCTCAACCTATTGAGAATCTTATCTTATGCTGAAGCCCCTGCTATGCTCTATTTTTTTGTACATCAATGCCTTTTCCAGTTGATGTACTAGGCTACATAGAGCAGAATCAACCGATCTACCTTTCATATATGCATATTGACAACTTGATAGTTGGTTTATGCCTATCGGTTTCCTTACTTCCCATTCTATGGGTCCTTCTAGACTTTTCAGTAAGAATGAGGTAATGCTGGTCTATAAGAATTAGATGTGCTATAGTCCGTCTTGTTTGGTTTGGGTAGAAATATTACCTTTGCCACTTTCCAGTTTTTAGGAGTGTAATGAACTTTAGACACGCTCTAAATAGTTGGGCGAGTTTGTTCCATAGTCTGTTACCTCCCTTCTGTAGCATGATGGGATATATCCCATCTCTGCAAGGTGATTTATATTCCGAACTTTGCTTAATATTCTTTTTGAGGATATCTAGTTAATAATGCTGACCCATCCTGCCATTTATAACTTCAAAGTTTCCAAGTGCAGAAGCCTCCATACAACCCCATATCATAATGCTCCAACCGCCGTGTTTTACGGTCGGAATGGTTTGTTTGAAATTAAATTCAATATTTGGTTTTCTGCAAACAATACCGCCTTTTATCAGACCTAAACAGATTAATTTTTGTTTCATCAAGAAAAATAACGCGTTTCCAGAAGGACTTCGGTTTTTTACGTACTCTCTAGCGAAACGTAATCTAACCATCACATTTTTTTGGGCTAATGTATGGCTTTCGTCGGCAAACTCTGTATTTATATCCCGATTTTTTTTTCATTGCGTAAAAATAACGCACCTTCTTAATTTCTTTAACAATTCATTTCTCCTCGCGCAAAATTAACAATTCTGGCCTTCCTGGTCGTGGTCTTGTTTCAAAGGATTTTGTTTTTTTTTTATATTTTAGTATAACGTTTCTGACTGGTGAACTATAATTCCGAACTTCAGCACTTAACGGATTTCTCTTGGCACTCATTATTACCTTTGCAAAAATTACTTTCCTTGAACACTTACTAAACTCAAATGCCAAATATTTCCTGTAGCAAAATTTCCATACAATCTAACGGTGCTTTTTTTCCAGGAAGTGCAATTACTTGAAGGGTACCTTAACTTTTTCTCGCCGTTTCTCTTTTGTAAAGAAGATTTTTATTGATTATGTTTAAAAATTGTTGTATTATTATTTTCTTTGTTATGTTACTGAAATATACCTCCCATCCTCCGGATATAATGTAAAAACAACAATATTCTTAATAAAAATGTCATTAAAAAATTATGATTTCTCTCGTAGGAAGGAGCTGTGCCATAACTTTATTATCAACTGTATATTTATCGTTCACAAATTCAGTAATTTTTCTCAACAAACTCTATTACTCCTTTCTTAAAAATTGCTATATTTGTTTCAATTTTTAAGTTATAAAGTAACTTATTAAATATGTTTATACATCAACATATTCTGTCCATGTTTCCTTCTATAGTTGGCTAATCTAATGTCATTATTGTTTCTTAAATTATAGGGTTGACAATTGTTGCAAATACCCTTACCGGATCAACAAATACCGCTACAACGACATTTCCGTTATGCTTTTTCTCTTTCCAATCAAGTATTGCACAGTTTAATGCTGTTTCACAGAAGTGTCTATTCGCAAAGCCCGACTGTTATTCAATTGTTAGTTGGTTACTCTCAAGATACTTTTCTAGTTGTATTTGTACAATTTTTTCTAACTGGTCTGAAATTTTCGCAATTTTTTGTACTTTAATCTTCTGTACAGATGTTTCATAACATAGTTCAGGGAACTGTCCATTTCTCATTGAAGCACTTTTAGTTTCAAAAGTTTTGGTTCTATCACCACAACTCCATCTAATATCATTTTTACATTTCACTTATTCACATCCCTCTTATTCTTCATTTATTTACATTTAAGTAAGCTATAATTTGTTTCATATCTACTTGTTTAAATTTAAATTCACTGTTGACTTGCTCAATTAAATTTTCATACTGAACTTTTGGGATTAATGCTTTCTAAAAAATAGTTGTTAAATTTATTAGCGATTACTAACTCATTTTTATAAGTCACTCCTTCGACGCTTGCTTTATATACTTTAAACATTTCCTGTTGGCCTCTTACTTCGTTTATCCTATATGTATGCATTTCTCACCCTTGATTTATACATATTTCTCAGCACACAGCAGATGTGGCGATCAGATGCCACTTACCTTCCATAATCATATACATGACACCGACAGTTTTTCTTTCCTCTTCAAGCACACACATAAATTATCCACGGGCAATCTTCATATATTTCACCTGCAGAAATAATTTTACCTAGCACTTGCGTAGAAATCGCTGCCGAGAATTTTAAATATTCATAACTACGACTTGTTGCTAAAAATCTTAATGCTGCTACAAGCCGTTCTTCGGCAGGAATGCTTTCTCTTAATGGTGTATCCTGATTCTGTATACAGTATCAGGATATAACGCCTCACTCTATCCTGTAAAAAACCAAAATCACTTGCATCCGTTTTCAAACAGTTATATAAGTCCCCTGGATAGTCTGTTTTTAACATTTTAACACTTTAAGTAATATTACTAAATTCTTTCTTTTTCTTTTCTTTAATTTTCTTTCTAAAAATGTCTTGTTTAGAATTGCTTGCACCACATAGATCATAGCACAAAGTTGCTTTTATTTTTAATTCTCGTGAAATGCTATTGAAATATACGTAAAAACTGCCGCAAAACAAACCCTTTCCCCTGAAAGACACATCAATTGCAAAAGAATAAGGAAAGGCCCTTGGGACGTTCATAATTTCGCAAGCCACACTTCTGGTGTCAAAGCAACAACAATTCATTATCATTTTTTCATCTCATTAGAAGGCTCGAAATCGCGTGCGCAATCCCGCAAGAACGAATCTATAGTGTGTTTGCGAAAAACTGTGTGCAGTGAGACGCGCAATCCGACAGGCAAACCCTCGCGTAAATTTTAAACATTGGCTCGCGCGCTTTCTTCTTAGTGTCCGCCTATCCATTACTGTCCCTTATTTTATTTTCAAGTTTTAGATGAAATGGTAGCGTACCATAGAAACCTCTAAACTAAACTATTCTAAAAGGCTCCCTTTGTAGTCATGATCATTTCCACTTTTTAGGTTGTAGTGTCAAACACCTCCAATATAATTAATCGACCTTTCTTATATAAATATTAAATACTGTGATAAGCTTCTTTTATAAGGACATTACATGATATACTCGCTTAGTAAGCCAATATTCTCTCTCATTCGCTTAAGGAATCCATTTTTTTAGAAATCTCTTTTCATACTACATGTTATTTAAACTTGAAAGCTAACGCGTACTGGAGACTTTTTGTCACGTATCTATTTTGTTCGTCAAATAGGTTCTATAATAAGTAGGAGCCATAAGAATATTATAACTAATTACAGACCATTCGCCATATTTATCCTGCAATACCCAACTTATTTGAGTCGATAGTGTATTAGTAGCTTATTGAGCGTTGTCATGGCTTACTCTCCCCCAATCAGAATGGGCTCTTGCCCGGTAGATTAACGACTTTAACTTTAAGACTGCCTTTGTTGCATGTTGACCCCTCCAGATAAAATGATGGCAGGCATGAACCAATTATCCGTGTATGTAGGACTGTTAATGTATGTCCGGGATTCGATGTAACTCCAGCAAGGAATCATTTCAGAACTATATATTCTTTTGGCTCCCGTAACTCGCTGTTATGTATTTTATGTGCTGATTTTTCTTTTACTTTTTTTCCTTTCATTTGTTCTTTTTTTTGTCCTATGTGGTATAGTTTTTTTTTCTTATACGATGTGGCCAAATCCTATGGGACAACCCTTTGATGCGTTAGCATGGTTTTGGTCGGAAAGGAAAGGCTAAGTTCGCAATCAACAATAATTCCTAAATATTTTAATTTGCTCACCATCCATTTTTAAGTTTAGCTCATATCAATATTTAGGTGTCACACATTTTGTCTTCCCACCATTAATTTTTAAACTTCTTGCTTTTTTTATAATATAGCCAAAGCCCAGGGGACAACCCTACAATGCGTTTTAGCATGACTATTACCCAATTTGTAAAGGGAATGAGGTAAATTCAATTTCTTGTTTTTTTGCTTTTCTGCGAACTAGACAGATACGGAGTGGTTTTTTTTGTCTTCTCTCGAAAAACTTTTAGGCAGGTCGAGGCTTGAACCTACATCCATGGCGATGTGATCTTTTCACACTAAATCAAGTCCGCTTTAAGTCAATCATTAAGCAAGTCTAAGCCTACTTGAATTTTACGTTAACACTGTACAATCGTTTTCATCACAGTAAAGGTAAGGCGCCTTTTTACGGAATACGATTCGATTGCAATCGATCGTAAATGTAGAAAATTTAAAATAAAATGAAATTAAAGGAAGACTACTTGCATAAATTGCTAGCTTAAGGAGAGCCGAGCACACAAAATTTGTTAGTACTTCATATTCATATTTTGCAATTCCCATTTCAACTAGGGCCTTTTATTTACAAAGTTGAAATTATTATTACTTTCAGACCGTTAAAGAGTAACTGTGATGATAATAGTATAATTTTTTTTATTATTTTTAAAAGAATTGAAATCATATTCTCCGGAAACAGCTCCGTAATCTAGAGATTTTTCTTTGTGCTCTCTTAATATGTCAATAAGTAGAACCAACAAAAAAAAAATTGACTGCTACCACACGCTTTCGTTTTAGTTGTAGAAAATAAAAATGTTGGCTGTTCGAAATTTTCGATTGTTTCTTGCATTTGGCACATTTATAACAATTGTTCAGCTTCCAAAAACCAGAACTACAAGCGATGACGAATCCTGTTACTCATTTGCTGGAGGTGCTGTCTATCCTGCTGGTGATCACAAAGCAAATCATCAATTGCAGTACACCAAAGCTGTCAGTAAGTTAACAACGCATTAATAAAAAATAATATTACAAGCAATAATGTAAATTAATTACAGTCTCTCGTCCTGCGCCGCACTTTGAAGGAACCGCCGTGTTTAATGGTGAATTTACAAATTTGGCGCTTTCTGATTACCTCGGAAAATACGTGGTGTTCGTCTTTTATCCTCTAGATTTGTATGAATAAAATATGCATAAAAATTCTCCTCTCACTATCAATATATTGCAGTACTTTTGTTTGTCCGACAGAAATTCATGCGTTCTCAGATCGTATACAAGAATTCCGGAATATTAACACGGAAGTTATAGCGTGCAGTGTTGATTCGCATTTCACTCATTTGGCTTGGATAAATACTCCGCGTAAAGAAGGAGGACTAGGAAAAATCAAGATACCTTTACTAAGTGATCTTTCGCATAAAATCGCAAAAGATTACGGCGTTTACTTAGACGATTTGGGACACACTCTTCGTGGACTTTTTATAATAGATCACAAAGGCATATTGCGACAAATAACAATGAACGACTTACCTGTTGGAAGATCGGTTGATGAGACTCTACGTCTTGTTCAGGCATTCCAGTTTACAGACAGTCATGGTGAAGTTTGTCCGGCTGGATGGAAACCAGGCGGTGATACGGTAAGACTTTTTGTAAATTCTGAGGAAATTTCTTGAGTGTTTTTGTTTTCAGATCGTTCCGAATCCAGTAGAAAAGAAAAAATATTTCCAAAAAAATTGTTAACTTCAGAAATAAATTTTGTACGTTCTTATCCTAAATTCCACTTAATAAATAAAGTCGTCGTGTAATAGGATCTTTTATTTTTTAAGCGCAAATGAGCACATTAAACAATTAAGAAGGTACGTAGAAGTTAATTTTTGCTTCGCTTTGAATCCGACCTACTGCTGCGCTCTTCACCTCGCTTTCTTTTATTAATGGGGTTTCTTGGGTCATACACGTCATACCAGTCGTCTGATTTAGTTGAGGCATCTTTAGCCAGAATTGGAAAAGTATTTTCGAAACTTAGCTTATGAGCCAACCAATCATCTCCCTGAATTTCACTTTCAATTATTTCTTCACTATTGTTTTCATTTTCTCGGTCAGAACATGATTCTTTAAGATTTTCCAATTTGTTTCTAAATTTCGATAACATAGATAAAGTAAACTCCTCTCTAAAATAATAAGTAATGTTATTTGTATTAAGTTACTACTTTTCAAATAAAAATGTTCATACCGAGTTTTTCCCTTTTTATGAACTTTTGTCTTAAGATGCGAGTACTTTTCTTTCTCGTCCATGTATTCTTTAACTAACTCATTTGTAATTTCCTTTTCCTCTTCTTTTTCAATTTGTTTTTCTAAAAGCATATCTTTTGCCTTTCTTTCCTGCTTATAAGATTTCTTTAATGACAATATTTCCTGTCGAATTTCTTCCCTGAGTATAAATAATACAAATTATTAATCAAGAGAAGTCTCGAGATACTTACGCTTTCTTTTCTCGCTTGGCCCTTTTTTCTTTTTCAAGTTCATTTAAGAAGTCATCATCTGAATCAGAATCGTCATCTTTCTTTTTCTCCTCTTCTGGTCCATCATTTATTGATTTACTTTTCGATTGTAATTTATTTTTGATGCGTTCCGCCTTTTCCTTAGCGTCAACTTCATCCTCTTCTGGATTATCATATTCTTCCACGTCTGAAGGCTCACCTAAAACTATATTAAGTCGCTGAGTTCATTATTTCTAATTAAGCATGTTTTAGGTATTTCAACTAATCTTGCAGCCACTTTTGAAGTGTTGTCCGGTGAACTCGAAATTTAAGTTTTAAATTAATATGGCTTTTCCGGTAATATTATTTTTTTGTTTAATTATGAGATAGAGTAATAATAATAATTGAGTTATTGTGTCGCCCAACCGACCAGGGAAGGATCGATGGCCTAATTCAGCGAAAGGAACATAACTAAAATTGAAAGAGCTCACGTTTTTCGGGCGAATCTGACTTTGTAGGATTCTTTATTTCTTCGTAACGTAAAATGAGGTTTCATTAGATTCGTCTTGATTCCGGGAATGAAAAATATGCCACATTATTGTAGTATGTGCAATTTTTCAAGAACACACTAAAAATATGTAAATAAAAAACCAAAAAACCCGACTGCGTAAAAAGCGACCTAAAAAGATGGAAACAGGATGAAAAAGAAAATCCTTTTCATCTTTAATATGAGCTATTGGAATTCGCGCTATAAAACTATAACATGCATGCTAAAAGTGAACCTTGCCAGTTATAATTAACGTATGTACTTTAGAAAAAAAAACTTATCTGCATTGCTTTTTAGATCTTCGTTGCCATTATAGCTATGCTAGTCTTAGAATAACCTTCAGTTCCATTCATTGAAGTGTTCATTCACTTTCTTGTCTTCGTATTTAAAATTTTCATTTATATTTAGTCTAGTTAAAGCGATCGTGCGAATAAAACGTAATTTAAAGTGTAAATTCCGAGTTGAATATAATATTTAGTAAAATTTTTTCGCGTTTACTTATTTTAGCCCTATCAGTATGCTAAGAGAAAGTGTAGATCGTAAGGAAGAAAAAAATCCTAGTTACAAAAAGCAGACCGAGGTAGAAAAAGGAATCGTTTTGAATTGGAGATATATGCGCCAAGTACTAGTGAAACTGCGAATTTGAGAGCGCTGAAAAATTGGTATAGGTAACACAAAAAAATTCTGGAGTTTTATTAAAAAATTTAGCACTGAAAACTTTAAATCTGTGATTGGAACCGAAAAGAATCTTTTTATTGGTTCTAACCATTCCAAATCTGTTCTGAAACCTTTTATTGAATATTTAAGTTCTGGTTCCAATGCAGTTTTTTAAAAGTAATATTAAAATATAAAATATATATTTTTATTTCAATAATAATTTCATAAAGAATGTAGCATGCCGAACTTAAAATGAAAGCTAAAATAAAAAAATTAATTGAATTCACTAATTTATGGGCGCCACACTTATTTTATTTAAAGTCACAATAACCATCGCAATTGCGGTACATGAAAATAAATTATTTTTTTACATTTTAGTGCATTGATCAATAAAGTCGTTTGAATTAAAAAAATCATTTTAATATATTTTATTTCTTGAGACTTTTTCACAAGCTTGAACACCCTGAGGCCTGAATCGTGTCCACGAGCCGCTACTGGCATGCATTTAAGTAAAAAATAGCTATTAACTTGAGTTCGGCATTCTACATTCATTACTTCATGTGCAGGCAAAGAGAAGTTGTTCATGGCATTAGTACACAAATAACCGTTATCGTTATCACAATCGCATCTTGCAGAACTCCCTAAAATTCCCGCTGCATTCTTAATTGTACTGGAATACAATATTTCGGGTTATAAAAGTTTTATTTAAAAGTTACATTTTTAAATTAGTTACTTTGGTTAATATGGGCAGTAAAAAGAAAACCGGTTTCAGAAAATACTGTATATATATGATGATAGGGGGGGGTCAAGCAACGCGTTACGTAACATTAAGTTTTTATTAAAATTAAAAGTTCATTCTCTCAACTCATGACTCACGGCTCTACACATATTTTTTTTACATACGAAAAGAGTCGCGACACTGAGTATACAGAAGTATATGTATGGCAAATAACCACAATAAGCCATGTAGCATGAGTCCATAGTTTGGACACTAAGAGTTCGACCGTTGCGGTCAAGCAAAACCACCTAAACTACAAGCCATTAACTTACGAATTTCACGCACACAAATTAGGGCCGAAGTGGGCTGAAATTTCGTTTAATTTACATACCGGAATAAGGTATTTTGCGCAACTAATTTAAATTTTTCGGTAAAAATAATCATCTGAGTGCTACGTAACGTTGGGGGGGGTCAAAAAGCTTCAAAAACTGCGTTACGTAATACTTGAATGGTCCCAAACTTAAAAATTTCTAAGTGTAGTGTATTCATAAACGGTGAGCACTGATATGCTTTGAGTATAAATTTCACAACATTGTGTACTTTTGAAACAGTTTTGTAATAGCGAATACCATTTCATAGTTTGTTAACGAAATTCTCAGAATATTGTAATATCGAATTAGACACCAAATAAACAGTCCGTTTCGGTCCTCTCTGATAACCACGAATCAAAATTACACTAAAAGCTTAGTGTGGGATTATAAAAATGCTGATTGGGCTGAAATTTCAGAAACCTGGACTGGTCTGTTTCCTTTTCCATGAGAAACGTTAATCATAGCGCAGTATAAATCTTGCAGCTCACGGATTCACCTAAGTAGTAAAAAAGAAATGATGCTGGTATAGTGCAAAATTGCAGTTTAGGTACTACTTAAAATAGGCTGAAACTTTAATCGCGTTTTTCTCGCAAACTACGCGTTCCCGGGCCTTACTTGCCCCATCGGGGTTTCCAAGGGGTATGAATCGACCATTCCGAATCGATTGGCGCTATCAGAAAATATCAAAATTTTGGTCTCTGAACCCTGACTACTACTGGGCCCAAAATTAGCACCAAAACACGTGCTTTGTAGTTCACGAATTCACCTAAGTAGTAAAAAAGAAATGATGCTGGTAGAGTGCAAAATTGCAGTTTAGGTACTACTTAAAATAGGCTGAAACTTTAATCGCGTTTTTCTCGCAAACTACGCGTTCCCGGGCCTTATTTGCCCCTTCGGGGTTTCTAAGGGGTATGAATCGACCATTCCGAATCGATTGGCGCTATCAGAAAATATCAAAATTTTGGTCTCTGATCCCTGACTACTACTGGGCCCAAAATTAGCACCAAAACACGTGCCTTGTAGCTCACGGATTCACCTAAGTATTAAAAAAGAAATGATGCTGGTATAGTGAAAAAATTGCAGTTTAGGTACTACTTAAAATAGGCTGAAAGTTTAATCGCGTTTTTCTCGCAAACTACGCGTTCCCGGGCCTTATTTGCCCCTTCGGGGTTTCTAAGGGCTATGAATCGACCATTCCGAATCGATTGGCGCTATCAGAAAATATCAAAATTGCTGCTGGGCCCAAAATTAGCACCAAAACACGTGCCTTGTAGCTCACGGATTCACCTAAGTATTAAAAAAGAAATGATGCTGGTATAGTGCAAAATTGCAGTTTAGGTACTACTTAAAATAGGCTGAAACTTTAATCGCGTTTTTCTCGGAAACTACGCGTTCCCGGGCCTTATTTGCCCCTTCGGGGTTTCTAAGGGGTATGAATCGACCATTCCGAATCGATTGGCGATATCAGAAAATATCAAAATTTTGGTCTCTGAACCCTGACTACTACTGGGCCCAAAATTAGCACCAAAACACGTGCTTTGTAGCTCACGGATTCACCTAAGTAGTAAAAAATAAATGATGCTGGTATAGTGCAAAATTGCAGTTTAGGTACTACTTAAAACAGGCTGAAAGTTAATCGCGTTTTTCTCGCAAACTACGCGTTTCCGGGCCTTATTTGCCCCTTCGGGGTTTCTGAGGGGTATGAATCGACCATTCCGAATCGATTGGCGCTATCAGAAAATATCAAAATTTTGGTCTCTGAACCCTGACTACTACTGGGCCCAAAATTAGCACCAAAACACGTGCTTTGTAGCTCACGGATTCACCTAAGTAGTAAAAAAGAAATGATGCTGGTATAGTGCAAAATTGCAGTTTAGGTACTACTTAAAACAGGCTGAAAGTTTAATCGCGTTTTTCTCGCAAACTACGCGTTCCCGGGCCTTATTTGCCCCCTTCGGGGTTTCTAAGGGGTATGAATCGACCATTCCGAATCGATTGGCGCTATTAGAAAATATCAAAATTTTGGTCTCTGAACCCTGACTACTACTGGGCCCAAAATTAGCACCAAAACACGTGCCTTGTAGCTCACGGACTCACCTAAGTAGTAAAAAAGAAATGATGCTGGTATAGTGCAAAATTGCAGTTTAGGTACTACTTAAAATAGGCTGAAACTTTAATCGCGTTTTTCTCGCAAACTACGCGTTCCCGGGCCTTGTTTGCCCCTTCGGGGTTTCTAAGGGGTATGAATCGACCATTCCGAATCGATTGGCGCTATCAGAAAATATCAAAATTTTGGTCTCTGAACCCTGACTACTACTGCGCCCAAAATTAGCACCAAAACACGTGCCTTGTAGCTCACGGATTCACCTAAGTAGTAAAAAAGAAATGATGCTGGTATAGTGCAAAATTGCAGTTTAGGTACTACTTAAAACAGGCTGAAAGTTTAATCGCGTTTTTCTCGCAAACTACGCGTTCCCGGGCCTTATTTGCCCCTTCGGGGTTTCTAAGGGGTATGAATCGACCATTCCGAATCGATTGGCGCTATCAGAAAATATCAAAATTTTGGTCTCTGAACCCTGACTACTACTGGGCCCAAAATTAGCACCAAAACACGTGCTTTGTAGCTCACGGATTCACCTAAGTAGTAAAAAAGAAATGATGCTGGTATAGTGCAAAATTGCAGTTTAGGTACTACTTAAAATAGGCTGAAACTTTAATCGCGTTTTTCTCGCAAACTACGCTTTCCCGGGCCTTATTTGCCCCTTCGGGGTTTCCATGGGGTATGAATCGACCATTCCGAATCGATTGGCGCTATCAGAAAATATCAAAATTTTGGTCTCTGAACCCTGACTACTACTGGGCCCAAAATTAGCACCAAAACACGTGCCTTGTAGCTCACGGATTCACCTAAGTAGTAAAAAAGAAATGATGCTGGTATAGTGCAAAATTGCAGTTTAGGTACTACTTAAAACAGGCTGAAAGTTTAATCGCGTTTTTCTCGCAAACTACGCGTTCCCGGGCCTTATTTGCCCCCGTCGGGGTTTCTAAGGGGTATGAATCGACCATTCCGAATCGATTGGCGCTATCAGAAAATATCAAAATTTTGGTCTCTGAACCCTGACTACTACTGGGCCCAAAATTAGCACCAAAACACTTGCTTTGTAGCTCACGGATTCACCTAAGTAGTAAAAAATAAATGATGCTGGTATAGTGCAAAATTGCAGTTTAGGTACTACTTAAAACAGGCTGAAAGTTTAATCGCGTTTTTCTCGCAAACTACGCGTTTCCGGGCCTTATTTGCCCCTTCGGGGTTTCTGAGGGGTATGAATCGACCATTCCGAATCGATTGGCGCTATCAGAAAATATCAAAATTTTGGTCTCTGAACCCTGACTACTACTGGGCCCAAAATTAGCACCAAAACACGTGCTTTGTAGCTCACGGATTCACCTAAGTAGTAAAAAAGAAATGATGCTGGTATAGTGCAAAATTGCAGTTTAGGTACTACTTAAAATAGGCTGAAACTTTAATCGCGTTTTTCTCGCAAACTGCGCGTTCCCGGGCCTTATTTGCCCCTCCCTTCGGGGTTTCTAAGGGGTATGAATCGACCATTCCGAATCGATTGGCGCTATCAGAAAATATCAAAATTTTGGTCTCTGAACCCTGACTACTACTGGGCCCAAAATTAGCACCAAAACACGTGCTTTGTAGCTCACGGATTCACCTAAGTAGTAAAAAAGAAATGATGCTGGTATAGTGCAAAATTGCAGTTTAGGTACTACTTAAAACAGGCTGAAAGTTTAATCGCGTTTTTCTCGCAAACTACGCGTTACCGGGCCCTATTTGCCCCTTCGGGGTTTCTAAGGTGTATGAATCGACCATTCCGAATCGATTGGCGCTATCAGAAACTATCAAAATTTTGGTCTATGAATCCTGACTACTACTGGGCCCAAAATTAGCACCAAAACACGTGCTCTGTAGCTCACGGATTCACCTAAGTAGTAAAAAAGAAATGATGCTGGTATAGTGCAAAATTGCAGTTTAGGTACTACTTAAAATAGGCTGAAACTTTAATCGCGTTTTTCTCGCAAACTACGCGTTCTCGGGCCTTATTTGCCCCTTCGGGGTTTCTAAGGGGTATGAATCGACCATTCCGAATCGATTGGCGCTATCAGAAAATATCAAAATTTTGGTCTCTGAACCCTGACTTCTACTGGGCCCAAAATTAGCACCAAAACACGTGCTTTGTAGCTCACGGATTCACCTAAGTATTAAAAAAGAAATGATGCTGGTATAGTGAAAAAATTGCAGTTTAGGTACTACTTAAAATAGGCTGAAACTTTAATCGCGTTTTTCTCGGAAACTACGCGTTCCCGGGCCTTATTTGCCCCTTCGGGGTTTCTAAGGGGTATGAATCGACCATTCCGAATCGATTGGCGCTATCAGAAAATATCAAAATTTTGGTCTCTGAACCCTGACTACTACTGGGCCCAAAATTAGCACCAAAACACGTGCCTTGTAGCTCACGGATTCACCTAAGTAGTAAAAAAGAAATGATGCTGGTATAGTGCAAAATTGCATTTTAGGTACTAATTAAAATAGGCTGAAACTTTAATCGCGTTTTTCTCGCAAACTACGCGTTCCCGGGCCTTATTTGCCCCTTCGGGGTTTCTAAGGGGTATGAATCGACCATTCCGAATCGATTGGCGCTATCAGAAAATATCAAAATTTTGGTCTCTGAACCCTGACTACTACTGGGCCCAAAATTAGCACCAAAACACGTGCCTTGTAGCTCACGGATTCACCTAAGTAGTAAAAAAGAAATGATGCTGGTATAGTGCAAAATTGCATTTTAGGTACTAATTAAAATAGGCTGAAACTTTAATCGCGTTTTTCTCGCAAACTACGCGCTATCAGAAAATATCAAAATTTTGGTCTCTGAACCCTGACTACTACTGGGCCCAAAATTAGCACCAAAACACGTGCTTTGTAGCTCACGGATTCACCTAAGTAGTAAAAAAGAAATGATGCTGGTATAGTGCAAAATTGCAGTTTAGGTACTACTTAAAACAGGCTGAAAGTTTAATCGCGTTTTTCTCGCAAACTACGCGTTCCCGGGCCTTATTTGCCCCTTCGGGGTTTCTAAGGGGTATGAATCGACCATTCCGAATCGATTGGCGCTATCAGAAAATATCAAAATTTTGGTCTCTGAACCCTGACTACTACTGGGCCCAAAATTAGCACCAAAACACGTGCTTTGTAGCTCACGGACTCACCTAAGTAGTAAAAAAGAAATGATGCTGGTATAGTGCAAAATTGCATTTTAGGTACTACTTAAAATAGGCTGAAACTTTAATCGCGTTTTTCTCGCAAACTACGCGCTATCAGAAAATATCAAAATTTTGGTCTCTGAACCCTGACTTCTACTGGGCCCAAAATTGGCACCAAAACACGTGCTTTGTAGCTCACGGATTCACCTAAGTAGTAAAAAAGAAATGATGCTGGTATAGTGCAAAATTGCAGTTTAGGTACTACTTAAAACAGGCTGAAAGTTTAATCGCGTTTTTCTCGCAAACTACGCGTTCCCGGGCCTTATTTGCCCCTTCGGGGTTTCTAAGGGGTATGAATCGACCATTCCGAATCGATTGGCGCTATCAGAAAATATCAAAATTTTGGTCTCTGAACCCTGACTACTACTGTGCCCAAAATTAGCACCAAAACACGTGCTTTGTAGCTCACGGATTCACCTAAGTAGTAAAAAAGAAATGATGCTGGTATAGTGCAAAATTGCAGTTTAGGTACTACTTAAAATAGGCTGAAACTTTAAACGCGTTTTTCTCGCAAATTACGCGTTCCCGGGCCTTATTTGCCCCTTCGGGGTTTCTAAGGGGTATGAATCGACCATTCCGAATCGATTGGCGCTATCAGAAAATATCAAAAGTTTGGTCTCTGAACCCTGACTACTACTGTGCCCAAAATTAGCACCAAAACACGTGCTTTGTAGCTCACGGATTCACCTAAGTAGTAAAAAAGAAATGATGCTGGTATAGTGCAAAATTTCAGTTTAGGTATTACTTAAAACAGGCAGAAAGTTTAATCGCGTTTTTCTCGCAAACTACGCGTTCCCGGGCCCTATTTGCCCCTTCGGGGTTTCTAAGGGGTATGAATCGACCATTCCGAATCGATTGGCGCTATCAGAAACTATCAAAATTTTGGTCTCTGAACCCTGACTACTACTGGCCCCAAAATTAGCACCAAAACACGTGCTTTGTAGCTCACGGATTCACCTAAGTAGTAAAAAAGAAATGATGCTGGTATAGTGAAAAAATTGCAGTTTAGGTACTACTTAACATAGGCTGAAACTTTAATCGCGTTATTCTCGCAAACTACGCGTTCCCGGGCCTTATTTGCCCCTTCGGGGTTTCTAAGGGGTATGAATCGACCATTCCGAATCGATTGGCGCTATCAGAAAATATCAAAATTTTGGTCTCTGAACCCTGACTACTACTGGGCCCAAAATTAGCACCAAAACACGTGCTTTGTAGCTCACGGATTCACCTAAGTAGTAAAAAAGAAATGATGCTGGTATAGTGCAAAATTGCATTTTAGGTACTACTTAAAATAGGCTGAAACTTTAATCGCGTTTTTCTCGCAAACTACGCGCTATCAGAAAATATCAAAATTTTGGTCTCTGAACCCTGACTACTACTGGGCCCAAAATTAGCACCAAAACACGTGCTTTGTAGCTCACGGATTCACCTAAGTAGTAAAAAAGAAATGATGCTGGTATAGTGCAAAATTGCAGTTTAGGTACTACTTAAAACAGGCTGAAAGTTTAATCGCGTTTTTCTCGCAAACTACGCGTTCCCGGGCCTTATTTGCCCCTTCGGGGTTTCTAAGGGGTATGAATCGACCATTCCGAATCGATTGGCGCTATCAGAAAATATCAAAATTTTGGTCTCTGAACCCTGACTACTACTGGGCCCAAAATTAGCACCAAAACACGTGCTTTGTAGCTCACGGATTCACCTAAGTAGTAAAAAAGAAATGATGCTGGTATAGTGCAAAATTGCAGTTTAGGTACTACTTAAAACAGGCTGAAAGTTTAATCGCGTTTTTCTCGCAAACTACGCGTTCCCGGGCCTTATTTGCCCCTTCGGGGTTTCTAAGGGGTATGAATCGACCATTCCGAATCGATTGGCGCTATCAGAAAATATCAAAATTTTGGTCTCTGAACCCTGACTACTACTGTGCCCAAAATTAGCACCAAAACACGTGCTTTGTAGCTCACGGATTCACCTAAGTAGTAAAAAAGAAATGATGCTGGTATAGTGCAAAATTGCAGTTTATTTACTACTTAAAATAGGCTGAAACTTTAAACGCGTTTTTCTCGCAAATTACGCGTTCCCGGGCCTTATTTGCCCCTTCGGGGTTTCTAAGGGGTATGAATCGACCATTCCGAATCGATTGGCGCTATCAGAAAATATCAAAATTTTGGTCTCTGAACCCTGACTACTACTGTGCCCAAAATTAGCACCAAAACACGTGCTTTGTAGCTCACGGATTCACCTAAGTAGTAAAAAAGAAATGATGCTCGTATAGTGAAAAAATTGCAGTTTAGGTACTACTTAAAATAGGCTGAAACTTTAATCGCGTTTTTCTCGCAAACTACGCGTTCCCGGGCCTTATTTGCCCCTTCATGGTTTCTAAGGGGTATGAATCGACCATTCCGAATCGATTGGCGCTATCAGAAAATATCAAAATTTTGGTCTCTGAACCCTGACTACTAGTGGGCCCAAAATTAGCACCAAAACACGTGCTTTGTAGCAAACGGATTCACCTAAGTAGTAAAAAAGAAATGATGCTGGTATAGTACAAAATTGCAGTTTAGGCACTACTTAAAATAGGCTGAAACTTTAATCGCGTTTTTCTCGCAAACTACGCGTTCCCGGGCCTTATTTGCCCCTTCGGGGTTTCTAAGGGGTATGAATCGACCATTCCGAATCGATTGGCGCTATCAGAAAATATCAAAATTTTGGTCTCTGAACCCTGACTACTACTGGGCCCAAAATTAGCACCAAAACACGTGCTTTGTAGCTCACGGATTCACCTAAGTAGTAAAAAAGAAATGATGCTGGTATAGTGCAAAATTGCAGTTTAGGTACTACTTAAAATAGGCTGAAACTTTAATCGCGTTTTTCTCGCAAACTACGCGTTCCCGGGCCTTATTTGCCCCTTCGGGGTTTGTAAGGGGTATGAATCGACCATTCCGAATCGATTGGCGCTATCAGAAAATATCAAAATTTTGGTCTCTGAACCCTAACTACTACTGGGCCCAAAATTAGCACCAAAACACGTGCTTTGTAGCTCACGGATTCACCTAAGTAGTAAAAAAGAAATGATGCTGGTATAGTGCAAAATTGCAGTTTAGGTACTACTTAAAATAGGCTGAAACTTTAATTGCGTTTTTCTCGCAAACTACGCGTTCCCGGGCCTTATTTGCCCCGTCGGGGTTTCTAAGGGGTATGAATCGACCATTCCGAATCGATTGGCGCTATCAGAAAATATCAAAATTTTGGTCTCTGAACCCTGACTACTACTGGGCCCAAAATTAGCACCAAAACACGTGCTTTGTAGCTCACGGATTCACCTAAGTAGTAAAAAAGAAATGATGCTGGTATAGTGCAAAATTGCATTTTAGGTACTACTTAAAATAGGCTGAAACTTTAATCGCGTTTTTCTCGCAAACTACGCGTTCCCGGGCCTTATTTGCCCCTTCGGGGTTTCTAAGGGGTATGAATCGACCATTCCGAATCGATTGGCGCTATCAGAAAATATCAAAATTTTGGTCTCTGAACCCTGACTACTACTGGGCCCAAAATTAGCACCAAAACACGTGCCTTGTAGCTCACGGATTCACCTAAGTAGTAAAAAAGAAATGATGCTGGTATAGTGCAAAATTGCAGTTTAGGTACTACTGAAAACAGGCTGAAAGTTTAATCGCGTTTTTCTCGCAAACTACGCGTTCCCGGGCCTTATTTGCCCCTTCGGGGTTTCTAAGGGGTATGAATCGACCATTCCGAATCGATTGGCGCTATCAGAAAATATCAAAATTTTGGTCTCTGAACCCTGACTACTACTGGGCCCAAAATTAGCACCAAAACACGTGCTTTGTAGCTCACGGATTCACCTAAGTAGTAAAAAAGAAATGATGCTGGTATAGTGCAAAATTGCAGTTTAGGTACTACTTAAAATAGGCTGAAATTGTAATCGCGTTTTTCTCGCAAACTACGCGTTCCCGGGCCTTATTTGCCCCTTCGGGGTTTCTAAGGGGTATGAATCGACCATTCCGAATCGATTGGCGCTATCAGAAAATATCAAAATTTTGGTCTCTGAACCCTGACTACTACTGGGCCCAAAATTAGCACCAAAACACGTGCCTTGTAGCTCACGGATTCACCTAAGTAGTAAAAAAGAAATGATGCTGGTATAGTGAAAAAATTGCAGTTTAGGTACTACTTAAAATAGGCTGAAACTTTAATCGGTTTTTCTCGCAAACTACGCGTTCCCGGGCCTTATTTGCCCCTTCGGGGTTTCTAAGGGGTATGAATCGACCATTCCGAATCGATTGGCGCTATCAGAAAATATCAAAATTTTGGTCTCTGAACCCTGACTACTACTGGGCCCAAAATTAGCACAAAACACGTGCTTTGTAGCTCACGGATTCACCTAAGTAGTAAACAATAAATGATGCTGGTATAGTGCAAAATTGCAGTTTAGGTACTACTTAAAATAGGCTGAAACTTTAATCGCGTTTTTCTCGCAAACTACGCGTTCCCGGGCCTTATTTGCCCCTTCGGGGTTTCTAAGGGGTATGAATCGACCATTCCGAATCGATTGGCGCTATCAGAAAATATCAAAATTTTGGTCTCTGAACCCTGACTACTACTGGGCCCAAAATTAGCACCAAAACATGTGCTTTGTAGCTCACGGATTCACCTAAGTAGTAAAAAAGAAATGATGTTGGTATAGTGCAAAATTGCAGTTTAGGTACTACTTAAAATAGGCTGAAATTGTAATCGCGTTTTTCTCGCAAACTACGCGTTCCCGGGCCTTATTTGCCCCTTCGGGGTTTCTAAGGGGTATGAATCGACCATTCCGAATCGATTGGCGCTATCAGAAAATATCAAAATTTTGGTCTCTGAACCCTGACTACTACTGGGCCCAAAATTAGCACCAAAACACGTGCCTTGTAGCTCACGGATTCACCTAAGTAGTAAACAATAAATGATGCTGGTATAGTGCAAAATTGCAGTTTAGGTACTACTTAAAATAGGCTGAAACTTTAATCGCGTTTTTCTCGCAAACTACGCGTTCCCGGGCCTTATTTGCCCCTTCGGGGTTTCTAAGGGGTATGAATCGACCATTCCGAATCGATTGGCGCTATCAGAAAATATCAAAATTTTGGTCTCTGAACCCTGACTACTACTGGGCCCAAAATTAGCACCAAAACATGTGCTTTGTAGCTCACGGATTCACCTAAGTAGTAAAAAAGAAATGATGTTGGTATAGTGCAAAATTGCAGTTTAGGTACTACTTAAAATAGGCTGAAATTGTAATCGCGTTTTTCTCGCAAACTACGCGTTCCCGGGCCTTATTTGCCCCTTCGGGGTTTCTAAGGGGTATGAATCGACCATTCCGAATCGATTGGCGCTATCAGAAAATATCAAAATTTTGGTCTCTGAACCCTGACTACTACTGGGCCCAAAATTAGCACCAAAACACGTGCCTTGTAGCTCACGGATTCACCTAAGTAGTAAAAAAGAAATGATGCTGGTATAGTGAAAAAATTGCAGTTTAGGTACTACTTAAAATAGGCTGAAACTTTAATCGCGTTTTTCTCGCAAACTACGCGTTCCCGGGCCTTATTTGCCCCTTTGGGGTTTCTAAGGGGTATGAATCGACCATTCCGAATCGATTGGCGCTATCAGAAAATATCAAAATTTTGGTCTCTGAACCCTGACTACTACTGGGCCCAAAATTAGCACCAAAACACGTGCTTTGTAGCTCACGGATTCACCTAAGTAGTAAAAAAGAAATGATGCTGGTATAGTGCAAAATTGCAGTTTAGGTACTACTTAAAATAGGCTGAAATTGTAATCGCGTTTTTCTCGCAAACTACGCGTTCCCGGGCCTTATTTGCCCCTTCGGGGTTTCTAAGGGGTATGAATCGACCATTCCGAATCGATTGGCGCTATCAGAAAATATCAAAATTTTGGTCTCTGAACCCTGACTACTACTGGGCCCAAAATTAGCACCAAAACACGTGCCTTGTAGCTCACGGATTCACCTAAGTAGTAAAAAAGAAATGATGCTGGTATAGTGAAAAAATTGCAGTTTAGGTACTACTTAAAATAGGCTGAAACTTTAATCGGTTTTTCTCGCAAACTACGCGTTCCCGGGCCTTATTTGCCCCTTCGGGGTTTCTAAGGGGTATGAATCGACCATTCCGAATCGATTGGCGCTATCAGAAAATATCAAAATTTTGGTCTCTGAACCCTGACTACTACTGGGCCCAAAATTAGCACCAAAACACGTGCTTTGTAGCTCACGGATTCACCTAAGTAGTAAAAAAGAAATGATGCTGGTATAGTGCAAAATTGCAGTTTAGGTACTACTTAAAACAGGCTGAAAGTTTAATCGCGTTTTTCTCGCAAATTACGCGTTCCCGCGCCTTATTTGCCCCTTCGGGGTTTCTAAGGGGTATGAATCGACCATTCCGAATCGATTGGCGCTATCAGAAAATATCAAAATTTTGGTCTCTGAACCCTGACTACTACTGGGCCCAAAATTAGCACAAAACACGTGCTTTGTAGCTCACGGATTCACCTAAGTAGAAAACAATAAATGATGCTGGTATAGTGCAAAATTGCAGTTTAGGTACTACTTAAAATAGGCTGAAACTTTAATCGCGTTTTTCTCGCAAACTACGCGTTCCCGGGCCTTATTTGCCCCTTCGGGGTTTCTAAGGGGTATGAATCGACCATTCCGAATCGATTGGCGCTATCAGAAAATATCAAAATTTTGGTCTCTGAACCCTGACTACTACTGGGCCCAAAATTAGCACCAAAACATGTGCTTTGTAGCTCACGGATTCACCTAAGTAGTAAAAAAGAAATGATGTTGGTATAGTGCAAAATTGCAGTTTAGGTACTACTTAAAATAGGCTGAAATTGTAATCGCGTTTTTCTCGCAAACTACGCGTTCCCGGGCCTTATTTGCCCCTTCGGGGTTTCTAAGGGGTATGAATCGACCATTCCGAATCGATTGGCGCTATCAGAAAATATCAAAATTTTGGTCTCTGAACCCTGACTACTACTGGGCCCAAAATTAGCACCAAAACACGTGCCTTGTAGCTCACGGATTCACCTAAGTAGTAAAAAAGAAATGATGCTGGTATAGTGAAAAAATTGCAGTTTAGGTACTACTTAAAATAGGCTGAAACTTTAATCGCGTTTTTCTCGCAAACTACGCGTTCCCGGGCCTTATTTGCCCCTTTGGGGTTTCTAAGGGGTATGAATCGACCATTCCGAATCGATTGGCGCTATCAGAATATATCAAAATTTTGGTCTCCGAACCCTAACTACTACTGGGCCCAAAATTAGCACCAAAACACGTGCTTTGTAGCTCACGGATTCACCTAAGTAGTAAAAAAAAAGGTTCTTGTTATAGTGCAAAATTGCAGTTTTGGTACTACTTAAAACAGGCTGAAAGTTTAATCGCGTTTTTCTCGCAAACTACGCGTTCCCGGGCGTTATTTGCCCCTTCGGGGTTTCTAAGGGGTATGAATCGACCATTCCGAATCGATTGGCGCTATCAGAAAATATCAAAATGTTGGTCTCTGAACCCTGACTACTACTGGGCCCAAAATTAGCACAAAACACGTGCTTTGTAGCTCACGGATTCACCTAAGTAGTAAAAAAGAAATGATGCTGGTATAGTGCAAAATTGCAGTTTAGGTACTACTTAAAATAGGCTGAAACTTTAATCGCGTTTTTCTCGCAAACTACGCGTTCCCGGGCCTTATTTGCCCATTCGGGGTTTCTAAGGGGTATGAATCGACCATTCCGAATCGATTGGCGCTATCAGAAAATATCAAAATTTTGGTCTCTGAACCCTGACTACTACTGGGCCCAAAATTAGCACCAAAACACGTGCTTTGTAGCTCACGGATTCACCTAAGTAGTAAAAAAGAAATGATGCTGGTATAGTGCAAAATTGCAGTTTAGGTACTACTTAAAATAGGCTGAAACTTTAATCGCGTTTTTCTCGCAAACTACGCGTTCCCGGGCCTTATTTGCCACTTCGGGGTTTCTAAGGGGTATGAATCGACCATTCCGAATCGATTGGCGCTATCAGAAAATATCAAAATTTTGGTCTCTGAACCCTGACTACTACTGGGCCCAAAATTAGCACCAAAACACGTGCCTTGTAGCTCACGGATTCACCTAAGTAGTAAAAAAGAAATGATGCTGGTATAGTGCAAAATTGCAGTTTAGGTACTACTGAAAACAGGCTGAAAGTTTAATCGCGTTTTTCTCGCAAACTACGCGTTCCCGGGCCTTATTTGCCCCTTCGGGGTTTCTAAGGGGTATGAATCGACCATTCCGAATCGATTGGCGCTATCAGAAAATATCAAAATTTTGGTCTCTGAACCCTGACTACTACTGGGCCCAAAATTAGCACCAAAACACGTGCTTTGTAGCTCACGGATTCACCTAAGTAGTAAAAAGGAAATGATGCTGGTATTGTGCAAAATTGCAGTTTAGGTACTACTTAAAATAGGCTGAAATTGTAATCGCGTTTTTCTCGCAAACTACGCGTTCCCGGGCCTTATTTGCCCCTTCGGGGTTTCTAAGGGGTATGAATCGACCATTCCGAATCGATTAGCGCTATCAGAAAATATCAAAATTTTGGTCTCTGAACCCTGACTACTACTGGGCCAAAAATTAGCACCAAAACACGTGCCTTGTAGCTCACGGATTCACCTAAGTAGTAAAAAAGAAATTATGCTGGTATAGTGCAAAATTGCAGTTTAGGTACTACTTAAAATAGGCTGAAACTTTAATCGCGTTTTTCTCGCAAACTACGCGTTCCCGGGCCTTATTTGCCCCTTCGGGGTTTCTAAGGGTTAATGAATCGACCATTCCGAATCGATTGGCGCTATCAGAAAATATCAAAATTTTGGTCTCTGAACCCTGACTACTACTGGGCCCAAAAGTAGCACCAAAACACGTATTTTGTAGCTCACGGATTCACCTAAGTAGTAAAAAAGAAATGATGCTGGTATAGTGCAAAATTGCAGTTTAGGTACTACTTAAACAAGGCTGAAACTTTAATCGCGTTTTTCTCGCAAACTACGCGTTCCCGGGCCTTATTTGCCCCTTCGGGGTTTCTAAGGGGTATGAATCGACCATTCCGAATCGATTGGCGCTATCAGAAAATATCAAAATTTTGGTCTCTGAACCCTGACTACTACTGGGCCCAAAATTAGCACCAAAACACGTGTTTTGTAGCTCACGGATTCACCTAAGTAGTAAAAAAGAAATGATGCTGGTATAGTGCAAAATTGCAGTTTAGGTACTACTTAAAACAGACTGAAAGTTTAATCGCGTTTTTCTCGCAAACTACGCGTTCCCGGGCCTTATTTGCCCCTTCGGGGTTCCGAATCGATTGGCGCTATCAGAAAATATCAAAATTTTGGTCTCTGAACCCTGACTACTACTGGGCCCAAAATTAGCACAAAACACGTGCTTTGTAGCTCACGGATTCACCTAAGTAGTAAAAAAGAAATGATGCTGGTATATAAGGGGTATGAATCGACCATTCCGAATCGATTGGCGCTATCAGAAAATATCAAAATTTTGGTCTCTGAACCCTGACTACTACTGGGCCCAAAATTAGCACAAAACACGTGCTTTGTAGCTCACGGATTCACCTAAGTAGTAAAAAAGAAATGATGCTGGTATAGTGCAAAATTGCAGTTTAGGTACTACTTAAAATAGGCTGAAACTTTAATCGCGTTTTTCTCGCAAACTACGCGTTCCCGGGCCTTATTTGCCCCTTCGGGGTTTCTAAGGGGTATGAATCGACCATTCCGAATCGATTGGCGCTATCAGAAAATATCAAAATTTTGGTCTCTGAACCCTGACTACTACTGGGCCCAAAATTAGCACCAAAACACGTGCTTTGTAGCTCACGGATTCACCTAAGTAGTAAAAAAGAAATGATGCTGGTATAGTGCAAAATTGCAGTTTAGGTACTACTTAAAATAGGCTGAAACTTTAATCGCGTTTTTCTCGCAAACTACGCGTTCCCGGGCCTTATTTGCCCCTTCGGGGTTTCTAAGGGGTATGAATCGACCATTCCGAATCGATTGGCGCTATCAGAAAATATCAAAATTTTGGTCTCTGAACCCTGACTACTACTGGGCCTAAAATTAGCACCAAAACACGTGCTTTGTAGCTCACGGATTCACCTAAGTAGTAAAAAAGAAATGATGCTGGTATAGTGCAAAATTGCAGTTTAGGTACTACTTAAAATAGGCTAAAACTTTAATCGCGTTTTTCTCGCAAACTACGCGTTCTCGGGCCTTATTTGCCCCTTCTGGGTTTCTAAGGGGTATGAATCGACCATTCCGAATCGATTGGCGCTATCAGAAAATATCAAAATTTTGGTCTCTGAACCCTGACTACTACTGGGCCCAAAATTAGCACCAAAACACGTGCTTTGTAGCTCACGGATTCACCTAAGTAGTAAAAAAGAAATTATGCTGGTATAGTGCAAAATTGCAGTTTAGGTACTACTTAAAACAGGCTGAAAGTTTAATCGCGTTTTTCTCGCAAACTACGCGTTCCCGGGCCTTATTTGCCCCTTCGGGGTCTCTAAGGGGTATGAATCGACCATTCCGAATCGATTGGCGCTATCAGAAAATATCAAAATTTTGGTCTCTGAACCCTGACTACTACTGGGCCCAAAATTAGCACCAAAACACGTGCTTTGTTGCTCACGGATTCACCTAAGTAGTAAAAAATAAATGATGCTGGTATAGTGCAAAATTGCAGTTTAGGTACTACTTAAAATAGGCTGAAACTTTAATCGCGTTTTTCTCGCAAACTACGCGTTCCCGGGCCTTATTTGCCCCTTCGGGGTTTCTAAGGGGTATGAATCGACCATTCCGAATCGATTGGCGCTATCAGAAAATATCAAAATTTTGGTCTCTGAACCCTGACTACTACTGGGCCCAAAATTAGCACCAAAACACGTGCTTTGTAGCTCACGGATTCACCTAAGTAGTAAAAAAGAAATCATGCTGGTATAGTGCAAAATTGCAGTTTAGGTACTACTTAAAATAGGCTGAAACTTTAATCGCGTTTTTCTCGCAAACTACGCGTTCCCGGGCCTTATTTGCCCCTTCGGGGTTTCTAAGGGGTATGAATCGACCATTCCGAATCGATTGGCGCTATCAGAAAATATCAAAATTTTGGTCTCTGAACCCTGACTACTACTGGGCCCAAAATTAGCACCAAAACACGTGCTTTGTAGCTCACGGATTCACCTAAGTAGTAAAAAAGAAATGATGCTGGTATAGTGCAAAATTGCAGTTTAGGTACTACTTAAAATAGGCTGAAACTTTAATCGCGTTTTTCTCGCAAACTACGCGTTCCCGGGCCTTATTTGCCCCTTCGGGGTTTCTAAGGGGTATGAATCGACCATTCCGAATCGATTGGAGCTATCAGAAAATATCAAAATTTTGGTCTCTGAACCCTGTCTACTACTGGGCCCAAAATTAGCACCAAAACACGTGCTTTGTAGCTCACGGATTCACCTAAGTAGTAAAAAAGAAATGATGCTGGTATAGTGCAAAATTGCAGTTTAGGTACTACTTAAAATAGGCTGAAACTTTAATCGCGTTTTTCTCGCAAACTACGCGTTCCCGGGCCTTATTTGCCCCTTCGGGGTTTCTAAGGGGTATGAATCGACCATTCCGAATCGATTGGCGCTATCAGAAAATATCAAAATTTTGGTCTCTGAACCCTGACTACTACTGGGCCCAAAATTAGCACCAAAACACGTGCTTTGTAGCTCACGGATTCACCTAAGTAGTAAAAAAGAAATGATGCTGGTATAGTGCAAAATTGCAGTTTAGGTACTACTTAAAATAGGCTGAAACTTTAATCGCGTTTTTCTCGCAAACTACGCGTTCCCGGGCCTTATTTGCCACTTCGGGGTTTCTAAGGGGTATGAATCGACCATTCCGAATCGATTGGCGCTATCAGAAAATATCAAAATTTTGGTCTCTGAACCCTGACTACTACTGGGCCCAAAATTAGCACCAAAACACGTGCCTTGTAGCTCACGGATTCACCTAAGTAGTAAAAAAGAAATGATGCTGGTATAGTGCAAAATTGCAGTTTAGGTACTACTGAAAACAGGCTGAAAGTTTAATCGCGTTTTTCTCGCAAACTACGCGTTCCCGGGCCTTATTTGCCCCTTCGGGGTTTCTAAGGGGTATGAATCGACCATTCCGAATCGATTGGCGCTATCAGAAAATATCAAAATTTTGGTCTCTGAACCCTGACTACTACTGGGCCCAAAATTAGCACCAAAACACGTGCTTTGTAGCTCACGGATTCACCTAAGTAGTAAAAAGGAAATGATGCTGGTATTGTGCAAAATTGCAGTTTAGGTACTACTTAAAATAGGCTGAAATTGTAATCGCGTTTTTCTCGCAAACTACGCGTTCCCGGGCCTTATTTGCCCCTTCGGGGTTTCTAAGGGGTATGAATCGACCATTCCGAATCGATTAGCGCTATCAGAAAATATCAAAATTTTGGTCTCTGAACCCTGACTACTACTGGGCCAAAAATTAGCACCAAAACACGTGCCTTGTAGCTCACGGATTCACCTAAGTAGTAAAAAAGAAATTATGCTGGTATAGTGCAAAATTGCAGTTTAGGTACTACTTAAAATAGGCTGAAACTTTAATCGCGTTTTTCTCGCAAACTACGCGTTCCCGGGCCTTATTTGCCCCTTCGGGGTTTCTAAGGGTTAATGAATCGACCATTCCGAATCGATTGGCGCTATCAGAAAATATCAAAATTTTGGTCTCTGAACCCTGACTACTACTGGGCCCAAAAGTAGCACCAAAACACGTATTTTGTAGCTCACGGATTCACCTAAGTAGTAAAAAAGAAATGATGCTGGTATAGTGCAAAATTGCAGTTTAGGTACTACTTAAACAAGGCTGAAACTTTAATCGCGTTTTTCTCGCAAACTACGCGTTCCCGGGCCTTATTTGCCCCTTCGGGGTTTCTAAGGGGTATGAATCGACCATTCCGAATCGATTGGCGCTATCAGAAAATATCAAAATTTTGGTCTCTGAACCCTGACTACTACTGGGCCCAAAATTAGCACCAAAACACGTGCTTTGTAGCTCACGGATTCACCTAAGTAGTAAAAAAGAAATGATGCTGGTATAGTGCAAAATTGCAGTTTAGGTACTACTTAAAACAGACTGAAAGTTTAATCGCGTTTTTCTCGCAAACTACGCGTTCCCGGGCCTTATTTGCCCCTTCGGGGTTCCGAATCGATTGGCGCTATCAGAAAATATCAAAATTTTGGTCTCTGAACCCTGACTACTACTGGGCCCAAAATTAGCACAAAACACGTGCTTTGTAGCTCACGGATTCACCTAAGTAGTAAAAAAGAAATGATGCTGGTATATAAGGGGTATGAATCGACCATTCCGAATCGATTGGCGCTATCAGAAAATATCAAAATTTTGGTCTCTGAACCCTGACTACTACTGGGCCCAAAATTAGCACAAAACACGTGCTTTGTAGCTCACGGATTCACCTAAGTAGTAAAAAAGAAATGATGCTGGTATAGTGCAAAATTGCAGTTTAGGTACTACTTAAAATAGGCTGAAACTTTAATCGCGTTTTTCTCGCAAACTACGCGTTCCCGGGCCTTATTTGCCCCTTCGGGGTTTCTAAGGGGTATGAATCGACCATTCCGAATCGATTGGCGCTATCAGAAAATATCAAAATTTTGGTCTCTGAACCCTGACTACTACTGGGCCCAAAATTAGCACCAAAACACGTGCTTTGTAGCTCACGGATTCACCTAAGTAGTAAAAAAGAAATGATGCTGGTATAGTGCAAAATTGCAGTTTAGGTACTACTTAAAATAGGCTGAAACTTTAATCGCGTTTTTCTCGCAAACTACGCGTTCCCGGGCCTTATTTGCCCCTTCGGGGTTTCTAAGGGGTATGAATCGACCATTCCGAATCGATTGGCGCTATCAGAAAATATCAAAATTTTGGTCTCTGAACCCTGACTACTACTGGGCCCAAAATTAGCACCAAAACACGTGCTTTGTAGCTCACGGATTCACCTAAGTAGTAAAAAAGAAAATGATGCTGGTATAGGGCAAAATTGCAGTTTAGGTACTACTTAAAATAGGCTGAAACTTTAATCGCGTTTTTCTCGCAAACTACGCGTTCCCGGGCCTTATTTGCCCCTTCGGGGTTTCTAAGGGGTATGAATCGACCATTCCGAATCGATTGGCGCTATCAGAAAATATCAAAATTTTGGTCTCTGAACCCTGACTACTACTGGGCCTAAAATTAGCACCAAAACACGTGCTTTGTAGCTCACGGATTCACCTAAGTAGTAAAAAAGAAATGATGCTGGTATAGTGCAAAATTGCAGTTTAGGTACTACTTAAAATAGGCTAAAACTTTAATCGCGTTTTTCTCGCAAACTACGCGTTCTCGGGCCTTATTTGCCCCTTCTGGGTTTCTAAGGGGTATGAATCGACCATTCCGAATCGATTGGCGCTATCAGAAAATATCAAAATTTTGGTCTCTGAACCCTGACTACTACTGGGCCCAAAATTAGCACCAAAACACGTGCTTTGTAGCTCACGGATTCACCTAAGTAGTAAAAAAGAAATTATGCTGGTATAGTGCAAAATTGCAGTTTAGGTACTACTTAAAACAGGCTGAAAGTTTAATCGCGTTTTTCTCGCAAACTACGCGTTCCCGGGCCTTATTTGCCCCTTCGGGGTTTCTAAGGGGTATGAATCGACCATTCCGAATCGATTGGCGCTATCAGAAAATATCAAAATTTTGGTCTCTGAACCCTGACTACTACTGGGCCCAAAATTAGCACCAAAACACGTGCTTTGTTGCTCACGGATTCACCTAAGTAGTAAAAAATAAATGATGCTGGTATAGTGCAAAATTGCAGTTTAGGTACTACTTAAAATAGGCTGAAACTTTAATCGCGTTTTTCTCGCAAACTACGCGTTCCCGGGCCTTATTTGCCCCTTCGGAGTTTCTAAGGGGTATGAATCGACCATTCCGAATCGATTGGCGCTATCAGAAAATATCAAAATTTTGGTCTCTGAACCCTGACTACTACTGGGCCCAAAATTAGCACCAAAACACGTGCTTTGTAGCTCACGGATTCACCTAAGTAGTAAAAAAGAAATCATGCTGGTATAGTGCAAAATTGCAGTTTAGGTACTACTTAAAATAGGCTGAAACTTTAATCGCGTTTTTCTCGCAAACTACGCGTTCCCGGGCCTTATTTGCCCCTTCGGGGTTTCTAAGGGGTATGAATCGACCATTCCGAATCGATTGGCGCTATCAGAAAATATCAAAATTTTGGTCTCTGAACCCTGACTACTACTGGGCCCAAAATTAGCACCAAAACACGTGCTTTGTAGCTCACGGATTCACCTAAGTACTAAAAAAGAAATGATGCTGGTATAGTGCAAAATTGCAGTTTAGGTACTACTTAAAATAGGCTGAAACTTTAATCGCGTTTTTCTCGCAAACTACGCGTTCCCGGGCCTTATTTGCTCCTTCGGGCTTTCTAAGGGGTATGAATCGACCATTCCGAATCGATTGGCGCTATCAGAAAATATCAAAATTTTGGTCTCTGAACCCTGACTACTACTGGGCCCAAAATTAGCACCAAAACACGTGCGTTGTAGCTCACGGATTCACCTAAGTAGTAAAAAAGAAATGATGCTGGTATAGTGCAAAATTGCAGTTTAGGTTCTACTTAAAATAGGCTGAAACTTTAATCGCGTTTTTCTCGCAAACTACGCGTTCCCGGGCCTTATTTGCCCCTTCGGGGTTTCTAAGGGGTATGAATCGACCATTCCGAATCGATTGGCGCTATCAGAAAATATCAAAATTTTGGTCTCTGAACCCTGACTACTACTGGGCCCAAAATTAGCACCAAAACACGTGCTTTGTAGCTCACGGATTCACCTAAGTACTAAAAAAGAAATGATGCTGGTATAGTGCAAAATTGCAGTTTAGGTACTACTTAAAATAGGCTGAAACTTTAATCGCGTTTTTCTCGCAAACTACGCGTTCCCGGGCCTTATTTGCCCCTTCGGGGTTTCTAAGGGGTATGAATCGACCATTCCGAATCGATTGGCGCTATCAGAAAATATCAAAATTTTGGTCTCTGAACCCTGACTACTACTGGGCCTAAAATTAGCACCAAAACACGTGCTTTCTAGCTCACGGATTCACCTAAGTAGTAAAACAGAAATGATGCTGGTATAGTGCAAAATTGCAGTTTAGGTACTACTTAAAATAGGCTGAAACTTTAATCGCGTTTTTCTCGCAAACTACGCGTTCCCGGGCCTTATTTGCCCCTTCGGGGTTTCTAAGGGGTATGAATCGACCATTCCGAATCGATTGGCGCTATCAGAAAATATCAAAATTTTGGTCTCTGAACCCTGACTACTACTGGGCCCAAAATTAGCACCAAAACACGTGCTTTGTAGCTCACGGATTCACCTAAGTACTAAAAAAGAAATGATGCTGGTATAGTGCAAAATTGCAGTTTAGGTACTACTTAAAATAGGCTGAAACTTTAATCGCGTTTTTCTCGCAAACTACGCGTTCCCGGGCCTTATTTGCCCCTTCGGGGTTTCTAAGGGGTATGAATCGACCATTCCGAATCGATTGGCGCTATCAGAAAATATCAAAATTTTGGTCTCTGAACCCTGACTACTACTGGGCCCAAAATTAGCACCAAAACACGTGCCTTGTAGCTCACGGATTCACCTAAGTAGTAAAAAAGAAATGATGCTGGTATAGTGCAAAATTGCAGTTTAGGTACTACTTAAAACAGGCAGAAAGTTTAATCGCGTTTTTCTCGCAAACTACGCGTTCCCGGGCCCTATTTGCCCCTTCGGGGTTTCTAAGGGGTATGAATCGACCATTCCGAATCGATTGGCGCTATCAGAAACTGTCAAAATTTTGGTCTCTGAACCCTGACTACTACTGGGCCCAAAATTAGCACCAAAACACGTGCTTTGTAGCTCACGGATTCACCTAAGTAGTAAAAAAGAAATGATGCTGGTATAGTGAAAAAATTGCAGTTTAGGTACTACTTAACATAGGCTGAAACTTTAATCGCGTTTTTCTCGCAAACTACGCGTTCCCGGGCCTTATTTGCCCCTTCGGGGTTTCTAAGGGGTATGAATCGACCATTCCGAATCGATTGGCGCTATCAGAAAATATCAAAATTTTGGTCTCTGAACCCTGACTACTACTGGGCCCAAAATTAGCACCAAAACACGTGCTTTGTAGCTCACGGATTCACCTAAGTAGTAAAAAAGAAATGATGCTGGTATAGTGCAAAATTGCATTTTAGGTACTACTTAAAATAGGCTGAAACTTTCATCGCGTTTTTCTCGCAAACTACGCGCTATCAGAAAATATCAAAATTTTGGTCTCTGAACCCTGACTACTACTGGGCCCAAAATTAGCACCAAAACACGTGCTTTGTAGCTCACGGATTCACCTAAGTAGTAAAAAAGAAATGATGCTGGTATAGTGCAAAATTGCAGTTTAGGTACTACTTAAAACAGGCTGAAAGTTTAATCGCGTTTTTCTCGCAAACTACGCGTTCCCGGGCCTTATTTGCCCCTTCGGGGTTTCTAAGGGGTATGAATCGACCATTCCGAATCGATTGGCGCTATCAGAAAATATCAAAATTTTGGTCTCTGAACCCTGACTACTACTGGGCCCAAAATTAGCACCAAAACACGTGCTTTGTAGCTCACGGACTCACCTAAGTAGTAAAAAAGAAATGATGCTGGTATAGTGCAAAATTGCATTTTAGGTACTACTTAAAATAGGCTGAAACTTTAATCGCGTTTTTCTCGCAAACTACGCGCTATCAGAAAATATCAAAATTTTGGTCTCTGAACCCTGACTTCTACTGGGCCCAAAATTGGCACCAAAACACGTGCTTTGTAGCTCACGGATTCACCTAAGTAGTAAAAAAGAAATGATGCTGGTATAGTGCAAAATTGCAGTTTAGGTACTACTTAAAACAGGCTGAAAGTTTAATCGCGTTTTTCTCGCAAACTACGCGTTCCCGGGCCTTATTTGCCCCTTCGGGGTTTCTAAGGGGTATGAATCGACCATTCCGAATCGATTGGCGCTATCAGAAAATATCAAAAGTTTGGTCTCTGAACCCTGACTACTACTGTGCCCAAAATTAGCACCAAAACACGTGCTTTGTAGCTCACGGATTCACCTAAGTAGTAAAAAAGAAATGATGCTGGTATAGTGCAAAATTGCAGTTTAGGTACTACTTAAAACAGGCTGAAAGTTTAATCGCGTTTTTCTCGCAAACTACGCGTTCCCGGGCCCTATTTGCCCCTTCGGGGTTTCTAAGGGGTATGAATCGACCATTCCGAATCGATTGGCGCTATCAGAAACTATCAAAATTTTGGTCTCTGAACCCTGACTACTACTGGGCCCAAAATTAGCACCAAAACACGTGCTTTGTAGCTCACGGATTCACCTAAGTAGTAAAAAAGAAATGATGCTGGTATAGTGAAAAAATTGCAGTTTAGGTACTACTTAACATAGGCTGAAACTTTAATCGCGTTATTCTCGCAAACTACGCGTTCCCGGGCCTTATTTGCCCCTTCGGGGTTTCTAAGGGGTATGAATCGACCATTCCGAATCGATTGGCGCTATCAGAAAATATCAAAATTTTGGTCTCTGAACCCTGACTACTACTGGGCCCAAAATTAGCACCAAAACACGTGCTTTGTAGCTCACGGATTCACCTAAGTAGTAAAAAAGAAATGATGCTGGTATAGTGCAAAATTGCATTTTAGGTACTACTTAAAATAGGCTGAAACTTTAATCGCGTTTTTCTCGCAAACTACGCGCTATCAGAAAATATCAAAATTTTGGTCTCTGAACCCTGACTTCTACTGGGCCCAAAATTAGCACCAAAACACGTGCTTTGTAGCTCACGGATTCACCTAAGTAGTAAAAAAGAAATGATGCTGGTATAGTGCAAAATTGCATTTTAGGTACTACTTAAAATAGGCTGAAACTTTAATCGCGTTTTTCTCGCAAACTACGCGCTATCAGAAAATATCAAAATTTTGGTCTCTGAACCCTGACTACTACTGGGCCCAAAATTAGCACCAAAACACGTGCTTTGTAGCTCACGGATTCAGCTAAGTAGTAAAAAAGAAATGATGCTGGTATAGTGCAAAATTGCAGTTTAGGTACTACTTAAAACAGGCTGAAAGTTTAATCGCGTTTTTCTCGCAAACTACGCGTTCCCGGGCCTTATTTGCCCCTTCGGGGTTTCTAAGGGGTATGAATCGACCATTCCGAATCGATTGGCGCTATCAGAAAATATCAAAATTTTGGTCTCTGAACCCTGACTACTACTGTGCCCAAAATTAGCACCAAAACACGTGCTTTGTAGCTCACGGATTCACCTAAGTAGTAAAAAAGAAATGATGCTGGTATAGTGCAAAATTGCAGTTTAGGTACTACTTAAAACAGGCTGAAAGTTTAATCGCGTTTTTCTCGCAAACTACGCGTTCCCGGGCCTTATTTGCCCCTTCGGGGTTTCTAAGGGGTATGAATCGACCATTCCGAATCGATTGGCGCTATCAGAAAATATCAAAATTTTGGTCTCTGAACCCTGACTACTACTGGGCCCAAAATTAGCACCAAAACACGTGCTTTGTAGCTCACGGATTCACCTAAGTAGTAAAAAAGAAATGATGCTGGTATAGTGCAAAATTGCATTTTAGGTACTACTTAAAATAGGCTGAAACTTTAATCGCGTTTTTCTCGCAAACTACGCGCTATCAGAAAATATCAAAATTTTGGTCTCTGAACCCTGACTTCTACTGGGCCCAAAATTAGCACCAAAACACGTGCTTTGTAGCTCACGGATTCACCTAAGTAGTAAAAAAGAAATGATGCTGGTATAGTGCAAAATTGCAGTTTAGGTACTACTTAAAACATGCTGAAAGTTTAATCGCGTTTTTCTCGCAAACTACGCGTTCCCGGGCCTTATTTGCCCCTTCGGGGTTTCTAAGGGGTATGAATCGACCATTCCGAATCGATTGGCGCTATCAGAAAATATCAAAATTTTGGTCTCTGAACCCTGACTACTACTGTGCCCAAAATTAGCACCAAAACACGTGCTTTGTAGCTCACGGATTCACCTAAGTAGTAAAAAAGAAATGATGCTGGTATAGTGCAAAATTGCAGTTTAGGTACTACTTAAAATAGGCTGAAACTTTAATCCCGTTTTTCTCGCAAACTACGCGCTATCAGAAAATATCAAAATTTTGGTCTCTGAACCCTGACTTCTACTGGGCCCAAAATTAGCACCAAAACACGTGCTTTGTAGCTCACGGATTCACCTAAGTAGTAAAAAAGAAATGATGCTGGTATAGTGCAAAATTGCAGTTTAGATACTACTTAAAACAGGCTGAAAGTTTAATCGCGTTTTTCTCGCAAACTACGCGTTCCCGGGCCTTATTTGCCCCTTCGGGGTTTCTAAGGGGTATGAATCGACCATTCCGAATCGATTGGCGCTATCAGAAAATATCAAAATTTTGGTCTCTGAACCCTGACTACTACTGTGCCCAAAATTAGCACCAAAACACGTGCTTTGTAGCTCACGGATTCACCTAAGTAGTAAAAAAGAAATGATGCTCGTATAGTGAAAAAATTGCAGTTTAGGTACTACTTAACATAGGCTGAAACTTTAATCGCGTTATTCTCGCAAACTACGCGTTCCCGGGCCTTATTTGCCCCTTCGGGGTTTCTAAGGGGTATGAATCGACCATTCCGAATCGATTGGCGCTATCAGAAAATATCAAAATTTTGGTCTCTGAACCCTGACTACTACTGGGCCCAAAATTAGCACCAAAACACGTGCTTTGTAGCTCACGGATTCACCTAAGTAGTAAAAAAGAAATGATGCTGGTATAGTGCAAAATTGCATTTTAGGTACTACTTAAAATAGGCTGAAACTTTAATCGCGTTTTTCTCGCAAACTACGCGCTATCAGAAAATATCAAAATTTTGGTCTCTGAACCCTGACTACTACTGGGCCCAAAATTAGCACCAAAACACGTGCTTTGTAGCTCACGGATTCACCTAAGTAGTAAAAAAGAAATGATGCTGGTATAGTGCAAAATTGCAGTTTAGGTACTACTTAAAACAGGCTGAAAGTTTAATCGCGTTTTTCTCGCAAACTACGCGTTCCCGGGCCTTATTTGCCCCTTCGGGGTTTCTAAGGGGTATGAATCGACCATTCCGAATCGATTGGCGCTATCAGAAAATATCAAAATTTTGGTCTCTGAACCCTGACTACTACTGGGCCCAAAATTAGCACCAAAACACGTGCTTTGTAGCTCACGGACTCACCTAAGTAGTAAAAAAGAAATGATGCTGGTATAGTGCAAAATTGCATTTTAGGTACTACTTAAAATAGGCTGAAACTTTAATCGCGTTTTTCTCGCAAACTACGCGCTATCAGAAAATATCAAAATTTTGGTCTCTGAACCCTGACTTCTACTGGGCCCAAAATTAGCACCAAAACACGTGCTTTGTAGCTCACGGATTCACCTAAGTAGTAAAAAAGAAATGATGCTGGTATAGTGCAAAATTGCATTTTAGGTACTACTTAAAATAGGCTGAAACTTTAATCGCGTTTTTCTCGCAAACTACGCGCTATCAGAAAATATCAAAATTTTGGTCTCTGAACCCTGACTACTACTGGGCCCAAAATTAGCACCAAAACACGTGCTTTGTAGCTCACGGATTCACCTAAGTAGTAAAAAAGAAATGATGCTGGTATAGTGCAAAATTGCAGTTTAGGTACTACTTAAAACAGGCTGAAAGTTTAATCGCGTTTTTCTCGCAAACTACGCGTTCCCGGGCCTTATTTGCCCCTTCGGGGTTTCTAAGGGGTATGAATCGACCATTCCGAATCGATTGGCGCTATCAGAAAATATCAAAATTTTGGTCTCTGAACCCTGACTACTACTGTGCCCAAAATTAGCACCAAAACACGTGCTTTGTAGCTCACGGATTCACCTAAGTAGTAAAAAAGAAATGATGCTGGTATAGTGCAAAATTGCAGTTTAGGTACTACTTAAAACAGGCTGAAAGTTTAATCGCGTTTTTCTCGCAAACTACGCGTTCCCGGGCCTTATTTGCCCCTTCGGGGTTTCTAAGGGGTATGAATCGACCATTCCGAATCGATTGGCGCTATCAGAAAATATCAAAATTTTGGTCTCTGAACCCTGACTACTACTGGGCCCAAAATTAGCACCAAAACACGTGCTTTGTAGCTCACGGATTCACCTAAGTAGTAAAAAAGAAATGATGCTGGTATAGTGCAAAATTGCATTTTAGGTACTACTTAAAATAGGCTGAAACTTTAATCGCGTTTTTCTCGCAAACTACGCGCTATCAGAAAATATCAAAATTTTGGTCTCTGAACCCTGACTTCTACTGGGCCCAAAATTAGCACCAAAACACGTGCTTTGTAGCTCACGGATTCACCTAAGTAGTAAAAAAGAAATGATGCTGGTATAGTGCAAAATTGCAGTTTAGGTACTACTTAAAACAGGCTGAAAGTTTAATCGCGTTTTTCTCGCAAACTACGCGTTCCCGGGCCTTATTTGCCCCTTCGGGGTTTCTAAGGGGTATGAATCGACCATTCCGAATCGATTGGCGCTATCAGAAAATATCAAAATTTTGGTCTCTGAACCCTGACTACTACTGTGCCCAAAATTAGCACCAAAACACGTGCTTTGTAGCTCACGGATTCACCTAAGTAGTAAAAAAGAAATGATGCTGGTATAGTGCAAAATTGCAGTTTAGGTACTACTTAAAATAGGCTGAAACTTTAATCGCGTTTTTCTCGCAAACTACGCGCTATCAGAAAATATCAAAATTTTGGTCTCTGAACCCTGACTTCTACTGGGCCCAAAATTAGCACCAAAACACGTGCTTTGTAGCTCACGGATTCACCTAAGTAGTAAAAAAGAAATGATGCTGGTATAGTGCAAAATTGCAGTTTAGATACTACTTAAAACAGGCTGAAAGTTTAATCGCGTTTTTCTCGCAAACTACGCGTTCCCGGGCCTTATTTGCCCCTTCGGGGTTTCTAAGGGGTATGAATCGACCATTCCGAATCGATTGGCGCTATCAGAAAATATCAAAATTTTGGTCTCTGAACCCTGACTACTACTGTGCCCAAAATTAGCACCAAAACACGTGCTTTGTAGCTCACGGATTCACCTAAGTAGTAAAAAAGAAATGATGCTCGTATAGTGAAAAAATTGCAGTTTAGGTACTACTTAAAATAGGCTGAAACTTTAATCGCGTTTTTCTCGCAAACTACGCGTTCCCGGGCCTTATTTGCCCCTTCATGGTTTCTAAGGGGTATGAATCGACCATTCCGAATCGATTGGCGCTATCAGAAAATATCAAAATTTTGGTCTCTGAACCCTGACTACTAGTGGGCCCAAAATTAGCACCAAAACACGTGCTTTGTAGCTCACGGATTCACCTAAGTAGTAAAAAAGAAATGATGCTGGTATAGTGCAAAATTGCAGTTTAGGTACTACTTAAAATAGGCTGAAACTTTAATCGCGTTTTTCTCGCAAACTACGCGTTCCCGGGCCTTATTTGCCCCTTCGGGGTTTCTAAGGGGTATGAATCGACCATTCCGAATCGATTGGCGCTATCAGAAAATATCAAAATTTTGGTCTCTGAACCCTGACTACTACTGGGCCCAAAATTAGCACCAAAACACGTGCTTTGTAGCTCACGGATTCACCTAAGTAGTAAAAAAGAAATGATGCTGGTATAGTGCAAAATTGCAGTTTAGGTACTACTTAAAATAGGCTGAAACTTTAATTTTGGTCTCTGAACCCTGACTACTACTGGGCCCAAAATTAGCACCAAAACACGTGCTTTGTAGCTCACGGATTTACCTAAGTAGTAAAAAAGAAATGATGCTGGTATAGTGCAAAATTGCAGTTTAGGTACTACTTAAAACAGGCTGAAAGTTTAATCGCGTTTTTCTCGCAAACTACGCGTTCCCGGGCCTTATTTGCCCCTTCGGGGTTTCTAAGGGGTATGAATCGACCATTCCGAATCGATTGGCGCTATCAGAAAATATCAAAATTTTGGTCTCTGAACCCTGACTACTACTGGGCCCAAAATTAGCACCAAAACACGTGCTTTGTAGCTCACGGATTCACCTAAGTAGTAAAACAGAAATGATGCTGGTATAGTGCAAAATTGCAGTTTAGGTACTACTTAAAATAGGCTGAAACTTTAATCGCGTTTTTCTCGCAAACTACGCGTTCCCGGGCCTTATTTGCCCCTTCGGGGTTTCTAAGGGGTATGAATCGACCATTCCGAATCGATTGGCGCTATCAGAAAATATCAAAATTTTGGTCTCTGAACCCTGACTTCTACTGGGCCCAAAATTAGCACCAAAACACGTGCTTTGTAGCTCACGGATTCACCGAAGTAGTAAAAAAGAAGTGATGCTGGTATAGTGCAAAATTGCATTTTAAGTACTACTTAAAATAGGCTGAAACTTTAATCGCGTTTTTCTCGCAAACTACGCGCTATCAGAAAATATCAAAATTTTGGTCTCTGAACCCTGACTACTACTGGGCCCAAAATTAGCACCAAAACACGTGCTTTGTAGCTCACGGATTCACCTAAGTAGTAAAAAAGAAATGATGCTGGTATAGTGCAAAATTGCAGTTTAGGTACTACTTAAAACAGGCTGAAAGTTTAATCGCGTTTTTCTCGCAAACTACGCGTTCCCGGGCCTTATTTGCCCCTTCGGGGTTTCTAAGGGGTATGAATCGACCATTCCGAATCGATTGGCGCTATCAGAAAATATCAAAATTTTGGTCTCTGAACCCTGACTACTACTGTGCCCAAAATTAGCACCAAAACACGTGCTTTGTAGCTCACGGATTCACCTAAGTAGTAAAAAATAAATGATGCTGGTATAGTGCAAAATTGCAGTTTAGGTACTACTTAAAACAGGCTGAAAGTTTAATCGCGTTTTTCTCGCAAACTACGCGTTCCCGGGCCTTATTTGCCCCTTCGGGGTTTCTAAGGGGTATGAATCGACCATTCCGAATCGATTGGCGCTATCAGAAAATATCAAAATTTTGGTCTCTGAACCCTGACTACTACTGGGCCCAAAATTAGCACCAAAACACGTGCTTTGTAGCTCACGGATTCACCTAAGTAGTAAAAAAGAAATGATGCTGGTATAGTGCAAAATTGCATTTTAGGTACTACTTAAAATAGGCTGAAACTTTAATCGCGTTTTTCTCGCAAACTACGCGCTATCAGAAAATATCAAAATTTTGGTCTCTGAACCCTGACTTCTACTGGGCCCAAAATTAGCACCAAAACACGTGCTTTGTAGCTCACGGATTCACCTAAGTAGTAAAAAAGAAATGATGCTGGTATAGTGCAAAATTGCAGTTTAGGTACTACTTAAAACAGGCTGAAAGTTTAATCGCGTTTTTCTCGCAAACTACGCGTTCCCGGGCCTTATTTGCCCCTTCGGGGTTTCTAAGGGGTATGAATCGACCATTCCGAATCGATTGGCGCTATCAGAAAATATCAAAATTTTGGTCTCTGAACCCTGACTACTACTGTGCCCAAAATTAGCACCAAAACACGTGCTTTGTAGCTCACGGATTCACCTAAGTAGTAAAAAAGAAATGATGCTGGTATAGTGCAAAATTGCAGTTTAGGTACTACTTAAAATAGGCTGAAACTTTAATCGCGTTTTTCTCGCAAACTACGCGCTATCAGAAAATATCAAAATTTTGGTCTCTGAACCCTGACTTCTACTGGGCCCAAAATTAGCACCAAAACACGTGCTTTGTAGCTCACGGATTCACCTAAGTAGTAAAAAAGAAATGATGCTGGTATAGTGCAAAATTGCAGTTTAGGTACTACTTAAAACAGGCTGAAAGTTTAATCGCGTTTTTCTCGCAAACTACGCGTTCCCGGGCCTTATTTGCCCCTTCGGGGTTTCTAAGGGGTATGAATCGACCATTCCGAATCGATTGGCGCTATCAGAAAATATCAAAATTTTGGTCTCTGAACCCTGACTACTACTGTGCCCAAAATTAGCACCAAAACACGTGCTTTGTAGCTCACGGATTCACCTAAGTAGTAAAAAAGAAATGATGCTCGTATAGTGAAAAAATTGCAGTTTAGGTACTACTTAAAATAGGCTGAAACTTTAATCGCGTTTTTCTCGCAAACTACGCGTTCCCGGGCCTTATTTGCCCCTTCATGGTTTCTAAGGGGTATGAATCGACCATTCCGAATCGATTGGCGCTATCAGAAAATATCAAAATTTTGGTCTCTGAACCCTGACTACTAGTGGGCCCAAAATTAGCACCAAAACACGTGCTTTGTAGCTCACGGATTCACCTAAGTAGTAAAAAAGAAATGATGCTGGTATAGTGCAAAATTGCAGTTTAGGTACTACTTAAAATAGGCTGAAACTTTAATCGCGTTTTTCTCGCAAACTACGCGTTCCCGGGCCTTATTTGCCCCTTCGGGGTTTCTAAGGGGTATGAATCGACCATTCCGAATCGATTGGCGCTATCAGAAAATATCAAAATTTTGGTCTCTGAACCCTGACTACTACTGGGCCCAAAATTAGCACCAAAACACGTGCTTTGTAGCTCACGGATTCACCTAAGTAGTAAAAAAGAAATGATGCTGGTATAGTGCAAAATTGCAGTTTAGGTACTACTTAAAATAGGCTGAAACTTTAATTTTGGTCTCTGAACCCTGACTACTACTGGGCCCAAAATTAGCACCAAAACACGTGCTTTGTAGCTCACGGATTCACCTAAGTAGTAAAAAAGAAATGATGCTGGTATAGTGCAAAATTGCAGTTTAGGTACTACTTAAAACAGGCTGAAAGTTTAATCGCGTTTTTCTCGCAAACTACGCGTTCCCGGGCCTTATTTGCCCCTTCGGGGTTTCTAAGGGGTATGAATCGACCATTCCGAATCGATTGGCGCTATCAGAAAATATCAAAATTTTGGTCTCTGAACCCTGACTACTACTGTGCCCAAAATTAGCACCAAAACACGTGCTTTGTAGCTCACGGATTCACCTAAGTAGTAAAACAGAAATGATGCTGGTATAGTGCAAAATTGCAGTTTAGGTACTACTTAAAATAGGCTGAAACTTTAATCGCGTTTTTCTCGCAAACTACGCGTTCCCGGGCCTTATTTGCCCCTTCGGGGTTTCTAAGGGGTATGAATCGACCATTCCGAATCGATTGGCGCTATCAGAAAATATCAAAATTTTGGTCTCTGAACCCTGACTACTACTGGGCCCAAAATTAGCACCAAAACACGTGCTTTGTAGCTCACGGATTCACCTAAGTAGTAAAAAAGAAATGATGCTGGTATAGTGCAAAATTGCAGTTTAGGTACTACTTAAAATAGGCTGAAACTTTAATTTTGGTCTCTGAACCCTGACTACTACTGGGCCCAAAATTAGCACCAAAACACGTGCTTTGTAGCTCACGGATTCACCTAAGTAGTAAAAAAGAAATGATGCTGGTATAGTGCAAAATTGCAGTTTAGGTACTACTTAAAACAGGCTGAAAGTTTAATCGCGTTTTTCTCGCAAACTACGCGTTCCCGGGCCTTATTTGCCCCTTCGGGGTTTCTAAGGGGTATGAATCGACCATTCCGAATCGATTGGCGCTATCAGAAAATATCAAAATTTTGGTCTCTGAACCCTGACTACTACTGGGCCCAAAATTAGCACCAAAACACGTGCTTTGTAGCTCACGGATTCACCTAAGTAGTAAAAAAGAAATGATGCTGGTATAGTGCAAAATTGCATTTTAGGTACTACTTAAAATAGGCTGAAACTTTAATCGCGTTTTTCTCGCAAACTACGCGCTATCAGAAAATATCAAAATTTTGGTCTCTGAACCCTGACTTCTACTGGGCCCAAAATTAGCACCAAAACACGTGCTTTGTAGCTCACGGATTCACCTAAGTAGTAAAAAAGAAATGATGCTGGTATAGTGCAAAATTGCAGTTTAGGTACTACTTAAAACAGGCTGAAAGTTTAATCGCGTTTTTCTCGCAAACTACGCGTTCCCGGGCCTTATTTGCCCCTTCGGGGTTTCTAAGGGGTATGAATCGACCATTCCGAATCGATTGGCGCTATCAGAAAATATCAAAATTTTGGTCTCTGAACCCTGACTACTACTGTGCCCAAAATTAGCACCAAAACACGTGCTTTGTAGCTCACGGATTCACCTAAGTAGTAAAAAAGAAATGATGCTCGTATAGTGAAAAAATTGCAGTTTAGGTACTACTTAAAATAGGCTGAAACTTTAATCGCGTTTTTCTCGCAAACTACGCGTTCCCGGGCCTTATTTGCCCCTTCATGGTTTCTAAGGGGTATGAATCGACCATTCCGAATCGATTGGCGCTATCAGAAAATATCAAAATTTTGGTCTCTGAACCCTGACTACTAGTGGGCCCAAAATTAGCACCAAAACACGTGCTTTGTAGCTCACGGATTCACCTAAGTAGTAAAAAAGAAATGATGCTGGTATAGTGCAAAATTGCAGTTTAGGTACTACTTAAAATAGGCTGAAACTTTAATCGCGTTTTTCTCGCAAACTACGCGTTCCCGGGCCTTATTTGCCCCTTCGGGGTTTCTAAGGGGTATGAATCGACCATTCCGAATCGATTGGCGCTATCAGAAAATATCAAAATTTTGGTCTCTGAACCCTGACTACTACTGGGCCCAAAATTAGCACCAAAACACGTGCTTTGTAGCTCACGGATTCACCTAAGTAGTAAAAAAGAAATGATGCTGGTAAAGTGCAAAATTGCAGTTTAGGTACTACTTAAAATAGGCTGAAACTTTAATTTTGGTCTCTGAACCCTGACTACTACTGGGCCCAAAATTAGCACCAAAACACGTGCTTTGTAGCTCACGGATTCACCTAAGTAGTAAAAAAGAAATGATGCTGGTATAGTGCAAAATTGCAGTTTAGGTACTACTTAAAATAGGCTGAAACTTTAATCGCGTTTTTCTCGCAAACTACGCGTTCCCGGGCCTTATTTGCCCCTTCGGGATTTCTAACGGGGTATGAATCGACCATTCCGAATCGATTGGCGCTATCAGAAAATATCAAAATTTTGGTCTCTGAACCCTGACTACTACTGGGCCTAAAATTAGCACCAAAACACGTGCTTTGTAGCTCACGGATTCACCTAAGTAGTAAAACAGAAATGATGCTGGTATAGTGCAAAATTGCAGTTTAGGTACTACTTAAAATAGGCTGAAACTTTAATCGCGTTTTTCTCGCAAACTACGCGTTCCCGGGCCTTATTTGCCCCTTCGGGGTTTCTAAGGGGTATGAATCGACCATTCCGAATCGATTGGCGCTATCAGAAAATATCAAAATTTTGGTCTCTGAACCCTGACTACTACTGTGCCCAAAATTAGCACCAAAACACGTGCTTTGTAGCTCACGGATTCACCTAAGTAGTAAAAAAGAAATGATGCTGGTATAGTGCAAAATTGCATTTTAGGTACTACTTAAAATAGGCTGAAACTTTAATCGCGTTTTTCTCGCAAACTACGCGTTCCCGGGCCTTATTTGCCCCTTCGGGGTTTCTAAGGGGTATGAATCGACCATTCCGAATCGATTGGCGCTATCAGAAAATATCAAAATTTTGGTCTCTGAACCCTGACTACTACTGGGCCCAAAATTAGCACCAAAACACGTGCTTTGTAGCTCACGGATTCACCTAAGTAGTAAAAAAGAAATGATGCTGGTATAGTGCAAAATTGCAGTTTAGGTACTACTTAAAATAGGCTGAAACTTTAATCGCGTTTTTCTCGCAAACTACGCGTTCCCGGGCCTTATTTGCCCCTTCGGGGTTTCTAAGGGGTATGAATCGACCATTCCGAATCGATTGGCGCTATCAGAAAATATCAAAATTTTGGTCTCTGAACCCTGACTACTACTGGGCCTAAAATTAGCACCAAAACACGTGCTTTGTAGCTCACGGATTGACCTAAGTAGTAAAACAGAAATGATGCTGGTATAGTGCAAAATTGCAGTTTAGGTACTACTTAAAATAGGCTGAAACTTTAATCGCGTTTTTCTCGCAAACTACGCGTTCCCGGGCCTTATTTGCCCCTTCGGGGTTTCTAAGGGGTCTGAATCGAACATTCCGAATCGATTGGCGCTATCAGAAAATATCAAAATTTTGGTCTCTGAACCCTGACTACTACTGTGCCCAAAATTAGCACCAAAACACGTGCCTTGTAGCTCACGGATTCACCTAAGTAGTAAAAAAGAAATGATGCTGGTATAGTGCAAAATTGCAGTTAAGGTACTACTTAAAACAGGCTGAAAGTTTAATCGCGTTTTTCTCGCAAACTACGCGTTCCCGGGCCTTATTTGCCCCTTCGGGGTTTCTAAGGGGTATCAGAAAATATCAAAATTTTGGTCTCTGAACCCTGACTACTACTGGGCCCAAAATTAGCACCAAAACACGTGCTTTGTAGCTCACGGATTCACCTAAGTAGTAAAAAAGAAATGATGCTGGTATAGTGCAAAATTGCAGTTTAGGTACTACTTAAAATAGGCTGAAACTTTAATCGCGTTTTTCTCGCAAACTACGCGTTCCCGGGCCTTATTTGCCCCTTCGGGGTTTCTAAGGGGTATGAATCGACCATTCCGAATCGATTGGCGCTATCAGAAAATATCAAAATTTTGGTCTCTGAACCCTGACTACTACTGGGCCCAAAATTAGCACCAAAACACGTGCTTTGTAGCTCACGGATTCACCTAAGTAGTAAAAAAGAAATGATGCTGGTATAGTGCAAAATTGCATTTTAGGTACTACTTAAAATAGGCTGAAACTTTAATCGCGTTTTTCTCGCAAACTACGCGTTCCTGGGCCTTATTTGCCCCTTCGGGGTTTCTAAGGGGTATGAATCGACCATTCCGAATCGATTGGCGCTATCAGAAAATATCAAAATTTTGGTCTCTGAACCCTGACTACTACTGGGCCCAAAATTAGCACCAAAACACGTGCTTTGTAGCTCACGGATTCACCTAAGTAGTAAAACAGAAATGATGCTGGTATAGTGCAAAATTGCAGTTTAGGTACTACTTAAAATAGGCTGAAACTTTAATCGCGTTTTTCTCGCAAACTACGCGTTCCCGGGCCTTATTTGCCCCTTCGGGGTTTCTAAGGGGTATGAATCGACCATTCCGAATCGATTGGCGCTATCAGAAAATATCAAAATTTTGGTCTCTGAACCCTGACTACTACTGGGCCCAAAATTAGCACCAAAACACGTGCTTTGTAGCTCACGGATTCACCTAAGTAGTAAAAAAGAAATGATGCTGGTATAGTGCAAAATTGCAGTTTAGGTACTACTTAAAATAGGCTGAAACTTTAATCGCGTTTTTCTCGCAAACTACGCGTTCCCGGGCCTTATTTGCCCCTTCGGGGTTTCTAAGGGGTATGAATCGACCATTCCGAATCGATTGGCGCTATCAGAAAATATCAAAATTTTGGTCTCTGAACCCTGACTACTACTGGGCCTAAAATTAGCACCAAAACACGTGCTTTGTAGCTCACGGATTCACCTAAGTAGTAAAACAGAAATGATGCTGGTATAGTGCAAAATTACAGTTTAGGTACTACTTAAAATAGGCTGAAACTTTAATCGCGTTTTTCTCGCAAACTACGCGTTCCCGGGCCTTATTTGCCCCTTCGGGGTTTCTAAGGGGTATGAATCGACCATTCCGAATCGATTGGCGCTATCAGAAAATATCAAAATTTTGGTCTCTGAACCCTGACTACTACTGGGCCCAAAATTAGCACCAAAACACGTGCTTTGTAGCTCACGGATTCACCTAAGTAGTAAAAAAGAAATGATGCTGGTATAGTGCAAAATTGCATTTTAGGTACTACTTAAAATAGGCTGAAACTTTAATCGCGTTTTTCTCGCAAACTACGCGTTCCCGGGCCTTATTTGCCCCTTCGGGGTTTCTAAGGGGTATGAATCGACCATTCCGAATCGATTGGCGCTATCAGAAAATATCAAAATTTTGGTCTCTGAACCCTGACTACTACTGGGCCCAAAATTAGCACCAAAACACGTGCTTTGTAGCTCACGGATTCACCTAAGTAGTAAAAAAGAAATGATGCTGGTATAGTGCAAAATTGCAGTTTAGGTACTACTTAAAATAGGCTGAAACTTTAATCGCGTTTTTCTCGCAAACTACGCGTTCCCGGGCCTTATTTGCCCCTTCGGGGTTTCTAAGGGGTACGAATCGACCATTCCGAATCGATTGGCGCTATCAGAAAATATCAAAATTTTGGTCTCTGAACCCTGACTACTACTGGGCCTAAAATTAGCACCAAAACACGTGCTTTGTAGCTCACGGATTCACCTAAGTAGTAAAACAGAAATGATGCTGGTATAGTGCAAAATTGCAGTTTAGGTACTACTTAAAATAGGCTGAAACTTTAATCGCGTTTTTCTCGCAAACTACGCGTTCCCGGGCCTTATTTGCCCCTTCGGGGTTTCTAAGGGGTCTGAATCGAACATTCCGAATAGATTGGCGCTATCAGAAAATATCAAAATTTTGGTCTCTGAACCCTGACTACTACTGTGCCCAAAATTAGCACCAAAACACGTGCCTTGTAGCTCACGGATTCACCTAAGTAGTAAAAAAGAAATGATGCTGGTATAGTGCAAAATTGCATTTTAGGTACTACTTAAAATAGGCTGAAACTTTAATCGCGTTTTTCTCGCAAACTACGCGTTCCCGGGCCTTATTTGCCCCTTCGGGGTTTCTAAGGGGTATGAATCGACCATTCCGAATCGATTGGCGCTATCAGAAAATATCAAAATTTTGGTCTCTGAACCCTGACTACTACTGGGCCCAAAATTAGCACCAAAACACGTGCTTTGTAGCTCACGGATTCACCTAAGTAGTAAAAAAGAAATGATGCTGGTATAGTGCAAAATTGCATTTTAGGTACTACTTAAAATAGGCTGAAACTTTAATCGCGTTTTTCTCGCAAACTACGCGTTCCCGGGCCTTATTTGCCCCTTCGGGGTTTCTAAGGGGTATGAATCGACCATTCCGAATCGATTGGCGCTATCAGAAAATATCAAAATTTTGGTCTCTGAACCCTGACTACTACTGGGCCCAAAATTAGCACCAAAACACGTGCTTTGTAGCTCACGGATTCACCTAAGTAGTAAAAAAGAAATGATGCTGGTATAGTGCAAAATTGCAGTTTAGGTACTACTTAAAATAGGCTGAAACTTTAATCGCGTTTTTCTCGCAAACTACGCGTTCCCGGGCCTTATTTGCCCCTTCGGGGTTTCTAAGGGGTATGAATCGACCATTCCGAATCGATTGGCGCTATCAGAAAATATCAAAATTTTGGTCTCTGAACCCTGACTACTACTGTGCCCAAAATTAGCACCAAAACACGTGCCTTGTAGCTCACGGATTCACCTAAGTAGTAAAAAAGAAATGATGCTGGTATAGTGCAAAATTGCATTTTAGGTACTACTTAAAATAGGCTGAAACTTTAATCGCGTTTTTCTCGCAAACTACGCGTTCCCGGGCCTTATTTGCCCCTTCGGGGTTTCTAAGGGGTATGAATCGACCATTCCGAATCGATTGGCGCTATCAGAAAATATCAAAATTTTGGTCTCTGAACCCTGACTACTACTGGGCCCAAAATTAGCACCAAAACACGTGCTTTGTAGCTCACGGATTCACCTAAGTAGTAAAAAAGAAATGATGCTGGTATAGTGCAAAATTGCATTTTAGGTACTACTTAAAATAGGCTGAAACTTTAATCGCGTTTTTCTCGCAAACTACGCGTTCCCGGGCCTTATTTGCCCCTTCGGGGTTTCTAAGGGGTATGAATCGACCATTCCGAATCGATTGGCGCTATCAGAAAATATCAAAATTTTGGTCTCTGAACCCTGACTACTACTGGGCCCAAAATTAGCACCAAAACACGTGCTTTGTAGCTCACGGATTCACCTAAGTAGTAAAAAAGAAATGATGCTGGTATAGTGCAAAATTGCAGTTTAGGTACTACTTAAAATAGGCTGAAACTTTAATCGCGTTTTTCTCGCAAACTACGCGTTCCCGGGCCTTATTTGCCCCTTCGGGGTTTCTAAGGGGTATGAATCGACCATTCCGAATCGATTGGCGCTATCAGAAAATATCAAAATTTTGGTCTCTGAACCCTGACTACTACTGGGCCTAAAATTAGCACCAAAACACGTGCTTTGTAGCTCACGGATTCACCTAAGTAGTAAAACAGAAATGATGCTGGTATAGTGCAAAATTGCAGTTTAGGTACTACTTAAAATAGGCTGAAACTTTAATCGCGTTTTTCTCGCAAACTACGCGTTCCCGGGCCTTATTTGCCCCTTCGGGGTTTCTAAGGGGTCTGAATCGAACATTCCGAATCGATTGGCGCTATCAGAAAATATCAAAATTTTGGTCTCTGAACCCTGACTACTACTGTGCCCAAAATTAGCACCAAAACACGTGCCTTGTAGCTCACGGATTCACCTAAGTAGTAAAAAAGAAATGATGCTGGTATAGTGCAAAATTGCATTTTAGGTACTACTTAAAATAGGCTGAAACTTTAATCGCGTTTTTCTCGCAAACTACGCGTTCCCGGGCCTTATTTGCCCCTTCGGGGTTTCTAAGGGGTATGAATCGACCATTCCGAATCGATTGGCGCTATCAGAAAATATCAAAATTTTGGTCTCTGAACCCTGACTACTACTGGGCCCAAAATTAGCACCAAAACACGTGCTTTGTAGCTCACGGATTCACCTAAGTAGTAAAAAAGAAATGATGCTGGTATAGTGCAAAATTGCATTTTAGGTACTACTTAAAATAGGCTGAAACTTTAATCGCGTTTTTCTCGCAAACTACGCGTTCCCGGGCCTTATTTGCCCCTTCGGGGTTTCTAAGGGGTATGAATCGACCATTCCGAATCGATTGGCGCTATCAGAAAATATCAAAATTTTGGTCTCTGAACCCTGACTACTACTGGGCCCAAAATTAGCACCAAAACACGTGCTTTGTAGCTCACGGATTCACCTAAGTAGTAAAAAAGAAATGATGCTGGTATAGTGCAAAATTGCAGTTTAGGTACTACTTAAAATAGGCTGAAACTTTAATCGCGTTTTTCTCGCAAACTACGCGTTCCCGGGCCTTATTTGCCCCTTCGGGGTTTCTAAGGGGTATGAATCGACCATTCCGAATCGATTGGCGCTATCAGAAAATATCAAAATTTTGGTCTCTGAACCCTGACTACTACTGGGCCCAAAATTAGCACCAAAACACGTGCTTTGTAGCTCACGGATTCACCTAAGTAGTAAAAAAGAAATGATGCTGGTATAGTGCAAAATTGCATTTTAGGTACTACTTAAAATAGGCTGAAACTTTAATCGCGTTTTTCTCGCAAACTACGCGTTCCCGGGCCTTATTTGCCCCTTCGGGGTTTCTAAGGGGTATGAATCGACCATTCCGAATCGATTGGCGCTATCAGAAAATATCAAAATTTTGGTCTCTGAACCCTGACTACTACTGGGCCCAAAATTAGCACCAAAACACGTGCTTTGTAGCTCACGGATTCACCTAAGTAGTAAAACAGAAATGATGCTGGTATAGTGCAAAATTGCAGTTTAGGTACTACTTAAAATAGGCTGAAACTTTAATCGCGTTTTTCTCGCAAACTACGCGTTCCCGGGCCTTATTTGCCCCTTCGGGGTTTCTAAGGGGTATGAATCGACCATTCCGAATCGATTGGCGCTATCAGAAAATATCAAAATTTTGGTCTCTGAACCCTGACTACTACTGGGCCCAAAATTAGCACCAAAACACGTGCTTTGTAGCTCACGGATTCACCTAAGTAGTAAAAAGAAATGATGCTGGTATAGTGCAAAATTGCATTTTAGGTACTACTTAAAATAGGCTGAAACTTTAATCGCGTTTTTCTCGCAAACTACGCGTTCCCGGGCCTTATTTGCCCCTTCGGGGTTTCTAAGGGGTATGAATCGACCATTCCGAATCGATTGGCGCTATCAGAAAATATCAAAATTTTGGTCTCTGAACCCTGACTACTACTGGGCCTAAGATTAGCACCAAAACACGTGCTTTGTAGCTCACGGATTCACCTAAGTAGTAAAACAGAAATGATGCTGGTATAGTGCAAAATTGCAGTTTAGGTACTACTTAAAATAGGCTGAAACTTTAATCGCGTTTTTCTCGCAAACTACGCGTTCCCGGGCCTTATTTGCCCCTTCGGGGTTTCTAAGGGGTATGAATCGACCATTCCGAATCGATTGGCGCTATCAGAAAATATCAAAATTTTGGTCTCTGAACCCTGACTACTACTGTGCCCAAAATTAGCACCAAAACACGTGCCTTGTAGCTCACGGATTCACCTAAGTAGTAAAAAAGAAATGATGCTGGTATAGTGCAAAATTGCAGTTAAGGTACTACTTAAAACAGGCTGAAAGTTTAATCGCGTTTTTCTCGCAAACTACGCGTTCCCGGGCCTGTTTTGCCCCTTCGGGGTTTCTAAGGGGTATGAATCGACCATTCCGAATCGATTGGCGCTATCAGGAAATATCAAAATTTTGGTCTCTGAACCCTGACTACTACTGGGCCCAAAATTAGCACCAAAACACGTGCTTTGTAGCTCACGGATTCACCTAAGTAGTAAAAAAGAAATGATGCTGGTATAGTGCAAAATTGCAGTTAAGGTACTACTTAAAACAGGCTGAAAGTTTAATCGCGTTTTTCTCGCAAACTACGCGTTCCCGGGCCTTATTTGCCCCTTCGGGGTTTCTAAGGGGAATCAGAAAATATCAAAATTTTGGTCTCTGAACCCTGACTACTACTGGGCCCAAAATTAGCACCAAAACACGTGCTTTGTAGCTCACGGATTCACCTAAGTAGTAAAAAAGAAATGATGCTGGTATAGTGCAAAATTGCATTTTAGGTACTACTTAAAATAGGCTGAAACTTTAATCGCGTTTTTCTCGCAAACTACGCGTTCCCGGGCCTTATTTGCCCCTTCGGGGTTTCTAAGGGGTATGAATCGACCATTCCGAATCGATTGGCGCTATCAGAAAATATCAAAATTTTGGTCTCTGAACCCTGACTACTACTGGGCCCAAAATTAGCACCAAAACACGTGCTTTGTAGCTCACGGATTCACCTAAGTAGTAAAAAAGAAATGATGCTGGTATAGTGCAAAATTGCATTTTAGGTACTACTTAAAATAGGCTGAAACTTTAATCGCGTTTTTCTCGCAAACTACGCGTTCCCGGGCCTTATTTGCCCCTTCGGGGTTTCTAAGGGGTATGAATCGACCATTCCGAATCGATTGGCGCTATCAGAAAATATCAAAATTTTGGTCTCTGAACCCTGACTACTACTGGGCCCAAAATTAGCACCAAAACACGTGCTTTGTAGCTCACGGATTCACCTAAGTAGTAAAAAAGAAATGATGCTGGTATAGTGCAAAATTGCATTTTAGGTACTACTTAAAATAGGCTGAAACTTTAATCGCGTTTTTCTCGCAAACTACGCGTTCCCGGGCCTTATTTGCCCCTTCGGGGTTTCTAAGGGGTATGAATCGACCATTCCGAATCGATTGGCGCTATCAGAAAATATCAAAATTTTGGTCTCTGAACCCTGACTACTACTGGGCCCAAAATTAGCACCAAAACACGTGCTTTGTAGCTCACGGATTCACCTAAGTAGTAAAAAAGAAATGATGCTGGTATAGTGCAAAATTGCATTTTAGGTACTACTTAAAATAGGCTGAAACTTTAATCGCGTTTTTCTCGCAAACTACGCGTTCCCGGGCCTTATTTGCCCCTTCGGGGTTTCTAAGGGGTATGAATCGACCATTCCGAATCGATTGGCGCTATCAGAAAATATCAAAATTTTGGTCTCTGAACCCTGACTACTACTGGGCCCAAAATTAGCACCAAAACACGTGCTTTGTAGCTCACGGATTCACCTAAGTAGTAAAACAGAAATGATGCTGGTATAGTGCAAAATTGCAGTTTAGGTACTACTTAAAATAGGCTGAAACTTTAATCGCGTTTTTCTCGCAAACTACGCGTTCCCGGGCCTTATTTGCCCCTTCGGGGTTTCTAAGGGGTATGAATCGACCATTCCGAATCGATTGGCGCTATCAGAAAATATCAAAATTTTGGTCTCTGAACCCTGACTACTACTGGGCCCAAAATTAGCACCAAAACACGTGCTTTGTAGCTCACGGATTCACCTAAGTAGTAAAAAAGAAATGATGCTGGTATAGTGCAAAATTGCATTTTAGGTACTACTTAAAATAGGCTGAAACTTTAATCGCGTTTTTCTCGCAAACTACGCGTTCCCGGGCCTTATTTGCCCCTTCGGGGTTTCTAAGGGGTATGAATCGACCATTCCGAATCGATTGGCGCTATCAGAAAATATCAAAATTTTGGTCTCTGAACCCTGACTACTACTGGGCCTAAGATTAGCACCAAAACACGTGCTTTGTAGCTCACGGATTCACCTAAGTAGTAAAACAGAAATGATGCTGGTATAGTGCAAAATTGCATTTTAGGTACTACTTAAAATAGGCTGAAACTTTAATCGCGTTTTTCTCGCAAACTACGCGTTCCCGGGCCTTATTTGCCCCTTCGGGGTTTCTAAGGGGTATGAATCGACCATTCCGAATCGATTGGCGCTATCAGAAAATATCAAAATTTTGGTCTCTGAACCCTGACTACTACTGTGCCCAAAATTAGCACCAAAACACGTGCCTTGTAGCTCACGGATTCACCTAAGTAGTAAAAAAGAAATGATGCTGGTATAGTGCAAAATTGCATTTTAGGTACTACTTAAAATAGGCTGAAACTTTAATCGCGTTTTTCTCGCAAACTACGCGTTCCCGGGCCTTATTTGCCCCTTCGGGGTTTCTAAGGGGTATGAATCGACCATTCCGAATCGATTGGCGCTATCAGAAAATATCAAAATTTTGGTCTCTGAACCCTGACTACTACTGGGCCCAAAATTAGCACCAAAACACGTGCTTTGTAGCTCACGGATTCACCTAAGTAGTAAAAAAGAAATGATGCTGGTATAGTGCAAAATTGCATTTTAGGTACTACTTAAAATAGGCTGAAACTTTAATCGCGTTTTTCTCGCAAACTACGCGTTCCCGGGCCTTATTTGCCCCTTCGGGGTTTCTAAGGGGTATGAATCGACCATTCCGAATCGATTGGCGCTATCAGAAAATATCAAAATTTTGGTCTCTGAACCCTGACTACTACTGGGCCCAAAATTAGCACCAAAACACGTGCTTTGTAGCTCACGGATTCACCTAAGTAGTAAAACAGAAATGATGCTGGTATAGTGCAAAATTGCAGTTTAGGTACTACTTAAAATAGGCTGAAACTTTAATCGCGTTTTTCTCGCAAACTACGCGTTCCCGGGCCTTATTTGCCCCTTCGGGGTTTCTAAGGGGTATGAATCGACCATTCCGAATCGATTGGCGCTATCAGAAAATATCAAAATTTTGGTCTCTGAACCCTGACTACTACTGGGCCCAAAATTAGCACCAAAACACGTGCTTTGTAGCTCACGGATTCACCTAAGTAGTAAAAAAGAAATGATGCTGGTATAGTGCAAAATTGCATTTTAGGTACTACTTAAAATAGGCTGAAACTTTAATCGCGTTTTTCTCGCAAACTACGCGTTCCCGGGCCTTATTTGCCCCTTCGGGGTTTCTAAGGGGTATGAATCGACCATTCCGAATCGATTGGCGCTATCAGAAAATATCAAAATTTTGGTCTCTGAACCCTGACTACTACTGGGCCCAAAATTAGCACCAAAACACGTGCTTTGTAGCTCACGGATTCACCTAAGTAGTAAAAAAGAAATGATGCTGGTATAGTGCAAAATTGCATTTTAGGTACTACTTAAAATAGGCTGAAACTTTAATCGCGTTTTTCTCGCAAACTACGCGTTCCCGGGCCTTATTTGCCCCTTCGGGGTTTCTAAGGGGTATGAATCGACCATTCCGAATCGATTGGCGCTATCAGAAAATATCAAAATTTTGGTCTCTGAACCCTGACTACTACTGTGCCCAAAATTAGCACCAAAACACGTGCCTTGTAGCTCACGGATTCACCTAAGTAGTAAAAAAGAAATGATGCTGGTATAGTGCAAAATTGCAGTTAAGGTACTACTTAAAACAGGCTGAAAGTTTAATCGCGTTTTTCTCGCAAACTACGCGTTCCCGGGCCTGTTTTGCCCCTTCGGGGTTTCTAAGGGGTATGAATCGACCATTCCGAATCGATTGGCGCTATCAGGAAATATCAAAATTTTGGTCTCTGAACCCTGACTACTACTGGGCCCAAAATTAGCACCAAAACACGTGCTTTGTAGCTCACGGATTCACCTAAGTAGTAAAAAAGAAATGATGCTGGTATAGTGCAAAATTGCAGTTAAGGTACTACTTAAAACAGGCTGAAAGTTTAATCGCGTTTTTCTCGCAAACTACGCGTTCCCGGGCCTTATTTGCCCCTTCGGGGTTTCTAAGGGGAATCAGAAAATATCAAAATTTTGGTCTCTGAACCCTGACTACTACTGGGCCCAAAATTAGCACCAAAACACGTGCTTTGTAGCTCACGGATTCACCTAAGTAGTAAAAAAGAAATGATGCTGGTATAGTGCAAAATTGCATTTTAGGTACTACTTAAAATAGGCTGAAACTTTAATCGCGTTTTTCTCGCAAACTACGCGTTCCCGGGCCTTATTTGCCCCTTCGGGGTTTCTAAGGGGTATGAATCGACCATTCCGAATCGATTGGCGCTATCAGAAAATATCAAAATTTTGGTCTCTGAACCCTGACTACTACTGGGCCCAAAATTAGCACCAAAACACGTGCTTTGTAGCTCACGGATTCACCTAAGTAGTAAAAAAGAAATGATGCTGGTATAGTGCAAAATTGCATTTTAGGTACTACTTAAAATAGGCTGAAACTTTAATCGCGTTTTTCTCGCAAACTACGCGTTCCCGGGCCTTATTTGCCCCTTCGGGGTTTCTAAGGGGTATGAATCGACCATTCCGAATCGATTGGCGCTATCAGAAAATATCAAAATTTTGGTCTCTGAACCCTGACTACTACTGGGCCCAAAATTAGCACCAAAACACGTGCTTTGTAGCTCACGGATTCACCTAAGTAGTAAAAAAGAAATGATGCTGGTATAGTGCAAAATTGCATTTTAGGTACTACTTAAAATAGGCTGAAACTTTAATCGCGTTTTTCTCGCAAACTACGCGTTCCCGGGCCTTATTTGCCCCTTCGGGGTTTCTAAGGGGTATGAATCGACCATTCCGAATCGATTGGCGCTATCAGAAAATATCAAAATTTTGGTCTCTGAACCCTGACTACTACTGGGCCTAAGATTAGCACCAAAACACGTGCTTTGTAGCTCACGGATTCACCTAAGTAGTAAAACAGAAATGATGCTGGTATAGTGCAAAATTGCAGTTTAGGTACTACTTAAAATAGGCTGAAACTTTAATCGCGTTTTTCTCGCAAACTACGCGTTCCCGGGCCTTATTTGCCCCTTCGGGGTTTCTAAGGGGTATGAATCGACCATTCCGAATCGATTGGCGCTATCAGAAAATATCAAAATTTTGGTCTCTGAACCCTGACTACTACTGTGCCCAAAATTAGCACCAAAACACGTGCCTTGTAGCTCACGGATTCACCTAAGTAGTAAAAAAGAAATGATGCTGGTATAGTGCAAAATTGCAGTTAAGGTACTACTTAAAACAGGCTGAAAGTTTAATCGCGTTTTTCTCGCAAACTACGCGTTCCCGGGCCTGTTTTGCCCCTTCGGGGTTTCTAAGGGGTATGAATCGACCATTCCGAATCGATTGGCGCTATCAGGAAATATCAAAATTTTGGTCTCTGAACCCTGACTACTACTGGGCCCAAAATTAGCACCAAAACACGTGCTTTGTAGCTCACGGATTCACCTAAGTAGTAAAAAAGAAATGATGCTGGTATAGTGCAAAATTGCAGTTAAGGTACTACTTAAAACAGGCTGAAAGTTTAATCGCGTTTTTCTCGCAAACTACGCGTTCCCGGGCCTTATTTGCCCCTTCGGGGTTTCTAAGGGGAATCAGAAAATATCAAAATTTTGGTCTCTGAACCCTGACTACTACTGGGCCCAAAATTAGCACCAAAACACGTGCTTTGTAGCTCACGGATTCACCTAAGTAGTAAAACAGAAATGATGCTGGTATAGTGCAAAATTGCAGTTTAGGTACTACTTAAAATAGGCTGAAACTTTAATCGCGTTTTTCTCGCAAACTACGCGTTCCCGGGCCTTATTTGCCCCTTCGGGGTTTCTAAGGGGTATGAATCGACCATTCCGAATCGATTGGCGCTATCAGAAAATATCAAAATTTTGGTCTCTGAACCCTGACTGCTACTGGGCCCAAAATTAGCACCAAAACACGTGCTTTGTAGCTCACGGATTCACCTAAGTAGTAAAAAAGAAATGATGCTGGTATAGTGCAAAATTGCATTTTAGGTACTACTTAAAATAGGCTGAAACTTTAATCGCGTTTTTCTCGCAAACTACGCGTTCCCGGGCCTTATTTGCCCCTTCGGGGTTTCTAAGGGGTATGAATCGACCATTCCGAATCGATTGGCGCTATCAGAAAATATCAAAATTTTGGTCTCTGAACCCTGACTACTACTGGGCCTAAGATTAGCACCAAAACACGTGCTTTGTAGCTCACGGATTCACCTAAGTAGTAAAACAGAAATGATGCTGGTATAGTGCAAAATTGCAGTTTAGGTACTACTTAAAATAGGCTGAAACTTTAATCGCGTTTTTCTCGCAAACTACGCGTTCCCGGGCCTTATTTGCCCCTTCGGGGTTTCTAAGGGGTATGAATCGACCATTCCGAATCGATTGGCGCTATCAGAAAATATCAAAATTTTGGTCTCTGAACCCTGACTACTACTGTGCCCAAAATTAGCACCAAAACACGTGCCTTGTAGCTCACGGATTCACCTAAGTAGTAAAAAAGAAATGATGCTGGTATAGTGCAAAATTGCAGTTAAGGTACTACTTAAAACAGGCTGAAAGTTTAATCGCGTTTTTCTCGCAAACTACGCGTTCCCGGGCCTGTTTTGCCCCTTCGGGGTTTCTAAGGGGTATGAATCGACCATTCCGAATCGATTGGCGCTATCAGGAAATATCAAAATTTTGGTCTCTGAACCCTGACTACTACTGGGCCCAAAATTAGCACCAAAACACGTGCTTTGTAGCTCACGGATTCACCTAAGTAGTAAAAAAGAAATGATGCTGGTATAGTGCGAAATTGCAGTTAAGGTACTACTTAAAACAGGCTGAAAGTTTAATCGCGTTTTTCTCGCAAACTACGCGTTCCCGGGCCTTATTTGCCCCTTCGGGGTTTCTAAGGGGAATCAGAAAATATCAAAATTTTGGTCTCTGAACCCTGACTACTACTGGGCCTAAAATTAGCACCAAAACACGTGCTTTGTAGCTCACGGATTCACCTAAGTAGTAAAAAAGAAATGATGCTGGTATAGTGCAAAATTGCAGTTTAGGTACTACTTAAAATAGGCTGAAACTTTAATCGCGTTTTTCTCGCAAACTACGCGTTCCCGGGCCTTATTTGCCCCTTCGGGGTTTCTAAGGGGTATGAATCGACCATTCCGAATCGATTGGCGCTATCAGAAAATATCAAAATTTTGGTCTCTGAACCCTGACTACTACTGGGCCCAAAATTAGCACCAAAACACGTGCTTTGTAGCTCACGGATTCACCTAAGTAGTAAAAAAGAAATGATGCTGGTATAGTGCAAAATTGCATTTTAGGTACTACTTAAAATAGGCTGAAACTTTAATCGCGTTTTTCTCGCAAACTACGCGTTCCCGGGCCTTATTTGCCCCTTCGGGGTTTCTAAGGGGTATGAATCGACCATTCCGAATCGATTGGCGCTATCAGAAAATATCAAAATTTTGGTCTCTGAACCCTGACTACTACTGGGCCCAAAATTAGCACCAAAACACGTGCTTTGTAGCTCACGGATTCACCTAAGTAGTAAAACAGAAATGATGCTGGTATAGTGCAAAATTGCAGTTTAGGTACTACTTAAAATAGGCTGAAACTTTAATCGCGTTTTTCTCGCAAACTACGCGTTCCCGGGCCTTATTTGCCCCTTCGGGGTTTCTAAGGGGTATGAATCGACCATTCCGAATCGATTGGCGCTATCAGAAAATATCAAAATTTTGGTCTCTGAACCCTGACTACTACTGGGCCCAAAATTAGCACCAAAACACGTGCTTTGTAGCTCACGGATTCACCTAAGTAGTAAAAAAGAAATGATGCTGGTATAGTGCAAAATTGCATTTTAGGTACTACTTAAAATAGGCTGAAACTTTAATCGCGTTTTTCTCGCAAACTACGCGTTCCCGGGCCTTATTTGCCCCTTCGGGGTTTCTAAGGGGTATGAATCGACCATTCCGAATCGATTGGCGCTATCAGAAAATATCAAAATTTTGGTCTCTGAACCCTGACTACTACTGGGCCTAAGATTAGCACCAAAACACGTGCTTTGTAGCTCACGGATTCACCTAAGTAGTAAAACAGAAATGATGCTGGTATAGTGCAAAATTGCAGTTTAGGTACTACTTAAAATAGGCTGAAACTTTAATCGCGTTTTTCTCGCAAACTACGCGTTCCCGGGCCTTATTTGCCCCTTCGGGGTTTCTAAGGGGTATGAATCGACCATTCCGAATCGATTGGCGCTATCAGAAAATATCAAAATTTTGGTCTCTGAACCCTGACTACTACTGTGCCCAAAATTAGCACCAAAACACGTGCCTTGTAGCTCACGGATTCACCTAAGTAGTAAAAAAGAAATGATGCTGGTATAGTGCAAAATTGCAGTTAAGGTACTACTTAAAACAGGCTGAAAGTTTAATCGCGTTTTTCTCGCAAACTACGCGTTCCCGGGCCTGTTTTGCCCCTTCGGGGTTTCTAAGGGGTATGAATCGACCATTCCGAATCGATTGGCGCTATCAGGAAATATCAAAATTTTGGTCTCTGAACCCTGACTACTACTGGGCCCAAAATTAGCACCAAAACACGTGCTTTGTAGCTCACGGATTCACCTAAGTAGTAAAAAATAAATGATGCTGGTATAGTGCAAAATTGCAGTTTAGGTACTACTTAAAATAGGCTGAAACTTTAATCGCGTTTTTCTCGCAAACTACGCGTTCCCGGGCCTTATTTGCCCCTTCGGGGTTTCTAAGGGGTATGAATCGACCATTCCGAATCGATTGGCGCTATCAGAAAATATCAAAATTTTGGTCTCTGAACCCTGACTACTACTGTGCCCAAAATTAGCACCAAAACACGTGCCTTGTAGCTCACGGATTCACCTAAGTAGTAAAAAAGAAATGATGCTGGTATAGTGCAAAATTGCAGTTAAGGTACTACTTAAAACAGGCTGAAAGTTTAATCGCGTTTTTCTCGCAAACTACGCGTTCCCGGGCCTTATTTGCCCCTTCGGGGTTTCTAAGGGGTATGAATCGACCATTCCGAATCGATTGGCGCTATCAGAAAATATCAAAATTTTGGTCTCTGAACCCTGACTACTACTGGGCCCAAAATTAGCACCAAAACACGTGCTTTGTAGCTCACGGATTCACCTAAGTAGTAAAAAAGAAATGATGCTGGTATAGTGCAAAATTGCATTTTAGGTACTACTTAAAATAGGCTGAAACTTTAATCGCGTTTTTCTCGCAAACTACGCGTTCCCGGGCCTTATTTGCCCCTTCGGGGTTTCTAAGGGGTATGAATCGACCATTCCGAATCGATTGGCGCTATCAGAAAATATCAAAATTTTGGTCTCTGAACCCTGACTACTACTGGGCCTAAGATTAGCACCAAAACACGTGCTTTGTAGCTCACGGATTCACCTAAGTAGTAAAACAGAAATGATGCTGGTATAGTGCAAAATTGCAGTTTAGGTACTACTTAAAATAGGCTGAAACTTTAATCGCGTTTTTCTCGCAAACTACGCGTTCCCGGGCCTTATTTGCCCCTTCGGGGTTTCTAAGGGGTATGAATCGACCATTCCGAATCGATTGGCGCTATCAGAAAATATCAAAATTTTGGTCTCTGAACCCTGACTACTACTGTGCCCAAAATTAGCACCAAAACACGTGCCTTGTAGCTCACGGATTCACCTAAGTAGTAAAAAAGAAATGATGCTGGTATAGTGCAAAATTGCAGTTAAGGTACTACTTAAAACAGGCTGAAAGTTTAATCGCGTTTTTCTCGCAAACTACGCGTTCCCGGGCCTTATTTGCCCCTTCGGGGTTTCTAAGGGGTATGAATCGACCATTCCGAATCGATTGGCGCTATCAGAAAATATCAAAATTTTGGTCTCTGAACCCTGACTACTACTGGGCCCAAAATTAGCACCAAAACACGTGCTTTGTAGCTCACGGATTCACCTAAGTAGTAAAAAAGAAATGATGCTGGTATAGTGCAAAATTGCATTTTAGGTACTACTTAAAATAGGCTGAAACTTTAATCGCGTTTTTCTCGCAAACTACGCGTTCCCGGGCCTTATTTGCCCCTTCGGGGTTTCTAAGGGGTATGAATCGACCATTCCGAATCGATTGGCGCTATCAGAAAATATCAAAATTTTGGTCTCTGAACCCTGACTACTACTGGGCCTAAGATTAGCACCAAAACACGTGCTTTGTAGCTCACGGATTCACCTAAGTAGTAAAACAGAAATGATGCTGGTATAGTGCAAAATTGCAGTTTAGGTACTACTTAAAATAGGCTGAAACTTTAATCGCGTTTTTCTCGCAAACTACGCGTTCCCGGGCCTTATTTGCCCCTTCGGGGTTTCTAAGGGGTATGAATCGACCATTCCGAATCGATTGGCGCTATCAGAAAATATCAAAATTTTGGTCTCTGAACCCTGACTACTACTGGGCCCAAAATTAGCACCAAAACACGTGCTTTGTAGCTCACGGATTCACCTAAGTAGTAAAAAAGAAATGATGCTGGTATAGTGCAAAATTGCATTTTAGGTACTACTTAAAATAGGCTGAAACTTTAATCGCGTTTTTCTCGCAAACTACGCGTTCCCGGGCCTTATTTGCCCCTTCGGGGTTTCTAAGGGGTATGAATCGACCATTCCGAATCGATTGGCGCTATCAGAAAATATCAAAATTTTGGTCTCTGAACCCTGACTACTACTGGGCCTAAGATTAGCACCAAAACACGTGCTTTGTAGCTCACGGATTCACCTAAGTAGTAAAACAGAAATGATGCTGGTATAGTGCAAAATTGCAGTTTAGGTACTACTTAAAATAGGCTGAAACTTTAATCGCGTTTTTCTCGCAAACTACGCGTTCCCGGGCCTTATTTGCCCCTTCGGGGTTTCTAAGGGGTATGAATCGACCATTCCGAATCGATTGGCGCTATCAGAAAATATCAAAATTTTGGTCTCTGAACCCTGACTACTACTGTGCCCAAAATTAGCACCAAAACACGTGCCTTGTAGCTCACGGATTCACCTAAGTAGTAAAAAAGAAATGATGCTGGTATAGTGCAAAATTGCAGTTAAGGTACTACTTAAAACAGGCTGAAAGTTTAATCGCGTTTTTCTCGCAAACTACGCGTTCCCGGGCCTTATTTGCCCCTTCGGGGTTTCTAAGGGGTATGAATCGACCATTCCGAATCGATTGGCGCTATCAGAAAATATCAAAATTTTGGTCTCTGAACCCTGACTACTACTGGGCCCAAAATTAGCACCAAAACACGTGCTTTGTAGCTCACGGATTCACCTAAGTAGTAAAAAAGAAATGATGCTGGTATAGTGCAAAATTGCATTTTAGGTACTACTTAAAATAGGCTGAAACTTTAATCGCGTTTTTCTCGCAAACTACGCGTTCCCGGGCCTTATTTGCCCCTTCGGGGTTTCTAAGGGGTATGAATCGACCATTCCGAATCGATTGGCGCTATCAGAAAATATCAAAATTTTGGTCTCTGAACCCTGACTACTACTGGGCCTAAGATTAGCACCAAAACACGTGCTTTGTAGCTCACGGATTCACCTAAGTAGTAAAACAGAAATGATGCTGGTATAGTGCAAAATTGCAGTTTAGGTACTACTTAAAATAGGCTGAAACTTTAATCGCGTTTTTCTCGCAAACTACGCGTTCCCGGGCCTTATTTGCCCCTTCGGGATTTCTAAGGGGTATGAATCGACCATTCCGAATCGATTGGCGCTATCAGAAAATATCAAAATTTTGGTCTCTGAACCCTGACTACTACTGGGCCCAAAATTAGCACCAAAACACGTGCTTTGTAGCTCACGGATTCACCTAAGTAGTAAAAAATAAATGATGCTGGTATAGTGCAAAATTGCAGTTTAGGTACTACTTAAAATAGGCTGAAACTTTAATCGCGTTTTTCTCGCAAACTACGCGTTCCCGGGCCTTATTTGCCCCTTCGGGGTTTCTAAGGGGTATGAATCGACCATTCCGAATCGATTGGCGCTATCAGAAAATATCAAAATTTTGGTCTCTGAACCCTGACTACTACTGTGCCCAAAATTAGCACCAAAACACGTGCCTTGTAGCTCACGGATTCACCTAAGTAGTAAAAAAGAAATGATGCTGGTATAGTGCAAAATTGCAGTTAAGGTACTACTTAAAACAGGCTGAAAGTTTAATCGCGTTTTTCTCGCAAACTACGCGTTCCCGGGCCTTATTTGCCCCTTCGGGGTTTCTAAGGGGTATGAATCGACCATTCCGAATCGATTGGCGCTATCAGAAAATATCAAAATTTTGGTCTCTGAACCCTGACTACTACTGGGCCCAAAATTAGCACCAAAACACGTGCTTTGTAGCTCACGGATTCACCTAAGTAGTAAAAAAGAAATGATGCTGGTATAGTGCAAAATTGCAGTTAAGGTACTACTTAAAACAGGCTGAAAGTTTAATCGCGTTTTTCTCGCAAACTACGCGTTCCCGGGCCTTATTTGCCCCTTCGGGGTTTCTAAGGGGTATGAATCGACCATTCCGAATCGATTGGCGCTATCAGAAAATATCAAAATTTTGGTCTCTGAACCCTGACTACTACTGGGCCCAAAATTAGCACCAAAACACGTGCTTTGTAGCTCACGGATTCACCTAAGTAGTAAAAAAGAAATGATGCTGGTATAGTGCAAAATTGCAGTTTAGGTACTACTTAAAATAGGCTGAAACTTTAATCGCGTTTTTCTCGCAAACTACGCGTTCCCGGGCCTTATTTGCCCCTTCGGGGTTTCTAAGGGGTATGAATCGACCATTCCGAATCGATTGGCGCTATCAGAAAATATCAAAATTTTGGTCTCTGAACCCTGACTACTACTGGGCCCAAAATTAGCACCAAAACACGTGCTTTGTAGCTCACGGATTCACCTAAGTAGTAAAAAAGAAATGATGCTGGTATAGTGCAAAATTGCATTTTAGGTACTACTTAAAATAGGCTGAAACTTTAATCGCGTTTTTCTCGCAAACTACGCGTTCCCGGGCCTTATTTGCCCCTTCGGGGTTTCTAAGGGGTATGAATCGACCATTCCGAATCGATTGGCGCTATCAGAAAATATCAAAATTTTGGTCTCTGAACCCTGACTACTACTGGGCCCAAAATTAGCACCAAAACGCGTGCTTTGTAGCTCACGGATTCACCTAAGTAGTAAAAAAGAAATGATGCTGGTATAGTGCAAAATTGCAGTTAAGGTACTACTTAAAATAGGCTGAAACTTTAAGGGATCATTCTGGTATAAAACTTTCAAAAAATCGATTTTTTTACATTTTTCGAAAGTATATATATCTAAAAGTATTGTGCTAAAATTGATTTAGAGTGATCGGAGCAGTCTTACTTATTGTGGGATCTTTATGTTGCTACTTCTACTACCTCAGCGCGCTTAAAAAAACTTTAAACGCGTTTTTCTCAAAAGTATGTTTTTCTGATCGGCGACCGTAATTTCTCCGGAACCACTGAACCGAACTTCATGAAATTTTAACCACATATTCTGCACAGTAGGCTTCAACGCATTCAATTCAAAATCTTGATTTTTACTTTTTTTTTGGGCCAAAAACAGTGAAAAAACCCTAATATTTTTGTTTTTTTCTTTAAATGTCCGCCATTTTGTTATTTACCAATAAATATTAACTTCCATAGAATGCGTTAGAGCCACTGATATACTGAACCTAAATATTTCTGGTTTTTGTGTTTTAGATGAGCCGTTATCAAGGTCGCCAACTACATACCAACTTTTTGAGGCGTTCCGTTCACCCGTAGCTTATGTATATAAAAAGTGTAAGATAAGAAACTATAAATATCGATATTTTTCATGTTTTCCAAAAGTATATTTATTGAGCTGAAAAAACCTTGTATCATAAAAAGAGCCTTGTTTTTCGAGCGTCTAAGCCAGAATGATCCCTTAAGATGCATCGCTTTATTCCTCATAGCTCCAACTATCATCTATTGGCCTTTAAAGCCCATCAGTGGCATTAAGGGGTTGTACGCAGTTAACAATTTAAAAAAATCGATTTTTTTATTGCATTTTCGGCATGTACATGTATATTGGAGTATATTCTCTGAAAATTTCAAATCGATCCGGCTAATATTCTTGGAAATACAAGAATATTTGTAAGACGGAGCGTTAGAAAGTAGGCGACGTTTACCAAACAAGTGAATTTCGTCAACAAAAGTGAAACAAGTGAAACTTTCAACACGTTTTTCTCAAAACGGTGTCTCCAAAGTCGGTGAGCACGATTTCTCAAAAACGGCTCAACCGATCGGTCTTCTCAGTTATATTCTTCAGGGATTGATCGAAGGAATAAAATTTCCGATAATTATTTATATTTTTTTTAAACAATTTAACGAAGAAATTTTGGACGAAAATCGGAATTTCCTTCTTTTTGGAGCCGGCATTTTGTCAAAAATCAAAATTTCGACTATTCGTTCGATTAATACCTAGATTTATCTATGTACTTATAGAATCTTGTTGGATTTTAATTTTGGATACGCCAAACCGGAGATATCGTGCTCACCGCCAGACACCTTTTTTTTGGAGGACCTCCAGGAGATCGTCTACAGGAGCAGTGTAACTCAATATTTTGAAAAATGAAAAATGCCGATATAAAGTTAAAAGTTACCACTACATGTATTAATACTTCTTGCATTTGTCAAGTAAACTCCTTTTTCAGAAAAAATCGTAAATAAAGGACTTTTTTTGGCCTTTGCAACTGCGTATAACCCCTTAAGACGTATGTATAGAGCTGCGCGAAATACATACAATCAGTAATTAGTCGGGGTAAGTTCTATTTCGAGACAGGCCGTAAAACAGAATGTGTTTGCTACCCAAAAGGGTGGTAGGACTTCTGGTCTCTTGTAAAGACCGCAGAGAAACAATTTCGCCACATCATCAATACCACCACTCATTAATAATAGGAAGTAATTCCTACTTGCCGCCTTCACCGCAGCCTCAAAACCTGTGCAGAATCTTTGTCATCTGTCATACTTAACAGGATTGTTTTCGTGTGCATGGAAACTTGCTCATGTTCAGCCGATGCCCAAAATGGGAGAGAGGCATGCAGACATTTCGGTTTTTGAGCAATTCAAAGTGTAAAAAATGGAATTTTGAAGGTAAATTGCTCAAAAATCTACCGATAGGAATGTCTGTTACTGCAATACAGCATTGTATACGCAGAAACGAAAATTTTGCGCCGATAACTAAATATTTTGATTTTTCAATTTCCAGTTAACGTGCATCGACCGGAAGTTTCGTCCGCCAGCGTAAGTGAGGTATGTGGAGTACATATACAAACTACCTATGCGGACAGATATCAGTAACCATTCGATTTAAAACTTGTTCCTCTTTCTCTATTCGACAACCATACCAAAAATGTCCAGAGAGAAAAAAGTTTAGTAATTATAAGGTCTTTTCCACCACAGCTTTGCAGAGAATAATTTTTCATGGACGAATTTGCACGTTATATTCTTGACAAACAGTCCTTTTTTAGAAATGCTTATATTCTGTACTTTGGACAATTCAAGACAGATATAAGTATTCCTTGCCTTACTTTGAGTTTCAAGGACGCTTGAACCATTTTGTATTATAAGCGAAATTTTAGGTTTCTTAATTTATAGTACAGAGGAGTAGATAAAATACAAGAGGTCAAAAATTATTACGGGTATGGATATGTGTTCGATACTCCTCTCCTTTTCGAAAATTTTTCTTGATACTTTTATCAAGAGCAGTTTTATTTGATAAATCCATTTTAAAAATGTCGACTTGTTAAGATGCATAAGTGTATTGGGGTACTAGTTGTCATTGCACCATCTTTGAAGTAGCATTACCCCACCGCACAGTAGCTTTAATTTTTTTTTATTTCATAAAACCAAAGAAATATTCTCAACAATATTTTAAAAAACTAAAATAAAAGTATTTTTGGAATACTCACTCTCGCAAAAAACGTTGAATTTTCTTCAATTCGAGTCAAATAAACTTTACTAAACTTTTGTAATTAAGACTCAGCGCCACCAGCTTATTTAACACACTACTACTTTTTACTGATAGATAGTTTATGCATTTTTTAATGGAAAAGCTCAGGGGACAACCCTATGATGCATTTGAGCATCGCTTTTGGCCGAAAGGGAGTTATTATTATTTGCATTGCTGCGAGCTAGGTTATTAAAAGCTCACCAGAAACCAAGTCTCGAACCCTCTAACCATGGCGTGGTGATCTTGATACTCAACCAATTAATCCGTCAGTATAATAATTTTAAGGATGTATTTTAAATTAATTCTCGTCGCGTGAATTACACCCATTATATTATATATTATTTTGTTTCGCAAACTTTTTTTTAACTTACCTTTGCTATCAATTTTAACAGTTTCTTTACTAAGTTTCGGATCATCTAGAACGTCATGAGTAGATTTTGCTTTGCCTGCAATTTGTTGTACAAATTTATTGGTTTCTTCCTCGTCCTCCTCAGCTTCTTCTCCAAAAGACAGCAACCCAAAATTCCTGTAAATACAGATTATTTATTCTGTAAAATGAATTATCATATCCACTTACTTTACACCTTTCTCCTTAATTTTCTTTTTCTCTTTTCTACCTTCTCTCTTTTTTTCTCTGAGAACTATATCTGGAAAAGGATTGTTCAAAACTTCTGTTTTTATAATTTTTGGTGGATATAATGGACGCTCGTTATGATCAACCAATCCGTCTTCAAGTTTTAACATATTAAAAACTGTATCTCCTGTTACTTTACCAAAAAGTGTATGCTTGTTTTGTAACTCGGGTGTAGACCCTAACGTGAAGAAAAACTGAGAACCGTTGTCATCCTTATCCGAGTTGGCCATTGCAACCAAACCTCGTCTTGTAAAACGTAAACGAGAATGAAATTCATCTTTAAATGGTTCTCCGTAGACAGATTCACCGCCCGTACCATCTCCGTTTGGATCACCACCTAAAAAAGATTTATTGAAAAATTTTCATTAATACCGCAATTGTTATCGTTAATACCTAGAATTATACTAAAACAAATTAGGATCGATAAACTGTTTTTCGTTAATTTCTTCTAACCTCATTGTACCAGAAATATAAGTTATAGCTCTTTAGAAAAGGGACAAAATAGGAACATTCAAGCAACGATGTTTTCCTTTATTAGGTTGTTCTCGTTGTTTAGGTTGTCAAGGTTTGGTTTCGGCCTTTTTTGATTTATTTTTTTGAACTAGAACTTTATTTTTATTTTCGTCTTCCACCTTTTAAAGTTTTTCAGCAATTTTGTGTTATTTTTTGGATAATTTTAAACATTTTTTTGTGATGAAAGTAATTTTTAAGGTAGCTATAGAACTTTTAGGATTTCTAAATTTATAACGATGAGCTAAGAATAAAGAACCTATTAACTTAAAAAAATATTTATATTATCAGTGGTGATGAGAAAGCGAACACTTTTTGGAAAAAACATATTTCACCCGCTATTTATTTTGTATTAGAGACGTGATAGCAGATTTGTATAAACATTTTAGTATCCAAAAATCACTAATCAAAAGATTTGGACAATGATACTGAAAAGTATGGCCAGGCATTAATGGCAAAATTGTTGAAGTTTACAAGTAGAAAGATGTTTTGTAGTAGAAACATTTTCATAAAAAATTTATAAAAATCATTTAATTTTTAACACAAAATGTAGCGTACACTTTATTAAAACTTCTTCCAAAAATAAAAAGGAAAACAAGTTCAATACCTGGTGTGGGCACGTTAAGTGTTAATGACAGGATGTAAGCATCGATTCTACCAATTCTTTAGCAAACGATGAAGGGACATTTACGCAAACCTTCACCATCTTTTTGTTAAAATCATTTGTTACTATTTTTCAATCTCTACATTTTTTCACATAATTTTTTATCAGGTTAAGATCTGGCGACTCCCGTGGTGCTTTTAGTTGATTCCGAGAACCATATAATAGCCATTCTGGGACTATGCAAGCAGTATGCTGTTCTGCTGAAAATAGTAAAAGTTAAGGTAAGGTAAAATCGATTTCTTTGGCAGACTTTTTGAAAATTTATTTCAGAATATCGAGATATTTTATAGTTGTTTCAATTTCAAGTTCAAAGTTTCCGTCCTACGTAACCATAGAACTCTCTCTATAACATAACGCAAACTTCTTTTGATTTAATCGTTTCTATTTTTTTTATTTCTAAGCTTCGTTTTAGGTCCTCTCTTGACGATTAGCCTTCTATCTGAACCAAATAACGTAATTTTTGTCTCATCTGTTAACATAACAGAAAAGACGAAAGCTATCTGCAAGTACATATGTTACCAAACGTTTTTTTAATCTTTAATGAAATTTATGGTTTTTTTCTGTGTGACTCCTCCATTTAACTGTACTGTTTCCGTTGGGACTGAGTTCTTTAATTAATTTGAATACTTCATGATATTAATTTTCGAACACGGGTTTTAGAATTAATGCACATTTTACAAAATATAACGCATGGTAATACATTGCGGGGCATGGGGCGGAAGAAGAACTTCACCCGATCCGAAAGTTGATTCTAGAACACACCATGGGTCGCCGCGCGCCGATGGGATTCGTTTAGTTTAATTCGCATGCAGGGATACCATCAGGACCACACGAGAAACTATCAGCCAAATCAGAAATATACTTTAGGACAGCATCCTCGTCAAACACTAGGCCTTTGGTTACAAGGGTAGTCGGTACAAGTCTCGTCATATGAGTAAAATCCTTATCTCTAGTATCACAGTATGTAGCCAAAATCGCGGTGTTAAAAAAGTCGCCAGGATCGTTACTCTCGACGTCACCAAAACCTACCACAGAGGGGGGTAGCCATCACAATTACGCTTAGAGTTTACGAACCTTCAGAACTGTCTAGGCTCAACACGCAAAGTTGATTTAATTCTCTCCAAATAGTCACAATAAGATATATTAAGGGCAGAGCAAAATTCGTTGCGTAACAGGGAGTAAGCGAAGTAGTCAGCATCACTGCTTGAGGAACAAAACCGCTTCCAAGCTTTATTCTTTGGATTCTTTAAGTGCTTCGCGGCGCTGGTAAGCCAAGGCTGATATGTACGTGAACCCGAAGGCCTTGAAACAGGAACACAATAAGCAAAACAAATAGAAAGAGAATCGTAAAATAATTTTACAGCATTATCGATGTCACACTCACTCAGAAGATTCGTCCAATCACAGTCAAAAAGCCAATCATTAAGTTTAGAATAATCAGCCTAGCTAAAGTTATAACAAAAATTCCTTGAATCAGAAGATGCCGTCAATATAGGCTCAAAACCAAGACTAACATGCAGTGCCGGATGATGACGAGACTCAGGAACCAAGGCAGACAGACAGACGGTAGACAGCGCCTTACGACAGTAGTCTAGCAGTCAGTTGAGAACATCAAATCCAGAAACTTGCCCGAATTTATTGATCACGTCACAAGCCGCAAGAGGCAATGTGAAGGCCAAAATGTACTGTGGAACAGCCGAAAAAGATGGTAACAGGCAATCCTTGTCCAAGAAGCGCTACCAATCAACCCGAGGCATATTGAAATCTCCAAGACGAAAGCAGCAAATCAGCTAGTCTTTCGACAAAAGTAGACATCAACACATAACAATCAGAGGGCGATGCAGGTGGAATATAGACCGTGGCTGTGTATACGTTTTTGTGTGGGAACCTGAGAACCACGTCTGCAATTCTTCAATAAAGCCAAGTCTAAGTCAGACCAGACCACGTCATTTTAGAGCGCAGTCCGGATACATTAGCAAAGGAACGGGAGAACTCACTGATGCGTTTTTTGATGAAACATTATGGGCTGTAGTTCCGTTCAAGTGCATCCGTAGAATGAATTCACGGACGATAGAGTTGCAAGGACACATCAATGATGCTTCTGAGAACACACGGATACACCAGACAATTAAACGAAGCAACTTTCTAACTGCAACGGCATGGTCTTATGCACCCAAACCAGTTGTCACATATCGATCGACAACTTTAAAGAGCCCCCACTGTTTGAGATGATGAAGGGTCTCTGTTTCACAGATACTTTACATACACCATTGAGCCACAAGTATACAACCATGTAGGCGATTAGAGTTCTTGGCATCGAAGGCCTACACGTTCAGCTGCACCAAACTTCAGTTTCGTTGAAGAATGGAAGCGTCTTTATTTTCTTTCACTGGAAATGATAGGCCACAGACTTGCAGTGCTGCGGAAATAACAAGTCTCACTTTGGAATCGTAGAACTGGGATTTTGATGGAAGCCGTTTGCAAACATCGATGACTACTACTGCGGAACTATAAGCAGTCTTAAAATGTTTGCGCTTTCGTTTAGAACATTTATGGTACTCTCAGACTTCTATTACGGTTTATTCGTTCGATAAGGTTTAACTCTCTTGTTGTTCCAGAATTTTTTTTTAATGTTTTGAACGTTTCTTAGAGCTGACACTCACCTGGAGGCATTTCAGTATTGTTTTACGGATTTAGCCTTCAAGTTTAAGACATGTTAGGATAAACATGGTACCCTAGAAACCGTTTGCGGAGTACTATATATATTCGTACGTAAAAACGGTTTTGTACAAACTGATAGATTGGTAAATAGTTTGTACGGGTAAAAAATGTGGCTGTTCGAAGTTATAAAAACGGCGGTGATTAAAAACGAAATTTGGGATATGGTAGTAAAAGTTACTTTGGATAAGTATGTACAGTGAAACCTGCATATAGCGGAAATTGTTCGTTTCTAAAAAAATTTCCGCTATTAAGAGGTTTCCGCTTTTCAGAGGTAAAAGTTTAAGACAAATTGATGCTTGGTACTGGTAAAAGGGGGAGATTTTAGTTTCCGTGGCACACCCGATTTGTCGATGAATTTCGATAAAGCACCCCAAAATAAAACGAAAATAACAAATACATTTTTTTGATATCGGCGCGAAACTGAAATCAAGGCTCCGGTTTTCCTCGTTGGCTTGTGACTTAATTTTTTTTCTACCTCACTGACAGGACTCAATGTTTACGTGTGGGAGAGGTCTTTTCTGAATTCCTGCCAATTTCCAGGGGCGTTTCCCAGGGCTCAGTGCTTAGCGCCCTTCTCTCCAGCGTATTCATCAACGATCTCCCAGAGTGCGTCGGTACTGGTTTGGTACACCTTTATGTCGACGATGTACAAATTACCTTCTCCTCTGATCTGGGGCAGCTGCATGCCTGTGTAGGATTGATAAATAGGGATCTTCAGGCCTTTTGTGATTAGCCGACCTCCAACAAACTCAACCTAAACGCGTCTAAGACGCAGGCTCTAGGTTTCTATCGCTTCCCTATTCGGGATCTTGTTGGAGCTATATTGTTAGCCAAACAGTCACTAGTTTGGGCTTACCTTTTAATGAGTGCCTGATCTGGGCCCCTCACATCAGCCAGGTGAGAAAGAGAGTGTTCTTCGCCCTTCGCAGCTTATACTCCGCTAGGTCGTTCACTCCACAATGGTTAAGGGCCTTGTTGATCAGGTCACTACTCATGCCGATCATTTTCTACATATGCGAAGCCTTTTGTAGGCCAGTTGAATAGACTGAAAGCTAGTTTCAACTGTCAGATACATCTTCTCGCTGGACAGATCATGTTTCAGGACCAACACACACATTCCTTGGGTGCTCCTTCTTGGATCTCCTCTCCCTGCGGACACTTCAGCTGCTTTACCGGATTCTAAGGTCAAAGCTCCCCACTTATTTGTTCTGCAGGCTCAGCTTCTCCAGGTCAGTGAGATCCAGGTTGCTGCTATTGCCGCCCTTCCGGTCTCGCGCTATGGATTTTTCCATCCAGGTTAGGGCGGTCCGTTTGTGGAATCGATTACCTTTGGCACACAGATACCTAGGGTCGCCGAGTTCCTTTTAAGCTAGGTGTCTTGATATGTTTCATGTTTAATGCACTGTTATAGTGCATTTTATTGCAACAGAAGATGTAAAGAAAGGCGAAAGAGCTATGGAAAGGATCTTAATATAGTAAAGTTATGGATGAAGGCGAACAAGCTAAAGATAAATGTGCCACAAAAAATAAGAACTATGCAGAATTTAAGTCTATTTAAAACTCGAGTAATGGAGAAAAAAAAACAAAAAATAAGATTTTTTTTGTATAGAAATTGTTATTAACAGAAACTAGCTAAATAAATACTATTACTGTAAAAACGAAAAACAGAATTAGATTTCAAGTAATAACACATGAAACCTCGAAGAATGTAAATAACGAAAGTAGCATACCTTGCGCGATGAATCCTTTTACGACACGATGAAATATCGTCCCATTGTAATATCCTTCCAGACATAGTTGTATGAAGTTGCGACAAGCCTTTGGGCACTCTCTGGACCATAATTCTATATCAATATCTCCGACGGATGTTTTCATTAAAACCTAAATATGGAAATACTCAGTTTAAAGCGTCTAAATCCAAAATATGTATACCTTCCCGCTGGTGGGTGGTTCTTGTATATAAATGCTGCTCATTGTTCATGTAATTTAGATCCTGCGGAAGTATATGATTTACTCTCTGCTTTAGTAATTAAATTAAGGAAACTCGTATTTCCACCGCGACCTTTATGAATTTTTAGGTTTGTTTACAAATCTATAAATCAAACCAGCTGATTTTGACAATTATAAAGTTTTCTAACATAACGGCAGATGACGCTAATATTGTTCCATTTTCAATCAAGACCAACATTTGTTATTTCTTTGCATTTTGAAATTCTTTAACAAAAAAATTTTACTTAACTTGAATTGTTAAAACGCGTTTCTTCTTTAAGGAATATATTATAAAATATTTTATAACTTTTATGAAAAATAAAAAAACAAAAAATTAAACTGGCTCAATTCTACGACTAAAAGAAAGAAGAAGATTTGCATGAAGTTTTAAGAACTGTCAAATGTGTGTTTACTTTTAATTTTGAACACATTGCACTTTTGTTAAAAGTTTCCGTTCACGATTTTATAGAGCGTGGTAAAATACGTTGTCTTATTTTGTTTATTATTTCTTCAAATTCCATAAAGAATAAATGGCAGAAGAAGTAGTACCGATTCAAGAGTATTCATTAGATCAGGACGCAGAACTTCGATTTGAAATTGAATCTAAAAATGTAAAAGTCATAGTAGAAGTGAGTTTTAGTTTATTTGTTGTATCCCGCAATTGTGAGAACTACCTTAACAAATATAATGTACTAATATTTCTAGCTGAAATCCGGTTATGCTGAAATGTTTGGCACTGAACTAGTAAAGGGAAAACCGTATGAATTTCAAACAGGAGCAAAAGTCGCTATCTTTTCCTATCAAGGATGTGTATTGACAGTAAAAGGGAAAACTGATGTTAGCTATATATCCAAAGAAACCCCTATGGTGCAGTATTTAAATTGTCATGCTGCTTTGGAACAGGTAAGAGTAATTGCTGAGGCGAAAGACACGCGTGGACCCATCGCAATGGTTGTCGGCCCAACAGATGTTGGCAAAACAACACTTTGTCGGATATTTTTAAATTATGCAGTTCGTCTTGGAAGGCGTCCTTTATATGTAGATCTGGATGTGGGACAGGGAGCAATATCTATTCCTGGAACAATTGGGACTCTTTTAATTGAAAGACCGGCTACTTTAGAAGAAGGGTTCTCGCAGCAGGCGCCGTTAGTATACCATTTTGGACATAAATCTCCACAATATAACGAGGCGCTTCATAAAATTATTATTTCCAAAATGGCTGAAGTAACGTTAGAGGCTCTTCTAGTTAACAAAAGAAGTAAGAATAATCGCTCTAAAAATAAATGGCTGGTAATATATAAAACACTCTCTTTATTAAAATTATTTTAGCAAAAAATTCTGGTATTATTATAAATACATCCGGTTGGGTTAAGGGAAGTGGATACAAACATCTTTTGCATTCGGCACAAGCCTTTGAAGTTGGTTCAATTTTTGTATTAGACCAAGAACGGCTTTACAACGAACTATTAAGGGATATGCCATCCTTTGTAAAAGTCGTACTCCTGCCAAAAAGTGGTGGCGTAAGTTCTATATATGATTAATAAACAATTACTTTTATTATAACACAAATTGTAGGTAGTTGAGCGAAGCCGTGCATCCCGAGCCGAAAGCAGAGATCTTCGTATAAAAGAATATTTTTACGGCTTAAAAACACCCTTTTACCCATTTTCGTTTGACGTTAAATGGTCAGAACTTAAAATTTATAAAATTGGCGCTCCACCCCTGCCGGCTTCATGCATGCCATTAGGAATGAAAGTAAGTTGTAATTAGGAAGTACCTAGTTCGAAAATTTTAAATACTAATTTATATAGGCTGAGGATAATATGACTAAACTTGTGGCTGTTCAACCCGGTCTAGCACTTTTGCATCATATACTTTCAATTAGTTTTGCCGAAACCATTGAGGACGACGTAATTCAAACAAATGTAGCAGGTTTTATTTGTGTGTAAGTTTTCGTGCATTTAGTGAAGAAATAACAAATGTCTTATATTAATTTTTTTTAGAACGCAGGTGGATGTTGAAAGGCAAACTCTTACTGTGTTGTCTCCTCAACCGCGACCGCTCCCTAATACGATACTGCTGTTTTCAGAATTGCAATTTATGGATAGTCATTAAGTTATTATTGTAAATAAAAGGATTGTATTTTTATAAATTGTTTTTTCCAATTGTTATTTATTCTATTATTCCATCAAAACTACTGTACTGTTTATGTGTCATCGAATTCCATTGCCATATAGTACGATAGCTAGCAACATCGGCAAGATGTTTGCGCAGATTCAAACATAATACTCTGTATAAAACTCGAGTATTACGTTGCTCCCTTGATACTTATTTGAATCGAAGGCACGTGACTTTTATGTTCAACTTAATCCGCACTGGGAAGCCTTCTTACCTGCGAAGTCTATTCCAACTTACGCCATCCCCACGAAATCTTAATCTAATTACTCTATTGCCGGGATCTATACAGGATTCGAGCACTGTTAATGTCTTTAAATCCAAGCTTAAATCCATCGTAATATGAATAATACACGGCGCACTGGGGTGAGTTGAAGTTGTGATCTCTAATTTAATATAATTTATTTCAAGCAACATTTTGGGAAATTAAAGTTCAAAGCTAAATTTCTTTTGTTTTTTTTTTTGTTTGTTTTATCAATTTAAATTTCAGTCATACTTCTAAATATTAATTAGTTTTTAGCATAGCCTTGACTGTATATGTAGCTTCGTATATCTGTTCAGGTAGTTTACTTGTACATTAGTTTACTTTTAGCTTATGTTGCGGAATACTGAATTTTAGTACTATAATTAATTCAGGCTCACCTTTGAACTGTTACTATTTTATTTGGTTTTTTTCTCTTTGTCTTATTTCTATTAGTATATTTCTTCTTTTTTTTGTCATTTTAGATACATTCTATCATTAACACGAGCTCCTCGTGCTGCCCTACTATTCAAACCAAAGATTAACTTTCTTCCTATTCCAGAGCTTATCAATAGAGATCTGGTCGCCGCCTTAGTGGATGTGCCGACACACAGGGGAAAGCAGGGGTTTGTTATCGCCTCGGCTTATTTCCCTTGAGACTCGCATCAACCACCACCTCCAAGGGAAGTCACGCTGCTATTGTGCTACTGCAAAAAGCACAATAGGAACTTCATCATCGGATGTGATGCGAACGCCCACCACACAATCTGGGGAAGCTCCGGGATAAACAGCCGAGGTGAGTACCTATTAGATTATTTCATTAAAAACAATATTGAAATATTAAATAAAGGCAATAAAGCAACCTTTACTAACATTGTTCGCCAAGAAGTTCTGGATCATAGGATAGCCAGTCCAAACTTGGATAACAACATTGCTAATTGGCACGTGTCGGATGAGCCCTCTCTATCAGATCATAAACATATAAGATTTGATATAGAGGCCCTCAGGTGCAGCTGGAAGCGGTCAGGGTTCCCAAGCTAACTAACTGGGAAATCTATCGGGAGCACATCAGGACGAACATACAAGAACTCAATGACGCCCCGCTAGAATCCCAGGAGGACCTAGAAAGTGCCTCAAACAATCTAGAAGACCTGATCGTCCAAAGCTATGAAAATAGTAATCCTGCCTTGGTGGAACAGGACACTAAGCAAACTAAGAGCTAAATCAAGAAAACTCTTCAATAAAGCCAAGCGTTCAGGAGCCTGGAACGAATATAAGCAGACCCTGACTGAGTTCAACAAAGAATTAAGGAGGTCCAAGAGGAAAATCTGGAGGAAGTTCTGTTAAGAGATTGACTATCTACCTGCAACAGCACGCCTCCAAAAAGTCCTCTTAAAAGATCACTCCAATAGCATAAGCCTCCAGGGGACAGATGGATCATACACCACTGACTCTGAAGAAACATTGAAATTACTCACACATTACCCTGAGTGTTCAATGCCAGAAGAATACAGAGGAACTCAATCACTCAACGCGCGCTGCGGGTCAACATGCAGACTGAGGAGCACCTCGGGTAAAATCTTTACAGCTGGGACAGTAAGGACCTTTAACTCCATTAAAGCTTACAAATCTCCCGGTGGCGACGGCATCTTCCCATCTCTTCTGCAGCAGGGCCTAGATGATCTGTTGCCAATACTCATCAAAATCTTTAGGGCCAGCTATCAACTAAGGTATATCCCCAATCTGTGGAGAGAGGCAAGGGTAGCTTTTATACCCAAGAATGGGGGGGTCCCCAGCGGCTCAACCCAAGGCATATCGGCCGATAAGCCTACCCTCGTTCCTTCTTAAGTCAATGGAGAAAATTATTGACCAACACATCAGGTACGGTGCTCTCAAAGACACGCCAACCAGCGCGCATATCAGGTAGGCAAATCAACCATTACAGCACTACACAGTCTAGTTGAAAAACTGGAAGACGCTGTCAATGGTAGGGGTGTTGCCCTTTTGTGCTTTCCTTGATATTGAAGGTGCTTTTGACAACACGTCTTTCTCATCCATTGAGATAGCGGCCATCGACAGAGGTATTGATCTGCCGACGGTTCGATGGATTGGCGCAATGCTGAGTAACCGGAACATCACGGTGAGGCTGGGGGATAAATCGGTAACAGTAAGGACCACCAGAGGCTGTCCTTAGGGGGGAGTTCTTTCCCACTGCTGTGCTCACTTGTTGTCGATGATCTCCTGGTTAAACTGACTGATGCTGGCTACGAATGCCAGGGCTACGCAGATGACCTGGTTATTACCATCATGAGCAAGCAGGACAGGGCCTTATCAGTAAGACTGCAAAATGCTCTCAATATTGTGCAATCCTGGTGTGCTAGGGAGCGGCTAAGGGTCAACCCTAGTAATACAACCATTGTATCTTTTACAAGAAAAAGGAAGCTAAGGTTAGATGCTCCTACTCTTGAAGGAACACGGTTAGAACTCACAAGTGAGGTGAAATATCTAGGAGTAATTCTAGATCAAAGACTCGCATGGAATCCTCAACTCAATAGGGTCCGAGAAAAGGGTACGACTGCCCTATGGTCATGTCGAAGACTCTTTGGGAAAACCTGGGGACTAAGGCCCAAAATGGCCTTATGAAACAATCATAAGACCCGTGGTCACCTACGCAGCTCTCGTGTGGTGGCCAAAAGTTAAACAAACTGCAAAAACTGCAGAGGTCAGATGTCTAGGAGTTACGGGTGCCATGGGCACATGCCCCACGGCAGCTATGGAGGCTCTATTAGACCTCCTCGTTTTATACCTAAATATAAAGAAGAAGGCTGCCTCAAGCGCAATAAGGCTGATTGGCACCAATCTTCTCTCAGCAGGTAATTGGACTGGTCCCAAGAAAATCCATGCAGAATTCATGGATGATCCGGTGATCAACTCAATATCGGATACAATGCCGAAGAGGCACAACTTTGATATGCCATTCAAGTTGATCCTTGAGAGCAGATATTATTGGTTCAATAATAGACATATCTTTGAAAAGGGATCTCTGGTTTGGTACACGGATGGATCCAAGATGGAAGACAGAACGGGCATCGGGGTCTACGGACCAAGATTAAGGCTGCAAAAATCGCTCGGTTCTGCACCAACCATTTTTCAAGCAGAGATACATGCCATCGAACTCTGAAATTATTAACAGAGGTGTACGCGGTGCGAAAGTATATATTATGTCCGACAGTCAGGCGGCACTCAAGGCTTTGGAGTCTTACACCTTTGAGTCTAAAATCGTCTGGGACTGTCTCACTGCTCTTAAAGAACTGGCCCAGGACAACAGTATTAACAGTATTGGACCCGAGCCATTCTGTGGCTACTCGAAAAGCCGACTAGCAATGCGTATCAGGTCATGGGAGGATGACATACCTCGTACTGGACAAATATCCCAGGGTTAAGACAAGCAAAGAGGTTTATAACCTACTCAAAACATAAACCGAAAGAGCTGCTCTCACTCAGCAGACCAGATTTAAGGCTGATAACAGGACTTCTAACTGGTCATTACCCCCTGGGCTACACCCTAAAAAAGTTAGGGCTGGCTGACAGCGGAACACATCCTCTGTCACTGCGAGGCCCTCGGCCAGCGGAACACATCCTTTGTCACTGCGAGGCCCTCGGCCAGCGGAACACATCCTCTGTCACTGCGAGGCCTTCGGCCGTATCAGGCTCAGACATCTTGGTGGGGATTTCCCATCACCATCAGATATAGCTAAGGCCAAGAGGTCTAATTAAAGAACTAAAAATTAGCTGGGTAGCTTAATACTGAACCTGGATCAAGGCTAAAATTTTTTGATATCTTTCTTTTTATTCTTTCTCTTGGTTTTTATTGTTACTTTGTTGACTAGTTAATTGACCTATTTTGTCTTCTTTTTTGTATTTTATTTTCGAAATTCTTTCTTTTAACTAATCAGCCATTGATGAATCTTGTAAACAAATAAATAACTTACATCTTCCTCCGTTAATAATGCTATTTCTGAATCAAACAAAAGGACGTTTAGTTTTATATTTTCTTTTATTTTGAATATAAAAATGAATGCGTATAAAAAGTATAATATTATTTACGTAAAGTAGAACACAAGCTGTACACAAATAAAAAAATAATAATTACCTAAACTTAGACTATGTACAAACATAAATTAAATATTTGGTAAGACTAATCAAACTCTAATTTTCTAAAACTGCCTGAAAGAGCCTCTAGTTGGCCATTGTTGTTGTTACTATCATGACGTGTTATAATTCCTCGATCATTAAGAAGTCTCATATTGTCAAGAGGTATAAGTAGATCCCTTTTAGACGCTAATTCCTTTTTCCATGACTCAATCATGTCTTTCATTGGAATTTTGCCACCTAGTTCTTGTGGCAGTACATTAGTATCAACCTGCTTGTGTAAATCGTTCAATGCCACAGAGGTACAGAAGCGCTCCTTCATTTTTGGACTCATTCGTGTTTTAATGAAATCTAGGACCCACTTTAGAGAGGCCGGTAGATGAACAATATGGATTTCTTTAAGACGCAAAGGAAGAGATTGTTCTCCCCACTTAATTACTCTTGCAAATTCTGTAGGATTCCAATTAGTTACATGTGCGGTTGTCATTCCAGTAACATCACCAACATGCACGACGCCCAAGACTTGATTCTCAGGGTCCGATAAAAGCGTTTCGTATACAATAAAGTGCGCTTTAGCCATTTCTGCACTAGAATATTTCTTCGGATCAAATTTACCGAAATTCATGATTATAACACGGCGGCCCTGTCGATCTCGGACGGGTGATGCAAAGATGTACCCATTAGACAGTATGTCTCTTTGGGCAGGGCTCATAAAATCCAAACTATTACAAATTTGCGGAAATGTTTTTCTTAAATTAAGATATTTCAGGAGGGTTTGTTGTGCCATCGGAATACTGAATTTTTTTACTCTCAAAAATCGTAACAAAAATTGACTGTCCAGACGTACATTCTGTATGTCCTCGTTCTTTTGGATCCAGTCTCGAAGTTGATTTAAGCATTGTTCGCGAGAGTTATCATCTTCTCTTAATTCCTTCTTGGCTATCTTAATGGCAGTAGCTGATATACCCAAGTCCTCAATATCTTTCAGACTACGATCCTTATGCTCATTAGAGGACCACGCATAGTTTACGATAACGGTTGCGGATGTCATCTTTTCACCTGAAATAAAAATCAAATTTTCTATTTAGAAAGATTTAAAATTGCAATTGAGTTAGAAATTTGTAAATTAGTTTTATGTAACCTAGTGTAGATTATGTAATTGATCCATAGGTCAAGACTAATGTCACATTGCCGAAGAAAAGCATCACCGAAGGCACTGTCATAGACCCAAAATAGGGTTCGACGAAGGAGTTTTCAGGAATGTGGAGTAGTTTAGCCTTGGGATAAGGGGCAAGAACAGACGAGTGTTGATTACTAAAATACAGAAGAACTCCGAAGAGTCGTTTGGCTTCGAATGCACTCAATTATTCACAGAGAAGCGCACATTTTCTGGCTTGGAAGCCAAACATGAGTGTTCCGTCATGCACGACCGGTAAAAAGCTCAAGGTGGCATTAAAGTCACTGTTATCAGGTATTCAAGGCACATGTGCCTCTGCAACCTGGCAACAAGGTGCCTTTTGATTATACTACGGTGATCAATCACCTTCCGTTTGGTTTCCTTGGCCTGCTCTAAAATTGTGGTGAATCGTCGACAAAGCCGAGCGCAACACAGAGCTAAGCAAACGAATCTCCCTACTGCAGGTTCTTGGGTCTATCCGGCCTTTGCCGAAAATTTTAGCAAATAATTTAGTTTCAAAATACTAAAATTGAAATTTTTTTAAACAAATTGCCTAATTGTTATTAAATTGAAGGATAAAGTAATACTTGATTTGTACAATATTTGATTGTGGTCTGATTATACATATAAGGAATAGAATCCGGATTAAATGTTACCCAGCACACAACAATCAAAACAGAGAGTCACAGGAGCACAGGGAACAGATAAATTGATCTGGAGGAGTTAACATCAACACAAACAACAAAGGAAATCTTTGGAGACTATGTTGGGATTGCTTAAAGGAAGCCTTGCTAACAAGATTACCTGAGTTAATACTTGAATTCAAGAGCAACAAGTGGGGCGCTAGTTCTCACCTAGCCAATATCAACTGTTTGGGAGTTACAGATTGATCCATAAATTCGAAAGTTTCATGGTATCTCTTCCTCGCTCTAGTTCCCATAACCACTTGTTTAGCATGGGGCGGGAGACGAACTATACCCGATTGGAGACAACGATTGCAGGTGGACTTACAATTTGAAGTGAATTCCGAACCACTGAAATTTTCTCTGAAACACCCAGGCCATTTTTTTATCGTAATCTGATATCAGCAGAAAGGAACCATGGGTCGCCGTCGGTGGGATTCGAACCTGGGACCTCCGGATTGGTAGGCCGACACGTTAGCACTTACACCACCGCCGACTTAAAAGGCGGATATAATTTACATTTAATCTCTAATCGACGTGCACCCTAAATTGGGGTATTTTTGCGGACTTTCCAAAGTTTGAGAAACGGGTAGAGTAACTTTAAACAGCACGGAATTGCGATCTGAAACATTGGAAGATTCTGCCGATGTCGAGCAGCAAGTAATCTCCCTCGTCAGACACGACCCTGAAACGAGCACAAGACGGGTCGCAAGAGAAGATTAGGAGTGTCTTTAGTTAAAGTTTGGAGGGTTATTTATCGGGGAGGATGATGTCCAAGGACCAAAGGACCACTAGAAGAAGATCCCGAGAGAAGATTAGAATTTGCGTTTAGCTTCTGGAATGCGACATGGAGAACAGTGGACGGATGAAACGCAGTTGACCGGGGATGGTATCACAAACTTCCACAATCCTGGATATGTTAATACCCAAGATGTTTATAGAGGGCGAATTGGAGACATTGAACAGCCTTGAGTTTTGGATACGTTCAACACAACATGAATTGCTCTGTTCTAAGCGAGAATCGTAGAAATGTCGTTGATTAATGATAATACGGAAGCCCACGACCAAAATTTCGTATCATCCATGCTCGGCGAATTTTATGAAAAATTTCATGATAAAATAAGACACTGTCGATGCAAATTAGGCACAGCTTCCGATCATTCATGGAACCTTTTGTTTTTGTACAATGTGGCCAAAGCCTACGGGATAACCCTTTGATGCGTTAGCATGGCTTTGGTCGGAACAGAATTAGGGTAGGGATAGTAAGGAAACTTGAAAGCCTTGTTTTTGTATTGCTGCCAGCTAGACAACAGTCTAACGACAGAGTGGATGCTTTTTTAATTAAATTTTTTTTAAACCCATGGGGAGATCGAGTCTTAAACCCTCTTTCTTTCTTTCTCAAGAACCACGAACTGAAGAAATAGTTAGATATTGGCGTTGGGAAAACAAGATGAATCCTCTTTTGGTCCGGCTTTTGCCTTCCACGCATTCACTGGCTTCGATCAGAACCCGGCATTCGACCGTAAAGGTATAGCCAAACCTTTTCAGATCTGAGATCTGAGAAATATAGAAAACCACTTTCTTGATACTTCTCTAGAGATTCGCCGATTTTAGAGATAAATTCCGGTGATAAAAGTTCAGAAATTTCCTCAAATAGTATTTGTCTCCATAAGACCTTCAACTTCCAATAAGGGAAAATTTGATCATAGTAATATTTGTTAAAGGAGAAGACATCGCAAAAAGGAACCGAGCACAGGTTTGAATACTAAGCAGGTGTGTTTAGAAAGGAACAATACCAGTAAGTGAGAAAACAAGAATTACATTTTAACTTGGAATACTAGGAGTTTGAAAATTTGGCATTTTTGGAAACTTTTAATTTTTTTCTATAATTTTTTAATTCATGAAAATCTAACGTGCAGCGGTGAAAGAATTGTTCGCCTGCCATAAATCTTGAGTTTTTCATCCACTAGCAGCCCGCGCAAGTCGGAAAACGTCAGTTACAGGGTTTTCCGCATTTGACACAGTGACATAAAGTAGAAAAACAAGAAAACGACCAGCAGTAACTAATATGGATCATTTTTGCATCTTCAGCAAATTGTCTTCGACCTCTTACCAACGCGGGAAATATCTATCGCAATGGATTTTTTCTCAGTTTTATACAATTGAAATTTCCGGGCAAAAATAATCCTGTTCATGGGATCCCCTGGGACTATATTAACACAATGGACCATTTATAGGTTTATGTGAGGCTGATCGTAACCTGCTCATGGAATCCCCTACTATGATCCAAACATCCGTATTCGGTTGATTTCTGTAAATTTCCCACGAAAATTCATTACATAATCAAAAGAGTATGCGAAATCAAGGGGGCTGTCGTCCACAAAACTATCAATAGGATTGGAAGTGAGAGATAAAAGTCATTGATCAGAAGAAAAAAGAAGACTTGTAAGAGAACTGAACCCTGAGGTACACCGGCATTGGTTTTGTAGGGATCAGATGTAACTCCGTCTATTTTTATACGAATAAAACGACCCAAGAAAAAACTTTCTATCCATTTTAAGAGGTAGGGGTGCAGACCAAATACATGAAGTTCGGCTAGAAGGGCAGCATGCCAGACTCTATCAAAAGCTTTTAAAATATTAAGACCGATGATTTCGGACTCTGCGAAATTAGAGGAACAATGATTCCAATGCTCAGCTAGAACGCTAGAACCGTTAGTAAGTCTCTAGTTGAGCGGCCAGCGCAGAAACCGTACTGACTATTGTTAATAAGAGGATTGTTTTCTATAACGCATCATAGGGTTGTCCCCTGAGCTTTGGCTGCATCATAAAAAAAGCTACTCAAACCCAAGGAACTAAAATTAGACAACTTTATTATTTTTCTTTATTCATGACCACTACATAATTTGTAGGTCATAAGGTTCAAACATATTTTTGGAGAAAAAACGGCGACCTAAAAAATCACAAACAGATTGATCAAACTAGTTTTTGATCTTGAATATATTATCCACACAAAAAAATGGGTAAAAGTCATGTTAGTAAAAATCACGAGTCTGTAAAACCGGTATGAGTTATTTGCAAGTAAGAATTTTTTTAGTAGTAGTTTTTAAAAACAGAATTGTTCAAGCACGTAAGCTCTTATTACTTAAGAATATTTGGTCCAGTAGAACAGGTGTCAATCATTTTTGTGAAATGTTTCTAAATTAGGGATCATGTAAGTACCAACGTTATGTAAATTGTGTAACGACAGAATTCCATCACCGACAGGTTTTTGAATGTGAAAATATATTTCTTGGGGAAAATGAAGAAGTATAGCAGCGCACGCTTTTGAGATATCTGATCAGACAAACTCATGTAAGTAAAAGTTACTTTATTTATTCAAATGAACGTGGAGATACCTAATAAAGCAGAGAATTCGTCTCGTTTTTACTGGACACCTGTGCTTAGTTATTATGAAATTCGAATACGAAATTCTTTAGCCGCTATTGCTGCTGCATACCTTGATAAGTTTTGGATTGCAACTATGTCAAATGCGCTTGATGCAAAAGAAATTGTGGTTTTTTATTGAAGTCAATGAAATATTATCTCACGATTTCTAACTTTTGTGATGATCGGGGCCAAGTTCAAGAAGATTAAAAGTATCAGATAATTAGGACAACCAAATATATTGATGGAGTTAAAGCACATAATATGTTATAATACAGAATTTAATTACATCAATGTTTATTTTACCAAAGCTGGCTGATAACATACTCCTGATCTCTTCATATTCCTATACTAGCTGCGTTAGCTCAGCGTTACTCGACTTTTCGTAAGGGAGTGTCGTTTCCGATTATTTTTACATGTCACTTCTTCTCACATCCATCCCAATAGTATCCACAGACATTTAGAGTGTGATTGTTCATCTCAGTGATCCCGAAAACTGTGAGTTCGACATTAATATCGGTGGATTTCGATATTTTTTTTCTCTTCTTCCTCCTCTCCCACCCTCGCGCCTAGAGGTGTCTTACGCAATATCTAGTGGCATCGGGAGTGTCATTATTCACCTCAGCGAACACCGATACCGGTACTGCCCTAATGTCTTCCGCTCCTTCCACGAGTTTAGGATCTGGTTACCTCTCTTCTCTACGGACCTTCTCAACGTATTGCGCGGTCATCCAATTCAACGTCTTTTTTGAGTCACGTGGAAGTCATTGGAACCCGAATCTGGAATCTATTAAGTACTGTTGTTAGGCTCTTTTGTCAGCGTATAACCTATACATTACTACACTCGCCTTCGAACATCGAGGTTTATTCCGTCCACCTAGCTAGGTCTTCGTTGGTGACCTCCGGCCAATGATTGTTAAGGACGCGCTGGAGACTCTCGTTAAATAAGGCTTCGATTTAAAGATCCAGAGTTTTATATGCCTGGAGATGTTGTTATTGCGCCATATCTAAGCAATAGATACCTTAATTTAGTTAGCGGTAAGCAATTATAGTCTATTTGTTAATTTAGCAAGGTATGTCATATTAAAAAGGTATCGCATAAAGAGCATACCTTACTAAATAAACAAATACACTATAATTGCTCACCGCTGAATTTATATTCCAGCAAATCCGAGTATGAGTACTCTCACAGTACTTTTAGCCAAAGGATATGTTGTACATATGTTAGAAATATAAGTCGTCGGTGGAATAAGTGATATCGTGTCGACCTACCAATCCGGAGGTCTCAGGTTCGAATCCCACCGACGGCGACACTGGTTGTTTTCTGTCGACAACAGATTACGATAAATAGTCCGTGGGGGTTGCAGAGAAAATTTCAATTCGCTTCAAACTGTAGATGCATTTGCAATCGTTGTCTCGAATCGAGTGAGGTTCTTCCCCACCGCCCACCCGCATGGGGGAACATACTATACACGACAAAAGAAAAATACTCTAATGCAATCCACGAGTTCTGAAGTTAGGGTGTCCCCACCCCACCCCTACCGTAGATATCGTTTTTGGGAAGTCGGTTAAAAGATCTCGTCAAAATCAGTGCATAAAGTTCAAAGTTAGGCAACACTCCTACTCCAAACCACCCCACCCCACCTTAAGTACAAAATTGTTAATCTGCTACCAATTGGGCTAAATACTTTATATACAACCGAAGAAAAACCATCCCAATCGGTCCACACAAATTAAGGTGCCGTCTCTCTCCCACTCCCTAGATCTAAAATTGAGTATGGAGCAATATACCCTATACAACAAGAAAAGAATCATTCAGATCGGTCTACGCGTTATAAACACCAAACACAACACACTGAAAACTGTAATGAAAAGACAGTTTACGGATCAAGTTCAGATATGTCGTTCTGCGCAAATAATGGCATTTCCTTGTTTCTTGCAGTGGGTCTTAATTGGCCGTTTAGGTCTTGCGACTTGAAGTTGCTTGGGCATGCTTGCGCACGCCTGAATTTAGTTTAAGCATGCCCGAATTTTTGAAATGACTGTGGAGAGATTCAAGCCACTATAGGAAATTGTGGATTTGCCGATCCGGTTTTGTTATCATAATTTGTTGTTTGCAGAAAACAATCCTGGGTCGCCACCGCACAGGGGGCGAAATCGCGGTTCTACTCGTGGACTTTCGAGAGTGCTGATGCCAAATTCGTTATCAGATTTAAGAAATTCAAGACGGCGAATTCAATATGGCGGAGACTTTTAAAAAAAAATTTCCTTAAGTAACAAATATTGTTTTACAGGGGTTTTCAAGGGGACTGATTATAAATCCGTTATCGAATGTTAAAAATTCAAGATGTTGGCTCCGCCATCCCAGGCAATTACCGAAAGGCCTATAAGATACTATGTGTCTATGTGTATTACATAAAACTGATTGAGTGAAACACACTCAAGACTACTATTTCCTCTCCTGAGCTTGGTCTGGGAACCCTTCAGTTGTTGATATGTAAGTTACCTATCATTGAACCATATACAAATATATTGTATATTTCAATTGTAAAGTAAGAATCCCAAGTCAATATTTACTCTTTTCAAAGCCGCGCAGGGAATGAGGGAAATTGAATGTCTTGTTTGTGTGTTGCTGCAAGCTAGACAACAGCCCAACGACAGAGTGGAATTTTATTCATTGCAATTACATATGAAAAACTCAAAGGCACGCTGAGGCGCTGCCCTTTTAGCCAAACATCAAACATTTGGTCTGCACCCTACCCTCGTTAAATGGATAGAGAGTTTTTAGTCAGGCCGTTCAATTCGTGTAGTAATTGACAGAGTTACATCTGATTCCTACGAAATAAATGCCGTTGTACCTCAGGGTTCAGTTCTTTCACCAACCTTATTTCTTCTTTTTATTAATGATCTCTTATCCCTTACTCTAAATCCTATTCATAGTTTCGCCGACGACAGCACCCTTGATTTCGCGTACTCATTTGATTCTGTAATGAATTCACGTGGAAATTCTACAGAAGTCAATCGGGAACGCATGTTTAGATCATTAAACAACAACATTTCTATGGTCCTTGCTTAGAGCAGAGCAAATCGTGTTACGTTTAATGCATCCAAAACTCAATGCTGTTTAATGTCCCTTAAAAAACGCCCGGTTCACCCCCAACCCATTTCAGTCGACGGAGTGAATATACCAAATTCTCCCTCCCTAAATATCTTGGGTATCGAGATATCCAGAAATCTTAGCTGGACTAATCATATATTTGCAATCGCTAAAAGTGCGATAAAATGTTTGGATTTTCTACAGAGATGTAAGAAATATTTCACCCCACCTGACTTAGAGCTGATCTACAAGTCCCACATTAGGCCTAGACTTGAATATAATTCCCATATTTGGGGACTGTCCGCACTGTCCGCGTTAGACAAAGTCCAGCGTAAAGCTATTAAACTTATTGGCGATCCCTCAATCTCTGAGGGCCTTGACTCTCTGGAGCATCGACGGAATGGTCGGTTGTCTCTCACTCTTCTATCGTTCTATCTCTTCTAACGAAATTGCTAGCCTGATTCCTTGTAGACATGTGGCAACGCGTGATACAAGATCTACAAATCGCTCCCACCCCTATACTCTCCAGGTCAAATTTGGACGTACCGTCGAATTTCGGGAATCTTTTCTAAGCAGAACAACACGAATGTGGAACAGTTTACCATCTTCTGTTTTTCCCTCGTCTTATGAGCCTGAAACTTTCAAACGGGGCGTACCTCGACACCTCCTTCACCCAACCTTCTAACCCATTTCCCTCATCCTGAGTTTTGGCATCATCATATACAAAAAAAAATAATCTCTCTAAAATATCTTCAGATTCAAGATTATGCAAAAAGCTTTGGTTTTTTTAACCGACTTCCCAAAAACAAAGAGGTTCTAAGTTCGACGCGTATGTTTTTTTTTTTAATTTTTTTTTTTTTATGTCTGACCGGGCATAACTTTGTAACACGTCGACCGATTTTGATGATTCTTTTTTTGTTGGGTAGAGTATGTTCCGTGGTTGATACCAGAAGAAAAAAAATTTGGGGGATTGAGGGTGGGGGTGAAACCTAACTTTGTAACGCGTGGTCCGATTTCGATGATTCTTTTTCTGTTGTATAGAGTATGATCCCCCATTGCTAATAGGAGAATAATTTGGTCCTATGGTGAAAGGTGTGGGTCTGGGGGAGGGGTAGTCTAACTTCTTAACGCGTGGACCGATTTGGATAATTCTTTTTCTATTGGGTAGAATATGATCCTTGGTTGATAATACGAGAAAACACATGTTGCTGGGGTGGGGGGGGGGGGGGGGTGGAACCTAACTTTGTAACACGTGGACCGATTTGGATGGTTCTTTTGCTGTTGTATAGAGTGTGATCACCCATTGCTAATAGAAGAATAATTTGGTCCAAGGTGGGGGGTTGGGAGAGGGGAGGAGTAGTCTAACTTCGTATCGCGTGGACCGATTTGCATATTTCTTTTTCTTTTGGGTAAAGTATGCTCCCTGGTTGATACCACGAGAAAAAAATTTTTGGTGTGGTTATGGTGGGAGAAGGGGGGTGGAACCTAACTTTGTAACACGTGGACCGATTTCGATGATTCCTTTTCTGTTCGGTAGAGTATGCTCCTTTATTGATACCATGAGAAAAAAAGAGTTTAGTGGAATAGGGCCGATTTGGATGGTTCTTTGTTCATTGTATAGAGTCGGAGACACTAAAAAGTGAAAAATAAAATAGTTTTTTAAAAAAAAGTTGAACCGACTTCACAAAAGGCGCTAAAAAGCATAAAATAATTTTTAATTTTATATCTATTACGACATTTTGAAGTCGGTGCAAATTAAACAAATAAAACAACTACAGAACCACAATTTAAAATATTACATAATACTGCCTGAACGTTTCAGCTTACGGGATCATAAGAAATGACGATTAAATATTTTTGTTGTAGTTGTTTGGTTTGTTTGATTTGCACCGACTTCAAAATGTCGTAATAGATATAAAATTAAAAATTATTTTATGCTTTTTAGCGCCTGTTGTGAAGTCGGTTCAACTTTTTTTTAAAAAACTATTTTATTTATTCGTTTGGTCAACAAAGAATTAAGTTCAGTGATATTACCAATTAATAATTGTTTTAAAATTGCCGTTTACAATTTCGAAGGTATGAATAGCTTAGATTGTTTTAGTTCAGGTTTTCGCAAACTTGCTGTTTGCACATTAGTTACTTTATTTAAATTAGTGTTATTTAAAAAGTGTGACTTAAGCTACTGCCTAAGGAAAATTGCCAAAAATTCTGCACTCTTGTTTTGCAGTCTTGATAAAGGCGGGAACGTATGTAAATTATTGGTTGCTTATTCTCTTTTACCAACAATAATCAATAGAAGAGATATTAAATCATTCAATTTTTGCGAAAATGCTAATACAATTGAAGGTTAATCAATTTTTGGATTCTTTTGTATAATATGATAATTTTTTCGGATTCCTTTGCGAAACCAGTTCTATATTTAACTGCAAGAACTTATTAGAAATTCATTAAAAATTGAAATGTAAAAATTTCCTGTCAAAATTAAAAAAAACAGCAAATGAGGAGGAAATACATGTGCTAAAAACAGCGGAAGCAAGTTTTGCAAAGCTTCAAAAGAATCTTTATTATCATAATAAATTTCAGCGGAAACAGATAACAGCGTAAATTTTTTTGGTAATATATACTATAGTATACTAGCTCAAAAAGCAGAACTGATGTTTCCCAACGAGAAATACAAGTTTTTTTTATAAACAAAATCGGATATTCGTCTTTTAGTGTGCAGTTAATTTTGATTCAAAACGAGATCGGATATAATAACATAAATTAACAAAAGGGCATCTACTTTCTAACACTATATAATTTTGTGATAAATTAAAAACCAGTGTAGCGATTAGAATTTCATAAGAATCGTTGCTAATGACAGTTTTAATTAATTGATATCTGTTAAAACTTAATTATGTCTATAATAACATCAATGTTGTATGCAAAATAATAAAAGTAGTAACTATGTATATTAATGTAATTTCACGTGACGCAGATGCAAGTGTAAACAATACAATTTCAGATAAGAGGTGTTGCAAAACAGAGGCAGTAAAACAACTTAATCGAAATGCTGACCTTTGTTAACTAAATAAGCTGATGAGCCATCCTCGTGCAGTTACCTTTATAGATTTCCCGCGGCTTATAGTTGCTTAGGTTACGTAAAGTCGGTTACGATTTCATGCTATGCATTCAATTCGAAGGTCAAGTTCAAGTTTATTTATTGCCTGATTCGATAAAAACAAACACGTTTGAGGTGGAAATTTTTGGATCACACGTGCAAAAGCTGTGACAAAAAATTGTTACAAAACACATAGTAGAAAGCTAATGTGAAACAGTTATGAAGATGGGAACCAAGTCACAGGTGAATACTTGCAAGAAACAACTTTCAATGCTCGCAGAAGCTTTCAGAAGTATCTTATTTGCATTTGTAAGCAGTTTGGTTTTCCTTCAGATTGATGCATGTGTCGTACATAGTTTTAGCCTAGGTTGCTTTATATCTGATCTGTAGCTTAATTTGTTTCCATTTGTGATAATAAATTAGTGGTTTTTATTAGTTTTTAAGTGTCAAACGTACTCAAGTGGTTTGGAAAAAATTATGTGAAGTAACAACCATGGTTTTAGAAACTATACCCTGGCGAGTCTCAGACGAAATTTCGTTGTCGGACCATCAACATATCCGATTCAATATTCCGAGACGTTCTGAGATCTTATCTGGTATTGCTATTACTAAGAAAACAAACTGGAATACCTTTAGAGCTGTTGTGAGCTCGAAGGCTGATATGCTGATAACCATAATCAGTTCAATTGGTGAACTTAAAGTAGCGACTAACCAGCTAAATCATGTGCTCATCTCCTCCTATCATGACAGCATGCACATGCCCTGGTAGAGCGACCGACTAACTGAAATGCGTAGGCAAGTAAGACAACTGGACGGACTCGATACGTTTAATGTGGCATCCGTAAAACGGAAACCAAACCTGACTAGCATATTCAAGCAGGGGTTGAACCAGGGATGTAAAAAGATGGAGTCTTATTTGAGGGCTGGGAAATTCCTTGGACCACCGAAGAATAAATCCCAGCATAGAGTTTGCCCTAGCAACGACGTTATTAATATGGGAGATGAAGTTCAATTTAACATCAAGATACACTCCCAAGTCCCTCATCCCTTCCACCCGTTTTATACCAGTACCCTCAAACATGTACTGAAAAGTACGGAAGCTGCGAGATCTCGAGAAGGACATAACTTGACATTTCTCAATGTTCAGCTTAAGATTGTTGTTACAGCACCACTCATAGAAGAAAGTGCAACTCTGATTGCAAAATCTCACAATCAGCATTAGATTTGATTGGGAGAAAAATGTTAATATCGTCAGCATATATAAGAATTTTACATCTATGAAGCAAATACAAAATATCATCAATAGATAAGATGAATAGCAATGGACCCAGATGACTGCCCTGGGGAACGCCAGAATGAGCCACAAAATCATCAGAGAGTGCGCCACGAAATCGTACCCTATAAGTCCTATTAGATAAATACGACTTAATCCAACCAATAAGTGAGGGCGGGAAACCCAACTTGACAGAGTGAGACAGCTTATCAAAGACCTTACTAAAATCAGTGTAAATACAGTCAGTTTGGCAACCATCCGTGAATCCACCCACAGTGCAGGAAACAAACTCAACCAAGTTTGAAACCGTGAAGAAACCCATGCTGCCGAGTGGAGATTAAGCCTTTACACACATCGGATAATTGGGATTGAATTAACAGTTCGAAGAGCTTAGGAATACAGGACAATTTAGCAGTCGGCCTGCAATTGGAAATATCTCTTTTATTGCCACTCTTAAAAATAGGAATTAAAAAGGACATCTTCCAGAGTGCTGAGAAATGGCCCCGCGAGGGAGACTTCCTGAATAGAAACAGCAAGGGCCATAATAAAACCGAAGAGCATTTCTTTAAGACTGCAGCAGGAACCCCGTCAGGACCACTAGAAAAGTCAGTTGGAAGTGCAGTAATATGCTTCAAGAGGATCTCTTCCGTGATAGATGGAACTGATACCATGGGTAAAGTTCGACTATTTATGTGCAAAAAGTTTCTACCATCCGGAATAAAATCAGATGATTCAAATGCACCCTTAAAAGATTCAGCAAATAAGTTACAGATAATATTAGAATTATTGCTGGAAATCCCCCCGAACTCCATAGTCGATAACTATCCACCTTTTTCTTCAAGTTGACATATTCGCAAAATGCACGGGGATCAGAGAATAATCTGTTCTTTAAACTTTGAAGGTATTCTCCAAACGCGAGTCCTGTAGAAGGCGCTGTGAGAGCATATGAACTTTGCCAGAGGCATGTCGCTTTCAAAATGTACTAGCCAAGAACGCCTCAAATAGGGTAGGGCCTCTCAGGAAGCAGGACGACACCTACACAGAAACCCAAAAAGAAATACCTGTTACAGGTACACTTCCCTGGGTCAACACTAGGACCAGACTCAGTTCACCGCGTGGCCGATGACAAAAGATCTCCGTAGACGTAGGGCATCAAATTTGTCTGGCGTCATTTTTGACAGAGACAAGGTTAGATGGGCATTGGCCTCCTTTCAACCATTTAAAGCCCCTGGGGCGATGGTATCTTCCTAGCCCTTTTCCAGAACTGCATGGATACAATCCTTATTCCATTAGTCAATTAGTTTAGAGCCAGCCATAATTGGGTTTACATACCGTTCTCATGGAGGAAAGTAGTGGTGGTATTTATCCCCAAACAAGACAATAGGCCTCTAGAGCCGTCTAAATTATACAGGACAATCAGTCTTATCAGACAATCAGTATCCCCCCCCCCTCCGCCATCAGGTGCAAAGTAGACCAATCATCTCAGTTTCACTTTTCACAGTTTGTCTATACAAAAGGTTGGCAAGATAGAGAAAGTCCTTTACCATAAAGAAATAGCTCCATGGCTCTACAGAGCGACTTATTAGTTAATCAATGAAATCATTTACTTAGTACCTTTATAAACACACAAAAAACCACGTAGTCAAAAGTTTTTTTGTATTAGTTGGTCGCTGAGCAAACATTATATGATAAAATTAATTTATGTATCCCAGTATGCAGTGAAAAAGCTGAAAGGTCATTAAACTGGATACATGGGATAAGTTCATGTGATATCCAATATAAACAAAGAAATGAACGTGGACTCCCTATTAAGCCTAAATTTATACGAGAATCCAAAGCAAAGTACTCATATACCGAGAGGCTCGGGGAAAAGTAGCAGGTACAACGTATAGGTTTTGAGATATTAAGATTAGACTTCAAGCTGTTTATATATTTTAAAGAAAATTCGTTCAATTCATTCAAATTAAGGTTAGGTTGTGTGTTTTTTAGACACGCGCGCATGCTTTAGTCGTCTTCTAGTTTTCTTTCAAAGGCCTTGAAATACGGGCCTCTCAAAAATATCCAGGCGCGCGGTTTACCACTCCCCATCTCGCACACTAGAAACAAATTTTTTTATCATAGTATAATTCAGGAATCAAAATCGGTTAACGCGTTAGGAAGTTAGGTGCCGCACCTCTTCCCAATCTCACTTTAAGACCACAACTTTCGTCACGATAGTAACAATGTGGAAACATACCGTAGACAAGAAAAAATCATCCAAATTGGTTGCCGCAGTTAGGTTCCCCCTCTCTCTACCCCAGCCTAGGAGGAAATTTTTTCTCTTAGTGGCATTGAGAGAACCTACTATATACAACAAAACAACTACTCCAAATCGATCTACGCGTTCTAAAGTTAGGCTCCCCCCCCCCCCCACTAATAACTTGTCGGTTACAAAGTCAAAATCGGTGTACAATTTTAGGCAACATGTCTTCTCCATTCCACCATCACCTTATCAGCACCCACATCTTAACCCCACTCCACTCTAAATATGAAATTGTTAAACTGCTACCAATTGGGCGACATACTCTATCTTGGATGGTTTAAGACGGAGTAGATCGATGGATGAGTAACACGATCATCATGCCATGCTTCAAACAACAACAACTGCAATGGTTAATGAGTTTGAAACGCATATTAAAATTCGTTGACAGATACTTTCCAAAAAGCCTTAGTCTTCGCAATCGACCATACACTTTAACCAACACCGCATCAACGTGGTCGCAACAAGTCATCCTGGGATTAATTATCACCCCGAGGTCCTTAGATTTCTCAACTACATTCAGTGGTGCATCTTTAAGCATGATAGGAGATAAGCCTGAGAAGTCGGCCACTCCGCGGGGAATTAGTAACACGATTGATTTAGATTCATTCAATTTTAAACTATTTGTATTGCACCACGAATGTACAAGCCGCAAATCTGCGTTTATTGCACGCAATCTTCTGCAAGACCTCTAGGACGACTTAAATAAAGCTGTACATCGTCTGCGTGTATATGTACTTTAGCGCTTTCAACAGCTTGCTCAACATCCTGACTATATAAACTAAAGAGAAGTGGCCCCAAGATCGATCCCTGTGGAACGCCAGATAACGCCGACAACTCGGAAGAATGCACATATACAAATTGTTACTCTCAATTTAGAAAAAAGATGAATTTGTTTTGTTGAATCGAATTTTTTACGAGTGTCCGCTTAATTTTTTCACTGATTGTATGAACAAATTAAATAATATAGAACTTAAAACACTAAAGTTCCTTTATAAGAAAAATAATTTAAGTGTAGTCCAAAATCGGTTAGAGGCAGTCTTATATTTTTGAACAGGAAAATTTTTATGAACAGAAAGTGCTAATCAGTTTGAGTATGTTTTCATAGAAAATGAATTTAAAAGAATTAAGGAACTAAAACCTGATTTTAAATCATGAATAATTCATTTTCAATTACTTTTCATTCCTTTACCAATCTCGGTGGAATATATGAGGAATTCCAATTACATACATCATTACTTGGAATATTAATTCCATTTGTTTATTCCATTCCTAATTAAAAATTTATGAAATTAAAAAATGTTAATTCCAAAGAATGTAATTGGAATGGGTATTGAAGTTGACAACTCTGCTGGATACTCAGTTGCCCACACTAAGGGAGACTGGGAGGGAACGAAAAGGGACCCGATTTAATGTGGTCTGTTTCGACACCACAGTGTGGTGTTTTTAGTGAGTAAAAATCTCACACTACCGGAGGGCACGGGCTGTCCGCTAAAAATAAAAAATAAGGCGAAAGCTACAACACACTTTTGGGCGAAACTGAATTTCGGCCAAAAGTTAAACATTAGGCAGAAAATCCCAAAAATATTCAGTCGGACAATAGTTGAAACACAGAAGCGGGAACTGAGCGGATTCGGTGGTCGTTTTACATCACTTCTTATATAAGATTTTATTAAATTAGAAGACTGTCCAGTTTAAATAAGCTTTTAGTACCTAAGAGCCGATTTAGTTAGTTTCGAAAAGGGACACTATTTTTTCTGTTTTCTTTTTTGAATAAAGTTAAATCGAAAAAGCATGGTATTGTTACCGTAATTATTTTAAAAGCTACTAACATTTTAGGAACGCAACACAAAACAGATCTTAAAAAACATAGTTTAATCAAAAAGAAAAAAATATATTTCTAACGGCCTAAGCTATTTGTTTTCGAAACAATTTCGAAAAAACAAGTCTTTCTTCTGTACGGCTTTATAACGGTTGTAATTTGTGAACAAATTCTAAGTAATCTGTAATTTAGCACGAATCATTAGAATATAATAGAGAGAAATTTTCAGAACTGTAAATAATAAAAAAAACGTGATATGAGAAATATTTTTCAATTAACGGTGTAACAATATAACCTTGTTCGGCTGGCTTTTCAAAATGCTTATATAATTTGTTCGTGGAAACTCGCTTTGACGTCACCGATCATTTCTTATTGCTTTACATTTTCACAGAAATTTTGAATTATAGTTGGGCACTAATTAGGGCCAAATACTTTGCATCTTAATTGCCAATTATGTTTCTACTAAGCTTACCAATAACACTAATTTGAATAATATTTTAACAATATTTGAATAAAATGCAACCCGTACGTACTCAAAGTGCACAAAACAAAGCAAGTAGAATTACAAAAACACTGAAGCTAAAACAATTATTTTCTGAGAGAGTTTTATGATTCATTCAGCAGTCGTGTAAGTAAACAATTCAGATTCAAAACAAAAGAAATTTTCAAGAATCAGCTAAATAACCGTCCGTAATACCACCAACTTGTTATCAATCAACGTTTCCTACCTTTAAGGTGGGACAATGAAAATAATAATTCTTCTGGCTTCCAGGCAGCAGAGCACTAGTCAGCAACTTGTAATATGACTTTGCACGTTCTGTAACTGTTAAACACCGAACTTTACAGATAATTTAACCGAACTACGATGTAAGGTAACCGTCCTCGCTGGACAAACGCCAAACAAACAATGATACCGAGCTGAGTGAAATGCGATCTAATGTAGTCACTGACAACACAACTCGATCGCACAATGACGTTAAGTTTTCGAAACTGTTTATGAGATGGACTGATGCCAGCGAACGTCTTTATACTGTGATTTAATAACAAAGGTCATATTAAGAAGTTAAACTATAAAAATATGTCTAAATATCGCAAATGTTCTTTCGACAAAAAAAACTAGTCTTAATCATTTAATTTCATAATCAACTACTTTGTGTATTAAGTTTATGTTATTGGGCACAGGAACACCTTGGATCTTGATTTTTGACTAAGATTCTATTTTTTCTCCAGTTATTGACGTCAAAATTTCTAGCCTCTGTTTAAAATAATCATGCAGATTCTAGACAATGGATTGTTTTCAATTACTAACTTAAGTTCTAATTGACTTGCGCAATACACTTAAGAAAAATAGAAAGAGTACACGCGCATGACGAACTTGTTTTTGTTTTTATAGTTGGTCACTTTATCAAGGGTAACTTGAGTTCTTTTATGCGCAAAGAAGTTATGCTGTAAAAGATTCAAATCTTTTTGAATATGGACCAGAACTTGTCTATTGCGCAAATAAAACTACTCTTCGTAAGCATTGTGGTTATCAGTTGTCACTACCTTGTCCTTCTCATGTATTCTATTTCACAACTATGAATCAAAACTGCTTAAGGTCGGTGTCAAACTATTAACCTGAAGAACCTTTTGACATTCTTTTTCGGTTCTTTTATTATAAAATTTTTAACTTTCGATTAATGTTTGAATTTCAAATTTTATACTTCTAAATTTTGCATAGCATTATTCCATTAATATTATATATTAATGGAGAGTAAATAGTATTGAGGTTATACTATTTACTCTCTCTCTCTCTCTCTAGTTCACGAAATCCCTTATGAGGCATGTGTCGTGAGAACAACTGCCAGACAACGACTGCAAGTGGACCTACAATTTAAGGTGGATTGCGAACCACCGATAATTTTGCGCCTCCAAGGGCCTTTTATCGTAATCTATTGTCAGCAGAAAGCAACCATGCGTTACCGCCGGTGGGACTCGAACTTGGGACCTCCGGGATGAAAGACTGTCATGTTATAACTTACCCCACTACAAGTTGTTTTAATTTTAATACATCGCGTTAACTGTGCCTCTCATATTTTTGGTTATAGATAATTTTGACTTGAACAAGGTGAGAACTACATATATTTAAAATACTATCCCCACCAAAAGCGTACATTTCAGCCCTGGCTCAATAGATCTACGAAACACTTAAAAATTAAAGCTTGGCAGTGGTTTTGTTCCTCATGGTGTGATTCTGACTACTTAGTTAATTCCACTCTTTGCAATCAGTTTCGGTCTTCTCTGGGACCTTATTATATTGACTTCTTAGGTTAGGTTAAAGTGGCTGCCTAAGAAGGCACACTTAGGCCTAAGAGGCCCTTTGTGCTACCACATTGAGGCTTAAAATTAACAACCCCATAGAATTACCTAAGGAATAAGAGGGTTAACATTTTGCCCCCTGTGCACCGAACCAGTTTCTTGCATCCAGTGGAACTAGTTTACGGGAAGTCAAAATTATTTTGACTGGGTTGTGAAGGGTGTTCATCCTTAATTCGTCGTCGGGAACCATTTTGAACTCCCGATAAATCGAGTCAGGTTTCTGACATCCGTGGAGCCCAGCTCGGTTAACTCTTTGAAGTAGGGGGAGCCCAAAAACCGGTTCCTACGGTTGGCTAGGGCCGGGCAGCTACCGAGGAGGTGAAGTATGGTTTCCTCTTCCTCCTCGTCGTGGCAACTCCTACAGAAGTCGTTTGAGGGCACGCCCAGCCTATCTGCGTGTCTACCTATGAGGCAGTGACCCGTGATTACGGCTACTGTAGTACTTATTATTTTGCGTCCGAGTAGGATGAGCCCTCTTGACTTCTTAGGTAGAACTAAGCAAACCCTACGCGCTGAGACCAAGCAATTTTGGAAATTCTAGGCGCATTTGTAATGGACACCCCTTCATGACCGTGAAAGCAATGATCCTCTTATGATTCCCACTTTCTTTAGGGTGACTTCTTTAAGACTGCGTTTTTGCATGCCAATTGTGATATTAGCTTTAAGAATTTTACTCATGTGACGAGGCTTCCGCTGACTTCCCATCATTTCAAAGACAGTATTCTACCATCTTGAAATATATCTCGAAAGACAGTTCTGGAGATACGTGAACTCGAAGCGTAACTGTGACGGATATCCCTCTATATTAGCTGCGTTCCATTGGGCCATGCAGAGTACTCCGGCGTACTTCCCTAATGGAACGCCTTTTCTTTACCCGACTACTTCGAGCCGCTGTCAAGTTTGGTATTTCATAAATTGTAGTTGCAGATTTTTGATGTGCTGTGAAAAATATGACATGTTATGCGATAAGTGCAGTAATTTTTGAAAAAGAGTTAACGTCTTTGATATATACGGAAAGCCGATGCTTCTTTTTAAACACTTTTGATATTTGTGAAAAATGGAAATAGCGAAAAAGCCACCTATTGAGAGCCTTTAAAGCAGAAACACCCTAGCGGAAAAACTCGGCGTAACTACACCTGTATATGATCAAGTGTAGTTGAGCGTACTTGGATGTACGCAGGAGTACTCTGAATGGTCCAATGGAAAGCAGCTATTGACCCTCGAGGTACTAGGTTTCCCTTTTGTTTGTTTGTGTTTTCGTATCTGTCCGACCGTACACAGCGTGTTTTGTTTCATAGGGCGCTTTATAATGAAATACTTATTAAATTACGGGTGCCACAGGGCAGCCATCTTGGGCCGTTTCTTTTTATCGTTTACATCAATGATGTGTCTGTCGATGATCCTTCATAACTGAAGAATTCTTTGCTATGATGATGATGATAAAATTTTTCGTACTCTTGGTAATGAACGTGACTGTTCACTTTTAAACTCTGACTAAGATGCCTTTTATAAATAGTGTTGTATTAACGCAAAAGGAATCCTCTGCACTTTAACTTTCTTATTGATGGTAGCTCATTTACTAGACTTGACTATACCAGGGATTTGGGGGGCCATACTTGACACTCGCTTTTCCTTTCATGACCAGATAGATTGTCTTATAAATAAGGCTAATGCAACCTTAGGTTTTATTAAACGATGGTCAAAAGAGTTTGATGATCCTAAAATATGTATCAAAACTTCTCTATTTTGCTTTTGTTAGGCCCTATTTGTTGTTCCCCCTATTACGTGGTCCATAATAATCGCATCGAGGCCGCCCTGGAATAATCCTCATATTCTGCCTCCTTATTTGGATACACTCAGACTATTCTCGTTGATTACTCTTGAGAACAAGCGTAGCAACTCATTATTTTCGAATTCAATTGTTTGAAAGGCACAATTAATTCTGCAGAGCTTCTATGGTCTCTGAACATCTCCGTTCCGGCTCACTCCCTGCGAACTTACAGCCTTTTCCAAGTTCTTTATCATCGCACTAAGTACGTTATGAATGAGCGATTGGCATCGAAGTCGCGTATCTTTAATGACAAGTTTAATTACATTGACTTTCACCTCTCGAGAAATCGGATAAAGGATCAGCATAGGTAAAGGTAATTTATCTTTTTTTACAGACTGTTTAATATTTTGTGATTATAATTGTAGTATAATTGTATATTAATAAATAAATTTAGTTAATAGTTTCTCATGTGGTACTGATAAGCATTACTGTGTACTGTGTGAAAAATTGTAACGTATCTCTGACTCATGATCTTTGTCATTTATTTAATTTGTCTATTGCATCGGTGTGTTTTCTAAACCTCGGAAATTGTCCTTGGTAATCCATCATCATTTCCGTGTTTTTTTAAAGGATATTGACCGGTCCCTTTTAAAGTCTGACTTAGAGTTCTTCCTTACTTGGTGCTCTATTAATTTCCTTCCTTTGAACATTGACAAGTGCACTGTTATGTCATTCTTTCGTAAAAGGAATCCTTTGCATTGTAGTTTCACTATTGGCGGCAGAACACTGAACAGACTTGACAAAACCAAAGAATTGGGCGCTGTCATTAATACAAAAATTTCATTCGAGCATCATTTCGACGCTATTATCTATAGGGCTAATGCGACCCTGGGCTTCGTTAAAAGATGGTCAAAGGAGTTTGATGACCCATATATAACGGAGCTGGTGGCTCATATTGATCGCATTGACGCTGTACAGCGTAGATTTGGGAGATTTGCTCTTCGTGACCTTCCGTGTCTTATGTCGTCTTCAGAAGCTGGAAAGCAGCTACAGTTCTGCCAATACCAAATAAATCCTCTCCCCAATCTCCAGCTAACCTGCCCCCTTACTATATTTTCTTTCCAAAATACGGGAAAAGCTTATGTACAGACAAATACTGGCCTAAATCATTTCTCCCTCTCTCGCTGGTTTTTTTAATTAAAGATCCGGAGCTTTGTGCATCCGGAAATCTTGTTATTCCAGCTAATCTCAGCAAGAGCATTAAATGCAACTAGAGACTTATTAAGGCGAACCAGGCATCTTCCGAGATAACAAAATTTATCTATTTACTGCTCTTTAAAATAAATTTCATCATGTCTGTTGGAATCAAAGATCATAAGTTTAGATTTAGCAGCCTTGATCTTAAGCCTTGGTCTGTGACCTTCTATACTCAGGGCTTCGGATATTTGACCTACACGATTGTGTTTGTTTGGTAGAAGACATACATGGTCGGCATGGTCCAGGCACGTAAGGTGTTTAAAAAGTGTCCATCTAATCCCTCATGATGTGTGATGCTTTAGGGCGCTACACAGTACATAATTGATGACCATAAAGAAAAGCAAAGGAGACAAAATGCATTCTTGTCTCACTCCTTTTAGCACTTGGAAGGACTCCGGCAGTTTTCTCTTATGTATGACGTGACATTGGGCTCCTGAGAAGGACTGCTTTATGATGGTGATAATTTTTTCTGGGATACATTTCCTACGTAGAGCTCCCCATATGTACTCGTGCAATAGATGCGGTGTTGATGTGTTCGCTGCAGGAGAAATGCTCACGAAAGCCTGTCTGTTCATCGTTAATTTTGCACTCGATTGTTTGCTCGATTCGCATTAAGAAGATTTTTGTAATCAATTTGAAGACTATAGTTGCCAACAACTAAAATTCCTCAGGTCGAATTTTTAGGGATACTCAAAATTTTGACCGTTATCCATTCAGTGGGATAGGTCTCGGTTTCCCAACATTCCTGGATTACGAGAAGAAGAATATCAGCCACAATAATGGGATCCGTCTTAAGTAATTCTGTTGGTATTCCACCAATCCCTGGGGCCTTACCGACTCTACTGCGTCCGCCATCTCCGGTCTTGTCGGACTTCGGAGATCTGATGTAAATGTTGGCAATAGCCGGTGGTTCTTCAGGCCCGGTTCAAAGATATAGGTTTAGGACTTCATCAAAATATTCTCTCCACAGTTGATGCTCCTCCATAACAGGTACGGATTAATCAGTATTTCCTACAGGACGTTAAGTGGTAAGAGTTTTTCCTGCCAGTTTTTTGACAATCTTGTATAGATCTCCACTGTCACCGTGATAGGACGCTTCTTTTCCCTTTTCTGCTGCCCGTAGATGTAGTTGCTCTTGTCACAACTTGTACTTCTTTGGGCTCCTTTCTGTAGAGATCAGTATGCAGTTCTAACGAACCCATTTCCCTTAAATGCCAAGGCTACACTTTCGTATCATAAAATATCCTTTGAGCCTCACCATAACTAATATTGGCAGTCCGGGTTTCGGACCTTCCATTCGTGTGAAACCGCTATTTTAAAAGTATCATCTTACTTGTTTCTCCGGAGCTACTAGGGTCTCTGAATATCTCTGTTCCGGCTCGCTCCCTGTGAACTCACAGTTTCTTCCAAGTTCTTTATCATCACGATACGATATGAATGAGCCGCCGACATCGATGTCGCGTCTCTGCAACGACAAGTTTGCTTTAACTTTCATCTCTCGAGAAATCAGATACGAGATCAGTTTGGTTAAGGTTACTCTTTAATATTGACTGTTTTATACTTGCATATTAATTTTGTAGTAATCAGATATTTGATGAATCTTTGAATAAATAAATAAATACGTCAGAGGCGCTATGGCTCAGAAAAAATTAACTACATTGGTAGTGTTCAATTTTTTTAAAAGTCCTTTAATTTTGCCGATCATTGTACTCTATTTGATATGTTATGTGTTATACTTTGTTAAACGCCAGTAAGGCTTATTGAGCTAACCCCCTACTTTTTAAATTAAGCTCAAAAAATATGGATAATTTAATAAAAATAGAAAACGGACGTATTAATTGCATTAATTTCGGAAAAAATTTGGCAAAATGCTCAATTTTAGGTAATCGCAAAACAATTTTTTCACTTTTGAAAGAAACTGTACCTTCAATGATAGGAGTTGGATCGACTTTCAGTACGTGTTTACATGCATACTTGAGTACTTGACTTGAAATTTACTTTAAACTCAAGTAGGAATTTTGACTGATTTACTTCAGTTACTTTTTTTTACAATCTTCTTCTATTTTATGTTTCATATTCTCCATTTTCAGATTTGCATTTTCTCAAGCACTCAAGTCACGTTTAGATGATAAATTTCAAGTCAATCAAACAAAATTTTGTGATTTACTTGAGTGAAGTAAACTTGAAGTCAATGCGCGTTTACATGATATTTTGGTTACTCGAAGTTTACTTGAAGTTGACTTGAAGTATGCATGTAAACGTACTGACTGTTGACATTGAGATGGTAGTTTTTTGGCATTTGTGTTTCTGTGTTGAGTAGATCAAAAGATAAAAGTAACTCCCAACTCCCAAACGGTTGAGATGCCCCCCCCCCCCACCACTCTCCTGCCATACAATTTTTTGTTTGGCTAGGTGAGATCTATTACCCGACTTATTTGAGATCCCTTATGTGAAACACCCTGTATAACCAAGCGTGTATGAATGACTTTATTTTATATCAATTTGCTATATATTACAACTAACAAAAGCGTTATGGTGAACGGAATGATCTACAGAGACACGATATGTAATTTTTTGTGGTCGCAATTGGATTTTGTTTCCAGCAGGATGCCACGACGTATCACACCAATCCTTAAATAGTCGATCTTTTACAAACAAGTTTGCAGGTTCGGTAACCGTGCTATCAGTTATTTTGAAAACGTGCCTTGGCCATCGCGCAGCCGCGCGATTTCATCCTATTACACTAAAAGCCGTATTACCGTATATCATCAAAAGATACCTAAACTAAATCTTTTTTTTCTACTTCTAATTCAACTTGATATTTGTTTCCAAAGAAGGATGATATCAAATGGAGCATGTAAGCCCACTGATTTTCTAAGTTTATTTATAACTAATTGACCTTGCGGATCTAAAATTTGCTTTCCGTAAGTATTAAATGCCCACTAGAGGCAAAAACTTACAGAAAAGATAAATGAGCCGATAATTTTGAAAGTGGTGCAAGTCCATTTTGGAAGTACTTTTAATTTTATTTTCCAATTTATTAAAAAAATTTAACAAGCTTGAAATACTTGTGTCGTAGTAATTTTAAACATAATAACCTTTAGAATGAAAACAACTCTATTCAAGATCTTACGCTTATTAATAACTTTTTTTTAAACTGAAGTCTCAAATTTGGCAGATTTCACAAAAATGGCTCAAATGATATTGCAAAAATAGACTTTTGGTAGGTAGTAAAGTTGCACCGGATATCTCTGACTAAGGTTCATCGAAAATCGCAAATTAATATCTATACCTTAAATGGAAAATCAATAATAGTCACAAAGACCTCTCTCTCTTTGAAAGAAAAATCTCAAGTAAGACTGTTTAAGCATGGAAAATTACTCGTAATGTCTAAGGCGTAGAACCAAATTTACAATGCTACTGAGTTCAAGCTTACGAAAAATTTCCATTCAAGTCTTTTATAAATTGAGATTTTATAACATGAGATCCGAGCTTCATTAATCCCGTCAAGGTCTTTAATTTATTTAAAGAAAATTACTGCCGCACTTACGCATTTCTTTCGTAGCGTTCTTATGCAAAAATAAGCTCACGCAATCTTCTCAGCTGCTGCAGATAAATCAATATGTTGCCAATTCCAATTTAAATTCATCGAACCAGAAAATTGAATGTAATCGACAACGGAACTCTGATATGGCATTAAATTTTGTGTTGAAATGTTACACACGTTGTTACATGTTGGTAAGTTTTATACCATAATTTGGCGACCATCTAAATGAGATATTAGTTTCGCTTATAATCTCAAGGTATTATTCTGTGCGTACTATTTATGGCTTTCACGACTATGCACATACTTACGAATATTTTAATTTAATTCCCGGCTTAGATTTAATGTATGGCAGAAGATGTTTTTTCCTCGTCATATGAGCCGGAAACTTTCAGACGGAGCTTACATCGACACCTCTTTCACCCAACCTCCTAACCCATTTCCCTCATCCTTAATTCCTTTCCTGCCAAGGCTGTGCTTTAGCATCATAAGGCATCCCCAGAGCTTTGGCAACATCAGATATAAAAAAAAATACACAAAGAAATGACGGAGTTAATTTAAGTTGAAATTAACAAGTTTCTTGACAAATTAACCATGCCCATACAAATCTTATAAAACAAGCCGAAAACCCCAAAACTGTTGTGAATGCACCCCCCCGTTTTTGAGGACGGGGAACACGCTGCACGCAATATCAGACCTCTTAGACTTCTCGAAGAACCCCTAAATGGAAAAAACCACTCCTTTTAGTGCTACGGTTGCGAGGACTTGTGGCATCGAGTTTTATAGGGTGAATATGGGTAAATTGACATACCTTTTAGGATGAGTGGTTGAACCCCTGGGGGTTGAAACCGCCCCTCCAAGGAATTATTTGGGAAGGTTTTTACATGTACTTATATTTTATATAGTACTAGCTGCGTGTGCCCGGCGTTGCTAGGAATTTTTGGTAAGTGAGTGTCGTTTTCAATTATATTTACATTTCACTTAATTTCCACAATCAACGGTAGTGTAATTTTTCATCTCAGCGACACCGAAAACTATGGATTCTCACACTAATATCGATCGCTTTAGATTTTTTGTACAAGTACCCATCCCCATTCCTAGGATTGTCTTATCCACAAATCATTTAAAGGCATCGGCTATGTTATCTTACCGACCCCGAAAAGTAGGAATTCGACACTGATATCGGTCGTTTCGATAATTTGAGCATGCCAATTCCCCCCCCCCAAACTACCCCTCCACAACCCACCGTTCGTAGTAGCCCAAACTATGCTGAATAAAATTCTGGACTGGGTCGTTTTTGATGTTTTGTCATGTCACTCTCTTCTCACCCCCATCCATAAGGAGTGTCATTATTCATCTTATTGACCCCGAAAAATATGGATTGGACACCAACATCGGCCGTTTTCCATTATTTTTACATATGATTTCTCCTACAACCCCGTTCCTCCCCCCTCTCTACACCCTCCATACACCGTCCCTCCCCCCTCCCTCCTCACCATACATTTTGAGAGAAGAAAATTGGATAAGTCCGGGTCTCTCTCACTGAGAGCGCAAGGGGTAGGGACGAAAAGGGGCCCGGATAAAGTAGTCTGAATCGGAAAATCTCTAGAGGGGTGTTTTTAGTGAGTAAAAATCTCACACTACCAGAGACAATCGGACTCCTGGTGTCTTAGGAAGATTTTCACACCTCACCCAAAAAAAAAACTTCCATGCTTGTTAGGAAACACATACACGCCATAATACTTTCCAATTTCAGCTCCGGTAACTAGGGCTTCACGGGACCGAGACAAGACCGAGACTTCGGCACATCTCGGTCTTGGTCTCGTCAAGGTGAAGACGATCTTGCTCTCGTCGCAATCTCGGCGGGATAAAGGCCAATCTCGATCCGATCTCGCTCTCGGCAAGATAAAAAAAGGGTATTTCGGTGGAATAACGGGCAGCGAGGACAAGTGATATATCTATGTATATATGCATTTTCTTCATATTCTTCTCGTCAAAATAAGGTAACAAAGGCTCTTGTTTGCTATTGGGGATAAAGCACAAATATCTGAAGAAGGAAATAATGTAGAAAGAAGCGATTGAAGATATATACTTATACTTATATGCCCCATAAATCACACAATTGACATTTTTCGGAGCGACATAAAAGCTGAAACAACTAAAAAAATTTTCCACAATAAAGTGATAAAAACTAATATCTCATCCACTCTCGTCACATGAATCTCTCTCGGTATCGCACTGTTACCAATGATATTGGTCTCGCTGCCGGTCCCGGTATCGTGTCGAGACCGACACCGGCCGCGAGAATTATCTCGAGTATCGTGAAGCCCTATCGGGAACCTTGTGGTAGTGGGGATAGAGGCGGAGACACAAAGAGTCATCACCCCCTCGGATGAAAAAAGAACCGTGGTGGCGGCAGCAGAAATGCATGGTAAGAGCCTGGTTTTGCTTTGCGATAAAAACGCCCGTCATTTTATTTGGGGTCAGGACGGATATCAAGTTATGTGGTGAGTTTCTTTTTGATTAAATTTTAGGGGCAATGAGCCCACTTTCATAACGGTGAATAGATGGGAAGTCTTGGACTTAACTCTTATCACATGCACGGATAGCACAAATGGAAGATTTCAGAGCAGGCGTCCCTATCTGATCACTACTGGGTACTCTTCGATGTGGCGCTTACTGCGGAGTCATCCTCGACTTTTAGGAATATTCATAGAACAAATTCGAATAGCTTTTTTGTGGTCAAAAGAAAGTTGGAGGAAGCTCCTCAATACTCACTTCCCGGAGAGTAGGGACGTTGCCCAGAAAGAGAGAAGCTTTTCTGTAGGCTCTGAAGTTGACAGGAATTGGGATCACATAATGTCCAAAGCAAGTGAAATAACTATAGCATAGGCAAGTAAACTCACTCGATCCACTAAAATCCTCGGGAGTTCATGAGTAAAGGTTAATTATGCTTCGAAAGGCACCAAGTTATATAATGACACGGCTGGTGTCATTATACAAAAGCTGTTTCTGGCTAGGATATATACCAATAGCTTTTCAAGAAAAGATTACAGATCAATTAGTCTCTCATCCTTCATGCTCAAAGTAATAGAGGCTACTCGATGTGCACATAACATAGGTAAGGCAGGGATATCACATTTCGAAAAATCCACATGCCTGGGTGGTTTCCTAGACGTTAAGACGAAAGTCATCTATAACCGGTCATGGTATTAATAAGAGTCTAAGTGGCTGAATTGATTCTGTGCTCCTCAGCAAAAAAGTTAGCTCGTCCATATTCGACTCAATTGTGAGGAGATCAGTATGTAGGGGAAACCATAGGGGAGATGTTATCACCACTCCTGTGGTTAGTGATTATGGAGCAAATCCTGGATATACTAAAGGTAAAGAAATAAGGTCTGTTTCTGCATATACGGATGACCTGGCGATATTGGTATCCGGCAGGTTCTTGACAACCATCAGCGAGAGGCTCGAATATGCGCTCGGAAAGTTGGATTGTGCGTTAACACCTCAAAGACGGCGCTTGTGCTTTCCAGAAGGAAGATAAATATAGATTTCAGGCTCCCTCATTTTTTCTTGTGAAGCCAAGTTAGGGTTAATACTAGACTCTAAACTTAACTGGAAGAGGAATATAGAAGAGCGCATAGCGAAAGCAAGTGTGGCAATAATCAGGCCGATTCTTTGCTACAGCTCAATAGTCTGGTGGAGCCAGCACTGGATAAGAGATGTAGCTTGGAAGCGCTATCGAAAGTACAAAAAGCTGCCGGTTTGGGTATAACTGGGTGATTGTGCACTATGGCCAAAGCGGCATTGGAGTTCATGCTGGAGCTATTGCCACTGAACATATTGTGTAGAAGTATGGCAGTGACTAGTGCAGTCAGACTGAAGATTATGGGTTGCTGGAAGGAGAGGATAAACCGGCATTTTAGCATCCTTCGGAAGTTTGACTGACTTGACAACAGAATAGGCACGGACTACCTACCGGGTCCCTAGTACAACCTTCAATAAGGGCTTTAATACTAGGCTGCCTGCTAGAGAGGAATGCGACAGGAAAGAAGTGGAGGAAGTATCAGGATGGATCTAAAACGGGAGCAGGAGTATACTGTGCCAAATAGCACTTGCACTAATCATATAGATTGCCAGAAAAATGCAGCGTCTTTCAGGCGAAAATAGCTGCGATTCACCAAGCGACAAAATTAGAAAATTAGAGTGCGAGATCAGAGGGACAATGTTATCAATGGCAAGAACTAACAGTACTGGGCCGAGGTAGCTACCTTATGGCACATCGGATGAAGCCTTAAAAATTCTTGAGATAAAGCCACGAAACGACACTCGATATGTCCTGTATCTACTAGGAGGAAATCTAGTCATGCAGGAGAAGAAGGAAACGCAGCCTTTTAAGTTTAAACGATATTACGGAGTGAGAAATTTTATCAAAGGAATTGCAGAAATCAGCATAGTCTGCATGTCTCATTGATAGCCTGAAATAACGTTGGAGGAAAATTCCAACAGGTAAGTAGTCATTGATCTACCGGGTAAGAACCCACGATAATTGGGGGATGTTAAACCCTTACAACGCACAATAAGCTGCAAATACACCATCAACTCAAATAACTTGGGTATTGTCGGTAGCATGGCTATATCGGTCTATAATTTGTTAAAACGTTCTTATGGCAACTTTTATGAACAGGGACTATAAAGGAGCCCTTCCACAATGCAGGAAATTTCCCAGTTTGTAACAGTATCCAGGGGTCTTATTACGGAATACAAAAACAATACGAAAAGGTGCATTTAAAAATTTGTCTCGACTTGAAATTCATTTCGTTTTCGTGTTCCATATTAAGGCATCAGTTATGGTCATAGAATAACTTTAAGTTTGACACGCTCCAGTTTTCGACCCTAACGCGTTATCTTTAGTTGATGTCATGGAGATCTCACGCACTTCCTCCCAGCCAACGAAGTTATTCGTGCTCGGAATCGTGAAGGTGGCTGGGTGCCCTTGTTGCAGATTAGGAGGTTAGTGTTAATAATAAAATTAAAAAGAGACTCACTGTTTTCAGAACTGCCCCATAATTCGTGTCTTACATTGGCGTCGCGACCCATCAGCAGATCTCCTTTTGCTTTAAGCTGCAACTGGCAAGTCTGCTGAGCTGTAATTGGGACAAAAAATCACTTTTAGGTTCTTTTTAGCCAGAATGCAAGTTAAGTTTACCTCCAGATCCTAAGTGTGTAGACGCAAAACGTTTCTAAATTTAACAAGTGAGATATTTTAGATAATTTCAGTATTGAGCTCATTTTTAGTGGTTTTTCGGTAAACCAAAACAGAGCTTCAATGTTTTGTCAAGGTGATCACGCTTAGACATATGCGGATTATTGTCCTGTTGCAACCGCTTGTACGCAAACATTTACTTCTAATAATGAGAGCGTAGAATATTGTCATGTAGAGCATCATGAATATTGTGATGTAGAGCAAGAAATACATAAAAACAGGAAAGCAATGCTTAAAATTTCGACTTTTTTTCTTACTTTTGGTGTTTTGAGTATTTTTCCAATCCCTATGTCTAAATAATCAACTCTCAACGAGTTACAGTGAATCCCTGGAATTTATAAGTAAATCTTCAACAAAAAATTAATTTTTCTCCGCGGTAAACGGAATGGCTTAGCAGTTTTCTAAGGAATATTAAAAGAACATTATAAGATTAAAAGAAATTCAAATAAAACATATATTCTATTCCAAAAAGTTTATTTTTTATTAAATAACAATCTTGTCTTTTTAACATGTTCATGCAACGTGCCGCAGTAGCACTTCAAAAACTAAACTGCCAAATACAATATCGTAGGCAACAATTCTCAGTGTTTTAATGCGCAAGTAAGTATTTTAACTACATGAAAATATCTTTGATTGAACAGTAATGTGTTGCAACAGATTTTTTAAATGTATTGCATACTCTAGAATCTTCGTTCTTACTTACTATATTCGTAAACATGACTAATATTGTAGTATTCAGTTAATACAAGGCAGCTATTTCGTCAGTAAAACTATTTTTGTATTGAACACCTCTTTTAAATATCTTAACTTGTTTAAAATTTTTATTTAAAAAAAGAACTATATCTAAGCGTGATTGTTACATTTATTAAGTGTAACGAAAGAACTTTTAAATTGCAGACAAGAACTAATAAGCGAATAAGTAAATTTTAAAACTAAACTTCAATTATTTCAATTTCAATGAAAGTGTTAAATGTTTTTGAAGAACTGCGCCACTTTACACTTTCAAGCTTATTTTTTAACGAAACTCCTATTCATTATGTTATAAAAGTGCATAATTTTTTATACTTCTCACATGTATGACAACTATCTTGACCAGAATTATTCTTGCATTTGGAGTAATTTTATCGTGGATTTATCTTCATCTTCCGGACATTGATCATCGTCTTCCTCCTGTAAACAAATAATAAATTTTTAATTTAAAACTTAAATTGCATTTATAAAATCAACTGTATTGATAAATAAATCTAAAAGAATTTTTGAAACTGAATTGTGACACCTTATTATAGCAAATTTAATTTTTGTATTGCAACTTCTGCTTTGACACACCCAGCATCTATCTATTTGTAATGTATCTTATCATATGCATATCTAACGACTACCCTTAAAACTACGGCGGTAGATTAAACTATTCCACTCAACACGTATTACGTGCGAACAGTGTACTGCCTTAAATCATTCTGCTCAACACGTGTTGCGGTTCCAGAACTATCCCAACCCTCCTTACTACTAGCAAACTAAGTCGCTTATACTGTCCCACACAACACGTGTACCGTACACCCGATAAATTAGCCGCGCTTGACCTTACCGTTCCAATTTATTTCTTACTGATCCCTGAAGATCAGTTGCTCTTACTTGATTTATACTTGTCAACTATAGAGGGTGGCCTAAAAGTCTGGAATAGACTGAATATCTTGAATTATACGCTTTGAATCGGGGAACGAAAAAACACGCATTTGATATTTTTGAAAAAGCTGTCAAATAATACCAAAGTTAAACATCAGCATTTTTGGTCCCTTGCAATTTTTCTGTTAACCTAATCAAACTCGAAAAACTGAAAAAATTAACGTTTCCAAAAAAACTGTTTGGAAGAACAGTTGTTTACTTTTACCGAAAGAATACGAATCTGCAATAAAAAGTGGGGCTGCCTATTAAAGGTTTTAAAGTCCTCCCTGCCTGTATCCAGAGTGTTAGGACGATCTGAAGGTTTGATTTTATAGTATTTTTTTATTTATACAGGTATTTTGCCTGCTAACCCACTAGGAATTTTATCCGGCACTTAGCTTAATCTTAATATATATTCTAAGGTTACGTTACATTGTACTTTTAATTCTTAATAAAATTAAAAATATTTTTGATGTTGGTATGGTTTTCATTTGCTAAATCCAGGATACTGTTGATGTTATATTTTTGCCTTAGACTGGAAACATGTGGGCAGTCATTGAAGATATGTCTAATGGAGCATACACATGTAGGTGCAGTTGATCGGGCTAGGAGGTGTTTATGTGTAATTTGCGAGTGTCCTATTCTGAGGGAGAGAGGGTGATTGATTATTTTCGATTAAGTCTGTTTATTTCTTCCCAGCTATCAATGGAGGTTTTGATATCTCTTAATTTATTTTGGGTGCAAAGTTCCACTCAAGATTCCACTTAGATTTGATTTTTTGATCTATTTGTTGCCTAAGGTCAGTGGGGATAAATTTATTTATATTCGTTTTGCTTCCCTGGCCAATTTGTCTGCAATTTCATTTTCTTTTATATCAACTGTTTCTTTTTTATCAACGGTAGACGGAGTTGGATCAATACGTTAAGCGGCAAGACCAACATGCCATGGGTCCCAGATGACCCCGTGAGCTTTTATTAAGAAATTAAAATAATCCACTCCGTCTCTGGGCTGTTGTCTAGCTCGCAGCAATGCAAAAAAGACTCAAGTTTCCTCACTTCCCTTACCCTAATGCCCTTCCAGCCAAAACCATGCTAACCCTAGGGTTTGCCCACATCGTATAACAAAAAAAAACATGGCTGCCGATCCAGATGAATGAGAAGTGTTGATTTCTCTTTTGGGTAATTTCATATCTAATATCCTGGACTATGGAATGGTTGCTGTATAAGTTTTTTAGTGTTTGTAGAGCACTGAGTAATCAGTGCATATTACGAAGTTCAGGGGTTCTCTGGGGACGTGGCGGACTGCCATGTGTTCTGCAGAGAAGATTGATGGTGTATTTTGGAAGGTTATATTTTAAGTGGTATGTTGGGAATAGCATTGCGCTTCCTGTTTTTCCGTTGTAAAGTGATCCATCAGTGAAACATTTGATGTATCCATTGTTTTTATTGGACAACTTTTGTCTGAGAAGTTGGATATATTTCTGAGTAGTATTGTCAGTCCCAAGTCTATATCAATTTTGGGAGCGATCCAGGGCGAAGATTTTTGCCATTTCTGTGTTGAATTGGTTGGTATTTTTTACTTTTATTTGAAAATTTATGGTGATTAGTGGCATTTAGGAAATTGTCTTTAATGGGTGATTTTCAGATGATAGAATCCTGGTTCCATATTTTATCATAGGTTTGTTCCTAAGGTATTTTAGCGGGGTTACTCCCGCATCTACGAGTACACTTATTGATGAGATTGTTTTGAAGGTTCCTGTAGCTAAGCATATGCCTGTATGGTAGACTGTATCAATTGCCTTGAGTGGTGTTGCTGGCGGTGTTGTATATGATAGAGCCGTAGTCTACTACTGATAGTACATATAATTGATGTAATCGGAGGAGTTTTCTGTCTGATCCGTAATGCGAGTTGGATAGGAATTTGATGAGGTTAAGATTGCGGGAGCTTTTGCGTATTGCTTCTTTAATAAGTGCTGTCCAATTTAGTTTTCTATCGAATGCCATACCGAGAAATTTGTTTACAAAGGTTAAAGACTCGCCATTGAGATAAAAAGAGGGATGTTCTATGTGTTGTCTCTTCCTGGTGAAGATCATTGCTACTGTTTTGCTAGCTGAGAACCTGAGGCCGTATTTGTCTCCCCATTGGCTAAGATCATCCAAGGTACTTTGAATGGATGGTTGTATGCTTGAGAGTTTTTTGTGACTTTTGAAGATGACTAGGTCATCGACATACATCAAATATTTTACTGGAGGCTTAATTGTGTCTAGTAAAGAGGTCATCAGTATAATGAAGAGAGTAACGCTGAGGATGAATCCTTGTGGTATTCCGTTTTCCATTACTTTTAGTCTAGTCTTTTAGGAAGTTATTAACAAAGGCAACAATATTTCACTCGAAGCCAAGGGAAATAAGTGATGAGATTATTGTTCTTTTCCATATGGTGTCATAGGTTTTGTCTATGTCGAAAAAGATTGGTACCTGAAATTCGTTGGAGGGGAACGACTCCATTATCGATGACTCGAGTGAGGCTAGGTTGTCTATACATGATCTGTGTTTTCTGAAACCTGACTGATAGATATTTTTTTTTAAACGTTCGAGATGCCAGACCAGCCGCCGGTTTACCATTTTGTCCAGTATTTTGCGAGTGCAGTTTGTTAAAAAGATAGGTCTGTAGTTTGTGGTCTTTTTTGGGTATTTACCGTGCTTAAGGATTGGAATAAGCAGTTAACTTCTCCACTTTGTGGGGAATTCTCCACTTTGATATATTTTATTGTAGAGAGTTAGAAGGTACTTCTTGCCAGTGATTGGGAGATTTTTTAACATGTCGTAGTGAATTCCGTCCGAGCCGGGTGATGAAACCTTGCTGGAGTTGAGGGAGTGTTCTAGTTCTTCTAAAGAGAAAGCGCAGTTATAGTCTAAATGTTTGTAGTCTCTTGAAATATGTATGTCTGTCTGTTCGATTTTCCTACGATGTGCAATAAAAGCACGAGATGGGTGCTGGGCGGTTGAGTATATCTTTGTAAAGGTATTGGCTAGATGCTCACTAATTTCAGTGTGGTTTGTGATTAGGTTGTTGTGTTCATCATTTAGACCAGTGATGAATGGTTGTCTTTTGCAACCATTGATATTGCTGATTTTTTCAAATACGTGAGTGATTGGTGTACTGGAATTGATTGAGTGGACGAAGTTTTTAAGACTTTCCTTTTTGTAAAATCTGATGATTTTCTTGGCTTCACGCTTGGCGATCAAGAAATTTTCTTCTGCTTTCGTGGGTATTAGTGGGCTTTCCTTAGGTTGTGTGAAAGCGGTTAAAGGAATAGATAGTTTGCTGATATTTCTTGCTTCTGGTGCTTGTTTTGCTGCATCCGCAAAGGAAAACCTGTTAGGCAGTAGCGGGTAACGAATTTTGTATCTTTTGATCGCCTACCTCATGTCGACTTTTTCAATAATTCTAATTTTTTGGATTTCTTTCTCCTTGAGAAAACTTGGGCAAATTTTTTCGAAGGATCCGTGAAGTCCAAGACAGTTGACACACTTTTTGGATAAAACACAAATTTCACCTTCACTCATCAAATGGGATTTATTAGCACAGTTTGGGCAGGCGTTTTCATTTTAGCACAATGTTTTAAGATGGCCGAATTTAAAGCAATTGAAACAACGGAAAGGTAGAGGAACAAAAGGTTTAACTGGAAATCTGTTTTATCCAATGTATATGAATTCATAAGCCGATGATGTTGCAAATGTATGTAGAGTCCAAATTCTTTCTTTTGGTTTTCTTCTTGTCTGGTAAGTCCCTTGATGCCAAATCACGAAAATAAATAACACCCTTGGCTTCATTTAGGGAATTATGTTCACTGAAATTTAACCTTGATAGAGTGACTAAGGCTCGTTAACGTAATTAGTTTTTCTACCTGTTTAATTGTTTTTTGTTTTTATCAGAACAGTACCGTTTCTGAGTTTGTTGCATTTTTCAACTTCACCGCCTGCTACCGAGTCGATCACTTTTTTCGATAAAAAAGGTGAAACCGTTAGCATTGTCTGTTGATCATTATCTCTAGCCATGACGAGATACTTTGTGCCTAGTGTACCATTTTTAAGAGTCTTTGATTTATCGAATACGAGCCCGCTTGGCTCCCCCATCTTGGGGAGTCACCGACTATTTGTTGTTTTTATAAATAACAAAACCACCGAGCAAACAAAAGGGCAATAAAAAGAGAGAATGAAGTCACGAAATCGTCGCTTGGCTCTTCAAGAGTAAACTGATTTGTTATAGTAATTTCGCGACCGATCTGCATTCGGTCTTAGTTTCTTTTATTTTCTTTTTATGTTAAAATATCTGATATTTTTAATTACGTTTATATTTAAATCAAGGAAAAGGATTGATGATATCAATAGAATCAAAATTGGTCCGCGCATTGCAAAGCTAGACACAAATTGAGCAAGATACTCGCATCAATAAACGAATCATTCAAATCGATTTACGCGTAACGAAGTTAGGAGCCGCCACCTTGGACAAAATATTTCTCTTGCAACAATTGGGGAACGAACTCTATACAACAAAAGAACCATCCAAATCGGTCCAAGCATAAGAAGTTAGACCCCGGCTCCCCTACCCTAGGACCAAATAATTTTTTTTTATAGGACGCATTACAAATAAAGTTAACGCCGCTCCCCTACCACCACCCTAAGACCAAACTTTTTTTCATAGTAGTAATTGGGAAACACATTAAAAAAAATAGAATAAGCATGCAAATCGACCCACTCGTTATGAAGTTAGGTTCCCCTCATACGTCTCGCCATTGCGCTCCACCCACTCTAAATACCAAGTTGTTATCCTGCAACGAATAGAATAACATACTCTAATCATAAAAATAATCATCCGAACCGTCAACGATGCCCCCCCTCCCAGATTCAACATGATACCAATGACTGAACATACCCTAGAATCATTTAAATTGATTGTCACAATCTTAAAAGTACCCCATTTGTTTACGCAATAATTTGAAAAATAGTCTTACCTCGAACCCAAAACAGTTTTCCATGTCCTTATCATCGTTTAGCATATGTACATCTTCTTCTCGCAATTTTTTACTCGTCCTTAATGTATCTAACACATCGCTTGGTAAATCTAAAATGGAAAAACTCTAAACTTAAGATTCAGTCCGAAATTGTGTTACATACCCATAATATAACTTTCTTCAGAAACTGCCATGTCATCATTTCCATTCCCCGAAAGGTCGGCTGCCTCTGAATCTACTTGAATAACTTCGAGCACAACATATTGTTGTCCATCACTACCTTCTTCTATGCTAACCTGCTCTTTTTCCTCTTCGACTTTAATTTTAGTAAGCCTATGATTACTTGACTCATTAAAGCCATCTTCTTCTTCTTCCTCTTCCTCTTCTTCTGTTTCTTCCTCCTCCTCATCTTGCATTGCGTCATCGTCATCAAGACTAGGACTTATTTCAACAGCTTGACCATCAATAATCTGAATACGCTTTTGTCTGCCCATTTTTAAAGCAACTTGTTGCTCTTTAGCACCTGATTCGGGATCGTGCATAGCCATGTGTCGAATTAAATTTCCTTTGTGACTAAATGCTCGTCTACAGCTTGGGCAAACATGAGTTTTTTCCTTTGGTTTAGGCGGAACATAGTCCCTATTGTGATATAAATTTATATGTCGCTTAAGCAATTGTTTTTGCCTAAACGCCTGATCGCAATGATCACATTCATACGGTTTTTGATCCGTGTGAATAAGAATGTGAGATTCCAGATGGCGAGCAGAAATTGAAGCATATGGGCACAGTTCACATTTATAGCACTTTTCGCCTTCATGAGTTTTTGAATGAACCTTATAACTATATCTATCAGGAAAATTTTGGCCGCACCTTTTACACCTTAAAGGTTTATCAGATGTATGTAGTTTTTGCACGTGTATTCGAAGATCCGTTTTTCGCCCACATGTTGTAGGACACAATTCGCATTGGAATACTGGCTTTTCTCCAACACTATGAATTAGTTTATGAGCCTTTAAAGAATTAGATTGAGTGAATCGCGCATGGCAAATATCGCATTCGTATGGTTTCTCGCCTGTGTGAATTCTCAAATGTCTCTTCAATTTGAATGTATCAGGAGATGCATAGGTACAATGTGGACACTGATAAGGCCGTTCTCCGGTATGACAACGAATATGTCTCTTTAATTTACTTAGTTCCACGCTAGCATAGTCACACTCTGTGCATTTATGTGGTTTTTCGTGTGTATGTCGGTATCTTACATGTCGAACTAATTCTCCTGATGTTGTAAATGAACTCTCGCAAAATTTGCAGTGATGCGGCTTATTTCCAGTATGTGTATTAACGTGATTCTGAAGTGATGCCTGCGTTTTAAAGCCTCTTTCGCACACAGAACATTTGTGTGGCCGATCCTCTGAATGGCATTTCATATGTCTTGCTAGTAGATATCTTTTGCTGCTTGTATAATTGCAACAGGAACAATCATAAACTTGGCTCGATGATGAGTTTACTTTTTTCGGCAAAAGTTTTATAATTTTTTTTCCTGGTTTGCTAACGTCCTCATTTTGAGATTTTTTAGCTTGCTGCTCCTCTTTTTCATCAAAATCATAAATTTCTTTTTGTTCTTCGGATTTCGTTTCATCGTCCATAATGAAAACATATCTTATTTCGTCGCCTTTTCCTTTTGACTTAATTGAAATGGGTTTCTTATCCTTTGCACTTTCATTATCAGAATCTTCTAAAAATTCCTCATTTTCACTTAAATGCTCTTCATCAGATGCTTCATCTAAATCTTCTGGAGGTGTTGTAAGAATAGGTTCTGAATCCTTTGACGCTTGGTAATAATAATTTCCAGCCTGATCTACAAAATATGTTCCTCCTTCGTCATCATCATTATCACCACTATCCTCCTCTTGTAATACTTGGATGGTGGCATTTCCTTCATCAATTTCTCTATTAAATGACTCCAAATAGGACTGAAGATCATTGGTATTTTCAACTTTCACTTCTGTTACTTCAGTAACTTTCGAAGCCATGGTTTATTCTAACCTGAAAAAGACATATCTTGTAAATAATTGTACAGTGCGTGCTGCGATTTATCGAACTATGCAATTGTTGTTTATCGACTAATGCAATTGTTAGTATAATAATACACTTAATAGATATTTAGTTGTTAATAGATTATTATCAGTCAGGGTAGTCGAAACTACTACAATAGTCTTGCAGAAATTGGCCAAATCTTTCAAAAGCTAAGGGAAATCAAAAAAAAAAATAGATCACTTTATTCGAAGAGAGCTTAAATGACTTTCTTGATTTAGAAGCAAAATCGGCTTAATGCAATCAAGAAGAACGTGTTAACGAGAGATGAATCTTGTCGCCATTGATTAATCTCTTACACGTTACATTAGTTAGACTAACTTAGTAAGCCTGGGAGGATTTCACAGCATGCCTAACACATACTTCCGCTGTTTTGTTAGTTAGAATAATGAATAGGTCTGTTCGGTGAGAACTAGTTTGGAGCAGTTCGAGATTTTTGAGCTGCCAAAAATACCTGGAACACTCAAGATTTGAAATCTCATTGAACGCAAGTTTTTTTAAGAACTATCACTACGTCAAAAGCTACAGTTCACCAAAGTTGGGTTTATTGTGTAAGAAAAAGATTTTAAGTAATATAATGTAAGAAATCGATGTAAATCATATAGCTCTGTTGAGTGAAAGGTTGGACGATAGTTGGCTGTTGTTAGATGATTCCAGCACTTCAGATGAATCAAGCGAACAAGTAAGGAGGGGCGAGTATCCCAAATTGTTTTGGTGCCTACATATACTGGCGATGAGTTTATTGAGCGCTTTCAAATTACTCGAACATTGTTTGAAATGATTTCAACAAAATGTAAAAGGAGTAAGGAATATTCGACTTTAAACTCTTATTTGGAGACGGAGTTGAATCAATTCGTTGAGCCGCACGACGACAATGACAAGGGTCCTGGGTTCGAGCTGTGAGCTTTCATTAGGAATTAAAATAATCCAATCCGTCTCTGGGCTGTTGTCTATCTCGCAGCAATGCAAAAACAAGACTTTCAAGTTTCCTTACTTCCCTTACCCTAATTTCCTTCCGGCCAAAACCATGATAACGCATCAAAGGGTTGTCTTCTAGGATTTGGCCAAAAAGTATTAAAAAAAACAATCTAAAGCATATCTCTCTCTAGTTCGCGTAACCCCTTGTGGGGGCATGGGGTGGGTGAAGAACTTCACTTGATTCGAGATGACGGCTGCAAGTGGACCTACGATTTAAAGTGGATTTCGAAACATTGACATTTTCTCTGCAACCCCCATGGCCCTTTTATCGTAATCTGTTGTCAGCAGAAAACATCCATGGGTCGCTCGCGTTGGGATTCATGTGCCCTCTGGATTGTGAGGCAGATACGTTATCAGTTACTCCACCGAAAAATGTCAATCAAAGACCCAAAAATTTGATTTTTAGTAAAAATTTTGCTAAAATTTATTGAGTTGAAAGACCAAACAAGAAATATTTTTAAAATCAGTCTTAATTAAAGATGAAGAATATTTAAAATTTTACGGCTACAAAACATTAAAATTATCAGAATGTGAAAACAATGAACAAGGCATAGTTAAAGTTCTGAGACAATATGCGTAACTACAAATACATGACAGAAAGTAATTTAAAAGAAAGTAAATTGATACGAGGAGAATCTAGCCTAAGTGGAAAGATTTATTCTGGAGCTTTCGATAGAATTTTCTGCTTAACAAAATTAACTTATCTCTCTGAAAGTAGTAGTTTAGTGAAACATGAATCACCCTGCATTAATTACTTCGCAGATAAATAATATACATAAAATTACACTAAAGAGGAGCTGACTCGGACTTTCAAGGCCTGTAACCATATGTTGCTTTAAGAAGAGGTAACGTCGGAGGCTTGCTTAAAAAAATGGGCCATGGAGAAACAGTAAGAAGTGGACATGGTAATTTGGGTGACATCTGAACAAAAAAGGGCTCATTGAGCATAACACCTATAGACTATGCCTGGAAGATGAAAAAACGGTGGTGCATATAGTGTGCTAAGATCCAGCCTAAGCAAGCAGGAGAGGGGCGCTGCTAGGGAAAGGGTGGCTTAAGGACAAAGAGTTTAGCACAGCTGCTTGCAATAACCAAGACAATTCATGTGAGGATGGAGAAATAGTGAAATGTAGCCAATCTTCAGTTAATTGCTTGGGTAAAGGAAGGGATCCAATAGAGTTCTATTTCGAGCATTCCAGGGGGTTGTTTTAGTGGGTAAAAATACCACAGGCGCAGTGGTGCGATCTTCTTAGTGTTTTTTGAAGACTTCCACCTCGCATATAAAAAAAAAATTCGTAAATTAAGTTATTGGTGGAAAAAGGGACTTCGAACTCCACCACTAGCAGCCTATGGTTGTTTTTCGCTGACAACAGATTACCCAAAACCGAAAAGAAACAGAACTTTAAATATAAAAATAAAATAATACATTTCAAATTTCACTGAAATAATATTTCATACTGTGCCCGTAGATGTGGAATATTCCACTTTTAGTTTAAAAAAAAGTTAATGAAGGGAGATTTTACTTTAAAGCCGTCTGTTTTAAACTAATTAAAACTAAATTCATGTACAGGGTGGGGAAAACTCATGCACACAGTGGACAAGAAATTTCTGACCATCGGAGTCATCATTTACTCGCCTATATCGAAGGATGACTCGGGGAGTGCATGTAAAAGCAATGGTATTGGAGATTGTGAGTTAGAAAATATTGTTGATTGTTGGGAAGGTTATTTATCAAGTGATAATTGCGCAGTAAGCATCTCGGAGTTAGAATTGAAATTTTTGTGGAAAACTCGAAAATAAGCGGTGACAATTGTCTTTTTGGAAAGGTAAGCATATTAATTTATATATTGTATAGCTTCAAATATTCGCTAGGGTCTTTACAAACTGCAAATGATCAATTTCTTGTTTAATTTTCATTTTACCGTTGCAATTTTACTCAAATATTTTTGTATCAATATTTGTGTAATGAGAACTACGAGAATTTAAATTATTTCATACTTTATGTCAAAAACTATTGTTATCTGATTTAACTTTTTCTGCAGCAACATATCTTCTAGAATTCAAGTGACGAGGAAAATCCAGGAACTTCATGGACAGGGAGAAAGGATATCTGAGATCTGATACAAAAGCAACAGGTGAAATAATTGACAAAAAACGGAGTGGTCGACCACAAGTACTTTCATCACAGGATAACAGAAAAATTAAACTCTTTGTCAAGGACAAATTGGGAGCTGTAAGAAAAATTTTAAACTCCTCGAAAGAATTCGACCGCAAAGGTAAAACGGTTTGCAAATCAACCGTGAAAAATTACATAAGAAGTCGTCCGTGCGGTCGCTATGCTTACGTCCTTCGAAACTGCTTCTTACTAAAAAAAAAACAAAAGACCGACTAGGTTTTCTGGATTCGAGCGCACGAGGAAGGAATACTGGTCTCGAATCCTGTTTACTGATGAATCGTTAATTAAACTCTTTCCTGATCCTAATAGACAGAACTACAGAGTTAGGGCAGCAAATACAATACATCCATCCATCCATCCGAATACAATTCCATCCATCCAGAGGCCGAAACAGGGTCTAAAAATCATGGTAGCGGGAGGTATAAGCAGCAATGGGAAGACGCCTTTAATAATCATTGAATAAAAGTGCAGCGTAAAACTGCTTGCTTTATATACGGAGGCAGCTGAGGGTCAGTTACATTATGTTTTCCATTTAAGCTGCATAAACAAATAAATAAAAAAACAAATCAAATCAGAAACAAAGAGGTGACGTTAAACACGCTGACTGCTCAAATGGTATTATATTTGAGCTTTAGACATGTTTAAGTAAAGTACATCCCAATGAGCATTCAAAAGACAAAGAATTAAGAAGTTCATTAAAAGCGTAGAAGTCATAATTCCCGAAAGGGCGACAAGGAACTAAGATATTCAGACAGGTTAGTAATTTCGGGGTATTAATTGTACCGTGCAAACATTCATAAACGAAGAGAATCCCAAATACTCGCGTCTCTTCTGTAGAGTGCCCACGGAAAGAAGCTTTAGTATATTCGTGTAGGGAGGCAATATAACAGGATTGTTCTATGAAAGGCTACAAAGCGCAAATGTAAGAAACTACGTTATATCGCTTCGAAGAAACTAATATGAACCAAATAAAATGGTGTCCAGACCGCGAAAGTGTACTCTAAAATCGTTCTAACTAAAAAGCAATAAAGAGTATTGGTGACAAAACAATCATCAAACTCACGAGACCATTTTTTTGCGAAGCCCAAAACCCGATAGTTGTTCCCGATCTTGTATTCGATATTGTTCAATCATTGTTCAGTTTTAATTTTAGTTAGTTATCTTCGACGTTCACTTTAAAATCACCGCTCAGTATAATTGGTATTTTATCCCAACTTTTGTTCCATAAAGCTGCACCTGTTGCAGATTCTCTGTCCCAGCATATTCTTCATAGAAAGGCTTCGACTCCGCATAAATAGATAGTTGTAAACCTAAGAAAAGCCATATTGGAAGCGCCCATAAATTGATTAAAAGTGAAAAACAGCGAATCAGAGATAAGCGCCCGAAGGAAGTTACCAGCTGTAGATATATTATCAAATTCATTGTATTTAAAATCGATATTACGGAACATCGATGTTTTGAGTTCAATTATTATCGATCATCGATGTTTTGTCGTCGATGTTGACATCGATGTCAGTATCGATGTTATGTCAACATCGCTTATCCCTATTGGCCAAGAAATTCACCCCTTAACCCCATCGAGCACGTTTAGTCTCGACTTAAAGACTCTGTTTTTCGGGAGCCTAAAGCGGTAAATGGAATCGGTGCGTTTTTTGCGCAGGCGTCCTGCAGAACGGTAAAATCAGACAAACGGTAAAAGCAAACTGTTAAACACCCACCTTCCGTGATGATAGGGAGCTGCATTAGTGAAGAAGGTCCCGGTCCCATATATTTTGTCGAGGGAACTGTGCGCCAGGACCAGTATAACACAATTTTATCAGGTGTCCTTTTACCATATATAAATTCAAAAAACACAAGGAGCAAGTACACATATATGCAAAATGGAGCGCCTTGTCACTCCGCGATATTAATTAAAGACTTCTTAAATCATCAAGAAATTGAGGTTTTGCAATTTCCCGGCAATTTTCTGGTTTTAAATTCGATTCAAAATGACTGGGCATACCTAAAATCTAAATCTTATAGCAGTCCCAATCCTACAAATAAAATTTTAACGGGAAATATAAGTAATATTCGGAATAATAATAATAATTATTATTAATAATTTGCGAGAAATGATAAGTGTATGTATAAAAAGTATGCTAAACAAATTAAGAAAGTAATTAAAACAAAAGATTACAACGGCATTCCATCAGGTGGTGCGAGTGGCAGAAGAGCTTAATGGCAAGGGCATAGCGATGGCCGCACTAATTCTACCGTGGGGAGAAGAATTAGTAATATGTTAAAGACAAGAGCAGTAAATATCCAGAGGTGAATCGAGATTGCGCGGGAGGGTAGGCAGAGAATGTCCACAGGGAAGAGTGTTATCCCCATTCTGTGGTACATTACTGTTCACTCATTACTACGCAGACTCGAGGAGAAAGATATACACAACGTGGGTTATACCGACACCATCGCAATTATGGAAAGGGGCAACGTTTATACTCGCCATAGCAGACACCATAAGAAGAGATCTGGGGGTGGTATAGCAATGGTGGTGTGGAACTCTTCATAAATGAAAGGAAGTCTGATCTAATCGTTTTCACTAGTTAAAGGAAGAATCTAGACTTTAGACTAGTAGAATTCTTTGGAGAAGAACTTACTGTCTCGGGTTCGGTCAAGTATCTGGGGGTAGTCTTAGATTCAAGACTTACCTGGCAAAGACATGTTGAGGAAAAAATCCAAAGTGCGAACAGGGCTCTACATCAATGTGGGAGATCCCACCAAAGGCCGCATAGTGAATCTACACTATGATGATGAGACCCAATATATCATATGCCTCGGTGGTCTGGTGGCCAAGTGCTTCAAAGGCATAAGAATAAGATTCAGAGGCTAACGTGTGTGGGGATAACAGGGGCCTTTCGGACCACGCCGACATTGGCGTTAGAGATGATACTGGATTTGCTGTCATTAGACATATATGTATGTGAAGAGAATTGCTGCATGAGCACCTCTTCGCATGAATCGAGGCGCAAACTGGTACGTGATAACCATGGGCATAGTAAAATATTGGAACTTGTTAAAAATAAGATATTGGAATTGGAAATGCTTGTCGACAGTGTAAGCAAAGTAAGGCTAAATGATAGATACCACGAAACGCTTATAAGAGATGGGTCCCTCCCTGAAAACCGTCTAACCGTCAAATTTCTTCAAGTCCAAAAGTAAAGTAAAAGTTTACTTCTGGACTTGAAAAAATTTGACAGTCGAGTAATTTCCCCTTCTGTCCAAATTCAACAAACGCTAATGGACAAATTCGGCAGAATTCGTCTTCTTTTAAGGTTGACAACTAACAGCTCATTGATATTTGGCAATTTGAGATAAGAAGATAGTGGTGGCACTCGACAATCAGGCGTTGATCAGGTGTATGGACAGTACAGAGTTCAATACAGCGCTAGCCTTGGAGAGTGTCCGTAAACTCAACGCGAGGCACACGAATAAATGACACTGGCGTGGGTCCGACGACACGCAGGAACTGAAGGAAATGAGAGAGCAAATGTGCTGGCTTCAAGTTTTCAAGATCCGGAGCCGTTCATTGTCCCAGGTAGGGGCACGCAGTGGGCCTGTTAGAGACGTGGTCCACGAGGGTACACTGGATCAGCGCTAGTAATATTGATACTTATTTGAATGTACTGAGTTTGTTAAGTGGTCGACAGTCAATGGTATAAATTATTACTTTTAACAAAAGATTTATGGTGCAAAATGTGAGGCTTTATTCTTTTTTGAACTGACATCAAGCAAACCCGATTGCCATCGCATTGAGATTTTAGAGGATACAAGATTGCAAGAGATATAGAGTAAATTCTGCAAAAATGTTGAATAAGGCTCGAGTTGTATTGATCTCTTGTTGAGATCTGGCGCAATAACATCTCCTGATGCAAAAAACTCCGGATCTTCGAGTCGAACATAAAATCTGTTCTGCAGCTGTTCAACACGGAAAAGTGACCTATCAAATAACATCTACGCTACAAGCCTTTGTCAACCGGTGTCTCCGGCGCATCCTTAACATCCATTGGCCGGAGGTCACTGCCAACGAAGACCTACACAGACTTACAAGCCAAGACGGAATAGACATCAGGATTTGCAGGCGAAAGTGGAAATGGATAGGCCACACACGAAGAAAAGACCCAAACAACATCGCACCGCAGGCTATAGATTGGAATCGAATTGGACGACCGTGCAACACAAAAAAAAATCACGTCGAGAGGTAAGGTACCCAGATGAACATATCGTGGCCACAGTTGAAAGCGTTGTCGCAGAACCGGACAGGTAGAAAGTCGGTGTAATAGACGCCGTATGCCCATCAAGCGATTAAATGAACCAGAGAAGAAGCAGATGTCAAGCGAATTTGCAAACTTGTCCCGGTAGATTGAGATTATAACAATGAGAATTATTCGATCAATAAAGGTAGTATGAGTTGCCTAGCCTTGTGAATGCATTGTTATAGCAATTAGCCAACAAGACTCAAAAAATATGTTTTCGGGGATCACTGAAGGACATCTACTTCAAACTATTAAACTGAATTTAATTAAAGTATTCACCGCCACTGAAAACATTTGCCTAAACAAACGTTTAAGTAAATTTTATAAACTGTGAAGTATTCTACAAAAAAACAACTTCATTATTTACTTTTTGTTGTCATAAAATATGAAACTTATCTCAGTAGCGCGGCGGCTTGATTGCACTAAAATTGGACTTAGTGTGGCGTCTGTTTCATAGCTGGACGATTATGAATAGAATTATTGGAGCTTAATCGAATTTTTTCTATGGTTAAAATTTTTGTAAACAAATCTACTTATTGACATAAATGGGCTCTTTGCCTCAAAACTAGGGGGCTCCACAACCATTAAAATAAATTTTGTTCGTAGAATTAGCGCCGATTGGCGCTGCTTTCATCCAATATGGCAGCCATTACAGGGGCAGTGCGACAGCATCAAGACGTCGGGAAACTTTTCAGAAATTTTCGTTGATTAACCGCATAAGTGCACAAGTGAATATCAAAACAACACAAAACTACTCTAAATATTACTTGTACGGGAAAAATACTTAAAGAAAATTAATTTTATTTACCTTATTTTATAATTCTCTAATTACCCGTAAGGGCGTCTTTTAGGATATCTCGACCACTTTTGATACAATCGTCGCGCTATACGAAGTGTCATTGAAAATTCCTCTGCTTTTCGTGTACGTACTAATCGAAAGATGGCGTCAAACGGATTCGTGTGTGTTAACTTGGCTTTTGTTGATGTGTGTGTTGAGAGAAAATAACCTTACGTCATGCATTTCTAAAAATGTGCTAGATTATTTGAGTAATTTTTTTTTATAATCGAAATAAACTGTTTTATTGGTTTTATGTATTTAAATTAACCAAGAAATACTAAATACCAGCAAAATTGATATTTTTTATTTTATTAAAAGCAATATTGGACGTTTTCGGGAGAGAAACATTTTCTATGCATATAAAATTGGCAAGCAATTGGTTTGGATAAAAAGAAAAGTCTTAGGGGAATGAAATCTATTATTTTATTGGCGATTTTATTAGAAATTTAGTTAATTTATTCGGTTTGAAATTTTAAATTCCACGTCTTAATGCGAAAGCAATGCTATTCTTGTTACTGTGATTGATAAATAAATTAAAAGAAATGGCAAAAGGTTTGTATCTCCGATAATGATAAAAAGTACTGCCATATGCATATGTATAAAAGTTTTAAGACATTTTTTACATTGTAAATTCCTATTTTAAAAAAATCTTTCCGCATTGTGGGAGAAAAAAACAAATTTCATTTGTGACGTGAAAGCTTAGAGTATAGAACAAAGAACTAATAACTAAGGAATTTTCCAGCTAATTCTCCAAAGAAAATGATCAATGTAGGCGTAAAAATTTGTAAAAAAAAACGTCAGGCGGCTCATGTGATTGTTCACGTAACACCAAATTTTAATTTAAAATTAATTAAATTCTTTGGGAATCTATAATATATACACTTTTTCAAATCATACTAAATTAAGTGTTTACTTAATTCTTCTCCAAAAAAATTCTTAATTTTACATTGACGCCATCGCTATTTCGGATTTATCTTCAATTAACTACTGCACTGGATGGGGTTAAAAATGCAAACATCTTTCATCGTAATTATTTAATTAAAATAATTTAAAGTTGCCTTTAATGTGATTGCTTTTAAATATACGAGTGATTAGAAATATTTTTGTTTGTGATTTAGTTACCTATGGAAAGAAAACAGAAAACCCTGGAATTCGCCGGTCAAAATATGCCTTCTTCGCGATGAGGTAAAATTTCTCCTTCGAAGTGCTTCAATCACACATATTACACGCACACGTTATAGCCATTCCTTAGTTATTAGTTGACTTAGAGTACAGAACTTAAGGAGGGGCTCCATGGTACACAGTTTACAAGGTATTCCAACTCACAGCCCCGAAAACATGAGAGTTCGGTCATTTTACCACCAAGCGTGACGTCATTATTTCATTTATTTTTGTTACACAGATTAACCGATCCATGTACAAATATCAAACTGTACACTGTGGCATAGACGAATTCTAACCTCATTACTTCAACAGAACGAACACAAGGAAGAGTCTTCCCATTAAAACATGAAAATTATAAATGATAAATTTTTTATCGTGACCACATGTTCAGAACATTTGTAGGTTCACCTCAAGTATAATAAATTCCAAGTTTAGATTTTAAAAGTACTACGAAAAAGTAGAATTTCCCAAGTTTTTAGCAACCCAGCAGAAAATCTGTCACCGTGGATAGTCGATGGTAGTTGTATCCTTATTTCCTCACTTCGAAAATTACGAAATGGACTCAATTTTGTTTCACTTTAAGTGGTAATTATTGGACGAGTTGGAAAACTCAGATTATTGAAGATCTTCAAGACAAATCAGTTGTAAAACTCAAGCAGGAAGTACAATGGTTGCTTCGCTTGCTGTGCTTATTTAAAACTGCATGTGCTTTGGATGCTTCAGATGTTTACGTGACCAAATGCTCGCTTGCTGTGATGCGGGAAGCGTGTATATTTTAAATAATTTAAAAATAAATAAAATTTCATATTATAATGAATTTAAAAGAGTTTATTTATTTACGTGTGACATATTTTATGCTAGCTAGCATCTAATTTTAGAGGTTACGTTGACATGTCAAAGCGTCCGAAGCTTTCAAAAGTAGAAAGTTGGTCAACTTTCGCTTCAGTGTGCTTTGCTTGCTTCGTTCGTTTGGTTCGTACTCATGCAAAGTCTTTATTTCAATCTTCTGTCAAAGCAAGCGAAGCAGGTCAAGCGCGTATTGTACTTCCACCTTCAGATTTTCTTAAATATCAAGAGTTGTAAAACTTTAAAACAAAAATCGAAAGGAAAGTGCATCATGCTCAAAAAGTTTCCGAATTTTCCTTATGTGTTTGAAAAGTGTGAATGCATTAGTTTTCACCAGTGAAGTAGTAAATTTGTGACTCATTCGGAGTGGTCCTCGCAAACATTACTACCATTGGATGGTATATAATCCGTTCTACCGATGGATTTTAACCACAGTTCTCTGAAGTCTTTATCTTTTGGAAGCCTAAAACTCCAAAAAGTAGAAAAATATTTTAATATTTTTAAAGTTTATTAGAGCCCAAAGGCCAAAACGTCTGGCAGCTGTCGCTGAAACCACCAAGGCGACCCAAAACTCCTATGAATCTTAAATGTAAACAAACGAGCGCCATCAAGAGAAATGGTTATTTTTTTTGGGTAATTTAGCTTTTATTTATACAGCTTTTGCACATATTTAAAAGCAAAATGTTGTATAATTGCTTCCCTTTTCCTGAAAAATGATTTTCCCCACGCAAATTATTATTACAACAAAATACTGCACACTTCGTCACGAAAAATGTTCCAATTAAGCACGTCAGATTCTTAGTAAACTAAACCAAAACAGTCTTTTAAATGTTAATTGTCTTTATTTGTAAAATTACACCACTTTTAATAACTGAACAGTGAAAATTATTCAATAAACACTTGAGAATGCGCACTCTTCAGAAAGCCCACTTCAAATTGACATACTACGTACTTTCTACCCCTTTCCCACACCTTTCCGATGAACAAAAAATCGTAAAACACGTACACGGTTTATATACGGTATTGCACTTCCTTTTGTTTTCTGTTCTAAGTATAAAACTTAGCTTTAAGAAAAAATCTTTAAGAATTATCCAGTGTGATTCTTTTAACGGTACTTTTAACGGAATTATTGTGTGATTCTTTTAACGGTACTATTTGAAAACTGTCAAAATGAAATGCAATGCCAATCGTTGTCAATCGTTGTAAAACCCAGCCTAAATCAGATTTGGGCAAATTCATTTGACTTGCCTGGTAGCTAAAAATTTTCTGAGTTTTACAACTCACCCATTTTGTGATTGAAAAAAAGCTGTAATTTGTAAAAGTTTTAAATACTTTTGAATTTATCTTCTGAGTATTTTGTGGTTTTATCCATTTTGTAAAATGATATCAAAAAGATATTTGCGACGACTACCCAGGGAAAATGCATTGACGTGATTATTCCGTGTAAACTATTATGTATAACGCCTAGGACATCGGTATACGAAATTTAATTTACTTTGTGAATAAAGTTTCTAGCCATTCCACGTCGAATCGTCGTATATTCCACCTGATTTTTTTTACTGGGTAGTTTCGCTTTGTTTACACCACCAATGCTCAGCTGTTCGTGTCAGCTTCCGAGTTTGTACTAGAGTAGGCTGTGGCAAACCAAATGTTTACATTTGCCTGTGATGTCCACCGGAGTTCACATCGAGTCGAGTTCCCGAATGTTTTTGATTATTTCTGTAAATAGTAAATTAAAAGTTAAATTTGCATTTCATTAATGGCGGCAGCTGAAAAGGTACAAAGAAGTGGACAGTAAAATGTTTTAATATGATTCCAATTTCAATTCTTCGTTAACAAAGGTGCTGTACATTCAGGATATTTCGCTTTTTGTTTAGCGTTTAAAATTTAAGTCAATTTCCATAGTGGAAATGTGGACAACGTGTAGCATTTCATATAAGTGGACACAAATAAAAACGTTATTTCACATAACAAACTTCTTTATTTTTTAAATTTACATAGTGGTCTCTATTATATATCCGTAAGTGCCGTATCACACTTGTCCTACGACGGCACTAAGGACCAGTCGAATATAATGATATTGTGGATGAGATATCGTCTCTATTCCAGAGTTACTTCTAGCCGTGACATTCTAGTCACTTGACCTTTTGTTAGGATTTTCCGGATGGAATCATTCAGAGCTTCACTTTTTTCAATCGATTTTCGCTGCGTTTGTACTTTGTCTTCCAATTGTTTAACTCATTATGTAAAGTTCTGCTATATTCATAATCAATCCTAGATTGATAAAATTTATTCAGTTTCTTTAATTAACACTATTATAGTAATATTTACTCTGTTTGGCTAGCGTCGCCTTTTGAATTGACGAGCGAACTTTCCTCATGTGCACCGCCTGGAATCTCAGCTAGCACTTCAACCGTATAATTGTGGGAAGTTTCCTTGACTTTAGTTTAATTATTGCAAATTTTACCTATTTTAGTGTTGACTTTTTTTTTTATACGATGTGACCAAAGCCTAGGGGACAAAACTAGGCAAATCCTTAGTAAGAGTCAGATCAAAAACAGGACACATATTTACGGCTCTACACATTCGATTTATAGGCTCATGCATAGCATAGTTAGACCGAGAGTGAACAACATGCAATAAACCCAATCTCCTTAAGCTATACGGGGTATGTCTATAAGAAAACATATCTGCGAGAGTGTAAGAACCTATACTCGAATTCAAAAGCTGGTAAATAAAGACTAGGTTAGCAACTCTACGTCGTTCTTTCAACGAATGCATATTTACCAACCGGAGGCGATCCACATAAGCAGGAAGCCTGAGTGGATAATTCCACGGAAGGTCTCTTAGTGCGAACCTAACAAAGTTCCGCTGCACCGACTCAATGCGTCTAGAATGAACCGCATAGCAGGGAGAACAAAGCTGAGATGCATACTCGAGCATTGGCCTAACTAAAGAAAAGATTTAGTGAATTAAGGTCTTCCGATCAGAAAATTCCCTTGACCAACGTTTTACATAACCCAGAACTGAATTACTCTTAGAAACAATGTAGTTAATGTGCAGAGTGAATTCAAGTTTACGGTCAAGCTTCAGACCAAGGTCAGTAAAGGCCTGCACTCGACAGATATTAGTTTCCACAAAGGTATAATCAAAGACGAGCTAATTTTGATTCCCAGAGAATGACAAAACATCACATTTATCCAAGTTAAGCTGCAGGCCATTAGATTCACACCAGTTCTTGAAGGTATTTAAATTATCCTGAATGCAGGAAGAATCATGAAATAATCTTCATATCGTGTGCGTAGATTAAAACTTTGGAGTGCTTAATCAGAGGGACAATATCGTCCATGGTGAAAATAAACAACAGTGGTCCCAGATGGCTACCCTACGGTATGGACAAAGTATTATGGAAAGATTCCCGGTATGTCCTATCTTTTAAGTAAGAGCAGATCCAGTCGAGCAATAAAGGCGGAAAACGCAACTAGACTAAGAATTGAAATATTGTAAAGACTTCGACCATCTGCATCATCATAGTTTGTCATATTTGGAGGGATATAACAACAGAGGAAAATGTGCATATTTCCCAGAGATACAGATGGTAACATAATTAAGTTGACATATGACAATTTGATACTTACTTTATAACCATTCTGAAAGTATTGCAAAAATGCATATTACTTCCACTTCATTGTGAGCTTGTGCATGTTATAAATATGACGCAAGAAAATCCTTGAACTTCTAACAAAACAAAACAAAATTTTGCCATTTCGCAATGTGCTTAAATTAGTGATTCATAAGTAAGCAGACAATAGATTTTGTTTAAGATTGTTCCGCGTAAAAAGAGAAGCGCTGTTAAATTTCTTGCTAAAATTAAATTGATGCAATTATTTATACATTCAGTTATCAAAAAGCAGTTATTTGAAAATCCTTTCAGTAATTTTTCTTTATTTTATATACGAAAGAAATTATTTCCGTTTTTATCTGCTCCAAAAATACGATCTTAACTTATTTCTGAAGGGAAGGATGCTCCATCTAAATCAACTATATGAAAATAGTATACATGGCCGTGTCGCGCGAAAAATACCTCTTTTATCGAAGAAAAATATTCAAAAGCGAATCCCATTCTGCACCGAAAATATATTAAAACCTGAATTTTACTGGTCTAATATGTTATTGACTGACGAAACATGATTAGATTGAGGTACAGCCATGGACAGGTATATGCTTGGAGAAATAGAGGTAAATCGCTATCTTTAAAGTGCACAAGACCAACAGTAAAAAGCCAAGAGATGGGTTTATGGTTTGGAGCTGCCTTTCTACATACTTATGCCGTGGGAAAAATTATATGCTTAGAGGGAAGAGTAACGGCTGTAGTGTACTTGAAAGTGCTAAAAGAAGTTATTATACCAGAAGGACTTTATACTGCAACAGGACAATGCGCCTATACACAAGGCAAACATTTTCTCATAATATTTATAGGAACAAAGTCCGGCCCCCAAAAAATGCTTGGGCATCGCTAAAAGGGAAGGTATCTGAAAAAAAAACCTAAGAACGAGCTAAAAAAGTATATTGAAGATAATTGGCCAACTTTTATGGCAACAGACTGCCGAAAGTATACAGGTTTAGAGATGGGCGATACTGTATCGATATACCGGAGTATCGATACTTTGCTTTCAATACTTCGAGGCTCACACCGTCTCATTATTTGCTGTATGGGTCCAATCTCTAGTCGTGTCTAGTATGCAAAAGCTAAAAATAGATTTCTATTGAAATAAAAATTTATTGTTCTTTATTTCATCTGCTTTTTTAGTTGTTCTTGCGAAATTTCAAATTATTCATTTGCTAAAAAGATATTTGAAATCACCCGCTGAGATGCGTTTTCATTTGAAAAAAATTATAAATCAAATGCATATATCTTTTGAGCAAATCGATATTTTGATATTTCTCAACGATAAAGTTGTTGCAAATTGTTTTGCAACAACAACAAAAAACCAATAAGATAATAATTGTTATTTCTATGCAATTTCTACACCATATATATTTTTTTTAATTTGTTATCCATATGGTTCCAATACTTTTGAATATCGATACTTCTTCAACGGTATATTTGTATCTAAGTACCGAAAGATGCGGATATATTGCAATGCCAAGTATCGATACTTTACGATTCGGTTTCCATCTCTATACAGGTTCACTTCCACGTTGTCTGGCAGCTATGTCAACTCGTAGAGGGGGACATTCCGGACATTAAGTCGTGTGTCAACTTATTTATGGAGCATAAGTTTCATAGTTTTACTTCTTTGTTGATGTTTTCTATTTTTAAATGAATTAGAGTTCTATTATTTTATGTTATTCTTATTCTAAAGACATAGTTTTATTTAAATATATTTGACTTTTGTTCGATGTAATGTGGAATCCCAAAGCTGCACAATTCTATGCCTACTTGACTCTGTTGATTATTATATACTATACCACAAATTATTAAGTCAATTTAATTTTTCCACCTCAGCAGCTAATTTCCTATTGTCTTATTTAACAAATCGTAGTCAAGCAACTGTAGTGGACTCATGTTGCTCTAATTTGTTACCACTACACTCTGGTGTTCCACAAGGGTCGATATTGTGCCCATTATTGTTTGTTCTATATATTAATGATATAGTTGGGATTCCTAAATACTATTCTATGTTGATTTATGCCGATGATGTCCAGTTGTTACTACCGAGTCCTGTTGATAATATTGCTACTAATATTGCAAAGTTTAATCTTGACCTATCTCGAATTAGTTCTTGGGCGAGAAGTAATATGCTTTTACTCAATCCAGAAAAAACCCAATGCATTATTCTTTTTAATAGGATTGTTGACACTTCAGGTGTTTCCCTTTTGCATCTGAAGGATATACCCATTGAATATGTATATGAATGTAGTGAAAAGGGAGTTAACATTGATGCAGAGTTGTCTTGGCATAATCATATTGATGTTAATGTCTCAAAAGTCTATGGTGGGCTAAGAAGCTTATGGCGTCATGCAAGGTATATTCCACGCATATTGCGTGAGCGTTTGGTTAAGAGTTTACTTGTACCAATTATTACTTATGCTGATTGTATTTATTGTAACATCGATAGTGCATCCAGGAGAAAACTTAATTTTGCCTTTAATTCATGTGCGCGATATGTATTTGGTCTGCGTAGATATGATCATGTGTCGGTTTTCTCCAGGCAAGTTTCTGCCTAGATTTGTTTAGCTCACGTACTTTCTTTGTCCATGGAGTCAGACTTTGGAATGATCTTCCCTTAGATGTTCGCACGGCGATGGTTCTCGAGAACTTCAAGATAAAGGCTTTAGAATATTTTATACAATCCAAAAATTACATACATGCATTATTTTTATTCTTATTTTCTTTTTGTACATTTTCTTGCGTTATGAACTTAATTCTTCCTATATTTTTTTTCTTTTGCTTTCTTTAGCTCTTTTTTTACTAGTTATTTTTTTTTGAGTTTATTTAGAGTTTGCGCATATCTATGAGTACTTCTACCTCAATTGTGCTTTTTATTAATAAATTTATTTATTTACAATATTTCATCAAAGTGCTGACTACTACAAAAAAAACTAAATAAAAACATATATAGATAAAATCAAAGAATAAGGAGAGAATTCGCAAAATATAAATACAGAAAATAAAAGTGTTAAAGTGTATAAAAAGTACATAAAGTGAAAAGTAACTTCAGAAAAGCTGACTCCACACATGATTTCGGGATAGATGAAAATCAATGCAGTCAAAAGAGGAATTAAGAAATCGCGACATCGATGTAATAGGCGCATTTAGTCCATAATTAGTGCGATGAAAAGGTAACTGACCCGATATGCCAAAACAATCCAAGAGAACAGAAGAGTCTATGGATCCCCGAATGCAGTCGAAAGCAAAAAGGATCCTGGCGTTACGGCGTCTCTTTTCAAGTGTATCCAAGTGCAGGAGTTCAAGTCTATTAACATAAGGTGGTAATATAAGGGAGTTATTCCACGGAATGCCTCGAAGAGCGAACCTAATGAAACTCCGTTGAACAGCTTCAATGCGATTGATATGTGTCACATAGAGCGGTGACCAGACTGGAGAGGCATATTCCAGAATAGGCCTGACAAAAATGCAATACAAAAGCTTTGTAATGTAAGGGTCATCCAATTCCTTTGACCACCTCTTCAGGGAACCAAGTGTCATATTAACCATGTTGACTATGGCATCAAAATGATCCTCGAAAGAAAATTGGGAATTGAGCCAGACACCTAGGTCCTTAGTCTTTGTAACTCTTGTTAAAGGACAACCATCATTGATAAAGTTAAATTGAAAGTTAGACCTTTTTCGTGAGAAAGACATAGCTGTACACTTACCGATATTAAGGGGAAGGTCGTTAATGGAACACCAATTCCGAAAAGCGTCTAAGTCAGAATTTAACAGTAGGCAATCGGCATTGTCAGACACAGTGCGAAATATTTTAGCTTCGTCCGCATAACAAAGAATATTTGAGTGAGACAGAATCGTAGATACATCGTTGATATAAATTATAAATAACAATGGCCCAAGGTGGGAGCCCTGTGGCACACCGTAAGTGTTGAAAATAGCATCAGGCAGAGCTCCACGAAAAGAAACCCACTGAGTGCGTTCAGACGAGTACGAATGAATCCAATTTACAAAAACTCGCGGAAACCCAAGAAGGGAGAGTTTGAGAACAAGAATTCTATGATTTATTCTATCGAAAGCTTTGCTGAAGTCATTAAAAATACAGTCAACTTGCTAACCACCTTCAATTGCAGAAATACAGAAGTTTGAACATTCCAATAAATTGGTGGAAGTTGACTTACCCCTAATGAAGCCATGTTGAAACGGCTGCAAAAACGGCTTGCAGTGAAAGTACAGAACATCGCAAATATTTGCCTCAAAAATCTTGGATATAAAACAAAGACTAGCAATTGGTCTATAGTTCGAGATTTCACATTTATCACAATTTTTGTGAAGGGGAATAATTAATGAGGTTTTCCAAGCCTTCGGAAAAACACCACAACGAGTTGAGAGATTAAATAAATAACACAGAATAGGAGCAAGAACGGAACCACATCTTTTCACGAGTGAGGCGGGGATACCGTCATGACCAATTGAAAAACTATCAGTCAAGGTAGAGATTTTCTTCACAATCGTAACTTCTTCAAGTAAAAGGTCTTTGGATTCGAGAGAAGTCGTCAAATGGGTAAAATCCTTAAAGTTAATATCACAGGTATCGTCCAAAAACGCAGTTTTAAAAAAATCGGCAAAAACGTTTGCTATCGTCAAGGGCTCATTGCTTTCGCTGTCTCCGAACGACAAAGAAGATGGATAGCCATCAGAATTGCGCTTCAAGTTCACGAACCTCCAAAATCGCTTAGGATCGACTCGTAAGGACGCTTTCATTCTGTTAATATAATTGTTATAAGAAAACACTAAGTCAAATAAAAATTGACTGCGTAAATTGGAATAAGTTACCTCTTCCAGGCCTTAGATTTAACATTCCTTAAAGGTTTTAAGGAACTATCAAACCAAGGCTGTTTAGAACGTAAGTTATTCGATTTAGAAATAGGGACACAATAAGTAACACAGATAGACAGTAAATTATAAAAAGATCTTTCGGCCTCATAAATGTCTCGTTCATTGAGGACGCTACTCCAATCGCAAGCTGAGAGCCAGTTGTTGATCACGAAGAAGTCAGCCTTACTAAAGTTATAACAAACGTCATGTACACTAGAAGTCATCATAACTGGATCAATGAAAAGAGCAAGATGAAGTGCAAGGTGATGACCCGGCTCAGTAACAATGGGGTCTAATCTCATTGACTCGGGAATTTTACTCCGAATTTCTATAAACGCACTATAAAATTAATACTCATTTTCACTCTTATCAACTCTACGCTTTGCTTCACTCTCTCCACAACTCTGATCCACTCGTGTGATTGAGTGAATGAGATTAGACCCCATTGTTACTGAGTCGGGTCATCACCCTGCGCTTCGTCTAGCTCTTTTCATTGATCCAGTTATGATGACTTATAACTTCAGTAAGGCTGACACTTTTATTAGTTTCATTAATTTCGCAAATGGTTTTATTCAGTTTGAAAATAGTTTCATTTATTCCAAAAATGCTATAGCAATGAATAATTTTGTCTGTTTTAACAAACATAAAATTTAAAAATTTAAATCAACCCTCACACGCTAAAGGGCAAAAACTGCCCAACTTTTTTAAATTTTTCTGAGTGCAATTCTGAACGATTAAACGTGCGTGCCTGAAAATCAAATTATATATTTTTTTTTGTTGAAATGCATGTAATGACATTAGTGACAGTCAGATATGACAACACTTTCATATGTATTTCACAGGTGTCCTGAATCTGACGCGGGGCAATATTTGCCCTATTTATCATGTCTGGCGCCTCTTATTTTGTATTGGCTACTATGTCATAAATTCCTTGAAGTGCCATGAACTTTCTGGACGGAACTCAACCGTAATAAAAAACAGTAATAAAAATTTGAGTAAGAACTGAATAGTGTAACGTAGACTGTTATTTCAGGCTTTTTTACAATGATGTTTACATATGATCAATGAAAAAGGAATCTTACAATAACATTTTCCTTGTAGTAGACATTGTTCGTAAAGATAATAACTCGGCTTCTTGATGAGAAAGTTTCTAATCTTGAGTGGATAATTGTTGAGATGTGTGATTGCGTTTTGTATTGGCTACTATGTAATAAAATTCATTTTTTGTTTTTTTTTATGGAAGCGGGGAAATGAATTTACGCATCCGTGTGCCGGACTCACCTGACCAATGACCAGTCATATCAGCTAAAACCTCCCTCCCCCTCCAGGAGGACCACCACGGAACTGTATAGGAGACATTACATCGCGGTAGAGTCCTTTAGAATAGCCTCCTACCCCCCGCTCTCTCGCTTCTCTCAACAAGCTAGCAGGCGCCCCCGCTAGGGAGCCTCGTTGTTGTCTCCATCCTTTTCGCAAAGGACTCCTCTCACAAAAACGGCAATCCTTCGCCAGTAGTCCTCCCCCTGCAGCATGACCAATTGACCACAACTATATTAGCCGGCGTTATGCTGCCCGTTTCCGATTCCATCTCAACCCACTCCCTCTCCAGCGGACACATTCCAAGAATGTGTGGAGAGCTGAGTCCGATGAGGAGCCGCAGTATACACAGCACGAGCTCGGCACCTTCCCTATGCGGTGGAGGAAGGCCCGGAAAAGCCCGTGCCCCGTCAGCATTGGGTGAGGTAGTAATCTACCTCGCCGTGCTGACGGTTCAGCCAAGTGTCCAACTGAGGAATCACCCGAGCTGTCCACCAGCCCCGCGACTCCCATGCCATCTTTCTTGCCAGAACGCCATGGTCCTGCCCCGAGCCACTCTCGCAGCCTCTCCCCCCATGATGGGTTTCTCCCGGTGAACGAACTGCCACTCCCTGGCTAAGAGGTCAATGGGTATGACCCCCGCGAACACTAGCACCGCCGATTTCGAGACTGTGCCATAGGAGCTCGCGATGCACGGCGTTGAACCCGAAGTTAACGCTTGCGGTACCTTTCCCATCACATCGCTTCGGCCCAGACCTCTGCTCCGTAGCGTTATGGCCTCTGCGGTGCGGAGAAACAGGCGCCTTTTACGAGGTCTGGGTCCACCAATGATGGCCATAACCCTGCTCAGCGCAGCTGTCACCGCAGCCGCCTTATTAGCCCGGCCCTTAATCTCACCCCAGGAGAGCCGACAATCGAGGCTCACCCCCAGGTATTTAATCGCGGGCTGCGTCTGAACCGACATGTCCCCCCACCCGATTCCGATCAGCAATGGAATGCGCTTCTTTGTCGGAAGGGCGATCTCGGTCTTGGCAAGCGCCAACTCCAGCCCGTGGTCGCGCAGCCAGGAGCTTACCCGGCGCATTACCTGGTTGAGCCTCATCTGTGCCGCCGCGAAAGGAAAGACCCTTCAGCCATCTCCATACGGAGAATTCCGTCATATGTGTAATTCGATATGTCGGGGCCCAGTATGGAGCCCTGGGCCGCCCTTGCCGAAAGAACCCTCGTTTCGTCATAAGATTTCTAGGCAGTGTCCAGCACACATAACCCCTAATTTATGTTTTCAATGTTCGCAGCAAACTAGTTACAAACAATTTGTCGATTTAATAAAAATTTTTTATGAGTTAAAATTGAGTTTTTAAAATTACTATTTCCATTCTTTTATTAATTATATCATTTGATTAAAAAAAAAATAAGTAACAAATCGAAATGTTCTTTTAGGGTAAAAATTGCCCTAAACGTCGGACCACTCCAAAAAAAGCGTTTGAGGGTTAAGCTAATTTTAGATTCAAAATAATGATTTGAATGAAAATTTTTGTATTACATGTAAGTACATAGTTGCCTTGCCCAGTTAGAGAAACTTTGTGTACACCTTTTGTCGTAGCATCTGGAAAAAATTTCATCGCACTGAGCACCACTAGAAACATATGTGAGATGTTTATACTGAAATATGGTTGATGTGTTTGCTGAGCAACTATTACAAAAATAGAAAATATTTAGAGCAAGAGTGAAATCTGAAATATTTTCTGACTCGTACGCCACCTAGACTTCTATTGCTGGAAGTACTAAAGCTAAGCAGTACAATCGCTTAAAAAGAGTGGGAAAGAATCAAGGTTACTTACGTGATCGCAAAAAATACGTTTCATTGTGATAATATGCCGTGGTATATCCGTTATGTCCGTCCGTCAACCAGGCTGGGAATTTGTATCGGTATAGTTGTTAGCAGCAATATTCTTCGTTGATTTTGACTACAAAATCAGCTTTCAAAATGATCTCACTTTTTTATAAATAAGTAAAACCAAATCGAAAACCGGTTTTGTTCTAATAAATTCCTGAAACAAAAATTTTCTAACTTTTTTCTTCTTTTTTTTTTTGCCTTGATAATAAATTCTCAATCACTTAAAGCCCGAATTAGAAATAGAAATACTGATAAAGCTTTTTTGCACTAAACTGCTATAAAATGAGTAAAAAGTTCACTGGAAATGGGTAGAACGTATCGCCACGAATTGGGTCACATTTTCATTCACATGCTCCGATCAGATGGCGAATAGTAACAACGACGCGAATTGGAATGCTGACTCGTATCGTAATTGTAATTAATTTTGGGTTGTAGAAATTCACACCGTTCGCGTTCACTGCACTAGCTGTAAAATAAACTCATAGGAGGTCGCCTCAATCACTAGTTCACTGCTATCCCCGAACGCTACCCACTCACTTATAGTCACTACCGAGACCGACAACTTGTTTGAGACATTCTGAAGAGTGACTCACGCGACTGGAATCCGATTCATTGTAATTACAAGTTTTCAATTACTTTACAACAAACATGCAGAGCAGGCCAAAACGCAGAAGAAGAAACTTTTGATGGAGTCACAGTCACAGAGTCACTTGCCGGAGAGGCCAAAACGAAACGCAAACAATCGGTGCTCCGCTTAGCCACAAAATATAAAATCCAAATGGAACAAGAATAATAATACTGATGAAAAAAAAGAAGAAAATTATAAAGAAACACGTCCAGGCCGAGACAACTTGAGAATTTTACTGAATGAAATGTTGGAAACGTCGGCCCGTAAAATTACTGGCCTTATGCGCTAATTCACGTTCATGTGCACCGCGGTGTGTCGATGTCGGTTGATTCGTTCACTTGGAATATTCGCGTTTGCGGCCCCGGCCCGGCCCGGCCCGGCCCGGTCGCCTGTCTCATTGTACATGCGGGGCCACTTTGTGCCAGCAATCAGAATTTCAATGCTATATTTCAGCTTTTTTGATGCTTGTATAGTGTGCTTTCCCATAGATATACAACAAAGCTTCAAGCGTTAACTGTGGGTGTTTGGTCACGAGCACACATCGATATGCTTCTATCGGCACGAAAATATGCTTATGTTACAACTTATGTACATTCCTAGCGAGAGTCAAGTGTGCTATTTAGCCGAATATGTAGTCGCATAGCCATTTTCTAGCGTTTCATGGAAAAAAAATTGCACACATTTTCGATCAGAACTATCTTAAATGCGTCTTAATATGAAATCAACGTGTGATGTGGAGGCAACCAACTAGGAGCTTATTGGAGGCGACCATCGAACAGAAAACAGCCACAAACGAGAAATTCCTGCCCACATTCATAAACGTGACTTGTAACCTTTCCTATCAATTGATGTAAATAGAGAAATTACATAACCGTTCAGTTGGCGAGATGGATAAGAATAATTTAAATGCCTTCTTTACAGCAATTTTACGCTGTTTAATGAATTTTTATTCGAACACGACTGTTTAGTTTTGATACAGTATGTGAATGGCGCTTAAGTAAGACGACAAAAATTTGGGTTATGCAAATTGAAATTTGGAGCAAGGAGAGCAAACAGCACCAGAGGAGTAACGAACTGACTTAATAATCGTTTGACTAGCTGAATTAGTAGAGTTCACCTTCCCCTTCGATACGATAATGATACCCGCACATTTCATGATTCAATGCTCTTGCATGATCTAGCTGGGAGCATTCAGATGCAAGAAACGAGAAGGAACAAAAACAACGATCTAGAAATCCCAATGGAATTCACACTTCTGATGAGAATCTTAACTAGACTATAGTTCGTTGAACTTTCATTCATAAAATTGTTACTCGATTTCGTAATCCTCTCTTGACGCGACCGCTTATGTTGCTATGTGCATATGTATGCACTTGATTGCAGCTTATATTTACACATTAATGTGATTGTGTGCTAGCAAGCATACTAGTTCAATCGCAGACTTTTGCGGAGCTTTGCTCGCGGTCGTTTTCTTTTTATTTTAAATTCCCCCACTTTCTTCTCCCTTGCCCTTCTCTCTTGTGACGGTCAACGAAGCAAATAGAGTTCATGACGCTTTTTAGTTCACACCGAATAGTGTTAGTAGCTAAAGAAACTTTCCCATCGCAACGGGATTTTTAATTTGCAATAAAATCTTCATACATATTTTTACTATGACAGACATTATTTTTAGTACAAAAGCTGTTTAACATTTTTCTTTATTGGCTTAGTTTAATTCCTGTTTAAGCGGTAACGAATATAATAGAAATGTTTTGCATGATTTGTTTTAATTAATAGCGTTTGTTAATAAAGGCGTAAAATACAAAACAGACAACTAAGAAGGCTTTGATTTAAAACGTAAAATCGGAGGCGCAGAAAGCTTAAAACGCAAAATTGGTCAACTTATAAGTTTTGCGTCTTAGATTTTTTACAGTGATCAGCTGTATCAAGTGTTTTGTATAGACAAAGAAAATTTTCATAATATTTAATATTCAAATATTCGCAATAGCGCTTACCGATAAAACGACCTCGATATGGTAATAATTTTAATTTATTTTAAATAACTGCAAAATCAATGTCCTAATTTTTTTTTAGATTTTTTGTTTATCCTACATTATCCAGCGAAGTTTGTTCCTCCATTAGTGAAACGCCTTCTATAGTAAAACTGTAATCAAAACTGCCTGAAGGAAGCGACATGTAAAAATGATCGAAAACGACCGATATTATGGTCGAATTCATAATTTTCAGGCTCGCTGAGATGCATAATGAAGAGTTGAAGCATTCTAGGATACGGCACTAGGAAATATAAAATTCCTCCCGTTGACCCTCTGTATCTGAATGGCACCCGCCTGGACTTTGCCGAGGAAGCTAAATATTTGGGTATCATCCTGGATAGGAAGCTCAGCTGGAAGCCTAATATTCAGGAGAGGGTCAAGAAAGCAACTATATATATATATACTCCTGTAAGAGGGCCATCGGTGGGAAATGGGGGTTGACTCACTGGCTCTATGTTGCAGTCATTATGCCAATCTTGTTGTATGGCGTGGTTGTCTGGTGGCCATCACTGGACAAGGCCACTTACCTCAACGCTTTGAGGAAGGTGCAGAGATCGGCCTGCATCTGTATCACCGGAGCGCTACGGACCACTCCTACTGATGCTCTGGAGATACTTCTTCATCTACTTCCTTTAGATCTGATGGGTAAACAGATGTCGGCTAATGCTGCCGTTAAACTTACAGCCACATCTCAGTGGTCCAATACTAGAGTTGGGCACTCCACAATTCTGGACTCCTTTTCGCTCCAAGTGGGGCATCTTGACTACACCACTCCCAGCTACTCCTTTGTTAAGCGTTTCTTATTGACCATTCCAACCAGGCTTGACTGGGATGGGGACACCAATCCCTGTAGGGGGCCCATAAAAATTTATACAGCTGGCTCTAAGCTGCAGGGTAGGGGGGGGGGGTGGTGTTTTCTCAGAGGCACTGAACATTAGCTTATCCTTCCGTCTTCCAGACTACTGTAGTGTATTTCAGGCGGAGGTCATGACTATTCAGGAAGCTTTGAAATGGTTGAGGGAGAATGAAGCTCCAAAGGACATCTGTATCCTTACGGATAGTCAAGCTGCTTTGCTATCCCTTGATTCTGTCCTATCGACATCTAGGGCTATTAATAGCTGTCGCTCACCTTTAAATGAGTTGGCTGAACGATATCAAATTCACCTGTGCTGGGTCCCGGGGCACATGGGTATTCCAGGAAGCTGCGTGGCGGACGAGCTTGCTAGACGTGGTACCACCCTGGAGATTCAATCGGAAAGGACTACTCTTGGTTGGCCCCTGGCAACCTGTAAGTTGTTGCTTAGCAAGAGAGCAATCAATTTAGCGAACCACAGATGGACAAACGGCACTACGTGCCATACGTCCAGACAGATCTGGCCTAAACTGGATCTTAAGCGCTCCAATTTTCTGCTTTCGAGGGGCAGATCTGACCTTAGAATAGCTACTGGGGTAATCGCAGGGTATGGGAGTCCCTAACAGGTTTGCTATGCCACAGAAACAGCTTTAGGAAAATTACCTTCCGGCGGCTATGGAGGCTGTACTTTCGTCGGCTGAAAGTACTGTAGCAGTTCTGTAGGAAGGTGTCATTGGCAAATAATAACTAGCACTTCATTAGGTGTGACGGTGACAGAGGTGGTAGACTCTAACGATTTGGTTATCTCCGCGATACACTCACCAGTGGAAGATGCAGACCTGCCTTCCGAAAAGTTAGCTCCGGTTAATCCGGAAGCTACTTGTCCTGGCTCTGGACTAAAACTTCATGGTTCGAAGCCCTCACCGCCGTGACCAGAGAAGAGGTGAAGGTTATGATTAACGCATTGACCAAAAAGGAACGCTGGAGAAGGTGGAATAACATGAATTTTTGTAGACTGGATAGGATTCTAGCATTGACCTAGGGAACCGAGGTTAGTAGCGACAGTGGAAGGACTGCATAACTCAACTGCTCCCGCTAAAGGAGACTGGGAGGGGACGAAAGGGACCCGCTTCTATGTGACCTGGTTCGACTTATTCCCGGGGAGGTGTTTTTAGTAGGTAAGAATCTCAAATTACCGGAGGGCACGGGCGATTTTTACCTCTCACACTAAAAAAAATACATCCCTAGGTGTAAGAGTAGAAAGCACTTAGAAAAATAGTCGATAACGACCGATGTTAGTGTCGAATCCATAAATTTTGGGGTTGCTGAGATGTATAATGACACTCCTTCTGCCGTTAGATGCTGTGAGGAGGGAGACACCACACTTACTAAAAGTTCGGGCAATACCGGATATGATAAGTTAAAAGTGCTGGTTTATGCAGTTTTCCTGGCCTTATTGGTCTCAGGAATGTTCCTAAGAACCATCTAATGAAAAGAGCTCTGAGTAAAATCCACAGGATAGTTACTTGTTAGCCAAGCAGCCCTTAAGGTTCTATCCTCAAGGTGTTTTTCTTCAATGCTTACGACAACTGGCTACCTATAACAGGGCTACACTTTGATGGATACCTGGTCAACCAGGTTCCGAAACGAGACTGCCGATGAACTGGTCAAGAATTGCTTTTTCATTCGGTGCCAAGGTCTGGAGCCCTTTTGTGCAAGGTGTTACTGGGCTAGGTGTCTGCAGCTGTTATACTGGATAAATGTCCCCAGGCTTACTCAGGTTAAAGCACTTGTTAGACTTTTTGTTTATAACGACATCACTGCCTTAAGGAAAGCAGATCTAAGGTTGCTATTAGCCCTACATATCTGACCACTGTGGGCTGAGATATCATCTACACCGGAGGGGTATGTCCAGTGAGACGGAGTGTCGGCTCTGTCTGGTGGACGATGAAATCATCATGCCCGGTCTTGGCATGGCTGAGAAGGAAGACATTCAGTCGGATGATGTTAGATCCTTCACTGTCACAGACCTCATTGCATATCTAAGGCCGCTGAACGTGTTTTGCACAGGATCCATATCCATATAATAATAAAACTCACAGGTGGACAGTTAACTGCGGTTCATTTGTCAATTTTCAGAAGGCGGAAGCAGTTCTCACAAGAAAGAGAGCTTGGCAAGAAATTAGGTTTAAGCCCATTTTTATTTTGTACACTGGATGTACACTTCCATTGTGAGACCAATTCTTAATAGTAGTCTGGTGAACTGATCTAGAGAAGCTGAACAACCTGAAGAAGTTAACAAACCTCTAAGAGCTGTCTATCTGGGCGATTCCGGACCAATTGCCTTCCACCTTCCAGCACTTGGCGTCCACTGTAAGAGTATACCTGCACGCAGCACCATAAGGCTGAAAAAGCATAAATGTTGAAAAACTTCTGACCATTGCCATGCAGTACACTAAGGATCTGTGATGGAGGCTATCTGCAGACGAATACCGATTATATCACACCTACACTAAGCTTTGGGAAAGTCTTCTCTACTAGAATCCCAGGCAGAGAGAAGTGGGGGAGGATGATAATGTTTGCATGGTGGATATAGCATGGATCTAAAGTCGAAGAAGGAGTGGGAGCTGAGATATACTCGGATCGCCTAAGCATACGTAGTCAGTATTGATTGCCGTACTACATACTGCAGTGTGTTTTAAACAGATACCTTGGTCACAGAAAGAGAGAAGTTGAAAACGACTTTCCTGCTAAGGAGAAACCCATCTGATCTTTTCGGAAGGCACGCAGAATGTTTACGCATCCCCACCAACGACTTTTGTAGAACTTGTCTAGATGAGGAAGAAGTGGAAAGCATTCAACATTTACTCTACGATTGTCCGGGCTTGGTCAGCAGAAGGTACAAAGGTTTAGGTGCGTACTTTTTCGGAGGACTGGACGATGTTGCAGCTGCTCAGGATTATTAACAGTTGTAGCTAGTTCTAAATAAACCCCAAATTAATACTCAGGTGTGGTCCCACGGACCAACACAGAACACACAACGGCACAGCAGACCTTAGGTCTATGTGAGGTTGATCGGCTTTCCGATAGCCGCCACCTTTACCTAGTTGAATCTAATACCGCGTACATGCAGCTAGTATAAAATAATTTCTAAGCAGAAGGATTTTCATGAACTGCAGTCCGCATCTAGTGAGTAGAAGTAGCCCTTACACCTAATGTTCGTCGATTTCGAAAAGGTGGTTGCGAGTACATAATTCACGTCCTTCACAAGGGAAAACCGATGCTGAACAGAGTGAGACAAGGCAGCAGACTGCACCGCAATAGATAAACACCAATCACGGGGATTATATGACAACTTTTTACCATCTTATGCACCTGGATTATGCTGACGATGCGAATATGTCTTCCAAACAACAAACAGAGTCATGTAGCCCTAATGTCCGATGACCTGAGTAGAGAAGGGCTTAAGATCAATGTTGCTAAAACTAAACTTATGAGCCTGGCACAATTACAACATCTCCAGACGCACAAAACTCCAGAACGTAAAATCTGTTCTATTGTACGGCTGTTCAACATTAGAAGTGACCTTTGAAATAACAAGCCCTTTGTCAATCGGTGCCTTCGACAAATTCTTAACACAAACATTAACGAAGAGTTGTACAGCCTTACAGGCCAAGACAGGATAGACATCGGTGTTCAAAAACCAAAGTAGTAATGAATAGGCCACCGCACACTAAGAAAAAGGTCAAACAGCTTTAGATTGGAACGCGCACTGGACTTAAGAAAGACGCCAGACTGGACTACCGCGCAATACATGGAGAAGATCGGTAGATAACCGATAGCCGAGATCACTATTTATGTGGACAGTCAAGCAGCACTCAAGGCTTTAAACTCTCACCTGATAAAATCAAAATGCATTGAAGATTGTATCAGAACCCCAAGATATTTTTCAGATGTAACTGTAAGGATCTGCTAGGTTCCAGGACATGTTGACGAACTGAACAAAAAAGGATCAAATACAGATATAAATATGATCATAGTTCACCCTTCCCTTAACGTAGTGAAAAGTTAAATTGAAAGATACTACTCCATCAAGACTTCGAAACGATGAGACAACATTACCTATTGTCGAAGGTCGAAGGTGAATTACAACAGAACTTCTAATCTCTTACCCTTCGAACTCTCGTAGGTGTCATTACTGGACATTGCCCCATAGGTGGTATGGCCATGAGACTCGTCGTACCATCGAATGAGTTCTGTAGAAGCTGCAGAGACGAGGAGGAAACGGAACCCATAGTGCATTTACTCTGTGAATGTCCAGCTCTAAAAGAACGACGACTCGCCAGCTTAGTAGCAAGGTTCTTTGACAATCTGGACGACTTAGCTGAGATAGCACTGGTGGATCTAAATAGATTTTTACAGAGATCTGGATGGTTTTAAATTTTGATCATGCTGTCTTATTTTAACGACGACTTTCATAATGTGCCTGCATGACCTCCGAGTGGAATTGGTGCTTCGGCAGCAAGCAGCCCGACTAATCAATCAACCAACTTCAAAGCAGATACAAAAGGAAGTGGGTGGTTTGAGGCGTCCAGATAAATTGTCAAAATTCATATTGAACATTCAAAATATGTGCGAAATTGTACAACTACGTTCACAACTAAATTTAATAAATTCCTGAACTCAGTTCTCTTTAAAAGTTTCGATTAATTATTTGTGTTACGTAAATTGACCACAAAATTTCTTTTTGCTTACTGCAACTCAAAATTTTAATCCGGAAACAGATAAATGAAGCAAATTCTGTATACATCTAGAACGTAATTAATATGGCCTTAACTTTTCGCATATCAGCAAGAAAGAACCAAACATCTTATCAAAATATTCAACCACCGCAATAACTAATAATCGCTTTTCATTTCATTTTGTGTTTTTTTGGCAGCAACGAATTTTCATTCATGTTCTCAGTGTTTAGACATAAAAAAAACACTTCCTTTAAAGAAATGAGATACAAAAAATATTATTTCCTTTACATAATGTCTTCCGCATTGACGGCAAGAATGTGAAATGTGCGAGAAATATTCTGGTTGGCGAGCACATGTGTAGAAATAGTCAGTTTTGCATACAAATTGCCATCATAATTAAGATTACATTCCATAATCAGGAATTGTGTGAAAGCTTATAGTTTAACATATCCCCATGAAAGTATGAAATAGATTTAATGGTTATAAGAGAGAGTTGTTAGTATAACGATTTAATTATTTCCTTATGTACAAATGTAGAATATGTTATTCAAGATTTTAAAAAGTAAATTAGAAAATATATTCGTAATGTTTTTAAATGTGATGAGGTGTTAAAAATAATCAGATATTAAAATACGTAACCTTAATTTATATTTAAAAATACTTTAATTTTAGCTTGAATATATTTTGAACATACTGGAGATAAAATTCTATTCTGACTAAACAAGCTAACATGGTGGAGTCCTATCCCCTCCGCTGTGGTCACTTGTTATCGATGATCTCCTGTCAAAACTACTGTTGCTGGCTACGAATGCCAGGGGGCTACGCAGATGACCTGGTTATTACCATTATGGGCAAGCAGGACAGAACTTTATATGTAAGACTGCAAAACGCTCTCAATATGGTACAGTCCTTGTATACTAGAGAACGACTCAAAGTCAACCCTAGTAAAACAACAATTGTACCCTTTACAAGAAAAAGAAAGCTGAGATTAGAGGCTCCTACTTTTGAAGGAACACGGATAGAATTCACAAGTGAGATCAAATATCTAGGAGTGATTCTAGATCAAAGAATTACATGGAATCCTCACCTCAATAGAGTCACAGGAAAGGGTATGACTGTCCTATGGTCCTATCGAAGACTCTTTGGTAAAACTTGGGGTATAAGGCCTAAAATGGCGCTATACGAAGCAATTATAAAACCCGTGGTAACCTATACGCCTCTCGTATGGTGGCCAAAAGCCGAACAAAAAACAGCGCAGTCCGCATTACAGAAACTGCAGAGCACAGCATGTCTAGGAGTCACGGGGGTGCAATGTGCAAATGCCCCACGGTAGCTATGGAGGCTCTACTAGACCTACACCTAAAGAAGGAGGCTGCCTCGAGCGCAATAAGGCTGCATGATACCAATCTCCTCTCAGCAGGCAATCTGACTGGTCACCGACAAATTCTTGAAGAATTCATGGATGATCCGCTGATCAACTCAATCTCAGATGCCATGCCGAAAAGGCACAACTTTGAATAGGGAATTCTGGTTTGGTACACGGATGGATCCAAGATGGAAGACAGAACGGGCATCGGAGTCTATGGACCCAGAATAAGGCTGTACAAGTCGCTCGGTTCTGCACCAACCATCTTTCGAGGAAAGATACACGCCATCGAACTCTGCGTACGTGAAATTACTCAAAGAGGTATACGCGGTGCCAAAATATACATAATGTCTGACAGTCAGGCGGCACTCAAGGGTCTGGGGTCCTACATCTTTGAGTCTAGCATTGTCTGGGATTGTCTCAATGCCCTCAAAGAACTGGTTCAGGGCAACAGCATCACGCTGGCCTGGGTACGAGGGCACGAGCGCATTGAAGGCAATGAGAAGGCGGATCACCTGCCAAAAAAAGATCCGGATTCTCAGTTCATCGGACCTGAGCCATTCTGTGGCTATTCGAAAAGCCGACTGGAAATGCGCATCAGTTCAGACAAAGGCAAGCAGTCACACTGGACAAATACTCCAGGGTTAAGCCAAGCAAAGAGGTTTATAGCCTACTCAAAAAAGAAAACGGAAATGCTGCTCTCACTCAGCAGATAAGATTTAAGGCTAATAACAGGACTTCTAACTGGTCACTGCCCCTTAGGCTACCACCTAAAAAAGATGGGGCTAACTGAAGAAGACACCTGTCGCTTCTGTTTGGAAGAGGAGGAAACAGCTGAACACATCCTCTGTCACTATGAGGTTATGTAGTACATTTCGCGCTGCTTTTGTAACATACCAACTAACATTAGTTGTAATAAGTTTCGATTTCAATAAAAAGCCTTTTAGAATTAGTTTGAGTTTAATTTCTTAAAAGTGCAGATTTTTATCCCCAAAAGGTTTTCTACATTCTTTCTTCACCTGGACTTTTTTTTGTTTTTTACGTTGTGGCCAAAGCTTAGGTTGACAACCCTTTGATGCGTTAGCATGGCTTTTGCCGAAAGGGAATTAGGTTAAGGGGAGTGAAGAAACTTGAATGTCTTATTTTTGCATTGTTGCGAGCTAGGCAACAGCCCAGAAAAGTAGCGGATTTTTAATTCAATTTTAAAGCCCACGGAGATACCTGGCCTCGAACCCGGGAACAATGGCTCAACCAATTGATCCAACTCCGTCTGCCACATGTAGAAAATTTAGGAAAATGCTGAATTTAAGGTAATTTCAAGCATTTTTTTTAGTTTTGAAAATGACTGTACATACCTGCTAGGTGAAATCTATTACCCCAGTTGTTGATCTGAAACCCCGTGTATATATAAATCGAAAAATATTTCGAATATCGCTCTGAAATTTTAAGAGAATGTTATTCAAGAAATAAGGAAACGATTGTCTGAAAAAAACCCCTTAAACAAACAATCATCAAAAATTGCTAACGAAAAATGTTAAAGAGGAAAAAACTGCCTAATAACCCTACAGATCTGGAGCGCGTTCAAAAACTTGATTATAGTTAATCATAGTTAACTATAGGCAATTCTTGGCTTTCAAAAACTACGATGTTAACTATATACTAACTACGAGCATAACTATTTGCTCATAGTGAATAAATACATCGAAATATAAAAAAGAAAAAAATGTCGTCAACTTTCTGACAGCCGGCTTACTTGATCAGTGAATTTATGTGTTATTTAAAAGTTAGGCAAAATATAGCACATATGAGTTTGATAAGGGGAAACCGGGCGTAGTTATGTAACTACCGCCCGTTCAAAAACACTTTGTGGTTAAGCAAAACTCCGTAGTTAGGTAACTTCAATTGGAATAACTATAGTTTACCACACAGTTTACTATAGTTAAATTTTTGAACGCGCTTCTGACAGACTCGTTCAAGTGAAATATCATTAGCACTATCGTGGCTGTCATCACGGGTTATTGCACAGCCTTCTCTAGATACAAGCCCGGAAGCTGACACGAACAGCTGAGCATAGGTGGTGTTGGCAAACCAAAACTTGCTACAGTAAGGAATAGGAAAATGTTGGGGAACTCTACTTTTTCGTAGTATTTTTAAAGTTCCAACTTGAAATTTACTTGACGTGAACCTACAAATGTTCTGAACATTATGGTCACGATAAAAAATTTCTCATTTACAATTTTAATGTGTTTTAATGTTAAGACTCTCTCTTGTGTTCGATTTCTTGAAGTATTAAGGTTAGAATGTGTCAATGATATCAGCATTTCTCTTTACTTTTGATTAAGACAGTGTGCAATTTTATATGTGTGCAAGGATTGATTAATCTGTGGTACAAAAATAAATAAAATAATGACGACACCCTTGGTGGTAAAATTGCCCAACTGTCATGTTTTCCGGGCTTGTATTTAGTCTAGAGTAGGCTGTGGTTGCTAACACACTTGGAGCGCGCTCGTTTGTCCGGCTATAGTAAACGGCCAGAGTTGTAAAATAATGCAGTATTTTTAGTACTGCAGTATTTTGTACTGATACTTCAAAGTGAATTACTGAAGTACACTAAAATATTTTATACTTCAGATTTCGAATACGGCACTATTTTCGATCAGTATACTTCAGCATTTCACTGTTGAAGTACTTAATGCAAAATTATTGGAATGCAGTGCTTAGTACTGCCTCTGAAGTACCTGAAGTACATTGAAGTATTTTGAAGTACATTGAATTACGTATAAGTACACGAAGTATTTTGATAATCAATCATATCTCAGTATAGTAAGTACCTAGGAGATCCTTCAAAAGTTTAGCAATGCTACATAAATACCCAATGATAAAAAAAGCGTTTTTGAGACACAACACTCCTCTTACTTCTTCAACTTCAGTTGAACGACTGTTATCCTTTGCTGGGCTGTTGAATTCGCCGAGACGTGGCGCTCTCTCTATAAGAAATACATCAAAGTACTTCGTGTACTTCTATGTAATTCAATGTACTTCAAAATACTTTAAAATACTTCAACATACTTCAATGTACTTCAAGTACTTCAGAGGCAGTACTAAGCACTGCATTCTCAAAAATTGTGCATTATGTACTTCAAAAATGGAATGCTGGAGTAAACTGAGAAAAAATACTGCAACATGGAATATTTGAAGTATTTCATTATAAGTGGAGTATTATATTTAAGTATTACTTCATATAAGACCCAGTAATTCACGAGGAATGCATTACCGAATGCATTCTTTTACAACTCTCGCAGGAGTTGCTATTTAGGTTCAACATATTTTGATCGAACTAGGATCTGGTGATATCATTAATAGTTCGGTTGATTGGAGCTCCAAGTGGTTTTAGGTATTTTCTCGTGGGAACGGGAATCTAGCCATAATGTAGTAGGAATCAACACGGGCAATTTGGCTTAAATGTGCTTTCTCCTTAGGAGACAGGATATTGGCTGGATTCCATCAAGATAACGTAGGCTTTAGACAACAATGATGATCTTGCAAATATTTTGCACCTCGGATTGAATATTTTGCAATATATTCTTCACACAAGACGACAAGGAATCACACGCTGTTAAAAATGGATTGATAGAGTCTTTGAGTCTAAGGTGAAAGATTTCGGCAAGAAAGGAATAAAAATATTTTTAGAATGTTAAAAATAAATGTTATTAATAAGGATCAAAAACATCTAGTTGTTTAAATGAAATCAAATATTCTTTTGTAAACTTTACTCCGAGTTTTTTCTTAAAATGTGTAAGAACTTTTGTACACGCCAAATATTTCCTGACAATCATTCTTATTTTGAGTTTTGGAATGAAGACGAGCTTTTGGAGATAATAATTTTAACCAGAAAAATGAAATATCCAATTGATGAACGAAATTTCAGTTTTCCTTTGTGTTTTTTTGTAGTTACTTAGTGGTTTTTATTTCTATGAATGCATAAATCAGTCTGCAGAGAATGACTCATTTATTTACTTATAGAAATAAAAGCTACTTGAATAAACATTATAACTGGAAAACTCGGCACGTTCTTTTAATAATTTCAATGTTAAAAATCTGGTTTTAAAGAACAGAGAAATAAGAAGAAAAGAGAAATTAAATGTTTGCAGCAAAACATAAATTAAGTAGTTGCATTGTTAATTATTTCCACAAAAATTTACTATTTTGTAAATATTTTAATAAATTTTAGGCTTTTTCGGTCAAACACTACTACTACATACTATTATAACTTAATAACTAATGATAATTAACAAAAGTCGTAAACGTTATTTTAGATTTTACTCATGAACTAAATCTACTTTTTTATCGATTATCCTATTTACATATTTATTAGTTGATAAACAATTGTACGCAACATTTTTAAGTCACTATTAAGATTGGTTGATTTCAAATCTGTATTAGTTCTGAAGCCACAATCACAATACTTATAATGTTGATCAAAGAGAGACCGCCACTTGAAAGTGACTTTGACCATTTAAATTATTATTTTTAAAAATTTATGCGAACACAACAAGCGTAATTTTTATGTTAATGCGATGAAGAAAAATTATTATTCATTCCAAATACATAAAAGCCATTGAAGTTAATGGTTGGTTAGTAAAATTGCATCATTATGAAAAGCGAGAGCCGACTTGACTCGATTTAACACTGCAGGATTTTTTTTTTGTAGATTCGAACATGAAAGCTAATTGTTCTAAGCAAAATTATGTTTCAAATAGTATAGTTGGTAAACAAAGGATATTTCGTGAAAATTAACCTGTTAAATCTCCCTTATTGGGGACTGGGGCAGCTCTGAACCAACCAATAAGGAAGGAGGTATGTTCGTTCTTCCGTTTGTCAGTACGTCACAGCCCAACAATTCTCTCATTTTTATACTTATTGTGATGAAATTTGGTATACAGACGTAAATTGATGATTTAAAAACATAAATGGAAAGATTTCTAAAAAAAATTGTTTTTTACTTTCATTACAATCTGGCGCTCCTCAGGGTTCTGTTCTCGACCCACAGCTGTTTAGCATATAGGGTTGGTTACAGGGGTTGGTTAGCACATTCTTAATATTTCTCAGTAAACGCGACAGATCGCATCAATGCTCAAGTCAACAACGCAGAATGGTACAGTGCTCCGGCATAATTGTATTCAGCGTTCAGCCAGCACTTGCTTAGACGCGACCTGAATATGTAACTTCCTGAGACGTAGAAGTAAAAATTTGTTGTTTTACGGTAATTATTATTTATTCATGCGAGGAATTTTTTACCTTATTTGTATGTGCACTATTTTTTTAAAGTATTTATATAACCTCATAATAAGTCACGTTAAATTTCCCAAAACTGACTTGGGGTTGGTTGGCTCATTTTCTTCGGGGTTGGTTGGCACACATAATAATTTTTTTTTATTGTTTGATATTGTTACACATAAAGGTAAGAAGTGACCGAAATTTGTACAGAGTAGCTAGGACAAAATTACGAGGAAACGAGGGTCCAAATGAAAAAAGAATCGGCAATAAATTCAGTCAAAGTATTTGGAAACAATTCCACCCGTTTCACGTAGCCTAGGAATTGTTTATTTAGGATTTCATAATCATGAAATAGGCGACAATATATACCAGGTCCTTTTAAGCAGGCCATACACGATCAATTCTACCATGAAGTCTGCAGCGGACTTGACGGGGCGTCCAGAGTACTTGACGGTGTATAGCTATCATTGTGCATGACAAGTCTACATGAAGGAAAAATCGAATTTCGATTTTGCAGACTTGATCAAGCCTGCAGCGTCATGCAAACTTGAACGTGCATGACGTTACTCGTAAGGTTTTTTCTCATCGTAAAAAACTTTCAAACCTTTATAGCTGGGAGGGAGGTAGGGGAGATAGACCCATCCTCGCATACATTTTTTTTTCGTTTCTCGATTAGATCTATCAGTTTCTTCATTTTTGCACACAACTATGAGTGCGGTGATAGGTCTTACCTAGGCGAACAAAAAATTGTATGTTGGAGGGGGGGGGGGGGGGGGGAGAATCTCAACCATTTAGGAGTTACAGGGTGATTCATAAATTTTATTTATTTTTTCATAGTATGCATATTACTCTTTTATTTTTATCTTTTGATCTACGCAACACAGCGACATCAAACAAACGCTAAAAAACTACTATTCCAATGAACTTTCGAAAATTTTCAATAATGTTGATCTAGCTCCTACAATTGCAGGTACAGTAACTTGCAAAAGTGAAAAAAATGGTTTGCGTTTACCTAAATTTCAGCATTTTTTTTATGTAAGTAGTACAACTTTTTTTATTTTTACTGGACTGCCCATCTTATTACCTTTCCAAAAAGGTGCAACATGGCAAGGTAGACAAAGGATTAGAAAAACCGCATCCTTAGAAATCCCTTATTACCTAATTATTTTACTGCATTTTCGGTAGGAAATCCTTTAAATAAACAAAATTTTTAAGATAAAGGGTAGAAAATGTTTGTTTTGGGTGAACAGGTATAATTAATTTTAATTATTGCTGCAAAAAAGTTATAACAATTTTACTGAATTTTGTTTTATTGCCGATATTAGCTTATGTTAGCCAGAATTCACACCCTTGTATTCTGGCGTTCAGTTACTCGTACCTGATGAAAATTTTGCTATAAAGGAGGGTCAGTCAGCAAGAATACCTATCTTAGTTGAAAAATAAATCAATAATTCGGGTATTTTTAAGTAAAAATTATTAAAAAATGTTAGAATTTACAATTGAGGAATACGCGGATATCATTTACATTTATGGTGTAATAGACGGAAACGAGAGAGCGGCTGTAGTTGAATATCAAAGGAGATTCCCTAATCGGCGAGCACCACAAAGAGCGGTGTTAACACGGACTTTCCAAAGGTTAAGAGAAACAGGAAGTGTAACTTCACACGACAGGGAGACAAGACCCAAAACTTAGGGAACTTCTGTCGACGTCGAGCAGAAAATAATCACCATTGTGAGGCAAGACCCTGAGACGAGTACTAAACGAGTCACAAGACGATTAGGAGTGTCCTCATGTAAGGTTTGGAGGGTTATTCATCGAGAGGGATTACGTCCATATCACCATCACTCAGTCCAAGGACTGCTGAAAGGAGATTCCGAGAGAAGACTGAAACTTAGCAGTTGGAACGTGACATTGACGACAGGGTGTTTCTGGACCGAATTCTGTTTACAGATTAATGTCAATTCACCAGGGATGTTATCCAAATCTGGTCGAAAACTAACCCACACAGGACAAAGGTGACCTCATTCCAGCAGAGATTCAGTGTGAATGTTTGGGCTGGTATCATCGGCAAACATTTGATAAGACTGTACATTTTGCCGCAAGTGCTTAATAGGGAAATTTATGCGGACTTTTTGGAGAATACAATGTCAGATTTAATAGAGGAGAACCCTATGGATAATCTTAGGGGAATGTTTCACCAACACGATGGAGTACCAGTGCATATGGCTAACATTGTGGAGGTAATACTAAGTGAAAAATTTCCTAACCGCTGGATTGGACTAGGTTCACCTGGCCTGCTAGGTCTGCAGACCTTACCCATATGGACTTTTTCTTATGGGAACAATGAAGGATGAAGTTTATTCAAGCCCAGTTAACAATAGGGAGGATTTAGTTAGCAGAATTGGGAATGCAGCGACGAAAAAAAGGGAGAGGCACAATACGCCTTAAACAGGGACTTAAAAGGAGATTGTTGGTATGCATCAAGCCCGTAGAGACAAAATTCGGGAACGGGGGTACCACATACGGGCCCCCGCGAAAGGAATTTCGGGAACTAAGTGTTTACGGGCCCATATACAATCGAATGAGTGACTTAATTTAAAATCTATCTAGTATATTACACTTTTTCGATCGTGAAACATTTTTTTATATATATAATTAAAATGGAAAATTTTTTCTGTTGGTGACTTAGATGACGGGGCCCTTCAAACCACCCGGGCCCGGGTGGTTTACCCCCTTCGCTCCCCCCTCTCGGCGGCCCTGGCATGCATCTGCATCCAAAGTGGCGGTGGACATTTTAAACAGCTTTTTTAATTTACTAAGAATAATTTAAAATACGTTTTGCATTCAATAAAAAGGATCTTAGAGTTAATATAAGTTTAAATTCTTTAAATTGCAGATTTCCCGACAAGTTTTCTACTTATAAATTTCTACACACTTTCTGTACCTGGGCATGTTGTACTTTTTTGGAAAGACAATAAGATAGGCAATCCAGTAAAAATAAAAAAGAGGTGTACTAATTACATGAATTTCGGAGAAAATTTGGGAAAATGCAGAATTTCAGGTAATCGCAAACCAATTTTCTTCACTTTTGGAAGTGACTGTACCTGAAATGGTAGGAGCTAGATCAACATTGTTGAAAATTTTGGAAATGTTATTGGGATAGTAGTTTTTTTAGCGTTTGTTTGATGTCGCTGTGTTGGGTAGATCAAAATATAAAAATAAAAGAGTAATGTGCATACCATTAAAAACTTTCATTTATGAATCACTCTGTAACTCCTAAACGGTTAAGAGCCATAAAATTTTGGTTTGCCTAGGTGAGATCTATCACCCCACTCATTTTGACACGTCAGATCTGAAACACCCTGTATTTGCAGACTTTGAGGAAATTTTTTTTGAAGCAATCTCCGAGTCCAAGCCCTGACTAAATTCCCGAGGTAGGGGGACTTTCGTGCAAGACATGATATTCGGTGATTGCAATACCAACCTATCTTAGTTTTACAATAAATCGAAAGAAATGTTTCAGATCAAAGTTACTTTGTTTTTAGCGTCAAATTATAATATATACAATAAAAAATAGAACTTTCTATTTAAAATATTTAAGTTGTACCCCACTACTTCCAATAAAGGCTGTCTGACGGCATTAAATGTTCACCTTGAAAATAATATGTTTTTATATAGAAATTTTTTGTACGAAGCGTATTTCTCGAGTCACATCAAGTTGAATGAATCACCCTGTGTTATGTTTTTTCTTCAAATTAATTTGAATAATCTTACTTAGTTAAAAGTAAAAAAAAGAACTTTTGGTAATATTGTTAGGATAAGTTTCAGAATATGTATTTTTTTAAATTAATTGTATTTAATAGAATTAAGAAAAAATATTTATCTGGAAAATGTATTAAATTAGATGTTTCTTCAGAACAGTTTCACTTTGCATAACAATAAACGAAAAATTCACAAAAAAATTACTCTGGTAACTCTTTTGAAATATTCAACGAATGGCATATGGATTGGTGTGTATATCCAAGGTGTCAGGCAATCATATGTTTCGTAACATAGGTGATGCCATATGAATTTTACAAATGTTTTTTAATTCACCAATTGTTGTACCATTTGCTTGTTTTAATGTAATCAAAAATTTACTTCTTATACTTAACACTCTTTTTTTAACCTTATGAATAATCCAAAACACTTTTTACAAGACAATTAATTTTATATGAATAAAAGCAGATAATTTTTTATTTTCTTATTAACATAAATCTAAATTTAAAAAATATATTTGTATATCTTCTTCATAAATAAATTGTAAAAGAAAAATAAAAAAAAAGTGTAAAAAAAGTTATAGTATTCTAAAAAGTTGAATATTTCACTTTTTCTAGTATTCTCCGACTTAGAAGAGTTTAATATAAAAAAAAATATATAAAAAATTCTATACGAAATGTACTACATTAACTTTAGTATGATTTAAGTTGCCGTTAATATGGTTAAGTAAACCCAATTGGAAATTACCACTTCCTTTTCGGAGAGGGGAGCTTTTATTAATGAGGATATTATATATAAACTGTTAACAAAAATGGCAATCAGCTGATGTTATTACGGCGTCACACATAAAAATCAAAATCAAATTCACACACATCTTTGCATTTAGTGATGTAGATTATTCATTCAGATATGTTTGATACATTAGTCTCATTGTGGGAGTCGCACATTCTTCAATTTTGTTTTTTTTGTCTATTACATATCTATTGACTTTGTTCTACTGCGTAATCACAAATTTAAAAAAAAAAGTCCATATAAAGTCCATTTATAAAAAAAATGTCCTTAATTTGGCCAAATACGCCTCCTTGCACGAGTATCACACAATTAACAACAACAATTTGATAAGAGGATTAGAATCACGGTGCTCCACTTTAGTAATCACTTGGGTGTCGCATCCGCACCACCCCATCACATATAGATCTAATTCCCACTGATGTAAACACTTCAAACGCTATTTTGTTACTGACTCAAGTGAGGAATGCAGACCAAAATCGACTGAACAGAACGAACACAGCACCAACTAAAATATCTCCTCGCTAGATTACTTCTGCTTTACGTTTTGCGCACAAGGTCGGTTCAGCAGTCAGCACTTTATAGCAATATTGGTGGAATCTCATTTTATTTATACTCTATACAAATATCGGCTGTCTGCCCGTAATGCGGTACCTGTGGAAGTTCAAACGATTATACAATATACAGTAAACTTTCAGTCAATATGCTCCGCACATATCCACAGCTAAGTTTACTAACGTCGAGCACTTAGTAGATGCTTTTCTTTCGACTCCATATGAATTCGCCTCATTTGCATACACAAAAATTCTACCCGACCGAATCCCCATGCTCATAATTTTGGTAAATCGTCTCAGTCTCAATATGGTTTGGCTGTGTAGTAGCAGCTGTAGGTCGTGTCCGGGTGTAACAGGTGGGATGGGCCCTTTACATGGCAATTTTATTCGGATTGACATTAATTCTCTTATTTCCTAATTGGACATTGCTCACTACTTTGGCGATAGTCGGGTACGCTTCTGGTAGGTGTAAAAATTTCTAAAGACTCTTCTATTTGGATGGCAATTTGATAAAGTTGTTATGTTTGGCGCTTGACGCCCACTTCGAAAAATTGTGTTATTTACAACACAAGCCTGCGAATAGAGATGCAACTATACATAGCCTACAGTTTAGTCAGTAGAAACTGCAGAATAAATAGATCAGTTCTAGCAGAAACGGATACTAATGTGCATCGGAAAAGCTAATTAAGTAGGACTGTTTGTGTTTAAATGTTTTTATTAACATTTTAAAGACAGCTATATTGTATCTTAGAGATGTACTATAACATCGGATCCCACTTAATTGAATAGCATAGACTCAAATAAGCTGCATGATTTTCTGATTACTTCCTAGATGTATTTTTTCGAATGGTTCTCTATGTGTTTGAGTAATTTTTTCATTAATTTAAGTTTTAGGTTATGAGTCATGTCCGAAGTCCTGATCAGAGAAGGCCCCAGTGCAGGGTTTATTTATTTACAAAGATTTCTCAATGGCTGGCTTCTTACAAAGAAATTCAAAAACAAAATATAAGGAAGAAACAACAATATATCAAGATAAGAAGTCGACAAAGTAACAATAATAATTAAAAAGAAAGTAAATAAATAAAGATTTCAAAGAATATTTGCTTTTACACAACTTTTAGATAAATAAAAATCAATTTTATGGGAATGAAACAACGAGACACTTATGTGATAGGCTCGTATTAAGTGTGGTGTTTAGTAAATATTGTCAATTTTTTTGCGTGAGAGATGAAAATCTTCCAAAAACACCAGTAGACCCGATTGTCTCTGGTAGTGTCAGATTTTTACTCACTAAAACACCCCTCCAGAGATTTGTCGACACAGACCGCTTTATCCGGATCTCTTTTCATCCCTACCTCTTGCGATCTCAGAAAGATATATCCGGACCGATCCCGTTTTCTTCCCGAGCATTTACTTATGTGACACATCTGCCACTCTTCTTTCTTCCATTCAGTGGGGACCCATCAATTTTCTTCTTCTGCTTGCTAGTGGGACACTATGTGGACCGCCGTCTCTTGCTCCTCCATGCATACCCTGCAGGTATCATCCTCGAGTATGTTCAGCTCTTTAAATAACACCTGAAGATACCATATCCTGTTAGTAGTGCTGTCAGCCATCTTAGATCCCTACGATCTATATCCAGTACCTTCCTCTGTTCAACACTTCTCGTCGCTACATCTTAGCCATTTTAGCCAGTCTAACTAAACGAGTCCCGTTCCACTGTTCCTAGCGTTTCCTAGTAGCCTACGTCTCTAACAGGCCCTGCCACTGCCTAGGGCAGTGAACGGCTTCGGACCTTAAAAGCTCATGCGTGTCCTCGGACCCACGCCAGTGTCATCTCATTTGATCAGGCACACGCGTTGAGTTTACGGACACACTCCAAGGCCAGCGCTGTATTTAACTCTGTACTGACCATACACCTGATCACCATCTGATTGTTGAGTGCCACCACTATCTTCTTAACTCTCACCCGACTCTCCATAAAGTAATCCAGTGCATAGACCCTAGCGCCTGAAAAACTGAGGTTTATGCCCCCCAAATTTAGATGGGTGTTCAAATTCAGGTCCTCACTGAATTTTGCGCCCTCCCATCATTTTTAGATCTATCCGTGTAACTTTGGATCTATAATTGTAACGTCGATTAGACGGCTTTCAGGTATAGGGACCCATCCCTTATAAACAAATCGTGGTATCTGTCAATTACCCTTACTTTACTTATACCGTCAATAGGAATTTCTAATTCCGGTATCTTATTTTTAACAAGTTCCAGTATCCTCCTATGCCCATGCTTATCACGAGACCTGTACCAGTTTGCGCCTCGATCAATGCGAGGAGCTGCTGAGGCAGCAGTTCTCTTCACATATATGTCTAATGGCAGCAAACCCAGTATGATCTCTAACTCCAATGTCGGCGTGATTCGAAAGGCCCTTGTTATTCCCACACACGCCAGCCTCTGAACCTTACTTAATTGCCTTTTTACCGTGGCCTTTGAAGCACTTGGCCACCAGACCACCGAGGCATATGATATCCAGTATGCGGCCTTTGGTGAGATGCCGCCACACCTTCGACCACACACCCTCCCACATTGATGTAGAGCCCTGTTCGCTCTTTGAATTTTTTCCTCAAAATATCATTTTCCGGTAAGTCTTGAATCTAGGAATATCCCAGATACTTAACCGAACCCGCGACATTAAGTTCTTCTCTAAAGAGTTCTACTTGTCTAAAGTCTAGATAATTCATTTTCCTAGTGAAAACGATTAGATCAGTCTTCGTTGCATTTACGAAAAGCCCCTGTTCTACACACCATTGCACCACCACCCCCAGACCTCTCTTTATGGTGTCTGCTACGGATATTTACTGCTCTTGTCTTTAACATATTACCAATCCATCTTCTCACGGAAGTATTAGTTTCACGTTCCATCAGAGCATCCTCCAGCCTTTCGAAGTCTATATTGTCAAAAGCTCCTTCAATGTCCATTATTACGGCTATCGCTACCTCCTTGCCATTGAGCTCTTCTTCTGCAACTCGCACCACATTATGGAGTGCCGGTTCGGTAGATCTACCAGGACAATAAGCATGCTGGTTTTTATTTAGTGGATAACTAACGAGCACAGTCTCTTCGATGTGGTAAGCCACAGTCCTCTCCATTGCTTTCAACAGAAAAGTCATCAGGATCACGGGTCTAAAGGGACTTCAGCTCAGTATAGTCTTTCCTGCCCGGTTTTGGTTGAAATATGACCTTAGCCTCTGTCCAATAAGCATGATGTGTATATTCCCCGAAGTATTGGTGCTACAATCTCACTGCCGCAGTGAAGTAGGGCTATTGTCAAATAATCGGCATAAAACACTGACTGCCAAAAATAACTATGTGATCGCTAGGAAAGATTCACTTTTATGTAGAACTAGGAAAACTCAATATTATAAAGCTCTTGCTGCAGCAAACAAATTGCGTGGAAAGAAGGTCTCAATTAGTTCAGTTATACATATCGATAGCTTTAAGAGTCACTTCAACTCATTGTTAAATCCTATTTGCACATACTCTCAAATATTACATACATATATAGAATTAATCCTTCTAACTCAGAAGGCGCACTTCTTAGGCAAAAGCCTAGAACCATTTGACCTATTCGCCAAATATAAAATATATTGAGGCGAATGAGGCTCCCACACCAGCATGCAAAAAAAAAAACATTAGTAGTTAACACACTAAAATACGCCTACCCACAACAGTCAGAGGTGCATAGACAACAGAGATCGTTACAGCTAATCCATGGTAAGAGACAAGTCAAAAAGAGGACACATATTCACGACTCTATACATGCGTTTCCATTCGAATACAGAAGGATCTAAATGCAAAACAAACAAAAACGAGAAATTAAGCAAAAACTAGTGCGAGCAAAAGAATGAATAACAAATTGTAGATACTCCTTTTAAGTGTCACCTTGTCCACACAAGTATCAAAAATCTCTCCGATATCATTAGCAGACCTACACATGCGGTTAATAGGCTCGAACATGCCGTAATTAGTGCGTGAAAAAGGAATCTGTAAAGGTGATCGATTGCGTAGGGAATAGGACAGTTCTCTAGGCAATACTTTGGCAGCTAGTTCAACACTGTCTAGCTTTCCCTGCAGAAGCTGATGCAAAAATATCAAATCTGCAACCCAACGACGCTTCTCGAGCTTAACAAGTTGCAGTAACCCTAAGCGCTCCTCATAAGGTGGTAGAATAAGAGGGTCATTCCAAGGCAAAGAACGCAGGGCCGATCGCACAAACCTGCGCTGGATGGACTCGATACGTTTAATGTGGCATCCGTAAAACACAGTTTTTCCTAGCAACGACGTTATTAATATGGGAGATGAAGTTCAATTTAACATCAAGATACACTCCCAAGTCCCACACCCCCTCCACCCGTTTTATACCAGTACCCTCAAACATGTACTGAAAAGTACGGAAGCTGCGAGACCTCGAGAAGGACATAACTTGACATATCTCAATGTTCAGCTTAAGATTGTTGTTACAGCACCACTCATAGAAGAAAGTGCAACTCTGATTGCAAAATCTCACAATCAGCATTAGATTTGATTGGGAGAAAAATCTTAATATCGTCAGCATATATAAGAATTTTACATCTATGAAGCACATACGAAATATCATCAATAGATAAGATGAATAGCAATGGACCCAGATGACTGCCCTGGGGAACGCCAGAATGAGCCACAAAATCATCAGAGAGTGCGCCACGAAAACGTACCATATAAGCCCTATTAGATAAGTACGACTTTATACAACCAATAAGCGAGGGCGGGAAACCCAACTTAGCCAATTTAAAGGCAATGGCAGAGTGAGATAGCTTATCAAAGACCTTACTAAAATCAGTGTAAATACAGTCAGTTTGGCAACCATCCGTGAATCCACCCACAGTGCAGGAAACAAACTCAACCAAGTTTGAAACCGTGGACCTACCCTGAAGAAAACCGTGCTGCCGAGTGGAGATTAAGCCTTTACTCACATCGGATAATTGCTGCTATAGAGATGCAAGATGCCTTATGGAGAGCCAAGCAGGTTATTCAGCTACAGATAACATCTTTAATCTTATGAATATAATTAAATGAAGCCACTGTTTGAATAAAAGGAAAATGTATTCTTTTTTCGTGGAATTTAGGTCTACCTTTGACAGAGTTGTGCGAAGTTCGTTGTTTTTAAGTTATTTAATTGTGGAGTATCCTTTCTTTGTAGCCAAAGCCCAGGGGACAACCCTATGATGCGCTTAGCATGGCTTTGTCAGGAAGGGAATTAGGGTAAGAGGAATGAGGAAAACTGAATGTTTTGTTTTTGCATTGCTGCGAGCTAGAGAACAGAGTGGATTTTTTAATTTCTTATTAAAAACTCGCGGGGAGACCGAGTCTAGAACCGTGGACCCCTGGCGTGGTGATCTTGCCACTCAACCACAAGTTGCATTTTTTTTGGAACTTGCGATGTTATACAGGGATACATTTTAAGCCCATTACTATTTGCTCTCTTCATTAATAACTTGGAAGACTCTCTGAAAATGGGCATTATCAAAGCTCTTTTGTATGCCGATGATATAGTTTTGCTTGCTGACGAGTCCAATAAGCTGCAAATGATTTTGAATCTTGAGAAGTAATGTGTTTTATGGAATCTTCAGGTAGGTAAATCTTTTAAAGTCTAAAATGCGGGTTCCGCTATTGAAGTTACTTACCTTGCTATTACACTGGCGCCTAAACTCTCCATGACTGAACATTTTCGGCAACGACTACAAACCTTTAAAGTTAGCCTTAACTGTACCTGGAGGAAGGCGCACAGTTGGGGGGATTCTCACAGTATGAGTATGTAGAAAAACTGCAACGTTTTTTTTTCCAAAAAGCTTTTATATTTTCCACAGAATACTCCCAATTATGCTCTGTCTTTAGAGACATAAAGAAATTAATTAATATTTTAATTGCGGAAAATGATTGGCTTGGAGTTAAGATTATTAAATCCCTCACGGGAGTAAATACAACCTCCAAAACGGTCATAGCATGTCGCTCAGCTTTAAATGACATGGCTGAGCTTGTGAAAGTACAGCTCAAGATCTACATTCCACTGGTGGCAGGGAACTATCCTGGTTCACAAAGAGTAATAGGTAGGCTAACCTCCATTCCTAGGGGTTAAATGTAGTCTGAAAATTCAGCCTTAACTGTGGTATCACAATGGGCCACTTTGGAATAAGTGTGCCTTTTTCAGCCACTCTAACCTAACCTAATTTAGAGTTAAGGCGCCCTCGAATTTGGCCAATGGCTTCTCGAGCGGGCCAGATGGTATCATAGCTTCCTTTCTAGAAGCATGTTTCGGTTCTTTGTTATTTATATAATTTATCTATTCGCTGTGGCGTCTTTCGGAGATCATGGAAGCATTCTGTGTTTATTCCCCTACATAAAAGGGGGAAATAAGTGTTACATATTGAATTATCGACCTATTGATAACTTATGTCGCATTGCAAAGGTTTTTGTATCTTTAAGACTGCGTTTCCGTGATAGAGGCTCGTACGCAATTAGATTGTAACTTTAGTGATTTTAGTAAAGACCAAATGTTTGAAATTTGGCTAAAAGGACAGACTCCATCAAAAGCCTTTGAAATATCAAGAGCGACGATTTCGGACTCACCAAAATGATGGAGACAATGATTCCAACGCTCCATTAAAGCCGCTAGTAAGTCTTCGGTTGAGCGGCCAGCGGGGTAACCATACTGGCAATCGTTGATAACATGATTATTTTCTAGATATTTAATCAACTGAGAGTTGATGAGTGATTCAAAAACTTTAGCTAAGACCGAAGTTAGTGTATTTTTTCTGTAGGTAGAGGGGTCGAATGCCTCCCCTTTTTTGGGTATCGCCTGGACATGAGCATGTTTTTATGCACTTGGAAACACTCCTGTTGAATACGACAGGTGAAAAAGTTTGCGCAGAGGTTTAGCCAATGCAGAGGCACAGCATTTTGAAACCAGGGGCAAGAAAACATCAAGCCCAATAGCTTCGGACGCATCAAGTTTCGAAAGTACTGTAAAAACTCCCCGAGTGCGAAAGTGTAGCGGCTTTTGCCTACTAGTGCACTGTATTGGAGATGGAAGTGGCTTCGATGAAGGTGGGAAGAATGAATTAGTAGCAAAATTAGAAGTAAACAGGTTGGCCTTGTCCAATGAGCCAGTAAAAACATTCCCATTATAAATGAATGGAGGTGTTGACGAACAGGTGAAATTGTTCTTTACGGTTTTTACTAGAGATCAGAAGCCCTTACTACTACTGAGTAGAAAATACCTTCGGTCTGGTCGAAATTGAACCTTGCCCGACTAATTACTGAATTAGAAATATTCCGCGCATCTCTATAGATACGTCTCAATTCCTCTGAAGGGCACAATTTATATGCATGGAAGGCTGCTTCTTTGTTTTTAATGGCCCAAAAATAGTTATTATTCAACCAATTGGTGCTAGTTTGATGTTTTTGAAGCTGTAAGGAACAAACTGATGCATTCCAAACCAAAGAATGTTCAAGATATAATCGGTACTTTTGTCAACGTCTCTCATAGAGAAGCAATCAGACCAGTCCAGCTCTCTGAAATATTTATTAAATTCCGCCAATCAGGATTTTTATAATTTCACACTAATCTTTTAGCGCAATTTAGAATACTGGTTGTCAGAGAGGTGGTGAAGAATTGGGCGAAAGTAAGACAATGGTCCGAATTGCCCAAGAGAGCAGTTACGGAAACCGAGTACTTATTTGGATCCCATGTTAGAAAAAGATCCAAAATATGAGCATTGTACCCCATAGTATCAAGAACACTAGTCAGACGCTCAACCAGTTGTTGTAAATTAAAGGACTCGCTAAATAGTCCGACGTGTCTATCAGACGGACTTGTGGTAGAATACCTGAGCCACTGTGTGTTGTGGACGTTTAAATCGCCAGCGAGAACGATTTCAGAAGAGGGAGATATTTCCAAAATCTTATCAATATCAGAATACAGTTTATCGAGGGAACCCACAATGTAAGTGTTAGACATATTCTGTGATACTGATTAATATCAAAATCGGAAACAACTTTGGTTTCACTTAAAGCAAAAACAGCCGGATTTTCCACGATCAAGTGGCAGTAAACCGAAAAATGGTTACTTTTCAAGACACGAATGTTGCAAAACTTAAACAAAATTTTTTGCATAGTAATGGTCCTAATTTGCCCAAAACAGAACAAAATCGTACACCGACACAAGGACTAACGAACGGGATCCACAAGTGCGAAGCAAAGCCGCCTCTGTTAAAAGAAAAGCCAGCTGTTGCAGGGTGAAAGTTACACATCTCTTAACTTTTTCGTTGTTTGGGTGTTAATCCTAGCTTGCATACCAAATTTCAGCTTTCTAGGACTTTTAGAAGTATACCTATGAGAAATTGTTATATAATACAGATCCGGACTACTCTCTTCGAAGGTTGGAGGGTGAAAGTTCAGATTTCTTAATTGGTTTGTTCTTTGTGTACAAATCCTAGCCTCAATACCAAATTTCAGCTTTCTAGGACTTTTAGAAGTATACCTATGAGAAATTGTTATATAATACAGATCCGGACCACCCTCTTCGAAGGGTTGGAGGGTGAAATTTATGGATTTCTTAATTGGTTCGTTCTTTGTGTACAAATCCTAGCCTCCATACCAAATTTCAGCTTTCTAGGACTTTTAGAATACCTATGAGAAATTGTTATATAATACAGATCCGGACCACCCTCTTCGAAGGGTTGGAGGGTGAAATTTATGGATTTCTTAATTGGTTCGTTCTTTGTGTACAAATCCTAGCCTAAATTTCAGCTTTCTAGGACTTTTAGAAGTATACCTATATTGTTATATAATACAGATCCGGACCACCTTCTTCGGGGGCTTTTAGGATGAAATTTACAGATTTCTTAATTTTGTTGTTGTTTTTGTACAAATCCTAGCCCGCATACCAGGTTTTCATGATCACGAGTGAGTCAGTGACGAAATCGACAAATGAAACTTAGTGCGTTCCATTAGTCTGCTAACTACATCTTATCCCGAGAAGGCTCTCTAGTATTATCCAAACCGAAGATATAAGGGTTCGAAAATACGACGCAACGCTTCGAGAAAAGGTGGGTAGTGCCCTGCTTCCATTTACTTGTCTTGATCTATCGAATTCGATGTTGTTTTAATAACTTATTTAACATAGAAAGGTTTTATCATTAAATAGTTACAAAGTTTGCCTAAAATTTTAACTACCAATACCAACTTGATGAAAAATAAGTTATATATGTGCTTAAAAGCAACTATACTTGTATTTCAGACTAAAAATGGAATGAGCTGAATGGGCTCATAATAGGCAAATATGCGCTTCCGGTTTTTTTCATCAAATGATCACTTTAAAGATGCTCCATATAAGTACAAACAGATATGAGTACTTGTGTAAGCCACAAAGCTAAACCTCTTTCAATATCGATGACATACAAATGAATCTAAACGATGCTAAGATGAATATGAGCAAATGTTATAGTTTTCTTGCAACATTCTCAAGTTATTGGCTCATTTTTTGAAATAAGTTTCTTTCAAAATCCAAGCTTGTGATCTCATTGATAGAAAAATGTTTGCTTATTAATTCGACGACATTCCCAGTTACATAAAATGCTAAATCGAGTAAAAATGCCAGAATAGGTACGGCTACAGGCTGGATTTAATTGAAGAGCTCAGGCATTTATTCAAATGCTATTAAAATTGCTGCTTTATCAACATAAAAAGTTATTAATATAAATTCAAACAACAAATACATGTACAAAGGCCTGAATAAAAAGCTTTGCAAATTATTTGCCGCCTCTCTCTTCGTTAGATGCTGCTTCGCAGGTTTATGGAATGCGGCCTTACAGTGGCCCACAGGCCACGGCAGCTTTAAGTCATGAATTCTGGAAATCTTGCAGTCATTCACAAGTTTCAGCTATAGTCAATTTCCGTTGAGAAACCCACATATTGAACTGACTGAGCTGGCATTAGAGTGGTGAAAGAAAGGAAACAGCACAGCAGCTGATCAAAGTCAAAGCTCGAATTCCTACCATGTGAAAACTCGGCTTGGCTGATTGTGGCATTGGTTGTCTGGCTTAGAGGTATGTAGATATACCTACAGCACGAATATCAGACATTTTGGTTTATGACATTTGTTCTTTCAATCTCACTCAAGGTCTAGAAATATGTGCTGGTTACACATTATGTACATTTGCTAATTATTTGAACAGATATGAAGGGTTTTACAAATGATTCGTTATTGAGACGATCTTTCGGCGGTGCGATATATTCGATAAACATTTCATTTAACAAATTAACAAGAACAAATTCTCAAATCAAGTTCTTCTCCCGACCTCCACCTAACAAGAGGATACTGAAACTAGAAATCTGTACAGCCAATATAACTACTCTATACATATTTTATACTTTTGACAATTGTCGATGAATCCAAAGTCAAGCATATTATATAGGTACATTTGTATATATGTACAAAACTATCCCAGTAGGAAAGTGAATTAGTTCACAGACTAGTAAAATAACTAGGAAGGAGTAGTAGTTCTCAGTTGGATACCTTTTTATGTGGAAACAACTCATTACTTTTGTACAGCAATGTCCTACGACGGAGTCAATTGTGCCCCGCTGCATTACTACTGAACTACTTCGAGAACTAATTCATTTTTAACTACTTCGAGAACTAATTTATTTTGAACTACTTTGAGAATCAATTCACTTTCAACTACTTCGAGAACTAATTCATTTTTAACTACTTCGAGTACTAATTCATTTTTAACTACTTTGAGAATCAATTCACTTTCAACTACTTCGAGAACTAATTCATTTTGAACTACTTCGAGAACCAATTCATATTTAACTACTTTGAGAATCAATTCACTTTCAACAACTTCGAGAATTACTTCATTTTTTACTACTTCGAGAACTAATTCATTTTGAACTACTTCGAGAATTACTTCATTTTTAACTACTTCGAGAACCAATTCATTTTTAACTACTTTGAGAATCAATTCACTTTCAACAACTTCGAGAATTACTTCATTTTTAACTACTTCGAGAACTAATTCATTTTCAACTACTTCGAGAATTAATTCATTTTGAACTACTTCGAGAATTAATACATTTTGAACTACTTCGAGAACTAATTCACTTTGAACAACTTCGAGAACTAATTTATTTTTAACTACTTCGAGAACTAATTCATTTTTAACTACTTCGAGAACTAATTCATTTTTAACTACTTCGAGAAGCAATTCACTTTCAACTACTTCGAGAACTAATTCATTTTCAACTACTTCGAGAATTAATTCATTTTGAACTACTTCGAGAATTAATTCATTTTTAACTACTTCGAAAACTAATTCATTTTTAACTACTTCGAGAACTAATTCATTTTGAACTACTTTTTTTTTTATACGATGTGGCCAAATTCAAGGGGACATCCCTTTGATGCGTTAGCATGGTTTTGGCCGGGAGGGAATTAAGGTAAGGGAAGTGAGGAAACTTGAGTCTTGTTTTTGCATTGCTGCGAGCTAGACAACAGCCCAGAGACGGAGTGGATTATTTTAATTTCTTAATAACAGCTCACGGGGTCATCTGGTCTCGAACCCGGGACCCATGGCATGTTGGTCTTGCTGCTCAACGTATTGATCCAACTCCGTCTACTTGGAGAACTAATTCATTTGGAACTATGTACTTCGAGAACTAATTCACCGACTTCCCAAAATCAAAGTGGTTCTAAGTTCGATACGTTTTTTTATTTATTTTTTATTATAAAATATAATTTGCTAACGCGTGGACCAAATTTGAAGATTGTTTTTTTGTTGGGTAGAGTACTATCTTAAAAAAATTTTTGGTGGGGTGGGGGTGAAACCTAACTTCGTAACGCGTGGACCGATTGGATGATTCTTTTTTTGTCGTATACAGCGTGTTTCGAATCTGACGTGCGGAAATTAATGGCGTGATAGATCTCACCTAGGCAAACCAAACATTGTCTGGCAGGGAGGGCAATCTCAACCGTTTGGGAGTTACAGGGCGATTCATAAATTTAAAAAAAAATACACTTCGAACATAGAACCTCCTTGTTTTTGGGAAGTCGGTTAAAAAAAGAATCATCCAAATAGGTCTATGCGTTAAGATGTTCCCAAAATTTTTTACTCCATGTTAACAATAGGCGATCACAGGGTGTTTCAGATCTTACGTGTGGAAATGAGTGGCGTGATAGATCTCACCCAGCCAAACCAAAAATTAATTGGTGGGGGGGGGGGGGGGGGGGGGGGATTCATAAATTTGCAATTTCCATGGTATGGACATCACTCTTTTATTTGTATCTTTTGATCTACTCAACGCAGCGACATCGAACAAACGTCAAAAATCTGCTACCCAAATTTGCTGTCAACTGTAACTGTCAACAATGTTGATCTAACTTCTGCCATTGCAGCTACAATCACTTCCAAAATTGACAAAAATGTTTTTAAATTACCACAACTTCAGTATTTACCTAAATTTCCTCCAAAACTATGTAATGTAATGTAATGTACATGCAAATAAAGAGTACAGGTAGTGTGCAGTCAAAATTATTTGAGAGAATCACTTACTACTGTCAAAATTCTATTGTGTTCCGGAGAGAATCACAAATCCTGTCAAAAAAGTACCGCCAAATTTTGTCGAAGAAAGAAATCTACCAAAAAGTACCACCAATAAAAAGAGTTCATGTGAAGCACGTGACTGAGGTAGTTACTTGCGTGCGTAAGAGACTTTCAAACCGTCAATGTATTCTGATCTTTTAATGAGTGAGAACATTTGACATTTGTAAATGCACAAAGGAAAAGTATACTGGTCTCTTACCCACAAACTCTCCCGGAAAACAAATTTTTAGTTCTGACTGCAGGGTTGCCCGATGCGGGAAATATATAAAAGCAACCAAAAAATTGTCACTACTTTATTCGAAGCCGTTTATGTAGTAATAGTAATCTTTGCTATTATGTTACAAAAGCTGTTCAAAATGTTTTCCACCACTTTTGATGCATACCAATAACCTTCTTCTAATTCCCTCTTTAAAGTGTATTGTAGTCATCCTCTCCCGTATTTTCGTCGCTGTAGTCCAAATTCTGTTAATTCGTCTATATTGTTAACAGACCTTGAATAAACTTCACCCCTCATTCTCTTCTATAAAAAAAAAAGTTCAATGGAGTAAGTTCTGGCGATCTAGCAGGCCAAGGAATCGGTGTACCTCGTCCAATTCAGCGGTCAGGAAATTTTTCATTTAATATTGCCCCGCAATGTTGACAGTATGCACTATGGCCCCATCGTTTTGGTAAAATGTTGCCCTAAGATTATCCAGAGGGATGTCCTCTAATTGATTTAGTGGTATATGAAGTTCCCAAAAGGTTCACATAAATTTGGCTTTTAAGCACATGCGGCAAAATGAATGGTCCTTTTAAATAGGTGCCGATGATACCAGGCCAAACATTGGCTCCGATACTATCACCGGTGAACTGCGATTCATCCGTCCACAGAATTCGGCCCGTTTCCAATTTCGCATTCCAGAACCCAAATGAAAAATTCCGATACTATCACCGGTGAACTGCGATTCATCCGTCCACAGAATTCGGCCCGTTTCCAATTTCGCATTCCAGAACCCAAATGAAAAATTGTAATCTTCTCACGGAATCTCCTTCCAATAGTCCTTGGACTGGGATATGATGATATGAACGTTACCCTGCTGGGTGAATAACCCTCTAAACTCCTAATCGTCTTGCGACTTGTCTCGGGCTCGTTTTGGGGTCTTGGCTGACGAGGGTGATTATTTGCTGCTCGACATCGGCAGAATCTGTGCTGTTTGAAGTTACACTTCCGGTTTCTCTTAACCTTCGGAAAGCTCACGCAGATACCAGTCTTTGGGATGCCCGTCGATTAGGGACTCTCCTTCCATATTCCAATACAGCCGCTTTTTCGTTTCAGACTGCAACACAATAAATGTAAATTATATCCGCGTATTCCTCAAATGTAAATTCTGCCAATTTTTAATAATTTTAACTTAAGAACACTCGTAGTTATGGAATTGTTTTTCAACTATGATAGGTATTCTTGCTTAAAATTTACATGATGCCGTTTTAAATGATAGGGAAAATTTGCTATCTGCAACACTAAGTTCCTTCGCACTATTTATATGGTTAACCTTCAGTTATCTTACGTTTAATATAATAATTATTCCATAAAGAGACATCAAGTATCGAATAATTAGTTGATAATCGAATTAGAAATAATTATTAGAAATTAGAATAAAAAGCACCAAATAACAAATAATTATTTGCGAATAATTCATCAAATAACGAATAATTAATTGATTATCGAATAACGCACGATCGAATAACAAATAATTATTTGCGAATAATTCTACAAATAACAAATAATTTTTGTAATCAAATAAATTTTTATTCGATTTTTCAATTTATTTGAGTTTTAACTTTTATTTTTATTCGAATAAAAAATGCCCATCTCTGTTTTTCAGAAGGGTATCGCATATTTGTTTATTGTAAGCTAACTAATATATTAACTTTTAATAATTCAGCAGCGTTGTGCCTTTAACTTGAAAATGATTTCAATTGTGAGAATCACTATAAAATGGAGTTTTCAATATTTTTGAAGACATGGAAGAAAACTGTGGGAATATTGTTTTGCCCAACTTAAACACGACACTTTACTCGAACGTCCCTCTTAAAAAAATCGCAAATTTCACTACTGTCATGGGCTTCAAACACATAAAAAGGAGTACGTTTTCCTAACTCACTGCGATTCCTGTTGAGTTTCATGCTCTAAGTAAGCACACTGATGCTTATTATGTGATTATAACTAAATAAAATGAATAACATTAAAAGTTCTGATTGTAGGTAATTTACACTAGATAAGCAAAAGTACCTAAATATGCTGTTCAAATCTGACGCCTTGAAACAAGTCAGTGTTTTTCTATTTATTCAAAGTGAAAAGATGTTAAGATTTACTTACAAACATTATTTGAAAATAAAATTCCTCTCCACTAAGAACTTATGCAATTAAATTAATTTGATCACATTGTTCAAAAATGATGAAATCAAATAAAAAAAAACGTTTTAACGAAATGACGTAAATCTAACAACTTTCTGCTTGACAATTAGGTAGAATTCTTCTCTATTTGTATAACTGGTGAGCTGCTAACGTTAATTCGAGTAAAATACGATCTGCTAAGTGTCGTTTACCTTTACGTTTCATTTCAGACATTGGAATCGCTTAGTGACATAGAAAGAAATCCACAGGTGCACTCTCTTCCATAGATTACATTTACAATTACAATGTAATTATATGTCTTTGATTATGCACGGATAGAATTTAATTTCACAGACAGAATCTATTCAGGAATAGGAAACATCATCAACTCCTGACCTGTAAACATGGTAGAAGGATAAATATATGATATCGATGACAAATAGAATAAATTCATGACAAAATTTAATTCAGCGCAAACATAATCATTTTATTCTTAGATTAACATCAACTGTTTCAAGCATTAACAATTCAAACAGCAGCAGCCTGCTCCAGGCTTATGTAATGTTAAAACCTATAAATAAAGGTAGTCACGGTTAATCGGCAGACACCTATCTAGACATGCAAATTGTATTCCAGTTGGCGACACCACAAGGCTGTGTATTAAGTATTTTTATCCATTCCTTACACTAACTTTATCAAAAGTTACTTATTCAAGAAATTTGTTGTTCTTAAAAATTATTTGTATTTCATGAAATTTCCTTTCTGAATTCTACAAATAATTAATTAAATTGAGACATTCGTTGAGCATTTAATTAAGAACAAATGTTTAGAATTTAATTTGGGAAGAGTTTTAAATATAGTACTGAAAAAATCGCTAGTTCAACAGTCGTAGGGGTTTGTGTTCTCTTTTGGTTAGTTGCTTTATTTCTCCGATAGTAAAGGACAGAGATACACCAAGGCTTGCTGCAGGGCCTATCCTGAGTTTTTGTGAATCTTCTTTAGTGATATTGTCTGATCTCTCATTACCTTCCACTCCTCTGTTGCCGAGAACACGGCGGAGTATGATCCCGTTCCGAGTAGAGGTTACGTTCAGGGTTTTCTTACATTCCTTTTCTAGTTTGGAAGTAACTATAGCAGATGAGAGAGCCACTAGTGCTGCCTTGAAGGCGTCCATCCCTACCGTGGTACTATCCTGAATAAAATATATAATTTTATAATGGCGTATGTCTCTGCTTGAAAGATAGTACAAAAAGTACCCAGAGCATCGGAGACATTGGTTTCTTCCGCTTCACCATATGCACCAACCTAGGCGTTGTGGTTTTGCAATGATCCTTCAGTATACCAAATAGAGCTCTATGGAGTGTTGAGGTTCTTCAGAGTTTCTTCACATTCTTCTCTAATGGGAAGCATGACTCTGAAATGTTTTGTAACGATAGCTTCATGAATCATTTTATCGGAAATCATCTGAACTGTTCACTCTAACGCTGTACTTTTAACGGACCACTGGTTCGTTAAAAAAAACCTGTATGCAGATTTTCGAGCTTCTTCCTAAATGAATAAATCCAAAGGAGGACGGCAAAGAGCCGCCTCCATTGCTGCATTTGGAGTGGTGGAGAGCATACTTTGAATTTTACAAAGATTATTCTTTACTGTGCTTAGTAAAGTTCTCTTCTACTACACACAGAGGCTAGGTCCAATTATTGCAGTATACATCCAATGAATGACGCTGGGACTTAGTCCCCGCGTCATCCCAAAAGCCAATCTGCACTGCCAGAAAGACGCAAAGACTTCGCTGATTTTGTGATCGAAGTGCGCCTTCAAGCTTAGATTAGTGTTCAGTAGCAGTATCTACTAAGTTTAACTCTTTGTTAAAGATCTTTAAAATGTCCTTCGACCATTCTTCTCTTTGTAAAGAGAAGCACAGATGTTTTATCTGGATTTATTGATAAATTCCTTTTTGTATACCATTTTTCAGTCTTCACACTTTCCAGTTTTCTGTTGCAAATCACAAATAGCATTTCAAAACTTTCCCTTTATGAGTACAACGGTGTCGTCGGCATACCCAATGGTGTAGAAACTTAGCTTAGTCCACCCTGTAATTAGGTCGTCGACAACCAGGCTCCACAGGATCGTGGACAGGATTCCCCCTTGAAAGCATCCTCTGACAATCTTTTCTTTTGTCTTCATGGCCGCTGACCAGAGCTGACACTGTGCAATTGCGGACCATATTGTCCACCCATCTCACCAAGATTTTCTCAATATCATGCTTCTGCATTGCGTCGTTTATGCAATCAAAAGTAGCATTATCAAAGACTTCTTTAATGTCCATAAAAATATCTAAAACGAACTCCTTCTCATACAGCCCCTTTTTACTAAAGTTTACTGTATTCTGTAAGACCGATTCAGTTGGTATTGCTTTTTGATAAGCATGTTGTCTTATATGTAAAGCGGAGCTTGTAAGACATGTGAATCTAATGTGTTCGACCACAATTTTTTCCATGATTTTCAGAAAAAAATTTGTAAGACTAAGAGGACGAAAGGTAGTTAGATTTTCCAGGCTTAGAAATAAACTTGACCTTAACCCCACACCATCTAGCTGGGGTGTAACCAAAGGCCAATCAAGCTTTAAATATATTTCCAGAACCGGTACTAGTCTGTCTATTCCTTTCGACATCATAATGGGATAAATCTCATCATTTCCTGGACTCTTATAAGGCAGAAAGGAGTTTATTGCCCATATGATTTTATGTTTCAAAATAATGGTATTAGCTATAAACTAGTCTTCTTTTAACGCAAGGTACTGTTGAACGAAATTATTTTTTATCTCACTGGGCTCGTTGCATCCTATAAAGTGGCTTTTCAAAATATGTTTTGCAATCGCCTGATCTTCTATGACGCTTTTTTATTTCTTTTTTGTATTGTTTCTGAAGTGATGTGTGAAGACCACACAGATTCAGTATCCAAATTCTTTGCCCTATTGAATTGCTGCCGTACTCTCTCTCTTCCTGAGTTTTCCTAAGTTTTTGCTACACTAGCGACAAAATTGGAGTTGGCTGACGCAATTAAGCCGATAGAATACCATTGGAACTACTTGCTACGGCTAATATTCTTCTCCCAGTAATCCAAGAAACCGAAACCTATCCCATTGAGTGGAAAACAGCCGTAAAGATCCCCAAAAAAGGCGACCTGAGGAGTTGTAGCAATTGGCGCTTACCTTAGAGTTTTTGTCCTCAAGGCGAACACAACTACTGTTGCTTCCAAGATTTAATCTTTTGTTGAGCTCTTGCACGTTTTTCGTATATAGTGTTAGGCTATGGACGACATCGCTATAGCTATCTCGGGCAAATTCCTGCCTGTTATAAGGGATCTTATGCAGAATGCCCTCACCAAGCTTACTAGGTGGGCGGTGGGGCGTGGGCTTTGCGTTAATCCTAACAAGACCGAGGTGGTCATCTTTACAAGGAAATATAAAATTCCTCCCGTTGACATTACCGAGGATGGGTAAACAGATGGCGGCTAATGCTGCCGTTAGACTTACAGCCACATCTCAGTGTTCCAATAGTAGAATTGGGCACTCCACGATTCTGGACTCCTTTTCGCTCCAAGTGGGGCATCTTGACTATACCACTCCTAGCTACTCCTTTGTCAAGCGTTTCTTATTGACCATTCCAACCAGGCTTGACTGGGATGGGGACACCAATCCCTGTGGGGAATCCATTCAAATTTATACAGATGGCTCTAAACTACAGGGTAGGGTGGGGAGTGGTGTTTTATCAGAGACACTGAACATTAGCTTATCCTTCCGTTTTCCAGTCTGTTTCAGGCGGAGGTCATGTCTATTCAGGAAGCTTTGAATTGGTTGAGGGGGAACGAAGCTCCAAAGGACATCTGCAACCTTACAGATAGCCAGGCTGCTTTCCTATCCCTTGATTCTGTCCTATCGACATCTAGGGCTGTTAATAGCTGTCGCTCACACTTAAATGAGCTTGTTTTAACCGGTCTTGATTTCGGTACCGAAATTAAAACCGGAATTTAAAGTGTACCGAAATAAACAGACCTTAAAAATATGTGACCGTAACCGCCAGACCGAAATTCAAAGACCGATTTAAATTGGTACCGACCGCGGAAGAAGTTATATATCCGGTCTTGCGATATTTTCAAATTTTTTCACTACCTTCATTACATAGCATATTCGGTAAATGTCTTGATTAAGGGATGAAGGGTGGGAGGGAGGAGAGTGATGGGTGGGGAAGGGGTGGGAGGGGAGGGTAGAGGAGGGGAGGGGTGGGGAAGTTTTTGAGAGGGGAGGTGAAGGGTAAGGGGAACAAATATCTAGATGAAGGGAGGGTGGTAGGGAGTAGAGGGGAGTCGGATGACTTCATTATATTATATAGAAATCCCAACGACAGCAATTTAACTCTAACCCTAACGTTTCAGTTGTAACCGAAACCGAAAATTTTTATAGCTACGTGGTTTTTAACCGCAACCGAAAACTATATTTCACATTTCGGTTTTAACAGAAACCGAAACCGAAAATTATATTTCACATTTCGGATCTAACCGAAACCGAATTTAAGAAAATTAATTACGGTTAAGGTTGTCGCAATTGCGGTTTTAAAAACCCAATTTGGTTTCGGTTGACCGTAACCGATTTATAATTTCGGTTGTGGTCCCATTTCGACTCCCTGCACAGGGATATTCCAGGAAACTGCGTGGCGGGCGAGCTCGCAAGACGTGGTACCACCCTGGAAATCCAACCGGAAAGGACTACTCTTGGTAGGCCCCTGGCAACGTGTAAGATGTTGCTTAGCACCAGGGCAATTAACTTAGCGAACCACAGATGGGCAAACGGCACTACGTGCCATACGTCCAGACAGATCTGGCCTAAGCTGGATCTTAGGCGCTCCAAGTGTCTGCTTTCGAGGAGCAGATCTGACCTTAGAATAGCTAGTGGGGTCATCACAGGTCATTGACCTATAGACTGGGTATCTTCTCAAACGACTTCTGTAGAAGCTGCATGGACGAGAAAGAGGAGGAAACTATTCTCCACTACCTCTGCCGGTGCTCTGCACTGGCACGCAGGCGAAAGTCCTTCTTGGGTAACTATTTCTTTGATAGTCTCTGCGATCTGGCGGTGATTGACGTTGCAGATCTTTGGCGCTTCATCGACAGCTCCGGATGGTTCTAATGAGGAGGTGGAGGGAATTATTGGATTCCCGTGGCATCACAATGGGCCCTTTGAGGTCTAAGTGTGCCCTTTAAGGCAGCCACACGTACCTAACCTAACCGTCAGGGTATGGAACGATCTTCCTTGAAACATTCGTACAATCGGGAGTTGTCAGGGTTTTAAGATGAAAGCTTTAGACCACTTTAAGCACTTATAAATCTTATCAATCTATTTCAAATTTACATACATGTATGATCTATTGTTTCTTTTTTTTAATTTTCTTGGTTCTTTCATTTATTTGTTGACTTATTTTTTTTTTCTCCTCTTCTCTTATTTTATTTATATTTATTTTTTTGATTGATTTATAATTTACTTAATCGAGTTTGAATTTTGGTCATTGGCATACAGTTTTGACTGCAATTAATTAATTACTTAGGAGTATGCACATTGTAAAGAGCTTTATAATCTCAATTGTGCTAGTTAATAAAGAATTATTATTATTATAATTGCTTATCAGCGGACTTGAATCATTCGTCAATTCCGCTACAAGGAATTATACTTGTAATTTCGTGTTTTTTCATTATAAAAAGTAATTTAGAAAGTAAAGAAGAAATTTCTTTCAATTAGCTGAGGAATTTAATTTCTAGTTCTACGAACTTAGCACCCAACAAAAATTATTTCCTTATTTTTCTCACTTCTTTTGTGAAAAAGAGATGAGAAAATAAAAAAATAATAAATAATATTATATACTGTTTATCATTCGAATCAATTTCCGTAAGTATTAAATATTTAGAATCAGAAATCTGCACATTTGAAATTATTTTCTAAAATGTTCACAATTTCTAATACTAATTTTTGTAATAAAAAAAAATTTTAAAAATAAACAAAATTCCTAAAAACCGATAGTGAATAATAATTTGAATCAAAATCCATTCACGTACAATCAACTGAACCATTTTAATTAGAGTTTCGAAAGTAAGGACATAAAAAATTTTAACGCCGTCACTGACCGCGAATAAAAATTCTTGTACATAAGATATATAGCGTGTTTCGTGGTTGACTTTTTTAAATTCCTTTCTTAAAATGTTCCCAGGCATTCCAATGTAATAGTTAATTTCATACGGAAAAGTTATCGGCGTACCTTGCTTTCTACCTGACCAACTTAAGAAAGATGTACGAAGAAAAGGTGATGCAGTCCAGATGTGGTCGTGCATACTTGCGCGAGTACCGCTTTAACAACACCTTTTACAGTCAGTCTTCAAGATGTTCCACAGAAAAGTTGGTAGTGGTATCCATGCTAGCGTACTAAAGGTTCAGTCGTTGAGACAATAAAAGTTTTGTTGCTACTGCCTGACTGGCTGGCTGGCGGTCTGCATTCATCCCCGTATATGGGAGGAAAATTTTTCTTTACATTTCTGGATAACGATTTTGGATGTATCGTTTCTTATTATATACAGTGCAAAATATTTTAGAGCACATTATGTTCACAGTTCAGCATGATTATGCTAAACTACAGTCCCGTTCGCTTAAATTAATTCCTTGATTCTGTAAATGATTGAACCAATAGAAACTTAGTGCTCTTGTGCTGCATTAATTATCAATGAATGAACATATTAAAACGTACGCAGATAACCATTCATGATAAAATTATTATTATACAATTGTTTTGTACTATTCTGTCATGTGCCGATTTTTTAATTGTTACTTTTTCCAATCAAAGTGAATCTATTCCGAGATGATGGATTGGAATCGTATTAATTTATTCTATTTTAATTTCGATAAAGGTGGGGGGTCTTAAAAGTTTTGAGTACAAAAATATATATTTAAAAAATTCCCTCACAATTTATCGTAATTGGTATACTCTAACGGGTAAGAGATAGTTGTTAGCCAAAGTAAACGTAAGCGGCGTTTTTCATTTAGTAATACCGTTCTACCAGTTAATACCCAAAGGTTTATCCAGCTGATCCCGAGTACCCGACTGGATCTTAACGAAGTCCGTTACAAGACCGCAATGTATACTGCTTTCTTGATGACCTCGGCGTCCTCCGTCGGATACCAGATCGTCAAACTAGTTCCACCTGAGGTTTCGACCCCATAACTCTGCATTCGAGACACTCTCCCCTTGGATGTGTCTTTGATACACTAATTTTGGTTTCTCAACTTCTTTAGTAGGATATCCTTGTCCGCAAATTTCCCTAGAACAAAGATCATTCTTCTGATGTCTTTAATAACATCCATACGGTCCACCTCCAAAATACCTCCTTCCCAATGCTTGATCAGCTTTTGTACACTCAGGCCTAAGATTGTTGATTAACAGCCTTCCTTCATCGTTCTTGAAAAGGTGCTGCTCGTCGGTTGCCCCTGTTCTTTGTTTTCTGTTCAATCTATTTTTTTGCTGCGGCCGGATCCCAAGGCCCTGGAAGGACTCTGTTATTAATCCCCCTCATAACAAAGATGACAAATCGGACAACTCTAATTATAGAACCATTGCAAACTTGTGCTATGTCGCGAAAGCTTTCGAGACGCTAATTAGTTAATTATTTTATTCATAGGCTCTTTCCAGCACGACTTTGTTAAGGGTAAGTCCATCACCACCAATCTACTCGAGTTTGTGCATCATTGCCTGCCTACGATTGAGGCAGGCCTCCAGTTCGATTGCATATTCACGGGCTTCAGTAAGGTCTTTGACAGAATTCACCATGGGATTCTCATTCACAAGCTTCATCTGCTCGGGTTACCGCCGCTTTTTTTTGTTTGGTTATCCTCCTACCTCTCTGGTCGCACTCAACGTGTCTTTTTCCGAGGTGCCCTATCCAATGAAATCTTTGTTCCTTCCGGCGTTCCTCAAGGCAGTATTCTCGGCCCTCTTCTCTTTATCACTTTTATTAATGACGCCTCGTTGCTCCTCACTGGCTGCAGTATATGGTGTTATGTCGATGATGCTAAAATATTCCGCGTCGTATTTTGTAATGATAACTGTGCTTTGTTAAACTCTGACAATCACATTTTTCATGACTGGTGCTCCAGTATTCGTCTCCCCATTAATTCTAACAAATGCACCGTTATGACTTTTACCCGCAGAAGAAATCCCACTCTCTATGATTACTCTCTGGATGGAAGTATGTTGAGCAGGTTGATGAAAGTATGTTGACCTGGGGATGATTCTCAATTCCCGACTATCTTTTGAGGACCGCGCGGACTTCGTGGTGGGTAGGGCTAAATCCATGCTCGGCTTCATAAAAAGGTGGTCCAGAGAGCTCGACGATCCCCATTTAACTAGGCTTCTCTTCAGCACTTTCGTTAGACCCATTTTAGAGTATGGGATCCCTATTTCGCCGTTCACATCAATCGGATCGGGGCTGTTCAGCTCAGATTCCTTAGGTTCGCTCTCTGCGGCCTTCCCTGCCGCGATTTCTTCTTCCTTCCTTCCTATCCTACTAGGCTTGCTCTTTTCTCTCTCAACTCCCTTGATAAAAGACGCAAGATTTAAAAGATTGTTTTTTTTTGTACGATTTACTGCAGGGAATGAATAACGCCTCTGAATTGCTGAGCGACGTGGGCATTTCCTTCCCGGCCAAGTTTTTGAGAAGTATGTACGTTTTACATGTTCCATACTACCGAACGTTTTATGGAATGCATGAGCCTATTACTTCTATGTTCTGCCTCTACAACGACTACGCTGCCTGCATAGAGCTTGGGTGTTCCAGACGGCAGCTGAAGAGCCAATTGAAGCTAATTATTTAATTAAGTTTAGCTATATGTATTTTGAATACATACTCTATTTTCATATTTAAGTAGCCAGTTTTGGCGAATCTGTTTTTCAAATAAATAAATAAACAAATGTCAGTGTTATCAGACCATCCTCCAAGGTCACTGAGATTATACTCCTATACCCTCGACGTTTTCAGTAAGGGAATCTATAGCCTTCATTAGGGCCACCTTGAAAGTCCCTAGTTGAATAGGCTCTATTCCCTCAACCCTACTCGATCGATTGATAGGTTTTCAGACTTGGTGTTCTCTTCTGACACATCTGGCACACTTGTAAGGCGATGCCTGTCGCCTCTGGTTATTGAATCCCATCATCACCGCTTCACGTAGTTTGAACTGCTTTGATCCCGTAACATTAACTTTTTTTGATTTTAGAACTACTCTCTCTGTCTGTCAAGACAGACACTCGCAAAGAAATCAAAACTTATAGGGTACTTCCCGTTGACCTAGAATCTGGAAATTTGGCAAGAAGTAAAGGAAAAATTCCGAAAAGCGTTAATTTATAGTTATAGGTACAGTAACGCGTGAACCGATTTGGATAGTTCTTTTCTGTTATTTTGCTGATATTGGTACTATGCCAAAAACTTTGTTTGGTGGGGTGGGAGTAGAACCCGTTGTAACGCGTTAACCGATTTGGTTGAGGGTGTGAAAGGGTGTCTCGGATTTATTTGGTAACGTGTTGACGGACTTGAACGATTCTGTGTCCTTTCTGTAGAGCGCAGAACATTTGCTGTTTGCTTTGTATTGCGAGAAGCGTTTTTCGAGTAGCATATCTGAAGACAATTAAAAGTGAAAAATAAAATAGTTTTTTAAAAGAACGTTGAACCGACTTCACAAAAAGAGCTAAAAAGCATAAGATAATATTTAGTTTTATATCTATTGCGACATTTTCAATCCAGTACAAATTAAACAAATAAAATAACTAACTAACCACAATCGAAGATACTATATAAAACTACCAAAAGGTCGAAATAGATATAAAATTAAATATTAGTTTATGCTTTTTAGCGCTTTTTGTGAGGTCGGTTCAAGTTTATTTTTTAATGAATGTCTTTATTGCAACAACTTACATTCCTCCTGGACCGCCCACGATCTTCTCTCTTCTCGCATTGACACTCTCTCTTATGCCTTGCGCCCATAGGACAAACTTTTGCTCTTCGAAGATTACAATTTGCCAACTATCAGCTGGATACTTGCCGATGTTGACGGATTGATACCCTGCCACTCATAGACATCGCAGGAATCTTTATGTTTCACCGACCGCCTTTGTTAGATTCCTTGATTTGGTGTTCAGCACTAACCTATTTGGAACTTTGGTCAGGCGTTGCTTGGTTTTTGAGACGTCTCATCATCCTGCTCCCCAGATTGCTCTGGTCTTCGATCCGATGTCTGTAACATCTCCGATTCACAGTAATTACACTTTTAATTTTTCTTTATTTAATAATTATTTATTAAATTGTGATTGGTCTAATATTTTTGACGAACATTTCGGTCAGTGGATTTTACGATAATCTATCCGCCTCTTTTTTGCAATGTGTTCCTATCCCTAGAACAAATATTTCCTTTTCTAGTCCGCCCTGGCTGAACAGTTCACTAAAACATCTCAAAAATTTAAAAAATTAAGCTTAGAAACGTTTCTGCTTATTAAGGAGTGATGCGGATTTGTATTACTATTCACGTAGTCAGAATGAAGTCTTCTTTACGTAACCAACCTAAACAGTTTTGGAGATTTGTTAACTCTAAGCGTCGTACTGATGGTTACCCTACCTTACTGAAGCTTGGTGGTATCTAGAGTAATGACCCCTTGCAGATTGCATATCTATTCTGCGAATTTTTTATGACTTCTTTAACTGACTATAACTGTGATATTAGGTTTACTGATTTGAGTGACTTGACAATGTTTTCTCATTCTTTATTTAAAATGAAGGATCTTATATTTGATGACGAAACAGTCGCGAAACATAATGATTGTTTCTCGTGTGGTCCCGATGGTGTTCCTGCTTCTCTTCTATTTATTTAATTTATCAATTTCTTGTGGTGTCTTCCCAAAATCTTGGAAATCTTCCCTTATTATTCCTCTTCACAAAAAGGGCAATAGATGTGAAATTTCCAGCTTTAGACCTATGGCTAACTTCTGTTGCATTGCTAAAGTTGTTGAGGCCCTAGTGTGCCATGTACTCTATTTTGATTGAAAGCCGTTTCTTGCTATTTTCCAGAACGGCTTTATGAAAAGAAAGTCAACTACGACTAACCTTCTGGAATTTTCTAACTCCTGCTTCTCTGAAATTGAAGCTGGTAAGCAGGTTGACTGTGTCTTTACTGATGGGTTTCCATCCTTGTTTGTGACGTGTCGTTCAGTTACAATACTTCCGGTGTGCCTCAAGGAAGCCATCTTGGTCCGATTTTATTTATTATTTACGTCAATAATGTATTTTTGTTCTTAAGACATTCGAACATTCCCTGTTATGCTGACGATGCCAACATCTTTCGTGTTGTTTCCTCTGTTGACTACTGTGAAATTTTAAATTCTGACTTAGATGCCTTTTACAATTGGTGTTATATTAATTGTCTTCCCCTTAACATTAGTAAGTGTACTCAGTTACACAATACGTGATTGTTTACTGGAAAAACTCAATAAGACTAAGGACTAAGGGAGTCTGGCTTAACAGCCGTTTTACCTTCAAAGACCATATATTGATGCGATTGTTACTAAAGCAAATTCGACATTAGGATTTATTAAACGATGGGCTAAAGAATTCGATGACCCTTATACAACGCGGCTTCGTTAGGCCAATTTTTGAGTATACTAGCTGTGTTTGGTCGCCTTATTATCGCGACCACATTGACCGGGTTGAAGCAGTCCAGCGCCGCTTCGTTTGTTTTGCATTCCGAGGGCTTCCATGGACCAACCCTCTCATTCTTATTTATTTCCTACAGATTCATCCAAAAAGATAACTACACTATGAAAACTTTCTTAGAAGAAAAAATCGGCAAGAACGATCCAAGGCTGGCGTTTGACACCATCCAAGACCCTGCATCAACCATGAAACTTTCTTAGCATGCCTTTTAATTGCAACCTGGAGCGATTGAAATAAAAATTGGCGAAGTGTTGGTTGAAGAGACGAGGCATCGACGTGAAGGGCTCGTTCATCCCATACAGAGTTCGATGATTAGAGACGTGCAGGAAGTTGCGATTCCTTAAGGTGCGTTGCGGGATAGAGATGTTCACGGCCGCCAGTAAATCGGATGAATTTATTGTTCCCTGCAATAAATCGAAAAAAAATCAGAAATCAGCCCCAAACGATCAGCATAAGAAGGAAGTAACTAGGGATCAATCCAGGGAAGTCCACGGTGAACGAACCTAAGGAATGACCACATCGCCTTCAGGTCGGGTGACAAAAAACAGTTTGTAACAAATATTTAGAAATTAATTAAAATTTTTCTGTTAGAGTTCTTAAATAAACAAATTTCATTTTTTTACGAAAAAAATTTCTTTTATTCACTGTGGTGGAGGCCCTAATTGGTGGAGGCCTAAAGACTGCAGCCTACACCAGCCCATTGGTAAATCTGGCACTCGTCTAAGACCACTTAAGTATAAAGAAATCCATTCAAGAAAACTAGAATGAAATTCAATGGCTCCAAGTTTACTTAACAATAACATTATATTTACCCGGTCAAAAGCTTTCCAGAAATCAGTATATATTGAGTTTACCTGATATCCCATTTCTAATGAATTTATAGTATAATTGAAAAAAATGCTCAGGTTAGTTGCACATGATCGAACCGAATAATATAATTTGACTAATTTTCTCTTAGAAACTGCATGTATATCACAAAGATCTTAATAAATAATAATACCTGTAATAGTTACATACCAATATGTTAGCTCCTAACAAAGGTAAAGACGTCTATCTCGTGCTTCCTTAGTCGCATGGTGAGAGGTATCCAAAGAATGTGTGGAATTTCTTGATAAACTGTCATCAGAACTATCAACAGTAAGTAGCCATTGACTTTTGCTCTTGCAGTCGAATTTCCCGATCGGAAAGCATTAAGCAAAGTTGATGAGGCGCGAGCAGAAATTGGCATCTCCAATTTTTGGAGTGTGGAATTCGAATCGACATGCGTTTTTTTTCCAATCATCTCGTTTCCTTTTATTTTTAAATCTTTTCATTTATTTCAAAAGAAAGAACGAAGAAAACTGCTACTACTACTAAAGATACATGCCAGGCCAAACCAGGTCCCGAAGTCAATACACTCGTTGCCACACACGTTCCAAGAATTCTTGTTTCTTTGCTTTGCATTACCCGATTACCGCATCTAGAGGAGTAGAAGACCATTTGGAGCTGAATATGCCCTCCAGACGGAAGAACATTCCTCGCCAATGGCCGAGCAGAAAATTCATAAGTTCTTCGCAAAATTTATGACTTTTTCTGCAAATGCCGGACGGGGACTATGTGTTTCAGTCAAAACAGTTTTTTATTTTTAGAACAAGTCGGAAAATTTTTGTTAATTTTCACGTTTTATGGTGTGGCCCGTCCCAGTTGCCGGTTTTATTTGTTATGCCACGGGACTGTGAGAAGTGGGAGTCAGATCCCCATCAAAGTGATCCGTTATCTAATAGTAGAACACGTTGCATAAAAAAAAAGAAACGCGTGAGCTCAATGATTGCTGCGTGTCTAGTCATGTAGGTTAATCCCAGGGACGTGTCTACTACGAGATCGGGAATTGTCTAATTTTGCCCCTGGCGCTATACAGAAAATACAAATTTTTGTACATTTTGTGACCAAATATTTAAAGTAATTTCTTCTAGCAAGTAAAAAAGATTGCAAAAGCAAATGATCTTCGGGTCCCAGTATTTGAGAGACTCCGCATAAATAATGCCTTGAACTTGAGGGAAATACTTTGTCCGAGTACAAAACTTAAATAAGAAATTTTTTTCCTGCAGAAACAGCAAAAAATAATTTTGAATAAAGCAATAATTGTAACGTTGCCACGCTTTCAGAGCCCGAAAGATTTAATAAGTCACTTGTTGATATCCAGGAATTTAGTGTTTACTATTTCAAGCATAAATTTTGCTCAACTTGGGAGTGTACAAATGGAAAACCGGAATTTTGTTCTAAATTTATTGTATTATATATGGTGTTTCAGATCTGACGTGCCGAAGTGAGTGGAGTGATAGATCTCAACTAGAGAAACAAAACATTGTATGGCAGGGAGGGGGGGCAATCTGAACCCTTTGGGAGTTACAGGGTGATTCATAAGTTTCAGTTTTTCATGGTATGCACCAGAGATAGGCGTTTTTTATTCGAATAAAGATAAAAGCTAAAGGCTAAAATAAATTGAAAAATCGAATAAAAATTTATTTGATTACAAGAATTATTTGTTATTTGGAGACTTATTCGCAAATAATTATTTGTTATTTGGTGCTTTTTATTCGAATTTCAAATAATTCTTTGTTATTCGATTATGAAGTAATTATTCGATAGTTGATATCTCTGTATGGAGTACTTATTTGTTTTATGGTATCATTTACTAAAATCTTTACTGTAAACATCGAAACATCTGTGATCTTCGGGTCCCAGTATTTGAGAGACTCCGCATATATGACAATGACAAATAATTAATGTTGATAGATCTTCTTGATAACACTTGGTGGAATATATTTCTCATTGTGAAGTCATTTTAATAAAACACTTGTGTCGATTCCACAAAAATAATATTCTTTATTTTAAACTAAATAATTACAGAAACCTACGCGTTTCGTCCGCCAAACAGTTAAAATCTACGGGTCATACATGTAACATTGAAAATATTAAGCTGCTTCATAGAACCAAAGGAGGTACTGTTGTAAACAAATTTGAAATTTTTGAAATTAAAAAAGCGAAAGATGACGGTTTTATTTTATTTAATGATCAATTAGATTTTTGTAACAATAGCCCCTTATTAAACCCAAATATAATAAAATTTTAATAGTGAAAATACGTATGTATGTTATTGTATATACTTCACAGTTATAGCATGGTTAATACTAATTCGTATGTACGCACATTTAGTTTAGACTCTCTTGCAGATTTAGCAGGTTAGTTGGTATTCAGTATAGACCCTGAAGATGTCTTAACAGGACGAAACGCGTAGGTTTCTGTAATTATTTAGTTTAAAATAAAGAATATTATTTTTGTGGAATCGACACAAGTGTTTTATTAAAATTACTTCACAATGACAAATAATTATTTGAAATTGGATTAAGGAGCACCAAATAAGAAATAATTAATTGCGAATAACTTAAAATAAATTGAAAATCGAATAAAAATTTATTCGAATAATTTTTTATTCCATTTTTTAAAAAAATCGTTATTTGATTGAAAATTTGTTGGAATAATGCCCATCACTGGTATGCACATAACTCTTTTATTTTTATCTTTTGATCTACCCAACATAGCGACATCAAACAAACGCTAAAAACTACTATCTCAATGACCTTTCCAAAATTGTCAACAATGTTGATCTAAATCCTACCATTACAGGTACAGTCACTTCCAAAAGCCAAAAAATAATTTGCAATTACCTAAAGTTCAGCATTTTTCCAAATTTTCTCCGAAATTCATGTAATTAGTATACACCTTTTTTATTTTTATTAGATTGCCCATCTTATTACCTTCCCAAAAAGGTGCAACATGGCAAGGTAGACAAGGGATTAGAAAAACCGCATAATTTAAAATCCCTGACTACCTAATTATTTTATTGCACTTTAGGTAGGAAGTTCTTTAAAGAAACAAAATTTTGAAGATAAATGGTCGAAAATGTTTGTTTTGGGATAACATGTAATTAATTTTAATTATTGCTGCAAAAAAGTTATAAAAATGTTAGTGGAATTTTGTTTTATTGCCGATATTAGCTTGTGTTAACTAGAATTCACACCCCTGCATCCTCGCGTTCTGTTACTCGTACCTGATGAAAATTTTGCTATAAAAAAGGATCAGTCAGCAAGAATACCTATCATAGTTGAAAAACAAATCAATAAGTACTGGTGTTTTTAAGCAAAAATTATTAAAAAATGGTAGAATTTACATTTGAGGAATACGCGGATATTATGTACATTTATGGTGTAGTAGACGGAAAAGAGGCTGGCTGTACTGAAATATCAAAGGAGATTCCCTAATCGGCGAGCACCCCAAAGAGGGATATTTACACGGACTTTCCAAAATTTAAGAGAAACAAGAAGTGTAACTTCACACGACATGGAGACACGACCTGAAACTTCGGGAATTTCTGCTGACGTCGAGCATCAAATATGTACTCACCATCGTGAGGCAGCACCCTGAGAGGCGCACGAAACGAGTCGCAAGGCGATTAGGAGTGTCGTCATCTAAGGTTTGGAGGGTTTTTCATCGATTGGCGATTACGTCCATATTATCATCACCCAGCCCAAGGACTACTGGAAGGAGATTCTGAGAGAAAACAGACAATTTAGCACTTGGCTTCTAGAACGCGACATTGACGACCGAATTCTGTGGGCAATTCGCCAGGAATGATATCACGAACTTCCATAACCTCCAACCAACCTGGTCGGAAACTAACCCACACAGGACAAAAGTGACCTCATTCCAGCAGAGATTCAGTGTCAATGTCTGGGCTGGTGTCATCGGCAACCAATTGGTAAGACCATTCATTTTGCCGCAAGTGCTTAATATTGAAATTTATGCGGACTTTTTGGACAATACACTGCCAGATCTAATAGAAAACATCCCGTTTCATAATGGAACAGACATGTTTTACCAACACGATAGAGCACCAGCGCATACTGCTAACATTGTGAAGGCAATACTAAATGAAAAATTTCTTAATTGCTGGATTGGACGAGGTGCACCGGTTCCCTGGCCTGCTACAGACCTTACCCCATTGGACTTTTTCTTATGGGGAACCATGAAAGATAAAGTTTATTCAAGCCCAGTTAACAATAGGGAGGATTTAGTTAACCGAATTGGGAATGCAGCGACGAAAATACGGGAGAGGCTGGCTGCAATACTCCTTAAACAGGGACTTAAAAGAAGATTGTTGAAATGCATCCAAAGTGGCGGTGGACATTTTTAACGGGTTTTGGTACTTATCAAGATTGATGGTAATTATTTTTAAATTCAATAAAAAGCTTTTTAGAATTAATTTGAGTTTAATTTCTGTAATTTCTTGATTTATAATATTCTCCGATAGGATTTCTACGTATAAATGTCTACATATTTTCTCTCCGTAGACATGTTGGAACTTTTTGGAGAGGTAATAAGATGGGTAATCTAATAAAAATAAAAAAGGGGTGTAATAATTACATGAATTTCGGAGAAAATTTGGGATAATGCTGAACTTTAGGTAATCGAAAACCATTTTTTCACTTGGAAGTGACTGTACCTGTAATGGTAGGATTTAGATCAACATTGTTGACAATTTTGGAATGGTCGTTGAGATAGCAGTTTTTTAGCGTTAGTTTGATGTCCCAAACGGTTGAGATTGCCCCCCCCCCCCCCCTCCTGTCATACAATTTTTTGTTTATCTCACTCATTTTGGCACGTTAGATCTGAAACACCCTGTATAGTAATTACAAACTAAATATTGCCACCTTAATAATTAATAGAATACTATGTTCTAACCGTTGCAAATTATGTTTTCATGTTAACGTTGTACACCTTACACTTCACAGTAACTCTTTAAAAGTATTTAATTTTAAAGACTTCATACTTATTTGCCTACTAGCTCCGTGTCATAGAATAGATATTAAATAGAAGAACAGCTCTCTAAATTTCCTTAGTCAAACGTGAGGGAAATAGTCTGGCAATGTTCTAGCAATTTTGTATGGAAAAGTAAATGCTAACTGTTAAACAGTAAATACTATCCCTCAAAAATCAGTGAGCGAGATTCAATTTTGTAACTCTCAGAAAAGAAATTTCCCTTTTCGTCGATTACATCGGATAAGAGGACATAGGTTGGTTAAGTAATTGACAGTTCTACAAATTCATTAAGTGTTTTTTCTTTCGAGAGATTACAAAATTTCTTAGTTTATATCTTAATGGGACAGTTTCACTGTAATCCTTGTCACTTGGTCTTAATAATTGAATAAAAACATTTACCTGCAAATTGGATTCTTAATTAAACTTTTCACATTGACGAAATGATATTTACAACTACATGAGATGACTGCGAGATTTTCCTTTTGGGTAATTTGCTCTCAGCGACATTACCATTTAAATGAAAAATGGAGTTAAGTTCCGGGAAATTTTTGCAGTTTTGTTTGAAGCTGGTCTACTATTTGTATTTATACTATGTCCGTGTGCCAGGATGTCGTTTTCCATTATTTTGACATGTCACTCTGCTCCCATCTTACCCGTTCGGGGTTATCCTTACAGTATCTAACGGAGTGTTATTATAGATCTCAGCGGCCCAAAAACAATGGATTTGACCCTAATATCGGTCTTGTTCAATTATTTTTACATGGCGCCCCCTTTATACTCGCACCTTTAGGAGTGTCTTACCTCCGCGGCTATTAGTGTCGTAATTCATCTCAGCTCAGTCTGAAGCTGACCTTAACAGCTGAGCATTGGTGGTGAAAACAAACCAAAACTTGCCACAGTAGACATAAGGAAAAGTTTGAGGAATTGTACTTTCTCGTAGTATTTCTCGCAATATATTTAATGTCTTAAATTGTATTTTACTTGAGGTTGACCTGCAAATGCTCTGAACATGTGAATATGATAAAAGGCGCCTCTCTCATAAAATTTTAATGTGTTTTGAAGGGAAAACTCTCTGGTGCTGGTTTTATTGAAGTATTGAGCTTAAAATGCGTCAATGACATCAGAATTTCTCTTTGGTTTGGTTACGAAAGTGTGTAGTTTTATTTGTGTGTGCAAGGATTGTTAACCTGTGGTACACCAAAAGTGAAATAATGACGAAACGCTTGGTGGTGAAATGGCCGAACTGTCAGGTTTTCCGGGCTTGTATTTAGAGTAGGCTGTGATCTCAGCGATCCTGACAAGAATGGGTTCGAAACTAATATCAATTAAATCACTTATTTGAATATCTTGTCTAACCCCCATAGAATTTTTTAAAAGATTGTAATTAACCTATAAACATAGCTTGGTGTATATTGTTTAGGCATTTCGGAATTATGCTGGAACATAGATGCATAAATACTCAGATCTATTTTTATACAGATAGATATACAGATATAAAAATATTCTTACTTTAAAATGAGTCACCCTGTAAAAGTGTTGATTGTTGAAAAGTTTTAATGATAATGACCTATTATATTTTTATGATATTAATTTTATTACTTAAGATTAAATTAACAATATATGTAATAACCTGTAGTAAGGCATTATTCAATGCACTTACTGATTTTATGTAATCACGTATGCCTCCAGCGAAGTCTGAGACTTATCAATTGACCTCTTCACATAAAAATCCGAACCCCTGATTAAAGATCGTCAATGAACGATTGACAATATTAATTACAAATAATGTTTCAGTTCACTTTAGAGAAGTAATCAGTCCGCATGTGCTGCATTTCCACAGTATTTTGATTTACACGTTGAAAGTAAAAAGTACTTTGTTAAACATACAATGAGTCTGTCGCGTTTTCGACTGATAACATTTGACATAACAGACACACTCCTTCAGTTTCGGACTAGCCCGGGTAAACAGTATGGAGAAATCGGTGCAATGTTTGGTGTCAGGTGTAATAACAATGAACTGGCGATTAATTTCAAATCAAATTGGTGGGTGCAAGTTTAGAAGCAATCTTGTGTTGTGTTTACGTATTTAAGTGAAATTAATCTTATTTTTCGAAAAACGTACTTGACTCGGTAGTCCCGGTTTCATGACCTTTGATAATCTTTAATTGTCGTCACTGATTCTTATAAAAAATTTAGCATGACAAATAAGATGAATATATTTTCATTTTTGGAAGCTATGGATGCCATTTGCAACATTTAGTTAGTAGATACTCAAGATAGTTTATTTACAATGGTAGTTTGCAGAAACTGCTCGTTTACGCAGTATGGAAATTACTTTCTTGAGAAATCCATTTAAATCTAAATGAGATTTATTTCCTTAAAATTTTATTTAAATCTTTGGAGACTTTGCAAAAGCAGGAGATGCTTCCTTTACCTTTATCGTTTTTTTAATCAGAGCGGTCGTTTTTTAAAAAAAGGGTTCCTACCCATTACGCCACGAATTCAATCGAAATACATTATGTATGCATTACAGTACGGCATGTATTCAATTACAAGAACATTACGTATGCAGTACTGAATGCATTTGTACAGACCTAGTTTGCAGATGTAACATATTACTTGTAATGCATTAACAATTCTGGATTACAAGTTAGATACATGTAATGCATTAAAGATTTATTACGAATCAATTACACGTTAAGATACTTACAGATTATTTCAAGTACAATATTTGCTATTTGTTAAACTCGTTACACTGAAAAAATGTGCAGTTTTGATTTGTGACACTTTTCTTGCCAGGGTGCGATATATCTACTTAAAAGACTAGTGTTTCGGATAAACTCCTACTTACTTCTTAACCGACTTTCCAAAAAAAAACAAGGTTCTAAGTTCGACATGTATTTTTTTTAAGTATGACCGCGTATAATTTCGTAACGCATAGACTGATTTTGATGATTCTTTTTTTGTTGTGTAGAGTATGTTCCCAGATTGGTACCAGGTCAAAAAATTTTTCGGTGATCACTCATTGCTACCGATTTGGATGATTACTAATGATAAATTTTGCACTAGGGTAGTGGTGGGGGAAGGGGTAGGCTAACTTCGTAACGATAGACCGATTTGGATAATTCTTCTTTTGATGCGTAGAATATGTTGCCCGACTGGTAACGCGATAAAATTTATGGGGTGGGGTGGTATGTGGAGGGGGCGTTACCCAATTTCCTAATGCACATAACTATTTGTATGATTCTTTTTTGTGGTATACAATATTGCTACTATACGAAAAAATGTTGACCTAGTACGAGCAGGATTCTTCTAGTAAAGTACTAAAAAGTGAAAAATAAAATAGTTTTTAAAGGAAAAAGGTTGAACCGACTTCACAAAAAGCACTAAAAGCATTTTTAATTTTATATCTATTACGACATTTTGAAGCCGGTGCAAATTAAACAAACAAACCAACTATCCAATCTTATTGAAGATCGTATATAAAACTACCTAAACGTTTCAACTCACGGGATCATAAGGAAGTAGGAGTAAATACTTTTGCTGTAGTTGTTTTGTTTGTTTTATTTGCACCGACTACAAAATGTCGTAATAGATATAAAATTAAAAATTACTTTATGCTTTTTAGCGCTTTTTGTGAAGTTGGTTCAACTTTTTTATTAGTTTTACTATTAAAACAAATTTGCTTTTAAAACGCATGCATTTTTTTATATATATGATGTTGTCAAAGGTCAGGGGATGCCCTATAATGCACAATCTTGGCAGGAAAGGAATTGAGGATGAGGGAAATGGGTTAGGTTAGTGAAGGAGGTGTCGATGTACGCCCCGTTTGAAAGTTTAAGGCTCATATGACGAGGGAAAACAGAAGATGGTAAACTGTTCCACATTCGTGTTGTTCTGCTTAGAAAAGATTTCCGAAATTTGACGGTACGTCCAAATTTGACCTGGAGAGCATTAGGGGTGGGAGCGACTGTATTTTGTATCGCGCGTTGTCATGTATCTACAAGGAACCAGGCTAGAAGAATGGCCATGGAAATAGCGAGAAACAACCGACATTCCGTCGAAGCTCCAGAGAGTCAAGGCCCTCAGACATTGAGGATTTACCAATAAGTTTAATAGCCTTACGCTGGACTTTGTCTAACGCGGGCAATGCGGTGTGTCCGGCCCCTGCCAAAATATGGGAATTATATTCAAGTCTTGGCCTAATGTGGGACTTGTAGATCAGCGCTAAGTCAGGTAGGGTGAAATATTTTTTACATCTCTGTAGAAAACCCAAGCATTTCGTCGCATTTATACGCTTTTGCAACTATATGATCAGTTTAGCTAAGATTGCTGGATATTTGAATACCTAAGAAGTTTAGGGACGGCGAATTGGCTATATTCACTCCATCGACTAAAACGGGTTGGGGCGTTCTTTTAGGGACTTTAAACATCATTGAGTTTTTGATGCATGAAACGAATCACGATTTGCTCTGCCCCAAGCGAGTACCATAGAAATGTCGTTGTTTAATGATCTAAGCATGCATTCTCGATTGACTTCTGTAGATTTTCGACGTGAATTCATTACAGAATCAAATGAGTACGCGAAATCAAGGGTGCTGTCGTCGGCGAAACTATGGATAGGATTGAGAGTAAGGTATAAAAGATCATTAATAAAAAGAAATAAGGTTGGTGAAAGAACTGAGCCCTTAGGTACACCGGCATTTATTTCATAGGAATCAGATGTAAGTTAATTGTACTATGCCTATAACCTTCGCGCAAGTGCGAGCAATAAGTTGACAAAGTTTTTTCGCAATGGGATGAAAGGTTTGGAAGTGCATAAAATACGAACAAACAAACTTTTATATATTAGATTATTTATTGAAAGTTCCAAAACCTATAAAACTGTCTTAAACCATTTAAAAATTTATTATTTTTTCAACTTCTAGGAAAAAAATGAACAGAGTATATCCTAATTTTGGGCGTAATTCTACCATCGGATGGAAAAATTGGTGGCGTGAATTGACAGCTAGTAAAAATTTATGCGTTTCTTTAAAATAAAACCTTTTTTAAATTATTAAATTAATTTCAGAAACATTTACAGAGAGTGGTGTACAATTGCCGGAGGACAAAATGCAAGCCTTCTCCGATCAACTGATAGAAATTTATAAAACAAGCACATGCTGGCAACTATGTTATGGCGCCATTGAATTTTTGAATTATCTAAAACTTCAACAACAAATAGAAGCAAAAGTTAACAATGGAAAAAGTCCATTTTTGCTTGGCGTGATAGCAAATTTCGATCCCCGCTTGACTTCGCTTTTACGCAACATGAAAATTGATCATTTTTTTGAGTTCATTCTCAATTCGTATGATTGCAATTGTGAGAAACCCAGCAAAGAAATATTTGAAATGGCTCTAAGAGCATCTGAGTTAAAAGATATTAAACCAGAAGAATGTTTGCACATTGGTGATACACCAATTACAGATTACTTAGGTGCTGTAAATACTGGTTGGTGTGGAGCTTTAATTCATGCGAAAGGACCGGACTATCTTATTGGAAAATATGGACCCAAAATTAACGAATACTATTGCTTTTCCAGCTTGTTCGATCTCCATAAGAAAATTTCAAACAATTTTGTTTCTTGGTAAATTTATTAAATTTAGTTTTGAATACTAAGATTTTCAATTATTTCTACCATATTTTTTTAAAGAAACATTTGAAGTTTAAATATTCAGGTACAAATTATGTTGATTAATCCACACAAACATATCCCCTATTAGAGTGGCTTTGAATGAGAGAAATATCGATAATTTTTGTCAAGTGACGTTTTATAAAGGAAGACAAAAGGAGTAAATGAAGAAATGTAGAAGGGGCCTATCTTCTGTATTTCCTCCATACCAAAAAGCACTTTCACCTGCCGCATCACACTATTATCGGATTTGATTCAGTGGCGTTCAAAAGGGGAGGGGGTACGGGGTCATGCGCCTTCCTAAGAAATAAGGAGAAACACTAGATATTAAGTGAAAATTTGAAACATAGTTATTCAAAGTAGTCATATGAAGACTGGCTTAGTTCAAGAGGGATTATAAATTAGAAGGTTGAAAAAAATTAATTTTTTTAAGAAAATTGATTTTCGAATGTGTCAAGAATGTGATTCGATGATATTCCGAGTCTTTCCCTTCCAAAAGCCTATTTTTTCACTATGCCCCACTCGCCAGTGCGCTCCAGGTATGAACTGGAGCTTCAGATAAACGAACCGCGCTTCCGCGATCTTGGACATAAAATTCCTTTTCTTGTCTTCTCTAGTTTTGAAAAAGAACCTGAGAGTTCTAGGATGTTGAAGGATTAGTATATAGACCAGAAATAGTTGATTACCTGTAAGTGATAGATTCTTTGTGTTTTCTGTCGTTCTTCCTACACCAAAACTTTTGTTTTTCTCTGAACAATAATTTTCTAATTCTTGACCACGATATCTCTGAAACTATTTTACCTGTTCCTACCAGTTGTACCTGGTTACTTACTTCCCATTCTATGAGTCTTTCTAGACTTTTGAGTAGGAATGAGGTAAGGCTGATTGTCTAGGGGACAATCCTTTGATGCGTTAGCATGGTTTTGGCCGGAAGGGAATTAGGGTAAGGGAAGTGAGGAAACTTGAGTCTTGTTTTTGCATTGCTGCGAGCTAGACAACAGCCCAGAAACGGAGTGGATTATTTTAATTTCTTAATAAAAGCTCACGGGGTCATCTGGGCTCGAACCCGGGACCCATGGCATGTTGGTCTTGCCGTTCAACGTATTGATCCCACTCCGTTGTAGTACATTTGCCACTTTACAGTTTTTAGGAGTGTGACTGAACTTTAAACACGCTCTAAAAAGTAGGACGTCTTCCCTCATCGATTCCCCCTCCAACAGGGTACTCCCCGGGAAGCTATTTGTAATCAGCTTCTCAAGAGATTCTATTCCACATTACAATGTGAGAAGAATTCATCCATCTATGTTTCCATACTATTTTCAGTCTTTTTTTTGGAGACGCTTCCTCGAATGCGAGTCTGATAACATCTTCAATGATAGCAGTATCATCATCGATTCCCTGTGTTGATTCCAAAGGAGCATTTCTTGTACACAATTTTGTGTAAGACCTCCCTATATTTATCCCAGTTTGTTACTCTGGGGTTTCTAAAAGTCAGAGGATTATTTCTGACATTGACAATGAACTCAAAGAGTATCCATCGATGGTCCGAGAATGATAATTCGTCAGATACATACCAATTCTCAATCTCATCAACAGTCTTCCCGTTCGCAAGTGTAATGTCTATAACTTGTTTTCTGTTTTTATAAATAAAAGTTGGCTTATAATAAAAAGTTCCTATTTTACTAGATATTCAATGAAGGACTTACCCCTGTCATTGTTGTCCGTGCTGCCCCACACAGTATGATAAGCGTTTGCGTCAATGCCTATGAATGACCTTAAATTTGTATCCTTTGCATACCTTACCATATTCTTCAGAGTTTCCGTGGGAGGTGGATTCTCTTCATATGGAAGGTATGCTGATGATAGTAGTGGTTTCGTTTGGTCTCGTCCTTTGCCGACTTCCCATTGTACAGCTACACAATCACGGTCGCTAATCTGTGGAATAAAAATTGCGTGTATTTCTTTTTTGACAATTATGCCAGCCCTGGGCCTACCTTTGTTCATTGTATACAAACAATTAAACACTTTTGAGTTTCAGTTCGTGACTTTTCAGTCAAAAGTGGATGGTTCCTGCATCAGTGCGATCTTCACATCCTTCTCCACCATCATCTCGGCTAGTGCGGCCGTAGTCACACTACTCCTGTGTAGGTTGGCTTGGACCAACCACATCATGATGATGGTTCCATCATTTTTGGGGTGGATGTCCTGCCGGCTCCTCGTTTAATTTGTATCATCCATCTCTTGTCAGATATCCGACAAACCCCCCGATGTTACCTCCTCTAGATCTTCCGGTTTCCCCAGTGAGTATAGCGATCCTATCGATCCCAACTCGCTTTCTACGTCCATTTCGACGACCTTTTCATAGAGCGACCCGAGGTCCTCTTCCGCTTTCTGTGGGTTTCGTTAGCCTCTTCCTTCTGAGTAATCGGAAGGGTAAATTTTATTTTCCTGTTTAGGTAGAAAATTTTACTCTCCGTCCTCTCTAATGCTCTCAGCGGTTTTTCTACCACACCTAGTTGGAGCCACTGACTTATCTTCTCTGACTTCCCGCTTGATTATTTTTCACTTGGAAGTTTTGATCTCAATGTCCCGGTTTAACCTGTCCATGAAACTCAAAATCTCCCACGTTTCCCTAAACTCATTCGGGAGCCAGATCGAAGTTCTCTTTAACCTGGACACGTCATGTTTCCCAACCACTACCAGGTTGGCGCCGGCCCATAGTTCCTTACTTTCAGCAACCTTACGCTTGATGTACTCCAGTGTACTCATACCCACACAGGTTACCCAGAAGTCCATTCAAAAAGCCACTCAAGTGAAATCTTGGGACAAAGTCCGATTCGCTCACCAAGGCTTCTATCTGCCACACCTCGAACTTTGTCGTTAGACTCAACTGGCTAAGACTCGTTAGTGAGAACAGAATAGCATATGGGAATTTTCTCGTAGATGTAAAAAGAAGAAAAGTTGACTTTCATCTTCCCGTCAATTTTAAAAATATCCAATTTTAACAGGTTTAAGAAATACTTGTTGAATCTCGGTATCTACCGGCAGCGAAAATCAACAAGTGTTTCATTTTATAAATAAAGGAATGAGGTCTATGGGTCTTGTTCTTTGGAACGGCATTTTTTGTTTAAGTAGCTGTGCCATTAGTGAAATTTTACTGAAAATCACATTTTAATGTAGTGATTGGGTAACTCGTTTGAGATAACTTAAATAAATATTGCAATACATAATTTTATTTACATAACTAATAAATATTAACTCTCTTTTGGTTTTAAATCGTTTAAAAACAACGAATGCTTCTGAAAGAGTTCTACTAGAGGATCTTCTGGCTTATTACATTCTTTATCGTACTCTGGGCCAACACTCCAGAGTGACTCCAAATCGTATATCTTTCTAGCTCTATAAGAGAATATATGGAGAGCTATATTACCTATATTAGAAAATATAATGAAAATTAATATTAATGAAAATTAAACAGACAAAATGTTCAATCACCTAAGTCAATTGCCATCCAATCTTTACTTCCGTCGCCTTCTATTCTTGGAATTATATCGCCCTTAATTTTTTTCATTTTATATACTTTTCTTACAAATTCGGCTACTGCCCTCATATGGCGTAAACTTCTTCCAGTTACGATACATATATAATCGACATATTTGATTTCCTTAGGAACAGAACAAACTACAATATCTTCAGCGGTTTCTCGTCTTAATATATCCACTAAATCTTCTATTTCAAAGACGCCTTTCATTCCTCCTATAAGTATTCAGAATTTATTAGGCATTTATTGACAAACAAACTATATTTACTTTGCAAATTTATGTCTGCGTATGCATTGTAATCAATGCTATCATCGTGCTCCTCTTGAATTCGCTGTTTTTCCTCCTCAACATCGAAAATTTCTGGCGAATCTTCATCCTTAAAAATTTTATACTTTCTTTGAACTGCTCGAGGTATTCGTTTCTCAATAGGCTCTGGATTTCTAAATTCATCATGAAAAGGACGATTGCAAATTAACCCTAAAACTGAAGCACGACAATGTGCTTTAAATATATAATTTTTAAACAATTTTCTGTAAAGCATTTCTCCGAATTTTATGTTGACAAAAAACTGTCAAATAAATGTCATTCTTCTTCCTTCCTTAAATGTTGAAATTTTTAAATAGTATAATGACGCATTTTTTCTTATGTTTAACTTTATTCTAAATTCATGTTAAATTATGAAATTTAAAGTTGGACTAAATAATTACGCAAATAGCAACAATAAATGGACCAAAAATTGTTTTTTAAAGATAGGTTTAGTTTTCGTACTGGACGCTAGGTGGAACTAAGATCAAGCAAATCACAATTGCCAACATCTCGAAATAAAACCGAAACAATAAAATTAGTTGCAAGATGTACGCGTATACGGGTGGGAAAAAGGTTGAGATTTGTTAAAAGTATGTTTATTTGCTTGTTTAAAGAGTGATTATAAATAATAAAAGGTGAAAAGTTTCAAGTAGAAAGTGTGAAAAATGGCTGCAAGTAGAATCGAACAAGAGTACAACGAAATAAATGAGAGAGATGGATGGCATTCCCTTTTCCAGGTAACTTCAATGGAGAATTAATTGACAGCACTTTGCAGTAGTTCACCTTTCGGCTTCAATGACCTTTTTTACAGTGAAAAATGACTCATTTCGTAAAGAGTATTGTTTTGTCTTACACCGAATAAGGGAAAGTTCCAGCGCCCGCGGGTAATTTATGAACGCAAATAGTTCTTTCCGCAGCCCCATTATGCTCAATTAAAATGTTGCCAGTACTGGGAGCCCAATTGCGGTTTTGTTTTAATTCGCAGAATTGGGCCAAAGCAGGTCAGAGACATCGTGATTTTTTCAAATAAAACAATTCATTCTGATAAAAAAAAGTCTGCTCTAATTGCCAATTTCTAATAAGTGATGATTTTTCAATGCTCCCAAGAAAAAGTTTCTGGTCGTCGTGTAAACGATTGTTTGCTTGGGTAACCGGCTGCTTCCGCTGCGATTTGTCTGGTTCGCATATGAAAATGTTTTGATTAATCTTGTATAATCAAATAAAATACTTATTTCTAAGAAATCCATTGTCGCTTGATAGATGATCGAATGATTATTACAGAGAACTTCCTACAAATCTGTTACAAATTGTTTTATGGAATTTTTAAATTCATCAATGGAAATAACTACACTTCCATGTAATGACTTTCTAATTTTGTAGCTGTTAATTTCTTAATAGGTCTATTTTCAAGTTTTTGCCAATTATTAATATATCTCCTATGAAAATCACTGCAACTAGAGCACCGCGGCTACATATTAGGGTTTCATGTGTAAAGTTTTGATGAAAGTTCGTCGTCATTAACTTCAAATTCTTTATGCTTCATGCCTTCATTATTCCTTCAATTATGGAAGAATTATTATTCTTTGTAACTGCAAATTCAAGTCTGTGTTAACGTACCTATTAGGACTAGATTTTAGATTCATTGACGTCGGTTTAAAAAGAAATAAGAGAAGCGGAAATATCATGGGCATGCTATGCTGATTTTACCAAAAGGTTTTCTGGGAAAATTAATATTTTGTGGTGGCCACACACCACGAAGTAATGATAAGATTTAAGTAATGAACATAAGAAATTCTTATACTGTATTATTGCCAATAGGTTATAGTGGGTTTGTGTTCGAAATAAAAAAAATCATTTAGAATAAAAAAGAGAATTCATTTGAATTACAGGGGAGCCTCGACTTACGTCTATCTGGGGACCGGAAAAACGGGACGTAAACCGAAACGACGTCCAAACATTAGCGACGCATGTTAGAAGAGAAGTAAAATCAAAAAAATTGTAAGAACTCGTTACATTCAAACAAATTTTTTTTTTGCTCTTGCTAAGTACACTTAACGCAATTAAATAAAGAAAGTGGATAAACAGACGGATCCCTGGCAGGGAAGCTCAGGGAAATTACTCTGCTCTTAACTCTCTCTCAAGAATTTTTTCCCTGCTGCTTCCCTGTCTCACCACTTTTTTCCCTGTACCGTCCAATCACTTTATGTACCTTTATATACTACTATACGGCAGGGGGAGGGGCCGACAGCAACAAAAAACCTGATTAATACACCACTTCCACCCAGAAAGTTTAATAAATTTTGGACGTAAAAGCAGGGAAGCAGCAGGGAAAAAAATTCGTGAGAGAGTTTAGAGCAGAGTATTTCCTTGAGCTTCCCTGCCAGAAATCCCTAACGGATCCATCCGTTTATCCACGTCCTTAAATAAATTACAAAAACTATAATTTTTTTCAAAATTCAATATATCATTTATTTTGAATGAATGCAAAACAACAGCTTGTTGCCAACAATGTTAAGATAACGGTAATTACAAAGTTTATTTAAACCTTTTTACTTTTATGAGTTTTATGAGATTCTATGCAGTGAGAATTACCCAAATTAGTTTAGTTTTTAACTGTGCATAGGTAAGTTTGGTCGGGTTTGTAAATTGTGAAAAATATGTCACCAACCAAATTATAGTAGTGTCAAAGCTTACTACTAGATAACCGGCTCCCGAAATTACGCAGCTAGTTTTGAAAAAGTAACACTGGCACCACAGTAAAACGAAATAGATCCCGCTTTGAAAGTCATAAGAATATACATGCAAATAAAGAGTACAGGAGAATATATAACTAGAGGAAGTGCACATCGCTCAGAAAAGTAAAGCATTTTTCTTCATGTGTTAGAAGTGTATCTTTGTGGTAGTTTTTTCCATAGCAGTAGTGAAAAAACGGACTTGCGATTGACGGGGCAAACCTAAGTTTTGAAATTTAACTACATTTTGGCTGACCGACACTGCGCATCTCAGGCGACACAGAAATTCCAATTCATCAGAATGTAAACAAACTGAGAATAAGGACAGAAACTTTGATTTTCTTTGTTACAATTTTTTGGCTTAAGAATTTTAATGATTTAATCTGAAATTAAACATGTTAATAAACATATTTAAGCTAGCTACTTGCCTGAAAAAAGATGCACTGAATGCACTGCACACTTCATTTTAAAAATCTGTCTTTTAAAGTGTATAAACTGTCTCAACAAGCTTAAAACTGTCTTAAACACAACTGTCTTAAAAACAAATCACTCTATTAATATAGTCTTGATTTTAATAATACTTTTCACTAATCACTATATTTCGAATAATATCACAAATAATTTCGACCGAACTAACGCTTGCAATTTCAATTTGCCATCTGTCAATCTCAGGCGATAGCCCTGCACATCCCGTTCCTCGCCGTGCCTGTAAGAAAAATGCTTACTCTAGTTATATATTCTAAGTTGCACTCATTTACTCCTGTCAAAATTATTTTAGAGAATCAATTACTCCTGTCAAAATTCTGTTCTCATCTGGAGAGAATCACCGACTCCTGTCAAAAAAGTACCGCCAAATCTTGTCGAAGAGAAAAATGTACCAAAAAGCCCCACCAATAAAAAGAATTCATGTGAAGCACATGACTGAGTTAGTTACTTATGTGCGTAAACTGTCGATGTATTCTGATCTTTTAATGAGCGAAGTACATTTGATAATTTGTAAATGCATATATGAAAAGTATACGTGTCTATTATTCACAAACTCTTCCGGAAAATATACAAAAGCAACAAAAAAATGTTCACTACTTTGTTCGAAGCCCTTTATCTAGTAGTAAGTAATCTTTGGTAGTGAGTTAAAAAATGGCATTATCAGGTCAATAGTATGTCGAATAATTGCGAAATTTCGGCAAATAGGACACGCAGAGACAATTCATACGGGTAGACAATTAATAAGATAGGAAAATACTTCCATCATCAGAAATAACCCTTTCATATTCGCACCGGGAATTATCAGGACGCTAAACTTAAAAGTCGATCACACTACTGTACGAAGCTATACAAAATAATTTACGAAGTTATCGTCCTGGCATAAAGCCTTTAATGACAAAAATACATGCCAAAAGCAAGTAAGATTTTGTAGCTATTTCGGGAACTGTAAGTTTCTGAATTATCGGCTTTTTTTAGATTAAAATTTGCTTTCGATCACATTAATTTCGAAGTGAAGTACTGTTTTGTTTGGTGATGAGAGCAAATTTAATGTGTTTGGCACTGACAATATTCGTTTTATTCGACGACCCAAAGGAAAACGGACAAATCGATGGTATTTTACTTTTACAGCCAAACGGAGGCGTGGTATTGCTTTTCGGCCAGAGGAGTTGGTCCTCTGCATGAAATCATCGGGATAATGGACCGTTTCCAATATAAAAATATATTGAAGGCGATTATGTTGCCATAGTTGAGGGAGAAATGAAACTTCGATGGGCGTTTCAACAGTATTACAATCCGAAATACACTTCGAAGGTGGTAAAAGAATGGTTTCAGCTAAATGGGGTAATGGATTGAAGCAAAGAATTAGTGGGAGGAAATTTTCCAACAAGGGGTCACTAATGGAAGGCCTAAAAGTTGAATGGGAGAGTATTTCTGCTAACATAATTGACCCAATAATTAAGTCTATGCCAGACTAGGGATGGAGATCAAACTGAGAAAATCGATTCACTAGGTATCGATCTGTAATTTTATTCCGATTTTGTAGATCGATTAATTGCCTTAAGAAGATCGAGATCAATAGATCGATTCAATATATTTCAACATTATAAATTAACAAATAATTAATTAATTAAAACTAATTTAATAAATAATTAAACAGCCTGTTGCTTACGCACTCGAGCGAAACTTATAATTTTAATTTCAATTGCAATTTATAATTGCTATGCATGAAACATTCTTTTTTGAAAGTACATTTACACGCCAGAAGTAAAAGAGAAGCACACCTTTTGTGTCGCGCATTTTCAAGCGAGAAAACTTCGTAAGAAAATACCAAACGAATTCTTTCTCTGTTTAGCCTAACCTTCTCTAATAATAAAACAAAATGTCCCGGAAACATTCCAGGAATATTTCCAAAAAACGTCCCCAAAGCATTGCGGCCAGAAACGTTCCCGGGACATTTTACGAGTATGTACCAACTCGTAAATGTTTTGGGAAGGTTTCTGGTCTCAGAGATAAAATTGTATATCTTGGGCATGTTTCTTTAATAATTCTTGGAATATTCCCGGGACATTTTGTACTACTATTAGGTTATATTCCAAAATAAGGCAGAATTTGTTCCCTTAGTACTAACAACATTTTGCTTCGCTCACTGTCAACCTTAGAATATAGAGTTAACAAGAAAGTGCATTAAGCTCAGAAAACTTTGGCAGTTTTTTTAAGTAATGGAATGACCACTTATTATGTGAATGGACGTAACAGCAATTTTGAATTTTCATAGAGCGGCTAGGAAGAAAAATATTTTCAACTGTTTGGCGTCGCACATTCCAAAATCAATTATTTCTGATTTAAAGAACAAGCCATCGATGACAAAATCATGCTGTAGTCACTAAACATAAAAATATAAATAAACGGTATAAATGGTCCTTAAAATATTATAGCGATTACAAACTACGATTTATGATTTTTTGGTTTGAAATTTAACATTTGTACGATTACACAGGTCTACAAATACCGGGGTCATGTCAGTTGTTGGAAAGGTGGGGGTCATTACCGAAGTAATTTGCTGCGTAGAATCTGAATCCGGTGGGTCAGAATTGGCCCATAACGTCAGGATTTTGAGATATTTGAGGTTATGTCCCCGAAAAACGGCGTTTTTTCCTACTTTTGAGGTAATGGCAGGGTACAAAAAATTTCTGTCTCTCTAGTTATATCATTTAGTAAGACTCTTACCCTTTAATTTAAGAGTTCAAGAGATAAATTACGATTTTTTTTTTCGCAAAGTTATGCCTATTCGAACTTACGAAATATATCTTTTTTGTTTGTTGGAAAATTCGAAAGTGACGCATTATTTTTTTCATCGGTGTAAGGATTATTTTGAAATATAATGTATAGCATTAAAGCAGTTTATCTTTAGAAAAAATGGGCCGGGAAAAGCATTGCACATCTGGGGAAAGGTCACTAATCAGGCAGCTACTTAGAGATGGCAAACGTAATTTATACAAGAAACTTTAAAGTGTTCATCCAAAATGCTTAGTAATTCCAAAAAATTGGAAAATGTGACTAAAAAACGGGGCGGAAAAAAACTACACCTCAAGAAGACGGGAATATTAAAAATTCTTCAAAAAAGGAAGCGTTTAACACTTCGACACAAATTAAAGAGGATCTGAATCTTTCAATCAGTACTTTATCAATAAGAAGACGCCTCATATAAGCTAATTTAAGATCGAGACGTCCTAGAAATGTGCTACTATTAAATTCGAGACACATAAAAAACCGCCTATCATTTACTAGAAAGCACGAAATGTGGCCATCTTCTAAATGGCGTAATATTTTGTGGAGTGACGAATCAAGAGTAGTTCTTTTTGATTCTAGTGGATGCCAGAAGTATGTTTTATTCGAATTTCGCTAACTAGTCTCCAGGGATACAGGGAAATGAGTGGCTGATACGCTTGCAAAGGAAGTTTCTCAACTGAATGCTTCCTGTCTGGAGAGGTCGATCAGCCCGGCCTCTAGAGTCACTAAAAAAAGAAAGTGACCTTATTCAGCTTGCTAAGAAAAGATAGAGCAATTTTATAACATGCTGAATGTCAAGGCAGCTGTGGCCTGTTTGGGACATTAAGAAAAAAGGGGCAGTCATTACTGGAACCTTTCGCTTTCGGAAGACACGCAAAACGTTTACGCATCCCCGACTTTTGCAGAACTTATCTGGACGAGAAAGAAGTGGAAAGCATTCAGCACTTACTCTGTGCTGGTCAAGGGAGGTAACAAAGCTTCAGAAGCGTACTTCGGAGGAGGATTGGACGATGTTGCTAATATTGGGCTGAAGTAGCCAACAGTTGTGGTTTGTTCTAAATAAATCCTAAACAAACATTCAAGTTTTAAGCAAAATTTATCCCGTATATTTATTTTGTAGTAGAAAGCGTCGCATAAAAAATTTAAATTATATTTACCAAATTTTGTCGATTCCGGTCCCCATAAGGAGGAACTTCTCCTATGTCCTAACTTTTCATTTTCTCGATTTTTCATTCAATGTTTTTACAAATTTTTGAAAATATGAGCCTTTCTACTTATTTTTAAACCCCTTACATTAGTGTGAACATTAAGTTTTCCTATCTCAGATGCAAATACTTGATCAGTCCAGCTTAGAAAAGTTGAATTTTACAGCATTTAGCTTAATTAATGTTAAAATCGCCAACCAATGTAAAACCCTTCAACTAACTCCATAAAATTATCGCAGAACATATTTTCGCTTCTTTGCGGTAATTTGTACAAAGCTACTGTTTTAATTTGAAAATCACTACTCGCTAGGTTTTCTTCAAACAACTAAATTTTCGTCAACTGCTTCGTTGTTTACTATTTTCCCTTTGAATCCTTCTTAAAATATATTGCAACTTCATAATGTCACAGCTTAGTACGTAATATCTGTTAATATTTATTTATTATAATCTTAACGCGTAGACCTATTTCGATGATTCTTTTTTTTTTTGTATACAGTGTTATTCACCAGTGCTACTATGAGGAAATAATTGGAACTAGGGCGGGTGTGGGTGTGTGCCAAAAATTTATGTGGTGGGGTTGTAGTGGGGGAAGGGCGAAACCCAACTTTGTAATGCGTATTGGATGATTCCTTTTTAGTTGTATAGAGTATGATCCTCCATTGCTACTATGAGAAAAAATTTGGAGGGTTAGTCTAACTTTGTAACTTTTTTTTGATGTTTAGAATATTTCCCCCTGTGCTAGATCGTTTATTGCTGAATAGAGTATCTATTTGTATCATAAGAAAAATTTTGGATTAGGAAAGAGGTGTTACATGATAAAAAATATTGCGCCTAGAGTGAATATGGCAAGAGCAGGGAGCAGTCCCCTAACTTTGTAATGTGTGCTCCACATATTGATAATTCTTTCTTGCTCTATGGCGTACGTTGGCGTACTAGCACCATCATCCTAAATCAAATTTGTATAGATCAAAATTGTTTACCTGTGTTTGAAATAGTAAGGGTCACACTATCTTAAGAAACGTCAAAGTATTCGTTTGACAGTTTAAAAACTGTTCTAAGTTGTGTTAACAAATATTTAGTACTTAATGTTCACGAATTTGTATTATGAATTATGCGAACCGGTCTGGTTCACAGAAGCCTAATTATGATACCTATTATTAGGAGCTCCAAACTGAAGCCGAAGAGTCTTATTAAATTCAATAAAAAAACAAATTCCGTGATATTGCCAATCTGACAATTTTAAAAATGTTGTTAAAATTTTTTTTTAGGAAATTCGAGAAAAATGTGAGAGAGAAGCAAAAGAGAAAGCATTTTCTGTAAGTGAATCTGGAAGAAATCAGAATCGGTCACTTAATAGGTATCGAGACGTCAATCCATATGATCACTCACGAATTATAATTCACCGAGGAAAAACCGATTATATTAACGCAAATTTGGTTAAGGTAAGTTTATCCTAAATACTATTTTCAGTTAAAGCAATTATGTTTGTATTTTAGATGGAAAGAGCTGATCGTAAATATATTCTAACGCAAGGTCCGTTACGAGAGACAATTGGTCATTTCTGGTTAATGATTTGGGAGCAGAGCACAAAAGCAATATTGATGTTAAATAAATTACTAGAGAAAAAACAAATAAAGTGTCACATGTATTGGCCCGAAAAAATAGGAGAAGAACATATCCTTAACCTAACTGATGTTGGACTTAGCGTAGAATATTTAAAATGCGAGGAATATACGAATTTTTGTAAAAGGATATTTAGGTGCATTGAAGATATTGTTCAAAATTAAAATTGTTTTAAACTAAATTCTATTCAGATTAACTGACGTGGACTCGAAGAAAAATCGAGAAGTTATTCAATTTCACTACACAACTTGGCCTGATTTTGGAATTCCAAGCTCTCCAGTTGCGTTTTTACAATTTTTAAAACAAGTTCGAGATTCCGGAGCATTGGATCCTGAAGTTGGCCCAGCTGTGGTACATTGTAGTGCTGGTATTGGACGATCTGGAACTTTCTGTTTGGTAGATTGTTGTCTGGTTTTGGTAAGTTTCTATTTAGAAAAGATGACTGCATAAAAGTGCAGTCTACTCTCGTTTGTAAGTACCCATGCTACATTTAATTTATATTTTTAATTTCATAATAATTATAAAGTAAATGTCATTGTTTATAAACTGATAGTATTAAATTATTTAGATTGATAAGGAAGGCGAAAATAAAGTGTCAGTTCAGGATATATTGTATGAACTTCGAAGATATAGGATGGGTCTTATTCAGACACCAGACCAACTTTACTTTTCATATCAAGCAATAATCGAAGGAATAAAATTATTAAAAGATCCGGTTAGAGATATTTTATTTTTAGCAAATATGTTTTATTTATAAACGTTTAATTACAGAGTTTCATGGATTACGAAGAAGTACCTATTATATCGAAAAATGAACATTTGGACGAAATACCTCCACCGTTGCCACCTAGAACACATTCCCTCCAAGGCGCTTCAATCATTACAAAAGCACTACCAACGATTCCCAATAGTGAAAGCTTACATGAAGATTTTATAACAAATTTAAATGACACAAATGCTGTGAAGAACTTGATAAATAGCGAAAGAAATTCCGAGTATGAAAGTAACCTAAACCGTCCTCTTCCCCCTATCCCTAAAGGCAACTCTTTGGAGAAAGTTGCTGAATCGGAAAGTGATGCAGATGAAGTTTGTGATGAATCGGTTGAAGATGATAGTTCAGCCATTGTTGATGATACAGAAATGGCTGAGTTAATAAGGGTATCGACTAAGAGGGGCAATACAAGTAATGTTATAGAGCAAAATCCGAAACCAACACAAAATGGGGTGGATTTACTTAGCACTAGTAATATTGATGGGTATGATTATTTTTTTTAATAATAGCACGGAACATTATATTAAACCGTATTCTCTCTCAGGTCAGAAAATGTTGAACTAAAACGAAGAAAACGCGTCGAGCGACAGGCAAATATTGAGAAAAAAGTGAACGAAATCAAACGTAAACAACGAGAAGTCGAGGAGGAATCAAGGAAATCATCGAAAAAACGCAGGTCACTAATAAAATTTATAGCCGCTGGTGTAATTGTGGGTGTACTTTGTGTATATGCATATTCAAAATTCGGTTAATCGCTTTATTTCTTGTAAATACTGCGAATCATCTTAGAACTTATCATAAATAGAATTTTTTTTAAAGTAATAGATGTAGCCAACAGCCGAAGTGAAGAATCAAAATAGACTGATTAAAGTAATTTTATATACACACATGTACATAATGCATTGAAAGGCATACAAAAAGAAACGCTTACCCTTATGTGTGTATATGTTATAAAAAAAAATTTTTTTTTGACCAGTTCGAATAAATGTTTGAGGAGAAACTTCAAAATACATGCAAACACACAAAGTGAAAAGTAAAAGTTTTCACATTAACTTTAAAACGGACTTAAAGTTTCTAACGGTATTCTATACATATGTTTCCTAAAGTTCAAATTGTATATTGCAAAATATTTTGTTTTATTTACAGAATTATAATTTTTAGAATTTCTATTTTTAAATGTTAATTGCGTAACAATATACTATTCTTTAATTTTATATTAATGTCCGAAATTTAAGGTAAGATAATTGTGAGAGTCCAACGGCTCAAGCAAAAATAAACTGAATTTTCGCATAAATTGCATTTACCTAATTAGGTGTACAGATATAGTTTCTTCGGGAAAACGGCGTTCTTTCTTTACATTTAATAGCGCTAAGAGATTTCCGCTTACGAACATTTTCCCTTCAGCAATATGCATTTCATCTGAGAATCGATCATTCAGATTTCCAGTAGTTAACAATAAAATATGTACGTTAATCCAAAATCTTGGCTCTTTAGAATTTATAGTGGCATAGGCATAGTTTTATTAGAATTGTACGACATCCCACCATTTAACTTTTAAGGTTAAATTACAAGTAAATTGATTGACCATGCTGTGAATATTTACATAAATTTGTTGCAAATCTCTTAATATTTAATTAAGAAAATTTATCAAAAAACGCTATAAGCTGATTATGCTTTTATACTAATTATGCATATACACGTCTATCTGTTTTCGCGGGGATATTTTGTGAAGCATGCTTAAAATCACGGCAACAAACTTTAAAAGTCAGGGTTTCAGACGAAATGTGACAAATTTATTGGGTTTCGACGCTGTTTTCTCATACATTTCACAAAATTTTCGAAAACTTCAAGGTGCATTCGAAAATTAATCGTTGTGAGCGGAAAGAAAATTTAAAATCAATTAAATAAAAGTAAACGAAGTGGCCAATTTGTTTATTCGTTTTCTCATAAGCAAAATACACGATAAGCATTGCCGTTAAAGATGTTGTTTTCTTTTTAAGGGGAGGCATCGCAACCTGGATAATGAATTTTAGACGTTACTTTCTGAAGGGATTGTTGAAAAAGTACAAACGATATTGTTAAATTCTTTTTTTTTACCTTTGTTTTACTTAAGTATTTTCAATAACAAAAAAAAATTTACCTCCTACAGAACTATAGATAGCGCTGAAAGTTGATCGTAAACAATTTGGGAGGAAATCAGTGGAGGCTGTAGCTCAATTTTGGAGCGTCTGAAAAAAAACAAATGATAAAAAGATGCCGGTTCTTGAAATGTCATAAAATTACGTTTGCATAAGTTTGTTTTGGATATTCACTGTCTGCTATTAATTATCCAAAACGCAATTTTAAGTTTTTCACGATCCCTTCATTCCTTCTACTTTCTAAGGCAATAATTGACGGATGTAAACCTTTTCTTCCACGCACCTACGGAGTCCGATGTAGCATCGAACTGCTCGAACCAAAACCATTGTAACAACAATAGGTCTGTTCACGTACCTGCAGGAATTATAATTCCTGCGCAGGAAAATGCAGAAAGTCGTTTTCGTACTGTTTGACAGCAGATTTTTGCTGGCGTCACCGCTTCCCCACCTGCAGGAAAATTCAGGAATTTGCAGTAGCTTTAAACTGCCTTACTTTTCCTTACTGTCACTGGCTGATGTCAAATACCTGACTAGTTTATTTTTGAGGTTATATTGGCCCTCTTCTAATTTTTCAGGAACAACTGTACCCCCACCACATAAAGAAGGAAAATGCAGGAATTTTCAGCTGCAGAAGTACGTGAACAGACCTAATCCATGAACTGGACTTTTATACGGGGTCGTAAACGGTCCATTGACAAATTTATTTACATTGCTTTTTATAGCAGGAAGGGGGTGATTTTTCTTAAACTCTTCCTACCGCCGCAACTATTAGTTCTATGAAAAAAAGAGATTTATATTAACTCAAAGCAGACTAAATTATCTTTCCAACAGAGTAAAAAATGTACACTTTATTAACCTAATAACGAGAAAACTTTCATTAAAACTGCAATTTTAGTCGCAAAGCAAATTTTTATCCAAAACGGAAGCAGTAAGTTATGCTTCGATCATGGTCTGGCATTCGTATTTTATTAAAAACTCCACTTCCGTACATTTCCGTGCATTCAGGCTTGCAAGTCTCTGTTATTTTCAGGGTGTGAATATTTTTACTTCATTCGAAAGATTGTTTTGTTTACTTCAAGTAGAAAAAACAATTTTTTCATAGAAGTAATAATTTAGCCACTAGGACGAGCATAAGAAGCAATGTACATTAAACGAAACTTCAGCCCATTTTGAACCTAATGTGTGTGAAATTCTTAAGTTCATGGCTTGTAGTTTAGGTGGTTTTGCTTGACCGCAACGGTCGAACTCTTAGAGTGCAAACTATGGACTCGCGGTACACGATTTATTGTGGTTATTTGCCATATATATACTTCTGTATAATCAGTGACGTGACTCGTATGTAAAAAAAAATATGTGTAGTGTAGATATACCATATAAACTAAGTCCTGAATTACACGAGAGGGATTTTACCCCATAACTCACGGCAATTCTCTTCTGTGCAAAAGTAGAAAAATCCTCGGAGTGTTGCTACGAAAGGGGCTTTGATTGACGTTAAAAAACCGGTTCATAAGTGTTTTGCAGGGTTGAAAATTTGTATTCACCGGTTCAAGCAATACTAAATCAACCTGACACCAAAAATTTTTCGAATTCTAATGAGGAAGTTACGAAAATGGACAAAAGCAAATCAGGAAAAACTCAAGCAAAACCCCTATGATTCGTGATTGACACTCACAGATGACCCTCTTACTACCTCACTTCTCTCACCAAGAAAAAATCAGGTTTTCGTCACTCATGGGGTAAAATCCCTCTTGTGTAATTCAGGACTAAGCCGATAGTCACGAGTTAAGATTTAGGTCTTTTAATTTGAACAAAAACTTAATGTTACGTAACGCGTTGCCTGACCCCCCTCCCCCCTCTAATAACGCACCGTAACGTTTCAAAAGACCATCCCTCCCCTTTAACTGCGTTACATAATATTTGAACGGCTCCTTAACGCCCTCTCTGATATTTGAACTCCTGGGTCCTTCATAAGTTCCACAAGTGTCTTGGCAATTAATTTATATATTTTTCTTGTTTATAACGATATCTTGTTGATTTTTTTAATTTGTGAATAATTCTCCTTCATAAAATTGGCGATGTAATATAAAAAACGCTCATTTTTCTCAATTTGACGCTAACATAGGATATCACATTTGAGAGAATCAACAACTTTTTTCCATTTATGTCGTTTTCATTAATTTTTAGTTAGTTAAAGCTTAATTTTCATAAAATTCTTTATACACAGAATGCATTTTTGAAACACGACGTAAATACTAAATAATTTCTGTATAACTGATAAATTTATTTACTTATATTCGACAAGGAGTAATGATCAGATTTTTTGTTGTTGTATGATGCAGCCAAAGCCCAGGGGACAACCCTAAGATGCGTTAGCAAGGCTTTGTCCGGAAGGGAATGAGGGAATATGAATGTCTTGTTTTTTTGCATTGCTGTGAGCTAGACAACAGGGCCCGTATTTGGTTTCTCGACTCGATTGATCGAGTCGACAAAATTCTTTTATCGATTTGTATACTATTTCGTATTTGGCAACTTGATCGAATCGACAAAAAAGAGTTACCATTTGAAGAACCAAAATGTTATCTAAATTATGAATTGTAACCAACGTATCATCTATTTGAACTGTAAAATTTGTTCTGCAATTAGTGTTAATCTGAAAATTTTAAAGTATTCCTCAGTTAGTTCGGTTAATTTCAAACAAATTTTGTAAATGGTCCCAATCGGGATACATTTTCTACGGGACGAAATGAATGAAAGAGTTCATTTCAAATCACTACGAGATTCATCCAATCCCTTATCATTACGAGACTTTAGGTATAAACAACTTTTTACAATAATCAAAATACCTTGTTAAGACTACTTTGTCATGTAGATTTGTTAAACAATTTTGCTTAAGTAAAAAGGCTTTTTGCTATCTGCTAGACCACTTTATAAGTTTGACCCTAAGTCAGAAACGAGCTGCATCAATACCGCCTATTTTTTGCAACTGGATCATTTCAGGAGACTATTAGAGAATCCTACTTAACTGGAATTTCGCAACCGGCAATTGATATTTACTTAAATTTTTACATCCGCTTCTTGCCTGACATTACATTATAGTCGACAACGGGAATCTCATCGAGAGTTTTGTCGATCACCGTCGACTGCAACCTTGTCGATATCGAGTTACCAAATACAAATTTCTCGATATCGACAAAGAGCGATATTGAGTCGAGAAACCCAATACGGTCCCAGCCCAGAGACGGACTGGATTTTTTAAAATTTTTTATTTAACCTTTAGCCAGCACACTCTTGAAAATCTCGTAGCCTGCACATGGGGCAATCGTACCCCAGCCTACTATTAAACATCTCAAGGTCAAGCCGCTTATAATATCTTAGCTAAAATGATTGTGGGAGATGTTGATATCTTATAAAAAAGGCAAAATTGTTTTTGCAGGTATTTTAAAATGGTAAAATATTAAAATACCAGGTCCCTAATCGCGCTTTAAATATTCAAAACATGAATACGAATTTTGCTTGGGGTCATCTAGACCCCGAAGGCTGGCTAAAGGTTAAAAACTCACGGGGAGACCGAGGCTTAAACCCTGGAACCATGGCATGGTGATCGTGCCACACATACATCAATCCAACTCCGTCTCGAGTTGAGTAGAAAGACATAGAATGTTTATCTGGAGCTGAAAAAAATAATTACAAAACCGAGTGACAAGTTTTCAATTAAAAGTTAATATAACCGTATTTCTGTATACGTGATCGTCAAAGTGTTTTAAAATAATTTGAGCAGCCAGGAAGAATTTGTCATTTGTAAGAGTATTGCCCAGCTAAAAAAGTGAAACTTTGCATGTGTTATGCTGTTCTACAGCTTTTTTGCGAGTTTGTTCCTTTAAACCTTTGCGGGTGCTCCATAACAGAGCCATTGGCCTCTATTGTTGAATCCGACGGATTTAGTATTCACGCCGCAAAAAAGATTCACTTCCTCTTTACGTTGCGATTTTTTAAAACAACCGGCAGGGCTGCCATATCAAGTCTCAGATTTTATCTTTCGAAAATGTAATCTCCTGATGGTTTACCTAAATGTTAAATGTTGAGGCTATACAGTTTAATGTTAATTTTTTTACAAAGTTGTAAGCAATATTCCAGAAAGTTACGAACAATAAATTATTCATGGACAGCATTGCGTTTTCTTAGCTGCTTGCTTAAGAGATCTTTCTGAGGGATGCTATCGGTGTGGAATAACAAATGAGTTTAAAGTAGCAATATCTCAACCCACTTTTTCTCAGCATTTAGCTAACAATAATAAAGACACTTTTTACCTCACTAACACTTTAAATTCGCAATGATCATATTATCACGAATTTCAAACGTAAGAATAACTTTGCAGAAATTGATTTTCTTGTTTTCAATAATCAAGTGAAACGTCATATTTTCACTTCGGTAGTTTTGGGTGATCACAAACTACCGAATTCGCAAACGCTGTTCTTCCGGCAGATTCAGTAAGATGTCAATTCAAAGATGTCTACTACATACCAATAAACAAGACACAAATCGAAATAGCTGTGCGTATTTTTTAAAATATATTGCAACTTAAATCATTGCAAGACGGTTAAATATTTATTAATATTTAAACTGTTACTTGTTCTACTCAAATTTTTTCAAGTAGCTGATAATATTATTTAAAAAAATCCGAGTACAGTGTTAATTTAAAAATATTCTTTTTCGTTCACGAACTGCAAGGTCTTTCGCAGGTATAGCTGGCGTTGGTTAATTAATGCATACCCAACTACAAACAGTCTTTTTAAGTTACAAAATAATAAACTGGTAAAATTCTTCGTCACCAACATATCCAAAATACATTTCGTACATTGACCCTTCTTTACTGTAGGCTACAAAACAACATTTTTGAAAAAAGATAATATAAAAGGCGCAAAAAAATATTTGGTATCAACCTGTACTATTCTAACCTAAATCAAATTGCAGAGCATTTTCTTCTTTGAACATACAATACGTGTAATATAGCCGTTTTCTGTCATTTATATTATGGCGTTTCGTTGCCATATGGAACGACTGTGCTTATTTACTGTTTCCGTGCGGAGAAAACGAATACTGCTTTAAGTTTTGAATAACTTTTTTGTGTTATTGACAATAAATCTAATGTTATGAAAACAAACTGTTTGCCTCCTATTACCCAAACTTTATTGATTTATGATATCGAAATCGCATCTTCGTTTATTAAAACAAAATCATTTACTCTTTCGGTGAAAGCTTTTATCATGTATATATAAAGATAAACTAAAAAAAACCGTTTACTTGAATATTTTGTGTATTTTTGTTGCAGGTAGGAGGATTCATTTCGTCATTGAATAGTGTTTATTCAAGGACCAGCAAGAATATCGTTGCCCTTCAATTGGAAGATTTGAATGTTATTTCAGATATCCGCAAAAATATTTGTACAAATACTATATAATCGGTAAACATTTGTATTTACAACTGCAATAAATATGTGGCAAAAGTTTTGCGGAATTTCTTTTCAGTATTATTAGTTAGTTGTATCATCCAGTTGTAAAATCCTGACATTGTTAAATGTATTTCAACATTCAAGGCAAAATGAAAGTTTTTTTAATTCCTGTTAATCCCTTTTTACTAATTCCAAAATACCCTTTAAGGGGTTATTCTACTGTCTAAAAAAGAAAACTTCATTTCTTTTTTACAAATTTCATTAGAGATGAGCTCCAAGAATACCTGTGTACCATTCCATTCCCTTCTACAGGCATAATTCAGAGCGCGAGCGATGGGCCGCCAATCTCTCATTCGAATGCTTTTGTTGCGCAAGCTGACTTGAATATATGCTTTCTTATATTTCATCGGTAAACTTTCAGTTTGTAAACTTCATAACAAATTTAACCACGCTTTCTTCTCGCAAAAGCCAAAAAAATCATCGTAAACGTAGTTTTATTGCTAATCAGTTTGATACCTTAGAAATCTGTTGCGCGTACGTTAAACGCGTTTTACTCAAAACGTCTTTTTTTCGTCTTTTTTTGAGCACTGACATAAAACTAATCACCCGATCCACTTCAAATTTTGCACACATACTTACGACTGCAATAGCCGAAATTCAGGCAGAAATAATTAATTTTGGCAATTTAGGAAGACTATTTTGAACTAAAAATATGACGAAAAATTAGCGCACTATGTTTAAACATTTGTCAAATTGTGAAAATAAAATATTTATGTCTAAATTTAGGCTATTGCAGTAGATTTTCATCAAAACTGATGAAAAAGTTATGGTAAATTTGTTACAGATTACTTGGAGGATCTGGGTACTGTGCCGCGTAATTTATCTTCGCCGCAAATGCGAAGAATTAAAATGTTAACTTTAAAGTATAGTAAATGTTCGTGTAAAATATGAAGTAGATTGCTTTTGTACTTTTTTGTTTGTAACGATTTTAAATTCATACCTGATTTTACCCTTGAGTCAGTAGAATAACACCTTAACTGAATAAAGCAAAATAGTCTGTTTGCAAATTATGTAACAAAGCTTGATTAAATAAATCTACTAGATGAAACCAGAATGAGATAAGATCCATACTATCTGAGGATCGTTTTTGCAAAACTCAACATCTAAAAAAATCAATCAGGAGGTTATTTTTTAATCATTTTGGAAAGGGTAATGCGAAAATAAATTTTATCTTGTTTAAAAATAAAATAACTATAAAAACAAAACAATTTATAATGAAACAATGGTACATTTTGTGTAGCTTTGCAATATCTTAGAAAATTTGCTTAAGAAACTGCCGTTTCTTCGGGTTCATTGTGAAAGGATACAATGACCCCCAGAGAAACGGCAGTTTATAGTTTCCTCTGATTATTCCTTGTTACCTTCACGAATATAAGTCCTTCGCATCATTAGGAATCACGAAAAATTTTATCAATTTTTCAACATCTTTTGTTATTTTGATACTATGTTTTGAATCGAGTTTCGTAAATGATTTCATGTTCACAGAAACAGTGAAGATATTTTATTTTAAAGGATTCACTTTGATACAGTGGCCTGAATAAGTTTCGCTAACTGGTAATTTCACAATATCTAAAATTTTTTTTGTGTTCTAGTATCCTGCAAAAACTTATTTTAAAAGTTTATTTTGCTCTCATTAGTCGCCAAGTTTAAAAACAGCTAATCTAATCTCTTATTTAATATCTTATTCCAGTCCGTGGGTGAAATGACGTGCTCTTTTTTTCGTATATTCCTTTTTCTGTTGCCACAAAAATTTTGGGCATGCGCTCAATTTACTGAAACCAAGGCAACCAAAGTTTGCAAGAATTCCTACCCTGGCGTTAGGCAGGCTTCTAAGTTTTCTAGAAAGTTAATAATCGCAGTGAAATTTTCGCTTGCATCTCGTGCCCCCTGCGTTACAGTCCACATATGGAATGCCATATTTTCTTTGGTATCATGGCAGTCCAAGAACTATGAATTGTCAAAATCACAGCAGGTTCCGGCGAACGGCATGGGAGAATTACAGTTCATGCGCTCAAACTTGACACTTATTCATTGCTATGAAAATTTTTTCTGTTGCCACAACAATTTCGGGCATGCGCTCAATTTACTGAAACGGTTTGCTTGTCTCGAGGCAACCAAAGTTTGCGAGAATTCCTACCCTGACGTTAGATAGGCTTCTAAGTTTGCTAGAAAGTTAATAACCGCGTTGACATTTTCGCTTGCATCTCGCGCCTTGCGTTACATTCTTTGGTAGGGTTTTTATTATGGATAACAATACCGAGATTGTAAAACCAAACTTATTTAGTTCTAGATAACACACTAAGTTTCATTTGTCTAGATTTTATCAATACCAAAAATACCTCGATTTCGACTCACTCATGATCATCTAGGTTACTTTCTGATGTCCTAGAAAGCTATTGATATGCAGGAAACTTTCTCCCTACAAACCCTCAAAGAGGGGAGTCTGGTTCTGTATTATATAACAATTTCTCATAGGTATATTTCCAAAAGTCCTAGACAGCTGAAATTTGGTATGCAGGCTAGAATTTGTACACAAACAACGAAAAATTTAGAAATCTGTAACTTTCGCTTTCTTTGCTATCTTCGTAGAATGTTATTATTCTGTTTCTTACGCCAGAGTTGATGTCAAAATATCGGACTGCAATTGGATACAATTTTCGATTTCCTTTGTTTGAAGCATCCGTTGCGATGGAAAAATATTCAGGCGTTCCGGTAGCAGATTTCATTTCCGTGATAGTCGTCTCAAGAGATTTTTCCGCTAAAATGTTCTCGACAAGCGTTTCGGCTTTTGTTTTCCCGCACTGTAGTTTTTTGGCAATAGCACTATCTGAGTACAATTTACTAGCAAGTTTCATGCCACAATCAGTGCTCAGATAACTGTGATGGTGACTCACACCATGGTAAACTTACACCAGCTCAGCTTTGGCAACTTTAACTTCTTCAGGGGTACCTTAAATCAGATAATAATAATTTTAATATTTTAATTTATCTATAGCTAATTCTTTGTATTTGCGATTTTATACATTAATTGTGTTTTTTGTGGAGAATTTTATCAATTAAATAGAAAGCATACCTTTGACGGTGTAAAAAGCTGACATAAGTTTGTTTGATTCAATGGCTGTTAGTATTTTCTTATGGCTCTCACTATTCAGATGTTTTTTAACGGCTTTTTCACCATCATGTTTGATTGTGAATGTGACACTACATTTCATACATGATCCAGTAATGTTGTTAGTTTTGGTAAACCACGACTTATAATTAGGATCCTGTAACCATCTGTCTTGAAAACTACACAACTAGGATTTTTTTTTCTTTGTAGGCGGATTCGTTGAGAAAACGTATCTTGCGACTTCAGTATGTATCACTCTTATAGAAAAGACCTTCGAAAAGACTCTGACATACATCCCCAAATCATTACAGAGCTTGGGAAGTTTACTTTTCGACTTAGGCAGTCATTTTTGAATGCTTCAGTTTTTTTTTAAATGACGCGTTTTTTTAGAGGTTGTATGTTCAACTGATCGCCACTGATTAAGTGTCCAATTTTCGTGGGCTTTAGCAAAAGCGAGGCGTTTCTTTTCTTTTCAATACTTGTCAAAAATGGTTTCTCCTTAGCCTTAAAATTTAGAGATTATTACGGGATTCCATAACAGAATATTAGAAAATTTACCTTATAAGATTTATAACCCATTTCTCTTATCCTTCTCCTACAGGTATACACAGAAATGCTCTCACACCATATTGTACAAATTACAGACTCTGTTGCAGCACGATTTATTCTCGATACTTCCAGTTGTTTCGAATAGGATAATTATACCCTGCACTGTAGATCTTGAAAGTTTAAATTTGCAATTTCATAAGAAGATTTTTTATTTTTATAATCTTCAATTACTAACTTTCTCAGATGAGATGGTATCCCTTTTCCGCGTGTCCTTTTAACTCAAAAAGTTACAACAAATTGCAGTCTAGCCAAAAAATAAACTCACAACTACAAATTCAAATTATTTGAATGTAATTATTTACAGTTATTCGATTGTTTGTAGTTTTTTATAAAAACAATTTTCTTCGAAATTATAATTTGTTCAGGGTATACGAACCTAAGTTTTATGATACGCGAAGATTTTTGCAGATTGATGCACATAAAACAAGTTGCATTTTTGAAAAGACCCTTAGTCGTATTTTGATTGTGTAAGTTGTATTAGAATTACTTACACTCTGAAATGTATTTGCCACAAATATTTCATTACAACTTTGCCAATATACTGAATTATTAAAAAAAATCACTTTTATTTTCGAACTAAAATCTTGGGTAAACGAACCTTTTTGCGTTTGGGTAGTACAACTTCTTTTTCTAGCTGCATAGTTTGACTTATACCCTGTTCCAAAAAGATTGGCAGTACACGGTAAATGGCAAGTTATGATGCCAAATTTCTCAAACTCGCCAAAAACCATGTACAGCCAATGTTTCGATATATCTTGGTCGACAAACCAAGAGGCATTGGATTGTGATAAGAACAACCAGCAGCCAGATGCTTTAGACGACTGACAATGATAAGCACTCAGTAGTGGGTGGTGGGTGTTTTTACATGAATTCGAGTGACTGGAATGGTCGGAAAGAACATTAAGTGTAGTCAGATTATATCTTTTAGCAGTAGGTTTGTAGAAATGCTTTAATTTACTTATTATAAATTGTTTTGAATTGTTTATTTTGAAATATGTATATATTTTTGGTTCAATGTTGCACAGCTGTTAACAAAAAAAGCCCTAATGAATGGTTATGGATTCACAAGAAACTTGTTATACTTACATTCTTTTGATATGGCAACCTGAGTCCGAGTCAGGAAATGAGTCGAAATCGTGGCAACAGCGTGCTGAGGAAGAGGGATGGATGCATAGGTAAATGATGGGAAAATAAAGCAGACTGGAATAGTACATAAGACCGTGTACTGCCAATCTTTTTGGAACAGATTATAGTGTGCCTTTTTTTCTGCATACATTTTTTATCACTCATGTTGCCAAAAAAACAATTTATTTAAAAAAGGAATTGAAAGTAATTGATACGAAATCGATACGAAACGAAATAAACAAACCGCGTGCGTTTGATAGTTTTAACGGAACAGGTGACGGAATATTTTTATTTACTATGATTAAAAATGATCACTAGAGACTTATTTTCAAACGTATACTTTATAGCAGTGATGTCAAAACCTATGCCCGCGGGCAAGTGAGCTTTTGAGCTTTTAAATTCGTATATGCACTTGTTTGGCTGTATTCGGTTTACTGTTTTTGAGTTTTTAATTATTAAAGCATGTCAAAGTTAAAAAAAAATCTTCATATTTAAGTTGTTTCATAAGCAATTATACAATATCTTAATATATACAACCTTTCGCAAACATTTTAAGGTTCTAAATTAAAGATACAGTACGAAATGCTTCTAAAGCTTTTAAGCACTCCTCACATTAAGTAGTGTGAGTTTGGCCATCACTGCTTTATAGTATAAGAGCTGGCACCGTTTTCAGCAGAGAATTTCAGGTCGGCTGGTTTTTTGATATCCGACAGTCTGGCAGGCGGGAGACGTTGCGTTTACCTGGGATCGTAACACTAATACAGGTAAATATATTAATTTTAAAATCATTTTTGGTACATTTTTTTTAATTGGTTTTTATTAATGTGCCGAAACACAAATTTATTATTGCCAGACACTTTCGTTGTTGATAACGCTGTTTGTATTTAAAAAAAAATTTATTTTTTAAAGAATTTTAGTATGGCTGAAATTTTAATATGATGTTAGTCAGCTATCAAAAGATATCAAATTAATTTGCCAGACAATAATTCGGTTGTTTAAATAGGAGCCAGACCGTTTAAGTCTGGGCAAGTATTGTGATAATATGCAGGTAGTAAAAGGGAGATAGTTGCAAACAAGACAGCGGAAAAATATACAGTATGTCATTAAACTTAATTTATTTAGCATTACAATAGAATTTGTTTATAGAATTAGAATCAAATTATTATCTTTATGTTCTGATGAAGAAACAATTTGTAATTCTTCAATAGATTATATGAGAAAGAAGGATACACTTTACAGAGATTCGGTTCGAATTAAATAGTACTGACCATTTCAACTTCACTTCAACTTTAACGCAATCACATGATGTGATTACACACCTGCTTTCTTCCGAAAAGGCAAACTTAGGCCTTTCAAATTACTCGAAGAATCAGAAGATTATCAGTTAGCATTTCAAAATATTGTTACCAATGACGAAGAAAGACTTGAGCGTACATTTGTCACCTTAGAGAAATTTGTTTGTAATATGTATGGGGTCCGTCATATTACTAAAGTTTATGATGTTACAATAGTTTTCAAAAAAAAATTAGAAATTTCGACTCATCAAATGGACCGCTTTGTAAAGCTAAATTACGACAGTACTTAGTACGAGTTCGTTACGTGAAAAATTTTTGGAGAATTGCTCACTTCAAATCTCCTACATCCTTGTCACCACTTAATGCTAAATATATTAATTTTAATGTCATGCTGTATATGCTTGCCCAGACTTAAGGGGGGACCCCACCCTGACGGCAATTTTCACGAATTTTTTTAAGGGTTAAAGAAACAATCGAATCATTTGGGGTTTTTGACTATATGATTGCATGCTTTTTCAACTGTATTACAAATATTTTTTTGAGTAAAAAGATTGTTATTTGGAGTCGTGGTAGCCTTCAGCGTCAGAGATGTTCAAAAAAAGGCAACTCTAGTAGTGCTAGGCGCGATCAGTCCTGAAATAAGGTAGAACAAAACCTGTTAAATTTCCTTCATTTTTCGTGAAAAAAAATGTTATAAAATTGTTTATAAAAAATCGAAAAATTTAAATATCGAAAAAAACCTATGCTGCACGATAGAGAAAACAGTTTTACACATTGTCGAAAAAGATTGAATCGATTTCATTGCATGGTTCCCGAGAAAAACTGGAACTCAGTTTGAAAAATGTGGTGTTGAGCAAAACGCGTTTAAAGTTTTTGGTACTGTTTTTTTTTTTCTATGATGACTTCCGCCACCACCCGCCCCACAATTCTTATTGTATCTTTGCAATGACTTCGAATATCAATAAACTCTTTTAGAGGATTATTCTAGATACTATAAAGCATAGATTTATGCAAAAAAAAAATAGATTTTTTCAAACCTTCAAAGTGGCGTACTCCCTTAAACGGCCCGAATTATTGTCTGGCAAATAAATTTTACATCTTTTGATAGCTGACTAAACACATTAAAATTTCAGCCATACTGAAATTCTTTAAAAATATTTTTTTTTTTAATTACAAAATAGTATCTGGCACAGCGTTATCAAAAACGAAAGTGTCTGGCAATAATAAATTTGTGTTGCTGCAAATTAATAAAATCCAATTAAAGAAAAATTTACCTAAAATGATTTTAAAATTAATATTTTTACCTGTGTTAGTGTTACGCTCCTAGGTAAACGCAACGTCTCCCGCCTGCCAGACTGTCCCCATGCCTACCGTGATAGTGAAAGAGAGCGGATATCAAAAAACCAGCCGACCTGGAATTCTTGTTTGACGATGTTGCTAGCTCTCGTACTATTATAGTTAACTTACCGATCGTATGTAATTGCTTTTATAAATGATTCAAAATTTGTGTACGAGAGAGTTAAAGAGGACTTTGAGATGCCCTCGTAAAAGGCTAGATAAACAATTTTAAAGTTCGTCTATTTTTTTAAAAACAATTTTAGAGTATTTTTAAGACCTTAAACTAGATATTTAAAAAATAAAATTTTGTTTGGAGAATTGTTCTCCCTTAAATAAATATTTTGTTTCACTTCCACGACGATTACTCATCAAAGTGCACGAGAAAACTATAAACCAATAACGTAGTAATCAGCAATTAATCCTCAATAACTGTAAAATGTGTGCTCTTTATAATGAATATTGTTGTTACAGTTAATTTTACAGAATTAATACGAAACTATTGCTATACAAAGTGTTAGCTCTATGCGTTTATAAATATTTCGCAAGGTGTATGTGAGAGCCTCGCACGCGCCTTCCTGGGATACGTCGGTTTTATATGATTTTGATAGGGAAACGTTTCGAATTTAGGGGAAAAAATTTACTCACACGTTCTTGAGACCCCAAAGTTGATTTTTTGACCGGGTAATTGGTTATAGCCCCTTAGTGTTATAATTCAAAATTTCAAAGACATTTACAAGGTGTCCAAAAATGTTTGTCGGCAATGTTTTTGATTATAAATTATACACTTGCTGACATTTTTTTAAATAAATTTTAATTTTAGATTCTACACTATTTATCAATTTATATTAAGTTGTAATAACTCCATCCTTTCACCTTTGGTCTTAAAAATAGCCTTCAAACGACTATGAAAGGCGTTACATGAGGCACGGACAACTTCATCAGGAATTTCGTTCCATATCTGCAACAGTCGGCTCGAAAATGTTTCCAAACTAAGGTGTTTTACGTTCTTCAGTTGACTCTGCATTTAACCCCATATGGTAAAATCGAGGGGATTTAGGTCTGGTGATGACGATGGCCACTCTTCTTTAGATATGAAATCTGGTACATTTTCACTCAGCCAGTCTTGACCACATTTAGCACCATGGGATGGAGCTGAATCCTGTTTGAAACAAAAGTAATCGTCGCCAAACAATTCAACGGCATGACGTAGGAAGTGATTCTTTAAAACGTTCTCCAGATAGCACGCCTTCTCAACAAAAACAGGGGGGTAACTTCCCACGTTCAGAAATAGCACCCCACACCATAACAGAAGCAGCGTTCTGATATTTTTCGACTGCTCTTTCAGTTGCAGGGATGCTATCCATACTCACTGCGTAAATCCGGTCGTTGCCACTCAAGGATTTGCATTTTTTAACTCTGGCAACCTTTTGCGCCTTACCGAGACCATTCTTTTTATAGCAGCGTATGCCCAGATCTTTTTTAATAATATTGTGCATGGAGGATCTAATTACTTTCAAATCCTTAGCAAGTTTCCTCACTGTCTGATGCCGATTGCTTCGGAATCGTTCTCTCACCTTTTTAATATTTTCTGCTGTTGTCACAGTTCGTTTCGTTGTACAACACGTTCTACTAATCGTTTGTATACACCGATATTTTTCAGTGACCGAACAATTTCACAATTTCGTTTCCCACTTTTATGTAACTGCAAAATCAGCTCAGGCTTCGGCTCCAATTAGAAAATCTACGCGATCGGGTCGGTTGAACTGCGGATCGGCTAGGTTTATATTGGAGGGAAGGAACCACTTTGTTGTGTCCAATTATGTTATCCTTGGCAAGATGAAGGCTTCCAGTCTAGTAGAAAAGCCGCTGGTTCTTGATTGTAATAATACGTTAACTCGTTTTCGAGTCTGTTGCTTGCTTTGACCGATTCCCTGAATATGCATGAGCTCTGACGTTTCGTTTAATCCAAGTCTACACTCCACGCTAGCACCTTTATATCCAGATAGTTTGATGAGTACCGTTCCTAGAATGACATATCCTCTTTTCGGTCGAGCACCATGTGTTGATAGAGATGTTGCATTCTGTTCCGATCGGTGTAAGAAATCTCGAGCAGGATCAGATACTGTCTTCAATTGCGTATGAGTACCTGCAGGCTGACTGTTTATATGGGTTGTAGTAACTGCCTTTCTAGGTGCACCAATGTATTATGTTTCTTGGCACACTTAGAACATCCTCTTGAAGTACACTTTGGTGCAAAATGTCCAGGTCTGAGGCAGTTTGTGCACAAGTTGGTCTTTCGTAGAAGATTTAATCTGTCAGATGGTGCCATTTGTAGAAATCGTTGACATGCAAAAGGCGGGTGATTTCCCGTACAAGAAGGGCATTTTGTTGGTACTTTGGCAATGGAAGTAAATGATTTTGCTGCTGGTCTTCTTTGATTCCCATCTGGAGATCTATCCTTGTTTCCTAGGGCTTCAAGTGATTGAAATCGCTTCTCCAAAAAATCCAGGAAGTTTTTTATGGACTGCAGTCTTTTGGGTTGAGATAAAGATTGCTCATATAATGCATGAGTGGATTTATCCAACTTCCTCGTCAATAGATGAAATAGCAGAGGATCACAATTGGTGGTCTCAATCCCAAGATTTTCTAACCCAAGTAGGCATTCCTGGGTTGTATCGTGTAGTGCCTTGATCGGATCGGGGCCTTCCGAGGTTATGTTGGCTTGAGATAACAGCTTGTTCAACAATGCAGTGACTAGTAACCTGTGATTATCGTAGCGATCTTTGAGCATGGTCCAGGCGGCGGTGTAATTTTCATCCGGCAGACTTAGATGACGGATGAGTTTTTCGGCCTCTCCTAAAAGATGTGTTTTTATGTACCACATCTTTTGGCAATTTCCCAAAAGTTGGTTATGGACTATTTGATTGAACAGGTCGTAAAATTGCCGCCACTTCAAATAATCCCCATCGAACTTCGGTAACGTTATTTTTGGCAATTGCATCATTGCATTCGAACTCATTGAAGGTAAGTTGGCTAACTTTTCTGACAGATGAATTAACGTGCACTTGCTTCTCTATGTTGAAGTAGCCAGTGGAATCATACCCATGAGTGGATGGGTTATCAGTGAGTTCCCAAATTTTATGATGAAAAGCCTCAATTTGCGACCAATAGTAGTTAATAGTCAACATTTTCCCTTCGTAAGCCTGCCTGGAGAATTGCTGCTCATTTTGCTTAATTCGTGTCAGAAATCGCTGTAAAGATCCGACTACTGCCACTTGCTTCCTTATTACCTTGGATGCCTCTACAATTGTGTCAACTATCAATTGATTTGGTTGAGGTTTGGTTGCTGTTTCTTTTGTGATGTTTTGGGATTAATCGTCGCTGCCCTTTCACCTTGATCAGTGGTTTTCTTTGCAACTGGGCCCTGGGGCCGTTAAATTTCTCTTGAATTTCTCCAAGTATGCCTCACTGATCTCTCTCACACCTTCATAATAATCTTTAACAAAATAATCGTGCTGCAGTTGATCGCCATATTGAGTTCTTATAACATTGTCGGTCGTTTCAAAGGTATCCTAGGCTTCTTGCAGGCGCCTTAATCTTTCTTGGTAATATTCCGAATTCTTGCGAGATAAGGAATCCTTTTTGTAGTTAGTTATGGTTTGCTCTTGTTGAGCTGCTAAATCCTCCATTGTGACGTCTTGTATTTTTCGGAATTTAATTTATGAAATTGGACAGCCTCCATCATGACTTATAACTGACAAATAACTTTTCATGGAATCAAAACGTCAATAGGATGAGAGAACAAAATAAGTAACGATATTCTGAGATTATAATTACAAAATTCTAAAAACTAGCAGTCGCATTAAGTTTAGTGTTGCCGACAATCATTTTTGGACACCTTGTAGTTAAAGTGGGTAATTATCAAATTTAGAATTTGTTCCGTACTCTTTAATTCTTGGCAAAAAGAAGATTTCATGAAAATGCTTCCTGAGTACAATTGTGACAGTATTGCCCATGCAAATATACAATTTTCTGAGATCCCACAAGTCGAGATTGAGTTTAAAGCACATCTTAATTCCTGACTGTAGTTTCGGACAGAAACATGATATGATTTTATTATCATCCCTAATGATGAAAAATACTACTATATATTATAAAGTATAAAAATTGTCAAAGCGGTTGTATACCTATATTGGCTTTCAGAGCATTCAATTTAGTGGGGCCAAATGGTTGGTTACAAAAGGGTTCATGCTTTTAGTTGTAATCCTGTTGGCTTAGCTATTTTGCATTTAAATTAATATATTTATTCAAGAGATATTTGTGTGTTTCCTAATAAGTATGTTTCCTAATAAAGTAAAATAGAGTTATTCCTCTTATGTGAAAAATAAAAATTTAAGCAATTTATACACAAAATTTTTTAAACGAAATTAAATTATTTGTTAAAAGAAATGGTTTTATAAATACATAATAAGAAAGTTCCTTAAACCATCGATTAAATTTTACAAAAATATTAAATTTGTTACATCTTCAAACCTCATTACTTGTATAATTTGGAAGTTTTAAAAATCTAGCATGCAAAACTTACCAATATCCACACATATGGTGTAAGCGTTCAACTCAACTGTAGGATACGAAAACTGTAAACATATTTTAAGTATTATATAAAAATGCCTAGAAACAATATTTTAGTACGAATGAAAAATAAGAAAAGTTTGTAATCGTATATCTTCGTGTTATTTACACATTTTAAGACATTTTTTGATATTTTATTTTACTGTTGCCTGTTGTTTACGAAATTTTATTTACACAAAATATTAAGGTAATGTGACCTGGTTTTACTTTTGTGAAGTAGAAGTTTATTTCAAATTGAACTAAACTGAGCATTCTGTATAATATATTTAATGATTTATTTTTTCTTTTCATATCTATTTTAAAATACGACTGTATGTACATAATTCGATGTGTCAATAACTAAACGCAATGCATTTTCTAATTGCAGTTCAAAATAACTAATTTTTAGAACATTTTTATATGTAGTAAGGTTAACGATTTGTAAGGAAAAGGGAAAACTATAATTCACCAATAACTTATTTCAATATGAACGTTTATAAAGTGATTCTAATATTCAGTAATTTTTCCAATATATTTATATTTTTACACGCAGTCATTTTTTCAGTTATTTTATAAAAACCTCAACCCCGAATTTTCAGAAGAAAAAATCAAACGTATTTTGCAGTAACACACTTTAAATATAATTACTCTGAAATCTTTGGTTAGAAACAAGAAGGCACGAAACACGAGGCACGTGCATAAAATGAGAGTACTAATTTTTTTTCAAAATCGAAAAAACGCTATATAACAAAAACACTTTATTTTTTACAGAAATCTCCTTCCCGAACTAAGCAGCTTTTTTTTTACCTGCGCCGAAGAATTCGCTTTATTCCTCATGGCTTCAAGAACAGTAAACCAACTAACACCAATTGGTTCAATAATGACTGTTTCGCAGCCATTCAAAATAAGGAATAAGTTGTGCCCTTCAGAGAAATTGACACGTTTCTATAGAGATGCGCGGAATAGTTGCAATTAAGCAATTAGTCGGGCAAAGTTCAATTTCGACCAGAACATCAGACGGAAGCTATTTTCTACCCGAAAGGGTAGTAAGGGCTTCTGGTCTCTAGTAAAAACCGTAAAGAACAATTTCACCTGTTCGTCAACACCACCACTCATTTATAATGGGAATGTTTTTATTGACTCATTGGACAAGGCCAACCTTTTTGCTGCTAATTTTGCTGCCAATTCGTACTTACCACCTGCATCGCAGCCACTTCCATCTCCATCACAGTGCACTAGTAGGCAAAAGACGCTACACTATCGCACTCGGGAAGTTTTTAGAATACTTTCAAAACTCGACGTGTCCAAAGCTACTAGGCCTGATGGTTTCTCGCCCCTTGTTTTAAAATGCTGCGCCTCTGCTTTGGCTTAACCTCTGCACAAACTTTTTCACCTGTCATATTCAACAGGAATGTTTCCAAGTGTATGGAAACTTGCTCATGTCCAGCCGATACTTAAAAAAGGAGAGGCTTGCAACCCCTCTAACTACAGACCAATTGCACTAACCTCGATCATATCAAAAGTGTTTGAATCACTCATCAACTCTCTTATCAACGATTGCCAGTACGGTTTCCGCGCTGGCCGCTCAACCGGAGACTTACAAACGGCTCTAACGGAGCGTTGGAATCATTGTCTCCATAATTTTGGTGAGTCCGAAATCGTCGCTCTTGATATTTCAAAGGCTTTTGATAGAGTCCGGCATGCTGCCCTTTTAGCCAAACTTCAAACATTTGGTCTGCACCCTACCCTCGTTAATTGGATAGAGAGTTCTTGTCAGGCCGTTCAATCCGTGTAGTAATTGACGGAGTTACATCTGATTCTTACGAAATAAATCCCGGTGTACCTCAGGGTTCATTTCTTTCACTAACCTTATTTCTTCTTTTCATTAATGATCTCTTATCCCTTACTCTCAATCCTATTCATAGTTTCGCCGACGACAGCACCCTTGATTTCGCGTACTCATTTGATTCTGTAATGAATTCATGTGGAAATGCTACAGAAGTCAATCGGGAACGCATGTTCAGATCATTAAACAACGACATTTCTATGGGGCAGAGCAAATCGTGTTACGTTTAATGCATCCAAAACTCAATGCTGTTTAATGTCCCTTAAAAACGCCCAGTTCACCCACAACCCATTTCAGTCGACGGAGTGAATATACCCAATTCACCCTCCCTAAAGATCTTGGGTATTGAGATATCCAGCAATCTTAGCTGGACTGATCATATATTTGCAATCGCTAAAAGTGCGATGAAATGTTTAGGTTTTCTACAGATGTAAGAAATATTTCACCCCACCTGACTTAGCGCTGACCTACAAGTCCCACATTAGGCCAAGACTTGAATATTTGGGCAGGGGCCGGACACACCGCATTGTCCGCGTTAGACAAAGTCCAGCGTAAGGCTATTAAACTTATTGGCGATTCCTCAATCTCTAAGGGGCTTGACTCTCTTGAGCATCGACGGAATTTCGGTTGTCTCTCACTCTTTTATCGTTATTTCTATGGCCATTGTTCTAACGAAATTGCTAGCCTGATTCCTTGTAGATTCATTACAACGCGCGATACAAGATCTACAAGTCGCTCCCACCCCTATACTTCGGGAATCTTTTCGTATCAGAACAACACGAATGTGGAACAGTTTACCATCTTATGTTTTTTCCCTCGTCTTATGAGCCTAAAACTTTCAAACGGGGCGTACATCGACACCTCCTTCACTCAACCTCCTAACCCGTTTCCCTCATTCTTAATTCCAGTCCTGCCAAGGCTGTGCTTTAGCATCATATGGCATCCACTGAGCTTTGGCAACATCATATATATAAAAAAAAAATTCAGATTTCAGATATTCACACTGGTGTTGCCATATCTCAAAACTTAAGTAGCAACCTACGTACGTAGACAAAGCCTTAAAACAAGAAGGGAAGGAGTGCACGACCTATTTTAATCGATTCTGCATGTCGTTTTTATGCTATACAGATAGGGGCATTAGGGTGGAGCGCGGTTGTATGAGAAAATATTTTTTCCTCCAATCAAAATGGGCCGGTGCGGGTAAGTTGCCCCTTGATAATAGTATTGTGTATATAAAATATTGTTCAAATATAATATTTAGTACTGTCCCAAGCCCACCAAACATTATGCAAAAATCCAAAAGTCTATATCCTTTTTAAATGATTTGGATTGGATGTAATAAGTTGTATACAACTATGTGTTCTTCTTAAATTATAAGATGTATATACGCGTTATCATAATATATAATTTTAATAAATAAATCGATAATTCACATCACTAGCTCATATAAAAAGTACCCCGTTTCCCGCCAAATATCCTACTTCTCGCTTCTGCCAGTGAAAAACAATACGCAAATTAGAAAGTGAGTGTTACGATTACAATCCTCGTTTTGATATTGTTGCATGCAAGTGTACTTCATTCTATTGTTGCATGCAAGTGTACTTCATTCTATTGTTGCATGCAAGTGTACTTGTGATAAATCAAGAAAAATTCCTAGACAAGAGCGAGAATTCTTAACTGATAAGAGAACTGCAAGAAAAATTGCTATCGATTTTCAATCAACAAAAAAAAACCTTCATAATATATCTAGGAAACGGAAAAGGGAAGCTTTTGAGGAAAGAACTAGGCCAGATGTTTATCTTGCATCATCATTTTTTCATACCAGAACACGTCCAGACAGTTCCAAGTTATCCGAAAAACTGAAATCAACCCAAAATTTGGGTTTCCCAAATGCCTACAACGAGTACTGATCTTTCTGTGATGGCGAAAACGTTAGAGAGATACGGTATTTCAGACCGAGCAGGAGCTGCTATCGTATGGGGTACTCTACAAGAGATTGGCGTGATTTCTGAAGATAATTTGACCAATGTAGTGGATCGAAGTAAAGTTCGCCTAGCTCGAGAAAGAAAAAGAACTTTGCTAGCAAATACATCGTCGGTAACTGAAACAGAAGAGTTTGGACTTTACTTTCACGGCCGAAAGGATAAAACGCTTACTGTTAAGAACTCACGAAAAAAAGTTGTTATGCAGAAACATATAAGTGTTGTAAAGGCGCCAGGTTCTGAATACATGGGCCACCTTTCCTTACAGTCTGGGAAAGCAAGACAAGACAATTTTCGATTTTTTGACCTACAAATGACGGAACAGCGGTCAATACAGGTCGAAAAGGAGGTATTCTACGATGCTTAAAATACAGCCTGGAAAGATTACTGCAGTGGTGTGTAAATTTTTGTCATTTATTTGAATACCTTGACGGCACTACTTCAGGCCACAAATTTTACAGGAACTATTGGAAAGATGTTAAACGGTTATGAAGAGCTTCCTATTGTATCTTTTGCAAAAATACAATGCAATTTACCACAAATCATTAATAAGGAAGATTTAAGTGCCGATCAAATGTACTTACTCTCAATGTGTGAACGTGTGAAGCCATTAATGCCGGAGTTTGTTCTGAAAGACTCTCTAAAAGGACTCCAGGAAAAATGGTACACACGCGATGGCTCACTACTGGAAACCGAATTCTCAGGCTTCACGTTTCAACAGCTGAACCTAACGTAACATTAACGATTTTAACAAAATTTGTTGTCTAAGTTTACGCGCCTATGTGGTTCGCAATCAAGACAAAACCTTCATGTATTTACGGCGCCAAACATTTTTTTCGATTTTCAAGCAACAGAAAGGTGTGTAAAAATAGTGACAGAAGCGTCTGCTGCAGTATGTGGCCCTGAAAGACGTGATGGGTTTATCAGAACACGTCTGGAGTCAAGAAAAATAATGCCAATCTTTGAACCAATAAAACAGTTTCGGCTATTGCAAACCATAAAATTGTATTTTTTTGCTAATTGAAATTACACATTTATTTTATTACAAATGCAGTTTGTTTTAATTTAATATTATAATACCATGATCCCTTATAGTACAGTCATTTGGTAGTTTTACCTGGAAAGTTTTCCGGGAGTTTTTAAAATGGGTAATTTTAAAGATTTCGATGTGCTCTTTTCGAATTTCAACTTTGCCACCTCGTATCTTTGCCGCCCGAGCCGCCATATTGGAAAAATGGCGCCTGAAAGCAGTTTTTTGACAATATTTCCTTTCCGACTCATTTCACGATAAAAACATTTACATACAAAATGAACCTAGAGAAAATTTCCTACAATTTATGTAATAACCTTTTTTCGTAAAATCAATAGTTTTGGCGTACGAGCGCCGCAAAGTGTAGTTCAACACGCGTTTTGGCGAAAGAACTCATTTCCACACCACCTTGAGGTAGAGTAAGCGGCGCTTTTTTTTTTATCGTGGTATCCCCAGTAGTCTGTTTTTGTTTTGCTATAAACTCTACTGTTATCTCAGCAGCGTACAAAAAACAATGATTTCTGAATTAGAATGTTGGGCGCGTAGATCGCAGTTGTGGTTGAGAAGTCCTGACATCTCTTCGGCTACGCAAAGATGTGGCGATTATTGTATCGTTTTCGACATACACTCAGTCACAAAAGTCTTCGTACACCCTCTAAAACACCCAGTTCACAAACAAAATAAGCATTTATTTTTACAAAACCTTCAAAAAAATATTATTTCCTTTATTTGAAAAATTTTATTTACAAGAAACGCAATAACCTTCTATAAATTAAGGAATTAAATTAACAAAATTGAATTCTCGAACTCACCAAAGTCTTCGTACACTATTTATAGACTATTAAATCACTTACTTCTTACTTAAGAACTAAAACCGGGTCGGTCCTCCCTGCGCATCTAGAACGGCTTGTAGTCTGTCTTTCATTGACTGGACTAAGTTTGCTGTACAATTTGATGGAATATTCCCCCACTCTTCCAATATGGCTTCCTTCAGTGACTGCTTTCCCGTAATTTTATGGTTTCTTATTCTTCTCTCAATTTCGTCCCATAAATGTTCTATGGGATTCAAGTCCGGTGACTGGGGTGGGGAATAGAGTTGTTGAGGGACATTATAAACCAACCAATATTTTACGATTTTCGCATTATGCTTGGGGTCATTATCTTGTTGAAAGACCCACGGGTTTTGAAGATTCAATTTTCGTACGCTGTTTGTTTTCTTTCAATATGTCGAGGTAACCAAAGCGATCCATATTCTCTTCAATGAAGACCAAATTTCCCACCCCAGCCGCCGCCATGCAACCCAAACCATAACAGATTGTCCACCATGCTTTACGGTGGGTATAATGTGCTTCGGATCAAACGCCGTATTCGGTTTTCTCCACACTTTTCCTCTTTCATCGGCTCCGAAGACATTGTATTTGCTCTCGTCGCTGAATAGTACGCGATTCCAAAACTCAGGGGGAGTCTTGAGCTCCTTTAAATGCTTCTTAGCGAATTCAAGCCTTTTCTTCCTGTTGACTTCGCTTAAAAGGGTTTTTTTCGCATACTTCGACCTCGAAAGCCTTCTTTTCTTAATACTCGTCGTACACATTCTAGGCACTTATCTTGCCTCAAAACAGATCTTTTTTTCACGCATTCTAAGGGTAGGTGAACGTCCACTTCGCGGCTTATTTATTGTAATCTTGGTTGAATTGAACCTTTTAATAATATATTGAACAGTTGAATGTATTTTGCCAAAAATCTGTCCAATATTGCGGAGCGATTTACCTTCCCTTTTAATTTTATTATTAAGTTCCTGATTTCAATGCTTGTCTCTTTTCTACGGCTTGCCATTGTTTTTACTTTACTTTAATTTCACAAAAAAAAATGTTACGTTCACTTCTGCTGCACAAACTGGCTACAATAATTCACGGGAGTGCATGCTCTGAACTTATAACGGCACTTTTTGTTACAAAACTGTTAGCTGTACGAAGACTTTCGTGAGGGGTAAATTACTTATTTCATTCTTTTCTTTCTGTTTTAAAAGAATTTTACAATTTCTTGCTTAATTTTAATAACATTAAGAATAATAATGTATTAAAATAAGTTCGGGATAAAAACATCCTATTTTGTAATAAAAACAGGATTTTTGTCGTGTGTACAAACACTTTCGTGACTGAGTGTACATCGTGAACCACTATGGATCTCAGTCCCACCAAAAGTTTATCTTTGTTGTCCTTTCTTTTAATACTTGGCTTACGAAAAGTCTTCAATCCTTTTTCCTTCACTTCAATCACTTCACTTTCTTGCAATGGATTGGCACACAAATAAAACAGTTTACTTCATTAGAAGCCGTGGCTCTATAAATGCAAACGACACTGTAATACGATAGACGTGTACTGATGACTCCAGACTAAATATTTCCATTGAGCTCCATCGAAATCTATAAAATTACCCATTTTCAAAACTCCCGATAAACTTCTCAGGTAACTTCTTTTTTTAGAACCAAATTACTGTACTATATACCTACTGGGGATACCACAGTAAAAAAAAACGCGCCGCTAACTCTACCTCAAGTTGGTGAAGAAATGAGTTTTTTCGCCCAAAACGCGTGTTGAACTACACATTGCGGCGGTCGTACGCCAAAACTATTGATTTTACGAAAAAAGGTTATTGCATAAATTGTAGGAAATTTTCTATAGGTTCATTTTGTAAATGTTTTTATCGTGAAATGAGTCGGAAAGGAAATATTGTCAAAAAACTGCTTTTAGGCGCCATTTTTCCAATATGGCTTTGGAGCCAGAGTGTGAAATTGAAGCGAAAGTTCTAGGAGATTTTTTTTGTACAATAAAAATTGATAATGGGATGGATTTTTTTTAACAAAAAGTAGACGTAATGACAATAAACTTATTGACAAAATCATGAAAAAAGATTTATTACAACATTATTTACGTCGAATCAAAAATGTTTTTTTTTCACGGCTTCCTGGTGGAGGTTCCACAGCACGAACCAATAATGTTAAATCACAAAATTAAAATTGTTGTTAAAGGTGAACATGTGTTTTATTGATTACCGATCTTGGTTTTTTAAAATTGAAGTCTTAAAAAAAAGGGCTGCCATCATTGTTGGTCAAAAATGTGTCACTTTAATTGTAAATTTTTCGAAAAATATTCATTATTCGTAAAATTTGCGATCGGGAAGCAATTAAGAATGTATTTTCATGTATTCATGCAAAATTTAAAACAAATCGGTTGATCGTTTCAAAACTTACAGCCGTCACCGTATTGAAAAAAAGACTTTTTGAGAAAACGCATTCAGAATTTCGAGCACAAATTGCTCGCTAAGAAAGCTGTTTCTCGACTACATTTGTCAGCCGGAAAACCTAGAGAAACGTGCATTTTGAAGGCCAAAACTAAAACGATTAAGATCCGTAAATATTGGGTGCTTTCGTTAATGCATATTTGCGTGCGCAAATATGCGTAAATGCAAGAAATTTGCTTTTGTGACATTTGCAACAAGCCATTTTGCGTCTGTATGCATGCATGCATTAGTGAACTTCTTTGGCCATAATTACAAATGGTATTAATTATTTCTACAATTAGTTAAATTACAGTACCCATTTTAATATGAACTAAATACTAGTAAATAAAAGCAGAACCGGCGATGGCTTTCCTAAAATTTCATTCTTCTTCTTAAACATAAGAGACGCACGAAGTTAAAAATGTATGCAGAACTTGCGCTCATTTGCTTCGCACGTTTGAATTTATGAACCTTGTGCAAACGCATGTTTTGATTTCTTGCTTTAATGAACTTTATGCAAAAGCAAATATGCGCAAACATGCATTAATGAAAGTACCCATTACTCTAATGCAGTGGCCAAATTGGATATTCCGGAAAAAAAATATTCGCTCCACCCGAAGGGGCATGTTTCTAGACTGTGGTAACAAACAATTATGAACTCACAAAGTGGACCCTTCGAACCTTCTCATCAATCGGAGGATTAATCCATTAAGGAATAAAATATTAAAAACATGATAAAATAAATAAGTATTTGTTCTTTTATTAAAAGTAACTTATGATATACAAATCATCATCGAAATTAAAATGTAGTTACTTATGTGTGGAATGATTTCCAAGTTGAATATCTAAAATAGCATTTAAAAAAAACCTACACTAGTAGGATATTCCCTACCATAGAGAAAATCCCAGTCACTAAATAAAAGAATTGCTATTCCTAATTTGAGTTTAATTTTTAGACTAGATCAGTTCTAACTTATCTTAAAACTACAATTATGTGCAGTAAAATTTCACTTTGTTTTGTTGTATTAATGTAATCTTTGAACATATGGGTATAATATTTTACAAGAACATTTACATCAGCTCACACCTAAAATCATATTATTAATTACATACTTACAAAACAATATTCGTAGGGCAAGCCAAGTGCTACTCAAGCAAACAGTGTTGTTTTTAAATATACTTAAATTAAATGTATGTTACGCGAAATATAGAACTAGTTGCGATATATATATATATATAAAAAATTTACAGGAAAAGGCACTTATTGATTACACTTAAACAAAACGAACGTCTTACGCTGCTAAGTCTCACATTTTTGGCAAACAACATTTATTTAACATTGTTATACTAGAGTTAGTTGACAAAAATTTCTGTTTACTTAAATTACTCGTGTCTCAATTTTCTAACATTAGTCAACATGAAGAAGGTAAGTAGCCTTAACTTGTAGAATCTACGTATTATATATAAGCAGGAAATATTCTCTTGTTTTTCATATTTTAATTGGATGTTACATGATAATATACAGTGACTAATATAATATAAATTTAATGAACTATAAAAGAAGACAATCGGCATTGTATACCACTAATTTGAATTATTAGACTCATTTATGTACATAGTAAAGTAAATTTTTATATTAGCTATACACGAAATAATTAATTTTACACTCAAACGCAAAAGAAGATTTTCTTATCACTTTAAAGTCCGGTCGTAATTTTATTTATTAAATTCCGCTGTATGTGGGTATTTCTGTAATTGGAGTTATGCTTATTTAATAACGTGTAGGGTTTTAAGTGGAGAAGATAGTCTCTTTAAAACAGTCCATTGGACAGGCAAGTATAAATAAATATAATAAACTTCTTGTTCTTTGAAGATATTTTATTCGATTCGCATAAAAATTTGACTCGGACAAAAATATTTTTTGCTTCTCAATATAAATCAGACATTTTTCAGAATGCGGAATGCACTGCGAAGCCACTCCGAAATGCCACATACCACACCTTTTCAAAATTTTCATTTATCAATTGCTATTCGTTAACGTTGAAGCAACGCGAAGTATGAGAATCAAAAAACCCACAACATTACCCCGATACACATAAAGCAATCTTTGTTTTTATTTCGATTCGCGTTATAATTAAATATAATATCACCTTTGATAAATTTGCCTGAGATTTTTAAGTTAAATACGTAAAGTACAATTACATGCCGCTTGCTGACAATAACAAATATGCAATTCAAAATTTTTGATTTTTGTCTGCCATCAGCACAATAACATTTACGTCATTTAGCGATACTGAGCTTTATTATTGCACAGCGGCTTTAGGTTATTTAGGTCTATTCGTTCTTGCAGGTTACATATTGTGACTTGTCGCACTCTAGCATGCAGCTAGACGACTACCGAATTACGAAATATCGGTTTACTGTACATTAATTACACAGGCCTGCGAAATTTTGAAAATGTTTCCCCCTGGACAATGGATAGTTGTTTCCGAAGTAATTTCTCCCGCTGAAACCGAATCCGAATCTATCACGTCAGGTTTTTGAGATGTTCTAACCTAAAAGTGCAAAAACACTGTTTTTGTCATATTTGAGGTTATGTAGCACCACAATTTTTTTTTTCAAAAGCTATGTAAGGGATCTTATAGTACAAGTCTTCCTCTTTCAAATGCCGTTGAGTTTGCTCAAATATCTTTTTATTTCGCCGAGATATCGCATTTTTATATGTGCATGTTCATGAATTTACCGATATACGAAAACTTTATGGTAACTTGAATACAGTGTTTTTGCACTTTTAGGTTAGAATATCTCTTAGAATAAGGAACGAGAGGAAAGGCTATCTCAAGTAGAGATGGGTAACTCAGATCTGAACCGGTTCAAAGATCCGGCTCTCAAAAGTGAGTCATGTGAACCGGATCTCAGTTTTGTCCCGTGACGGATCCCGAAGAGTGATTTCTCAACATTTGCATGAGCTTGATTTGATTCTTCTTGTGGCAATCAGTGCTCATAAGAAGAGAATGATAGAAAGAGGAATACTTGAAAAAACAGGAGAACGTGGAACTAAAAGTTCTGCAAGAACTACCACTGAAGTGTACGCAACACCTCGGTCTTCGCTCTAGAACAGTGATGTCCAAACCTATGCCCGCGGGCAAATGAGCTTTTGAGCTTTTAATGCGTATATGCACTTGTCAATTGTCGCCACGATTGTCAAATTGCACAAATCTATCCAATCGGGTCTGCTCAAGTTGTGTTTTCAATTTTTGTCGCCTTATGAAATCATAGTCGTCTCCCTAGTATTGAAATATTTGGGGGCATAAGCAAAGTGTTTTTAGATGATAGTAAAATTAAGTAAATTAATAAAATATGGTCGGGCAAAGTTATATTATATTAAGGGGTAACACCACTGTAAATTTTTCAAAAAATCGATTTTTTTTAGGCTTAAAAAATACTTTTAGAATATGGGGAAAAATATTTCATACCTCAAAGTATTTTTTTTTTCTTGTAATTTCGAGCTCTTCCCCAAGCGCGTCAGACTGCTCCGAAACGACACCTGCGTCAGATGAATATCTGCTGGGAAGAAGCATTTCTAATCAATAGTACGTTAGTGTAGAGTCAACACGTGTACAAAAAGGACATAATTTCGTCGCATGAAATCACGATTTTTGTGTAGTGCTGATTTTTAACAGTTTATTTGTAATCTCAGAGTGCTTATAAGTTACAATGAGTAATGCAAAAGTGTATCAGGGCAAGAAAGGTACGAAAAAATCGTATCCAACGCGGCGTCGGAACAACGCGTCATCGAGACCACCGTTGAATAGATATGAGACTGAGAGTGATTCGAAAGGAGTCAGTGCTTCTGCGAAGAAATTAAAAGTTAGTGATGAAGATTTTGATATTAATTATGAATTAAGGTATAGAATTATAAATTTTGTTGCCGTTTTCTCTGTCGTTTCACAACACGTGAAGTGTAAAACGTGTGATTCAGACATCACGTTTCATGAAAGAAGTCCTCGGGGCTTAGGCTTCAAAATAGTTATCGTTTATCCGAAATGTCCAGATGTTGTTATTCCAAGTAGTAAATTCATACGAAATGCATATGAAATTAACCGTCGAATCGTGTTAGCAATGCGACTACTAGGAATAGGACTAAATGGAATAATAAAGTTTTGTGCTTTTATGGAATTGCCACGACCGATATTTCAATCTTTTTACGACAAATTAGTGGATATGATTTCGATCGCAACAGCAACCGTACGAGAGGCTGGTATGAAGAAAGCAGCGCAAGAAGAGAAAAAGAAAAGTGAAGAAGATGGACAACTTGAAGGGATAACTGTTTCCGGTGATGGCTCGCGGATTTTCTTCGCTTTTTGGAATCACCTCATTGATTGGATGGTTTACCGGCAAAATCGTCGATGTTGAAGTGAAGTCAAAGTACTGTAAGTCTTGCGAGCACTGGAAGAATAAATTGGAAACAAGTGAGTATGAAGAATGGTACAAAAAACACGTCGATGAATGTCAAGCGAACCATGAAGGCGCAGCTGGTAAGATGGAGGTAGACTCTGTCGTCGAGATGTTCCAACGCTCCGAAACTTTGCACGGTCTCAAATACGCAAACTACATCGGTGATGGTGACAGCAAAACCTTCAAAGGAATAATGGATAAAAATCCGTACGAAAATTTTAAAGTACAAAAGAAAGAGTGCATTGATCATGTACAAAAGAGAATGGGCACTCGATTGAGAAATCTGAAAAAAAAGTTAAAGGCCTCGGAGGAAAAGGTAAATTAACTGCCAAATTAATTGATCAATTAACAATTTATTATGGCCTGGCTATACGTCGGAATCCGGATTCCTTGGAAAATATGAAAAATGAAATCTGGACAACCTTATTTCATAAGTTATCAACCGGCGAAAATCCGCAGCACGAGAAGTGCTGAGTCTTGGTGTAACTGGAAGAAGGCGCAAGCAGCGAATTCCTTGGACACCTTCCATCATAAGCCGCCGCTTCCTGAGGAAGTTTTTGAAGCTATCAAACCGATTTATGAAGAGTTGAGCCGAGACGAGTTGCTAAACCGTTGCTTAGGAGGCTACACGCAAAATAGCAACGAAAGTTTTAATGCTACTGTTTGGAATTTGGCTCCGAAATCTTATTCAAGCGGCAAAAAAGTCTTGAATATTGCGACTGATATTGATTTGTGTAATTTCAACGATGGTCTGAGTAATATTTTACAAATTATGAAAGTTTTGGAGATTGATGTTGGCGTCCAATCATATAATTTTTGTCTTGAATCCGATGCTAAACGGGTTAAGCACGCTGAGCGGTCTTTGACAGATGCGGCAAAAGAAGCACGCTCTAATATAAAATCATTGAGGAAAGAGAATGAGGAAGAAAATTTAAATATAGAAGGGCAGCTGTCATGTCTATAATGCATTTCAAAACTTTAAATGCGTTTTTCTCGAAACACGATTTTTCAAAACGGCACGCAGCATAACTCCAACAATTTTTATTCTTTTCATTCGAATTTGTTACAATATCTTTAAAATAAGATTTTGAAGAGAAATACGTAGGGGATTTTCGATAAGTTAATTTAATCATTATTTATTAACAAATGATTATCTTTTTTTTTGGTGAAAATTTAACGATTTAATTCAAATACTCGCCAATCACACAAAAATCAATATTTTTAAAAACCCCTACGTATTTCTCTAGCTATAAGCATGTACAATAAGTGTTTTTTTTTCTAGATCCAAATTTGCAGCAGCTACACTGCGTGCCTCAGACCGCCTCAAATTCTACGTGCCTCGCGAAAATGGCTGTGGTGCCGTCATTTTTGAATATTTTTTTATAATAATTTTCTATTTTATTACTTAAATATACGCTAAATAACTTCCTGCAATATTATAATTTTATTACCTTTCCTTCCACCCAAAAAAAAATGACAAAAAAACACGTTTTTTTAGGCTGTTACAGTGGTGTTACCCCTTAAAATGTGATAAGAATACATTTTAAAAACGCCTAATTTAAACTATTATCAAAATGAGTTAGCCCCTCCTGTAAACAAGCATAATTTGACTACTTTCATGTTCGAAACGCACACATCGCTTGGCTTCTACTACATATAGCAAAATGACTACATTTTTCCGAGTGATGTCTTTTCCTCTAGTTCTTTATTCTAAGGAATATCTAAAAAACCGGACGTGATAGAGCAATTTTGAGCCCTGATTCGGTTTCAGTGGGAGAAATGACTTCGGAAACAACTATTCATTGTCCAGGGGGGGGGGCCTCGCAGGCCTGTGATATTAAAATCAACTAATAATCTAACGAATCTACGCCATGCAAGATAGCGAGCGTATTACTTGATGCGCAATATGCGACGCGAGGAATACCTGATTTTGCAACTGACGACGAGATGACGGGCGTGAACATCGCTGTATATTTTACCGGGAATCCCCTGCTATAGACAGACAGAACTTATTATCTATTTCTTTTTAGCATTTTTTATCTTTTACTTATTTGATGCAGAGTATTATTTTCTTTGGACTTATAACGAAATGGATCACAGCTCATTACACCGGTGCACTTTTTCCAATTATTTTAAAGCAAACAACCGTAAAATCAGACAATCCACGCATCGTTTGCTATGCGAATATCTTTACTTGATTCCGTGTCGACTATCGAGTGATATATTTATTAAGTTATCTAAAAAGTTGAAACAGTATAAAAAGTATAAAGTATTTGTTTGACCCGATTAGTTAAACAGGTGAGTACAATTTATTTCAAAAACATTTAAGGAGTTGTTAGGCAGTTAGAAATTTCAAAAAATCGTATTACCACATGATTTCTACGGACGCTGAGCCTCAACACTCGAAGTGCCATCCAGACTGGTGTAAATATCTAAAGCTGATAGCATTCCATTCAAACACAAACCGGCTTTGAGTGCAGAGGCCCAAGAATATGTGAATTCGTAAAATTAACCAATAAAGAATTACTTAAACGTTCTTTAGACAGTAACACGCAGAATAATAATGACTGTTACAATAAAACACTCGGGGCGATCGTTCTAAAACATTCTTATGTTGGCAAGGATGTTACGGAATTAGCGATTCAAATTTCATTGTCAATGTTCAATAAAGGACGGATGACACTTTTAAAAATTTTGGAATTCATGGGCTGCACTATTGGCAGGAATTCTTATGATTATGCAACAGATAAGGACGCAAAAAGAATTTTGTTGGCTCAAAAAGCTACTGATGCTGCGACGAAAGAAGCTCGTTTAGCTAGAAAAGAGGCTCAGCAACAGGAACAGGAGTCTTACAAGGAGTTGGGTAATCTTTTGTATGGTCCAGGAATTGCTGATTAACCTATTGTAAGTAATAAAACCCAATTTAAAAAAAAAATCACTAAATAAAACAAAAAACTTTAAATGCGTTTTCTCGGAATGACATTTTTTCAACTGGCCGACAGTTAATCTCCGGATTGGCTAGGCCGATTATGAAAAATCTTGGTGTGTTTTATTAATTGTCATATTTTTTAGGAGAATTTACCTCAATTTGCCAAAAAAAAATTATAAGAAATTTTTTTAGCAAGGTTAATAGGGTCAAAAACAGGGTCCATTTTTGTACATTTTTTTCCAGCCTTTCCCATTTTTTTATCGATTTTTCGTTAACTGAGATAAATTCTACTGTGAAAGACCTTCCTTTTTAAGAATATTTTTGGTTTTTTTGTTTTATACCAGCCAATCCGGAGATTAACTGTCGGCCGCAGAACAAAAATTTTTTCGAGGATCTACTTTGGCGCCACCTATAATTTACACTATTTATCAAAATTTGAAAAACAATATTTTTTTACTCTATAAATATTAAATAATTGAAAAAAAAACTGAATAATGATATCTAATAAAGGAGCTGAGAAAAAAAATTTCTAAAAAGTCACTCAAAAACGCCTTTCTAATGTTTAGTAGTACCTTAACTACTTTCAGGGGTATCATTCTCTATTACAATATTATGAGGACTTCATTACGAGACCGTCAAAATGACGCCCAACAGTTGAGATAGTGCCCGACTATGTTAATAACTTGTATTCAGTTGATTTCTGTGAACAAGATCTTGTCATTTTAAATAAAAGCTTAAAATATACACTAGCCCCGGTTAATGAGAAAAAGATAGATAGTGGACATCGAAGTAGTAATAAAAAGTTTACCAGAATTTAAAAAGGGATGAAATAAGAAACAAACCTAAAGCAATATTAATTGATAAAATAGGTAAGAAAAGCAATAAAGCCAACAAGAGACAAAAATTATAAATACACTGGAGAAGAAGGAAGTGTATTATCTATTAGATAGACAAGATTATGAAGAAAGAATGTTAAATACTTTAAATAAAGGTAATTTCAAAATGCTGAAGAAGAATCCTATAAGTATCGCCAATAGGATAAATAATATTTTTAATATTCCAAAATGGATATTGGTTAGTTCAAATCCAAGAATCCCATAAATGTATGGATTACTGAAAATACACAAGCGGGGAAATAAAATGAGAATGATATGCTCAAATTCAGAGGCTCCGTCAAACAAGATTGCCAAGTGGTTAGTACAAGAGTTTAAAACTCTTAGACAACCTGAAGGGCATACTATATATAAAAAATTACCCAGAGATAGTAGAAAGTTTGGAAAATATTGTCTTGGAATGTGATGAAATGTCAGCATCTTTTGATGTAACTGCGGTGTACCCCCATTTTCCGATACCAGCAGCACGTGATGTGGTCCACACTTGGCTGTAAAAACAGGTAGAGAAAAAATCTCGACGATGATGGAAGCATTGAGCTTATGCATTAGGCAAAGCCAATTTAGATTTACAGAGAACTATTATGAACAAACCTTTGGAGCAAGGATGGGTAATCCGATTTCCTGCTTCATAGCCAATGCGTTTTTAGGAAAAGTAGAAATAGATTTAAACCAAAAAGAAGAATTACCGACAGAAAAAGATAATATTGAAAAATTTTAAAGTAAATTGAATTGAATAGCCTTTATGAGTCCATTAAATTTACTGTTGAAATAGAGACTAAGAACAAGTTGCCCTTCCTGGACTTATTACTATACAGAGAAAATAATAAAATTAAATTTTTCATATACAGAAAACCTTCGAATACCAAACGGTTTATATGAAGTGATTCATATAGAATTGTTCAAGACAACATAGGATGGCTGCTTTTAATAGTTTGGCATATAGACTTTGTAAAGTTCCTCTATCTGTGATAAATTTAAAAAAAGGATACGACAATATTAAAGAAAAAAAAGCTAACATAAACAGATTTTAAGAAAATGATGTCGACAATCTAGTCAGAAAACGTTCAGCAAAATTAAAAAAGAAAAAATTAACAAATCTATTATAATGATCATTGCCAAAGAAATCCCACCTGGCACCATCAATACAGTTTTCTTATTCATCATATAATTAAAAGACTAAGAATCTTCTCAACAGCTCGGGCAATAAACTGAAAGAGTAGATTAGTTGCAGATTAGGTACACAAAATATGTAGACAGGATTAGCGAGAAAAAGGGAAAAACATTTGGTTTTATGATAGGAAGTAAAAAAATGCCGTCGTCAGGTTTAGAAAGAGTTTATAGTAAAATGTAAAGGTGTAAGTCTAGACACTGTTATGAATAGGTTGATAATTAGGAATAGGAAGGACAACTAATTAGCGCGGCGACAGAATGTAGCTGAAAAATAGAATAACTACTGGTGTTGATAAGAGTGAGTTGCTTGAGGATTTGTTAAAAAGGAAGAATTAGTTCTTTTCGATTTCTTGAACTAGGCAGGCGGTAGATTGCCATACGGGCGGGCTGTTGAGTTGAGTCGAAAAATTAGTCTTTGTGTTATACTATGTCCATTGGATAATAAGAACAAAAGAAAAGTTTCTTAGAGTATGTACATGACCTCTACGTTGTTTCAAATCACGAAACAAATATACAGCATTACAGTCAACGGTTACAACTTTACTCTGCACTGATCGCTGACGAAGATAGGAATGCTTGTCGAAATGCGCATCCGATTATTGACGGGCTGAGAGTAAAAGTGACCTATTTATAAGGTTCAGGCAAAAGTGGCTTAGAAAATGTTCCGCGCAAAAACGAATCGAGTGAGATTCCGGGAAAAAACGAATCGTAGGAAATTTCCGGCAAAAAACGACTTAACTACTTAACTGCATTAGCTTTGCATTACTTTTTGTAGTTAAATCGTTTTTACCCGGAATCTCACGCGATTCGTTTTTGCGCGGAACATTTTCTAAGCCACTTTTGCCCGAACCTTATAAATAGGTCACTTTTACTCTCAGCCCGTCAATTACGGATCATAATTTTACGGTACCGCGCAAGGTAATTATGTTAACTTATACTAATGACAAGATGATATCCACTCTTTTGTTTTATGATGAATTTAAGCCCACAGGGCAACCCTATTATGCGTTAGCATTACTTTTACCGGAAGGGAATTAGGGTAAGGAAATGAGGGAACATGAATGTATTTTGTTTTTGCATTGCTGCGAGCTAGACAGTAGACCAGAGCGGATTTTTTAATTTTTACTTCAAAAGCTTAAGGGAAGACCGAGGCTCGAACCTCGAACCACTCATCCATCGATCCAACTAAGTCTCCTTTTACAAAACTGGAGTCCTATTATGAAACTCGACTCGAATGAAATACCGTTCGGAAGCGAGTATCTGGTATTACCGACGTCGATTTTGACTTGTTTTCTTTCGACCATTTGCTTGCTGATAATGCACTTGTCGACTTACATACGAAATAAACGAATAGCGAAAGATTCTGTGTTCTATACTTAGATTTTAGAGTAAAAAAAAAAACAATACAAACAAATCATTGTCGAGGGAGTTACCAATGAACTTGACGCTTATGGTCAAGACAGCGGATGGATGGAAAAAAGTATGTATATATATATGTTTAGTTTTAATGAAAGGGTAGGGGAGACCGGATATGGTTGGCTACAGGGGTTGGTTGGCACAATCTTAATATTTCTCAGTAAACACTACAGTTCGCATCAATGCAACGCAGAATGGTACTGTGCTCCGGCATAATTGTTTTCAGCGTTCAGCCAGCACTTGCTTGGACGCGACCTGTTGTTGTTTTAAGTTATTATCGCTCGTGATTAAAACTTATTCTGTACGTACGGTAATGAATATTCATGTGGAGAATTTTTTACTTTATTTATATCTTCACTATTTTTTTTAAGTCACGTTAAAATTCCCAAAACTGACTTAGGGTCGGTTGGCACACATAATAATTTCCTTTTTATTGTTTTATATTGTTACACATAAAGGTAAGAAGTGATCGTGTTAAATTACGATCGAAATTTGTACAGAGTAGCTAGGATAAAATTAAGAGGTTCGAAGAATCGGCAATAAATTCAGTCAAAGTATTTGGAAACAATTCCACTCTTTTCACGTCGACTATGAATTGTTTATTTAAGATTGCGTGATGATGAAATAGGCGACAAAATATGCCAAGTTTTTTGAAGGGGTAGTATGCCCAATGACGTAATTTTGCAAGCTGTAAGGGCCGTCAAAATCGAAACGGAAGCATCTGTATCCATTCCTTTTGGCTATAGGAAGAATCGGCAGGTAACTTGGTGCAAAAATTATATCCGCAATTATTAAAAGCTAGATAAATATTATTTAACACCTAATTTATTTATTTAAGGTATTAACGGATGTACAGGAAGGTGTCCTTGCAGAATACATTAAGAAAGCTTCAGACATCTACTTTGGTTTATTACCTAAGGAAGTTAGGAAATTGGCATACGAATATGCGAAAGGAACAGCAGTCTTTCTATCCGAACCCCCGAGGCTACAAGTTTGGCTAGAGCTTCAAGCTTTAACCGAACTAATGTCAATGCTTTTAAAAAAAAACTTAAAACTTGTAATGGATCGTTTTCAGTTTGATGCTGGAGATATCTGGAATGCAGACGAAACGGGCATTATCACTGTTCAGAAGCCAAATAGAGTGGTTGCACGCAGGGGCTTAAAACAGGTCGGTCGAATCACATCTTCCGAAAGTGGCACATTAACAACTTTAATGCTAGCAGTTTTAGCAACGGGTAACTCAACACCACTATTCTTTATTTTTCCTCAGGTGCATTTTAGAGACCATTTCTAAGAGGTGCCCGACCAGGAAGTTCCAGCTGCGCCAACACTTCAGGATGGATGAAAGAAGAGCATTTCTGTCAATTCATGAGACACTTTGTGGCGAACGTTAGATGTTCAAAAGAAAGTCCCGTGCTTCTTCTTATAGATAATCACCAATCTCATTTATCTATCGAACTATTACGCAAAAAAAAATGGGATTTGTATGCTATCTTTTCCACCACATTACAGTCATAAACTGCAACCTACGGACCTTTAAAGAAGTATGTCAACAGCGCTTGTGACAGTTGGATAACCAACCATCCTGGGAGTACAATGACAATTTATGATATCCCAGCAATAATTAAATCGTCTCTACCTTTGGCAGCGACACCTGCTAACATTGGAGCGGGGTTTAAAGCTACGGGAATTTTTCCATTTAATAGTGAAAGTGCCGATTCCATGCCGGGATATGCAACAGACAGACCACTTTCTACAGAATCAGAATATATAGAAGTGAACCAGCTTCGTCACATTCTACAGAACAACCAACACCTTCAACAAATAATTTAAGAGAAGCCATTCCCTCAACGTCGATATGTTCACCATTGGAAGCTATCAGACCACTTCCTAATTCAACGGAACGAAAAAAGAACATCAACAAGAAAAGAAAAAGGAAGACTGCCATATTATACTAATTCACCTGTAAGAAAAGAATTGGAAGAAACAAATAAGAGGAAGCAATTTAAGTGTAAACCTACAAAATAGTGAAAATATGTATATACATATATTGTTCTGTTTTATGTATATATATTGTCGTATGTATATACATATATATAGTTATTTTTTTAAATTGTTTTTTGATTTGCTTAGATGCTAAATTACGTGCCAACCATCCCCTGCTTCTGTGCCAACCATCCCCATTACAGGGTTTCTTGGCACATTTGCATCCCATTATTAAAATTCCAACCAGACACAAATGGTCCAATAAGGGTTTCGCGACAATGTTATAGTCAAGCTATAATATAAAGTTAATAGCAATTTTCTTTTCCTCGATATGACAGAGATTCGAAAAGTGTAGCCAACCATAGCCGGTCTTCCCTACTGTCAAATACAGTAGCACTCTTCATCTTCACTGCTACTAAAAAAATAAAAATAGTATCTATTTATTTTGAAGATATAAGAATTATTGAACACAAAAACCGAGGGAATATATCGTGAAAGATACTAAAACAATTGCTTAAAACTCGGTTTGATACGCATTCGATCGAATTCTGTAATACCAAATTTTCGCCGAATCGCACTTTCGATTTGAATTCCGTAATGGGGCTCTGATTCGAATTTGACTTGTGCACAATATTGTGAAATTTATTTTTGAAAGCATGTTTGTTATCGAGCAGAGCATAAATTTTAAATAAAATCACTTTCTCTATGTATATAATTTTATAAACTATAACACAGACCCAAAGAAAAATGTATCGGACCTGGTATTCAGACCCATGTATTTCCATGTATTTTTTTCTGCTGAATCCGGGTTTCATACTATCGGGATAATTTTTTTCAATTATAATTTTCGTCGATCGTAAATGACGTTTTTTGTGAATTTTGACCTGTTTTTGAATTTTCCCGAAAACTCAGGCCAGATGAAGGCAGATTCGGATTCAGCAGAAATAAATACATGGAAGTACATGGGTCTGAATACCAGGTCCGATACATTTTTTTTGTGGGGCTGTGTAATTAATATAATAATTAATTTTAGATCTTAGTCAACAAGGTTTAAACCTTTTTTTTCAAAGTTTGTGAAGAATTAGTACTTGTCTCCAGGAATTTATTGAAGAGGATGCACGTGAAAACATTCAAATAGACTTCACAAAAATGAGATAACGAATACGGAAACATTATAGTTTCGAATGGTATCGTAATAGAGAATGACCCTCCAGATCTGATAAACTGGTTTATTTGATGCCCCTATCATCTGAAACTTTTTCTAATTTTTCGATATTAGATGATATCAACTCATAAATTAAATAAGAAGTGAATTCAGATAATCCTTGATAAATTTAGTAGCAGAATACAAACAAATACATCGTATTTCGCAGAGAAGACCTACAGTCGTTAGTAAAATAGTGTCTATGAATTCGTCTATAGCAACATTTGGTATGCAGGGCTATCTAAGCTTGATTTAGTAAGTTCAGGTAAAAAATCGTACACAATGATTGCGCATACATAAATCGATTAAGGGGAGGTTCTCGCTGTGTGCTCGATAAATGGGCGTTTTTTCGCGTGAATTGTGGGAAGGGAAATTAAGCTTTTTGAACGGTTCTTTTTCGGTATTGTTTAAAGCTCTAAAATCACGCTATCAAGAGCATACTCAGATGACGGAAAAATATCGCTGATTCCTGATTTCACCAGGATATTAAAATAAGGTCTTTTTATTGGAAGTTATACCTAATGTTAGCTCATTCCATTTCATTCTCAAGCTTTTAATAAATAGTGATTCGATTTTTGTATTTTTATTTAGCAATGTTAAAAAGGTTATTTTCATATAAGCAGTAGTCCAATGAATTTTATTAACTTCAATTTATAAAAACAAATCAACTCAATCGGATGAATATTGAAATTTTTTATATTTTCCGAATTATCCGCGTAGAAGTATTGATAGACCACGCTCAATGCAACTTGATGCGAAACGTTCGGGGTGAGTACTGCTATTAGCACTCTATCAAATCAAATCATAATTCGGAAAACATAAAAAATGTCAGTGAGCAACCGCGAAAGCCTCAAAAGTCATACGGATGAATATTATTGAAATTATCCGTCCCGCCAGTGTAAAAAATATAATTAAAAAAAAAACGAATTTAAAGTTTCCTAATAACAAATGGGGCCCAACTTCGAAAGCATGTAACTCTGAAATGGTTGTGTATTTTTTGAAAAATCTTGAACTAACAAATTCGAACATACTTGTAGATAAGTTTCAGCGAAAAAAAACGATTTTTTCACCCAAATTTAGAGAAATTATTATATTAATTTAGATTCAAAATGACGTTAAATAATCTGAAGGCAAATCCATAAAATTCAAGAGTTCATTATAATCGAAAGGTGTCACTATCGAAAATATGTCATTATCGGATGTTATCGGAGTAATGTTATCAAATTCACATTCTTTACATTCTTCGTTATCATTTAGTAATAATTTTTGTTTCTTCAAAGTATTGCTCGAATTATGTTCATCATTCAGTGGTCGCTTTACAACATGATTTTCCCTATTTTGGTTACTCTCATCTTTGCGGTTGTCGATTTCGAATTTTCCATTGATGTTATCAGGCTTCATTTTTTTTAATTTAATAAAACAGTGCCTTAAAGGTGATGTGTTTGATACGTTTTTTGTCTGAATTTGAATAATATTATCACTCCCCTTTATTGGTTTATTTTTCTTATCACTTAACAAGCTTTCGTCGTCATTAAATAGATTGTCCGGTAAATTCTGACTAAACTCGATAGCCTGCAATTGATGAAGACCTTCAACCCCGTTTAATTGAAGAACTCCTTCGATATCATATGACTTGTTGTGATCTAAGCCATTTTCAATTTTGTTTGGCAGCAATTCAATATCATGAAATTCGCACAGTTCCACGTCCACATCCTTTGTTAATAAAGAAAAATATTTTTCAGTTTCAAATGACGATAATTTTTCGGCTTCGGTTATGTCAGGTAGTTCTGGTGGTTGCGGCTGTATAGTGTTTTCTGGTGATTTGTCTTCAACTTCAAGTAAACAAACATCGCTGCAATGAAAAACAGTTTTTGAAGTTTGAGCTACTTCAGTTGGTGAAATTATTCCGTTCGAGCTAACATCTGTAAAATCTGTTTTTGAAACACTTTCTGCTATTATTATATTCGATGGCACTTTTGTATAGTCAGCTAAACTTTCTGTGGTAATTTCTGATTGCATTATGTTTTCTTCTTCATTGTCTTTTTTCGACTCTTCTGCAAATTCCACGGTATCTAACACTTGTTCAATAGCTACAATTTTTTGCTTACTGTCAGGTTTATTAACTAATTTCAGTTTTTCATTTAAAATTTCATCGCTAACTTTATTTTGTACCGTTTCCGTTACCATTGGGTTAGAATTGACGCATTCGTCTTCTTCCTTTGGAAATAAATTTTCAGTCTCATGAATAGTTAATCTCGTATTTGTTTTTTCTTCTTCCAAATTACATTTAGGAAAATCATTACATTGCTGTGCTGCACAATTAGATAGAAGGTCTGTGATAATTTCTGATTGTATAGGTATAATTCCCACTTCGTCATCAGAGTTGACATTATTCGACTGCTCTGTTCCCACTTCAACACCAATTCCATTTTCCTGACCTACTTTACAGTCTTGATTGTTTAGTTCCACCTTTTCGTTTGCAGTTTCAACTACACAACCGAATGTCCCCAGTTCTGTTTGTACCATCGTAGTGTGGTTAACATTTCTGCATTCATCTACTTGCAAATTTGTCGAAGTTTTAGACTCATTCAAAGGTAATTTTAATGTTGCGGTTATCTTTTTATTTATAATTTCTTCTTCGTTTTGTTTTGCTGCACAGACGGATAAACCTTCTGTACTAACTTCTTGTTTATTTAGTTCCACCTTATCGTTTGAAGTTTTAACTACACAACCGAATGTCACCAGCTCTTCTTGTGCCATTGTCGTGTGATTAAAATTTCTGCATTCATCTACTTGCAAATTTGTGGAAGTTTTAGTCTCATTCAGAGGTAATTTTAATGTTGCGGTTATCTTTTTATTTATAATTTCTTCTTCGTTTTGTTTTGCTGCACAGACGGATAAATCTTCTGTACTAATTTCTTGTTTATTTAGTTCCACCTTTTCGTTTGCAGTTTCAACTACACAACCGAATGTCACCGATTCTTCTTGTTCCATTGTCGTGTGATTAAAATTTCTGCATTCATCTACTTCCAAATTTGTCGAAGTTTCAGTCCTATGCATAGATAATTTCAATGTTTCGGTTTTTTTCTTATTTGTAATTTGTTCATCAGTTTGTTTTGCTGCACAGGCGTATAAACCTCCTGATATCGTATTAAATATATTTCTCACATCGTTTCCTTTCAAGTTATTCGACTGGTTTGTTAGATCAATGCTATCCGATACTCTTTTCCCAACAACCATTGCATTAATAAGCTCACCTTTTTTATCAATCTTCTGAATCTTCTCTTCATTTGATAGCTCTTCAAATGAATTTTTCCTTTTCGCTTTTATAATTAAATTGTCTTTGACATTTGAGTTCCCAGTGTTTTTATCATTTGAACCGCTTTTCCTCGACTTCACAATTCTCTTTAACGGCGTTTTTGTCTTTACTTGATCTGTAATACGTTGATCGGCAATACTAACATTTGAAGGAATGTTATCTTCACTAAGTTGGGACGCTAACAAGAGTATATCTAAACTTAGTTTTCTTTTATTCCTCTTAACGCAATTTTGCTTTTTCGATTCCTCCTCTGGATCAGTCATGTTAATTTCCTTTTCGTCAAAAATTGGAACATTTCTTATTTTTGCCTCTTTTTCTTCACTTGCCCCAGAACTTGAATTTTTTCTTTTATTGACATAAGTCTTTAGGATACCTCGCTCCTTATTAACAACAGGAGTAAAATGTGTTGATAAATTAGAATCATTTTGATATTTACGAATTACATTTTCCAAATTTTTTCGGGCATTCGAAATGTTGCAGTGCCCTTTAATATTAAGTTCTTGAATGTTCGTGTCATTTGACTTATCTTTGCAATTTGTTTCCCGCCGCAAAGTTCTCTTATCCAATTTTGTTCTGCACTGAGGTATACTGAAATCTGTGGCCTTTTCATTCTTAGACAATATTTCTTTATTAGTAACATCCAACTTGGCTGTAGTATCCGATTGAAAAAGTACTTTACATTCAGTTCCATTGTTTAAAAGAACATTATTAGCTTCTGTTTTAGCTATAGTACCACTTTTTCGTGATTTTGGTTTGTTTAAGTTTTCTTGTTCAGGTCCATAAACTGGGATAACATTATATGAGTTAAAACCTCTTGTAAAGGAAAGAATATCAACATCAGGTGTTAATTTTTCTGTTAATAGTTCTTCCGTTTTTCCGTAGTTCCGCTTCAATATGTTATTGACCGTTTCGTCTAATGACTTTTTAGGCGATACTTTTCCCTTCCTTTTCCTGGAACTGGAGCTATTGTTCACATCAGAAACAGCTTTAAAGTTAATAGAAGGCTTTTCAGTAGAATCATCCAACTGCTGTAAATTTATTTTACGTTCATTACTTTTCATAATTTCGATTTCAGAGATTTCTTCCTTTTTTGTTTTAGAAATTTTCTTAACCCTTTTATTAAGTTGCTGATTGTTTTTAGTATATGACAACATTACCATCTTTTCTTCCTGGTCTTTATCTGCATCTTCATTGAATGAAACCCTCTGCGGTTTATCTTGATTTGCTCGAGATTGGTTAGATTCAAGTTTATCACTTTTTCTTTTCCTTAAAGATGGTTTTTCAGCTTGACTTTGTCGTTTCGTTTTCTTTTTATTATCGTTGACCTCGTTATCGTCAAGATAAGTTTTTAATATATCACGAATATTCATACACTTAGTAGTGTGATCAAAATCATTTCGTTCTTCATGCTTCGAAGTAGTTTTAGTTGAAGAATTAAAAGCAAATATCTTATTTATTTCCTCTCGACTCCTATCATCGCATGATTGACGAGTATTTCTAATAGGTTTTGCATTTTTTTTATTTCTTAAAGATCTCCTTAATTCAGTTTCATCATTTTTCTTTAATCTTTTAACTGGTTTTGCTTCTTGATACTTAACTGGTCTCAGTTTCTTTCTTGTACCTCCTTTTTGTTGTAGGTGTTTAACTGATCCAACAGATTCAGAAATTATAGGAAGTAATTGTTCTGTTTTTTCTTTTACCGGTGAAGTATCAATTATTTTCGAATTTAGAGATTTGCAGAGACCAAATTGCATCATCCACGTTATCTGTTGCTCGTTATTACCCTCACATAGAGCGAGATTCTCCTTATTTTTGTGGTCTTTTAGTTCGAAACATTGCTTATTATTTTCTGTGAAGTTAGGGGGTTGTATAGCTGTTTTATTATTTAATATTTCGTCTTTATTCGTGACTTCCTGTTTGCTGCTGCCGTTTACTTTTTCTTGATCAGTGTCACTTTTATTCTCGTTGAATTTTACTTCCACTGATTTTTCCATTTCAATTAGATTTCCTCTTTCGCTATTAATGCTTCTGGTTTCTTTAGATACAAAGTGATGCTGTTTACTCTTAATTTTTAAAGGAACTTCTACGTCTTCATTTGTACTTTCCTTAAATAGGGAATTTTGCTTAACTGTCATAAAAACCTCTTTATTTGTAATCTCTGAACCCTCAGTTGACACTAAAACGTTTAAATTTTCTTTATCACTAACAGTTTCGGATAAATTTTCGGAAACGGTTTCATTTTCCAAACATTCCCCGTTTGTACATATTATCATCTTCTCATTACAAATTTCTTTTAAGTTACTTTTAACTTTCAAAGAAGTCTCAGGTAATTCTAGGTTCGTTGAAGCCCCGTAGTATTCATTTTTAATCAAATTATCTTTATGAACAAGTTCTTGTAGAAACGGTTCAGGTCTAAATTCAGAGTCTTCTTTCGCAGGAACTTTCACTGATTTACCTTCGGTTTCTTCAATTATAGATCCATGCTGTTCACTTTTACTTTTTAATGGAACTACTTCTACGCCTTCATTTGTATTTCCGTCAAATTGAGATTTCTGCTTAACCGTCGTAAAGATCTCTTTGTTTGGAAGCTCTGAACCATCAATTGAAACTGAAACGTTTAATTTTCCTTTTTCACTAACAGTTTCGGATAAATTTTCAGACATGGTTTTACTTTCCAAACATTCCCCGTTTGCATATATTGTCATCCCCTCATTACTAACTTCTTTTAAGTTACTTTTAACTTTTAAAGAAGTTTCAGATAATTCTAGGATTGTTGAAGTCCCGGAATATGTATTCTCAATCAAATTATTTTTATGTTCTTGTCTAAATTCAGTGTCTTCTTTCGCAGTAAAATGACGAACCTCTTTCTGATCATTGTCACTTATATTTTCATTAAATTCTACTTGGAGTGATAGATCTTTCACTGATTCTCCACTTTCAATTTCATTTTCTTTTTCTCCTTCGGTTTCTTTAATTATAGATGGATCCTGTTCACCTTTACTTTGTAATGGACCTACTTCTACGCTTTCATTTGTACTTCCGTCAAATTGAGAATTCTGTTTAACCGTCGTAAAGATCTCTTTGTTTGACATCTCTGCGCAAGCAGTTGACACTAAGACGTTTAAATTTTCTTGTTCACTTACAATTTCGAAATCGGTTTCATTTTCCAAACATTCCCCGTTGGTACATATTGTCATCTTCTCATTACTAACTTCTTTTATGTTACTTTTAACTTTCAAAGAAGTCTCAGATAATTCTAGGATCGTTGAAGTCCCGAAATATGTATTCTCAATAAAATTATCTTTATGTTGCTGGCTAAATTCAGTGTCTTCTTTCGCAATGAAATGACGAACCTCTTTCTGATCATTGTCACTTACATTTTCATTAAATTCCACTTGGGGTGATAGAACTTTCACTGATTTACCTTCGGTTTCTTCAATTATAGATCCATGCTGTTCACTTTTACTTTTTAATGGAACTACTTCTACGCCTTCATTTGTACTTCCGTCAAATTGAGAATTCTGCTTAAGCGTCGTAAAGTTCTGTTTGTTTGAAACCTTTGCACCATCAGTTGACACTAAAACATTTAAATTTTCTTGTTCACTTACAATTTCGGATTCGGTTTCATTTTCCAAACATTCCCCTTTTGTACATATTGTCATCTTCCCATTACTTACTTCTTTTACGTTACTTTTAACTTTCACAGAAGCCTCAGATAAATCTAGGATCGTTGAAGTTCCGGAGTATGTATTCTCAATCAAATTATCTTTATGTTCTTGTCTAAATTCAGTGTCTTCTTTCGCAGTAAAATGACGAACCTCTTTCTGATCATTGTCACTTACATTTTCATTAAATTCTACTTGGGGTGATAGACCTTTCACTGATTCTCCACTTTCAATTTCATTTCCTTTTCCTCCTTCGGTTTCTTTAATTATAGATGAATCCTGCTCACCTCTACTTAGTAATGGAACTACTTCTACGCTTTCATTTGAACTTCCGTCAAATTGAGAATTCTTTTCATTTACCAAACATTCCCCGTTTGTACATATTGTCATCTTCTCATTACAAACTTCTTTTAAGTTATTTTTAACTTTCAAAGAAGTCTCAGATAACTCTAGCTTCGTTGAAGTTCCGGAGTATTGATTTTTAATCAAATTATCTTTATGCACAAGTTCTTGTCTAAATTCAAAGTCTTCTTTCTGATCATTTTCACTTACATTTTCAATAAATTCCACTTGGTGTAATAGAACTTTCACTGAATCTCCACTTTCAATTTCATTTCCTTTTCCTCCTTCGGTTTCTTTAATTATAGATGGATCCTGTTCACCTTTACTTTGAAATGGAACTACTTCTACGCCTTCATTTGTACTTCCGTCAAATTGAGAATTCTGCTTAAGCGTCGTAAAGATCTGTTTGTTTGAAACCTCTGCACCATCAGTTGACACTAAAACATTAAAATTTTCTTGTTCGCTTACAATTTCGGATTCGGTTTCATTTTCCAAACATTCCCCGTTTGTACATATTGTCATCTTCGCATTACTTACTTCTTTTACGTTACTTTTAACTTTCACAGAAACCTCAGATAAATCTAGGATCGTTGAAGTTCCAGAGTATGTATTCTCAATCAAATTATCTTTATGTTCCTGTCTAAATTCAGTGTCTTCTTTCGCAGTCAAATGACGAACTTCTTTCTGATCATTGTCACTTACATTTTCATTAAATTCTACTTGGGGTGATAGATCTTTCACTGATTCTCCACTTTCAATTTCATTTTCTTTTCCTCCTTCGGTTTCTTTAATTATAGATGGATTCTGGTCACCTTTACTTTTTAATGGAACTACTTCTACGCTTTCATTTGAACTTCCGTAAAATTGAGAATTCTGCTTAACCATCGTAAAGATCTGTTTGTTTGAAACCTCTGCACCATCAGTTGACACTAAAACGTTTGAATTTTCTTGTTCACTTACAATTTCGAAATCGGTTTCATTTTCCAAACATTCCCCATTTGTACATATTGTCATCTTCTCATTACTAACTTCTTTTAAGTTATTTTTAACTTTCAAAGAAGTCTCAGATAACTCTAGCTTCGTTGAAGTCCCAGAGTATTGATTTTTAATCAAATTATCTTTATGCACAAGTTCTTGTCTAAATTCAAAGTCTTCTTTCTGTTCATTTTCACTTAGATTTTCATTAAATTCCACTTCGGGTGACAGAACTTTCATTGATTCTCCCCTTTCAATTTTATTTCCTTTTCCTCCTTCAGTTTCTTTAATTATAGATGGATTCTGGTCACCTTTACTTTTTAATGGAACTACTTCTACGCTTTCATTTGTACTTCCATTAAATTGAGAATTCTGTTTAACCGTCATAAAGATCTCTTTGTTTGAAAGCTCTGCACCATCAGTTGGCACTAAACCATTTAAATTTTCTTGTTCACTTACAATTTCGAAATCGGTTTCATTTTCCAAACATTCCCCGTTGGTACATATTGTCATCTTCTCATTATTAACTTCTTTTAAGTTACTTTTAACTTTCAAAGAAGCTTCAGGTAAATCTTGGATCGTTGAAGTCCCGGAGTATGTATTCTCAATCAAATTATCTTTATGTTCTTGTCTAAATTCAGTGTCTTCTTTCGCAGTAAAATGACGAACTTCTTTCTGATCATTGTCACTTACATTGTCATTAAATTCTACTTGGGGTGATAGAACTTTCACTGATTCTCCACTTTCAATTTCATTTTCTTTTCCTCCTTCGGTTTCTTTAATTATAGATGAATCCTGTTCACCTTTACTTTGTAATGGAAATACTTCTACGCTTTCATTTGAACTTCCGACAAATTGGGAATTTTGTTTAACCGTCGTAAAGATCTCTTTATTTGAAATTTCTGCACCATCAGTTAACACTAAAACGTTTAAATTTTCTTGTTCACTTACAATTTCGGATAAATTTTCGGAAACGGTTTCACTTTCCAAACATTCCCCGTTTGTACATTTTGTCATCTTCTCATAACTCGGTTCTTTTAAGTTATTTTTAACTTTCAAAGAAGTCTCAGATAACTCTAGGATCGTTGAAGTCCCGGAGTATTGATTTTTAATCAAATTATCTTTAAGCACAAGTTGTTGTCTAAATTCAGAGTCTTCTTTCTGATCATTTTCACTTACATTTTCATTAAATTCTACTTGGGGTGATAGAACTTTTACTGATTCTACTTGGGGTGATAGAACTTTTACTGATTCTCCACTTTCAATTTCATTTCCTTTTCCTCCTTCGGTTTCTTTAATTATAGATGGATCCTGTTCAGCTTTACTTTTTAATGGAACGAAATCAACGCCTTCATTTGTACTTACGTCAAATTGAGAATTCTGCTTTACCGTGGTAAAGATCTCTTTATTTGAAATTTCTGCACCATCAGTTAATACTAAAACGTTTAAATTTTCTTGTTCGCTTTCGGATAAATTTTCGGAAACGGTTTCACTTTCCAAACATTCCCTGTCTGTACATTTTGTCATCTTCTCATTACTAACTTCTTTTAAGTTGTTTTTAACATTCAAAGATAGTTCTGGGTTCGTTGAACTTCTTGATTTTTTATCTTCGAATTGTCTAAAATCATAAAATCCCATACCTTGACTTGTTCTTCGCTTAAATCGCACTTTGAATGGAGTGCTGTTTAGATCCATATTTGAAATGTCTGTGGGGACTTGACATTCATTAGATTGAGGCTGTTTATTTTTTTGCTCCACATTGGCGTCATTTGTTTGTTCATTAAACTTTTCATCTAGAACATGCGCACCAGATGACCAGTCTTTACAATTGTTTAACTGCTTTATTTCTGGCTCTTTTGGACTTCTCCAATAAATTGCTTTTACAGGTTCTTGAGTTAAGCTTTTATCTGTATTTTCACGGTTTGTGTTGTTATTAAAATTTGCAGTGTTGAGTAAGCTCTTTGAATTTGAAACTGTACTAAGCGATCGATTTGATATTTCTGGTGTTTTCTCTATTTTATTATCACAATTACTTAATTTAAGCGATAAACTATTTTCTAGATTCAGATTGGAAGCGATCTCTTGTAAATTTTCTTCTTTATTCGCACTCAAAGATAATTGCTGCAATTTTTCTCTTAAATTTGTATCTTTTATATTTTCGCTCAAATATTCTTCAGTTGGTTCGTACTCTGCCGGAGTATTTTTTGAAGTCGAGTTATCACTTAAAATTTCTTCAAATCTCAAATTTTTGCAATGTTTCTCAGATCTTGAGGCATTTCTAATAAGTGCCGGCAAACGATAATCTAAATAAGAACTGTAAATGTGCGGATTACTAAAGTTTAAAAATGGATAACTATGAGACATATAATAATTATGATATTCTGAAGATATATTCAATTGATCCCTAAAATAATTTGGATTTTGAACATTGTCAGATAGTCTAATATTGTTTGATGTTGACGAAATACCGTCTTCTACTTCCATTCGATCAGCGTTAGGGGTATCACTTCCAGAATTTTGCACAACTGCGGCTTCTGAACTATGAACAACTGGTGACGAAGTAACTAATCGCTGTCCTTGATCAGAACTAAAATCGTTTTGCGTTGTGCTTGAGACTTCGCTTTCGACGAAAAATAATTGTTCACTACTAGATTCTGTATTTTGTCCTATACTATTATTTGTGTGTGAAACTGTTGCATGCATTTCTGTATTACTAACGTTTACGTTTTTATTACCGTTTAGTTCATCTTTATCGTTTTTATTATCGTTTAGTTCTTCTTTATCGTTTTCATCATCAGATAACAATGAAATCGTTTCAATTAATCGATATTTCTCGTTATTTTCTTGTAACATTTCATTATCAAGAGAATTTTTCCTGTTTGGGTTTGTGCTAAGGCTAGGATTATTTTCTAAAATATCTTGACTTAATTCATTCCTATTACTACTATTACTAATTTCATTTTTATTTATTATACGTTTTTCCTTAACTCCACCTATATCACAATTTTCTAATACACTTGTACCTGCTGTTGAATTCCGTCGAGAACTATTAGCTTGCTGCTTTTCAATTATTGATGGTTCTTTTTGTTGAGGTCGCTACAAAAATATTATAGTTATAGTATATATAGTTAATCAATAAAGCTGAAATATAAGTTTTAAAATAATGTAAAATGTCAAATAATTTAACATTAATTGTAGGTGTTAAGAGACCTTTTAAATGACTACACTTTAAATTTTAAATTCTAAAAACAAAAAATTAATGACAATTAAAATATTTTTAAATGTTGATTGTAGATAATGATTAGTTGTTGAAATCCACAAGCTTTCTTTCTGCCTTTGCTGATTTTGTTGATTGATGACAAACATTGCACATGGCAGTTTGAAATGTTAATCATTGGAAAAGTTGAGATCCAGGTAATATGATTTGCTCCCAATGTTCATGTTGAATGTTCAATGTTCAGAATTCAATTCCTATGAAAATGTTGAATGTGTTGATTGAAGAAAAGTGATGTTGCATTAGCTACCATTGCCTCCTCTGATTTTGGCTAAAGCCTAGGTTATTTATGGTCTTCATATTGGAACATTTAAATTTTTCTAACAGACTTATACAAGCCTGCACAAATACAAGATTAAAAGTAATTTTTAATTTATATAAATTACATAAAGCAAATGTAATAAATAAAGACGAGATCCTGTGAATAGAAACCCTATAGTTAATAACAATAATAACGAAAGTTTGAAATTAAAACGTACAAAATCATTCCTTATATTTAATACATAATACTTAATTAAAGTAACTACAATTTATTTATGTTTTCACTGAAATGAGATTTAACAACTTTTGCATGTAATAAAATGAAAATATATGAAAAAGGTGGCACATTTTAAAAACTATCAATTTGTGTGCTTTAGAATTTAAAAAGAATTATTGTTAAACAGGAATAATAAATGGCAGAATGTAATATTTTCGCTTACATAAAAGAATTCTGCGCAATAAAGCGAATTGCTAAATCATGCAACTGCAGAGTAAACGAAAATATTCGATTCTGAACTTACATTTTTTGAGCAGTGCAACATTTCTCGTTGCATATACATTATTTGGCTGAAAAATTAACACCATAGTGCAAATCTCTAAATTATTAGTAGGCTTATCAGTTGAATGTGGAAAATTATGTTTCATAGCACACCGAGCATATATTTCTCAACCCAAGTTGGCCGGCTACGTCAATTGGCAAGCGAGGGCGTCAGAAATAACTTTATTGTAGCGCTTTAGAGCATCTAGGTGTTGAAACACTTTACGTAACCCTTGTAATCTTGTAAATCACGAATTTCGTTTGTCAAAGGATCTTAACGAACGTAATTACAAGTTTACTAATTTCTCTTCGAAACTTGAATAATAAGTGCGTTGCGTATCTTACAACATTTGATTATGACAACTTATGTAGGGGGTGGGGTATTCATTTACAAATGCAACGAAAAGGGGGGGGGGGGTTGAAACTAACTTCATAGCACGTGGATCGATTTGGTGGTTTTGTCATATGAGAAAAAGTTTGGACCTAGGGTGGGGGGAGAGGAGAGCGGTAGTCTAACTGTGTAACGCGAGGACCGATTTGGATGATTCTTTTGTGATGTATACAGTATGTTGGCCTATTAGTACCATTACAAAAATTTATTTGGATGATCCTTTTTTTTCCGAGAATATGATTCCTCATTGCTACTATGAGAATAATTTTTGACCTAGGGTAAGGGGTGGGGAAGGGGTAGGATTAACTTCGTATTGCGTTGACCGATTTGGATGATTTGTTGTGTTATGTTCACCTATTGGTACCAGGACAAAAATTATTGATGGGGGGTAATGAACCTACTTCTTTACGCGCAGACCGATTTTGATGTTTTTCCATTACCACTATGAGGTTACATTTTGAACTAGGGAGTCGAATATCGTAACGAATTGACCGATTTGGAGAAGTGGGCTAACTTCTTAGCGTGTGGACCGATTTGGATGATTCTGTTTTTGATGTATAGGATATGTTCCCCTATTGGTAGCATGTCCAAAACTTTATGGTGGAGTGTAACTTCGTATCGCTTAGACCGATTTGGCTGTTTCGTTTATTGCTGAATGGGGCATCTTGTTCCATTTGTATCATGATAGAAATTATAGGTTACGATGAGAGTGGGAGGTTTTCTCATTGGTAAATGATAAAAAATGTTGAACCTAGAGTGACTACTATGAGGGTGCAGCCGCCTTACTTGGTAATGCGTGCCCCGATTTTGATTATTCTCTTTTGCTGTTGACCTATTAGCACCATGATAAGAATTTTGTATCTAAGATGAGGGTGTGAAAGAGTAGCTAACTTCATATCGTGTTGCGAGATTTATATGATTCTTTTTCCTTTATATAGAGTGAAGTATTTCTGAAACATAACTGAAGACACTAAAAAGTGAAAAATTAAATAGTTTAAAAAAAAAAACTTGAATTAACTTTACAAAAACTACTAAAAATTACATATTCCGATAGAATAGGAAGGAGCTAGCAAACCTCTACACCAGCCATTATTTTTTGCGGATTATTTTGGCCTGCGATTTCGTAAATTATTTCCTAATAAATCTGAATTATGAAAGCGAACATTATTCGTGCGATGAACCACAAATGACAAATTAAATTCTTGCACTCAAAGAATAAGCAAGTGCCTATAGTCTCTTACTGTTTAATGTATTATCAATACTATTCAACTGCGCATAATTTCATGTCCTTTAATAATTTTTTTTCTTTTCTAAAATAATGAAATATAGATTAAGAAATTTTGATAGAAATATGCTGATGTTAATTTTTTTGCCAAATAATAAAATAATGTCACCCATAAGAAGTAACTATTTTACCTGTTAATGTCATTTGCACACATATTCCCTGAAATGTTCATGTGTGACTTTTACAGAGCTTTCCTAAATATTTAAAAGGTAATTTTTTAGAGTATAAATATCTTAAATTTACTTTAAATGATTTTTCTGTCACAATAACTATTTGCTTATCAATATCCCTTTAAGAAATTTTTCCTCTTTTAGCATAGCAAGTAAAACAGACATGTTTTTGTAATAAAATTGGGTTCCCGATTCGAATCCCACCGGCAACGACCCAGTACGACAAGGGTCCCACCAAATAAAAAAGTGGTCTGTTTTGGCTACTCTCTAAAAAAAACTTTAAAACCCCAATTTATTAAATTAGCAAAAAGTATTCTTTTCATGTCGACAATAGGCCTTTGTCAATAGCAAAAATTTGGAAAATAATTGAAGAGAATCACTGGATTGCTCCTATAGATTATCCTCGTCAATATTCCTTGACGGAATGCAGACAATGTAAAAGGACAATGAGAGCGTAGAGTACTTTCTGTGGTTCCATCCTACAATGGAGGGGAAGTATTCTAAAGTTTAAGAAAGCGATAGGCTCGCTAAGATCTTAGGTTCGTTCCTCAAGACATTAATTGAACGTTAAGTTTTTTAAGTTTGACATATTTTCATTTTCACAAAACACTATTGCGGAAAAAACCAATTAGATAAAAGAAATAAGAAAGATAAAGATAGTGGCCGAAATCGGACAAAGTGGAAAATCAGTAGAATGTGCTCTAGGTAGCTTTTAGTAAATGTTATTTGATAAAAGTAAATTCTTTTTATATCTCTTTATATAATTTTCGAATCCAAAAAAAAACAACATGTTGCTTATTTTATTACCAGGTATTGATTGATTTTTACTTTGCGCCTTTACGTTAGCTGTTCCCAGTTTTTCAGGATATTATTGTACAGTAGCTGTTTATAACAACGTTCGGTATAGCGACATATCGGTTATAAAGGGTACTCAGGGTCCCGGCTAGAATCCATCTTAAATATTGCTTGGATATATTATTTATTGCGACTGAAAAGAGGCTCAAATTTGTACAATTTTAAAAGTTTTGAGAAACTTTTAGATGAATTATCGGATTTCTTCATGGCGTGGTGAATATGTAAAAATGTGTGATGGGGGAGAAAATTCTTATGGCGCTCGACAATCAGGAAGTCATAAAGTGTATATCACGAACGGAGGTCAACACTTCTCTCACATTGGAGTGTGTTCTTAAACTTAACGAAAGTGCCTCTGAGACTGAGTTAACACTCGCACAGGAATCACATGAAACGAGAAGGCGGATGATCTGGAAAAACAGGCCTCGGCCTCAAATTTCTACCTTCAATGCCTTGGGCAGAAAAGTTGTGACGGGTATTATTAAGGCATGGACGAAGAAGTAATCCTGGAGACAGTGGAGCAACATGTACTCGGGTATACAGGCCAAGATGGCCTTAAAAATTACCGATGGTACTATCGAAAGGGATCAACTTCATCTCTGAAGATGACACCTGCAACCTGTGCAGTACAGAGTATGATCCCCCATTGCTAATAGGATAAAAAAAAATTGGTCAAGGGTGGGGGGAGGGGTAGTCTAACTTCGTAACGCATGAACCGTTTTGGATAATTCTTTTTCTGTTAGGTAGATTCAATTCAATTCAATTCATTTATTAGCGATATTTATGCCATACAACACACTCATACATTCTTTTTGTTTCCAAATATCATACACTCTTAGACAATAAGCAGTACTTCGCTTTCTAAAAATTTAATTTTATATATTCTACTAACATACTCTTAAATCTATTCAAATTGGATTCACTTTTTATCATACTTGGCATACTATTAAACATTTGTAAACCCTTATAAAAAAGAGAATTCTGACATCTAGAAGTTCTACATCTTTCAATCCTAAAATCATTCATACTTCTCAATCTATATGGTTGGACCTCACCCACAAATCTTAAATTACTTCTTAGATAATCAGGCAACATTCCATATTTCATCTTAAAAACATACAAAAGAACATTAAATATTATTCTCTGCTTCACGTTCATCCACTTCAAAGTATTCAGCATCCATCTCACAGGTGTATACCTATTACATCTTAGTATAATACGCATGGCCCTATTTTGCAATTTTTGCATTCTTTCAAACATTTCTCCACTCACAAGAAATAACACCGTTGGACAGAATTCAAAATGGGGTTTCACAATTACATTGTACACATGTATCAAATCATTCAAAGATAAATTGTTCCTAATACGTCTTAAAAACCCAGTCTTTTTTGACACCTTTTTGCACACATAAGCCACATGTTCTTTAAAATTAAGTTCCCTATCAATAATAACTCCTAGGTACTTTATATTGTCCACACATTCAATTCTCTTTCCATCAATTTCAATATTCACATTAAAACTAGTATTCATAGCCATACATTTAGTTTTTGTCACGTTCAGTTTGAGCTTATTCATATTCAACCACTTATATATCTCTTTTACATCTTCCTTTATCATTCGCTCACACTCAGGACCATTCTCACCTACTGCATATAACAACCCATCATCCGCAAACAATGCTATTTTGCAATTTTTTAGGACACTACACACATCATTAATGTACAGCAGAAATAAAGTTACTCCAAGTATTGACCCTTGCGGTACCCCAAGATTCACATTCACACTTTCCGAAATAGATTCATTTACTTTTGTTTTTTGTGTTCTTCCATTCAAATATGACGAAAACCAGTTTAATTCCTTACCCGAAATTCCATACGACTGTATCTTTTTCAACAAAATGTTTCTGTCCACAGTTTCAAACGCTCTTTTTAAATCTAAAAAAACCGCAATCACACATTTCTTATTATCTATTTCAATTTTCCAGTCCATAATTGTACAATTCAACGCAGATTCGCACGAATGTCCCTTTCTAAAACCAGATTGCTGTGGTATAAGCAATCCATTGCCTTCTATAAACTCCTCTAATTGTATCTGTATTACCTTTTCGATAACTTTTTCATACACAGGTAACATATTTACCGGCCTGAAATCCATACATTGCTTAGCCTTCTTCAGCTTTTCCACAGGTACTACTACTGACTCTTTCCACGATTCAGGGAACACTCCATTTTCCATTGATCCATTGATAATATCCAGAAAAATATCTCCTATTTCTGGCATCGCGTCCAACAGCATATCAGGACTAATTTGATTGTAGTCCCTTTTTCGCTTCAGCATCTTGATTGTATCAATAAGTCCATGTATATCAATATATTTAAAGATAAATCTTTTGTTGTGTACTTCTACATTTGATTCATCGTACCTCTCATTCGTAATGGATTCATTAATTTCTTGCACACTCTCTACAAAATACATGTTAAATTTTTCTGCTTTAACCTGATTATCATTCACTGTCACTCCGTCAAACATTACTTCATTTATCTCCGCTTTACTTTCTCTCAAGACTAAATTCTTTATTGTCCTCCACATAGTCCTTTGATTCATTGATCTTCCAATTTGCTCTTTAATAAAGTTAGCCTTGTTTCTTCTTACACTCTTTTTATACATATTTCTTATTTTCTTATATCTTTCCCACTCCTCTTCTGAGTCTGACAAAGCTGCTCTGTTATACTGATCTGTTTTTCGTTTCCTTAAATTTCTGAGATTATTACCAAACCACACACACTGCCTTTCATTCACAAACTTTTCTACTTTTATTTCTTCCACCGTATTTTTCAAAGCATTCTCTAAAAGTTTAGCTTTCTCACTCACACCACTCTCCATTAAGTCATTTAAACCTTTAACTCTCATAGCCTGTAGAAAATCTTCCCTTTTATAATTCAAACAACAAATCCTTTTCCTCATTTTACTCATACTGTTTAACTCACATTCAATACTAATCTCAATAGTCTCATGGTCACTTATATTTAATGCTCTATTTGTTCTTGCACTCACCGATTTATCATTGGATATAACGTAGTCTATAAGAGTTTTTGATATTTCAGTCACTCGCGTATATTCCGATATTAACTGTTGACAGTTATTGTCTTCAATTATTTGCTTAATCCTTCGTTTATTTGCGTTTTCCATTTTAAAATCTATATTAAAATCTCCGACAACTATCACTTTCATACCCCTCTCAACAAGATCTTCAAACCATTCTTCGAAGTATCCAACAAAGTCAGAAATCTTAGAGCTAGGTGATCTATATACAATACCTATTGCCCACCACATACTCTCTCTACAAACTTTGACAGCCATCCACCAATAACACGTTCCGACTGATAAATTAGTTATAACTTCATACTTATATTCCTTTTTAGCATACAACACCACCCCACCAGTCCTAGAAGATTCACTATCACATCTATGCATCATATATCCATTTAAATCAATTTCACTGTCTTCAACATCAATTGTTAAATGCGTTTCTGATAATATTACAAAGTCGTAATTATTTTCATACACAAGAATTTCCAATTGTTCAAAGTTATTCATCAGCCCTTGAATATTTAAATATACACCTTTTAATTGCTAAAAGCCCATTCTATTTTTTTCCACTTTCAGCTTATTCAAATATACCGGACATTCCCTACTCAAGGTCGAATGATCCACGTTAAGTTTTAAATTTAGCCTTTCGTTCGCTTTGCCACAATTATTGCATTTTTGAATTATATTTTTTCCACAACTTCTACTATCATGCTTGCCTAAACATTTAGAGCACACCTCTTCATTCCTGCACTCTATCGACTTATGGTTAAATCCTAAACATTTATAGCATCTTTTAACCGTAGTTCCATCATATACCATGCATCTGTCCCAACCAATATTAATCTTTCCTTTTTTTATTGCTTTTTCATATATATTATGCTCCATTTCTATAATCGCAGAGTAATATACTTGATTCAACTTTTTCACTTCAATCATCTTTAAACATTTCATAAAACCTTCGTTTAAGTAATCATTTTGAACTTTTATTTTCTCTACAATTTCATCTTCTTCCCACTTTGTATTCATTCCGTGTATTCTAACTTTTGGTCTTTTCAGCTCTGGTGCCTTGACATCGTATTCCCTTCCTAGTTTTTCCTCAATCGCTGATCTAATTTTTTTACTGTCATCAACGTTTTCACTTTCAATAGAAATCACTCCGTTTTTATTAGTTTTTAATGCAGTAAATTTTAAGTTTGTGGGGTCAACCTTATCCCTCAAATCCTCTTTTGTTTTTTTAACTTCCTGTTTTTTCTTCGGCTGAATTATGATTGGTGGAGCTGCTTTCAACTTAGCTGCATAAGTTTCTCCACCGTCGCTATTTCCCCTCTTCAGTTCTCTTTCATTTAATAAACGAATTCCATTAGCAATCTCTCTCAATCCTTTCTCTTGTTCAGCAATTCTACTCTTAGTTTCCATTACCTCTTTTAATACACATTCATACTTCTCTTCCATCACTTGTTTATAATCCATGCACTCATCACATGTATACGACACATTTTTCTTCATTTCTATCATATTCACCTCATAATCACTTAACCCCGTACATTTTTGACAAAATACCTTACCACATCTTCCATAACAATTTATTGCTTTTGCCGTCCGTAAACTTTGCTCACACTTTCCACAGCTTAGCGGCATTGTTTTCACATATATTTAGTACTGCCTGCTTTTGCACTAACACTTTTGCACAAATCTCCGTTATCAAATCCTAAAATATTTTTCTTTAAATTTTCTATTATATATTACGCTGCCCCATCTGCTTAGAGTATGTTCCCTGGTTGATACCGCGAGAAAAAAATGTTGATGGGTGGGGGGGGGTGGAACCTAACTTTGTAACGCGTGGACCTATTTAGATGGTTCTTTTGGTGATAAAAAATACTATCAAAGTGCGCCTCATTCCATTTACGCCCCGGGCGTCATTGGATCTAAAACCGACCCAGCATACACGTTGGCTTTTATTATGTCATACTAATCGGAATTTTCTAAGAACAATTTTTCAAACTAATCCCTTTCAATTAACCGCTGTTATGGTGACATAAAAATCATTTATACACACTTAATTATCTTTTTACACGGTAGCTACGTTCCAGAAAAAAACAGTGCAAAGAAACCTCATCATCGCCGACCTAAAATATAATATATACATTTCTAGATTAAATATTGCGCAAAAAGCTAAGAGCAAACTTTTTGGATTGACGCTCTAATGTTTGTTGACAAGGTCATTGCACTAAAAATTTAAATCAAATAACTTTATTTACCGTGTTAAATCGTATGAAATTGTTTAAAAAGTAAATCAAAACCGTGTAAAAAACACCCTGTAAAAACATAATTGGGTGTATTGCATTCGCCTCTCAATCTCAGCATTGATTTGCTTATATTTAAAATAATTAATGTAATTCACTAATTGCTTACATGTTAATAATTAATAAATATAAGATAGAATCTTCTATGATTATGATGTATTGGCTAAAGAGCAATTGTGCTTTTTTTGTAGGGATACTTACTGTTTGCCATATATCGGTGGGCTCCTCATATTTTATAGATTGCGGACCTACAATATTCGAATTTATATATTTTTTGTATGTGCGGCAGAAACTTCTTATCATTTTATCCAAATTTGAGCTAACATCCCGAAGAAGAGCTCTAAAAATAAGCGATTAGATGTTATGCCTTAATGATTAATTTTAAAATCTCACTCAGATCCAGCATATTTTCCTTTCGCTGCCTCTAAAGCTTTCGCTAACTTAAATACTGGTAACACTAATGCAAATTCTTTGTTTTTGATATTTATGTGTGGAATATGTGTTGGTAGTACACCATCAGGTTCACCAGGTAAAGTATATTTTCCCATAGCTATTGCATTGATCTTTTCCTTTCCTTCTTTATTATGTACAAGAGTCTTCCATTTCTTATAACATAAAATTAATCTTACATAAGATATTAAATCATCGCTCTTATTTAACTTTTTATTAGATAAAATTTGACTGAAAATAAAGTGTCATGTTACTTTATTCAAACCCTTTTCAAAAAAAGCGAGCCATACTTAAAAATGGGATAGATTATTTCCACGTAGTGAGTATTGAATGCGTAATCCTTAAAATCAAGCTTCAACAATGTCAACAGTACAAATGACATTTCATTTCCAAAAAAGCTATTTAGAGCCACAAGAATTTCATTTCTAACGCTATTGACAACGGCTTTGTCGTTGCTCTTAGTAAATTTAATACACCTATAGTGTACATATTCAGCAATGAAGTCAGTCATCAGCAGGTTGAATTTATTATCGCATTTTAACTGAAATAAAATAAAGTTTTATTTGTGTACAGAAGTATAATTGTACTACAAACATCAGATAAATCACCGAATGAATGTTTCATTGCTAGCAGCCATTGTATAACATTAGTCCAAATAAGGTCCTCCGTAATATCTGCATTTGTACTACGAAGACATTTCTTTAAGTCGTAATATAGCAACTCCAGTTTAGCATACGGGAATATATTGTTTTCAGATAGTGCGCAAAAAGTTGTAATTTTCCTTGCTCGTTTCGCTAGTTGTAAAAACACGTTTTCTGAAAGAGACACATAACTTTAACATTTTCAATTTTAATTTTTAAATTATATTATCACTTCCTTATTTTGCGTTTCAGTTTTTTTTATTTTTTATCAAGATTCTAGAAATTCAATGGTGGTTAATTCGTTTCTAATCAGTGTACTTATAAAATAAAACTACATTTTACGAAGTAAAAATGTAAAATTAAGTAAAAGCATATTGTCACTAAATTTTAAAATAATAAGTTGCGTAAAAATAATAATCTTGAATAGAAATTGATGTAGTTCTTTGACTAGACTCAAAAAGCCTCAAATGGGTCACAGATGGCTCAAAAATGGAATAGGATACTTATGTCTTTGAACCCAACACTAGGGTCTCGATTACACTACAAGTAGATGGCTTAGTGTTTTCAGGTCGAAATTCATACCATCGAAACTAGCGCCCTTCAACCTCAATAAAGGACTTAAAGGGGCTGATTATAATAATTTCTGAGAGCCAAGCCACCCTAAGTCCTATCCTCGTGTCGACCCATAACATGGTCATGCTCTGTTGGATACCAGTTTACTGGGGAATTTAGTGTAAAACGACCGCAGATGAACTAACTAGAGTGGCCCTCCTTTAAATAAATACTAATAGTTCTCATATTTGCACTCCCCAAAGATCAATTATTACTTCATGGTGTGACATACGGGCAGAAACTATTCATTCCTAAATATTTTTGTAACGATTGTAACTTCAAACTTCAAAAAATTGCACTTATCTCAATTGGCTTAAATAATGAAAAGGAGAAAGTAACAAATTTGTGAAATACGACTTTGAGTTTTATTAAGGCAGTGTCTATTTACCACCGTGTATACGGAAAGTACACGGAAAGCATACGGAAATACACGGAAAGTGTACGGAAATACACGGAAAGTACGCGGAAATAACACGGAAAGTACACGATAAGTGCAAATAGTCACTTCCATACAGGCCCGTAGAGACGAAATTCGGCCGGGGGGGTACCACATACGGGCCCCGCGAAAGGAATTTCGGGCCCGGGACTAAGCGTTTACGGGCCCATATACAATCGAATGAGTGACTTTCAATTTAAAATCTGTCTAGTATATTACACTTTTTTTTATATATATAATTAAAATGGAAAAAGTTTTCTGTTGATGACTTAGATGACGGGCCCCTTTTGAAAGCCCGGGACCGGGGGTTTACCACCTTCGCTACCTCCCTGTCGGCGGCCCTGCTTCCATATTCAAATTACCGGTAATAGTTTATAGTCCGGGAGCTGGCGACAGTTTTCATTGTCCCATTTCATAAAACTTGATTTATCGTTTATTTTTTAATATTAATATGACTGATCAAGAAAATGCATTCCTGCTATCTCGTTGGCGGGAGAACGACTGACAGCGGTATGCCAAATATGTTAAAAAAAGTGCAAATGTTAAAAATAATAAAAGTTGAAACTTTTTTCAACTTTTTAATAACATTTAAATAAGACATAAAATGACCTCCTGCCACTTTTTCGGTAGACTGATCTGCTCCTGCCATCACTTTATTTGTGTGAAAAAAAAATTATCCATTGATATAAATCAAAAAAGTTCAAAATTGTTTTATCATTTCATCAATAATTAAGATAACTAAAAAACATATCCTGCCAGGCATTTGATGGCACGTGGCTTCGGCAGAAGCAAATTGTTGAGCACGAACACCTTATATATCCACTATTTCTAGGATTCCAAATCCAAAGGTTGTCAATGCGTTAGACATTAGATGGGGCCTGATGTGAGGCAGATGTTTGGGCATTTTGCATTCCATACGGATGACTGATCTTCAGTTCGTTTGGTGCTGTGATACCTAACAGACGCGCAAACTACGAATTCTACGACGCATTTACAATATTCCATGATGCCTACACTCAAGCCAGTTTGTGTTTTTTGCAATTCGAAAAAAAGAAAAAATTATTTTCTTTACACAAGAACGCCATAATTCTAACAACATGTAACCCATCGCTATGGTTGCTGGAGAATGGACGGACGAGTTGAAGCCTTTCAGGATACGGTGATCCACATCTGGATATTCTCAAGTGTTAGTTACTAGCTAGCTCGCCCCCGCCGGCTGAAACTGCTGTAGCAGTCCTGGAAGAGGGTGCCATTGGCATAATAACAACTAGCACTTCCTTAGGTGCGGCGGTGCAGAGACGGGAGACTCTAACGAGTTGGCTATCTCCGCGTTACGTACACCAGTAGAAGATGCAGATCTGCCTTCCGAAGGGTTAGCTGCGGTTAATCCGGAGGGGGTTCCTTGTCCTGGCTCAGGACTAAAGCGTTACGGCCTGGAACCCCTTCAATGCCGTAGGCAGAGAAGGGATGAAGGTTGTAATTGACGCATGGACCAAGAAGGAACACTGGAGACGGTGGGAAAACATGGATTAATGCAGATCTGCCTTCCGTAGGGTTAGCTGCGGTTAATCCGGAGGGGGTTCCTTGTCCTGGCTCAGGACTAAAGCGTTGCGGCCTGGAAGGTTGTAACTAACGCATGGACCAAGAAGGAACACTGGAGACGGTAGGAAAACATGGATTTATGCAGATAGGCTAGGATTCTAGCAGTGACCCAGAAAACCGAGGTTAGTGGCGACAGTGGGATAACTTGATACTCAGTTGCCCCCACTAATTCTCGGGATTCTCGGGAGGGGACGAAAAGGGACCCGGTTATGTGGTCTGTTTCGGCTAATCCCCAGAGAGTTGTTTTTAGTGAGTAAGAATCTCACACTACCGGAGGGCACGGGCTGTCTGGCGTCTTTTGGAAAATTTTCACCTCTCCCGCAAAAAAAACCCCCCATCGCTATGGGTCTCCTTCAAAGAGAGTATGAGTGATGATATAGTGTACCAAATCCGACAAGCTCATCCAGAACTGGCCATCGAATTCAACGACGACAATGAAACACTCATTCGCCTAGAAGATAAATGTTTAGCAATAAAAAAACCAGACCTTAGTACAAGACAAGATGCTAAACTTCGAAACTACATAGGAAAAAATCTATAACATCAACGAACTACTTCAATACATGGCTCACAACAAACCACTCTTCAATGAAAATCAAAAAGAAATTTACAACGTTATCATGGACCCGATCAATAACAACACTAGCGGAATTATTTACTTCAGACGCACCAGGCGGCACCGGGAAACCGTTTCTAATAAATGTGTTTCTGGCAGAAATACGTGCACTGGCATCATCCGGCATTGCCGCCACACTTATGGAAGGAGGACGAACTATCCATTCCGCCCTACAACTACCGTTGAATATAGCCGAAGAACAATTCCCGGTATGTAAAATCTCAAGAGCATCTGGATGGGAAGAGCCCTACTCATACTCTGAGGAGCTTTTCGACAAACACTTTCAGTTATCCCCAAGTCAACACCAGCAGACGAAATAAATGCATGCTTAAAGAAATCACATCTCTGGCCATACATGCAAATACTACGATTAAAAAAAAATATGAGAGTTGAACTTTCGAAAGATGAAACAACAGCACATTTTGCTCAACAACTTTTACAAATAGGCGAAGGCACATATCCTCCTGACCAGACGACCGGCCTCATTGAACTCAAGAGTGATTTCTGCGAAATAGCCACTACTGAAATTGAACTCGTCAACGAAATTTATCCAAACATTGTTCACAACTATACCAATCCGGAGAAAGCAATTTTAACAACTTAAAATAATATCAACTTTAATATTCAAAAGAAAATTCCCGGTGAAGAGAGAATATCCAAATCGATCGACACGATGGTATACGTTGAGGAAAGTGTCAACTTCCCTACAGAATTTTCAAACTCTTTGTAACTCATATTACTCAGAAATCTCAACTCACCAAAACTATGTTATGGAACAAGGATGATCGTCAAACAGCTATCGAATAACATCATCGAAGCCGAACTTATGACTGGAAAGGACAAAGGACACACAGTATTTATTCCCAGAATACGACTAATCTCTACTGAACCGCCATTCCAATTTAAAAGACTGCAATTTCACATCAAATTAGCCTATAGTTTTACAATTAACAAAGCGCAAGGACAAACTTTAAAACATTGCGCCATCAACCTCAAAGACTCCTGCTTTTCTCACAGTCAGCTATACGTAGCTTGCTCTCGAGTGGGAAATTTGAAAAATTTGTACATATATATCCCGGATAACAAAATGAAAAATGTTATAAAGAAGTCTTGTAAATAGTTAGAATATGTTTTCAATAAAAAATGTTTATCTCTTCTACTTTGGTTGGTTTTGCTTGACCGCAACGGTGGGACCCTTAGATTCCAAGCTATGGACTCGTGGTACACGGCTTATTGTGGTTATTTGCCATATATATACTTCTGTATCACACCACTTACTCCACCTCTTCAATAGTATTTTCATTATTTCAGCTTTCCCAAGCGCCTGGAAGCGGACCACGGTTCGTCCAATACGAAAGAAAAGTCATGCATCGAATGCTACTGACTAAAGACCAATTAGTTTGTTGCCATCACTCTTCAAGGCTTGGGAGACTCTTGCAAGGGAGCAGATGACACACTATCATGAATCATCCGAAGGTCGCACAGCACTACCACTGGAGGAGATACAAATGAACATGGACAACCACAAAGCCACAATTTTGCTCCTCCTTGATTTTAGTAAGGCCTTTGATACCACCGATCATGCCCTGCTGTGCGCGAAACTGAAAACAAGGCTCGGGTTTTCCTCGTCGGCTTATAACTTGATTTTTTCTTATCTTACTAACAGGACCCAATGTGTCCGTGTGGAAGGGTCTCTTCCGGATTCCTGCCAATTTCCAGAGGCGTACTTGGCCCCCTCCTCTTCAGCGTATTTATCGACGATCTTCCTGAGTGTATCGGTACCGGGGTAGTCATGAGCTGGGGCTGCTACATGCCCGTGTAGGATTAATAAATGAGGATTTTCAGGCGGTTTGTGATTTGATCTCGAGCAAACTCATCCTCAATACGTCTAAGACGCAGGTTCTAGCTTTCTACCGCTTCACGATTCGGGATCGCGTTGGGGCTATCTGGTTAGACAACGCCCTTATTCCTTTCAGTCAAACATCCGCTAGTTTGGGCTTAATTCTGGATGAGTGCCTTACCTGGGCTCCTCACATAAGCCAAGTGAGAAAAAGAGAGGAGAGATCATGTTTCGGGCCCAACACATGCATTCCTCGGTTGCTCCTTCTTGGATCTCCTCTCCCGGGTTTTAAGCTCCAAGCTCCCCAAATACCTGTTCTGTAGGTTCAGCTTCTCCATGTCGGTGAGATCCAGGTTGCTGCTATTGAGCCCCTTCCGATCTCGCGTTATGGATTTATCCCTCCATATCAGGGCGGTCCGTCTGTGGAATCAGTTACATTTGGCGCACAGGTACCTCAGGTCGACGAATTCCTTTAAAGCTAGGAGTCTTGAAATGTTTCATAGTTAATGACAGTAAACGACTTCTCATGCATTTCCATCTTGAGCTACTCCCTCCCCTGTTTTCTTCTTTCTCTGATCTCCCCTCCCTATATTATTATTATTAACATTTCATGCTACTCTGCATATTTATCACGCTACTCATCTTTTAATTTTATATAGTAAACTAATCACCTTATTACTTCATCCCTTTTTTGCCTCTCCTTCTCCTCCACACAGACTTGGTCATCACAAGGTGCGCTGCCTTGGGGCTGTGTAGTTCCTCTGTGTCAGTTATCTAATTTACAAATTTGCTGAGCTGTTTTCGTGTGGGGTTGGCGGTCGATGTGCGGATTATTTGCATTACCTATAATTTAGCTGTAGTCTTACTCTAGAATTAGATACGTTGCTTAGTTGGCATAGTGATTGGACTAAATTAAATATTTAGCACCGCATATTGCTTAGCTTTAGTGTTATCCTAGGGTTAGTTACGTTATCTAGTTTGTAAAAAACTGTTGTTTGTCCCTGGTTTCTATACTTTGTCATTATTTAACTTATCTATTTCCGAAATCTTGGAAAACATCTGTCATCATTCCCCTACATATGAAAGGAAGTAAAAAGGACATATATCAAACTACCGCCCCTTTGCCAATTTATGTTGTATCGGTAAAATGTTTGAGACTCTGGTGTGCAATGCTCTTAACTTTTACTGCAAACCTTTTCTAGGTTCCTTTCAGCATGGCTTCATGAAGGGTAGATCTACTGCGACTAACTTGCTGGAATTCTCTAATTGCTGTAGTTCTGCCATTGCTATGATCTAAGGAGTTTGATGACCCATATATAACTAAACTCCTTTATTTAACGTTCGTGAGACCTGTTTTGGAATATGCTAGTCCTGTGTGATCTCCTTTTTATGCGACTCATATTAATCGTATTGAGGCTATGCAGCATAGATTCGTTAGATTTGTCCTTCGCGGCCTTCCTTGGACCGATCCTCTTCGGCTGCCTCCCTACGCTAACCGATTAAAGCTTATTTCATTGGAGTCCCTTGAAAGCAGACGCGACAACTCCAGACTTGTTTTTGCCTTTGATTGCTTGCGAGGCGCGGTTGATTCCCCCGAACTGCTGGGAGCTCTAGGTTTATCGATTCCTACTCGCCCTTTGAGGAACCAAAGCTTTCTCCATATTCCCCACCACCACACTTATTATGGTATTAATGAGCCTATTACATCTATGTGTCGTCTTTTTAATAATCATTTTGAGCTTATCGATTTTCACTTATCTAGATCTCATCTGAAGAATCAGCTTTGTTAGGGTTACTTTTTCTTTGTAATTATATTGTTATTTCTTTTATTTTTTGTAGTAGTCAGTATTTGATGAATCGTAATAGTTAATCACTTTGATTCTGTAATTTATTTTGATATTTCATTTTACGTTATATTTACTGTTTAGATTTCGTTGATTTGTAGTAGTCAGTACATTTGCCGAATTTGTAAATAAATAAATAAATAAATAGTTAACATAGTGATTGAACTCAGTTAACTACTTTCTATTTGTATTCTGATATTGCCTTGACTTAGTTATAAGCCTATCTTTTGTGCATCCTTCCACAACCTTTGTACAAGGCTCTGGAGCCTTTTGATTATTATGTAAAGAATAAAAGAGTTTGGACTTTTAACCCCCTCCCCGTTAACTGCATTACCTAATACTTAAACGGCCCTAGAGCAGTTTAAGTATTCAGTGTGTTGCGTGAATTTTCTTCTTGTTGATTTTTATGAGTTTGTGGATACTTTTCTCCCACCATATGAGTGAGTACTTACACGTAAAGTTTGTGCATGAACATCTGTGGAGCCGACCTATTGAGTGCTCCATGTTATAAATGGTCAATTGCATTGATTTGTCTATGGACATTTTTCATTCTTAGCACCGAAAAGGACTCTGCGTTCCTCAACTCAGTGCAGTGTCACTCCCACCAACTAGCACTTTTTGTCACTGAAAGTCAAGGAACAGGCCTAAAAAGTGCTTGAGGGCAAGTTGTTTTGACAATGGAAATAGTGAGCTCTGAAAGTTGTGGAATGTCAAAAAACAACAAGTTCTTATTTTACTGAAATGAAGTTATACGTTAGTAATGTACTTTCGGTAAATACGTACTGCTTCCAAGAAACGAAGATTTTCATAAAACATATTTTACCGATTATAACTTGTTTTTTTCGGATTCGTTCTAACCGGACTCTATTGTGAAGGGTAGGAATTCTCAGCCAAATGGTCGCTTCCAAACAACCAATCCGTTTCAATAAATATAGCGCAAATGTTGTGTCAACAGAAGAAAATTTCATAGCAACGAAAAAATATGTCAAGTTTGTGCGCATGATCTGTAATTCTCCTATGCCGTTCCCCGGAACTTGCAATTAAACACTCAGTTGCCTATTTGGAAGCTGGCGTGTGATTTTGAAACTTCATAGCGCTTGGACTGCCATGAGTTAAAAGGTCTGTTCCCTAACGAGCACTAGGGATAACTCGTGCTCACTAAAAGACACTGAATGAATTTCCCAACTTTCAATGCTCGCTTTTTGACTTGTCAAATCAACTTCCCCTCAAGCACTTTTTAGCACTGAAAATTTTCTCAGTGCTATTGAGTGCTCCGTGTTATGAATTAGGTCTGTTCGTTGACGCCACTCCGAGTCAAAAAGAGTCATTTAGAGCCATTTTGTACTCTACCTGTGTTATTTGAGAAAAGAGTAGCAATTTTCTTGCGCTTTTTGTGTTCTCTGAGAAAAGAGTGATACTCCTTTCCATTCCCTTTGTGTTATTTGAAAAAATAGTGGCAATCTAGATTACTTTAGAGCGAACTTTTCTGCTCCTGCTTTAAAGGTGCAGCTTTTTGACGTAAGATCGAGTGATTTGAAAGTGACTTTTTGTTAATCAAGTTAAAAAATTAAAGTATTGTGCTGCAAAATGCAGAAAAAACAATGGTAAATTCTTGTGGGACATGCTCGCCAAATACTGCAAAAGGATTAGTTGTCTAAAAATGTTTGAATGATAATTATATTCAAAACAAAATGACAGTCAGCTGTTAAGAGTGGAGTGTTGCATCCAATTTGGTTTTGCTACTCGGATTAGAGTAGAGATGTGCGCTGCTATTTTATACTCTGCCCTTTTTGAATCCGAGTAGAGTCGAGCTAAGATCTGCGCCACTCGGAGTGGCCTCCGCGAACAGACCTATCGTCAGTTGCATCGAATTGTCGGTTGACATTCTTGGCAGTGAAAAGCACTCTGCGTTCCTCAACTAATAGCGTTTTCGATGGAACTTCAGTGCAAAACGAGTTTCAATTTTTCTAGCAGTGTCGCTGTCAAAACATGTTCAATGGAACTTTTGACAGCACAACTGCTAGACTCAGTGGTCCACTGATTTCCCCTTCCTGGCACTTCGGTTTGCTTTCAGTTGAGCCAATTTTACAACTACAAAAGTAAAATGTTTTGACAGTTCGAATTTTCAGACAGTTTTTTAGTGGTTTACAAATTGGTTGGTTGACCAGCTCTTCCTAAAACATTCTCCAAGCGATATAATTTCATATAACAATACTTTAAAATGTTTTATAATAGATTTTTGCTGTCGTGTTATTAAAATATTTTTTATTGGTGCGTACACATTGACAAAGTCGGAAAGAAATGTTTCATTGATCAGTGGGCCACTACAAGAAAACATCAGAAACAGTGCGCCACGGAAACCGTTCTGAAAGAGTCCCATCAAAAACGCTATCAGTGATGTGTTATCCCCACCAACATCACTGCACTTTTTTTCATTGAAAGTTAGGGAACAGACCTAGTTAAGTGTTATCCCCACCAACATCACTGCACTTTTTTTCACTGAAAGTCAGGGAACAGACCTATTGTAAAACGGTTGGCATTCCCCTTCAACCGATTGAACACACTTGTTAAATTTAACCTCTACACATTTTTGCGTACAAGGCAACCAGGTTGTCTGAAAGCAACCAATTTACTGAGAATTCCTATCCGAGTTTACCTGTTAAGGTTATTTTGGAAGGTCGATTGGTTAATAATTCCAAATGCCTGATTTTGTGAGAGCGAAATCATTAGAAAAATTTGCTGTTTAAAACTTTTGATAGAAAAAAATTACTTTTAGCCTTTACAAATTATTGCTATTTTTCTATCTTATCAATGACCTTTTCGAATATAATAAACTTATGATAACGATTTCTATTGTCTATTGTTCCTATTTCATCGAATACACGTGTGACATGAAAGTGATATATAAGCACCCCGCCTACACGTGTGACCATGAAAGAGAAATAAGCACAAAAAGAAAGTTTCAAAGGGAAGCAGCCACCTCGAAATTTTACAATTGATATAAGCTGGACACATTGTCATTGTAAAACCATACGTATTGCGGAAGATTGATTTCAAACTAGATTTTACTCTAAAATTTGAAATGACAATTTTGTCGCCAGTAAAACTTACGGTGTTCTAGAGTAATTAAAGTTAAAGGCAAACCTCTTCCCAACACTGCCGTTAAAAGGAAAAAAACTATTTGTCTAAAGTAACTCTGTAGAAATTTTCGTTCTGTGATCCTTCCTCGGTGGCTTAGAATATGAACCTTATAAGTTTTTAAAATAGATACATTTATTCCAGAATTACTTTCTATACTTAAATTGTTTTTTGTGTGTTTTTATATTTATAATCTAAATGTTTACCTTTTGCATCATCCTCTTCTTCAGTATCTGAAATAATTAGAATACTTTCAAAGTTTTCTATAACTTCAGGGCTGTCATCATCCGCCACAATATGCGGGGAATTATTTGGTCCCCCAAAAGCTGCTGTAGCACCTTCACGCATATTTACTATATATAATAACGCTCGCTATTGCACCACGCACAATGCCACAATTTCACCTGCGTATCACATTATCTTCCAAGATATTTCACTCATTTATTTGTAACTTCTCACTGAAAATTCCAATTGTTATTTGTCTAAAACAATATGTTTTTATAATTTACACATTTACGTTTTGATTTGAATGCGTTTTTTACTCAATAAAGCGCCTTTTATGGATCACTTTCTTCGCCACAAAAGAAATCTTAGACCTTCACAAGATCTGTACTTATACAAGAGTTTACCCAAATATGCGTTTAATTTATAATGTAAACTTTAATTAAACACACATAACAAATTTCAAACTCCTTCTTTAGATAATTAAAGATTTATTTAGCCTGTAAAAACTCATTTTAATAACACAACACATCTGCCTGCTTCTCGTAACTTCAATTCTTTACCTCTCCACTCCAGATACCGCTATTCCCCTTGAAACGTCTAGAAATTGAAACAGATGTTAATATGGAACACGTTATTTTATGACAGCTTGACTAAATAGTAATTCTTGTTCAAATTATAGCTTTAAGTTATTTTTTAAACATTAAAAATCAGTTTTTTTTAAGAAAATTGTTTTACTTCTAATAAATCTCAGCAAAGATATGTAAAAGAAAAACAAATACGCCTGAGAATAGTGAACGGATCTTTCCCATATCACACAAGATGACGCATTAAGAAAACTTTTTAGGTTTGATAAACACGATGAAGAAGAAGATTGACGTCTATATGAAATTTCAAATAAGATACGTCATCCAAAAGTAAGTTTTTAATTAATAAATTTCGAAAATGTTTACTCTCTGGACATTAATGGAAGCATCATTACTTTGCCTTAATGCAATTTGTATTCTGCACGAAGAAAGATTCCTTGCCAAAAGTAAGATGCTTCTTGTTTCCAACTACTAACTAAAAACAACTTTACTTTCAGTTGGATGGGGTGCGAACGCAAATGTACATGGTTTTGGGGAGCCTCCAACTGCTAAGGCTCAAGTTCTGAATCTTGTACGGTCAATTAGAACAGTAGCGAAAAGTATAACTACCTTTAATATTTTCATTTGCATTCTAACGAGTTTATTTTCCAGTTCCGCTGATTTTCTTAAATATTATTGCTATTGTTATAAAACTTATACTTGGATAATAAATGAATTAAAATTACAATTTTTTCTGGGATATACTTTTGAACTTATTTTCTAGAGCTTGTGTATATGAATCTAATTTGTAAGCTGCTGCTTCCAGCTTGTTAACTGTCACTTCGATTTCGTCTATTTGGTCCAGAAAACCCTTCTATGAAAGATTGGTTTTAATAATAAGCACATTTTAAGGGCGCTAAATTACCAATTCATCGAGTTTTACGTTTAATTCGTTCGTCGAACTTATAAGGTTGTCTGCTATTTGCCTCATATCAGAGTACTTTGCTATGGTGGCTTTGTTCATTTCTTCAAGTAATTTATAATCTTCCAAAGGTGCATTTAACTCGTTCGTTATGTACTCTTCAGTTTTCTTAAACATTTTTGTCGCCAACTTGCTTAAATTCGGGTCGTGTGGATCCAAAGCTTCAAAACTGGATGTACTAGTGGAAAGCGTTGGGCCTCTTACCGGGGAATCTATCATACCCTTGGCATCAGCCATTATTAGAAACTATTTTATAAATTCAATTTGATAATAATTTAAAAATATTTTAGGCAAGACAACAAAAATACTGCAATGAAATCACTCTCTTCTTCTTTACTCATTGAAATAGAACCTAATGCTCCGCGTCACAGCTGAAACACAATTGAAACTTTTTGTCCAGTTTGAAGTCGAATCTTACGGCCAAGCTACGAGTAAGTAAAATAAGTTTTCCAGGCTAAATAAATCTTTACTCTATATCTGATGGAAATTCTACTATGAAAGAAGGTTAGTCAACAAGAATATCGATCATAGTTGAAAAACAAATTGATAACTACGGGAGTTTTTAAGCTAAAAGTATTAAAAATTGGCAGAACTTACTTTTCAAGAATTCGCGGATACAATTTACATTTATTGTGTTATAGTCTGAAATGATAGAGTCGCTCTACTGGAATATTAAAGGAGATTCCCTAATCGACGTGCACTGCAAATGTATTTTTGGCACTTTTTCGGTGTTATTTTCATGGGCTTTCTAAAGTGTAAGAAAAACCGGAAGTGTAACAGCACAGAATTGTGAGTTGAAACATTGAACGATTCTGTCGACGTCGAGCAGTAAGTAATCAACCTATTCGGACAAGACCCTGAAACGAGCGCGATACGATTAGGACCTTGACCTTGATATCATCATATCCCAGTCCAAGTACTACTGGCAGGAGATTCCGAGAGAAGATTAACTTCTGAAAATCTTCTTAGGTAATCGCAAAACATTTTTGAAAGTGACTGTACATTCAATGGTAGGAGTTGGAATCAATATTGTTGACAATTTTGGAATAGTCATTGGGGTACTAGTTTATTGTCGTTTGTTTAATGTCGCTGCGTGAGTATATCAAAAGATAAAAATAAAATAATGATATGAATCACCCTCTAACTCCCAAACGGTTGAGATTGCTCACCCCCCCTGTCATACAATTTTTTGTTTGCCTATGTGAGATGTATCACCCCACTTATTTTGGCACATCAGATTTGACACACCTTCTATAACAGAGTACAGGATCCATAAATTAAAAGCGAATACCTTTTATGAATTATTAAGAACCGAAGAATCAGGGACACACATTGTGCTTTGATTTCGAGCAAGTGCCACCGATTAAAGATTCCTTTTCTGCGAGACAATAAATGATGAATCTGGGGGGGGGGAAGCCTAGGCGACCAAGTTTGAACAAGATTACGTTATGGGAGATCTTGTCGAAGGCTTTACTAAAATCGGTTCCAATAACATCAACATCTTTACCGTTTTCCAGGGCGCATAGTGTTTTGGAGACGAAGTCGGTAAGCTTGGTGGTTGTAGATCTTCCTTTGAGGAAGCTATGCTGGGAGAGGGAGAAGATAGACTTACAGTAGAAGAACATGGAATCATAGACCAATTTTTCGAATAGTTTAGGTATAGATGATAATTTAGCAATGGGTCTGTAGTTGGACACATCGTTCTTGTAGCCTTTTTTGAAGATGGGAATATTATACGAGTTTTTCCATAATTGAGGAAAAAATCCTTGAGTGACCGAGAGACGGAAAAGCAAAGTAAGGGGTTGAACTAGATGCATGTCACACTTTTTCAGAACGATTGCCGGAATGCCATCTGGACCTGGGTGAAAGTCGTCCTCAAGCCCGTTAATACTGGCTTCGATTAGTTCAGGATCAGGGTCAAAAGATGTAATCGACGTTTGAGTGCATTTGTCCGTGAATGCAAAATAGTTAAGGTCGGGTTGTAAAGAATTGTCGCTGAAAGATTTACTGAAGAAGTGTGCAAAGAGGTTGGCGATAACCTTAGGATCAGACGAAGAGGTATTCTCGAGCTTTAGGGTGGAGGGGTAACCATTGGATTTCTTCTTGGAATTAATAAAGTTATAAGAACGCTTGGGGTCGGATATGAGGCTAGTTTCCATCCATTGGAGCTACTCATAGTACAGGGTATCACAAAGTTCGGAAAAAGAGGTATAAGCATATAGGTAGGAGGAATAGTCAGACTCAGTCTGGGTTAGAAGAAAAGTTTGTCAACTTTTATTTCTCCTGTTGCGGAGAGAGCGTAATTCTTTGTCGTACCATACGGCGGATGAGGAGTAGTTTTTACGAGGAAGAAGAGGGATAGATTGTGTAAGATAAGCGTGCATTTCCGAATAGAACGCCTCTAAAGCAACGTCAATTGGAAGATGTTGAGGGATAGTGCCAATATTAGAGTTGAGGAGCAAGTCATTTAATTTTTTAAAGTCGCCTTTACGAAATTTAAAGGAAAAAGAAGACTCGGAGCTTGAAACGGCATGAGGATGCTCGTATTAGAAAACGAGGAACAGGAGAGGATGGTGACGATCGAGGGAGGAGAGGAGATGGTTGCTTTCTGCGACAGCCGAGTTAACTGGGTCTGAAGAAAAGATTAAGTCTAATTGTCTGTCCAGGAAGTTCCTGACTCCGCTTACTTGAAAGAGACCTGAAACGGAGAGCTGATCGGTAAAAAAGGCTTCTTTGGCCGCAGATGTGTTAAAAGGGACAAAATGAGAACAGTCCTCGGACAATGACCATTGAATACGGGGGAGGTTAAAGTCACCCAATAAAATAATTTCATCTGAGGCGTTAGAGTTCTCAAGCAGGTTATCGATCGCTTCAATTATGGGCTCGTAGGCGTCTAGAGGTTGAGAGGGAGGAATGTAACAACAGAGGATGCACAGAAGACACTTATTTAATGCTATTTTGATACATACAAATTCTGATATTGTAGAGCCGGAGATCTTTAGCAGGGTGGCATCATAACGGCTGTGAGCAGCTATGAGAACCCCGCGACCTGGTGGATCATCGGTGCCTGTACAACCGCCAACACTGAAAATGGTGTAGTTTGGACGAATAGTTCGTTGCCGAGAATTCCTGGTGTTAGATTGGTTTCAGTTAAGGCAAAGATATCGTGCGGGAATTTGTGAGAGTTAAGGAAAATATTGTATGTTTTTGTGCGAAGTCCTCTTACGTTCTGGTAATGGACTGATAAGCTTTTGGGGAGAGGTACGTCAGAAATAGGAAAAGCAGGGGGGTTAGGAGCGAAAGTAGTTTAAGGAGTCGTTGCGACTTTTTTGAACGTACGCAGCATAGGTGGATAGATATAAAGATACTAAAGATACAAAGATATATAGTATAATTGGACTGAGGATCAGGCTGAGCGAGGATCTGTTTGTGTTGATTTGTGTTTGATAATATTAATATAAATAATATATAAATATTTTACGACTTATTTGTGATGGCTGTGGAGATCAAAACGAAAATCAGCACATGGCTGGTATATAAAGCCCCTTCTAATGCAAGAGATAAAATTATTTGTAGGAACCACAGTTTTCTTTCAGCAGACCGTGTGTTCGCAAGGGTTGAAAAAGACATGTGGAAGGTTCCTTTAATGCCAACAAAAGAAGAATATTTTGATATCTATGAAAGACAAGTAAGAGTAATGAAACTGGGAAGGGATCTTTGTCTAATTATTGCAGAACCATAAATGGGATCCAAAATATTAAGCGAATTTATTATCCAAAAGGGCACAAACAGGCTTCAGATACGAAAATGATGTTAACTTCATTCGTAAAGAGAGGCAAGCAATTCCCATCCACATTAAAATATATTATTTCACTAGGAAATTCAATTTTATATTGCCAAATTATTAGTAAAACAGTGTGGAAAATCCTGGAGAGAACTACCAGAATTAGCATATTACAAACAAATTTTATTGGATACACAATCGCATGATAAGGGCTGTCCGACGTAAAATTTTGAAAACGAATGTGATTGTGTCTAAATAGAAGGGCCATGTTCTGGAATTTAAGTTAAATATTTAAATCTTTTTGTGGTTGAGAAAGAATTTAACAATTTTTTTTATTTATTTATTTAATTAATTAGTCTACAGATATGACTATTACAGACTATATCATACAAATCATTCAAAATTAAATTTATAAATTTGCAATTCAATACTATGTTTAAATCACTTAAAATAGAAGTAATAACGGATCACAATAATGAACATTATCTACTACATGTTACATTAACTAATTGGATTTAAAGCTGGTAGCAACATAAATACAAAACAATGACACCAATTCTGGTGAACGAATTTTATAGCACAGAACATCTCTTGCAAGCATTATACTAGCTATTATCCTGCGATCCTCCAATAATTGCAGCCCAAAGCAGTTTACATCAAGAAATGTATGAAGGCATATTATCGAACTGAAATAATTTACGTAAGGTATAACAAGTGAAATGTTTTTTAATCAATTCAATCCTACTAATGAGGTTCTGTGTGTAGGGGCACTATATAATATACGCGTACTCCAGAATCGATCGGACCGACGACATGTATAAAACTTTCAGGATATAAGGATCCAAATCCAAGCGTTTTTGAGGCCTTTGCGCAAATAGAATCAGTGTGCAAGTTAGACCTTAGCTTACAATCAAAAAGTACTCCAAGATCATTAATACCATGAGGTTTCTCGAGCAAAATTCCATCAATAGCAGTAAGGTTGGTGGTTCCGATAGTAGATAAAAATTTTGCATTTTCTATGGTTCAGCCCAATGTCATTAACAACACACCAACTGCGTAAATTGTTGATGTCATCCTGACGGAGTAAACAGATTGGTTTCTTATAGAAGCAAATACCTTAATATCATCAGCATATAACAAGAACTGGCCAAAAGAGAAGATTATGGCTGCTTTAGTTATTGTAGTTAAAATTCTAAAGAAATAAAAAGTTGATACAGGCATTAAAGATTTTTGTAAATTTTAATATAACTTTTATTGAGGGTTTATAACAAAAGGAAACATATCTTGATATGTCCAAATAAAACCGCAACATTTTTCTATAGAACCAACTCAGAAAGCTGCATTTCCGAAAGGTTGGATAAAAAAGATAACAGAATTTAATAGAATAGAATAAAAATTTAGTGAATATAACAAAATTTTACATTCAGTAATTAAGATTTGTCTTACTAATTATTATTTTTATACAGCCTTACAATCTAACAGTTTTATTTATATTAAATTTAGTAGTAGTAGTAGTAGGAATAGTTTATTAAAAATTCTGGTAACATAATACTTCTCTTTTTAGAATCTACTAAGTTACGAATTCAAATATTTAAGTTAAACAAAAGCAAAATGAAAATTCTGTAACAATAAACTTCGACAATGGCTCCGAGGCCGTCTGTCGGATAGCAAACACAATAAACAAAATAAAGGTCTCTTAAGATTAATAATACATATATAATACATATACAGATACAGTAATAACTTGAGATTAAACTGAAGCATAATAACAAAAAATAGTTTTTAAAAAAAAAATTTAACCGACTTCACAAAAACTACTAAAAAGCATAAAATAATTTTTAATTTTATATCTATTGCGACATTTGGAAGTCGGTGCAAATTAAACAAACCAAACAACTACAACAAAAGTACTTGATCGTCCTTCTTTATGATCCCGTGAGGTGAAACGTTGAGGTAGTATTATTAATTATTTTTAAATATGATTGGGTAGTTGTTTTGTTTATTTAATTTGCACCGACTTCCAAATGTCGCAATAGATATAAAATTTAAAATTATTTGATGCTTTTTAGTGCTTTTTGTGAAGTTGGTAAATTTTTTTTTAAATACTATTTTATTTTTCACTTTTTAGTGTCTTCTACTCTGTACAACAAAAAAAAACCCCAACCCCCTACCCGCCCCCCCCCCATTCCACCAAAATTTTTTTTCTCGCGGTATCAATCGGGGCACATACTCTACCCAACGGACAAAGAATCATCGAAATTGATCCAAGCGTTACGAAATTAGACTACCCTTCCCCCAAAAACAGAATCATCCAAATTGATCCTCGCGCTACAAAGTTAGGTTTCACCCCCCCCCCCCCCCCCCAAAACAAACCAAAAATTTTTTGGAACATGGGACCACCCCTGAAGTAGGACCTACCAAACGAAAAAAGAATCATAAAAATCAATTCATAATTGGCGGAATGATAGCGTAACAAACATAAAAAAAACATACAGTCGAATTGAGAACCTCCTCCTTTTTTTGAAATCGGTTAAAAATTAGTTAAATAGTTGTAAGTAGAATAAGAAAATCAATAGAACTAGCTACAAATAAAAACAATAAAAAGAATCACACCATATTACGGATTATACTCAGCTACCAAAAACTTTCGATATTTCCGAGCTTAATTTTTTTTTTATACGATGTGGCCAAATCCTAGGGGACAACCCTTTGATGCGTTAGCATGGTTTTGGCCATGGAGGGAATTAGGGTAAGGGAAGTGAGGAAACTTGAGTCTTGTTTTTGCATTGCTGCGAGCTAGACAACAGCCCAGAGACAGAGTGGATTATTTTAATTTCTTAATAAAAGCTGACGGGGTCATCTGGTCTCGAACCCAGGACCAAGGAAATGCAGCAAGCTTTCCTCCTCCATCAAATTACAAGCCAGCAAATAGATACTACTCCCTCCTCGTCTCTATGGACTACTATTTAAAACAACCACGCTACATCTATAGCGCATTATTGACGCTATTTGTTTCGTTGTAAAATCCTTTGTAAAATAGTTATACGCATTTGAGTATTTGAGCTTGTCGTATAGCTCATGCTTTACCGTAGTCCTAGCTCTTTCCTTTGCCTGACTTTTTAACCAAATGTCTTCAGCCCCCGAGATACTAAATAATAATAATAATTATAATTTTATTATCTTATAATAGCCATTTTACAACTATCTACATAAATTTGCTCAAAATATATACGACTACATGTTCTCTTTTACATAGGATACAATATTATTTTTAAAAGTAACTCAATGGTAACTCATTAAACATTCGTAGTCCTCTAAACATGACGCTGTTCTGCGCCCCCCGAACTTCGGAAAGGTGGTAACCTAAAGTCGTTTGATGATCTCAGTCCATAAGGTTGGACATCACTTACATAATTTACCCGTTCGATTAAATACTCCGGCAACATGTTGTTCCTCATTTTAAATATAAAGATATTCATCGCTATTCTTTGTCTTACACTAAGCCATTTCAGAGTCTCTAGCATTAATAAAATTGGCGGTTACCTGTTACATCTTAATATAATCCGGATCGCCTTGTTTTTCAAAATCTGAAGTTTTTGCAACATTCCCTGGTCGCCCATAAAACGAATGCTGGAACAATATTCAAAATGAGGTTTCACAATAGTATTATTTACATGAATAGCAGTATAGGTTGATAGATTTCTTCTAATTCTCCTTAAAAAGGCAATTTTCTTTGCTATTTTTTTAATTACGTACTCAATGTGCTCCGAAAATTTTAGATCTTTATCAATAAGAATACCAAGATATTTAATCTCATTGTTTCTATTTATGCTCCTTCTACAGTAAGATTCAAGTTACCATCTCCATTAATTAGCAAAGGCTTAGTTTTTGCAACATTTAATTTTAATTTATATCCATTAAGCCATTCACTAAGTTCATTAACATCCTCGTGTAATAATCTCTCCATCTCGTTAACGTCTCTACCTGCAATATATATTATACCGTATCGTCAACGAAGAGTGCAATTTTTGCAAGCTTTACTACTCTGTTGATATCATTAATATACAGCGAAAACATAAGTGTCCCTAGCACTGATCCCTGTGGTACCCTAATGTCAACAGATACGATTGAAGATATAGCTTGTCCTACTTTGTTTCTCTGCGTTCTTCCAGATAGAAATTCTTTGAACCAGTTCAGTTCTTTCCCTCTTATTCCATATTTAGTCATTTTTTGCAGTAATAATTGATGATCAACCGTTTCGAACGCTCCAGGAACACACGCGATTTTATTTCTTCATTCTATCTGTTTCACATGAATGACCTTGCCTGAACCCTGATTGATTAGAAACAATTATGTATTTCCCTTCTAAATATTTTATAAGCTGTTTGTACTAGAGCTCTCAGTTGGAATCGGATAACCTGAAAACCCGGGTACCCACCAGACCGGGTAGGAATCGATTCCTACCGAAAATTCGGTTCCAATCGGGTACCCGGTTCCAGGCGAGTACCCAGTTACAAATAGGATTCGATTCCATCAATGGAACCGAGTGAAATTGCAAAGCAAAAGTTTTCACTAATATAATAATTTTAAATTTTTATTAATAAATCGTAATTTATAAATAAATTCGTATTTTGTAACTTCACTACAGAAAAGTCTGTAACTTCCAAAGAAACTAGATATTTCCTTAGTGAAATGCAAAATTTCCTCTGTTGGCCTTGAAACTGAATCTGTACTGCTTTATGTGGCGGTAACTGACAGTACTGGTAGTGTTGTCGAAAGCATGCTATAGTATGTTAAATAAATATAGCCTTAAACCAGGGGGGAGCGGATTCTCTACTTCTAACCCGGACATAGGAAGCAAACCTCCCGAAAGTTTCGTACAAAATTTCGTAGAAACCAGATACGTTCCTGTCGATATTGTCACTAGACAGACAAGTAAGGAAGTTAAAATTCCCAAGGTATTCATTCAGAGCCTCAAAATCGGCCATTCTAAAGTTAAAACTATCTTCACGCGCGTCCGAGAGACAATGAAAAGTGACAAGCAGTCACAGTCAAGTTTCTTTTGGAAGTACCTCCCCGGAAGAATCTTTATATAAAGATCTGCACCCCCTTTATAGGGGGTTGCAGGGTGAAAGTTACAGATTTTTTAATATTTTCGTGGTTTGTGTGTAGATCCTAGTTTGCATACCAAATTTCAGCTTTCTAGGGCTTTTGAAAGTTTGAAAATTATATTATGAGAAATTATTATATAATATAGAACCAGACCCCACCCCCCTTTTCGAGGGGTTGGAGGGTGAAAGTTACAGATTTCCTAGCTTGCATATCAGGGGGGGGGGGGCGTGGAGGGTAAAAGTTACAGATTTCTTAATATTTTTGTGGTTTGTGTGTAATCCTAGCCGGCATACCACATTTCAGCTTTCTAAGACTTCACGAACTACCCTAGAGGTTTTGACGACGGAGGATTTGATTATCATGAGTATCGAAATCTACGTATTTCAGGTATTAATAAAGTCTAAAGTAAAAAAGCTGGACAAATGAAACTTAGTGTGTTTCATTAGTCTGGTAACTACATCTTATTTTAAGAATGTGAGCTCTCTGGTATTATCCAGACCGAAACTATGAGGGAAGGTAGGTAGTGCCCAGTCTTGGTGGGGGTACTACCGTGCCCCAAGATTCAAGAAAACATTGAGTGCATTTTCTTTAAAGATATGTCGGACTAATTTGCACTCAATATAACTTACCGAATTAGTCCGACATATCTTTAAAGAAAATGCACTCAATCTTGCATCATTCCATCGTTTAGAAGGGTTTTTAATTGGGTTTTCAAACTTATGATCGAAAAGGTGCAAAAGCTTCTATTTAATCGTCTGTCCCGGAAATATTGCTTAGTAGGCCTTTAAACATATGACACAGTCTAGGCTATGACAAATGTGTAAAAATTCAAATTTATATTTCTTTTTTAATTGACGATTTTTCTAAATTTTAGTAAAGTTTTACTTTAGATTAAAGAACAGTGAACATATTATTGAACGAAAGGCCAAACTCGAATTGCAAATTAAGGACCTCTTCAAAAGGGTAATTTGCATAGCAGCTACTAGATTCTGTGCTGAGTAGAGTTAATTGCTGAATCATGCAGCTAAAGTGCAAACCTACAGATAGAAGTCGAATGTTAAAGTAGATTCAATTTGATTAATTAAATATTTTCAGATAGGAAAAAACCTTGGTTGACTTAGAGGAAAAAATACATAACATAAATTCTACGAGGGTATAATTGATGTTAATACGGAAACATACAAGATACCTAATCATCTAAAAATTACCGCAAAATCCGAATAGTTGAAGGTACAACAATTTGTCTTTTTTAAAGTAGCACAAATTCAATATTCAAAGGAAGCTTAAAAACTGGGTATATTTATTATTCCAATTACTGCAGTCGTCGTTTCAGTTCAATAATTGTTATTGCTGTGATAATACTGAATTGAGCAAGCGACTGCACTAAATTGGTTTTAATGTACCTACAGAATGTTTTAATAGCTTTGACTAAACAATCATTTAATAGCTTTCTAAAAAATGTTCGGACCGTTGTGTGCGTGCATCTAAGAGAATGTTTCCTTATCAAAGAGAACTAATCGCTTCTTACTTATCTCATAATATTTTTAGAAAGAAAAAGATATTTCTGAAGCTCAGATCTTATAAAAGCGGCCCAGTGTGTGATTGTGATTCTTTAAAAAACTAGTAAATTAAATATGAATTTAGAAGCAAGACATTTATTTGACGACGATGAAAACGATGTGTACGATAAAACTGTTATAAGTTTATCAGTTGGTGCTCCCGGTGAAGAGCTTCTTAAGAAATGCTGTAATATCATGGAGCTGGCCACCAAACATCGAATGGTGAGTGCATTGTTATATTTTACGACTTTTGTACGATATGATAATCAAACTGATTACGAATTTCAAAGTGACAAGTAAAATACTTTTTGAGGAGTTACCAGGTATTTTAAGATAAAATACACACTTGTTTCGATGCTACAAAAATAAAGAAAATTGAATTGATATAGCCTACGCGTTTCGTCTGATCATCAAGCATCTCGTTATCCCTAACAACGCAAAATTAGTTTTATTTGATGTTTATTTCCAGTTTATTTCCTTCGATCCCCGTAGGCAAACAAAAAATTAAATAGTTTTTAAAACAAAGTTGAACCGACTGCACAAGAAGTGCTAAAAGATATAAAATAATATTAAATTTTTTATTTATTACGACATTTTGAAGTTGTAAAGTAAACAAACAAAATAACTAATAATTTTTTTTTATGTATATAATGGCACTTTATTCGGAACAATCGTTATAAACAAAAAAATCCTACAATACTCTAGCTACCCTAAAAAATGTACAATATTCAAAACAAAAGACAATAGTTAACGATCAAAAAGAACATATGAGATGACACGGTACGTTACTCTAAAAATGTTTCGTAAAAACGACTCTAAAACTTGAAGGCAAAAAAAATAGTAAAAAACCTGTAAAAAAGAAAATACAAGAAAATTTAAAATACCTCCAAGCGAGTGCCAGCTCTAAGAAAAGTTCTCAAAAATTTTGAAAAAATTCCAAAACTAATCCTAGCACTAAACAAAAATATCCGAAACCGTGAAGAAACTTAAACAAGAACATGATTGTCTGAGTGTTCCCAGAGGGTAGATGCAGCACCGGGCGAAGTTCCTACTTCGGGAACTAGAGTCCCGCGGGACCAGTCTGCAGAGTCATTGACGTCTACAAACTGCTCCCATCATCCTGCCAGTTCTACGATTCCAACGTGAGACTTGTCCTTCCCGCAGCACTTGCAGCAATACCAAAGCGAAGAGAAGCTTCTCGTGGACAAGCTGCTGCAAGTCTGCGGCCTCTTATTCCCAGTGAAAGACGAGGCTTCCGTTCCACACCGACGATAGAGGTTGCCAGGTGCAGTTGAATGTGTCGGCCTTCGTTGCCATGAACTCTAGACGTAATCGCCTCCTCAATCTGGCAACGAAGTGGTTCTTAAGTGCATGTGCGTGAAACTGGTAGTGGGCTATTGCCCAGGCTCGATCCGTATGCAGAACAGATGAATTGTCGATTAAGCAAATGTTAGAATAAAGCTTATCAAGCAATTCACCTGGTTACATGTCCTTGGCCCCAGTAAAAACGACGTTCTTGTAATGCTGAATGTGCTGGCACATATCGCGAACAAGATTATTAATGTCGCACAAGGTCGGGCATGTGAAGTATCTGTGGAACAAGGTTCCTTCACCACCATTACTCTGATTACTCTGCTAGTTATGGTCCCCATTACTCCCAAATCTACGCCAAGATGTGCGCGCCATCTATTAACACCTAAGTGATCCGTAGGATTTACTCCTACGAAGAGCTCGCGCAGCCGACCTGAAGTGAGTGTACTGAATGTCGTGTGCGGCGGTCGATTCATTACGAACGCATTTATCATCTCAGTGCTAGGTTCTCTAGTAGAGAGACGACTGAAACGCTCTCGTGCTGCATCCACCAAATCGTTTAGGATGAATCAGTGTGTTCCCAGAAGCATCAATGATATCTCCAAGAACTGTAGGTTCTCCTGTACCAGCCGTTACACCTCGGGCATTACTGAACACCGAATCTACTAACTCAGGGTTCAACCTGAATGGTTCAAATGGAATGTTGGTTTTATTCTGCCCCAGGTCGTAATCGTGGAGATGAGATCCTGGGACCAGTCATGCGGATATGGTGGACGGACCGATAGCTCCCCTGCGCTGCTACCCCCCCCCCCCCCCCCCCCCCCCCCCCGCCATCAATAAAACTTATCCACAGCTGCGAAATTACGTTACCTCTTCGACAGAACACTAGCTGGAATTCCCGTACCTGAAGACAACGAAATTTCGCGACCTTGTTTGTAAAACCCAAACCACCCACGATACTGGTCGGTAGAGCGTGCTTTCAGCAACCTATGGTCTTCCCCCCCAGAAGGTGTCAACGATCTTCGCCTGTAAAAGTTTCACGAAGCCTTCTTAGAATCACTCTGATTTTAACAGGTGCACGATGGACAAGTTAATATAATAATTGACAACGACTACACGTCCTTTTAGCGTAAAGGCGTGTAGGCTAGTCCGCCACGAATTCACAGCTCCAGAGAGTTTCTTTAGAGCCATGCGGCTGTTAGGTTTTACCATCGAGCCCCACATATACATACACCTAAATATTTAAATGTTACGAATTTGCTAATACATTAATATATGATGGGTTCATCGTCAAAGGACATACACGCGACACTATAATATTCTCTACTTGTAGAGTATTGAATCCCAATCAGAAGGATATGTGTTTCAATATGGCCAAAAAATTGGAAATATTGCCGCCCGAGACGAACTGGCTGCATTTTTAACTAAAGCTTACGGATCTCCAGTTAGCAAGTAAGCGTTATCACAAAAATTGTTAAAGAAATAAATATTTCTTCGCAGATATAATCTAGTCTTAACGTCAGGATCGACATATGGATTACTTCATATTTTATCAACACTTCTAGACATGAATGGTGTAATTTTTGTTGATGGCGTCACATTTATGGTTGCACTTCAAGCTTTTAAACAATTTTCAAATATGCGAATTGTTCCTGGTATATTTATCCTAAATTAATTAGTAGAATAAATTTTCAAATTTTTATTCTTGGGTATTCTTAGTAAAACTGGAAAAGTGTGGAGTTGATACCAAAGAGTTGGAGAATCTTCTCGTTAAATACGTTGGAACAACTGACAAGAAAAAATTGTTTTGGGGGATGTATTATACCATTCCCGCATACCACAATCCCACTGGAATTGTATTCTCAAATTGTATTTGTTTTTTCATAATGTGCCAAAATATTCTGCTCATAATTTATCTTATAGCTGTTTGCCAAAAATTGGTAGACATTGCCAGAAAATTTGATATTCTAATAGTGTGCGATGATGTATACAATTTGCTGCACTTTAATTCGGATAAACCGCCAGCGCGTCTCTTCGAATATGATGACTTTGACAATGAAACTTCCCATGGAAATGTTATATCAAATGCCTCTTGTTCAAAAATACTAGCTCCCGGATTTCGAATGGGATGGATGGAGTGCCCCCCTAGATGTATAAAAGCGCTTTACGGAAGGTAAATTTTGACATAATAATTGGTCAAATTTTAACATTCGTTCGATATATTTCAGTGGAGTATTAAAAAGCGGAGGATGTCCATGTAATTTTACTAGCGGCATTTTACAAAGCCTTTTAGAACTCGGACTAGTAAGACCTCATATTAAAATGATGTCAAAGAATTACAAGATTCAAATGGAAGCTTTTTGCGATGTCCTAAGCAAGAAACTCTTGAAATCATGCGACTTTAAATATCCTTCAGGTGGATGTTTCGTGTGGGTTTGCTTGCCAGATAATGTAAATGCGGCCGAGTTTAACACTTTCTGCATTGAAAAGTATAAAATCAACTTTATTCCTGGGAGCGAGTTTACCACTGGTACAGGTTATTCCAATTGTCTTCGGATTGCTATTTGCTTTCATCCGGAAGATGTTCTAAAAGAAGCCGCGGAAAAACTATGTACCGCCATAGCAGAATTTTGTCAGTAACACCCTAAGTAACGTGATTTTTAGTTTTATAGATGAGGTATTCATCGAAAAGAGTTGTGTTATCAATATTAATTTCTCCTTTATTATAGGTATTATTAGAATGATCTAAGTTTTGACAATTTTATTTCGTTTCGTTCAGGCAGTTTTAGAAGAAGTTTCGAAAAAACATAAACAGACCATTGAAGACTTGTGTTTCCATCATACAACAAAAGCTTTTAAACCTTAAGCGTAAATTAAGGGTTTTTTCCTGTTTTATGTTGGAATGAAATCTTTCAAAAATAAATAGTAGTTAAATTTAACACCACTCTTCTAATGCTGAGAAGAAAAAAATATTTTTAATCGGGTAAGCAGAATTTGCCTGGGGGAAAGGGGCAATCTCAACCGTTTAGGAGTTACAGGGTGATTCACAAATTTCAGTTTTTCATGGTATGCGGATTACTCTTTTATTTTTATCTTTTGATCTAGCCAACACAGCGACATCAAACAAACGCTAAAAAACTACTATCCCAATAACCTTTTCAAAATTGTTAACAATGTTGGTCTAAGTATAAGGTCGGCTTTTGATGAATTTGCACACATATTTGAGCAATGCAGTTACAACATAATTTGTATAATTGAGTCTTGGTTGCATGAAAATGTTGATAACAGTGCTATTTCCCTCCGTAACTATTCCTTTATTAGAAACGATATAAAGTATAGTATAGGAGGCGGTGTGGCTATTTATTTTATTGCGACTTCTGATGGATCATGCCCAGGTATAGAATATATTTTCCTTAAAATTTCTTTTAAAAACACCAAAATATTTGTAGCTTGTGTATACGGGCCACCCAATGCCCGAAATTTGGACCCATTTCTTGAAAATCTAATTTTGTTCTCCAGTCGTAATGAATCAGTTTTCATACTCGGTGATCTCAACATTAATCTCTTTGTAGAAATTTCCTTAAAAAGCGACTTACTTAGTGCACTTTATGGTTCTGAGCTGGGTGCTCTTAATGAAAAAGCCACTAGATTTCACGAGTTCGGTTCTTCAATAAGTGATGTTGAATGTTAGTCAATTTTCGGTTCCAGGAATTAGTGATCATGAGGCTATATGTGCATCGTTTCGCTTACCGATCGGTGGTGACTCTATCCCAAGATCACATGAAATTAGAGACTTCGGTAACGTTAATATGCGGGAGCTCGTCAACTACTTGGAGGAATTATCATGGGATCCAATATACGAAACGAATGACGTTAATTCCCAAATCTGTTTCTTTAACACTAAATTACTACAATTTTTCAACCATTATGTTCCAACAAAACGCATTATTCACAAGTACAAGAATAAATCGATGAATAGGAATATTGAAACCCTTATACGAGAACACGATTTTGCACACCACCTGTGGAAGCGCTTTAAAACAGATTATCTCATTCATAATTTTAAATGCCTGCGTAATAAAGTTACTAGGAGCATACGTGAAGCAAAAACTGGCGTATGCGGTCGTAAACTTAATCTGTCCTTACCCAAACGTCAGCTGTGGCAAAATATTAGGCAAATAGGAATCAACGGTGGGGTAAGGAACTGTTCATTAAATCCAGACGAACTTAACAAAATTTTCGTTCAAGGTAGCGATAATTACTAGCTCATATGACAATGCTAATGAGAGCGCTTTCTCTTCTTTCGATGACACAGGAGAATTTTCCTTTAGGTGTGTTCTACTTTTTCTTCTATTAAGTCTAAGTCTATGGGTTTGGATGGATTGCATTCAGCTTGTCCTACCTTATATAGTAGCACATCTCACCCACATCATCAATACATCTATTATGACGTCGACATTTCCTAGTCACTGGAAGTTTGCTAAAGTGGTCCCTATTAATAAGAAACCTAATCCACAAAGTCCTTCGGATTACCTTTCAATTAGTATCTTGCCTGTTTGCTCAAAAATTGCAGAGACGCTTTTATATTCACAAATGAACTCCTATATTCAAAATAATAGCCTATTATTTGAATTCCAATCTACGTTTAGATCCAGTCATAACCCAACGACTTCCACTGTTTACCTTATAGATAAGATCCGAAGGAATATGATTGTTTATTCTGATGTTACTCACAGATTTCAAAAAGTTGTCATTGGAAACTCAGCGTCAGGTTTCTTGGAGCTAATGTCTGGAGTTCCGCAGGGCTCTATACTTTAAAATTGGTAAATTTACGATTTCAATTAATGCAGTCTCTTCTTCCCTATAGTAAAATAAAAATAAAGTATTGTCGTAATTATAATATTATATATATTTTTAGAATAGAATTCGATATAAACTCATAACTGAATTGACTCATAATGAACAGTTGTGCTAAAAAGGCGATGAAATGCTTCCTTCGACAGAGATGTAAGAAATACTCTATCTGACTTGGCGCTGATCTACAAGACTCACATTAGCCCTAGACTGAATTATAATTCCCATATTTGAACAGAGATCGGGCAGTGCGCATTGTCCGCGTTAGATAAAGTTGAAAAAAGGCTATAGAACTTATTGGCGACTCCACTATATCTGAGAACAATGACTTTGTGAAGCATCGATCGACTTTCGTTTGCATTTCACTCTTCTATCGCGTGTTTTATTTTTCTATAGCTCATTACCACGGCCATTGTTCAAACGAAATTGCTAGCTTGATTTTGATTCCTTGCAGGCCCATTACAACGCACGATAGGAGAGGCTCAAGTCGCTCCCACCCCTGTTCCCTCCAGTTCAAATTTGGGGGTATTGTCAAATTTCGGAAATCTTTTCAATACAGAACCCCGAAGTAAAAATAATTAAGTTTGGCTATTGACGCCCAAAGCAAGCACAGACGTTAATATTTTTAAAAGAATATACGCGCCCATTGCGATCACGCGTAGCGAACAAACCCGCCCGACCTGAAAAGTACGACCGCCATCGTACCGTACTTGGTTTGGGCTATTTCGTGCGTCTTTTATTGATACTTGACTGCAGTTGGCTGGCATTTGGAAAAGTATAATTTTTACTCAGATGTTTCGTGCCTCATTTGAGTGGCATTCAGGCTTTCTGACACTGTGCGTGCCTGTTTCAGGTTAGAAAGGGGCGAGTCTGATTTTTACTCGGAACAATACGCATGTGGAATAGTTTACCATCTTCTGTTTTTCTCCCGTCTTATGATTCCGAAATTTTCAAAGGAAAGGTGCATCATCACCTCCTTCACTCAGAACTTATTAACCAAAGAGCTCAGAACTTATTAATCAAAGAACTCAGAACTTATTAACCAAAGAACTAATTAACCCATTTCACTTATCCCTAATTTCTTCCCTGCCAAAACTGTACTTTAGCATCATAGATTACTCCTTTGAGTATTGGTATTATGATTAAAAACATATTCATTGAATATTATTTAAGCCTTTTATTAATAAAATAGTAAAAAAGCATGTTGGACATACACATAATAGGGTTCCGTAGAGTTATTTCTTTTGGTAGGGTTAAAATTAAAAAGTTTCAAAACACTTTCGCATTTTAGGAGACCTATCTAAAAACTCATTAGGTTAAGTAAAGAAAAATACTCTATGAAAGGGAAGTCCAAAAAAATAATTTTTCTAAAAATGTCATCAAATCCGTTTTTGGTATCATTCGTATACCAAATTTCATCTAATAGGTTTATAAATAAGAGGATGAGAGGGCTGCGACATACAGATAGACGAACGGCCGGAAAACAGAAACCATAGTGGTTCCTAGATGCTGCGGAATGCTAAAACCTAAAGCTCACCTACGTAGGCAAAGTGAAAAAGTGTAATGAAAAATACTACAACTTTCCTTTGCTTTTATCCAGTGCGAAATTTTCGGTTGATGATTCATTTTATGAGGTAGATAAACTGAGCGATATTGAAATGCAAGTACAATATGATGCTTATTTCAACTAAATAATTCTATCCGCCCCCCCCCCCTCTCCCTCCTGTCAACAAAAGTAGATGCGCCTGACGCACAGAAATCATCAAAGTAATACAAAACTCTCAAAAACTGCCTCCCTCCGCCCTGAGCGAAATACTAAATAAACGCCTGCAAGGAAAGGATATCTCCGAAGCTAAGATTTCATAAAAGCGGTACAGCCTGTACAAAGGTTGTTATTATTTAAAAACTATTAAATTAAAAATGCGTAGAGAACAAAAAGAAGTTTCTGATGACCATGATTTAGATTTTACTGATAAAAGTGTTATTGTTATTGGAGCTCCCGCTGACGATCTTCTTAGAAAATGCTGCGGTCAGAAGAAGAAGCCACAAGACATCGAATTTTGAAGTGCCTTATTGACTTTTATGCCTTTTTACTTTTGTACGCTATGATAACCAAACTGAGGAGATTATTTGACGGGCTGAGAGTAAAAGTGACCTATTTATAAGGTTCGGGCAAAAGTGGCTTAGAAAATGTTCCGCGCAAAAACGAATCGCGTGAGATTCCGGGCAAAAACGAATCGTAGAAAATTTCCGGGCAAAAACGACTTAACTACTTAACTGCATTAACTTTGCGTTACTTTTCGTAGTTAAACCGTTTTTTCCCGGAAATTTTCTACGATTCGTTTTTGCCCGGAATCTCAGGCGATTCGTTTTTGCGCGGAACATTTTCTAAGCCACTCTTGCCCGTACCTTATAAATAGGTGACTTTTACTCTCTATTTGAAGAGCACAAAATTACAATTGTCTCCAAAAGTACCATATATTTTGTAAGTACTATCAAGTCGGACTTTTGAATGGAATGGTGGATATGGCAAAAAATTGAACTGTATTGGTAAGTATGTTTCTTGTCAGATAATACAGCAATTAAGCACATAGTATTTTTTCCCTGATAATAAAATATTTACATCATTGAAACATATTCAATAACACTTGATATGGAAAGACGGAAAGTCCGTAGAAGGCTACACTTTTCGAAACTATCCACCATAATTTAGATATGACTCCTAATGTGTAGGAAATGCTTTCTTTGAAGTGTCCTGATCAAAATTTTCTTCCATACCCCCCCCTAAAATTAATCCTTCCCCTTCAAAATCGAAAAAATTGAAATTTTTTTGAAAATGTTGGTTCCTTTAAGGGAGGCAAGACCACCAACATTTAAAGCTGTATTGAAAGAGGACACTTTGCCCTTTCTTACCCAATATGCCACAATCCACTTACAAATTGTTCAATTATTGGAACTCAAACATGAATATTGGGAAAATTTCGCACAAAATGTGATGTCTTTGAAAGGACTGACTTACAAGTATTTAAGTGAGCACACCTCTTTTGAAGGAACCAAAATTTTCAAAAAAAAATTCTATTTTTTCTATTTTGAAGGGGACGGATTCATTTTAGGGAGGGTGGGGGTATGAAACAAAATTTTGATTCGGACCCTTCAAAGAATCCATTGGTATAGCATTTCCTACACACTTTCCGAACACCCTGTATAGTACTTCTCAATATTATACAAAAAACTTCATTAACTCCAATATCAAAATGTCCCATCTTCTACTACATATTGTACCTTAGCGACAAGAACCAAATTCAGTGTAACAAATATAGCAATTAGATAATACATGGCGGGTTCGTCGTCATAGGGCATGCACGCAACACTACATAATTTTCTCTATTTGTAGGCTATTGAATCCCAATCAGAAGCATTAATGTTCCAATACGCTTCAGCAGTTGGAAATATTGGTGCTCGAACCGAATTGGCTGAATTTTTAAGTGAGGGTTATGGATCTACAGTTAAGAAGTAAGTTTGAATAAAAAGTTTGTTGAAGAAATTAATATTTCGTCGTAGACATGATCTAGTCTTAACATCAGGGGCGTCGTACGGACTACATCATATTTTAACATCACTGATTGACATGAATGGTGTAATCTTTGTCGATGACGTTACATACATGATCGCACTTAACGTTTTTAAACAATTTTCATATATGAGAATTGTTCCAGGTATTACTTTTTTGTGACATAAATATTAAAATTTTAATTCTTTCTTTATTATTAGTAAAACTGACAAAGTGTGGAGTCGATACTGACGAACTGGAGAGTCTTCTCCTGAAGCACAATGGAACAACGGACAGAACAAAAATGTTTTGGGCAATGTACTATACCATTCCCACATACCACAATCCCACTTCAATTGTATTCTCAAATTGTATTCGTTTTTTCATAATGTGCCAAAATATTTTGCTCATAATTTATCTTATAGCTGTTTGCGAAAAATTGGTAGCCCTTGCTAGAACATTTGATATTCTAATAGTGTGCGATGATGTATACAATTTGCTGCACTTTGACTCGTCTAAGCCGCCAGCGCGTCTATTCGCCTATGATGACTTTGATAATGAAACTTCCCTTGGAAATGTTATATCAAATGGCTCGTTTGCGAAACTAATAGCTCCCGGATTTCGAATGGGATGGATGGAGTGCCCTCCTAGATGTGTAAAAGCTTTTTACGAAAGGTAAATTTTTCACAATTTTGCTCCATTTTTAACATTCGTTCGATATATTTCAGAGGCGTTTTAACAAGTGGAGGTTGTCCAAGCAATTATTCTAGTGGAATTTTACAAAGCCTTCTAGAACTCGGACTAGTAAAATCTCATGTTGAAATGATGTCAAAGAATTACAAAAGTCGAATGGACACTGTTTGCGGTGTCCTAAATAAGAAACTCATAGAATCATGTCACTTTAGATATCCTTCAGGTGGAATTTTTGTGTGGATTTCTTTACCAGATAATATAAAATCAACTGACCTTAAGACTTACTGCATTGAAAAGTATAAAGTTTCCTTTATTCCTGGAAACGAGTTTACCATTGGTACAAGTTATTCCAACTGTCTTCGGATTGCTGTTTCTTACCATCCGGAAGATATTTTAAAAGAAGCTGCGGAAAAACTATGTGCCGCCATTACAGAATTCTGTCAGCAACACTAAGTGATGTTATATATTTTTTTATAGGTATGTTTTTAATGGAAAAGAGGTGTGTTAACAATGTTAATTTCTCCTTCATTATAGGTACTATCAGGATGATCTTTGACCATTTTATTTTGTTCAAACAGATTTACAAGAAATTTCGAAAAATTCAAACTAGAAGCGAACAATTGAAAACTTACGTTATCATCAGACAAGAATAACATTAGGCGTAAATTTATGAGAATTTCTTATGTTTTATGTTGAAAGGAAATCTTGAAAAAATAAATAATAGTTGAATTTAAGAGTAAAAGTTTAATAGTGGGCAAAAAAACAAAGAAGAAGCGGCCTTTCCGGTAACATACTATAAGAGATACAAATGATCCCATCTTGTCGCGGAGAAACATCAACTGCGAAGGTGGAGAGAATATTTTGTTAAAGTCCTAAACAACACCTTTGACCATCAAATAACTCTTCACACGAGCCTGAACACCCGCAGACTGCGGCCAACATTAACACCAGAACTCAGACAAGTCCATTTCTTGTCCCCTTTATCCGGATGATCCGGTGATCAACTCAATCTCAGATGCCATGCCGAAAAGGCACAACTTTGATATAGCATTCAAGCTGATCCTTGAGAGCAGAGATTATTGGCTCAACAATGGACATATCAATGGACACAAAACATTTTAATTTTTATAAGGTAACTCATCATAATATGAGTGGTAGTCCGAAGGTATCACTACCTTTAAATCTTGAAGGTCCTTATATTTTCTTTGGGAAATTGGTAGTCTTTCTAAAAAAAAAATTCGGGAGATCTTCTAACGGTCAAATTTTAGTGATTTTCATTGGACGTTGAGGCAACGGCTGCAAAGGTTCATCAAAGTTTAAGCTATACCAAATTGTTCCATCTGGTTTATAATTTAACACCCTTAAATCAGTAACAGTGGGATCTCCGGCTTTTCTACCAGGACGGATGGTTTTGTAAATTAAATCCTGAAATCAGTATAACACGAGAATTCTAATAATCGAGACTAATGTGGCATTGGATTATCTCTAGCTATATTTGCTATATTCACATACTGAGAAGGAAGGTAAATTTATTTTCCTTTTAATTTGCATTCGATGACACTGTGCACAAAGTTCGCATTCCATCTGCGTATGACCTTTTTCCAGGTATTTTTGAGTTATCATAACATTTTTATCAATGGATAAACGCAGAAGAGCATTGCTTAAGATGGAATTTCGATTTTGTGCACAACAACCATCGGAAAACAGTATCACCGGTAATAGTTTTCTGTTTAAAATACTCTTCAGTTGATCTACAATGCATGATGCAAACACAGAAGCTTCGAGGGAGCCATGTGTTTCATCGAACCAGTAGCAGCAAGCTTCATGTGTTGCCAAATTATGCATTGTAAAATTATGAACACATAATTTTGTCTTGTAGTATATAGCCCTAGCCTGAAGACAGGGAGCTAATTTAACAGATTGGACATCTTGCGTAAACACATGACATTTGCCTTCTATTGCCAATTTTTTTGTCTCTAATATTACCAACTTTATGACCACAGCATACATCGCACTAATCTTTTTTTGGACGAAACAGACTATGATTTAGTTTTAGAAATGCATTGTCAAAAATCCTACGACTAAGACATTTTAAAGCATTTAATTCGCATTTGCTGGTGTATTCTCTGTATAACTGTGACATGGTTTGAAATACTGGTTCTAAGTATTGTCTAGATGAGTTTGCTCGACAGTAGTGCGATGGCATCTTCGACAGGCTATCTAAAAATCGCTGTAGATGTTCGTGACCATCGGAGTTCTTTTTAGAGTGATCTATATTTCGAGAAACTACAGAAGGCGGTGGCATGGCACAATCTGTCTTTTTCGACCAGTATCGGAGAAACCATTCTTTAATTAGTGGAGTGCAGTAAGACATAAAAATGGTAAAATCTCGGAACCCAGGGCCAGTCAATGAATCTGTATAGCAAGTGTTTGACTGCATTATTAAAACCTCAAATAAAAAAGTTAAAAAAAAATGGCCGATCTCGATTACAACAATTTTTAACAACAATTTACTGAAAAATGAGAGACGGAAGAGGGAAAAAATGTTTATAGTAAAGACTTGGAGCCACCTGGTGGGTACAAATGAAATCTCAGAGGTGCGAGGGTTATAGTAGTAGAAGGCTACAAGCCTCTGCTTTGCTCTGGTTTTTAAATGACCGAAATCCGTCCATTATTGGGCGAGATATGAATTTTTACCTGTACCAAGGTACCTTTTCAGTGCCGAAATCCTGGCCAATACCCTAGGAAAAATTACGAAATTTTTTTTTGTTTTATTTCCCGGCAAGTTTGGTATCCAATGAAAGGTATTGCTGAGTAGAATTCAAATATCAAAACCATTTTGAATTTCCTTAGTTATAGTAGGTTTCTTTCCGTTAAATCTTCTAAAATGTATGGAAAGTGTATTGTGCCGCCCTCTATCAATGCGATTAGAGCAAAGGTGGTAGCTCGCAAGGGCGGAATTATACAAAGGTCAAAGCTCGCAAGGGGCGGGAAAAATACAAAATTGGTAGCCCGTAAAGGCGGAATTATACAAAGGTCGTAGCTCGCAAGGGGCGGGAAAAATACAACGGTGTTAGCTCGCAAGGGGCGGGAAAATACAAAGGTTTAGTCTAACTTCCTAACACGTGGACCGATTTTGATAATTCTTTTTTTGTTAAATAGAGTATGATCTCTCCTCCCACTTACATACCCTCCAATCCACCCGCACTTTTATTTTTCAATATTTTTTTGTAGTATAATATACTACATTTGATTTAAGAAAAACTGTTTCACTGTTTGCACCTACTTTACTTAGCCTATCACCCTAACCCGTGGACCGATTTGGGTAATTCTTTTTTTGTTAAATAGGGGGTCATCCCTCCTCTAACCCCATTTTGATTAAATTTTGCTATTGCATTCTAACTTTTAGCATCGATTTATTATAAAATATACGATTGAGTATTCACAATTCACAAAAGCGTGTAATATAAATAAAAAACCGATACTTACTATCTATGCCACTATTTTCAAAGTTTGTAAAACTCAGTAATGTTCAGTAATTAACTTTTATCACACTCACTGCACAATAATATATACATTAATTGTAAATAAACAATAATCAGAAATTATTTTTTTCCGGAGCGAATAACAACAGCTACGTATTAAGCCTAGCAAGTTGCCACTTGTACTATTCTGTTAGGGCCCGCGTTAACAACAGCCAACAGCCGCTGTTGTCCCCTCTATTCCCCTCCCCACCCTTCATCATTATACCTGCAGTCCCTTGAAACCCAAGATCAAGTTTGTAGTAGTTATTTTTTTTAAATATAACTTTAAACTAATATAAATCAAGGAAAACTCCAAATAATTAATAATTATTTATAATAATAATTAAAAAATTGAGATCGCGCAAAATATTTTTTTTAACATTTTTCTATATACTATTAAAAACACATTTCCAAAGTTTATATAAAGATTCATTGACTGGCCCTGGATTCCGAGGTATAAATCTTACGGCGCTCCACTAAATACCCAACGTATTTAAGAACATTTTTTTACACACTTGGTGACGTACGTTGTCAATCGTGAGAAAGTATGCAAGACTTTTGGATCTGTTAGAATCAGGATTTTTTACTTGTTGTTTATCATAAGATGTCACATGAGAGCATATAAAAAGCCTCCGTTGCTCCTTTAGAATAAAGAACTAGAGGAAAGGACATCATTCGGAAAAATGTAAGCATTTTGCTATATGGAGTAGAACCCAAGCGATGTGTGCGTTTCAAACATGAAAGTAGTAAAATTATGCTTGTATACAGGAGGGGCCAACTCATTTTGATAATATTTTAAATTAGGTGTTTTTAAAATATATTCTTATAACACTTTTAATATAATATAACTTTGCCCGACCATATTTTATTAATTTACTTAATTTTATTATTTAAAAACACTGCTTATGCCCCCAAATATTTCAGTACTACAGAGACGACTTTGATTTCAAGGCGACATTCGATCCAATTTGACATTTCAGACGACATTCCCCCTTAACCCACTCGCCCACTTGGCCCAGAAGAAAAATGCTTATCACACGTACAGGGTTTTTACTTAAGATAGCCTTTCCTCTCGTTCTTTATTCTAAGGTTGCTCCCAAGACATCGTTTTCCAGAAAAAGTCAAATAAGTTTTGCCTTTTGCATTCATCAATTCCATTACAATTCCTTAGTTTGGATTTCTTGCAAAATGTTGAATCACACGCCTGTTTCATAGTTCTGGCTGGCCTATAAACATCATGGTGTATTTTACTTTTTTTTTATTGTTTTCTTATCTCGTCTGTATCCCAGATAGTTCTCCCCTTTCATTCTTAAATCTCGGTTAACGGTTTTTTCCATTTGCTTGTGTCTTTATTAACTGTGCTCTTCCTTTTCCTGTTTGCTGCAAGATCTCCATGATGCGCGATTTCATTGTCATTCTCACTATTTTCTATGTCGTTTTCTGAAATAGATATGGTCGAAGTCGAGGGCTGAATAGCACGTACTATAATATTGCTCTGACCTGCTACGGTACGGTTCATATCGGCTATTGGACAGGTAATAGATTGAGAATCAGGTTTTTCAGGTTCGTTATGATCGAGGTGCATTTCAGTTTCAGGCTGGACAGGTTAAATTACCGGAGTGGCCCTGGAATTTTCTAAAAATATCGGGTCAGTTGACGAAATGTTTAATTCATTATTAGAAATATCCATCAAATCGCAATTGCTCAGATTAATATACTGGTTGTCTATAATATCCATACAGGGCAAATTATTGATCTCTTGGTTTTCTTTATTTTCAATACTTCTAACCACTTCATAATTGGTGAATTCCAAGTCTGATAGTTTCATCTGGAAGCCAGTATTGATAGCAAAAGTTTCACACTGATCTATTTCCTCGTCAGAACTAGTGGGTTGGGGGCAAGGAAGGGGCAAAACTTGAGGCATTAGTTTAGTCGTTGGATTTGTAACAGCAGCTGCAATTTTAGGGTCGCTCCTAAAAAAATTTGTTTTAACTTCTACCTCGGGCAGGTTTTGATTATTTTGAGCTTTTGTGTTTAGTAGAAGCATATTCTTTGCAAGCAATATTTGACGTTGTCTTTTCTATGGCGGACTGATGACTTGCGCGGTGTTAGCGCAACCAATGAGTTGTGTTATGTTACTAATCAGGGTTCCGAATCGATACGAAATTTCGCTCCAAATATCGCTCCAAATCGCTCCGGATCGGATCGGTGCGATATCTGGATCGATTCAGTCTGGATCGATTCAGTCTGGAGCGTTATAAAAATATCGAACCGCTCCGGAGCGGATCGTTATTTTCCGAATCTGTTGTCGAACCGCTCCGGAGCGGATCGTTATTTTTTAAATCTGATATCGAACCGCTCCGGAGCGGATCGTTATTTTCCAAATCTGTTATCGAACCGCTCTGGAGCGGATCGTTATTATTTTTAATTTCAATCGATCCGAACCGCTCCTGGAGCGATATTGAATCGATTCGGAGCGATTAGAATATCGCGCCACTGAATCAATGGAATATGTTTGGTAATTATAAGAAAATAGTCCTCACCTGCAACTTAATTACTAGGTGTTTTATACTAGGGGTGATGGGTAGGCTAGTGGATGGTTGGTGTGTGGGTGGGTGTTGGGATGTGGATGGTGAGTGGGTGAATGAAAGGAAGAACTCTAGTAATTATAAACGTTCACTTCACCTGTAATTTAATTACAAGGGTTCTTGAACTTTGAGTGTTTTGTGAGTTAGTGAGACGGTTTTGAAGTGAATGTGGGTAGTATGTGGGTGATGGGCTGGAGGGTAGGTGGTTGGTGATGGGCTGAAGAGTGAGTGGTAGGTGTGTGGTTGGGTTGGTTGTGGTTGGTGTGCTATCCATATTCACTCCTGGAGCGTTATTGAATCGATTTGGAGCGATTAGAATGTCGCTCCACTGAACCAAAGAAAGTAGTATGTTAATTTTGCTGTTGTATAGAGCGTGATCCCCCATTGCTAATAGAAGAATAATTTGGTCCTATGGTGGTGGTGGGGGTGGGGGAGGGGTAGTAAATTCGTAACGCGTGAACCAATTTCGATGATTCCTTTTCTGTTGTGTAGAGGTTGTTCCTTGATTGATACCATGAGAAAAAAATTTTAGTGGAATGGGGGTGGGGTAGGGGGTTAAAACTAACTTTTAACGCGTGGACCGATTTGGATGGTTCTTTCTTCGTTGTATAGAGTAGAAGACACTAAAAAGTGAAAAATAAAATAGTTTTTAAAAAAAAAGTTGAACCGACTTCACAAAAAGCGCCAAAAAGCATAAAATAATTTTTAATTTTATATCTATTACGACATTTTGAAGTCGGTGCAAATTAAACAAATAAAACAACTACATAACCACAATTGAAAATAATACATAATACTACCTGAACGTTTCAGCTTACGGGATCATAAGAAATGACGATTAAATATTTTTGTAGTAGTTGTTTGGTTTTTTGTGAAGTCAGTTCAACTTTTTTTTTAAAAACTATTTTATTAATTTTTAATTGATGAACCCAATGGTGTCTGTCTGATGCTAAACTATTTGAATTATTTAGCCAAATCAGGGAGCTGACTACAGAAATTGAGTAAACTTCGCTTGCTTCAAGTGTGCATAGGAATCCAAAGTAATAAAACAGAAAAATCAAATGTAGGTTGATTCCCAGTTTCAGAGAATACAATTTTATGAGGGTAAAGTAGGCCTTTGTGTTTTTCAGAGTAATATAATTTTTGAACATGCTTTTGTATGAATAAAAAACCCAGCGTTGCCAAGTGGCGTGTAATTACCCCAAAACGGGGTAATTTATCTTAGTGCGGGTAAAGTGGTGGGTAAAAATTTTTTGCGTGTAATGGCGTGTAAAACGCAAAAAAAATATTTCCTATATTAATCAGAAAATCAGCGGTAAAGAAGATTAAGAACAGTGAATGAAAACAAAAGGCACGCGACAGTAGACGGGAGAAGAAAGAGACAGTAGTCGAGAAGAAAGACAATAGTTTCTTTTGTAGCCCAAAAGAGAATAGTCTCTCGTCGCCAATAACTTTCAACTTTTCGGGATTTTGATTTGTAGAACCAGTATTTGTAGCCGCCTTAAAGTTTGTAAAACTGATGAGAGAATCAAACTAGCTACTGAAACAGTGGTGTCCATTTTAGCAGTCCGACAAAAATGGAAAGTGAAGGCAGCATCGTATATTTGACCCTAGTCAGAAAATGATTAATGCGATAGTATTAAGTATGTATAAACAGTTTTGTTTTCTGTTACCTATATTTTTTTGTTTTTATGAACTGGAAAATTTGTATTTATTAAAAATAAATTGTTTCTTTGCGGATTTGAGTTCCTTTTTAGTAGTTAATTCCTTTAATCATGTAATCAAAACAACAAAATCATTGCGGGTAAAATGCGTGTATTTTGATTTTTGGGCGTGGTTTTTTTGACGAAATGCGGGTAAATTTGTGGGTAAAATATTTTTGTAGCATTGGCAACGCTGAAAAAACCTTAATACTCGGAAAAAAACGCGAGCGAAATTTGTTCGACTTCTTTAAGTCGGCCAAAGGCGCAGCATGCATGATCCCATGCACTTGGTGTTTTCCACATTATAATGATTATCACTCTTAGACTGATAGTAGGACATAATTTTGTCGTCTGATGCGCACTTAATATATGCCTCTTCTTTTATTTATTCCTCTGTTCTCTCATAATTCAGGTTAACTACAGCAATTTATCTAGTTCGAAAGTTTTAAAGGTATTTATATATATATCAAATCTTGGTTATTTGATTATATTACTTTAAGTTTTATGAGGGAAAGTTAGATTAGGAAGTTACCTTTGCGGATATTTGGGCCGCATGCAGCCTTTCCTCCTTTTCCTCATCACTGCCTTCTCATTGCCTTCCCTTTACTCTTCTCCAACATCTAATTACCCTAACACCCTCTGCCCCCTTGCTATTAATAGCACCACACCCCGCCACTCGCTCCTACACAGCACCTATTCACCACAACTCTATAAACCCTATATATATAGGTCAGTACAAGACACCTTATAATTAAATGTCAGGTGAGGTACACTTTTTGAAAATTAACAGTCATATTCCAGAATAAACGCCTTACCCATCATCTCCCATAATCCACCAATCAACCACACACACCACACACCCTACTACTCACTCCTACCCAGCACCCGTTTACCCAAACTCTAAAAGCCCTCTCAGTACAAGGCACCTTGTAATTAAGGTGTAGATATGGTGCACTTTATAAAAATTCCTAGATATATTCCTTTGATTCAGTGGAGCGATTTTCTAATCGCTCCGAATCGATTCAATATCGCTCCAGGAGCGGTTCGGATCAATTGAAATTAAAAATAATAACGATCCGCTCCGGAGCGGTTCGATAACAGACTTGGAAAATAACGATCCGCTCCGGAGTGGTTCGATATCAGATTTGGAAAATAACGATCCGCTCCGGAGCGGTTCGATATTTTCATAACGCTCCAGGCCGAATCGATACGTGGAGCAGAGCGATATTTTGTATCGATTCGGAACCCTGGCTCTAATTGGACGGAATTGCCTTCAGTCTGAGCCCATTGGATGCACGGAAAAATAATCTACCGAATGGTATATAAAACGTCACATGGCCAATTTTTGACTTACGCGGTATTGTATAAGCGACGATTTGCCATCTGCCGTCCATTTTGCAAAATTTGTTTACGTCCTTGATAATGTTTTATTGGTGTAAAGTGGAAAAGTCGTCAAAGCTTCTATTTATTCATCGTTCAGTAGGCTTTAATGAGTACGTCTGAAACTATGACATAATTTTAAATGCGTGAAAATTAAAATTCTTTTTTAAATGACGATTTAAATTTTGCTCCAGCAGCTTCAATTTTCGGAGAGGGTTGCTTCAGGTTAAATAAAAAAGGTACAGTGTGATAACTTTGTTGATCGAAAGACCAAACTCAAGTGGCAAAATTTGGGGCCAGTTAATTTATCTTCATAGTAGCTACTAAATTCAACAGAGCAGAGTGAATTGTTGAATCATGCAGCTACAGAATAAATTGAATGTTGAAGTAGATATAATTTAATTAATATAATATTTTCAGAAAGGGGAAAAATTGGTTGGCTTAGATAAATTTTAAATTTTAATTTTCAAATTTTATAAATTCTACAAGGGTGTAATGGATGTTATTAAGAAGTCTTACAATATAATCGGTTAAAAAAACCTCAAGAATACAACAAGTTGAAGGTACAACAATTTATCTTTCTTAAAATAACAAACATTCAATATTCAAAGGAAGCTTAGACAAATTTGTACAATCAGCTTCTAGGTATAGTCGTCTCCTCTATTCGATATAATTATTGATGTGATAAGGCTGTATTGAGCAAGCAACTGATCCTAAGTTAATTTTGAATGTAAGTCTTGTTTTCATAGCAATGACTAAACAATTATTTTATATACAGCTTTCTAAAAATTGTTCGGACTTATTGTGTGCGGTCATGTAAGTAATAGCATATTTTCTTATCAAAGAGAAGTAATGTAATATTTGTAGAAAGGAAAAGATATCTCTGAAGCTCAGATCTTACAAACTATTAAATATGAGTATAAATCAAAAAGAAGTTTCTGACGACGAAGATGAGTTCGGTGCGGCTACTGATGATGTTATAGGTTTAACTATTGGTGCTCCCGGTGACGATCTACTTAAAAAATGCTGCAATATTATAGAAGAAGCCACAAAACATCGAATGGTGAGTGCTTTATTGAGTTTTATGCCTTTCTACTTTTGTATGCTATTATAACCAAACTGAGGAGATTATTTAAAAGAGGCAAGCTAAATACTCTTTGAAGAGTACATATGGTGTATAATTACCAGAAATTTCAAAACAAAATACTTCAGTAAAGCAAATTCAAAGTAAATTTTTTTACATAAAGTTTTTAAAATAAGAGATATCGATAGTTATTAAAAAATGGTGGTTTATTACTGACCAATATCTTTCGTAATAATTCCGGTAACTACTTGTAGGGTATGGGGCGAGAGAAGAACTTAACGCGCGATTCAATGACAACGGTTGATACCTGGAGTGGACCAACAATTTAAGGTGCACTCCAAACCACCAAAACATTACTCTGCAACCCCCTACGGCCTTTTCGGGTATTCTGTTGTCCCCAAAAAATAAACATTTGGTTCCGCCGGTGCTGTATCAATTTGGGGCCCACATAGTTAAAGACTAGCACCTACTGTGTTCTCGCTGCTGCTGCTAATTGAATTTTACAACATAAATTTTTTCGGTTATGGATAACATATCCTCGCAGATTTCTAATAACCTTGACAGATCTAAAGTGTTGCTTGATATTAGAGATGGATTGACGATCTGCCATTTTAATGCTCAAAGTTTGTTCCCAAAAATAGACGAGTTCAAGTAAATATTTGGGCGTGGTAAATTAGATATTATTTGTATCTCGGAATCTCAGCTTAAATGCCATCTTAATAAAAAAATTTTAAAATTGCCAAACTGCAACATTTTTCGTAATGAAATACATCTTTAATTTTCTTATATTTATCGCTTGCGGGAGGGCTTGACACAACGTCCTGACCTGTGTTACTCCAGCTAATTCAAACTGTGCTTCGAGGTGATTAAACCACAAATCCGGAATAGTTTCTCCAGAAAGGAGTTGGTTTAACAGCGACAGCTCGAATTTGGTGTGATGAGCTGGCGAAAAGAGTGTTGTATGCAGGGAGTCGAAACGGGACCGAAACCTGTCATATTTAGGTTGTTTTAACCGGTCTTGATTTCGGTTCCTAAATTAAAACCGACATTTAAAGTGTACCGAAATAGAGCGACCGAAATTAAATGGTCCCGAAATAAATAGACCTTAAAAATATGTGACCGTAATCGCCAGACCGAAATTCAAAGACTGATTTAAATCGGTACCGACCGCGCCCGAGTTGGAAGAGGGTGGATGGTGGCTGTTGGAAGGGGGGATGGGAATGTACTGAGGAGGAGAGGGGAGGGTGACTGAGGGGGAGTGGGTGAGGAGGGTAAATGTCTAGATGATGGGAGGGTGGTAGGGATTAGAGGGGAGTCGGATGACTTCATTATATTATATAGAAATCCCAACGACAGCAATTTAACTCTAACCCTAACGTTTCCGTTGTAACCAAAACCGAAAATTTTATATCTACGTGGTTTAAACCGCAACCGAAAATTATATTTCACATTTCGGTTTTAACCGAAACCGAATTGAAGAAAATTAATTACGGTTAAGGTTGTTGCAATTGCGGTTTAAGAAACCCAATTTGGTTTCGGTTGACCGTAACCGATTTATAATTTCGGTTGTGGTCCCATTTCGACTCCCTGGTTGTATGCACTGTCACCATACTCAGAATCAGAACCGTCTTTCATAATTTAAATTTACAAATTTATGTTTCGTTCCTTTGAATAAATATAAATTGTGGAGAAAGCGTAGTGTAATGTTAATTATCACAATAAAAATTAACAATTGGTAATTAAGAATATTTAACTTATCTAATCTAATCTGACCTTTTTTTACAAATATGATGAATCTTGTTGACAGTCCGTGTTCTTCTATGTCGAGGTCACCAATGGGACAGCTATATGTAACATCTGTTGTGGGCGATAGATGAATGTTGACAACTTCAAAGTTAAGTCACAATGTGTGCCAAGGTTGTTATCATCTCTTGCTTGCTGAATTCTTCACCGACTATAAGGTGGGTGGTCCAGCTCCGTGAACCCGCATTGACAAACTACATCCTTGGAAACACCGGCGATGTGAACGGGAGCGTTTTCATGAAGCAACAGGACACCTTAAAACTTTTTGCCTCTGCGCTTCTCCTTTATCATGTCACGCAGTTTTTATATTAATGAAGCATTATATTCGCCGCTTACAACTGTATTACGTTCTTTAAAATCCACCCATCAAAATACCTTGGATATGCCAAAAGATTGTGCACATAATTTTTTGGTAGATTGTTATACCTTTGCCTTTTTTAGTGGCTTTTCACCCCTATAACGCCATTCCATTGAATCGCGCTTGCTTTCTGGATCATAATACAAGACCATAGTTTTATCACCAGTAACTAGTCAGTCGCTCGATCACATTCTTTGGGATTGTTCACTAATATCCAAAAACTCGGAAGCACAGCGCACTCTCTCCTGTTTTTGCACAGCTGAAAGAAGTTTCGGGACTAATCCTGCACTGACTTTTTTCATATGAAATTTTCATGGATTGCACGATGGATGGAACTTTTAGAGAACAAGTCTATCTACAATTTTTTTAATCTTCAAACAGCGATCACTCAAAACCCCTTCCTTGATTAGAGCAATAGTGTCGGGAGTGAGCACTTCCACCGGTCGATACGTCATGGCAGATATCTTCAAGGTTTCTCTCCCGAGACGAAACTCTTTCACCCAATTTTTCATTATGCTGTAAAAGGGGGAACACTCCTTGTAAATGCCATCTAATCGTTCTTTTATTTGGGCGCAATACTCGGTTTTCGACATTTTGAAAAGATACGCGACTCTTGTTGTTCAAACCACTACTAAACTGAGACTATGCTCTTCAAGTCGATGAGTGTACAAATCGTACAAAAGTACATGATAAACGTACTATTTGGTGCAACATAACATACCAGTAAAAATAATCACGTTGAATGCACGATGATTCGTCGTGATTTTTTTTTCTTATACGATGTGGCCAAATCCTAGGGGACAAACCTTTGATGCCTTAGCATGGTTTTGGCCGGAAAGGAATTAGGGTAAGGGAAGTGAGGAAACTTGAGTCTTGTTTGCAGTGCTGCGAGCTAGACAACAACCCAGAGACGGAGTGGATTATTTTAATCTCTTCATAAAAGCTCACGGTCATCTGGTCTAAAACCCGGGACCCATGGCATGTTGGTCTTGCCGCTCAACGCATTGATCCAACTCCGTCTCCGCTTCGAAACTTTACGTGGAAAGTAAGTTGAATTTTGTATACCGATGTCCTAGGCTTTATGCATGTGAGTTTACGGGGAATCGGTACATCAAATCCAAGTGAAATCCAAGTGTACATTTCCACCGAATTTCCACGTGACTAAAATTCTGCCGGGTAGACGGGGGGGGGGGGGCATGTCGGAACAGAGCACCCTTAACATTGCAAAAAAAAACCCCCATTTTGGATTGTTTATCGCGATAATTTTAATAATAATCAAAAATAATCCAATGAAATACGCTTAAAATTTTTCATTCATTTATGAGTGCATTTTCTATTTTTAGAACCAGAACAGAAATGAGCTCGTTTTGCATTTTTGGACTTAAGTATTTTATCTGGTCCTTTGGTTTACTTAACAATTCTTGTAAAATCGGATCGTATTTTGCTAATAACTCAACAATACTCAAAAAGTTTCCTCGGGAACTTGAATTATTGCTATCTGCCTTTTCTCTGTGGCCACGAAAGTCTAAATTACACGTTGAAAGTGTCAGAGTAACATCAAGGAGTTTAGACAGTACTTGGCGCCAAAAAGATTTTTCTTTCTTGATCATGGACTCTTGCTCTTCATTTAGTGTTATTTTTTGACATTTTGTAATTTTTTAGGTGCCCGATTTGCGAATAACCAACATGGTTCACAATACGCCTTCTGAAGTATTAAGGAATAGGATAGCCATGTACGTTCAAGACTTGGAAATAATATAGTAATGCTTTTCTAGGAAAGATCTATTGTCACTGTCTTTTAAGAAAGTACCCGTAGTTTTACAATGTCCGTTTTCGATTACGAACCGTTTCACTTGATCATTTAGTTCTGTAAAATTACCCTTATCAGTAATATATGGTGAAGATACAATATTGTTCACACTAAAATATGATTCACTTTGATTTTTGCTTGTACATTGTTGTGGTTGTTCTGGATCTGGATATACACTGGTGTCGGGTGCTGCATCTGCTATACTGTTACTTTTAGTTACGTCCAATTCTTCACTTTCGGAGAACTGTTCACTCGCTTTTTCATCAATAAAGTCATCATTCTTCAAGTACTAACTAATTTTAGGTTATATTTTATTTTTTTTCTTCAGACTCCCTCTTTCTCTTTCGTTTTTCGCTCCCACTTAGATATTTTCTAGAACTAGACATGTTGAATTGTTGATATCTAACTTTCACAATTAACTTAACTTTGCCTCTATTTGCAAATTCAATAAAATAAAAACCGCGAAAAATCAAAAATACAAATGACCAATTGTCATAACAATCAAACAAAGAATGCGCAGTAGAGCCCTCCGTACTTAAAAAATAGAAATACAGGATACCCCTAACGTCGTGCGTCGCTAGCCCGCCAGCGCCACGAAAAAAGTACTTTCTTGGTTAATTAACAAAATGCGGGAATTCCCCGAGCATCACTAGCCCGCGCCACCAAAGTATCGCGACAAAAAATGAAACTACCAATGGATGCGTTCTAAAATTGATCGACAGTCTTTTTAACCGACTTCCCAAAAACAAAGAGGTTCTAAGTTCGACGTGTATTTGTTTTTTTTTTATTTTGATTTTTTTTTATGTCTGACCGGGCATAACTTTGTAACGTGTCGACCGATTTTGATGATTCTTTTTTTTGCTGGGTAGAGTATGTTCACCGATTGGTACCATGTCAAAAAAATTTTTGGTGGAGTGGGGGTGAAACCTAACTTTGTAACGCCATTGCTAATAAGAGAAAAAATTTGGCCTAGGGTGAGGGGGGGGGGGGGGGAAGGTAGTAGGGGGTAGTCTAACTTCGTAACGCGTGGACTATTTTATTTATGAATGCGTTTAAATCTTAATTTATCTGAATTTGTAATGGTCCGGATTAGTATTATGTAAATCGACTTACGTAAAACTAGTTCTAAATTCCTACGGTCTAAATAGGCTCATAGTTAGAATTTCGATGTACCAATAACGAGCTTAAAATTTAGTTCAGTTCTGGTTAGCATTCGGTCCACTTAAGAAGTTGTGGTATCTCTGTCATTAGCTTAAATTGTTTAAATTAATAAAACAAATTTTTAGAGTTTATGTGGATTTTACTTATGCCATACACGCAATACTGTGTAATATTCTCTATTTGTAGACTATTGAATGTCAATCACAAGCATTCATGTTCCAATACGCCGCAACGATTGGAAATATTGGCGCTCGAGACGAACTGGCTGAATTTTTAAGTAAGGCTTATGGATCTCCAGTTAAGAAGTAAGTTTGAATACAAAAATTTGTTGATGAAATTAATAAATCCTCGTAGACAAGAGCTAGTTTTAACTACAGGGGCGTCGTTCGGACTGCATCATATTTTAACAACACTCATGGACATGAATGCTGTAATCTTTGTCGAAGACGTTACATTTTCGATCGCACTTGACACTTTTAAACAATTTTCAGATATGAGAATTGTTCCAGGTATATTTTTTTGACATTAATATTAAAATTTTAATTCTTTTGTTATGATTAGTTAAAATGAAAAAGTGTGGAGTTGATACTGACGAACTGGAGAGTCTTCTCCTGAAGCACAATGGGACAACGAACAGAACAAAAATGTTTTGGGCAATGTACTATACCATTCCCACATACCACAATCCCACTTCAATTGTATTCTCAAATTGTAATCTTGTTCATAATGTGCCAAAATATTTTGCTCATAATTTATCGTATAGCTGTTTGCGAAAAATTGGTAGCCATTGCCAGAAAATTTGATATTTTAATAGTGTGCGATGATGTATACAATTTGCTGCACTTTAATTCGGATAAACCGCCAGCGCGTCTCTTCGAATATGATAACTTTGACAATACAACTTCCCATGGAAACGTTATATCAAATGGCTCTTGTTCAAAAATAATAGCTCCCGGATTTCGAATGGGATGGATGGAGTGCCCTCCCAGATGTGTAAAAGCTCTTCACGAAAGGTAAATTTTTCACAATTTTGCTCCATTTTTAACATTCGTTCGATTTATTTCAGTGGCGTTTTACAAAGTGGAGGTTGCCCGAGCAATTATTCTAGTGGAATTTTACAAAGCCTTATAGAACTAGGACTAGCCAAATCTCATATTAAAATGATGAAGGATACTTTCAGAAGTCGAATGGACACTGTATGCGGAGTCCTAAGTAAGAATCTCATAAAATCATGCGACTTTAGGTATCCTTCAGGTGGACTGTTTGTGTGGATTTGTTTACCAGATAATATAAAAGCAACTGAGTTTAACACTTATTGCATCGAAAAGTATAAAGTTTCCGTTATTGCTGGGAACTTGTTTACCTATGATGGTACGAGTTATTCCAACTGTTTTCGGATTGCTGTTTCTTACTATCCGGCAGATATTCTAAAAGAAGCTACGGAAAAATTATGTATTGCTATAAAAGAATTCTGTGAGAAACACTAAGTAACGTGATATATATTTTTATAGTTCAGTTTTTAATGGAAAAGAGATGTGTTAACAATATTAATTTCTCCTTTATTATAAGTATTATCAGGATGCTCAAATAAAAGCAAATCATTGCAAACTTGCATTGTCATCAGGCAACAACAACTTTCAAACATTAGACGTAAATTTATGAGAATTTCTGGTTTTATGTTGGAATGAAATCTTGCAAAAATAAATAATAGTACAAAATTAATAGTGAATTTGAATTTTCTTATCTCTTTTCTTTCTAGTTTCTTTTGCTGGTACCCGAAATTGCTAACTCCATTTTTAACCGACTTCCCAAAAACAAAGAGGTTCTAAGTTCGACGCGTTTTTTTTTTTTTTTTTTTTTTTTTTTTTTTTGTATGTATGTCTGACCGGGCATAACTTCGTAACGCGTCGACCGATTTTGATGATTCTTTTTTTGTTGAGTAGAGTATGTTCACCGATTGGTACCATGTCAAAAAAATTTTTGGTAAGGAGGGGGTGGGGGAGGGGGTGAAACCTAACTTTGTAACGCGTGGTCCGATTTGGATGGTTCTTTTTTTGTTGTACAGAGTATGATCCCCCATTACTAAAACGAGAAAAAAATTTGGCCTAGGGTGGGGGCAGGGGGGAGGGGTATTCTAACTTTGTAACGCGTGAACCGATAATTCTTTTTCTGTTGGGTAGAGTATGTTCCGTGGTTGATACCAGGTGAAAAAAATGTTGAGGGGATGGGGGTGGGGGGTGGGGGTGGAACCTAACTTTGTAACGCGTGGTCCGATTACGATGGTTCTTTTTCTGTTGTATAGAGTATGATCCCCCTTTCCTAATAGGAGAATAATTTGGTCCTATGGTGAAAGGTGTGGGTGGTGAGGAGGGGTAGTCTAACTTCGTAACGCGTGGACCGATTTGGATAATTCTTCTTCTATTGGATAGAATATGATCCTTGGTTGATACTACGAGAAAACAAATGTTGCTGGGGTGGGGGTGGGAGAAGGGGGGTGGAACCTAACTTTGTAACGCGTGGATTGATTTGTACGGTTCTTTTGCTGTTGTATAGAGTGTGATCCCCCATTGCTAATAGGAGAATAATTTGGTCCTATGGTGGTGGTGGGGGAGGGGGAGGGGTAGTAACTTCGTAACGCGTGGACCGATTTCGATGATTCCTTTTATGTTCGGTAGAGTATGTTCCTTGATCAATACCATGAGAAAAAAAGTTTAGTGGAATGGGGGTGAGGTAGGGGGTTAAAACTAACTTTTAACGCGTGGACCGATTTGGATGGTTCTTTCTTCGTTGTATAGAGAAGAAGACACTAAAAAGTGAAAAATAAAATAGTTTTCAAAAAAAAAAGTTGAACCGACTTCACAAAAAGCGCTAAAAAGCATAAAATAATTTTTTTTTAATTTTATATCTATTACGACATTTTGAAGTCGGTGCAAATTAAACAAATAAAACAACTACAGTACCACAATTGAAAATAATACCTAATACTACCTGAACGTTTCAGTTTACGGGATCATAAGAAATGACGATTAAATACTTTTGTTGTAGTTGTTTGGTTTGTTTGATTTGCACCGACTTCAAAATGTCGTAATAGATATAAAATTAAAAAAAAATTATTTTATGCTTTTTAGCGCTTTTTGTGAAGTCGGTTCAACTTTTTTTTTGAAAACTATTTTATATCGTACTTTTCTCACTTATCTACGTTATGCGTAGCCATCTGTACCATGCGTTGATGCGTAGAGTTTCCTGCGTAAACATATATCAGGTTAATCAGAACAATTGTGTCGTTATAAATTGTACGTCAACCTAAGTTAATCAAATATCTTCCGTGTTTTGAGGATTTTTACAGTACCCTAAGGCATATTATAAATTCGCGCGCAGTGGCGTAGTTGTGATTGGTTGATATTTTCATTCCTCTCTATAGAGAAACCAAAAATGTCAGCTGCGTTATGACATTTATGAGCGGTGCTTTGTGGTCACGATAAAAAGAATTCAAGGTATGCAGAATAAGCTTTTGACACATATCAGCTGATCGATTGTAACGTAACGAGACTACAATGCATGAGAAAAACTAATTATAAAATGTAAAAAAAAATGTCGGACAAGTTGGTCTGATTACGTAACGAATGGCGGAACAGAGTTTATATCGAGCATACCTTGTATTCTGTATACCGTGCTTTGGGGCAGGCCCGTGTGCACGATGGGGGGGGGGGGGGGTTAAATCCCGCCAGGAGGGTTTATAAAATTTTCTGAATTTCTTGATTAGGAGAAATTTGACTGCTATACTTCAAAAATAACCAAAATGTATATGACTATATTTTTTAATTGCATAATTCATTTAATTTATTGTGTGTTTATTGTGGTGAACAATGAAGCTACTATGAATTAAATCAAATAAAAGTCTAATACATATCATATATCAAATATAAATAATTTAAAAGTAAAGCAAGCGCAAATTGAATTTGTAAATAAGAAATAACCATATAAATAAATTGAATGTATAATTTTAAAAATTCATATATATAAAAATACTGTACAACCCTTCATACACGAACCAGAAGTTATAAGTCACAAAGAGAAATAAGACGTTTGAACTCATTGACAGAAGGAGCATCCTGAACTCTTCCAGGAAGAGAATTCCAAATTCGGGCGAGCTGGACAAAGTAAGAACCCTCAAGAACTGACGAAATATGCCTAGGAATAAGCCACCTGCGACATCTCCGCGACTGTAAAAGTTGAATGTGCTCAACAAGATATGTTGGTTCTCCAGAATGAATTAAATTAAATAAAAATAATAAGGCCTACATCAATATTACAACTCAGTAAAGAATATTACAACTCAGTAAAGAAAGCTTCAAGTTGAGTCAAGTTTTGGATAAATTAAGATACCATATAAATAAGGCAGAATAAGACTTCTAGCCAACTTTAAGCGCAGTTCAAGAGGAAATACATCGGCAGACAACCACAGCCTTCTCAATCTACCATATATCCTTCCAAGAGTAGCACTGACATGATCGCAACACGTCAAAGAAGTATTTAGTAACACCCCCAGACTATTAACTTTGGTAACAAAAGGCAAAACACTATTATTAAGAATAACAGACTGTATTTCATTTTCCCTAAGCGTTGTGTTGCCAAATACTTTGGGACTTACTAGGAATTAGTATGAGGTGATTGTTTAACGACCAATCAGAAATTCCCTCGAGGTCATCATTAACTCTAGCAAATAAATCCTCCAATCCAACCGGTCTACTCAGATAAAGCTGAACATCATCAGCATAAAGATGAAGCCGCACATCTTGGACTGCCGTAGGGAGATCATTAATGTACATACAAAATAATAAAGATCCAAGAACAGACCCTTGCGGAACTCCACGACATAGGGGTAACAACGAAGATAACCTGTCCGTTATTCTTACCCGTTGAAACATTTGTGCGAGAAAATTATTTATCAGGGCTGCAGCAGAAGTAGAGAAACCAAATTTTAATTTTTTTAGATTTTAAATTGCTTTTAACATAAATGGCAACCCCACCACCACAACGATTTTTTCAGTCAGTACGATAAATTTTGTATATCATATTTTATGTACATCCATTTGTTGATAGTTTTCTTTGTATAGCTCCTTTATTTTTCTTAATAAAATTATATAGATTAACGCGAAAGGTGAAAATCTTCCAAAGACACCAGGAGAACCGACTGCATCTGGTAGTTTGAGATTTTTACTCACTAAAAATACCTCTCTAGAATTACCCGAATCAGATCACTTTACCCGGTTCCCTTATCGTCCCTACTCCTTGTCAGCTCAGCGAGAAATACCCGGACTTATCCAGTTTTCTTCTCCCACCTCGATTCCAATTTGCATATGAAACACCTCTTCTATCTTTTCAGCTACCATACAGTAACAGTAGTGTCCCATCAGTCTCTTCCTTCTGCTTGGTAAGACAGAACACTGGCACACTTTGTGTACCACCTTCTCTTGCTACTCCAGACACAGACTTTAGGTATCATTCTCAAGAATGTTCATCTTCTTTAGATGACAGCTAAAGTTTCCATGTCCTGTTAATAACAGTCAGCGATCTCAGAGCCCTTCGATCCATATCTAGAAGTAGGGCTTCACGATACTCGAGATAAATCTCGCTGCCGGTATCGGTCTCGACACGATACCGAGACCGGCAGCGAGACCAATATCATTGGTAACAGTACGATACCGAGAGCGAGATTGAGGTGACGAGAGTGGACGAGATATTAGTTTTTATCATTTTATTGTGGAATTTTTTTTTTAGATGTTTCAGCTTTTATGTCGCTCGGAAAAATTCCAATTGTGTGATTTATGGGGCATATAAGTATACACTGCTCTCCTCAATCGCTTCTTTCTACATTATTTCCTTCTTCAGATATTTGCGCTTTATCCCCAAGAGCAAACAAGAGCCTTTGCTACCTTATTTTGACGATGGAAATATGAAGAAAATGCATATATACATAGATATATCACTTGTCCTCGCTCCCCGTTATTCCACCGAAATACCCTTTTTTATCTTGCCGAGAGCGAGATCGCACCGAGACTGGCCTTTATCTCGCCGAGATCGAGATCGAGAGCGAGATCGTCTTCACCTTGACGAGACCAAGACCGAGATCTGCCAAAGTCTCGGTCTTGTCTCGGTGCCGTGAAGCCCTATCTAGAAGGCTCCTCTGTTCCGCACTTCTGGGCGCTACAATCGCCGACTTATCATATTTACACGAGTCCGTGACGTTCCACTATTCCCAGTGCTCCCTCGTGGCCCACATCTCCAACAGGCCCACTGCCGTCCCTCTGCCTAAGACTCCGGACCTTGGAAACTCGAAGCAGCTCACAGCTTAGCAGTTATAGCAACCGACGCTATAACTTCGCAAAGTAATTTAATTTGATATATAAATAACACTATTCCATTTTCTCAACCGAAAAGTGATTTACGTTACATTTGCGCAACCGAAGCTAAAATAACTTTATATATTCAAATTCTCTCACGCGAAAAGATTCCAAGTTTCCCACAAAATGCGACCATCACGTTAGCATTTTTGCACTCAGTGACGTTGATCCGGTAAATAACTCTAGTGAAGACGACAATTACTTAACTACGAAAAAGTCAGTCTCTCGCGATTTGATGGAAGGTTCCGACGTGGTCACAGAAATTTGTCAAAGAGTAGGTTTATGGTTTTGGATAAAAAATAAAAGCAGTTTCTATAGTTAGGAAGTGTTTTTCTGTTTTTCTCAAACATTTTTGCCTTTTTTTTTTTGTCAATTCACGCGTACGGAACTTTAAGTCTTCCTACATGTCTCCTCGCCCACGCCAGTGTCTTCTCATTTAATGAGGCAAACGCGTTGAGTTTACGGGTACGCCTGACTGTCGAGTGCCGCCACTATCTTCCTACCCCTCACCCGACTCTCTAGCAGGCAATCCAGCGCATATATCAGAGCCAGCATCTCCGCCTGATAGACTGAGGTATACGACCACAGACTTGGATGGGTATTCGTTCAGATTCAGGTCCTCACTGCAGATTGCTGCTCCTGCTTTTCCATCAATTTTGGATTCATCCGTGAAAATTGTCACATCAGTTTTCAGGAAGGGGCCATACCTTATAAGCGTTTCATGATATCTACCTTTACTTTGCTTATACCGTCGGCAGGCATTTCTAATTCCGGTATTACCGTACTCAATTGCCTTTTTACGGTGGCTTTTAAGGTACTTGCCCACCAAACAACTGAGGCATATAAAATAATTGGTCTCACCATCATAGCGTAGATCCAATATGCGGTCCGTCAACCACATACCCTCCCACATTGATGTAAGGACCTAGTAGCTCTTTAGATTTTTCCTCTACATTTATTTTACAGGTAAGTCTTAAATCTAGGAATACCCCGCATACTTGATTGATCCCGAGATAGGAAGCTCTTTTCCAAAGAGTTCCACTGGTCTAAAGTATAGATTCTTACTTTGCTTAGTGAAAATTATAAGATTAGACAACTTTTAATTAATGAAGAGCTCCTGCTTCACGCACCATTGATCCACCATCCTAAGACCTCTCCTTATGATGTGTGCTATCGCGCATATGAACTTACCTTTTTCATTCCTCAAGTTGGCGTATTAATGAGTCGACAGTAATGTTCCACAGATTGGGAGATAGCACTCCTCCCTATGGGCATCCTATGCCTTCCCTCCTGTTGATTGATGTTATCAAAATCTCCTTCAATGTCCATTATGGCAGCCATTTCTATGCTTTTGCTGTTAAGCTCCTCTTCTGTTACTTTCCTACCGGTAACTTGCGAGCACCGTCTTTTATATGTGATTAGCCACAATCATTTGCATTATTTTCAACAGAAAGGACGTCAGGCTCACGGGTTTAAAGGACTTCAGCTCAGTATAACCTTTTCTTCCCGGTTTTGGTAGAAATATGACCTAGGCCTCTCTCCATGAAATTGGTACATACCCTATTACTAAGCATGCTATGTATATGCCCTTGGGCCCTGAGTATTGGTGCTACAATCTCACTGCGCCACTGAAGTAGGGCTGTGAATAATCTCTATATCTAATCCTGCTGCCTTGAATGGTTAAACGACCTAATAAATTGTCTTACCCCCTCAAGCGAATGGAGCTACCTTTTACATCTAATGTTCGTTGATTTTGAGAAGGCGTTTGACAGCGTTGATCGCGAGTATACATGGAAAGTGTTGCGTAGGAGAGGCACCTCAGAAAAATTATCACCATCATAAAAAGCCCTACTTAGGGGCGCAATGTCACGTCCTACACAAGGAAAAACTGTCAGAGCTCTTCCAAGTGCAGAACGGAGTGAGACAAATATGCATACTGTCACCTTTTGTTTTTCCTGATCGTCTTTGCTGACGTATTGTGCAGCCAGGCCCGTGTGCAGAATTTGCTCCTGGGGGGAGGGGGGATCTAATTTATATACATTTTAGAATTTCAGTCAAATTTTTCTTAATCATGGGGTTTAGAAAGTTTAAAGACCCCCCTGGGGGAGGGATTTGAACCGCCGCCGCCACCCCCCCCCCTCCCCCCCCCCGCAGGGGCGCTGCTCTTAATGACAACCCCTCGTGAGGGATTCGACGGAAACTTTTTAAGCACTTTACGCACCTGGACTGTGCGGCCCAAAAACCAGATTCATAATGTCCGAACCCCTGTGTAGAGAAGGTTGCAGAGCAGGGCTTAAGATCAAGCTGCTAAGACCAAACTTCTAAGCTTGGACTCCAGGAGACAAAACGAAATTTGTTTAGAGGAGCCAGTGAATAAATATTTATAGTTATTGCAGACGGCGGAGCTGAAGCTGATGTACAGGCTCGCATTAACAAGACTCGAGTTGCATCTATGTAATAATTCATATGGCGTAATCACAACACACAAAACTCTTCGATTATCGAGTCGATTATAAAATCTGTTCTGTTGAACGTCTGTTCAACAGACTTACAGGCTAAGACGGATTAGATACCGGTATTGCCAGGCGAAAGTGGCAATGGATAGGCCACGAACTAAGAAAAGGGCGAAGCAACATCGCTCAACAGGCATTAGATTAAAACCCGCGCGTGATCCAAGGAACACATCGAGAACATCCGTCCAGATCAACAAATCGTAGCCACAGTTGAAGGCGTGCGCAGAACCGGACTATATGGAGAGTCGGTTTCGTAGACGGCATATGCAACAGAAGGAGTTAAAAGAACCACAAAAGAATCTTTACGGCATAGGCCATGACTGTTGCTGTAGACTCAATTATTCTGACAGCCCGGAAAGTGAGTGGCTGCTTCCGGCTTGCTTAACTACGGGAATGGGAGAACTTAGTGTTATTGAGAATAGAACTGGGTTTTTTAATTTATGAGTCTAACGTCTAACTTCAGTCCGCCACATTTAGACCACTAGATGGGACCATTGGGCACCAAAGATTGGAAATCCTGCCTCCGCTCTCATAGCCATCATTTCTCTAAGGAATCTTTACAGAAATCGTTTGCATCTCGACCTGGTTTTTATAACCCCTACTAGGTTCCTGGCCACAGTTGATGAATTTTTTACATATGTAATCACTTCAGTTCTATCCAGCTCAACATTAATAAACGGTGTCTCTCAAATTAATGATCGTACAGGCGCAAATTTCTCAATTACATTTGTCATCTGCCGTCCATCTTTCAACCTTTGTTTATGGCTTTGATAACGTGTTGGTGGTGTAAAGGAAAAGGCGACAAAGCTTCTATTTATTTATCGTTCAGTAGGCCTTTAAACATATGACACTTTAATGAGTACGTCTAAATTATGACATGATTTTAAATGTGCCAAAATTCAAATTTATATTTATTTTTTAAATTACGATTTCGGTTTTGTTTTAGCAGCTACAATTTTAGGTGAGTTTTGGGTTCAGATTAAATCAAGAAAAGAGTAGTAGTAAGTTTGCTGATCCAAAGACCAAACTCAAATTGTAAAATAAGGGCCTGCGAAGGTACAACATTTTGTCTTTTTTATTAAATATCAAAAATTCAATATTCAAAGGAAGCTTAGCTTCTAAAACATTATATGAATATTGCGTCCTTATCAAAGGGAACTAATCGCTTCTTACTTATCTTATAATATTTTTAGAAAAAAAAGAGATATCCTGAAGACTGATCTTATAAAAGCGAGATAGTCTGCAAGAAGTTTGTTAATATTTAAAAACTATTAAATTGAAAATGAGTACAGAACAAAAAGAACAGTCTGATGACGATTCTGACGTTGTTGCAAATGAAGATTTGATAAAATTAAATACGGGTGCACCCGGTGACGAACTTCTTAAAAAATGCTGCAATATAGTTGAAAAAGCCACAAGACATCGAATGGTGAGTGCCTAAATGAATTTTACGTCTTATCACTTTTATATGCTATGATAACAGAAGTGAGGAAATAATTTAAAAGAGACAAGCGTCGGAGCACATTTGTTGTAGAGCAAATAATTTTGCTTCATTTTTTGAGAGTGCCTTTTCTTTGGATAACTTTGAGCCTTGTGTGAATAATTTTGATGATATTTTTGATCGCCCAACTTCATCCGATTTTTTGCTGTTTATATCACGGGATCTTATTTTGGAAAAAATCAATGAACTTAAATCGGACTTTCCCTGGTCCTGACGGTATCCCTAAAGCCTTCGTCAAGTCCTGTTCCGATGCCTTTCTTACTCCATTTGCGTTTCTCTTCAATAGGTCACTTCAAGCTGGTAAATTTCCTGCATTGTGGAAGTGTTCTTTTATAGTCCCTGTTCATAAAAAGGGCCATAAGAATATTATAACAAATTATAGACCCATCGCGAAGTTATCTTGCATACCTAAATTATTTGAATCAATAGTGTATTTGCAGCTTATAGAGGGTTGTATTGGCTTAATCTCTCCCAATCAGCATGGGTTTTTGCCCGGTAGATCAACGACTACTAACTTACTTGAATTTACCTCCCACATTATTTCTGGCTGCATATACACCTAGCCTTTGATAAATTCCCTCACTCCGTAATTATATTTAAACTCGGGAGGCTGGGTTTCCCCCCTGTTCTTCTCGACTGGATTTCTTCCTATCTAAGATACAGGTCATATCGTGTGTCGCTCTGTGGCGCTACCTTTAGGTTCTTCAGGACTTCATCTGGTGTACCACAAGGCAGTCATCTCGGCCCTCTACTATTCGTTCTTGCCATTGGCGACATTGTCCATCTGTTCTCGTACTCTAATGTTCAAATCTACGCTGATGACATGAAGATCTTCTCTTATGTTAAATATGGTGGTGACGCCGCCCTTATTCAAAAGGACTTAGATACGTTTCGTGAGTGGTGCGAGCATAATGGCTTACACCTCAATTTTGAGAAATGTGAGGCTCTGACTTTTTCCAGGAGCCCTAATCCACAAGTTTCGGATTACAAATTTTCGGGGAATGCTCTTCGTCGTGTGCTGTCCGTAACTGATCTTGGGGTAAAACTTGACTTTACTCTACATATTAACTATGTCGTGTCTAGAGACAGTTTAATCTTGGGCTTTGTTAAGCGTTGGTCTAGAGAGTACTCGGATATACCAACATTGAATAATTTGTACTGCTCCTTATTTTAGACCTATTCTTGAGTATGCATCTCAGGTCTGGTCGCCCTACTACGCTGTTCATTCCAAGCGTATCGAATCGGTGCAGCGTAATTTTCTTAGATTTGCGCTAAGAGGGCTCCCATGGGCCGACCCGATTAGACTCACGCCCTACACAGACCGCCTCCGGTTGATCGGTTTGCACTCGCTTGATAAAAGGCGCAAAGTCGCTGATTTGGTCTTTATTCACCAGCTCTACATGCTGGTGTGGGAGCCTCATTTCATCGTTCTGATGAAATAGGTGAATTGATTGTGGGCTCCTGCCAAAGAAGTACGCCTTCTGTGTTAGAAGGAATTCTAATTAATTATTTTCGTAATTGGGATGAAAGCATATTTAAAGATAATTTTATTAGCAATAGTTTCAGATGAAAGTTTTTAAAAATTAGAATCATTGTGGTTCTTACGACCTTCGTTGGTTACTTTCTCGAGATCCCGTAACGCGTTTTTTATTATTTATTCAATCTGTCCTTGGGTTCCGGCCATTTCTCTGAACTTTGGAAGACTTCTGTGTTAATTTTTATCCAGAAGAAACGTAGTAAGTCTGACGTTTCTAATTATCGACCGATTGCCGCCAGTCTGTGCCATGCTGCGAAGGTTTTCGAGTTCTTCATCAGCGACGCACTTCAATTTTACTGCAGGTCTTTTTTGGGATTTTTCCAATATGGCTTCTGCTAGGGGAAATCGGCGACTACTAATCTTCTTGAATTCCTCAATTATTCTTTGCCGACCATTAAATCAGGCAAACAGGCGGACTTGTGTATTTCTTCTCTGGGAGTTCCTTAATGCTGCGTCGATTGGTTGTCCTCTGACGTGTCAGGTCGTAAGCAGCGTATCCTAGTTTGCGGGGTTGGTTCTTTCCGACCAAATGTTTATTACCTGAGGGCGCCGAAATGTAGTATCCTTGGCCCGCTCCTCTTTTTTTTATACGATGTGACCAAAACTACCAATATATTAATGATTTATTTTCGCTTATCCTGTTCAGTACTAAATTCAGTGTTATGGTAGATGCTGAGATTTTTAACACTGTTGACACACGCACGCACTAATCAGCCCGCAGTCTCTTGAACTAGTGATCGGTCACTTTGCTGACTCAGTTCATACAAGTCATTTGGCATAAGTGACTCAAAAAAAAAAAGATTCGGTCATTTGGGCACATATGTCTGCAGGGAGTCAAGGCAAGCATTTGAGTCTTACCAGGGGTGAATTTTTCAACTTTTCAGGTAACGGGTGCTTTGTTTTATTCTGCTCATAGCTCACATTTACATGTTGTATGGCCACTGTGAGTATATGGGAGGTATAGGGATCACATGTGCATCACAACGTCACACTCGCTGAAAAATGAGCAAGTTGTTACCTAACTAAGCTTCTTTACTGCACATTGGTTTTTTTTTGTTTTTTTAAGATGTAACCAAACCGTAGGGGACAATCCTTTGGTGCGTTGGTATGGTTTCGCCGTTCACATCAACCACATCGAGGCAGTGCAGCGCAGATTTCTTAGGTTTGCTCTCCGCGGACTTCCTTGAAATGATACTTTGGTACTTCCCTCTTACGCTGATCGACTCGGACTGATTTCTTTTGATTCTCATGAAAAGAGGCCCAATATTTCCAAATTAGTATTTCTGTTCAATTTATTTCAGGAAACGATAAACTCACTCGAACTACTGGGGGCTGTGAATATCTCCATCCTGTCCCACTCCTTGACTTCCTGTACATCTCGGATCAGCCAACTCTGCATGGCATGCAACGAACACTTTGCCAACTTCGATATGGATCCCTCCAAGCTACGCTTGAAGGTCCTATTCAAGCAGTGTCATGGCTGATGCGATGATTGTGGACTGAGTTGACTGCTGGCCTACGGTTATTTTAGGCTATTCATTCCGAACTATGTACACGACTTCACTCTCCGAAAATATTTACAATCCTGCCAATGATACAAATTCTATTTGGAATTTTTAAGTTATTCAGATCTACATTCCACCATAATTTCCTCATTAACTCGAATTTATGAAAATCTTCTACGTACGTTTAAATTATTTGGGAACAAGAACCAAATTCACTATAACGAATTTATCAATTTGATAAAAGGTGACGGTTTCGTCAACGCACGTCATACTATATAATATTCTCTATTTGTAGACTATTGAATCTCAATCACAAGCATTCATGTTCCAATACGCCGCAACGATTGGAAATATTGGCGCTCGAGACGAACTGGCTGAATTTTTAAGTAAGGCTTATGGTACTCCAGTAAAGAAGTAAGTTTGAATACAAAAATTTGTTGATGAAATTAATAAATGCTCGTAGACAAGAGCTAGTCTTAACATCAGGGGCATCGTCCGGACTGCATCATATTGTAACAACACTAATAGACATGAATGGTGTAATTTTTGTCGATGACGTTACATACATGTACGCACTTGACATTTTTAAACAATTTTTATATAGAGTTGTTCCAGGTATTTTTTCGATTTATTAAAATAAATATTAAAATTATTCTTGGATAATCAATCTTTATAATAAGTAAAACTGAAAACGTGTGGAGTTGATACTGACGAACTGGAGAAGAGTGTCCTTAAGTACAATGGGACAACGGACGGAACAAAAATATTTTGGGCAATCTACTATACCATTCCCACATACCACAATCCCACTTCAATAGTATTCTCAAATTGTATTTATTTTTTTCATTATGTGCCAAAATATTTTGCTCATAATTTATCTTATAGCTGTTTGCGAAAAATTGATAGCCATTGCCAGAAAATTTGATATTCTAATAGTGTGCGATGATGTATACAATTTGCTGCACTTTAATTCGGATAAACCGCCAGCGCGTCTCTTCGCCTATGATGACTTTGATAATGAAACTTCCCTTGGAAATGTTATATCAAATGGCTCATTTGCGAAACTAATAGCTCCCGGATTTCGAATGGGATGGATGGAGTGCCCTCCTAGATGTGTAAAAGCTTTTCACGAAAGGTAAATTTTTGAGAATTTTGCTCCATTTTTAACATTCGTTCGATATATTTCAGTGGCGTTTTACAAAGTGGAGGTTGCCCGAGCAATTATTCTAGTGGAATTTTACAAAGCCTTTTCGAACTCAGACTAGTAAAATCTCATATTAAAATGATGTCAAAGAATTACAAAATTCGAATGGAAACTTTTTGCGATGTCCTAAGCAAGAAACTCATAAAATCATGCAACTTTAGATATCCTTCAGGTGGAATTTTTGTGTGGATTTGTTTACCAGATAATATAAAAGCAGCAGAGCTTAACACTTATTGCACTGAAAAATATAAAATTTCCTTTATTCCTGGGAACGTGTTTACCTATGATGGTACAAGTTATTCCAATTGTCTTCGGGTTTCTGTTGGTTACTATCCGGAAGATATTCTAAAAGAAGCCGCCGAAAAATTATGTGCCGCCATAGCAGAATTTTGTGAGCAACATTCTAAGTAATGTAATCTATCACACTTTTATAGTTAAGGTATTAATGGAAAAGGAGTGTATTATCAATATTAAATTCTCCTTCATTATAGGTGTTATCAGGATGATCTCTGACAATTTTATTTCAAGCAGTTTTACAAGAATTTCGAAAAATTCAAAAAGGAAGCAAACCTGTGTTGTTATCAGGCAACAATAACTTTCACAAATTAAGCGTGAATTAAGGAAAAGTTACAATGTTTCATGTTGCAATGAAAAAATAAATAGTAGCTAAATTTAACAGCGCTCTTTTAATAGTGAAAAAAAAATGCAAAGGCCATTCTATGTATATGGGGACAAAATTCCTCAAGTGTATCAGGTGAAAAAATTCGATATCTCCGATTTTACCAACCAACCAAATTATTGTTACTGGTAAACGTAATTATCGTGCTAAACGATTTTCAAAAAAAATAAATAAATTTTGTGCAAAAATTACAGAGTGTTAACTCTTGCATTTTTGCACTTTTTCTCGTGATCATACCATTTTTGAAAATTCATAACTATCGTCACCATTGCCGTAGAACGTTGATCTTTAGTGATTTGTAAAGGTCGTTACATGGACTTCCGAATAAAAATAAAATTTTCCCGAAAAACATTTTGACTTTGAAAAATATGTTTTCTCCTACGAACACCCTCATGCACTTTCAAGCTCCGAGTCTTCTCTTTCCTTCAATTTTCGTAAAGGCGACTTTGAAAAATTAAATCACTTGCTCCTCAACTTTAACATTGCCACTATCCCTCAACATCTTCCAGTTGACGTTGCTTTAGAGGCGTTCTATTTAGAAATACACGCTTGTCTTACACAATCTATTCCCCTTTTTCCTCGTAAAAAGTACTCCTCATCCCCCGTATGGTACGACAAAGAATTACGCTCTCTCCGCAACCGGAGAAATAAACGTTGGCAAACTTTTCTTCTAAGCCAGAGTGAGTCTGACTATTCTTCCTATCTATCGGCATATACCTCTTTTTCTGAACGTTGTGATACCCTCTACCATGAGTACCTCCAACGGATGGAAACTAGCCTCATATCTGACCCGAAGCGTTTTTATAACTTTATTAATTCCAAGAAGAAATCCAATGGTTACCCCTCTACCCTAAAACTTGAGAATACTTGTTCGTCTGATCCTAAGGTTATCGCCAACCTCTTTGCACACTTCTTCAGTAAATCCTTCAGCGACAATTCCCTACAACCTGACCAACTACTTTTCATTCTTGGAGAAATGCACTCAAACGTCGTTTACGTCTTTCGACCCTGATCCCGAACTAATCGAAGCCAGTATCATCGGGCTTGAGGACTCCTTCAACCCAGGTCCTGACGGCATTCCGGCCATCGTTCTGAAAAAGTGTGCCATGCATCTACTTCAACCCCTTACCTTGCTTTTCCGCCTCTCGGTCACTCAAGGGGGTTTCCCTCAATTATGGAAAAATTCGTATATTATTCCCATCTTCAAAAAAGGCTGCAAGAACGATCTGCAGACCCATTGCTTAATTATCATCCATACCTAAACTATTCGAAAAATTGGTCTATGATTCCATGTTCTTCCACTATAAGTCTATCTTCTCACTCTCACAGCATGGCTTCCTCAAAGGTAGATCTATAACCGCCAACCCTACTGACTTCGTCTCCAAAACACTATGTGCCCTGGAAAACGGTAAAGATGTTGATGTTATTGTCACCGATTTTAGTAAAGCCTTCGACAAGATCTTCCATAATGTTATCTTGCTCAAACTTGATCACCCAGGCTTCCCCCCAGATTCATTTCCTGTATTCGATCCTACCGTCAGTACAATATTCTTTTCAGCTCATCCATTTCTCCCTATTGTCGCTCATTCCGGCGTCCCTCAGAGCAGCCACCTCGGCCCATTGATTTTTATCCTTGCAATAAATGATGTTGAATGTGTCATCAAACACTCAGAGCTGTCCATTTATGCTGATGACATGAAAATAATCAAACATATCTCCTCCATAACCGACTCTCTTCTCCTGCAAAAAGAACTCGATTCATTCACCACATGGTGCATGAAAAACTTTCCAAAGCTCAATGTCTACAAATTCCAGTCCATATCTTATTCCCGCAAGCGTCTTACCACCACCCCGAGAGTCTATATGTTAACCGATGTACCAGTCCCTATCGTTACCTCTTTGTGTAACTTAGGAGTAATCTGTGATAGCGAACTCAATTTCCGTTCCCACATTGACAGCATAATTAACAGAGCTAACTCCGCGCTATGGTTTGTGAAGCGCTGGTCTAGAGAGTTCTCCAATCCTTATGTTTCCAAATCTCTCTACGTCTCCTTCGTTAGACCTCTCCTTGAATATGCCAGCCAGGTATGATCACCTACACAAATAACTCACAGTAATAGGATTGAATCTGTCCAGCGTAAGTTTATTCGCTTCGCTCTACGTGATCTTCCGTGGGCTGACAGATTTAGCCTTCCACCCTATGAAAACCGTCTAAAACTGATCGACTTACAACCTCTAACCAAACGTCGTGATGTTTCCGACATTCATTTCATTTATCAATTATTAACTGGTGCCATAGACTGCCCTTCAATCCTGCAATCTTTACCCATCTATACCAATCCCCGTAACCTTAGGTCCACTCCCCTTTTCCGACTCCACCGCCATCGCACGAACTACGGTCAAAGCGAGCCAATTACGAGGATGTTACGAAAAGTCAACGACCTTTCCTCTTTTGACTTCCATCTGAGTAAATCATCCCTTCACAAAGCCTTATATCTTGATCCCGCCCATCTTGATCGCCTATCGTAATTCTTCTTCCTTACGCCTTCTACCAGTATACACTGTATTCATAGCTCATATTGTAGCTTATACTTTTTATTTATTTATTATTACTTATCCTTTATTGTAGTTTGTAGAATTAGTATTAAGTTATAGCTTGTAATTTTTTGTATTTTTATGGAATAGCTTGTATTAAGCTTAAATAAATAAAATACATAAATTTTGTTCAAAAATCCGCATTACTTTTTTTACTACAAACAAAAATGAATGGGTCAATTTTTTCTGGACCACTTCTTAAATAAAATTTAAACGATTTCTGTTGATTAGAAAACTTTTAGGATTATGTGGGCTAAATTTCACTGGGTGTCCAACCTTTCCTTGAATTTTGTTATCATTGATCACGCCAGATTGCATTATATATTTTTTTAACCAAATATGTTCAAAAATTCGGCCTTTGATCGGATGCAGCCATTATTTATTAAATCGCGAAAACGATAATAAAATTTAAATAACATGATAAACTCGGAGATAACTAAATTTCGCGATGGGGACTATGATAACTTTCTCTTTTCTAATTAAGGCTCTCAGACAAAGTAAATATAGTACAAACTGACTAGACATTATAGCATTCATAAATTACTCGTTACACTATTTAATGAAATTCTATATTTTCTTTTTCGGCGGGTTAATAAGTTTAGGAGAACTTTAAAAAGCTTAAGAAATTACGAGAAACAAAGCTTTTTGGTAAATATTTCGTTAAACAAGTTTTTGCGCTTTCAATTTTGTGATAAAACAGTGCTCACAATCATATCTTGTCAGTATAGAACTAAGTAAATAAAGATAGTGCTTGTGGCTGAAAAGGTGATTAATTGACTCGAACTTCAGTTGAATTGCGTACAGGTACACAGTGGAATTACTTTACACGTCTTTAATTTTGAACTGTTTGTCGGTCGTAATTAAATTCGTTCTCAGTATAATTTCACTCGGTCGTCGGCTATCGTTATTTCCGCTTGGTGGTTAAAATGTGTGGTGCTCGTTAGGGTCTACATTTTGTAAGATTCTAATTTTGTAGAACCGGTTTAGATAGAATCGGTGTTATATCATTCTAATATTAAAAATGTTGTGTTTAAGTGTTTTTTCTTAAATTTTGCACGGCGCCTCGACGAAATGAAGCTCCCTATACAGGTGAAGAAAGTTAACATATATTTAGTATTAAATTAAAAGAACTGCCTCCGTTTTATGTTCTAATTAAATTCTTTGACCTGAGTGAACTAAGCTTATAAATTTCCATGCGTACTTCGTTCGACTACAGTCACAAGGAATATTAAATAGAGCTCAGAAAGCACTACAATAAAAAAAAACACTGCCTGGTGCAATATATGTAAACATCATAAGCAGCAACCAAACCCATGTGGTATTTTAAAATGCGTAAGATGTACAGAAATTGCGTAAGATTGATTAGTTCTTATAAATTTGTTCGTTCGCAAAATAAGATTTTTAAATAAACAAAAAATTACACTTTAATTGAGTTGAAAAATGTTTACAAAATATTCCTGACAAAAATTCCGGTTACTTTTTTACACAAATTTAATTTACATTTGCAAATATTGCAAGCGACACAGTGACTCGTGAAACTATTTATAAAAAGGGGTAGGCTAGGATAGGCTTTTCAAATTAGGCCGTGTGGATACGAACCGTGTACTCCGTGTAAAAGTTTTGTACATGTTTCCGTTGCCAAAAAAGTTAACCGCATATTTTAGTATAACATTTTTAATTAAATAAGTATACAAACCCCCTTTTTCACGTAAATTAAAAGGTATTCAATAGTAAAAATGTCCAATGTCCGTTGTATTATTTTTAGTATTTTATTTAAAACAACCAGTATAACCGAACCGCAGAACTGTTCATTTTATTCAAGCTGAAAAAAAATATTTAGTTAGTTTTGCGAGTCACTGTGTTTAAACCTACAATTATATTGTTGTAATGGATGAACAAAAAACTATAGTATTTGCGTAATAGCAAACATCAAATTAGAGAAACGCATTTGATTTGTATTTCATGAGAACAGAAGTTAAATGCTAAGAAATAGATTTCGTCACACAGTAGAACTTTGTTAATAGGTTTTTTGTGTTACATTAAACTTTTTTTTATTAGTTTTCCATGCATTAATCAGCAGAATGGCTAGGCGACAAAATTCTACACAAGTTTAATATAGTTCCCATCAAGCCGGATGCAGATGTTTATTTAAAGGTTTGTAATCCTTTAACGCAGTAAGGAATAAAAGGCTAGTTCCCAGCGATTGGAGGATCAGTACGTCTCTCACATAATTTTTGTAAAAAAAGTAACTGTTAAGATTAAACCTTTAAGGGGGTTTCTACAGATAGTATAAAACCTTACATTTTATTAATATCAACACCTATTATTTTAAAACGTTTTTATTAACTCGCTTTCTTGTCTGTTTGTCTGTTCGGTACAAATTTTGCAATCGATTTTAAACTAACTTCCCGATGAGATGTAGACTTGAAACTTTAAATATAGCTCAGCACTAGACGACAATACAATATTACCTCGCTTTCTTGTCTGTCTGTTCGTTAGGGGTCCATACAGAATCCTATTACTTATCTCACGCTATCTGTCTGACCCTCTTTTATAGTTTCAAACGAAACACGAAATGATAAGTTTTTATGAATGGTTTTTTATTACAGAAACAAAAACAACATTAATATAATAACATACACTATTTGTTGTAGTTGATGGACACCTTCCCAAAATTCCGAGGTTTAGTCTGTAATTAGAAAATGGTTCGTTGAGTATGTTTAAATACTCAGTGGGCGGGTTTAGCTACGTTCACACTCAGTATCACAAATACTACAAAATGGGCAGTGCTCTGAAACTCATGGACTCAGCCTATGAGATCACTCAGAGTTGCCTAAACTAATAGCGGACACACACTGGCGCTTTGACCTTCATGGACGCACCGAATCCCGGCCATAAAGACACCCAGCCAATAAGCGGACACACCAGCTGTTTCGGGGTTCACTCGGAGGATTCCTTCAGCTTCACTGGACACACCAAGATCCGCTGAAGTCACATCCTCCCGGACACACAAGCACTACTGGTACAAATATAAATTGCTACCCAACTCCATCGGACATACCACGTTCTGCTGGGGAGCATGACAATTTTCAAATATTTAAAAAAACTACACTAATAACTACTCTAATAAATAAAACCAAACTACACACAATCTTTTACGCTAATTACGCAGAAACTACACAATAAATGTACGGTACACAGAACCCACCTTTGCAAATAATTGTGAGACTATTCACTATAAATTTCACTCATTAAGTATACCTTTCAGAGAATCACTTAAGACTGAAATTCATGCAATCAAGATAAAGAAGGAAACCTCAGGAAACTAAAGGGTGATCAATACCTACGAGGTAACGATAATTACTTCTTGGGGAAGGGTCATAAACATGTGTTATTTCAAAGAAAGATGCGCAACTTATTTACAAAGACGCCGATGGCGCCTTTCATAATAAAGTTTTCCTAGAAGAGGTAAAAGGTGCTAAGTGCTGCATCTTTTATTGCGGTCTACTTTTACGTCTAAATATTCAAAGGGATGAAATATTTGTTTGGTTTGTTTACCTCGGATTTAACACCTCTGCCTGTCCTACCCTAAAAAGCTGTATTTTTTTAACTCTTGGGTTCAATCCGGATTAGTTGGTTGGTTTAAGTGGTGAGTATCGCCATCATGGTAACATACCAATTAGCACTATTTTAGCGCCATTTTGATGCTACACCTAGTAAGACCCGGTTTTTTCTTATCAGCACTAACTCACTCAGCCCTATTTAAACTGCATAGGCCAATTCTAATAGTCGTCAGTGGAGTAAACTATAATGTGTAGGCCTCCCATCATGCCCAGGTTCGAACTGGTTCAAGCTCCACCGGCGATGACCCATAGTTGTTTTCTTATACAAACAGGCTACTGTAAAAGTCATTGTATGTTACAGAGCAACATGTCGGCAGTTCGGAATTCACTTTAAATTGAAGGTCCAATTGAATCGGTGAGTGGAAGAAGAGTGTGAGTCCAAAAATATTAAATTTAAGTTAATATCCCTACCTCAAGTAAAATTAGTAGAACTGCCCATTAAACAAACAAAAAAATCGGTGTGTATTACTAGAGATTTATTAACAGATTTATCACAAAGATTACTTCAGCGTAAAACAAAATACTTATAAACTAAACTACAAACTAAAATCCGAAAAAATAAATTAGTAAAAAACGATCGAAGGACGGCGGCTGACACCATCCCCGATCAACCCCCGTATCAATCAAGACACTCTCTAAGCATGCCCTTCAACTGAAGCCTGGAGTGATTAAGGTCGAAATTGGCGAAATGTTGGTTGAAGAGACGAGACATCGACGTGATGGGCTCGTGCATTCCATACAGAGTTCGATGACTAGAGACGTGCAGGACGTTGCGATTCCTCAAGGAGCGTTGCGGGATAGAGATGTTCACGGCCGCCAGTAAATCGGGTGAATTTATTGTTCCCTGCAATAAATCGAACAAAAATAATAGTTTGGAGATGTTACGCCTCTTTTCAAGGGAGTCAAGAGAAATCAGTCCCAAACGATCAGTATGAGAAGGTAGTAATCAGGGATAAATCAAGGGAAGTCCACGGAGAGCAAACTAAGGAATCTGCGCTGCACTGCTTCAACGCGGTTGACGTGAACGGCGAAATAAGGAGCCCACACAGGGCTAGCGTATTCCAAAAGCGGTCTGACGAAGGTACAGTAAAGAAGCTTAGTTAGGTAGGGATCATCAAATTCCTTAGACCATCTTTCAACCAAACCCAACATCGAGTTAGCCCTACCGACGATCGAGTTCACATGATCCTCGAATGAAAGGCGAGAATTGAGGACAACACCCAGGTCCTTCATCTTATCAACTCTGCCTAAGGTAACGCCATCCACGGTGTAGTCAAAGAGGAAAGGACGTCTTTTACAGGAGGTCATAAGGGTGCACTTGCCGGTATTTAAAGGAAGGCGATTGCGCGATTGCATCGTCCGCATAACACAGAATATTATTGCGGGTCAGGAGAAGCGAAACATCGTTAACATATAGAATGAAGAGGAGTGGGCCAAGGATATTGCCCTGTAGCATCCCCGAGGTGACCAGGATTTGGTCAGAAAGAGTTCCCCGAAACAGGGCGCGGTGGGTATGACCAGACAGGTAAGAGGACAACCAGTTGATGAAGCAGGAAGGAAACCCAAGAAGAATTAATTTATAGACCAGGATACCATGGTCGATCCTATCAAAAGCCTTGCTGAAATCTGTGAATACACTGTCGACCTGTTTGCCCGCCTCGACGGCTGGTAAAGAATAATTAATGAATTCAAGGAGGTTGGGGGTCATAGACTTCCCCCTGATAAAGCCATGCTGAAAGGACCCCATGAAAGGCCTGCAGTGAAATCAAAGAGCGTCACTGACGAAAGACTCAAAAACCTTCGCGTCATGGCACAGCCTGGCAATCGGTCGGTAGTTAGAGACGTCTAACCTACTACCGTTCTTATTGAAAGGAATCAACACAGTAGTCTTCCAAAGTTCAGGAAAGCGGCCGGATTTCAGGGTTAGATTGAACGAGTAACAAAGAACACTAGCAAGAGATAATTGGCATTTCTTCAGAAAGGAAGCGGGTAAACCATCGGGACCACCCGTGAAACCCTCCGCCGAATTAGATAATGGTTCAGGAAATTGTGGGAGCATCGTCACTCTCGCAGTCCCGGTACCAATTTGGGCTCGCTACGCAAGGTAGTTCTCATATTAGACTGGTACTCAGACTAAGAGTCCTGCAGACAAGCAGAGAAACAGTGGCAAAGGTCAGAGTACGCCAAATAGTCCTCATTGCTTCCTGAGGCACAAAACCTCTTCCAAGCTTTATCCCTCAAGTTCCTCAGATGTCGTGAAGCACCATCAAACCAGAGACGAAACAGATGAGGGTTAGGGTGAGTCTCCCCGCTAGTGTTACATGTTTATTTATTTTTGTTCAGATGAGGGGATCTGGACCTAGAAATGCTAATAGGAACATATCGGGTAAAAAAGGCGTAAAGAACATCATAAAAAGCTCTTACAGCCAGATCGACATCGCGCTCTCCCAGCACGCCCAACCAATCGCAAGAAAGTAACCAGTCATCAATGCACGAGAAGTCAGCGCGTTTAAAGTTGAAGTAGAAGTCACCGAGTAGGGAAGGAGATGCAGCGGCGGTGTCGAAGCACATGACAACCAGAAGAGCAGAGTGATGACTCGATTCAGGAACCAGAGGGACCAGGCATCTCCTCACAAGCGTGCCATCAGGGTCAGACGAAAATACCAGATCAATAAACCTACCTGAATCATTAGGAGCATCACAGCATTGAGCCAAGTCGGAAGACAGAGTCCAAAAAGGACAAAGCGTAATGGGAAGCAGATGTAAGTGAAGGTATAAGGCCATCAGAATCAAGAGAATGTGCCCAACCGATGCCGGGAAAATTAAAGTCGCCAAAGAGCACGATGTCATCGGACAAACCGTCAATAGACGCGAGCAGTTCGTACACTGCAGATGGTGAACAAGGGGAATATAAACAGTCAACACAAATAGGCTTCTGGTAGGGAATCTCAATACAACGCACAAAAGGTCGAGGTCGCGGGAGTTGGAAATGTCGACGACCGAGCACGAGATACCCCCCTGATCACACACAGGACCCCACCACCGACAGGAGTACAAGGGTCGGAAAGGTAGCGATCCCGACGAAAGACCTGAAACTCGGGCCCGAAATGCTCAGAGTCCGAGATGCCGCACAAAACCAAGTCTCAGTCAGGCAGATAATATCTACAGACTGCGATTTTTTTTAGTGGACAGGTCTACTAATTTTACATTAAATAGGCACAATAACTTTGAGTTGTTATAAATTTGAATTTCGACTTAAACCGTTCTTCCACTCACCGATTCAATTGCAATCGTTGTCGTCAAATCGGGTGAAGTTCTTTTCCCTCTCCATGCCCCAAAAGGAGAGATGTTCTCTAGTTATTTCACTAATTACGAGTGAGATACAAGAAAATATTCTTGAGCCTTGACGAAAATTTAGATAATTATTGTCATTCCCCATTACTTTAGAGACTAATGTTAGATTACCCATTCCCCGCAAATTCATTCAATCTCTAAGTTCGTCTGTTTTATGAATCTTCACAATCTCGCTTTTTTCGTTCGGTAAAAATGATAACTGAATTTTTCAATTGTGCAAGGGTGCAGTTTGTTCTACGAGAGTAAGGCAAGGGTGTGTCTGGCTTTTATGTACAAACAATTAAAAAAATATCTACAAAGATCAGATTAACTATTTTAATAGGTCCCCATCCGTCAATAAACCTTTTTCAAAACATTACTCTTTGATATATTTACTTACTTAATATTTTTATGTTGCACATATTTGCATTTTTATTGTAAAATTATTTCAATTTTAGGACAGTGAAACCGGAGAACCTGGATATATTTCAGAAAGCCAACAACTGGAAACAATAACGTACAATGAAGAAACCGGTGAACCTGAAAACGAAATGACGAAAATACACTTTCACAAAACAAAATTTAACATACCCAAAAAATATTTAAGGAGCAACAATTCTGAAATTGTCAAAACAGGTATTCTGCAGGACTGCAAGGAGACTTATACTCTGACTGATAAAACTAAAGTGATACATTTGAAAGAGGTATTAACTATCTTTCTACTAATTTCTGCTAAATAGATTGAAAACTGTTTTCTTTTGCATGTAGGAAATCATACTCGGATACAATAAAACAAGTCATCGGATGTTTTTGATTCCTTCTTTATTTCTGTTTACAAAGCTTACTGCACTTTTTATTACAATTTCGGAGGTTCTTCTTCATTTGTGGGCCCATCGAAAGAATTCAAAAAATACAAATCCGAATATTTACTACAGAAGTCCACTACATATCGTAACTGCGCAGTTTTGCGCAATTTGCAGAGCTCAAGCGGAAAGGGACCACATTTATAAATTACAGGACAGATCAAGGCGTTTGCACACAAATTTGAAAGAAATGACAAGGACATTAAGTTGATACAAACATACCACGTATTTCTGTTGTGCATAAGAGTGTATTTAATTAAATGAAAATTTGTATAATATTGTAATGTTTGGAAATGGTTAAGAAAGCATGTCGACCATCAGATGAATAAAGCAGTCAAACTCAACTTTTAAAAGGCAAATTTTCTCATAAATGGGTAATCAGGAATTCGTTTTAATCAGAACAAAACAACTGTGGAACAGTTTACCGCCTTGGTTTTATCAAATCTATTACGAGTTCAGGATATTTGGGCTAAACGTGTATGGTAATTTCCCTCAGTCCATACCTTAGTCTAATTTTTCTCTGCCAAAGCTATGCTACGGCATCATCGGTTTTCACTGAACTTTAGCATCATTACAAAACAGCGGATCTGGTTTATCTTAGCAAGTTTTTCAATCAAATTTGAAGTTTCTTCATTTCTCGAAAGTTTTAATTACATATATATTTGAAGAGCATAGAAAAATTAGTAATGTAGAAGACAAATTTTTAACAAATCTAATTATAGTCTAGCTGGGTCTACCCGACGTTACTCAAACTGTTGGTGAGTGAATGTCGTTTTCAGTTGTTACTCCCACACCAAGCCCCTAGGAATGCATCCATCACCCCCTCCCGCACTAGCACCTCCTCCAACAGTATCTAACAGCATCCACAGTATTCATCTCAGCGGCACCGAAAACTATGTATTCGACACTAATATCGGTTGTCTTCGATCATTTCTATATGTCACTCACTTCCAACCCCCATGGCCCCATCCCCTAGCCTACGGTCCATAAGTAGCCTAAACTACGCCTAAGAAAATACTGAATCTTCCCGTGAAAGTCCCATCGAAATCGGATTAGCTGTTTTCGAGATTAGCCCGGTCAAACAGACAAAAGTTGAATGGTTGTTCATGTCGTGTAAAAAATGCTTATAAAATTACAATTATTTTGAAATCAGAAATGACGGGCTGAGAGTAAAATTGACCTATTTATAAGGTTCGTTCAAAAGTGGCTTAGAAAATTTTCCGCGCAAAAACGAATCACGTGAGATTCCAGGCAAAACGCATCGTAGAAAATTTCCGGGCAAAAAGGACTTAACTACTTAACTGCATTAACTTTGCATTACTTTTTGTAGTTAAATCGATTTTGCCCGGAAATTTTTTACGATTCGTTTTTGCGCGGAACATTTTCTAAGCCACTTTTGCCCGAACCTTATAAATAGGTCGAGTTTGAGTTGAACTACTGACGGGGACGGACGTGCCGCCGTGTCTTGCTCCCCAAAAAATTTTTAAAGCGGTTGCGAAAGCGAATCGAATTTTAAAAAATCAAAGTGCTAGTGCCATCTTGCCGGAGTGAAGGGCTTTTATGCTCTACTTGAAAGCACAGTCTGGTGAGTCCGTTCCTATCTATTTTTTATTTTCTTCCATCCAACATTCAATGTAGTACAATCGTGCTGCATTGAATGCGTTTAACGGGTCTCCACTACTGAGCATTTAGCTGCCTTCGTCGAGATCAAAGTTCAGCACAGCAGGCATAACACTGCTGCTGGCTTTGTTTTCACAGAGGCGGCTTTGCTTTGCATCTGTGGATCCCGTTCGTCAGTCCTTGTGTTTGTGTACGTTTTCGTTTGTTTTGTTTTGGGCAAATTAAGACCGGGACTATGCAAAAATTTTTATTTAATTTTTGCAACATTCGTGGCTTAAAAAGTAACCATTTTTCGGTTTACTGCCACTTGATCGCGGAAAATCCGGCAGTTTTTGCACTAAGCGAAACCAAGGTTGTTTCCGATTCTGATATTAATCAGTATCACATCCCTGGTTATCACTTAGTGCCGCTCTTCTCTCCTCAGAGGGGAATCGCGGTTTATATTAGAAATGATGTGCCATTCTCCTATCTCCCTCAATTCTCTTCTACTAATCCAGAATTTAATTATGTCTGGATTAGATTTAAACTCTATCGGCACATTATTCACTTCTGCTTTTTATACCGCAGCCCGAATATGTCTGACACTGACACTGTGTGCTCCTTCGATAAACTGTCTTCCGATATCGATAAGATTTTGGAATTATCCCCCTCTTCTGAAATCGTTCTTGCTGGAGATTTCAACGTCCACAACACACAGTGGCTCAGGCATTCTTCTACCACAAGCCCGTCTGGAAGACACGTCGAGTTATTTAGTGAGTCTTTTAATTTACAGCAACTGGTTGAGTGTCCGACTCGTGTTCCTGACACTTCGGGGCACAACGCGCACCTTTTAGATCTATTTCTAACATCGCATCCAGAAAAATACTCGGTTTCGGTGACGTCTCCCTTGGGTAATTCGGACCATTGTCTAATCTCCGCCCAATTCTCCATCTCCTCTCTGACAACCACTAATCTAAACTCCACCAAAAGATTAGTGTGGCATTATAAAAATGCTGATTGGGCGGGACTTAATAAATATCTCAGAGAGCTGGACTGGTCTGATTGCTTTTCTATGAAGGACGTTAACAGAAGCACCGATTATATCTTGAACATCCTATGGTTTGGAATGCATCGCTTTATTCCTCATAGCTTCAAGAACATCAAACCAACTAACACCAATTGGTTCAATAATGACTGTTTCGCAGCCATTAAAAAGAAGGAAGCAGCCTTCCAGGCATATAAATTGTGCCCTTCAGAGGAATCGAGACGTATCTATAGAGATGCGCGGAATATTTGCAATTCAGCAATTAGCCGGGCTAAGTTCAATTTCGACCAGAGCATCAGACGGAAGGTATTTTCTACTCAAAAGGGTAGTAAGGGCTTCTGGTCTCTAGTAAAAACCGTAAAGAACAATTTCACCTGTTCGTCAACACCACCACTCATTTATAATGGGAATGTTTTTACTGACTCATTGGACAAGGCCAACCTGTTTGCTGCTAATTTTGCTGCTAACTCGTACTTGCCACCATCATCGCAGCCACTTCCATCTCTATCACAGTGCATTAGTAGGCAAAAGCCGCTACACTTTCGCACTCGGGAAGTTTTTAGAGTACTTTCGAAACTCGACGTGTCCAAAGCTACAGGGCCTGATGGTTTCTCGCCCCTTGTTTTAAAATGCTGCGCCTCTGCTTTGGCTAAACCTCTGCGCAAACTTTTTCACCTGTCATATTCAACAGGAATATTTCCAAGTGTATGGAAACTTGCTCATGTCCAGCCGATACTTAAAAAAGGAGAGGCATGCGACCCCTCTAACTACAGACCAATTGCACTAACCTCGATCATATCCAAAGTTTTTGAATCACTCATCAACTCTCAGTTGTTGACATATCTAGAAAATAACCATCTTATCAACGATTGCCAGTACGGTTTCCGCGCTGGCCGCTCAACCGGAGACTTACTAACGGCTCTAACGGAGCGTTGGAATCATTGTCTCCATAATTTCGGTGAGTCCGAAATCGTCGCTCTTGATATTTCAAAGGCTTTTGATAGAGTCTGGCATGCTGCCCTTTTAGCCAAACTTCAAACATTTGGTCTGCATCCTACCCTCGTTAAATGGATAGAGAGCTTTTTGTCAGGCCGTTCAATCCGTGTAGTTATTGACGGCGTTACATCTGCATCCCACGAAATAAATGCCGGTGTACCTCAGGGTTCAGTTCTTTCACCAACTTTATTTCTTCTTTTCATCAATGATCTCTTATCCCTTACTCTCAATCCTATTCATAGTTTTGCCGACGACAGCACCCTTGATTTCGCGTACTCATTTGATTCTGTAATGAATTCACGTGGAAATGCTACAGAAGTCAATCGGGAACGCATGTTTAGATCATTAAACAACGACATTTCTAAGGTCCTCGCTTGGGGCAGAGCAAATCGTGTTACGTTTAATGCATCCAAAACTCAATGCTGTTTAATGTCCCTTAAAAAACGCCCAGTCCACCCCCAACCCATTTCAATCGACGGAGTGAATATACCCAATTCACCCTCCCTAAAGATCTTGGGTATTGAGATATCCAGCAATCTTAGCTGGACTGATCATATATTTGCAATCGCCAAAAGTGCGATGAAATGTTTAGGTTTTCTACAGAGATGTAAGAAATATTTCACCCCACCCGACTTAGCGTTGATCTACAAGTCCCACATTAGGCCTAGACTTGAATATAATTCCCATATTTGGGCAGGGGCAGGACACACCGCATTGTCCGCGTTAGACAAAGTTCAGCGTAAGGCTGTTAAACTTATTGGCGATTCCTCAATCTCTGAGGGCCTTGACTCTCTTGAGCATCGACGGAATGTCGGTTGTCTCTCACTCTTTTATCGCTATTTCCATGGCCATTGTTCTAACGAAATCGCTAGCCTGATTCCTTGTAGACTCATTACAACGCGCGATACAAGATCTACAAGTCGCTCCCACCCCTTTACTCTCCGGGTCAAATTTGGACGTACCGTCAAATTTCGGGAATCTTTTCTTAGCAGAACAACACGAATGTGGAACAGTTTACCATCTTCTGTTTTTCCCTCGTCTTATGAGCCTGAAACTTTCAAACGGGGCGTACATCGACACCTCCTTCACTCAACCTCCTAACCCATTTCCCTCATCCTTAATTCCTTTCCTGCCAAGGCTGTGCTTTAGCATCATAGGGCATCCCCTGAGCTTTGGCAACATCATATATAAAAAAAAAAAAAAAAAACTTTTACTCTCAGCCCGTCAAATAATTTTATTAATATAGAAGCAGATAGAACATTAGGTTTTCCGAAGCCCCAATACCAGTGCTGAACTTCCTTTTACACTTTATTTTTGCTAAAAGCCCGATATAGTCCAGGTAAATGGTAGTTTAATAAAACATTTTGGGCAGGCAGAGATTTTGGGAGGTTTGGTGGTGAGTATAAAACTCATAACTATAACTTTATTATTTGATATTTTTATGATAAAATGATTAGAGCTTTTTTTAAAGAGAATTTCCTCACAATAACTTTAAACTACTCGTTTTTGTAATTGTTATTATTTTTAAGGGTCAGGAAGGATGGGTAAGAGAAAGGGTAAGTCATACAAACTGCCCAACGCAAACAGTTCGCCCAGTCGACATTTCCTTAATTACTTTAACCCTTTGCACTCCGAGTGTTTTTTTACTTAAGAGTGGAGTAACTCCGAGACATTTTTGCTTTGGAGCATCTAAAAAATAAACTTCTGTTTAACTAAAAAAAAGATCTTAATGTTATTATTATTAATTCATTTATTTAATTAATGTAGTTTTGATAAAAGAAATGGAATTTGTAATTCAACATAGTGTGATATCTGTAGAAGCAATCTCCCATATTCAACCATGGCTTATTTGGACATGTGTCACAATATTCGGTTGTTTCACGTCTTCCGCAATTTATTTTCCGTTTAAAACAGTCCCTCTTTGTACGTCTTACATGAAGTTTTCCATTTAACCTGTCTTCGGAAATGCTGCTGCAACCTTTTGTACGTTCCACCCGGAAACTGCCTATTAGTTGATCGAGCAACTGTTTCACAAATTTCAAGTGTATTTTTGGTTTTTTTCCATTCTGTTTTTTTATGGTTTTATAGAGGAAATACCCACAGGTGTAGAAATATCGGTGTTCACGGATGGGTCTAAGTCGGAGGACGGCGTGGGAACAAGGGTCTTCTCGCACTGCCTAGGCATATGCAGTAGGTACCGGTTACCGGACCATTGCAGTGTATTCCAAGCGGAGATCTTGGCCATAGAAAGGGCGGTAGCACTAATACACGGGAACCCAAACCTACCAATGGGTAGCGAGATATACTCGTACATCGACAGCCAACAGCTATCAAGGCGCTGGACTCAAACTTAGTCAGGTCACAGCTGGACGGCAGGTGTCTGGCGGGTCTCCGGACTTTAACTCTCTGCTGGGTCCCTGGTCACAGTGGCATTCAAGGGAATGAGGCAGCTGATGAGCTGGCAAAGGAGGGATCACAACTGGATGATTCCTCTATTGACAGATCGATCGGCTGGCCGTTAGAATCAGTAAAGAGAGAAATTGACCTTAAGGCTACTCAGCTCGCTAAACAGAGATGGAGTAACTTAACCACATGCAGACTATCAAGCCAGATGTGGCCTGAATGGGATTTGAGAAAAACCGCGTTCCTGCTAAACGGAAGCCGCATAAACCTCCGGAACATTGTGGCAGTTATTACTGGCCACTATCTTTTCGGTAGACATGCAGAACGTCTGCGCGTTCCCGCGAATGACTTCTGCCGGAGTTGTATGGACGAGGAAGAGGTGGAAAGCATTCAGCACTTACTCTGCGAATGCCCGGGCCTAGCAAATAGAAGGTACAATGCAATGGGCGTGTACTTCTTAGGTGGCATAGGCGATATAGCCGGCATCGGGCTGTAGCAGCTCCTAAGGTTTATTAACAGCTGCGGCTGGTTTTAGTTAAACCCGGCAATCAGGCACGGTTCCACGGATGTGGTAACACAACGGCCCATTCATAGGTCTATGTGAGGCTGATCGGCTGTAGGGCTGATGGCCGCCACCCTAACCTAACCTAACCTATAGAGGATATACGCATTGATTATACATATTTCCATCCCCCAAAAAAATAACTTCCGCCACCACTTGCGACTTTCTTAGGAAGCAATAAGTTGATCCATATTGATCAGCCCGATCTACGCCACCCATTGAAGCTGTGTAATCGAGCACTATGTTAGGTTTGCTGACCATTACTTCTGACCCACCTCGTATATATCTTCTGATAGATGTCATTCCAGCATGATTCCAGGTACTCAATAAAGTAACAATCCTTGTATCCTTCCCAACTAACAGTGTTATTTTTTTTTTAGAAATAGTTGTTCTGTTTAAAATTTGTGGGTTTTTTATAGTAACAGGAACACCTTTTCTGATGGTTTGAATAGTACCAGTGCATTTCATTTGGATCAATTCTTTAGCTTAAGGTAAGCTGGTGTAATACCTGTCCGTGTACATGTGGTATTCCTCTGCGGTAGGTATTTTACCTATTACTTTTTGAAAAGGATGCAACGGAATTCTTGTGCTTACTGGTAAATCTGGTCTAACAATATTTTAAGAAGTGATACTTCCGTAATACGGAAGTATATTGTATATGTAAGCCGTTTCTGAATCTGCTAGCACATACATTTTTATACCCCATTTTGTAGGGTTTTTTAGGATTATATGTGATGAAACTAATTCTCCCTTTGAATTTCACTGCTGACTCGTCAGCACAAATGTTTTTTCCAGTCATAAAATATTTCGACAATTTCGAATAAATGTACTCCATAAAATTACATACTTTTTGTATTCGAGTTCTTAGGTCCTTGTTCACTGGATCAGGTGTTTTGCCCAGAATTCATTTCGTTCCACATCTTTTCACGTTTGCCACACGTTTTTGGTTATTGTTTTTGTATGCAATTTTTTTTTGTAGCTATTGGCTTCTTTTATGATTTCATCAACTAATTCGTCTGTGAAAAATAATTTAAAAAACTGTAAAGATTCTACAACACTTGAAGAAACTTGTGGTCCCACAACATTCGGCACTACTGTAAAATCTATTCTTCCTGCTGGAACTTCATCACTCTCTGTAATATCTTGCCAATTGCCATCATCTTCATCTATTTCTTTCCAAGCAGTGTTGGGCATTATTCGAATAAATTTTCAATCAATAACGATTTTTTTAAAAAATCGAATAAAAAATTATTCGAATAAATTTAAATTTTAAGTTATTCGCAAATAATTATTTGTTATTTGTTGCTCCTTAATCCAATTTCAAATAATTATTTGTTATTTGATCGTTCCTTATTCGATAATCAAATAATTATTCGTTATTTGATGAATTATTTGTTATTTGGTGCTTTTAATTTGAATTTCAAATAATTATTTATTATTCGATTATCAAATAATTATTCGATAGTTGATGTCCCTTTATGAAATAATTATTTCTTGTTGGTGTCCATTAATTCAAGTTAGTGCGGTGAAAAGGAGCCTGGAGAAAGTCACTATGTCTAAAGGAACGAATAGGAACACGGATATTCCATGGAAGGCCACGCAATGCACATTTGAGGAACCTGCGCTGAACAGCCTCAATACAAGCACTATGAACCGCATAGGACGGAACCCAAACGGAACAGGTATACGTAGGCGCCGCTATTGCGCCATTGATTATTCTGAGTAAAACTGTTACAAAATGTAGTTTGCGTTCAATGACTAGGAGATTCTGTGTCCAAAGTTGCTGTGCACTGTTAGTGAATTTTGTTTTATATTAGATACATTTACCCTTGAGAAAACATGGAAAAAGGAGATTATTGGGAAAGTTTAGAGATTAGTGAAAACGAAAGCGAAAATGAAATTGATATTGAATTTTCTGAAGACAATTTAGTTGGAAATGACACCCAACGAAGTGAATATACTTAGTGTCAGTATATTCACTTCGTTGGGTGTCATTTGCGACGTCATAGTGACGTAATAGTGCAAAAACAACGGAAAACATTTATTATTGAGAGTGATACTGATGACATTGGTAGGTCTTCGGAACAGAGATGGGAATTTTTTATTCGAATAAAGATAAAAAGCTAAAAGCTCAAATAAATTGAAAAATCGAATAAAAATTTATTTGATTACAAAAATTATTTGTTATTTGGAGGATTATTCGCAAATAATTATTTGTTATTTGGTGCTTTTTATTTTTGCTTATTCGAATTTCAAATAATTATTTATTATTCGATTGTCAAATAATTATTCGATAATTGATGTCTCTTTATGAAATAATTATTTGTTGTTGGTGTCCATTAGTTCTCAAATTATAGGCCTAATTTTTCTGTCATCGCTAAGCTTTTCGCAGCAATGGTTTGTGATGTCCTTACTTATCACTGTAAACCGTTCTTGGGATCCTTCCAGCACGGTTTTATTAAAGGCGGTTCAACGACTACTAACCTTGTGGAGTTCTCTAATTATTGCATTTCTGCCATTGAGGCTGGTGAACAAGTTGATTGTATTTATACCGATTTTAGTAAGACCTTTGATCGCATTGACCACAAATTACTTGTTTTGAAACTTACTATGTTCTTCCTATCCCTCTGACCGAACACAGTGTGTTCTGTTTCCTTATGCCTTTGAACGTTGATAAATGTACGTTTGTCTCGTATTTAAGAAGGAAGACTCCATTGATGTATGACTATTTTGTCAGTGGCAATTGCTAACCAGACTGTAAGGGATCTTGGTGTAACCCTTCCTTGAGCATTGTAAATAGATGGTCTAAGGAATTTAATAATGCCTTTATCGCCCTTTGGACCTTCGTCCGGCCCGTTTTAGAGTATGCCTGTTCCGTTTGGGCTCCGTCCTATGTGGTTCATAGTGCTTGTATTCAGGCTGTTCAGCGCAGGTTCCTCAAATTTGCATTACGTGGCCTTCCATGGAATAACCCCTTGATTCTCCCCTTCCTTATGACTTGGGCTACTCTCTTTGGACTCGCTAGAGGATAGGCGCAACAGATCTAGGACTTCCATTATCTTCGATATCTTGCGGGGTTTTGTTGACTCACCTGAACTGTTGTCTAGGTTGAATATCCGTGTTCCTATTCGTTCCTTTAGACATAGTGACTTTCTCCAGGCTCCGTTTCACCGCACTAACTACGGCTTAAATGAGCCATTGTCAACAATGTCTCGCCTTTTTAATTGCTTTCCAACCGTCTCGATTTTAATCTTTCTAAAGCAAATGCGAGATATCAGCTTTTTTATATATTCTATATACTTTTATTTCGTTTTTGTATTTTAATTTGTAAGCGTTTTGATATGTTGATTTGCACCCTTATTTTTAGTATATTTTTTATTTTATTTTTGTTACTTTTATTCTTGCGTTTTTTTTTCTTTTGATGAAACTTTGTAAATAAATTAATAAGCTCATGCTACCTGATGGGGTCGCCCATCGGGAACCCCAGAAGTCAAATTTTAAAGCAAAATTCTTCATATACAACGCAACTCATTTGATTCTGTAATGAATTCACGTGGAAATGCTACAGAAGTCAATCGGGAACGCATGTTTAGATCATTAAACAACGACATTTCTAAGGTCCTCGCTTGGGGCAGAGCAAATCGTGTTACGTTTAATGCATCCAAAACTCAATGCTGTTTAATGTCCCTTAAAAAACGCCCAGTCCACCCCCAACCCATTTCAGTCGACGGAGTGAATATACCCAATTCACCCTCCCTAAAGATCTTGGGTATTGAGATATCCAGCAATCTTAGCTGGACTGATCATATATTTGCAATCGCCAAAAGTGCGATGAAATGTTTAGGTTTTCTACAGAGATGTTAGAAATATTTCACCCCACCCGACTTAGCGTTGATCTACAAGTCCCACATTAGGCCTAGACTTGAATATAATTCCCATATTTGGGCAGGGGCAGGACACACCGCATTGTCCGCGTTAGACAAAGTTCAGCGTAAGGCTGTTAAACTTATTGGCGATTCCTCAATCTCTGAGGGCCTTGACTCTCTTGAGCATCGACGGAATGTCGGTTGTCTCTCACTCTTTTATCGCTATTTCCATGGCCATTGTTCTAACGAAATCGCTAGCCTGATTCCGTGTAGACTCATTACAACGCGCGATACAAGATCTACAAGTCGCTCCCACCCCTTTACTCTCCGGGTCAAATTTGGACGTACCGTCAAATTTCGGGAATCTTTTCTTAGCAGAACAACACGAATGTGGAACAGTTTACCATCTTCTGTTTTTCCCTCGTCTTATGAGCCTGAAACTTTCAAGCGGGGCGTACATCGACACCTCCTTCACTCAACCTCCTAACCCATTTCCCTCATCCTTAATTCCTTTCCTGCCAAGGCTGTGCTTTAGCATCATAGGGCATCCCCTGAGCTTTGGCAACATCATATATAAAAAAAAAAAAAAAAAAAAACCTCTCTATGATTATATCCTTCTTTGATAACGAGCATTCTTTTTCCAATATTAACTAAATGTATTGTGTAAACTATCGTGTTCACTGAAGTAAAAATTTAAAGAATTTTAATACAAATATTTACCAAATCAATTTATTTATTTAAATTATCTAGTATTCTAAACTGGCAACGCTAGCAAGAAAGTAATCATTTAGAATTAAACTGGAGGCCTGACTAATGAAGTCTATCTTTAGAGAAACTGAATTGGAAATGAGAAAGAAGCAACCAAGTCTCTTTCTTAAGCTGATCGTCTTGCTAGATTGCGATCAGTAGAACAGGTTGCCAACAAGCCAAGAGCGTGGCTCAGTGACATTCTCGGTCGTGCATTATATTCTATTAGAACTACATAGTTGCTACTCTCTCTTGTCAGCGATAGTAGGTGATTCCTAATCAGTTTAAGTGGTGATAAGGAAAATTTCACTAAATTATTCTAAAATGTCAATTTTTATTGGTAGAAGATTGATATTACAAACAAATGTCTTATTAACTAGTCGATCTAAGGTAAGTTTACTGCTAAAAATAATGTGAAATGCGAGCATATTAAGACTCAAACTATGCCGATTTGATTCTTGTTCATATGCGCATTTTATTTCTAAATTAGAAATCTCTAAACAAACAAGTCGTAGCTGTTTAGTGGCAGGTCAAGTGGGTATGCAAAATTGTTTACAACCCGGAGATATATTTGCATTTAATTAATATATTAATCTACTATCCATATAATTTATTAATATCTAATTCTCTGCAGCTCTTAACTTATAAGTTTTCAAGCGCAGCAACTGGATCTAAAAAAATCTATGATAATCCTTCAGAAACAATTCGCGATATACCAGATGGAGCAAAAATACTCTTTGGAGGCTTTGGTTGCTGTGGTATTCCGGAAAATTTGATTGCTGCATTATTGGAAAAGGGTACCAAAAATATAATAGCCGTTTCTAATAATGGAGGTAACTTACTAAAAATTTATTTATCTAATAAATTTTAAGAGAACTAACTTATCAAGGTGTCGACAATTTTGGATTGGGGCTACTTATTAGACAAAATCAAATTAAAAGAATGATATCGTCATATGTTGGCGAAAATTCAGAACTTGTACGTCAGTATCTTGCCGGAGAACTAGAGATTGAATTAACACCTCAAGGAACATTAGCAGAAAGGATTCGAGCCGGTGGAGCAGGTACGTACATATTATTATGTGAATTCTTCAGTAAGAAGCATAGAAGGATTATATAAGAAGAGGTGCTGTTTCTCGAATCGATTGCACTTCAAACCTTATATTGAAATATAGAAGATATTTGTCTGGATTGAAAGATTATCCATTGACTGCAGATAGGTCCATTTGGCGACTCTGTAGTATATAAATAGTGATAGATGCATTGTTTAGTGAATTCCGGAAAAAATTTCAACTCTTTACTTCTTACATTTTTAAATTATACATAAACTTCCTCTCCACTGGGAGCGTACTTCTCGACAGAATTTACTGGTACTTTTATAAGATGTGCGACTGCGAGATGTTACTATAATCGAAACGTCATTTGCCATAGTTTAAAATAACAATCCTATCATAATCAAATCGATAGATTGCTTAAGTCGATTGTGTTGCCCTTTTAATTATTCGCGCCAAATTTATCCGCTGCCGCTTTCTTTACGCGTACGAGGGGAGGTCCGAAAATTCACGAAATAGAGGGGTTGTAAATTAAATAAAAATACAAAATTATTTTTCTTTTTCAATATAATTCCCCATAAGCTCAATACATTTTTTTGATCGAGAAATTAATTTCTCAATACCATCAAAAAAATATGTTTTGTCTTTGCTTTCAAAATGGGCCGAAATAGCCTCTTTGACTTCATTGTCGTTGGAAAATTTTCTTCCCCTTAACTCTCTTTTCAAATTTGGAAAGAAATAAAAATCACTAGGAGCCAAGTCTGGACTATAGGGTGGGTGAACTAAAGATTCGAACCCTTGTTTGTGTAGAGCAGCCATCGCAACTCTGCTCAACTTTTCCAATATCGAAGTATAGTACTTTTCAGTAATTGTGGTACATTTTTCTTTGTAGTCTACCAATAAAATTTCTTCACAGTCCGAAAAAACTGTAGCCATCAACTTTCCAGCCGATTCTGACACCTTAAATTTCTTAGTGGGTGGTGAACCCTTTTTATGCCATTGCATCGACTCTTGTTTGGACTAAGGTTCGAAGTGATGAACCCAGGTTTCATCCCCGGTAACAATCTTCTCTATAATCGGGCTAGGTTCGTCGCTACATAGTTCCAAAAAATGCTTAGACGCGTCGACTCGTTGTTGCTTCTGCGACAGCGTGAGCATTCTGGGCACCCATCTTGCACAGACTTTAGTCAAAGATTACTTACTACTAGATAACCGGCTCCCTAAAATACCCAGCTAGTCTTGAAAAAGTAACACTGGCACCACAGTAAAACGAAATATATCCAGTTTTTAAAGTCATAACAAAATATATGCAAATAAAGAGTACAATTAGTGTGCAGTCATTTACTCCTGTCAAAATTATATGAGAGAATCACTTACTCCTGTCAAAATTTTGTTCTCATCCGGAGAGAATCACATACTCCTGTCAAAAAAGTACCGCCAAATCTTGTCGAAGAGAAAAATGTACCAAAAAGTACGACCAATAAACAGAATTCATGTGAAGCACATGACTGAGTTAGATATTTATGTTATGTTCGTAAATTGTCGATGTATTCTGATCTTTTAATGAGTGAAGTACATTTGAAATTTGTAAATGCATATATGAAAAGTATACGTGTCTCTTATCCACAAACTCTCCCGGAAAACAAATTTTTAATTCTGACTGCAGGGTTGCCCGATACGGGAAATATACAAAAGCAACCAAAAATTTGTCACTAGTTTGTTCGAAGCCGTTTATCTAGTAATAGTAATCTTTGCTTTAGTCGTGACTTCTCAAAATAGTGGTATCTGATACATCAACTAATGCAGATAACTGTTTATTTTTCAGACGAGCATCTTCTAATATTAATTTTTCGACTTTTTCGATTATGTTTGACGAGGTGGCCTCGATTGGCCGTCCAGGGCGTGGATCATCTTCAATCGACTCTCGACCATGTTTAAAAATACTATGCCACTTGTAAATCATGCTTTTACCAAGGCACTGATCACCATAAACAACTTCCATATTACTCATTATCGTCTGAGCAGAACTTTATCACGGCGCGAAGTTCAATTTTTTCCATAGTTGCGGTTTTCTTTCGAAAAGACTTGTTTGAAGGGCGATAAATCTTAAACGAATGATATCATAGACTTGAAATTTCGCTTATATGCTAATGTTGAGTCCCTAATTAGCGAGGTTTACGGTGAGGATTTTTAACCCCGCCGCTTCCCCTTCATTCCGCGGAATTTGGACCTCCCCCCGTAAATGACTAATGGATCGATGGTAGCAAAAATGTATTTTTTGTTTAATCAGACATTAATAAGTTCATCGTATTCTCCAGAATTGTTTACATAGAAATATTCTCTAAAAAAAAATTTACAGACATCCTTCATATATCATAGAGATCGATATCGATGTTCGACTTCAACTGTTGACTGTTTCAATTGTCCGATTCAAACAATATGCAGTTCGAATCAGTCCAATTGAATCAACTCTCACTATGTAATTCACGATTCCATCGGACTATACGCTGCTCGGTGAATTGTATAGAAGAAGAATAAAGATCATATCCAAGCCCTAACAATCGAAAGGCTTCGGATAAGTTTGAATAATCGACATAAACATATCGCAATTGCGATAATATGTAAAGGATAATGTGCTGGCTTTTTATCATGAGAGCCGAAGTTTGATCCTAATGAGCGACGCGCGCCAGTCTGAGAACACATTTGCAATTTTTGATAAGATGTGTTCTCGCCTATATCTACGCAAAATCGTTTTTTTACCAGCACTATTTTTCTAAATCGTCGAGGGTCCCTGGTTCGAACCCCACCGACGGCGACCCGTGGTTGTTTTCTAATGACAACAAATTACGATAATAAGGCCACTGAGGGTTGCAGAGTAATTTTGTTCGTTCGAAAACCACCTTAAATTGTAGGTCCTCTTGCAATCGTTGTCTCGAATCGAGTTAAGTTCTTCTCCCGCCAAACAAGCGATTATGGTAATTAAAGAGAGAGATTTTTCCTTTTTCCTGAGTCAATGACGATGACATTGTTGGGCATAAGAGCTGCTATGTCTATTTGAATTAATAGACAAGTATTTATCAATATTAAAGGAATCCGCACAGTGAGCTTGCAAAGGGCGTAGAATGGCGTCATTCCGCTCAATTACGTGCGATCAAGCTTTTTACTGTAGGAAAACTATAGCATGCCTAAACAGTTCAAGTCTTGCTTTTTTTTGCACGTACTATGAAACGTACATGAAACAAATTGGATTTTTCGGAGTGTACCGGATTCATATAGCGGACAATGTCAAAACTTGGCGGCGTCGCTGACGGAAGTTGGCATTTCAATGGCGTACTGCTATCTTTCAAATGACACAATACAAAATTGTTAACTTAATCATAAGTTGGTTTTGATTTGGTAGGCATTAGTATTAAACGTGCTTAAACATATACGACCCGGTACACGTGGGTACTGAAAAAATCGTCGAAAAGATCCATGAAATGATTCTCGCTGATCACTGGAAAAAGCCGTAGGCGTGTTGTACGGTTCGCCAAAATCAATATTTTACATGGTGAATTAGGAGTTAGAAAGCAGTCGACGCGATAGTACCGCGATTGCTCACCGTTAGCAACAAGTGAATATGGATTATGGATGTCAATTTCGAAGCAGTGGTTACCTCTTAGCGAAGTCCGCAGGAGGTTTTTCGTCGAGTCGTTGTTTATGAAACCCAGACTCATTATAATACTCCAGTAAAAACCATGGAATTTTCCGAGATATCTGCTCCCAAGAATGCAAAAACGGTCCACTGACCGGAAAGATCATTACCACATTTCGTGGGATTCTAATGGAATAATTTTTTGTAGAAAGGGAGCGCGATCACGGTTTTGAACTATAGTGAATTATTGGACTGATTCGACGAGAAATTAAAGAAGACATGGCCCTATTTGTCAAAGAAAAGCATGCTGCTCTCCAACTACAACGCACCAGCTCATCCGGAATAGTAGTTTTTTTATAATGTAGCATATAATACGTTGACATGGCTGGTGATCGTGCCACACAACCAATTCATCCAACTCCGCCTTCGTCATGACCAAATATCATGAACTACGAGACGAATTGCAACGCACTCACCACCCCCAAAAAGTACTGATTTACCCTTGTATAAGTTGTTTCTATTATTTTGTCCAACCTGTACTTATCATGATCTGTCGTAGCTGGAATGTTGATAATTTTCATGAAATGTCTATTTTAATTCTCCGGTAGAGAACAGATTTGTTAAACAAGTCGCTGTTCTCAAACCCAGAAGAACGGAAGGCAAGCCTTTAACACAACTATCAGTTTGATGGCATTTTGTAACAGTTTTCAAATTACAGTTTCAACGCTCTATTAAACTATTTTCAGCTTGGTGGTATGACGTAGCTCGTAAAAGCCTGCATCCTTGAACTAAGTAAAGTCCTTGAACAGCTGGCTCTCAAATTAATGTTCAGATAGGTCTTTTCAAGCGGAAGTCCCAACCGTGAATTCCAGCCTGCACGCTCTTCTACCTGTTTTTATAACAGTCATTGGAATTGCATCCGGCCTAGTATAGCGACAAATGCTGAACGGAATCTCTTTTAAGTTGGTAGAGGTCCGATGAATTTTTTTTTATGTAGGAAAATCATTCAATTGAAACATGAAAATTACCTGCAATTGGTTTGTTGTAACGCTGCAGTTTGGTAACAAAAACAGATGTAAGTTCACAAATAGCAGTCATGTTTTTGATGCCACCACATAAACTATTGTCAACAATCGGGTTGCGTATATAACCAAGTTTAAGCATATCATCAAAACAATCAGATAAGCTATTTAAAAGGAAGTGTTCCAATTTAATTTTGTGTTGATCTCAAATAATTGCATCAGCTCATTGTTGAGTTGACAGTTATTTTCAAGAAGGGGAAGTCTTACTGCAATTTCTTGCGATAATGGTTTAAATGTTTTTATTTACTAGAAAATAATTGATAGACTTCTTCTACTTTGTTTTAACAATAATTTTTCATCTGGATTTCGGCGCACCGTATTAAAATATGGTTAGCATTTATCGAAGATCTTAAGATCTTCTTAATGCTATTTGTAAGATCATTACCAGCTTCACCGATATCGTCATTTAATGTCGCCTTACAGAATGCCCAAGAATTAATATCAAATATAGGCTTGTGGTGTCAATATAATCAATTGACATAGACAGATCTTTAAGTTTTCAGTTCACTTTCAGGTGGCATAAATAGAAACTCTTACCAGTTCAAACCTTACGGGAACACTTTATTTTTTAACAATTAAATCATCCACATCCACAGGAATTCCAGCATTCTTCACACCCACAGGATACGGAACTCTTATTCATGAAGGAGGTGCTCCAATTAAATATACCAAAGATGGTAAGATTGAAATTAAAAGTCCGCCACGTCCTTCACAGGATTTCAATGGCCGACCATACATTTTGGAAGAATCAATAACTGGAGACTTTGCCATTATTAAAGCATATAAAGCAGATCCTTGCGGGAATTTAGGTACAATGTCAATCCTAGCTAACTAGGAAACTTTTCATTTATTAATATTTCTTTTTAGTGTTCAACAAATCGACACGAAACTTTAATGCGCCCATGTGTCGAGCAGCAAAAGTAACTATTGCAGAAGTCGAAGAAATTGTACCAATTGGTGCGTTAAAGCCAGATGAAATTCATGTACCTGGAATATATGTTCATCGAATTATTAAAGGACCAAAATATGTTAAGAGAATAGAAAAATTAAAAATTAGAGAAGAAACTAGTAAAAAGGAATCCACAAAAGAAAGTGCAGGCGCGTTATTGCGAGAAAAAATTGCAAGAAGAGTAGCTTTAGAATTCAAGGATGGCATGTACGTAAATCTGGGTATTGGTAAGTGTCTTATAATAAACAAAATCATCAGGTTAAACTAAACCGCGATTGGTTTCCAGGAATACCAGTTTTGTCTTCGAACTATATCCCAAAAGGAATTAACGTGCTTCTACAATCCGAAAACGGAATTCTTGGTCTTGGACCATTTCCGAAAAAAGACGAAGTATAATGACAATGAAAAATTTACTTTTATGCAGGTGTAATGACATATGTTGTTTATAGGTTGATCCAGACTTAATCAATGCTGGAAAAGAGACTGTTACAATAGTACCCGGAGCATCTTTCTTTGCTTCGGATGAAAGTTTTGCAATGATACGAGGTGGTCATGTGGATCTTACAATTCTGGGAGCAATGGAAGTATCTGGAAAAGGTGACTTGGCTAATTGGATGATTCCAGTGAGTTTTTTTCGTAATAAATCAGATTTTTTTTACAAATTCCTTTATGAAATACATTTTTAGGGTAAAATGGTAAAGGGAATGGGAGGTGCAATGGACTTGGTTGCTGCTCCTGGAACTAAAGTTATTGTTACAATGGAACATAATGCTCGAGATGGTTCTCCAAAAATTTTAGAAAGTTGCACTTTACCATTAACTGGCCGTAATTGTATTGACATGATCATAACCGAGAAGGTAACTATAACTATTTTGTTTTTTTAAATATACAATTTTATTTATTTTATTTTCTTTGTGTAAAGTGTGTGTTCGAAGTAAATAAAGAAAAAGGTCTGACATTAGTAGAAATTGCGGATGAATTGTCTGTGGAAGATATTAAATCAAGCACCGGCTGCAAGTTTGAAATTTCACCAAACTTAAAGAAAATGTAATTTATAGATGTCCAGAGTTACCTGAATATTTTAATGTGAAAATTTATTGACTTAAATATCTAAAAGTAACATTACGTGATAAAGTTGCATTTAATCTATATATACGTATGTTAAATTAATAAAAATTTGTAAACATCAACTTTGTTATGGATATCTGAAACGAAATTGCACATAGGTATACATCTATTAATATTTTGGAATTATCATATTGGAGAAGTGGGGAGGAGGTAGTTTTTATATCTTAAAATTGCTTGATTGCTCTACTAATTATCCATTCTTCAAGTCTATGTTTAATTAAAGGATAAAAGGGTAACTTATAAAAGCAAAATGGTTTCCAGGAATTTATAATGTATCTCTTTCAGGATAGCCACTTTTTCTCCAGAACGCATTTCCTCATTTTTTCAGGTTTTTCAGGTTTGTTAAAATGTCAACATATTCAATGCGCATAAACCAAAGCCACATTTAGCGGACGTTATATTATATTTTGTAGTGTTACTTTCCTTATAACTACTCGTTAAAGCAATGTGCCTAACTGGGTACTACCTTAGGTATTTTTGACATGTTTTATGCAGTGATATAAAAGATAATTTATTTATGTGTTAGAGTTGCATATTGTAAACGGATTGGACGATCGCGCAGCATATGAAAAAGAACAGCAGAGAAAAAAGAGGAAAGATACCTAAATTCAAAAATCAGGACAGTTGGAAGCTTGAGCGCGGAACAAAGATATATTTTAGAAATGCAACCAAAACTCAATTACGCTGATTTAAAAACAAACGAACTACATAAATCACACTAACCTTTTCACGTTACCGTATATTCATTTAAAGACATCGAATGCATTTCGACGAGCACCGACTGAAGTGACCTTTCATTCGATCTCACTCAACAGCTGATATTTTGTTAGTCTGCAGTGGTGCATAAGTCAAACAGTTTAGAGATGATGGGATATTATGATGATGATGATGGGATATTATAAATGTCGCGTCCCGCAGTGCAGTTAGGCTCAGGGAATCTGGGTGCTGGACTGCGAAATAATACGGCCACAGTAACATCCTAAATATGTTACGAGCAATTAATTTTTTAACAACAGATTATATCATTACAAAGCTGAGTCTCAGCAAACACTTAACTGTCAGGATTCCAGAGTAGAGGGTCGGTGAGGTAGAAAATTCCTGATATAGAAATATTTACGGACGGCTCCAAAATAGACTCCGAGTCAGCACAGGAATATACTCCGAATCGCTGAAGGTCTCCAGGTCATACAGAATTTCAGACTACGCCAGCAGGGCACAACGTCACTATTTTATCGGAAAATCAGGCTGCTATTAAGACTTTTGACTCAGCTACTATCACCGCTGAATTGGTAGAAAGATTTTATGAGGAACTAACCCGCCTGAGCGACCGGTTCACCATACCCTTGATATGAGTCCCAGAACACAGAGCCATCAAGGTAAATAGCTAAGGTAGCTAGCTAAGCGCGATTCTAGCCTTCTTGGTTCCCGCGCGGAGATGGTGTACATTATATACAGGGGCGGATCCAGGATTTTTTCTGGGAGGGGCACAAGGGCCAGACGGGCAAGGGCGTGGGGGCACGTGCCCCTGTGCCTCCCCCTAAATCCGACCTTGATTCCATATGAAGGGGCCTAACCTCTTGGATGATATAAAAAGGAAACGGTGGAAAACTTGTATTGCCTATATCTGGGCTGTTTTTCATCGTACGGCGATAAAAAAAGATACGATCGTAGAGGGCGCTTCAAGCCCTACAACTTTGCCCATGACGACACACAAACTTGAAGTGATATCCCTCGGCGATACGCGGTCATTCTCGCGTTCAATTTCATCTGTATATAACTGAACGCGATTACGATCCCCACCGTCACCGCCACCGATACCGCCTCGATTAAAACAAATCAGCGCGATTGATATGCATGTAAACAACTTTACATATTGGCTCCTATTGGGTGTCGATTTTCATTTGACACGACTAGCAAAGGCTGGCTTCCCCATTTGAATTTTAGTAATGTGCGTCTTGGTTAGTCGAGTGTAACGCAAATCGATATTCGCAATAGGGCCCATTAGTACCAACGTCGATGAAATCATATACCGAAATCTCCAAGCTACCCAACTATTATGCATGGGTAGGATTAACCAAAATAAGAGTACTTTATTATTGTTGTAGTAAAGCGAACAGTTGGTAAAATTCTATATCCGCCATTCCTACTATTCATATAAATTAGACAAAATACGATACAATAAAAAAAGGAATTTAGCACTTAGCAATAACACTCCATTGCCAGCATTAATGAATTTATTCAGTAAAATCTTGACAAGACAAATAACGAGTTTAAATAGCGTTGATTATCTTTATAAAATCGGTCGGTGAATAAAAACATTTTTGTATTATACACTATCATGTTGTGACTGAGGATTCTGAAACGACATCCGAAAAACTTTTTTTAACCTTAACCATTGCAACACCACTGGACGTTCCTGGTGCTCCACCTAGTAAAACTATGAATAAACCGTTGTGTGCCACGCAATCCCATTGTTTGCCAATCCACTTGTCGATGTTGGAAATAGTTCTGTCAATTTTTGATACTTCTAATTTTTGAGGAGGTACATTAACATTTGCTATCGTTAAAGAATATTGTTGAGTTATTTCCTGTGATTTACGTATAATAGCTTTATTGCTTTCCACTTTATACCAATCTATTCCAACTATGGGTTCTGTATGCTTCGATTTCTCATCTGTTATAATTCTAACTTTATCGTTAAAGAGTTTTTCCAAATCAATGGTCAAATCTTCTGAAGTTATTAAGGCTGTACGCTTCTCACTCTTCGATACATGTCCAAACAAATTATTAGTTATTTGAGCTGATTGACCTTTCTTCTGATTCAAAATATCATTTGCTTGTTTTCGCCCTTTAAGAATTGCATCACCAAATTCAACGCCCTGAGAAAGCTTAAGTTTTGTCAATTTCATACTAGCCTGACTGTCTTCTACAGGACAATGGCCATCCAAACCCTCCTGAATTACTTCTCCCAAAAACATTTTAGCTAGTGTTTGCAACTTGGCCTTCCGCCTTCTTTCCCCCGTCAAATTAAAAATTATACTCGTGTCTATTATGTACGGATGCATCATCTTCATTGCATGCAAATCTGCATTTAAAGATTGACCCACTAAAATAGCGTCGCATGGCAATATACGACGAACGTCATTTTGTACTTCATTTAAAGTTTTTGTTACATTAAACATCATTTGTGGTGTTATTCCGGAATACTCTGTCAAATAGTCGACAATTTTGTTTGAAGGCCGAACCAATGTTTCATATATAGGAGTAAGGTATTCGTCTACTATTGATATCCTGGTTAACTCATTACATCCTAAAGTTGTTTTACACATCTCGCAATCTAAGCCAAACAATGGACTACCTGCTGTCACTTTACAATACCGATCCTTTGTAAATACATAGTTTTGGTACTTAAGCGCTAACTCCCCGCGCAGTGGCAACGGGTACCCCTCATCAACCATCTGCAGAGCGGATAGAAGTAGTTGGGTCCGAGGAAACTTATCACAATTTAGGGTATCTTTAAGATGTCCTTCACATACTTGTTCAAAATTTTCTACAGGAAAGATCGTTTTAACCATTAAAGTTGGATCTTTGCTTATTTCAATGGCTGCTTCCAGGCTGCCATAAGTTTCGATCAATTCATCTTTTTGACTACTTGTTAATGGAACAGCAGCCAATTCCTCGATTATATTTCCTTCTTTATGAGGAGGCATCACTACTTCTAATATTTGATCGAAAATCGTCCGGGACTCTACGAATAGAGATTCATATGATAAAAAGTGAAAGAGTGATAAACCTTCTATGACAAGAACAACGCTGTGTGAAAGTCTGCTGCCACGTTCAAGATGACACCATCGGGAAGGATAGCATGGTGAGCCATTGCCAATTAAAGCGACCATAAGCAGATGTTGAACGTCTGTTAGAAAGATTGGAGTTCTTTGATCGTTTCCTACAGAAAGGGAAGCCTGCTCTCCCAGTTGCTTTAATCGCACTTTAGGACCTTGGCGAAGATGTCGTTTTCGCTGGTTTAACTCCCTTTTTAGTTGAATGTACTGCTCCTCTGTTAGAGAAAATCTATCGTTTGCTTCGTTTGAGGCGTCGTGGCAAATTGTACTTTCACCAAAATTTTTCACAATTGTATTGTTTACACTTTTGTTACCTTTCGATAGAGCTGGATCGATTCCATGAGGGAAGTCGCCGACAGATTCCAATTTAACTTTTTTTATTTCAGGTTCTATATTCCCATCATCGAATCGCAGATCAGAACTAATTATAACTACATTATCTCCATGGTTATTTACATTAGTTTCACCATTATCAGAGTGATGAAATCTATTACAACTCGTCTTAACGTTACGATCCTTGTCGTTCAGTTTTACTATCTCTGCTAACGCAGCCATTTTTTTCTTTTTCTTCTCTAATCGCGCTTCTTGTTTAGCTGTTACAGTTTTCATTTTGATGGAATTTGCCGAAATGGATGCTTGATTTCTTAATTTTTGTAAACTGCAAGAAAATAAATAATATTAGGTTTCCGCTCATTAAATAATTGTGTACGAATTCATACTATAATTCAATACTAAATAGAGCAAAATAAATATGAAACTTTATATGAATGCTGTTAACGTGATGAAAACACAGAGACATTTTATTAATTCGAAAAATTTTGTTGTTAACGGCAATTTTCCTAATTTCACCGTAACCTACTGCCATACTAACTGGCAAGGCTACAAAACATTCCCAAGTAATTTTGATCACTTACATTCATTTATTTTTCCCGTCAGCTAGATTTTAGTTAACTGAGTGTTTAGGTGTTTGTCATAATTTGGAAAAAGCACATGTTATTAGACTTCTTGCAAGAATAATTTAACTTTTCTTGTCCAACCAAATACAAACCGAACCCCCAACGTGTTGTGATTTTTGCAGAAAACAAGATTTGTCAAATTTCTTCTTCTTAAATCTTAAGTGCTGCAGGTTAAGCACAAATAATAGTAAAATCAAAGATGTAAGGTATATTACGCAGAGAGAATCAAATAAGCAAGGATGATAAATTAAATATTCAAGTTTTTACGAATTCTATGCAAATGATCATATAGTATTATTATGTACGATGGCAACTAATTGAAGGCAATATAATGTTGCTAAAGCGATAACTTTGATTCAAACATTAAGTTCGCCTAAAAGCAGACTACAATTTCTCAGTTAAGTTCAAATTAATTTTGTCTATTTGCACAAAATCAATATTTATTTCAGCCAACGCACACGGTCCTCTTTTGAGTCTATCGAAACAGGTTTTTGATGGTAAAGGATCGCAGGGAAGAGGGATTGTTCCCTCAAATTTTCCGCCAAAATGATTTCTATCTCTCGGGTGCAAAACACCACTACATGCATAGAGTGGATTTTTTGTGACTGGTGGATTCAGAAAATTTTTCTGCATGAGCTCGGTTCAGTAATGTTTTACTTCTCAGGTAGGTAGTCAACTTGAGAATTAAAAGGAACATATTTCAGGTAAAAGATCGCAAGGAAGGGCAATTGCTTGAACACATTTTTCCACCGAAATGATGTCTATCCCTCGGGTGGAATATACAATTTTTATGACATTTTGTGTCTGGAGGGTTAAGAAAATTTTTCTGCGTGCGCTCTCTTCATTAATGATCAATTATCAGGTATTCAACTTGTTAATTGAAATAAAAATATTTTAGGTAAAAGATCGCAAGGACGGGTAATGCTTGAACACATTTTTCCATGGAAATGATGTCTATCCCTCGGGAGCAACATACAATTTTCATGATATTTTGTGTCTGGAGGGTTAATTAAATGATTTTGCATGTGGTTAATTATGGTCATGTAACAATAGACTCAGATTGGTAATTAAAAAGAAAATATTTCAGGTAGAGGATCACAGGAAACGTAATTTGTTCCTTAAATGTTTCCACCGAAATGATTTCTATATCTCGTGGGCAGAACACAAATATAAGTACATATTGGATATTTAGCACAGGTTTTTCAAATGTCACAGAATGTCGCTTTCTGAATAATCAAACCAACACTAACTCAACTCGCATTCTGACATAAAATTGAGTCGGAGCAAAATATTTTACGTGTGCGTCGGGCTCACGTCCGAAAACCGGCTTGAGGGAAGAAATTTTGAGTCTCGTGTGCGTTGGCTCTTTAAATGTTTTCGTAAACGTCGTTCTCATTTCGCTTTAAGAGATTTTAGCAAAATGTTTAATGGCATGACGATGTTACATAAGGTCTGAACAACCAATATAGAGCTGGGTAGAACAGAGCAGAGCAATAAAGCGCCGAGGATTAGTTAAGTTATAAATTACAGCAAGGGAGAGTAGAATAAAGAATTCCAAAATAACATTTGTGTTAATTCGATAGTAGGCTCGTTTTTACTAACGTAATTTGATAGAACACAAAATAGAGATGGGCGATACTGTATCGATATACCGGAGTATCGATTCTTTGCTTTCAATACCTCGAGGTTTTGTAATCGGTACTTTCAGCCCCCGATACTTCCGATCCTCGGTACTTTTCTTTCAATACTTGAAGTATTGACCGTCTCATTATTTTGTGTATGAGTTGAATAATCGCTGGCCGGGACAGTAATACAGTATCAGTATGCAACAGCTAAAAATATATTTTCTGCTTTTTAACTCTGATGAGAGTCGCTAAACAGTACAACGCCGGCTCAGTGGTTCAGCCAGTATAAGAATTTTCGGTTGGAGGCGCTGGAAGGTGAGATATTATTATATCACAAATGTTAAAATTCGAAAGCTTTATTCATCTGCTAAATAGTTCATGCGAAATTTCAAATTATTCATTTGCTAAAAGGGTATATGAAATCAGCTACTGAGATGCGTCTTCATTTGTAAAAATTTGTCAAACAATTGCATCTGAGCAAATCGATATTTTGATATTTCTCAACAATAAAGTTGCTGCAAATTGTTTTGCAACAAAAAAACCAATAAGATAATAATTTAATTTATATGCAATTTCCACACCATATAGATTTTTTTAATTTTTAAACCATATGGTTCCAATACTTTTGAGTATCGATACTTTTTCAACGGTATATTTATATCAAGTATCGAAAGATGCGGATATATTGCAATGCCAAGTATCGATACTTTTCGATTCGGTTCCCATCTCTAACACAAAAGGCAGCTCTAAACTGAGCCAGCTAGTTAATAACTGATTATCGATCAATAAATTTTGCGAGCCCGAAAAATGAATTTCATGGAAATAGACAATAGACGCATTTTGTTCACCTACGACTCTGCTCTAATAGATAATGATTAAATGTCGTCCTTCCATCCCGGAGTCCTAGGTTCGAATTCCACCGGCAGCAACCCAGAGACGAAAAGGAACACAAATAAAAAAAAACGGTCAGGTTCGCTAATCCCTAAAAAAGCCAGTAAGAGCCGGTGACGAATTTTTACTTTTCACAGGAGCAACAATTTTCGATCTTAATCAGATTGTGAAGAACCACTGTCAAGGTTGAATGTGGCAGACACAATATGGTCGTTATCCCCAAGGATAGACAGAATTGTTTAAAGGGATATACCTACTCATGGAGCCGAAAAATAAAACGTTTTTTTAGGAGTTTTTTGTAGCGAAACTAGTAGTGATATAAATTTGATTTTTATTTTATTTATATATCCTTTTAAATTTAATTTGTGAAATTTTAATAAAAAATTTTTTATTAAATTGCGCCCCCCCCCATTCACTGTGCCCAATTTTTTAAGGGTCTGCAGTGTTTCCAATACCTCAAGAGCAAAGTAGGATTTGAGATGACTCGGCAACAAAAATTGTTCTGCTATCGAGTCGGGTCACATGAAACATAAAGCAATAAAAACACTTGGATTCTTGAAGATACAACATTTGTGCAGTTAACCATCCATATATAAATTACAAAATCAACAAATTGCCCCTCCTGAGCGAAAACCTAGATCCGCGCGTGAGAAACAAGAGTGAGACCTGTAAGAGTGACTACTCGTCGTGCAAATAAATTGATGTGCATTAATATACGGGCTTGGTTGCTGGAGGATGGACTGATGAGTTGAAGCCTTCTAGGATACAGCGATCCTCATCTGGACATTCTCAAGTGTTAGCAACCGGGCAATGCATCCTAGAACGTAGCAAAGTAACTAATGCGGGAGGAGATAACCTATTCCCCTAACTCCAAGGTTGTAGTAGACCATACCAAGACAGTCTGCAGTGGCGTTCCCCTATCTGCAGGACCCAGGGATAATTGGGTCGCGAATGGCGTCTTCTCAGGCACTTCTGTAGGAGTGGAGGTGGAGGGTATGGTAGACCCTAACAGGTTGTCTATTACCACGGTATCCACAACACAACAGAAGCAGCTTTGGGAAAATTACCTTTTTAAGGTTTTGCGGCGGCTGTGGAGGCTGGCTTGCGCCTGCTGCAAGTACTGTAGCAGTCCTGGAACAAGGTGCATTAGCAAAATAATAACAAAAATCAAGCGGTTTGTGAAAAATTTCTTATATTTTGCACAACCGGTAACAGGGCATTAAAATGTCTTGGAAATTTATTTGAAAGTAAAGACTAAATAAGTCAAAACTGTTATGAGTTTCATCACTTAACCTTTTTTTATTACTTTTATTATACAATTATATTTGTAGTCTTATTATGTGCGGAGAAAAATGAAATTGGACGCCTGCATTGAAAAAATTGCTTAGGCTTTGCATAATACTGTAATTATTAGGCGACATTTTGAGTATTGTTCGACAATCTTGTTTGTGTGTGAAAAAAATTCATTTGTCAGACTTCAGGGGCCGTATTTGGCAACTCGATCTCGATGGCTTTCGGGTGTTTTTTCGAGCCTTCCTTTTGACCGAGTGCAAGGAAACCACAAATTTAAAGGGAAATAAGGGAAAATGATGCCGAAAAAACGACTCTTTATGATTTGTCTTTAAAATGAAAATAAGCATCGTTTTTTATATAACTCAAATAAAAAAAAATTGCCAAATTGCGGCAATTCGAATTTTTCATCAACTCAAACAATTTACCAAATATGAAATCTCGATTGAATCGAGTACACATCAGTCTCGATTCGATCGTTCGAGTCGAGTTGCCAAATAGGGGCTCTGGTTAGATAATGCTCTTATTCCTCTCAGCCAAACAGTCAGTAGTTTGGGCTTACCTTTAGAGGAGTGCCTGACTACTGAGCTACTCCCGTTTTTTCCGCTTTTTCTGATCTCCCCACCTTATTAATATTTAATATTCCATAGCAAACTTATCACGCTACTCATCTTAGCATTTTGCTTCATTTTTGAATCCCCTTCTCACCGGCTCGCTCATCGCAATTTTCGCCGACATGGGGCTTTGCAGTCTTTCTGTATCAAGTAACGAGTTCTCAAACTTACCGAGCTGGATTGGCGTGGGGATGACGGTAGACGTGCAGATAAGGTAATAAGACGGGCAATCCAATAAAAATAAAAAAGAGGTATACTAATTACATAAATTTCGGAGACAATTTGGAAAAATGCTGAAATTTTGGTATTTTCAAAACATTTTTTTCAGTTTTGGCAGTGACTGCACCCGCAGTCGTTGTAGTGAGATTAACTTTGTTGACAGTTTTGGAAAGGTCATTAGGATAGTTGTTTTTAAGCGTTTGTTTGATATCGCTATATTCAGTAGATCAAAAGATAAAAATAAAAGAGTAATGGGCATACCATGAAAAACTTAAATTTATGAATCACCCTGTAACTTCCAAACGGTTGATTGCCCCCCCCCCCCAACAATTTGTTGGTTTCCTAGGTGAGATCTATCCCCCCCATTTTGGCACGTCAGATCTCAAACACCCTGTATAGTCAGTTGTCAAGACGATGCTTTGGAAGAGAAAATATCACACATTAAGAAGGGGGTCAAACAACATCGCTCAATAGACTCCACGCGAAGATCATCCGTCAAGCTACCACAGTAAATAAGGAGTTCGTTAAGCCGCACGACCACAATGGCATGGGCCCCGGGTTCGAGACCAGGTGACCCCGCGAGCTTTTATTAAGAAATTAAAATAATCCACTCTGTTTCTGGGCTGTTGTCTAGCTCGCAGCAATGCAAACACAAGACTCAAGTTTCCTCATTTCCCTTACCCTAATTCCCTTCCGTATAAAAAAAACTATTCAACGAAAGATGTGCTTCTTTTGCAAAAATTAATAAAAATGGAAACAGTGCGGGCACTATGAAATATTTTTTATAGTAAATAACAAGTAACAACAATGACCATTTGAACATATTTAGTTGCATATGACACCGTAAACCATTTCATTTCACATGAACTGAAAAACGATCAGTTGACGAATATAACAAAAAGCATTCAATATAAAAAGAAAAATTAGTTTCATTTAATTTACAATATGAAATTAGTAACATTCTTGAACAAAATTTTTATAATTCTATTTACATATAAAAATAAAACTCGAAAATACGTACTTCTACGTATAAAAGAAAATAAAAATTTTTTTTTTATCTTTTTAGATGTTAAACAGCTATACCTGAGCTTCTACTGACTTCCAGCAATTCGTGCATTAAGTCTTGGAAAATAATTGGATTAATGTTATTACTCACCCTATACAACACAAACCAATCTCCTAAATTTGCATTGTTTAATAGTTTTGCAACGTGAGCTGTGGTCAAGAATCGCGCCTTTGTGCGGAGAAGTTGATGGCGAAACCCACAGTTAACAAACAAAAATATTCTATAAATCAAATTAAGTCCTGATATTCCAACTAAAATCAAAAACCATAACCATAAGAAAGCGAAAACTTTTTCATTCAAAATGTTTAGTGGCAAAAGGCATAGAGCATCAAGATTTGCTGTAGAGCCAGAACTTCCGTACATGTTAATATCACATTTCGCGATTTTGGGAAAGATTCGAGAGCTGAGCTCGTTCCATTTATCCCAATTGTATAAACGGATTGCTCCAATAGCTGACGAATAATTTATCCAGAAGCCTGAGAAAATAACATTCATGGCCAAGATGTTAAGCACCTTGAATAAGATTTCTTAAATTAATTAGGAATCATAATTTTTTATAGTACTTACACAAACAACGAAATTTAAGAATTCGCAGAAGAAATACTTTAAGGCATAGAACATATGTACATCACTAAAATCACTGGAAAAGTATGACACTAGCATGCGCTTCCTTTTCCCATCCCAATTTTCGGGCACTAGCACAGATCCTAAAAGCCAACGAAATATTTTTATACAACACAACGTTTGTAAAGTGAATCTTGAAATTACCTAGTTCTTCACAAAGTTGCTGCAAACGTCCACCTTCCCATATTTTCCAAAGGAAAGCAGGTAGGAAAAAGGACAAGGCCTGTAGCAACAGTATAAGAACGACCCACTGATAGTAGCGCAAGTAAAGTCGGTCTTGCGGTCGACTATATCCTCCTACTACACCAACTCCAACAACTTCCTTTCCAATCTGCTTATCAAATTTGTCCACAATATAGGTTCCAAGTGTCCAGCAATACCCATTTACAAAAGCAGCGGGTTTAAAATCAGAAATGCAATCAATTGGGTCCCCAAAGAATTGCTTTGCCGAAATTAAAATCGAACACCCGATCAAAATAGTCACAGTCAACTTTGAGTGAAGAATGAATATTCCATCATATATTCTAACGTTTTTCAATTTTAAGTACTTGGTTAATGGATTTATTAATGCGAACATTTTGTCAATAGCGACCTAAACCGACTCCAAATAGCGCGAAAAACTTTATGGAGTAAAATAATCGAACACGATGTAAAACGCACACATAAATAAGAATAACGGAATACTTTTTATAATAAATCTCCTAAAGATATGCTAATTTAAGTGCCAAAGACCCATTTTATTTTAAATTGTTAAAAATATTCTGTCGAAAAAAATGTTTTATTTGTTGAAAGTTTGTGTATTGTAAAAAACAATGGTAATATATAAATAAGTTTAATTACATATTTGTTTCCAGAACAATTATAATTTTTTTATATGTTTTTCATGGAACTTCAAACTGTCGTGAAGCGTTAATCTCCGTCGTTCTAATATTTACAATTTACATGCGCATATAACTCAAGTTAAGGGGGAATTCACAGGAAAATCTAATTTTTTAAAATCTTTTTCGTCCCTTAACATTTTTTTTTCGAAGTTTCCCCACACTCGCAGCTCTAAGCTCTTGTCTGGTTATCCCTTTGAATATATAACAATACTCTACTCTATATATATGTAGGATCTTATGTTAGTGAAGGTGATGTTAGAATCAAAACCCTTAAATTCGTAAATTCACAGAGTTTTTATTAAAAAGTTTTTGCGCGAATAAAATTAGAAACTTATCCTAGAAGTTCATTCAAATTCACTAATAAGAGTTTGTAATTGCACAGGTAAGTATGAAAATGTTCTTATAAAGGTTATATCGAAAAATCACTAAAATACTAATTACAGCTACTGGAAAGTTCACAAATTGATCAGCACTACAGGTAGTTATAAAAAAGAAATTTCCAAGCACTAAATTTAAATTTACAGCACTAATATTTTCTACTTTCAGCTCAGATCAGCATGGGAAGAACAACTGCGCTTAAATCTCAACAACCGATAACTGCTAACTGCTAACTGCAACTCTGGATTCGAATGCACTTGCACTCAGCGCGATATTGTTAAGTGCTAACGGCATGAACTGCAGCTGGATGCTATTGTTTTTAATTTTTTGAAAATAAATTTTTGTTTCAGCTTAGATGTTATCGTCATCGGATTCCCACATCCGGCCATCCTGAGCTTCATCCGTCCCGGATGAGTATCCTTTTTCACCTAAGTTGGACCACGGCTTCATTAAATCAGCGGCGGAACTAGAGATATTTGGCCCCTCATGACAGCCAATCTTTTTTACATTATACCTATCATTTCCATTTGCAGCAGTAACCTCGTAAGGGCCCAAAAACTTGGGAAACAGCTTCGTACCAGGAGTGAATTGTATACGTCTAATAGCTACTAAGTCACCAGGCTTATAGACTTTTGCTACCTTCCTTTTTCTCAACGAATATCGCCGATTTTCTTCTTGGACTTTATTGATTTGCTTCTTTGCTCCTTGTCTGATCACATCACGTTCCTTCTCGAATTCAGCAACGATTTCCTCTTCTACTATCCTAGCCAATTCGACTTGTTCAGGGCAAGATATTTTAACACCGAACATTAACTGAAAAGGCGTTCTGCCAGTGGACCTGGAGCAAGTAGAGTTCAAAACTCTCTGCAGCTGCGGAACATGCTTAAACCATTTAGATGGGTCTGCTATAGACATCTTGGCAAGAGCGTTAATGATGATCTGATTGAGTCTTTCGACTTGGCCGTTTCCTCTCGGCACACCAGTGGTGATGAAAACTAGGTTGATCTTTCTTTCTTCGCAATATGTTTGGAATGCCGTTGACGTGAATGCTGTTCCTCTATCTGCTATGATCCTGCATGGGTTTCCAAAGATTTCACTCTGCAGCTCCAGTTTCCGAAGTACTTCATCAGCAGTTGTGGATTTTACTGGGTAAATCCAGGATAACTTTGTAAAGGCATCGATGACGGCGAAAATATACTTGTAATTTTTAGAAGTTGAAGCTAACGGTCCCAAATGGTCGACATGATAAGTATGGAGAGGTTGATCAATCTTCTCTATCGGATGCAAAATACCTTCCGGCTTTCCCATTTTCCTCGCTGCGAGGATACATGGAACACAATTCTGCAAAACTCCTTGGATCTTCTTTAACAAGCCCGAAATATAATACTCTTGACGCATCATTGCTTCGATTTTACGTGCATTGATATGGCCCTGCTCGTGGATACTCGTAATGATACCTTTCTGCAAAGGCTTGGGAACAACTAGTAAATAATTGCCTTCTACCAATTTGTATAGTATATCGTTTCTCAGTAGGTAATTTTCGTAGCTTCCCTGCTGGAGGCACGTTTTTATCAGTCGGCAAAGGTCATCATCATTCTGCGCCTGCTTAACTCGTAAGAGAATTTCACTGTCTGCTGTCAACACGGAAGGGTATCTGCTTAAACTGTCTACGTGACGCATACTGGATCCAGAACGGTGTAATACTTTACAATTGAATTCTTCTAAGAAAAGCGCCCATCTGGCGACTCGACTATTAAGTTCTTTCCTTCGCATCGTAAGTTCGAATGCCTTACAATCTGTGTAAATAGTAAAACTCAACCCGAGCAAGTAATGTCGCAATCTCTTCAGGGATCTTACAATAGCCAGGACTTCTAGCTCATAACTTGAATACCTCTGCTCTGCTTCTGTACTTTTGAAGCTCAAGTAAAACACTGGAAAAAATTTTCCAACATCAAGATGCTTCTGCAAGAGAATCGCTCCGTAACCCATCTTGCTGGCGTCTGTATGAAGCTCTGTCTCTAGTAGTGGATTGAATAACTTCAGCACAGGTTTCGAACACAGTCGTTCTTTTAGAAGTTCGAAAGAATCTTGTTGATTTCGACCAAATTCAAATTTGACATCCTTTTTTATTAGGTCTGTTAACGGCTTTGCGATTATTGAATAGTCTTTTATAAACTTACGAAAAAATCCAGTGAGGCCAAGGAAACTTTGGACGTCTCGTATATTCTTTGGAACAGGAAATTTTCGGACTGCTGCTGTTTTATCCTTTGACGGCTGTATACTTCCTCGTTCGATTATATGACCAAGAAATTCGACGCTTCTCTTCAAAAAGTTCGACTTTTCCCACTTAATCACAAGACCATGCTCTTCAGCTAATGACAATGTTCTTTTCAGCTTTTCGATGTTTTCAGCTTCACTAGATGACGGGATTATTATATCGTCCATGTAAAGAAATATTGTTTTTTCCATTATAAGCGGCTGGAGTGCAGTATTGAGAAACCGTTGAAATACTGCTGGCGAGTTACATAATCCGAACGGCGCTTTATTGAATTCAAACTGCCCATCACACGTCAAAAAGGCTGTATATTTTTTGCTAGACTCGTCGACATCAACATGAAAAAAGCCGTTACGTAGGTCTAAAGTTGTGAAGACACGAGCAGCATAAAGATCTTCTAGCACGTCTTCGATTATTGGTAAAGGATATCGGTCCTTAACGATGTATCTATTCAGCTTTCTGTAATCAATGCATAGTCTATATCCTCCATCCTTTTTTCTAGCAAGGACAACGGGGCTTGCAAAGTCGGAACAGCTCGGTCTTATAATTCCATCTTTCAGCCATTCGTTTATTTGCTCGCTCACTACATCTTTTTCTGTCGGAGCCAATCTTCTTGGTTTAAAATAGATAGGTGGAGTTCCATCCTCTAAGATGATTTGCATCTTTATGCATGATTCCTTTAGTTTTCTTGGTGAATATCCAGCAACTAATTCGTGAATTTTCTGTCTATCAGAGATATCTTTCACTTCATTCAAATATTCAAAACTACATTCTTCCACCAGTTGTACCACGTCCATCTTTTCGAGAAAATCATCTTCTCCTTCCAGCTGAGCTACTTTCGCTTTACTTAAAGAAAGCTTTCCATTTTCTATGTGTATTTTTGCCAACTTGATAATATCCAGCCCAATGAGAACATCATTGGTTATCCAGTTATCTGGAACAATGTGACACTTTACGTCATAAATATCACCGCTGATTTCAAATTGTGTTAGGATTGAGCCAATTGTGCGCTTTAAACTCTGACCAAATCCGGCAAGCGTAATGCTAGGCCCCCTTTCTATTACACAGACCCTACTACTGTCGACTACTGATCTTCGAACTAAAGTTACCCCACTTCCTGTATCAACTAAGGCTCTATATTCACCTTGCCCAAATCGTATAATCACACTAAGATCTGGAACTGATATTGTGCTTACTTGGTTCCTAAAATCATTTTCTACTACTTTGCTCGTGCCTGCTCTTTCTGTTCTAGGTTGAGGACAATTAGGTGCCATATGCCCAAAGCTACCGCAATTAAAACACTTTGCACCCTTACTTTTATTAGGACAATTCCCAGTCAAATGCATCTTAGATCCGCAATTGTAACATCTCTTGGTATTTTGTGTAGTTCTGTCTATCCTCGGAATCGGCGTTTTCCTATGTGTGCACGAAGCCTTCTGTTCACCTTTCATGATTTGGTACGCTTTGATCTTCTGCTTCAACTCTTCTAGGGACTGAGCCCCATATAAAATAATTTTGTTTTGAGCATCGTCGGGAATTCCAGCGATTATATATGCTACCAGAGATTCTTCGTCTACCGAACCACGATTTGCCAACTGCTTCATCGCGTATACATATTCCAAAAGAGTTTCGTCTACTTTTTTCTTTCGATTTTCTAGAGATTTGTGGATGCTTAAACTTGTCGGAGTGTCTTCGAATTCACTTTGTAAAGTTTCCTCTAACATTTTCCAACTATGCACACCCGTGGAAGCCTCTATAGCTGCCCTAGCCGCCCCTCGTAATAACCTTCTTGCGTAGAGATACTTCTGAATATCACTCCATTGACACACTATGGCAATATCTTTAAAATCTTTCAGCCATGATTTGACACTCTTTCCTGATTCTCCACTAAATGTTTCTAGAGATTCTTCAACGTCTTTAAATACAAAGTTGTTACCGAAAGCTACTTTTTCTTCAGCCGTAGAAGGATTTGCCATTATTTCTTCTTCAGAACTATTGCTTTTAATTGAATTATTGTCTTCTGCAAATACGTCTTCTGAAGGTGAATCTCCTACTTCCTCGTCAGCTTCTCCTACTGTCCCTAGTATTCGATTAATCAGGTCCAGCTTTTTCCGATATTTAACAGATAACCCGCGTTCCCGTAATATGCTTTGCAGTGCGTTCACCGTATACTTTTGTAATTCTTCCATGCAAAATTTACATGCAGAATTGGTTAAAAGTCTTTTGATATTTTATTAAATTTTTCACAAATAATTATAAATCATATAATTCTAAAAGTCTTTGTCGAAAATAATGAATCAAACAACAAATGTTTTATATTGCACTGTAAAATGTCCCGTTTATCTGTGCATGCTTATAACTGTTCAAAAATTGGAAAATTCTTACCTTGGATTATGCGTCTATGTGACTTTTTCTCATTAATTACTGACCATTACCTTTTTATTTCGTTTCTTTTAATCTACCTGTCCACGTGTTTGTCACACCTTTTCCAACTTTTTGCACTCAATACTTTAACTTTATAGCCGATTTTCCTAATTTTTAGCAAAATATCACTCATCAAACTTCACATGTTGCATATCCCACTTCTGACACCATATAATTTGTAGGATCTTATGTTAGTGAAGGTGATGTTAGAATCAAAACCCTTAAATTCGTAAATTCACAGAGTTTTTATTAAAAAGTTTTTGCGCGAATAAAATTAGAAACTTATCCTAGAAGTTCATTCAAATTCACTAATAAGAGTTTGTAATTGCACAGGTAAGTATGAAAATGTTCTTATAAAGGTTATATCGAAAAATCACTAAAATACTAATTACAGCTACTGGAAAGTTCACAAATTGATCAGCACTACAGGTAGTTATAAAAAAGAAATTTCCAAGCACTAAATTTAAATTTACAGCACTAATATTTTCTACTTTCAGCTCAGATCAGCATGGGAAGAACAACTGCGCTTAAATCTCAACAACCGATAACTGCTAACTGCTAACTGCAACTCTGGATTCGAATGCACTTGCACTCAGCGCGATATTGTTAAGTGCTAACGGCATGAACTGCAGCTGGATGCTATTGTTTTTAATTTTTTGAAAATAAATTTTTGTTTCAGCTTAGATGTTATCGTCATCGGATTCCCACATATATTCTCTAAGGGTTATCCGCGCCGATAGGTGTCAAGTTAAGTATGGTTTCTATGGAAAACTATTTATAGTACTGCAGTTGTAGTCTAAGAGCTAGCAATGGCTAAAAACACATAACTTCAGTAAGGCTCATTTTGGTACATCCCCTCCATTGTTGAGCCATAAATAGTAAGCGTGGGTACTGACTCTTTCTGACATTTTGCCGACAGAATATTTTCAGAATTGGATGCTTCTAGTTATTGCACTGTATAATTAACTTAAAAATCAAATTACACGTTTTGATCTTAACCAATCACCAATTCGCTAACGCGTTTCGTGATCTATCACATCATCGGAGTCACTCTGATGATGTGATAGATCGGTTCTCTTTTATCGCTATTTCCACAGCTATCGGTCTAACGAATTTGCTAGCCTGATTCCTTGTAGACACATGACAACGCTCGATAAAAGAGCTTTAACTTACTGCCAGCCCTATACCCAAAACCAACCAACCACCACCTCCAAGGGAAGTTACGCAACTATTGTGCTACTGCCGAAAGCACAATAGGAAGTTCATCATTGGATGAAGTTCTGGATCTTACTATAGCCAGTCCAAACCTGAAGAACAACATTACTAACTGGCACGTGTCGGATGAGCCCTCCCTATCAGATCATAAGCATATAAGATTTGATATGGAGGCCCCTCATGTGCAGCTGGAAGAGGTCAGGGTTCCCAAGCTAACCAACTGGGACATCTATCGGGAGCACATCAGGACGAACATACAAGAACTCGATGACGCTCCGCTAGAATCCCAGGAGGACCTTGAAAGGGCCTCAAAACAGCTACAAGACCTGATCGTACAAAGCTACGAAAATAGTAATCCTGTCAGGTGCGGAGGCAGCTAGAGATGTGCCTTGGTGGAACAGGACACTAAGCAAACTAAGAGCTAAATCAAGAAAGCTCTTCAATAAAGCCAAGCGCTCAGGAGCCTGGGACGATTACAAGCAGGCCCTGACTGAGTACAACAATGAATTAAGGAGGTCCAAGAGGAAAACCTGGAGGAAGTTCTGTGAGGAGATTGACAATCTTCCTGCAACAGCACGCCTCCAAAGAGTACTCTTAAAAGATCACTCCAACGGCATAGGCCTCCTACAGAGGACTGATGGATCTTACACCACTGACTCTGAGGAAACACTGAAATTGCTCTTGGAAACACACTTCCCTGAGTGTTCAATGCAAGAAGAAAACAGAGAGACTCAATTACTCAATGTGCGCAATGCGTGCTGACCAGATTGAGGAGCACCTCGGGTAAAATCTTCACAGCCGGGACAGTAAGGTGGGCCATTAACTCCTTTAAAGCCTACAAATCTCCCGGTGGGGACGGCATCTTCCCATCTCTTCTGCAGCAGGGTTTAGATGAACTGTTGCCAACACTCACAAAAATATTTAGGGCTAGCTATCAGCTCAGCTACATCCCCAATCCATGGAAGGAGGTAAGGGTAGCTTTTATACCCAAGAGTGGGGGGCGACCAGCGGCTCAACCCAAGGCATATCGGCCGATAAGCCTATCCTCCTTCCTTCTCAAGTCAATGGAGAAAATCATTGACCAACATATTAGGTACGGTTGTCTGAAGGACACGCCGCTACATGATAACCAGCACGCTTATCAGGTAAGCAAATCAACTATAACAGCACTACATAATCTGGTTGGCAAACTAGAAGATGCTGTCAATGGTAGGGGCCTTGATATCTGTGCTTTCCTTGATATTGAAGGTGCGTTTGACGATACGTCTTTCTCGTCCATTGAAGGAGCGGCCACCGACAGAGGTATTGATCTGCTGACGGTCCGATGGATTGGGGCAATGCTGAGTAACCGGAACATCACAGCGAGGCTGGGGGACAAGTCGGTAACAGTAAGGGCCACTAGAGGCTGTCCTCAGGGGGGGAGTTCTCTCCCCACTGCTTTGGTCTCTTGTTATGGACGATCTCCTGGTCAAACTGACTAATGCTGGCTACGATTGCCAGGGCTTCGCTAATGATCTGGTCATTACCATCAAGAGCAAGCAGGATAGAACCCTATCAGTAAGACTGCAAAATGATCTGAATATGGTACAATCCTGGTGTGCTAGGGAACAGCTCAGAGTCAAACCTAGTAAAATAACCATTATACCATTCACAAGAAAAAGGAACCTAAGGCTAGAGGCTCCTACTCTTGAAGGAACAAGGATAGAACTCTCAAGTGAGGTCAAATATCTAGGAGTAGTTCTAGATCAAAGACTCACATGGAATCCTCAACTGAATAGGGTTACAGGAAAGGCTATGACTGCCCTATGGTCCTGCCGAAGACTCTTTGGAAAGACCTGGGGACTAAGGCCCAAAATGCCCCTTTGGGCATATGAAACAAGACCCATGGTCACCTATGCAGCTCTCGTGTGGTGGCCAAAAGTAGAACAAAAGATCGCGATCCACACTGCTAAAACTGCAGAGGTCAGCATGTCTAGGAGTTACTGGTGCCATGCGCACATGCCCCACGGCAGCTATGGAGGCCCTATTAGACCTCCCCCCTTTACATTTACATTTAAAGAAGGAGGCTGCCTCAAGCGCAATAAGGCTGACTAGCTCCAGTCTCCTCTCAGCAGGAGACTGGTCTGGCCATAGGAAAATCCTTAAAGAATTCATGGGTGATCCGGTGATCAACTCAATATCGGATATTATGCCGAAGAGGCACAACTTTGATATACCATTCAACTTGAGAGCAGAGATTATCGGCTCAATAATAGACATATCTTTGAAAGGGGATCTCTGGTTTGGTACACGGACGGATCCAAGATGGAAGACAGAATGGGCATTGGGGTCTATTGACCAAGATTAAGGCTGTACAAATCGCTCGGTTCTACACCAACCATCTTTCAAGCAGAGATACATGCTATCGAAATCTGCGCACGTGAAATTACCAAGAGAAGAATACGCGGTGCTAAAATATATATCATGTCCGACAGTCACTTAAGGCTCTGGGATCCTACACCTTTGAGTCCAAAATCGTCTGGGACTGTCTCACTGCTCTTAAAGAACTGGCCTAGAGTAACAGCATCACGCTAGCATGGGTACCAGGGCACGAGGGCATTGAAGGCAACGAGAAGGCGGATTCCCTAGCAAAAAAAAGACGCGGATTCTCAGTTTATTGGACCGGAGCCATTCTGTGGCTACTCAAAAAGCCGAATAGCAATGCGTATCCGGTCATGGGAGGACGAATGCAAGCACTCACACTGGGCAAATATCCCAGGGTTAAGACAAGCAAAGAGGTTTATAACCTACTCAAAACAGAAAACGAAGGAGCTGCTCTCACTCAGCAGACCAGATTTAAGGCTGATAACTGGACTTCTAACTGGTCACTGTTACCTGGGCTACCACCTGAAAAAGGTGGGGCTGGCTGATGATGACACCTGTCGATTCTGTCTAGAAGAGGAAGAGACAGCGGAACATATCCTCTGTCACTGTGAGGCCCTCGGCCGTATCAGGCTTAGACACCTTGGTGGGGCTTTCCCATCAACATCAGATATAGCCAAGGCAGCCCCCAGAAAAATTTTAGGTCTGATAAGGGAACTAAAGATTGACGGGGCCTCCTAGTACTAAACCTGGATCAGGTCACAAAAGATCAAATTGGTCGCAGTGACTAAAGGATGCGGTTAGTCCTTGATCCAATTCTTAATAATAATAATAATAATACCCAAAACTTTCAAACGAGGCGTACATCAACGCCTCCTTTACTCAACCTCTTAGCCCATTTTCCTCACCCTTAATTCATTTCTTCCCAAGGCTGTGCTTTAGCATCATAGGACATTACTTGAGCTTTGGCAAGATCATATAAAAAAAAGTTGATTACCTGTAAAATTACCCGAGTTATAATTACTTCAATTGTCAAACCACGAAGTTGGCGCGGGGTGTACAATAGGTCATTAATAAAGAGAAGAAATAAGGTGAATAAAGTGAATCCTGAGTTACACCGACCTTTATTTCATAGCGATCAGATATAACCCAGTCCATTATTACACAAATTGAATTTTTACTTTGTGTCTGAAACATAAGGATACATAAAGATAGGACAAAGTAAATAACACACGCCTGCAAATAAAACCTATCTTAGATCTAAAAGGTGAATTTTGCGGGCCTGTATAATTAGATATTAAAGTTCTTATTATTTAAAAACGAATTAATGAACTAAAGAGGATTTTGTAAATAAAACTACTGTATGGGCTTATTGATGACACCTTTTACCTAAAACACTTTGCCATATATTTATAAGCATTTCAAGTTATATAGTAAAATTTTCATTTGTCAATATATAATACAGTTCATAGTGTTCTTATTCTCTGTGGAATGTTACAAATGAGAATAAAATTACAAAGTTTATGAAGAAAATGAAATAAAAAATTTATTTATAGTAACGACTTGGTAATAAAAAAAATTTTATCATAAATTCATTTTTTTATCGTCCTAGAAAAGCTAAAATATATCGACGGCAGTCAATTTCTGCATGTGCAATTTGTTCAAAATAGCTGTGAAATAATGAAATAATACTAAAAAAAGTAACAAGGTGAAGCATTTTAGCACATTTCAGTTATTTTTTGTAATATCTTACATTTCTTAAGTACATTTTTTTGTGATTTTACTATTATATATGTTTGTATTTAAATTATTTCTCCTATTGAATCAGCGGAAGGATTATCTTTTATACTCTTTGGTATACAATTATACAACAACAAAAGATTAAAACAACGAAAACAAACAAATTCGTTTATGTACTTTCGATAAAGCCTATTAACAAAACAAGGAATAAATAATTATTTTTATATTTTAAACAAATTTAAAATTCTACTGGTATTCATCGTCACTACTTAGTAACATTGTTTTCTCATTGTAATTCTGACTTATTGTGGCAACTCTTTGGCCTCCGGGCATGAATTTTCTTTGATTTCCAAGTGTTTTTGATGCAATGCAAGTTCCAGTGTCAGGTGTTTGCGTAGATGGATCATCGGGGTCATATGAAGATACTCTGATTCCTCGCGAATTTTTACCCCCTTTAAAAAAGTGTTTTATTTATCTGGCTGTGATATAATACAAATACAATTAACGTTGTACATGCAAATAATTTAGCGCAAAATGCATTATATCTCAGCAATGATATTCTTTTTATTTATAAATATGCTAAATATGTAATCGAGCGATAAAATCATGCATAAAAAAAACTTTATATGATAGACATCAGGCGTGCACTAATTAAGATAATCAACATAAAAATTAATTGCTCAGTGCCTGGGAGTTTGACCTCGGAATCCAATGACTTTGAATGTATCAATGCAAAACCTTCTGAATTATGTTTTATAGATAAAATACTAAAATGTTTATAGTCATTTGTTATTTGTTTTTTTTAATTTGTTTTTATTTGAAATAAATATATTTTTCTCATATTTTTATAATATAACCATCATTTAACTAAAATGTTTCCTAATGACATCTTTTATAAATGCCAGGGACCCAAAAAGGGTCATAGAAGGAGCAAGGAGCAGGTAGCAAAAAGTAGAGGGGAAGTTAAGCGGCAGCTGTTCATAAAGTTCAGTCTATTTCGACACGTGTTTCATTACTACATACTAAATAGAAGAACAGCTCCATAAATTCCCTGGTTGAACGTGAACGAAATATTCAATGCAATGTTCTAGGAATTTTGTATGGAAAAGTAAAAGTTAACTGTCAAAAAGTAAGTCCTATCTGTCAAAAATCAGTGAGAGAGAATGTAACTCTCAGAAGAGAAAGTTCCATTTTCGTCGACTAAGGCTCGAATTACAATTCCGATTGAAATATACATGCAAATATCTCTAAAAATGGCAGAAGCTGAAGCTGCAATTTAATTTCAAATTCAGATTTGGCGTAGACTTCGACTAAAAACTCAGTATCGGTCGGAATTGTAATTCGGGCCTAAGTCGTATAAGCGGTCATGTGTTGGTTAAGTAATAGACAGTTCTACAAATTCGTTACTTTCGTATGAAATTAGTCCGTAAATCTTTTTAAATTCTTTCATTAAGTGCTTTTTCTTTTGCGAGAGTACGAAATCTCTTAGTCTATATTTGAATGGGGCAGGTTCACTGTGATCCTTGTCACATGGTCTTAAAAATTGAATAAAAGCATTCAGCTGCAAATCGGATGCATTACCAAACTTTTTACTCGGACGAAATTACATTTACAACTACATACAGGATGACTGAGAGATTTCCTCTCAGCGATATTACCATTTAAATGAAAAATGGAATTCAGTGCCGGGAAATTTTTGCAGTTTTGTTCGAATCTGGTCTACTATTTGTATTTATACTATGGCATAACATCAAGGTATGTATGAGTTCAATGAAAAATTCAGCGAATTGGATCCTGTATCGACACCTAACTCCGTAACATGTGGATGGTTTTCCATGATTCTTTTTCTATTGAATAGTGTGCGATCTCCAATTCCTACCATGATAATAATTTTGATCGTACAGTGATTGTGGGTCTTACATACCTTCATAAAGCGTTGACCGATTTAGATGATTCCTTTTTTGTTGCGTAGAATACATGTGTTCGTTAATTGGTATCATAATTCTGTTGAGAATGTAGATTGCCTTATTTCGTAACGTGAATGGGGAGAAATCGGTGGCAAACTAATAAAAAAAAAATAACTGCCTCCTTATAATCAAAGATACCATATAAAACTACCTAAACAATTCATAATTCATAAAGTGCATTCGGTAAAGTGCATGATTATCGTGTATTAACAAAACGCACGCATTTTTTTCCATTTTCAAGTACATAACCTCAATAGCTCAAAATCCTGATCTGATGGCCCAATTCTGACCTAAGATTCGGATTCTACGCAGCAAATTACTTCGGAAATGACTACAGGCTGCCTAACAACGTAATCTTGTAGACCTGTGTTATTAATGAAATAATAGCGAATATAAATAAAGATTGCGAATAGGTGTGAACTTCGAAAATTTTCTTTAGCCATTTATGCAACATATTATTAAATGTTAATTGAAGTCGTTGTAAAGTAAGTGATAATGTGTCGGCCTTCCATCCCGGAGGACCCAGGTTTTAATCCCAGCAGCCGTGACCCATAGTTGCTTTCCGTTTTTACGACAAAACAAAATTTTTTTTTCAGAATCCACTTGCAATCGTTGGCTCGAATCGTGTTCAAGTTCATCTCCCACCCCAGACCCCACAAGGGGTGAAGAGAACTAGGCAAGATGAACATAATGATTAATTAATGAATTTTGAAAGAAAGGTTACTCAGTCAAAACTTATGTGACGATAAAGTTACTAGTGACGCATCGGTAAGTAATCCTGACGATCTATCGTCGTTATGTTCGTTTTTGCGCGAAACATTTTCTAAGCCACTTTTACTCGGATCTTGTATATATGTCATATAAATTTGCAATAATAATTTTTTGTATTTATTTATTATTGCGGACTAATTGTAAATTTTTGTATACATTCGAGAATTAAATAAATCACCATTAAATTTCTGTAATTGTTTGAATTTACATCCACGGCTACCAGAGTCCCCCTACCAAAGGTAAGGCCTATTAGTTCCAGATGACTAAGTAATTAATAATGTTTGCTTCCTACTTAACTCCATAAACACTAACAAATAAATACAGTACATTATAAAATGATTTTTATTTCTGCAATCCCAGACATTGTCACGCCCAAAACGCTTGCACAAGTCACACGTACTTAGTTTTCGGACTAATGCATTAGCACAATTTTACCCAAAAGTGTTTACGTACTCCGAAAATCTGGGAAAACTTGAAGATTTCACATTTCCCCTACATTTCCAAACTTACCCGAAGAAATAAATAGAGTACTTTCTTTATAAAGGCATACATTATGCCTTTTACAATTATCGCTTTAGTTTTTGTCCAAGACTACTCAAATTTGTACTCTTAGCATCTGTTAATTTCTACCCTTTAAGATTTTTGCTCAGAATAGGTCTGTCCCCTGATTTGAAGTTGGGATCCCGCATGTGCAAAAACTTACCCATTTTGCGTTCCATCGCGTTTCGTGCCTGACAAAATGGCGGAGACAAAATGGACGTCACATGTTTTCCTGCTGCACGAACTAATCCAAACTTTCTTGCAAAAGTACTAACAGCTGTTCGGTGTTTTAGTTTAGAAAGTGAAGTTAGGTTGAGTGACTGTTTCATAGTGAATTCATTGAATAAAATTATTAATAAAGGACAATTTGGTGCTTAAAATTGATTAGATTAACAATTTATAATTAGAAGTGCAGTTTAAATACATTTTATGTATCCTGTGAATTTTCTTCTTCTTGATTGTCACGAGTTTGCGTGAAACATGTTCCCTCGATTTTTTGGTTTGTGGACACTTTTTCTCGCAACACTTTTTTGTGCACGAAAATCTTTGGAACGGGCCTAAAAGTACGTGAACAGACTTACAGCCAAACCAGCTAAGTATTCAGTTAAATGTCATAAGTGTAAGAACTTTTGCATTAAATTTTCTCCCGCATTTTAACAAACATTTTCTTCCCACTATATTTCCTATTCAAGCTATTTTAACTGAAAAAAAAAACAAGTTCATAACCAGTAGACATACTGATGTGAATTTTGCGGTCAACTTTGCAGACATGTTAAAAAATCCTTGTCACGAGACATTATTTAATAATGCAGCTATGCGCAGACATTCCAATGCATGAATAAAGCCAAATGTTGTAATTTCGTGCAAAATACTGAGCTAAATTAAAAAATATGAAAATTAAAAGCAACAAATTTTAGATTAAAGCTAAACTATAGTTAAGGTTTATTAAATAAAATTGAAAGCATTATCACAATACGAACTCCATAATTATTAAAAATAAATGTTGCATTAAATATAAATACTTAAAGAAGATAATTTACAAGATATTCCATGCTTAAACATCGAATGAATTTTATTTTATTTTAAAAAATATCTGGGAAAATGCATGATTCCATAAACGATAACGAAAACCTTTAAAAAAAATCTAGGAGCGCTCAGTTATTACACTTTCCATATAAGCGGTAAAATATTAAAAACAACTTCTTGAAGCTTGAAAATTGTTCGTTATCATTTAGATTTCATTTGGAACTAACTAGATATAATTTTACATCAGATTTATATTAAGTCCGTGCAATTTGAAACTTACGAAAATTTGAGCAATTTACATCAGACTGGTCTTAAGCGTAACTTCAATCCATTAATATAAATCAAGAAAAAAAAATATTAAACTAATCTGTTTCAGGCTTAATATTAAAAATCCATTAATCAAAACTCAATGTCAAAACAAAATGATTTTCAATCAAATTTGACTATTTAAAATCTGGTTCTATTTATTTAGTCCTAAGCTAAAAGTTAGGCAATCAAATCAGTAACATAGCATCCATTGATTAATTTAAAGCTTCTCATATCGCTGAGATGAGGTCACTTCTGAAAAACAAAATTTAATTCAATCAATTTTCTAACGGAATTTTGCTCCTATATTCAATATTTAACCAGCACCAAAGTGTATTGTGATATCTTAGATCTATCCTTAGCTTACATAAGTTATATCTACCACTAAAAAGTGTTAGAAGCGCTCTAAATATTTCTGACTGTGCAAGCTGGTGTTAAAAATTAATTAATAGTAGGAAATTGATGTGTTCTAAAGATATAAACCACCAAAGAATCATATGGACACAAAGAACATACGCCTCGAATAAATTTCTTATTGCTAAAACTTTGTAAGCAGATGAGCTTGTTCGGGCAGCGTAAATCGGACTTCGACCGTAGTTCTAGTATCTGCAGACATTGCTCAGATTCCTTTGCTTCTATTGATTGCTTGTGTTATTACACAGGTCTACAAGATTCTGTTGTTGGGCAGTTGGGGGTCATTGCCGAAGTAATTTGCTGCGTAGAATCTGAATCCGAGGTCAGAATTGGGCCATCACGAAAAATTAGGCAGTAGAAAAATGTATGCCTCAAAGGGTTAATATGAATGCTCACGACGTTGTTCATTACTTAAAATGGTCGTAACTTTGCAAAAAAAAATCTTAGGCGACCGCTCAACAGCTTATTTTGAAGGGTAAGATTAAATGATGCAACTAGAAAAATGGCCAATAAAATTTTGTGCATCCTGTACATATCTACAAAAGTAGCCAAAAAAAACTCACTTTTCGAGTATATAACCTCAAATATCTCAATATCCTGACGTGATGGCCCAATTCTAACCTCGGATTCGGATTCTACGTAGGAAATTACTTCGGAAATGACCCCCGGCTGCCCAACAATAATCATGACCCCATTTTTTGTAGACCTGTGTAATTTTTGTTTGCTTCTCTGACGTCTAACATTTTTAAGTGGACTGGCCAAAGTTTTCCCGACATTTACCGGTACGGTAAAATTTGACTTGTATGTGGGTGTTCCCCTAAACTTTATCTGTTTGCTAAGTAAGTTATTAAACTTTGTGCAACGATAGTAAATCAATGAAATTGAATGTATACTCGAGCACAATTGTACAATTGAAATAATTTTTATTTTTTTTATACGATGTGGCCAAATCCTTTGATGCGTCAGCATGGTTTTTGGCCGGAAGGGAATCAAGGTAAGGGAAGTGAGGAAACGTGAAAGTCTTGCTTTTGCATTGCTGCGAACTAGACAACAGCCCCGAGACGGAGTGTATTATTTTAATTTCTTAATAAAAGGTCACGGGGAGACCTGGTCTCAAACCCGGGACCCATGGAGTGGTGGTCGTGCGGCTCAACGAATTGATCCAACTCCGTCTCCATCTGTTTGATTTTTTTTTTATATATTCGGCCGAAACTAGTAAGAATAGCACCAATTTATTGACAAAATTGTTGTTTGCGTGTTTACTCTTCTTTTGAAAAGTGTTGTTTAAGTATTTAGCCTATAATTGCGCTAGACCATATCGACTGGCCACTTTCTCAATGGAAGACACTTTTCCGATGTGATCAAATTTTATTTGATATCCTCAAACGGTATTCAGTAAATTCGAACTTAAGACAAAAGGCTTGGTTAAAAAAATTGCAGGCGATCAATAAAACACGCCGGGTGGAAATATCATTGTCTAATAGAGTTTTTTCGCTAGGGGAGTGGTTCTTCTTTTCCAAATCGAAGGAATCATGGAAAGATTCGAGTATGAATATATACTAGAATCCGACATGATGCCTTACGTTCAATAGAAAATAGCGCTTCGATGAATATTGCAACAGGATTCGTAATAAGGCCGGATTTGGATGACTCAGTATCCATTGCAGTGAATAGACTACCTCGTCTACACGACCTGCATTTTTCGAGGAGCATAAAGACTTTTAAGTCTATTACGAAATTTTAACGTTGGTGCAAATTAAACAAACAAAACAAATACCTATCCACATGTATAAATAAAACGATCCAATTATATCATAAGGAAGGAGCTGTTTGTATATATTGAATATTTCCTATTGTGTGCCTTTTACCGCGCGAACGCTGTTCAACTTTGTTTTTAAAACTATTTTAATTCTCTCCGATTGGTTCATCTTTTGATCGACATCCTATTAGTCTCACCACAATGTCTTTTCGATCGTCCATTAGCACTCATCAAAAAGTGAATAGTTAACATAAGAAATTTTCAATTAGCCGTCCAAATTCAAAAGTTATAAAATTTATAATGAACTCAAATGAATATAAATATAATGAACTATAATGAAGCAGGAAATCAGCTACGGACATCGCGATATGATGTGCTCGTGCGCTTCATGCTATTTGATGGGGTCGCCGGTCGAGAACATCAGAAGACAAGTTTATAGTAACGCCCTATAGAGCAACAGCAATTCATATGGTTTTCAGTCGGGAACCCCAGAAGAAATTTTTTCAAATAACATTTCCGACACTTGGCGGAAGGTCTCTGTATCTATATGATTCTTTGTGAAGCTAATATCAGTATTGGCATGACAACTATTCTAAATAAGAAATTATAAGTATTTTAAGGTCGGTGTAGTAAGTGATGACGTAACGTAAATTACTGGACTCTGTTATGACGTTAATTATTGCACTTTATATTGTCGAAATTTTCACATTTTATTAAAAGTGAAGAAGATGCAGCTCTTTCATAGCCATATGTGGCAATTGCCTATTTGTAGTACAAGTAAGGATTACTTGTAGTTATTTTTAGCTGCAGATTCAACTGCCAGAATTAGCTGCATTTATCCTATCAGATCAGGTATGCAAGTATCTACGAATATGATACAGTACTCTATTCTACCACATTCTAACGTTTAGTATATCTCACATATCTTGGACTGATTCTGTGATGACAATATTAAACATCGGATTACAATCGTACTTTGAAGCATGACAACTTTCTGGATCGAGTGTGGATATGCTAAGCTCATAGAGATGGACTAGGAAATGGTACAATACAAATTTAACATTTTAAGTAATCACATCAGCAGATATTAAAGAAACATCAGCCTGGTAAGTGTAATGAAGAAGTTTTGGAAATATTTTCTTGGATTTTGTAACTAATGAGAGTTTGTCGTTGCATCCCAGTTCAAACTCAAGAAATGGTGTTTAACATCTTGGATTACTTCAATCGGCAGCAATATGTCTATGTAATACAACACCTAATATTTCACAGTTCAATATGCAGAGGCTTTCAAAGCCAAACGTCCACCGACGACCCTACCGAACGAAAATAGGAAACGATGTAGAAATGCCTCATCATCAAAAATACAAAAGAAAATCAGATTGAAGACCATATTAATTTTGCTAACGATATTCTAGCTCTTGCCAAGGCAAATTGTCAACAAAGACTAATGCAAATGGACATGTAAGAGACACCCTATGGTTCCTCAAGTATCGGCACGAAACAAAAATGATCAAACATCCTAAAAAATCAGAAGGATTTATTGGGCGCTGTAAACAATGAAAAGCGAAAATGATTCTGGAGTTTTTGAAACGGAGTATGAAACGAAATAAGTTTGATACAGAGACCGAATAAAAAGATTACTCCAAGAAAACACAAGAGCGAGTCTTACAAAGCGATGTTGGATAGTTTCCACATGATAAATATATACTGCACAAAAAGGAAATCAACCCGAAATAACATGCTCTAAGATAGGTTTCATGAAAGTGTAGTAGAGGAGCTTCGTATTGTGTGGATTATTAAACTTCTTGGACCACCTTTTAACAAAGAAAGTTAAGAAAGTTAAAAGTACACCACTAGAAACAATAAAAAAATGTAAGAATGGTCGGCACAGCAGAGTTTATAAAAGTGGCGCATACAAGGTTTCAAAAAACTTAGTGAAACTTGCTAAAGAAGCAATGGGTCTATTTTTTATTTTATGTATGCGTTACCATTGCTTTAGGCGGAAGGGAATTAGGGTAAGGGGAATTAAGCAACTTGAATGTCTTGTTTTTGCATTTCTGCAAGTTAGACAACAGCCCAGAGAGAGACTGGATTTTTTTAATTTTTATTAAAGACTGACAGGGAGACCGGGGCCCGAACCCTGGCGTGGTGATTAACCACTTAACCAATTGATCCAACTCCGTCTCTCTATAGTTAGATGTGTAAAGGAATAGTTACAAAAAAAAACCTAGGTTAAACATTAAATAGTAAGGTAGAATGAAAGCAAGGTCTTCCCTACAGGAAAAATATAGGGAACACCATCGGGACTGCAAGTAAAATCATCATGGAAATCATCGAGATTTTCTTAAGAATGGCAGCCTTATCAAAAATTATATTAGTGTAAAGTATATTCCTATAATTAGTATCTCAGGTATGCGTTAAAAAAGCATTTCAAAGAGATTGAATACCATTACAAGATCTAAAGTAAGCGGGTATCTGTCACATCTGCGCTTGGAATTGAGGAATCTCCAAAATTGTTTAGGCTTGTCGATAAGTAAAAAATATATTTCGTAGAATTTGTTTTAAACTTTTCCCACGACGTAACAATTTTTAATTATCATGTTTGAATTCTATGAAACAAAATCTATTAAAAATAATTAATAAATAATTAATAATTAAGATATGAATTGGCCGATCTTTGGATAAAAATTTGCTCCTTTATTTAAAATATTCATAGGTGCTATTTTTTCTAATAACTTAAGATGGGAGAAAAAATTCATTCTGATACGGAAGATTCATTACTGTTAGTAATATCAGTTGAGGGGCTTAAAAGTAAAATTCTTCACTTCCGAAAAAAATTAGTTATTCAAGTTTTTGGTTTGACTATAGGACAATTTGCGTTCTTATGAAATACGTTGATCATTTAGTGATAAGTCATAAGAGTCAGATTAAATACACTGTTATCAATTTTTTGAGTTGTTTGCAAAAAGTGAGGTTTGCAATTAGACCCCTCAACTATATGTACCTAAAATAATATTAACACAATAATATTTATTAACCACATAAACATAATGCATTTACGATACGAAAAACGCCTGAATCACAAAAGTGAACATGAATAATTAAAACAAATGCTAGATAGTTTATAAAAACCTACTAAAATATTAAACAAGCTTTTTACAACAGTGCAATCTACCTAATTCTAATTACTTATTTTTAAAGATAAAATATTGAAACGATAAAACACATAAATCCATTCAAACAAAAGCAGTAAACATGCAATTTAAATAAAAAAAACTTACCTGAACTGTACTGAGTATATTGTTGATATTGTGGGTGGAAGTTATGTATTGCATCTGTCATTATATCTTTAGGATTCATGGTTTCCTGCGGAAGAATTAATCATTCACAGTCATGGATAAATTATAAATTTCTATAGACAAACCTTTAAACTACTTGAAATTGACTGCATTGTTACTGATCTGCCGTGGGCGTCACCAATACAGCTTCTTGAGTAAATCTTTAAGCAAGAAAATTAAATTATATTATTTTTATATAAAAGAAACCTTGAAATCACCTGATAAGGAAATGCGTATCTTAATGCAATAGCGGCAAAGAGCATCTCAATGCATATGAAGAAGTTTTGATATCCAGCGGACACCGTACCAGCTGAGGTAGTAGAGCCACTACTATCCACAATTGGTGATATAACTTGGGCCTTTTCTAATATGGCTAAGCCAACACCTAAGGAATTTAAATCCGTTTGTAAATTGTTTATTATAAGAAAATAATTAAACTTACCCTGCCAAAATGACAAGAAAATTACTGATTTTATAGTACAAAATTTCAGCACAGGCTCAAAAGGAGTCAAAAGATCTTTTGTCGCAAAGTAGAATAAGTAGAGTCCGTAAAGTGCAAGAGATACCGATATATTGTAAATTACTGTTATGTAAATATATCCACCGTCAGCGCTAAACGAAAATAATTTAAAAAAAATCCACGGAAATTTATTATTTATTTGCATACCTCCAATCACCATCGTGATAGTGGTTAAAAGCTTGTAAAAATATTATTATAAATGCCATCAACGGCTTCACTAAGCAAAATTGTAAAGTGGCCTGCTTGCAAAAACGCAAAAATCCAATAGTATAGGTCTTTCCTATAGAATTAAAGTGGTCGAAAACGTTTATATTTCTTACTTAATATGTATCTAAAATACCTGTAAGGCAGCAGGTACCATATAGGCAAGATGATTTAATGGGCTTTCCCCTTATTTCTGACATAATATTTCCCTCACCACCGAGATATTCGTAACACAAAGATAAGAAATTGTAAATAACAAAGGCTACGAAAGAAATTAATTAGTTTTTGAAATAAATAACATTTTGTTATACCTTCATAGCAATCCCTTACTGTAAAAAAATAAACGTACACACTTTCTGAATTAAAGAAAAGTAAGCTTATCCATGAATAAGTCGCATAAATGGGAACAATGAAAAGAATTCTAACTATCCATCTTTGCTCCTGAGGATTCGTGTACCACCTCAAATGTTGGTAGATCTAAAAAGAAAATAGTAAGTGTTTATGAAAATTTATTACTAATATTTATTGATCAATAAGTTTTTTACCTGTTGACATGTGAGAAATAAGGCTACCCAGACAAATGCACCCGCTACACCTTGGGCTGTTTTTGTTTGTAAAAAAATTCCGTCACCTACATGGCTTAAAGGATCAATTGCGGAGACTATGTGTGCAGTAGCCACGTATCCGGGCTTAGCTGTTGAAGTATTGAGGACACCGTCTGTTGACTGTGCTGGTGAGCTCATTCTACGAAAAATAAAATATAATAATAAACTTAATGCAATATAATTACAAATATTAGGTCTTCTTATATTATTCAGATTAAGCATATCTATTGAGTGTCATAGTTAACCCAAATACAAAGGACAATTCCTATGTATATCTCAATAGTAGCATCTTAAATTGATCCTTACGAATTTATATTATACATTCAAGTAATTGATGAAGCGGTCTAAGTACACTTGTAAAATTTTGAAATTTAGGTTTAACATTTAAAAGATTGATTAACAAGCGATACATTTAAAATAATTTATTGTTGTTAAAAAGGTTATTATTGAAGAAGAAATAAAAATATTTAAAATTCAAAGTTTTCGTCCACTCTGCGTCTGTTTACTTTTGGACTTGAATAAATTTGACAGTCGAGTAATTTCCCCTTCTGTCCAAATTTTACACAAGCTGATGAGTGTGGACAAAATTTCGGCAGAATTCTTCTGCTTTTATGGTTGACAACTAACAGCTGTTTGTAAATGAAAATTGAAATAAACACGGGGATTTAACTATTAACTTTCTCAGTAAATTGTTATTAATTTTTGTTTATTTTTACGATTTCTTGTAAACGCACTGATCTTTGCACTGAAATCTACTTTTGAAAGTTCTTCAGTTGTCATCAATTTACCCAAAAAGCGTCTGTTAACTTTCTCATTTTCATCCCCTCCACCAGAAGAACGATTTTTTCATGATTTTTACCCACGTTTTACTTACACCAAAAAGTAAACAGACAGACCTATTGAATGGAAATATTTACAAGAAAAAGAAGAATTGCACCTAGGAAATAAATTAAAGCTAGTTCACATATATTTCCATAAGAAAAGAAATGAAGGTCAAGCTAGGCTGTTCAAGCCTTCAGTAAATCTGTAGCAGATGCAATAGATTTTAGAAGAGAGGTTCTAAATTTGCCAACGAAGTTCATTCGAGTAGTAAATAATATTTTCGACATCTTAAATAGTAGGACAATTTTTAGTTTTGAGTTTTTTAAACGAGCGCTATGCGAAAACAACAAAGACGCTGTTTTCATATTTGCCCAACGTGCAATCTCGTATTTTTCGAAACTAAAGACCAACAATGGACGGTACATTGTAGATGGTATATAGGTTTTATTGCATGTTTAACGTTTTTATAGGTTTTATTGCATGTCTAAAAAATTTGGAAATTCTTTACCATTCTTGCCAGATAAGAGAAGGTGGAATCGGAAATTGTCTCCCCTTAGAAAAAATCTGCTTTTTGGAAATGGGATAGGTTGTGTCTAAATTAAAACCGGCAGAAACTTTTAGTTTGATTTATTTTCTCAAAGGAAGATAAATTGTCTTTACTCATTGACAATTTTTATTAAACTAAAATATTTCCTTACCATATCCTAAAGCAATAAAAAGGGGCAGTCTGCAGTCCACTTAGCCGAAACCTTAAATTTATGAGGTATAATAAAAATTGTATTTTTCTTGTAAACATCTGGCGCACTAATTTGTTATCTGTCTTCACTTAAAATCTTGTCAAAATCTAAGTCGCCCTTAAATGCTTATCCTTGAGAAAACATACATAAACCCTACGAGGAAGTAACTAAAGGAGGAGAAATAAGCTCAGAAAATCGTGGCAATTTTAAGCTTGTGTGAGGTTCCCATGCATACAATCTCATAAGCGCAAGGCAGGCAATTAGAAAAGTATTTTTACATTTTGGTAACACTCTTCTCGGCTAAATATTATCTGCCGACTGTGATAAAATTTTGATTTACATATTTATTGTACAATAGATTAAAATTATAATTTAAAGTTTATTAAAAAAATAATTCGAATTTTAACAAAACCCTTTTTACGGGCTGCCAATGTAGAAGGTACCTCAAGACACTAAGTGATAGTACAGACCCAGGGCCCAGATAAAAAGCCTACTGCCTCGTAGTAAAAAGCGAACAAATTCGACAGCTAAAACGCAGCCGCAGAACAAAAACTTGCCATTCTCACACACACGACATATAAGCGATAGGGCTTCTCCTTTAGTTACTTCCTTGTAGCATAAACCTAACGTAGAACAAAATGGAAATAAACATTAAGGAATTTCTTTTTGTAATTCCAACAAAGCTATTAAGCGCTGTACAAATTAACGTTATTTTCTCTGATCCTGTAAATGAAATCAACAGTACAGTTGAACATTTGCAGCATATTAAACGCGAAAACATTAGTTTAGCGCTGAACGCCCAATTTTTAAAAGAACACAGGTTCGTCGAATATCCGGCTAATCTATCAGAATATTGAGTCGGTGCAGCGGAACTTTGTTAGGTTCGTACTAAGGACCTTCCGTGGAATGATCCACTCAGGCTTCCTTCTTATGTGGACCGCCTCCGTGTGGTTAATATGCATTCGTTGGAAGAGCGACGTAGAGTTGCTGACCTAGTCTTTATTCAACAGCTTTTGAAATCAAACATAGATTCCTGCACTCTCGCAAGTATAGTTTCTTATAGGCATACCCCGTATAGCTTAAGGAGATTGCCTTTACTGCATTTTGTTCATTCTAGTTCTAACAATGCTATGCATGAGCCTATAAATCGCATGTGTAGAGCCATGAACATGTGTCCTGTTTTTGACCTGACTCTTACGAAGGATTTGCTGAAGCGTTCTCTGTTGTCCGCGCATCGCTGATTGTAGTGTGTGGGCGTGTTTTAGTTTTCGGTTACTAATGTTTTTTACATGCTGGTGTGGGAGTCTAATTCGCCTCAATATATTGTTATATTCTGGCGAATAGGTGAATTGATTCTACGCTTCTGCCTAAGAAGTGCGCTTTCTGAGTTAGAAGGGTTAATTCTATATATACTCATCATGTTTTCTCTTATATAGCTAGATTTGTTGTATACATAAAATAGTTTTCAAAAAAAAAGTTGAACCGACTTCACAAAAAGCGCTAAAAAGCATAAAATAATTTTTAATTTTACATCTATTACGACATTTTGAAGTCGGTGCAAATAAAACAAACCAAACAACTACAACAAAAATATTTAATCGTCATTTCTTATGATCCCGACTTCACAATATCGTAATAGATGTAAAATTAAAAATTATTTTATGCTTTTTAGCGCTTTTTGTGAAGTCGGTTCAACTTTTTTTTTGAAAACTATTTTATTTTTCACTTTTCAGTGTCTTCTACTCTATACAACGAAAAAAGAACCATCCAAACCGGTCCACGCGTTAAAAAGTTAGGTTTCACCTCTACCCCACCTCCATTTCACTAAAAAAATTTTCTGATGGTAGCAATAAAGGAACATGCTATACCGAACAGAAAAGGAATCATCGAAATCGGTCCACGCGTTACGAAGTTACTACTCCTCCCTCTCCCCCACCACCACCATAGGACAAATTATTCTCCTATTAGCAATGGGGGAGCATACCCTATACAACCGCAAAAGAACCATCCAAATCGGTCCACGCTTAACAAAGTTACTACTCCTTCCTCTCCCCCACCACCACCATAGGACAAATTATTCTCCTATTAGCAATGGGGGAGCATACTCTATACAACCGCAAAAGAACCATCCAAATCGGTCCACGCGTAACAAAGTTAGGTTCCACTCTCCCCCTCCCCCACCAACATTTTTTTCTCGTGGTATCAACCAGGGAGTATAGTCTACCCAAAAGAAAAAGAATTATCCAAATCGGTCCACGCGTCACGAAGTTAGACTACTCCTCGCCCCACCCAACCCCCCACCATGGGCCAAATTATTCTTCTATTAGCAATGGGTTATCACACTCTCTCCCACCCCACCAACATTTTTTTACTCGTAATATCAACCAAGGATCATATTCTACCCAATAGAAAAAGAATTATCCAAATCGGTTCACGCGTTTCGGAGTTATACTACCCCTCCCCCATCTTTCACCATAGGACCAAATTATTCTCCTATTAGCAATAGGAGATCATACTCTATACAACAGAAAAAGAACCATTGAAATCGGACTACGCGTTACAAAGTTAAGTTCCACCCCCAACCCCCATCCCACCAAAAATTTTTTCTCGTGGTATCAACCACGGAACATACTCTACTCAATAGAAAAAAATTATCTAAATCGGTCCACGCGTTCAAAGTTAGGTTACCCCTCCCCCCACCCTATTCCAAATTTTTTTCTCCTATTAGCAATGGGGGATCATACTCTGTACAACAAAAAAAGAACCATCCAAATCGGACCACGCGTTACAAAGTTAGGTTTCACCCCCACCCTACCAAAATTTTTTTTGAAATGGTACCAATCGGTGAATCATCAAAATCGGTCGACACGTTACGAAGTTATGCCCGGTCAGACATAAAAAAAAATTTTTAAAAAAACATACGCGTTGAACTTAGAACCTCTTTGTTTTTGGAAAGTCGGTTAAAAATAGCTCTTTAATGATCAATATGAACCCATGCAGTGTAATATATCCTCATTAAAATTAATAGCAGAAAAGTATTTGCATACACGTTATTATTGTATGTATTGCTAAACAAGCATCTGAACAATAAAATGGTAATATTCCCAGGAATATAAATTTGGAAATACACATTTTGGATTAAAAAGAACCATATTTTAGATTTAGTATATTTGTTTTAAGGAAAAGACTAAATTGTCTGAAAAAAATAATTACAAGCGCAAATATTTAATGTTTTTGTCGTCGTCCTTGGAAACAGCACAATAATTTCTAAAACTTTCTTTTGCTATAGCTAAATGTGTAAAATATACCTATTCCTTTCGATATACAAAAAAAAACATTTTAAAAATTATTTAAAAGTGTTACGTACTAAATGCAGATATTATCTCTAAAAATAGTTTACGACATTTAATAAACCTGTTTTTATTTACAGTCTGTCTCAGAAGTTTGGGATATTCAAGAATTCTTGGTGCCCGTACGTCTAAAGTGCGAATTTACTAAGCTGGGAAATACAATTGTGTTAAGCTAGTTATATTATTTAAATTCAAAGATTTAAACAAAGAAATTGTAACAACTCCTATTTTGATATCTTTATTATATCCAACATAATTAAATATTTTCTTAGAACTCAGAATTTTCAATGTCGAAAATTTGTCTCAAAAGTATGGGATAATAATTATTTAATGTTTTTTTTCTTAAGTAAAGTTAAAAAAATTATACCATATAGGAGATTTACCATTTAGTAACATCTCCATTTACATTTATTACATCCTCCAGTCTTGCTGGCATATTAGATTTGTAAATAGTTTTGGAGTAGTATAGTCCCATACTACGCATAGAATAAATTTTACTTTTGGGTTTTTGGACATAATTAATGTACTTTTCTCTTAATTATTGTCTAGAGGTGCTCAATGGAAATTATATCTGGTGAGTTCCCAGACCATTCTAAGAGAGAAATACCGTTTTCTGGCTTTATGGGCAGGCGCACCGTCCTGTTGATAAATAAAGTCACCGTCGGTATTCAATATTTAGAATTAAATATGCGTCTATAAATTAAATATAAGCTTCGTATTAAATTTTTCATGCAGTGATACACAATGTATCGACATAATTTCCAAAGTATCATCAAACCATTCCTTTAACAGTATGTTTCAACTCACGATTGGTACAAGATGGATGACTAACTTCTTGCAGTGACCTCCACATTTTCTTTCTAGACAATAATTGAATTGTTACATTACAAATTAAAAGAGATATTCAAAAGAACTATTCGGGCTCCTCTTAAAATATCCCATAATATAATAATATTGGCGTTTCTCACATACTGAGATAACTTCTACTACACAGAAATTTGACTGCGGAAAATTTTCGTATCAGCCTTTTCTATTTGTTTTATATTTTAAGGGACTAACACTGCATTAGGTCTGTTTGTTTCACTGCGAAAATTGCAGAAGTAGTGTAGAGTGTAATCGATGTGAAGTCAAGGGTGTAGGAATTTGCCCTACACTAACGCCTGGGAAACAAACCTTTTAAGTGTAATTTGCTGTCAATTATATTTAACGGAACGTGTTTTCTTTAATACAATTTTTTAATACCCCAAATAAAATGAATAATAATATATTGTTGACTTTAATACAAGAAATTATGTGTGACTCGTCTGATAGTTAATTAAAATCACTTCAATTAAGACCGGCTTTGTTTGACGTTGTGCAGCTGCACTAAGTTTACACGGAGAGCGAAACAAACGCCGTTTGTCGTAAATTTTGCACACATTGCAGAAAAAGTTGAGCGAAACAAACAGACCTATTGAGTTAAAGAACGCAGAGTGCTTTTCAGTGTCAAATATGAGAAATGTCAACTGACAATTCAATTTTTTTTTTGTCAACTGACAATTCAATTCAATTGACAATTCCCATCATTTTCCTATGCACCCATCCCTCTTCCTCAGCACGCTGTTGCCACGATTTCAACCTTAGAATAAAGAACTAGAGGAAGCGCTGTACCGTGTAAAATTCCTATCGGTGAGTGAAGCTGCTCGAGGAATTTAAAATCAGCTGGGGTCTCTGACAAACAGAGACGAAAGCATATAAGAAAATGGGACAAATATATTTCGTACTCTCAAATGTTGTTTACTTTTGTGCGTGAAAAAGTTTCCTCGAGGGAATTAAGTTAAATTTTGTTAAATTTGTTAAAGTAGCTTCTTTTAAATCTTTATGTAATCATTCCAATAAAGTTTTTAGACTACTTTGTGATTTTTTTGTGAACCGACTTTGCCTTAACACCCAGAATTTGTTTAAATTAATCAGCTTGACATGTTCGGGTTTTTCGTGCGCAAATAAGTAGAAATAAGATGATGGGAAGTCGTTTTTCCTGTAAATACATAACTGGAATTACTTCTAAATTCATTCTATAAACATTTGAAGTTTAATTAAAACCCCAACTTATGGATAAAAGCAAAAGTTTCGTAAGAATATTTGTAAGGTTAACGTGAAAACTGATTTTAATGTTTTGGGTCTCTGGCACCAGGAAGGCGTCAAACAAAATTTTTAGGAGGCATAAATAGGAAATCTTAAATAAGATTGAATCAATAAAAACCAAAATTTATGAATCACTTGACCTATAATATAACGTCAAAATTAATATGCAGCTTAAATATTTGATTCAGAGAAGATAAAATTAAATTATTCCTTAACGAATTCTCAAGATTTTAAATTTACTTTTGGCCCCACTTTAAATCTGACTTAATTTACGCCTGTATTGTTGCTACCACTACATCGCTCGAAATTCTACTACAAAAGAAATTTGCTTCACTAAAATCGAGTTACAGCGCTTCCTCTAGTTCTTTATTCTAAGATTTCAACTCATAGCGTTTTCGATTTCTTTAAGCACGGTTTCCGTGGCGCACTGTTTCTGACGTTTTCTTGTAGTGGCCCACTGATCAATGAAACTTTTCTTGCCGACTTTGTCAATGTGTGCGCACCAATAAAAAACCATTCATTGACCATGATTACACGATGCGCTTAAGCGCACGTTCTGCTCGAAACCATGGACGAAGGGCAAGGTGGGAAACATTATAGGAAAAAGCCATAGTCATTAGGGCTTTTTTTTATTAACAGGCGTGCAACATTAAACCAAAAATATATACATATTTCAAAAAAAATAATTCAAAACAATTTATAATAAGTCAACTCAAATTTCTATTTTATTCAAGCACTTCTACAAACCTACTGTTAAAAGATATAATTTGGCTACACTGGGACCCATCGAAAGGATGGCTGTACATGGTTTTTGCCGAGTTTGAGAAATTTGACACAACTTGCCATTTATCGTGAACTGCCAATCTTTTTGGAACAGGGTATAGGTATGTTCCCTAACTCCTACCCACTAAATGACACTGAAAGCATTCCATAACCTTTAGTGCTCGCTATTTGTATTGTCAAATAAACTTCCCCTCAAAAACTTTTAGGTCTGCTCCTTAACGAGAACTAGTGATAGCTTGTGCTCACTAAATGACAATAGGTCTGTTCACGTACTTAGTTTTGGGTAAATGCATTATGATATTTTTACCCAAACGCGTTCACGTACTCATGAAATGGGGGGAAATTTGCTGACGTAACATTTCCCCTACTTAAAAATGTTAGTCCAAATTTACCCGAAGAAATAAGTTGAGTAATTTTGTTAAGCTTCGTTTTAAAGCCACTAATTGTCACTTTGACAGTTCTTGCTTTAGTTTTTGTCCAAGACTACTCAAACTCGTTCACGTACTATTGGTATTTGGTAACTTCTCCTATTTAACATTTTTACTCAGAATATTTCTGATCAAAAAGTACGTGAACACTCTGCGTTCCTCAACTCTGTGCAATGTTACCCTCACCAACTAGAACGTTTTACCATTGAAATATTGTCACCGAAAGTCAGAGAACAGACCTACTGAATAGCAATGAGAAAATGTTCAATGACTTGGTGGGAAGTTGATTTGACAATACAAATAGTGAACACAGATAGTTGTGGAATGCTTTCAGTGTCATTTCGTAAGCATGGGTTATCACTAGAGCTCGCTAGGGAACAGACATAGCAACTGAAGTTTTTTTTTAGATATAATTGTTAGGATAACGTGGAAATAAAAACGTATCACTTAACATTATGTTTTTGTTAAACTGATATTTTCTGCTAATAAAGTAAAAAGAAATTGGCGATGCCAACATAAATATTGTTGCAACTGTATATGGTTTACTTTTGTAAATTAGCTTGTATAATAAAATGTTATAAAAGCCAGTTGGTTGAGTATTATTACGATAACTTCGGTTTCAAGTTGACTATTATTGAAAAACAATTTTTAAGACTCAAACAAATTAGCGTATTATGATAACGGTTTAAATTTTTTTTAAATATGTGATGAAAGAAAATTTATAATTTTTCTTTATTTCTAAACTCCTATCACGAATTCTGAACTTCATCAATGAATTTAAGTTTTACAACAACATATTACGTCAACCAAATTCAAAGTAAGAATATAAGTGAAAAGGCCGACGATAACTTCATTCCAATAACAAATCAATAACGTGTGAGAAAGTTCTAATGTGCCCGTTAGAGTAGCAGCATACAGGTATTAGCATAAGCTGCTAAGTGACTCAATTTTAAATGTAAGAACGAGAAATACTTCACAAAACACATATCAGAGCTGAACGTGTAATCAGATAGACAGAAATACATTAGGCCATGGGAATCAAGTAGTGTTTTTTTTTGTTGCCTAATCTTTTTTATTTGATTGACTGGCATTCCTGTGGAGCAATGTACTTTAAAGAATAATTACATCTGCGAACGCTGGCCAAAGAAGATGAAAAAATGTTTATAAATCGTGCGATGGACAACGAGTCTTTGGCATATTCTGAGTTCTGACCTTAAATGCTACTTTAGCCACGCAGTACGAATAGATGTTGTTACAGCGTTGCTAGTTGCTCTTCTTTACCAAGAACACGTAATCCCATTGTTCGTTCGTCAAATTTTTAGCAAAAACGCGCTGATGATGTCCACTTGGCTGAGAAAGTGAGACAATCTTCCAGCAGGAAAACTAGTTTAAATATGTTACTGCAAGGTCGTTTAAAAATTGTTCCATACAATCACCAAGACGAACTACCACATTAAGGAAAAGCCTGATAAATTTTTGATTAAATAGTGAATTATCACTGCAGAAAACTGATAAAACCTGTTTATCAAAAAAGAAACTTCGATTACTAAATTGTAGCGACAAAGACGTCATAAAAAATGGACTATTTCCATTTTTAATAGTTTTCGAAAGCCCGTTAAATAATCACACTGTAGCCACTTATAGGTATAATTTACGTTAATATGTTATCAATTATTATTTATTCCAAACACTTTTAACAATTTTTGGAGATCACTACACACCTGGAAAACAAGTAACCAATTTCCCTCTGCTTTGCAAAGTTATAGGCCAGCACAATAACTGGACTTATCAAACACCAATCACTTGATTTTAATTATTAAACACTTTAGCCACTTTTTCGACACATTTCAACAAATTTTTCATCAAGTTTTCGTGTAAAATTTGCAGAAATACGGCAGCGAAAATAAACACGAACCACGGTAATGTCAAAATTTCAAGTCAACATCCATTTGGCAAAAAGAAACGGAGAAAAGCAAAATGTGCAATTATTGCCAGATGTTAATTTGTGACAAATGTCGGCATTAGTTATTTGAAGAAAATAAAATTCAAAAAGGTTTCCGCTCAAAAAGTTTATATTTTTTGTTCGTTTAATGTTTAAACAATTTTATATTCTTTTATTTTCTAAGCACAATTGCGAGGGAAGCACTAAATTACATCGACTTCAGAACACACTCTTAAATAAAAGTAGAAAAATATTAATAGTTTTGTATGATTAATTAGTTGCGAATTAAGCAATTAATATAGAATATGCTTAAATTCATTAATTAAAATGGTATTTTATTATAATATTATACATAGCATAATTGAGTTTTCTGAACATTTGATACCAAATTTTTTTATAGCAAAATGTCAAATTGATTAGCGATTATGGAAAAGTGACAAATTTTGTTAAATATTTATTTTCGAAAATAAAAGGGGGTTTAAGATGGCATTGGTTGATGTGGATACATGGTAAATATTACTGATTTTTTTTATTCTTAAAAAAATTGATTGTTATCCCTTAAGGAGTTGTTGAGATAATATTATTTCAAACATCTTTACAGCCAAGATTTCTTATCATCTAATCGTGTAAAAAAGGAGTTGTTTGTACTTTTAGGCAAGATTCATACTAAAAAAGGAAACAGCCAAGCAAAAGCTACATAGGTTAAAATTTTAAAGAAAGGAAGTGGTTAAACGGACGGATACTTGGCAGGGAAGCTCAGTGAAATTACTCTGCTCTCATCTGTCTCAAGAATTTTTTCCCTGCTGCTTCCCTGTCCTGTAGTGATGGGCAAAATTGGTCACTTTGCTGACTCAGGTCATACGAGTCATTTGGCATAAGTGATTTAAAAAAAAAAGATTCGGTCATTTGGGTCACTTAAGCCATTCGAGCAAATATGTCTGCAGGGAATCACTTTTCAGGCAACGGGTGCTTTGAGCGTTGCTTTTTGTTTTGTTCTGTTCACAGCTCACATTTACATTATGTATGGCCACTGTGAGTATGTGAGAGGTATAGAGATCACATGTACATCAACAAGAGCAAAAGGAAGTACATAAAATTGAAAGGGCGTATCGCGTCAGCTCTCAGCTCTTGACTCAAACGAATAGTCCACAACGCATTGTTCACTGTGCACGGTCTACAACTTGTTTGGCTTAAGATGGGAGCAATCGCGATTCGCGGGATTGAGAGATTCGGTGCGTCTTCTATTTTGTTCTTGGAGATATAATATGGTGAACTGATACGATGGATAAGTGAACGATTTACCGATATAGTAGGAAAACATTGACTCAGGTCTTTTGAGTCATTTTACTGACTCGGTCAAAATGACCGAAGCGTTCGCGACCTTCACATCAATATTTCCCTGTCTCGCCACTTTTTTTCCTGTACCGTGCAATCAGGGATTATTATGCAGTAGTGTCTCATCATTTACCATTAATTTATTATTCAGTTCCCTTTATTATACGGAATTTTTTTCTATTACCTATATTAATAATATTTCTCTTCTGTTCCTTTTTATAAAGGAAGTGGATAAACGGACGGATCCCTGGCAGGGAAGCTCAGGAAATTACTCTGCTCTCATCCGTCTCTCAAGAATTTTTTTCCCTGCTGCTTCTCTGTCTCACCACTTTTTCCCTGAACCGTCCTATCACTGTTTGTACTTTTATATACTACTATACGGCGGGGCGAGGTTGGCGGCAGCCCCCCAGTTAATAAAGCAGCTAAAAACCTGATTAATACACCTCTTCCTCCCAGAAAGTCTAATAAATTTTTGAAGTAAAAGCAGGGAAAAAAATCGTGAGAGAGTTGAGAGCAGAGTAACCTCCCTGAGCTTCCCTGCCAGGGATCCGTCCGTTTATCCACGTCCTTTTATAAAACTAAAGGCTTGTGAGATTAACGCAATGTTTACGTAGGATGCTCGAGTGCCACCTTGCTTATGACGCACTGAGCCCCATGTTAATTAGGGTAGTTGTCTGGCATCAGCTCTTAAAAAGCTGTGCCGTTCAGTGTTGCCAAGTCGTCGATGAAGCGTGTCACCAGATAGGGACTAAAAAGGTCACCTTTTTTTAAAAAAAGTCACCAGATACAAATAATATATTTTATTAAAAATTGCTTCCAATGTGGTATAAGAAATTTCTAAGTAACAAAATTGTAAATACTAACTACTCAATAAAAGACTGTATTTACCTGAATCACAAACGTGATAAAGTTCTAATTTTGTGGGCGGTCCTCTTATCGTAAGAGACAGAAAATGAGTATCGATAAAAGTTTCAGGGTCCCGCTGGGAAGTCAAGAACTCGAACAGGAAATTGTTCGAGATGTCTTACACGTGCGTTTAGCTTAGCTACAAAAACTTTTAATGGGCCCGCTTGAATGTGTGGTGCACAAAAATAGTCAAAAACAATGAGAAATGCCGAATATTTACGTTAAAACGTTAAAAAGGCGGAGAACATTTGGTGTCATCAGAAGAGGTTCAAAATCAGAAAAAAAATTAGTCACTAGGAAGGCATTCGAAAACACCAGATTTTATGAGAAAGTCCCTGATTTGGCATCACTGCATTAAAAGTCACCTAAAATCACCGCGGTGGAAGTTAAAAATCACCAACTTTTAGACGTGTCTGAGAAAAAAAATTCTGTCACTAGTGCCGTCCCACACTTGTCGTTCTTCCGCGCGCTGTAGTCCGCACGAGTGCCCACACTTGTCGTGTCGGATTTTGTGTAGAACACGAAATGTAGTGTGTGTAGTGGTAATATTAAAGCATTTTCCGAACCCAAATAAACCTTCCTTTGAATGTATGCGTCCTACGATAAATAGGTAAATTCCGTGCGAATTTCCCTATACGCGCCTGCAAGCCCTCTCTCCAACAAACAAGTGTCGTACGGCACCTAGGGAGGTCTTCGAAAACACCAGATTTGGTGACAAAATCAGTGAACTGGTGCCGTTCCGGTCAAGTGCTGACTTGCTCGCTTTGAGTCAAGGGCGACCAAATCTATTTTCATTTTGCATTTTTCGATATTCTGAAACCTCCAGAATAACCCTATGTAAACCTTCCGGCCGGTCGGGTCGTACCAAATCACTTTCAATACTTTAAAAGCGTTTTTCTCCAAACCCTGTTTTTTAATTTGGTGTGCAGTACTTAGATATGCAAAAATTATTACAATAGTAACGACACCTCAATAACGAAAAACATTTTTTAACTTTGCCAACACTTTTTGAACTTCGCGCACTGAGATATATAATACTGGAGTGACTGGTGCCATGAAATTTCTTTAAGAAAATTTTATCACTTTTCGCTAGTTGTCCCTTTCTGGGTAAGCATCTTTTTTTTCAACATGGTTTTCTTAATTGCGAACGTCATGTCGCCTATTAAATGCTGGCGTTAGAAATAGATGACAATATTCACAATCATCTTACATCTCTTTCTGAGTAAGCATTATCCAGACTAAAACAACCTTTTATTTATAATTTGTATTCCAGTAATTCCAATGATTTTTACATTTTCCTTACAACAATATAGAAGATTAAAATTAAATATGTCTCTTTGTATATATTTGGTTATTATATTCTACTCTGAATGATGATGAGATTAAAAATTGTTTTCCTCCACTGAAAGTAAAATTGTACCCATATGAGATAGCTTATAAGTCAGTCCAGTTTAATACATGTCAGTGACTTCGCGCCATTTGTGGAGTTTTTACAATTTTAACTGACCGATTTTTTGTTTTCAGATAACTGGGAGGGATGATACGCTTCACACCTTGCAGCCGTTTTTTGGTGGGGGCAGATTCAGTTTTTTTTTGTACCTTCTATCACACTCCTGACCGGGAGTGTGAATTGTAGACGTTTCTTTCCAAAGGGATTGTGAAAAAAGAACACATGATATTGTTAAAAATTTTATTTTCTCTTTTCTTTACCTCTTAGTTCTGTATAGATGGCGCTGAAAGTTTAGACTAAAAAATTTGGGAGGCAATGGGTGGAGGTTGTAGCTCGATTTCGGAGCGTCTGAAAAAAAAAAATTGCAAATGATTTAAAACACTTGTAATTAAGCACTGACATTTTTAAATTTTATTTTCCACTTAGCGGCATTTGCCACCAGATCAAAAATTTTGAAATTGGGCCGCGACAGTGCTCATTTACAAGTGTTTTTTATCATTTGCATTTGTCAGACGCTCCAAAATTGAGCTACAACCTCCACCGATTTCCTCCCAAATTTTTTATGCTCAACTTTCAGCGCCATCTATACAGAACCAGGTAAAAAAAGGAGGTAAGGAGGTAAAGAAAAAAAAATTGTTTTTATAATAGCAAATACTTAAATAAAAAAATTAAAAAAAAAAATTTACAGTACCATTTGTACTTTTTTCACAATCCCTTTAGAAAGAAACGTCTAAAATTCACACTCCAGGTCACTATGACCCCCTTAAAAAAGGGACGCTAAAGGTATTTACCTTAATTCGCGAAATTTGGTATGAAAAATAGGATTCTACATTAGAAATCCTCCTTAATACTTTGCATCAACTCCCTACTGGTACCAAAAGTTAAATTAAGAGGAAAGATATATATGTGGACTTCCTTAAGAGTTTCAGCTTAGCTCGTCGACGATGACAAGAACAACAAAGTTAGATTTCAGAGAAATGAAAAAAAAACTAAATTTTGCGAACAAGAAAAAAGCGCTCGTTTGTAGTGTCACTAGAAGAATTGCTTAAGAAACGGGTTAACTACTAGAAAAATTCTTAAAAAACCTTTTCCGTAAAAATAGTGAAACTCAAGTAACACAAGATAATTATCGGCAGTAACATCCTTCTCATTATAACCCGGTGCTGATAATAGGTCTGTTCGATGGGCAGCATTACATAACAGTTCCGAGCAGTTCCGAATAGCTCGGGATATTTTGAGAGCTGTCAGAAAACCTGTAGCGCTCCAGAATCTGAAATCTCATCGAACGCATATTTTGTTGGGAATTGTCACTGTAGCATACAGTCCAACAAATTATTAGTTGTAAAATTATTAACTAATTATTAATTGTTATATTTAACCAGTTTATTAAAAACTTTCATACTAAACCAATAATTAACAACAAAGAAGGACAACTAAACAAAATGACAGCTCAAATTTATGTCTCCACCAATGTCTTCCGAACTGTTCGGAACAATCGAACAATAAAAATTATCATGGAACGCGCTGGAGCGCTCCAATTCGAGTCATCGAACAGACCTTAAGATCACAGCACCAAGGCCGCTGCAACATATAACTTAAAAACTTAAGATGCTTTCATTACATAACGCAGCAACCTACGGAGAAATCTCCATCATGCATAAATAGAAAAAAATTGTCATGCCCGTACTGCAAATGCCAATGATTTTTTTTTTTGAAAGAGTATACCCCCGATGTGGTCCCATATAATCTGACCATGGACTTAGAAGATACTCCTTAATGACGAACAGCACACATATAGTGAGCTGGGTTATTGTATTCTATTATATTACCTAACTTCATAACGCGTGCTAAGTTACTGCTAAGTAGACAATTTTGTAACTAGAAAATGGGTGAGCAAAGGGGGTAGCCGAACGCGCGTGGGCTGATTTGGAGTTTTTTTCCTGTATAAAGTATGCTAAACTATTATTACTGAGAAAAACTTGGCTCCTAGAGTTGGGGTGGAGCCCAGTTTTTTATTTCCATGGCCTGTGAGATTACAAATAAGAAATTCAAACAAGAGAACATTTAATAAGAAAAATTGAAAGAGCCTTAGAAAAAATTTACGTGGAAATCAGCACAACAATAACAGAACAGGAACAATGGGTTACAATTTGAACATGAATAAAGACATGTAAATTGTGTTTTATTTATGTTTAAGGTTTAAATTGGAAACGATAATGTGAGCGATGCACGAAAACTACCTTACACATATGCCCTGAACGAACCAAATCCGTGTATTTTCGTGTACTTCCGTGGATTTTCATGTACTTCCATGTACACGGAGATTACACGACTACTTACACGGCCACGGAGTATGCGAATAGACACTGCCTTAATAAAAATAAATAATAAAAACCAAGGTGTGATGTTAGGGTAAAAATATGAAAAAATTGAATTAAAAAAAAGAGGAAAACCTCGAAAACAGTAAGACTTTGTATAAAGTATATTTGCCAGAGTTGTAAAATACTGCATTCCCACGGTAATGTATTCTACGCGAATTACTTGACTTCAAATCAAGTAATACTTAAATATGGTACTTCACTTAAAAGAATGAAGTTGCAATTTTTCAGTACGGCAGTACTTTTTCTCAGTATACTTCAGCATTCCAATTTTGAAAAATGTAATTAAAGCTAGAAATGCAGTACTTGGTAATGCTTCTGAAGTACGTTGAAGTATTTTGAAGTACAAGCATGCACCATGCGTCGTGTGTAGTGCTTACTGCAGCCACTAAATGAGTTTATGCGCAAAGGAAGAATAGACGCTCAGGTGTGGTGAAAAATTGTTAAATCAAAACAAACAATCATTCGTATTTTGTTTGCTGGACTGGACAGAAATTCACATACATACAGTACGTTCAATAATTTGGTGACTGCCAGTAAGTACGGGGAGTGTGAACAATAAAAATTATTTTCGTAGAATTCGAGATCGACGTCTGAAATAACAAAACTATCTCTGCAGCATCCAGCAACGTTTGTGCAGTTGTGTTTAATGTTTACTCCGACTCCAGTCTCTGTGGCAAATGGAGAAAGGAGCCAAGAGCCAAGAACACCGAAACTCCCGATCGTTTCTTTCTATCGCCAACGAACGAAATGGTTGAAAACATCGATTTTTCAGAAGTTATAGAACATTTCAGTATTCTGAAAGCAAGAAAAAACAACTGTCTTTTAATTTCATCAATTTTTAACTGATACTACTTCAGAAAGAATGATAAACTGATTTTTGTTTGAAAATTCCCTCTTCGCGATATAATTGATGTGTATTATATGAACGCGTAATGAAAGGTATCGATATGAGCCGAATGGTTGGTAGGTAGAATAAAAACGTTAGAAAAAGGGAGCCCGGAAATTTCTGGAACAGGGCGCCAATTATCCTCGAGCCGGCACTGCTTGGAAGATATCTATTTAATATTCTAAAATATTTTTACAATTTTCATCTTAGATTATTTTTTGAAAATGTTTTTGGCTTATTAAAAGGAATTTAATTTGAGTATTACACTTCAATATGGCTGAGAGAATCGCCGTAGACATATAGTTCCAAAGACATTGATCAAGTCAATTTTTTTCAGAGAATATTTTTGAACTACTCTACACTACTCTACATAAATGAAAAGTAGCTTCAATCAGTTACTTAATTTTGTAATATATTTTTTTATTAAGGATCACTGAATATGAAGCTTGTGAACGTTTGAGTCATCAAACATTCTCTCTAATTGCTCAACGTGATCGGGAAACAAAACTATCAGAAGAGTACTCTAGAATTTCTGCGAACATTAGGATAAGACTAAAACAATTATCTACAGAAGTTGATCAATTAAAAGTTAAGCTGAAAATATCATCAAAGGACGGATCAATGTAGAAATATTTTATTGAAAAGCGTTTTATGCTTGCAATAACTTTGCTTATTTTAGAACTACAGAAGAAGTAGAGAGAAGACAACGCCAAATTGAAAACCTTCAATCAAAACAAAATCAACTTCAGAATAAATTTAAAAGTGTCGCTCCTACAGAAAGAGAAAAACTCCTAACTCCATCATCGTCTCAATTATGGGAAAGCGACGATGATCCACCTATTTCAAATCCTGTAAATTCCAATGTGAAAGATCTGCGTCAACAGCAAATACAAATTTTAGAAGATCAAAACAGGGGGCTTGATGCACTATCCAAAACTATATCCCGACAGAAAAATCTTGCAAGTCGACTTGGTGTTGAAGTAGAAGAGCAAAATGGTAAAACTATTGTAATGCTTTATTAAATTCAAGTTAATTAATTTTGTTTATATTATAAAGAAATTATCGATGGATTGGCAGACAATATGGAAAGGGTGGATGCTAGAGTAAATAGTGAGACAACACAAATTGGCATAGTGAATAGAAAAGACACAACTTGGGGTTATTTCAAAATATTTATGTTTGTGTTTTATATTTCTAATTTAATCTCATTTTAGGATATTGGATCGTTATTATTCTATTATTTATTGCAATTTGTATTGTTGCAGTACTGTAAAATTGTAATACTTACACCTATATTTAATTATTGTATTATGTATCAAATAAAAGTGCTATTTTTATTCCATAATTTTTAAATGTTGACTTATAACTGGTAAAGAGACTAAAATGCAAATCTGTAAAACTGCAATTCTGGGCTGAACCATCCTTCATATACAGGTGGTTCAACGGTTGTAACGTTAGAAAATATCAGGATAAAATCATTTCCTTTTTATATATTTAGAGTTTAATTTTTTTTTTGCATATTACATTTATGCCAATCCGGTCCCCTATAATACAAATATTTTCCTAGCTTGTAGTGTTCTCCCACAGTAATCGCTCGTTTGACAAATATGCAGAAACCTCTCTACATTTTCTGTTTTTTTATGATGTAACCAAAACGCAGGGGACAACCCTATAAGGCGTTTAACATGGCTTAGGTCGGAAGGGAGTTTAGGGTGGAGAGGGTAGGGAACTTGAATGTGTTATTTTTGCATTTCTACGAGCTATACAAAAGCCCAACTCCGTCACCACACTACTTGCTTATTCACATTTATAAATTGAATTCTTTCCATGGTATTCACGCTTCGTTTGGAGTTTTGTGCAATTAAAATAATTGTAAGTGCAGCTACCGTAGTAGTTATATGTGGTTATCTAAAGAAGAAGAGACTGGGAAGAGATTGCAAATGTTCTCACTTAATAATAATTGGTTACAGACGTATGCATATTGGTGTCTTTTGCATAAACTTTAATGAACGAATTTTATTTTAAAAAGCAATGTCTGAAAATAACTCTCAACTTTTTCGGATATTAGACCTTATTTCGAATAGTTTATATATAGATAATTTGTGGTCAATTGATGAAAGGGAAAGACAATTTATGTTAAATATTAACACTTATTTTTGAGCTATTACAATGAGCAACTTCAACTGTTAACCTGCCGCTGTATCATGTTTTAAACTGTTCCAAAGAAAAATACAACTCCTGTGCTTTAATGGCTATCCTTCTCGATAATAATAAATAACGGTATAAAGAGTAGGCTTGTCTTTATAAAAATGAAGCGGTTGTGCAGCGTCCTGATCTGTGGATGTATAATTTTTTTTTTAATTCGAACAAGACGAATAAGTTCAGGAAGATTTTGTGTATTGCCAGAAAACTTAGTATGGTGTTAAAGAAACCAATTTACTACAATGAGCTATTAAAATCAATATCTAACTTAGGTCTTGGTTGGTTGGTTTGCAAAAGGGGGAATATATTCGTCTTCCTTGCATTGAGGCCCGTTGCACGCCCCCTACTTGGCAGTGCACCCTAAAGCGCACTGTGGAGCCAACTGCTCTCCATAACGAATTGGATAATTTAATTATATCCCGATCTCTTTACTTCTGCTAAATCTTCGCAGAAGTACATTCCTGAGATTCTAAATCTAAATTGACCGAGAACGTGCAAGACGGTTTCGTCTTCGTCCCCGCATCCCCTGCACTGAAGGTCGTTACACCTATTTTTTGGCATGAGCCCTTAGTCTTGCATGCCCTATCACGCGGCCAACAAGATGTTTCAATCTGCCCTTATTCAGCTTGATAATCTTTTCATCAGATTCTTTTGCATTGAGAGTTTTCCAAAACGCTTTTGAATATCTAGCGATGTCAGATCCCTCCCATTTTTCTTTGTGCCTCCTTGTTACCCATTCCATGATTTTTTTTCCTGGATGGGGATGCTCAGACTGAGTATTATTGGAGTCTTTTCATTTGCCCCAGCTCTTTTGCTCTTTCATTTCCTGGGATATCGTAGTGCGCCGGCACTTATATTAAGGTGACGTCGTTTTGTCTCTCTAACTTCCTAAGGTCCTGTTTGCATCATTCTAGCGTTTGAGATTTTACTGTGGCGTTTGATAATGATTTGGTACACGCCTGGTTATCTGTACATATTGCGATCCTAGAGGACCTTACTCCCAATTCCTTTAACTGCGCTTCTAGCTGCAATTTCGCATTGAAGAACTAAGGAGGAGCTGTTTACCCCGCCCTACATCGCCATGTCTTCTTTCTCACATGACACCCCGAAGCCACAGCCACGCAGACCATGGCGTGGTGGTCGTGCCGCATGTTGGCAGTCTGACTTCCGGGCTTATCACACCTTTGGATATTAGAAGCGCTCTTGACTGGGGCGAACTGCCTTAATTTAATTTAATTGTGTTGATCATTGTATTCTCATCCGCAAACTTTCCTCATATTTTAGTTTTGATATATTGGCCGTTCAAATGTTAATAATCATTTCCATCCTGAGCTGTTCCTAACAGGTAAAGGTCTACAACACAATACCCTAACGGCTATATTTGGTGCGAGGCGTACCTCAATAATCAATTTTAGGTCACTTACTGTTCATTATATTTTTTAATAATCTGCTGTCGGTGACCCGCGACTGTTCATCTCTATGCGGACGACGTACAATTATAATTAAGCCGGCCAATGGTATTTATTGAGCTCCCGCCGTATAACGGTTGTTTTAAAACACATTTCTAAATGTTTAAGTCTTAAAATTTTTTTATTACTGTCATATTAGTAATAAAATCAATCAGCTGGTAGAATGTTGTCGGGATGAACTTTACCTTATCTGTGAGTATCTTGGGCATAGAGGGAAATGAGAGGGCTGATGTGCTGCCGGTGCACGGCACTGCCATAGAAGGCTCTCCTGTGGAAACTGTCCAGATATTCATGGGAGCTGCAAGGGAGCTTTCTATTGTACCACTTATACATGGCTAACTCAACGTGAAGTAACCTATCCACGTGCTCCATATCTAGGGCGTTGTGGTCGCCCTTCAACAAGAGTAGAAGTCGTGAGCTTATTCACAGATCCCGCAGACATTGCTAGAGCGGTCTCGGCAGTAACGGAACACTGGCCGGTGGGAACTGATGCGGTTTTCTTTATACGATGTGGCCAAATCCTAGGGGACACCCCTTTAATGCGTTAGCATTGTTTGGCTGGAAGGGAATTAGGGCAAGGTAGGCGGGGAAACTTGTCTTGTTTTTGCATTGCTGCGAGCTAGACAACAGCCCAGAGACGGAGTGGATTATTTTAATTTCTTAATAAAAGCTCACGGGGAGACCTGGTCTCGAACCCGGGACCCATGGCATGGTGGTCGTGCGGCTCAACGAATTGATCCAACTCCGTCTCCAATTTAGACTGCTATTCCCTTTAACACACATTGCGGCAGCTGGAAAGATGAGAGCGAGAAGGAAACCCTTGTTCACTTCCTTTGCAAATGTTCGGCTCTCGCATCAGCTAGGGATCGTGCACTATACTCTGTTCCAAAAAGATTGGCAGTAAACGGTAAATGGCAAGTTATGATGCCAAATTTCCTGACAGACTTACACTTACTGCCTGGTCACGAGAAGTAGTAACAACATGACACACCTTAATGCTAATTGGACCCTGGGTCGCCACTTCAACCAACCAACCCACATTAAACGCGCTTGTTACGCTTAGTGTAAGAACTGCTCCTAATGAATTCAAAAATGCTTTCATTGAAGAAGGAATCGTAAAGATTTAAGGAACAAAATTCGGGAGTAAATGCAAATATATACATCATTCCTCCATTCCTAAAAGGAAGTATTTCCAAAATGAATGATTACAACTCTATTTCCAAGGTCATTAATCGATGATTCCATTTTTTTTAAATTCTTGAAATATGATGGTGCTTTTCCTAGCGAATGATATACACTATAAAAAATGTTTTCAATTTCTTTATTTATGACCAACCTAGATAAATTAACAATCCATCAGTGTCATTTTACATAACAAATTAAATTAGAATAGTTCACAGAATGGAAAAATACTTAAGCCAAATCAGAGAGGTAAGGAACAGTAGACAAGTTACCTACAGCACCCATTGACAGTTTTGAACTTCCAACTTTCTTTGCGGCCTGAAATTGTCTATTTTAATAAAAGATTAACTCAAACAAGATTTTTACTTACGGCTTGAACATCGGATTGAGAAATACTCTCAATTAAGGATAAAATAGCGTCTACATTTTCAACAGTCCCTAAGAGAGCTGCTTGACTTCCAATGTCTGATAAGATATTGGCATCGGATTCATATCGCCTTAAAATTGATGCTTTCAAAGCCGCCTTGCCGCGGTTGAAATCATCAGCTGATATTGAGCCAGATTTAAGAGCTTTAACTCCAGCTTCGACAGCCTTTATGGCGAAATTTAAGTTTTAAATAAATTGGGCCGAAAATAAGTTCTTACCTTTCCAGCATTCTGGGCATCAGTTGTGATTACGAATCCAAATAAGCCACTATCAGAATAATTTGCATTAATCGAGGACACAGTAATTGGAGCGGTTCCAACTGCTCCCGAAATTACTTTAGTCAGTGCTCCATTATTTGCTCCACGTTTGGTTACCGGTCCAATTCCCGCAGAACGTTGCAACACAGAGAAGGCTAGGGCTTCTTTTAAGTTTTTTAAAGAACCACCCTCGCCAGCGATAGCTATATGAGCTACATTCCCAGCTCTGTCCTTTCTCAATTCAGTACCCCCATAATATTTTGATGCACTCGTATTTCCCTCACCAGAATCCAAAGATAAGTTTTGTGCGTAACCTGCCAGAAGATTATGATCAACACCCACACCAACTACAGCGCAACGATTTGTTCGACAGGTTTGGCAGAAATAATGCAAAAGCGTTTCTGGTGAAAGATTTCCAATTTGGTATTTTGGACAGAAAATTGAATTTCCCAAGATATTGCGGAAGGCTGCCTTATGGACAAGTTCAACTGCGCGGACCTAAGGTTGCTGGTTTAAAAAACAAAATTGAATAAAGTTTTATTTGAATTTACCTCGCGTGGTACAGAAACTAGTTCATATCTCAACCGTGGAATGATGTCGGATAATTCCCATGGTTTGAATACTGGTACTGTAGCCACATCTTCTAAAAATCTTATTCCAGTTTCAAGATTCTCGGGCGTTGTTTCAACAGTAAAAGTAAGAAGTTCCCGATCTGAAGTGGCTGTAAGTCGTCCTCCGATTTGCTGAATATTTCTTGTAATTGAAAAACCAGAAGAGTTCTTGGTACTAAGTCCAGCTGCTAACCGAAAAATATGGGATGCTCCCTTGTTGCTGTATTCCTCATTCCGCGACCCAGCACTGTAAAACATTTTTTATGCTTTAAGCTTAGTAGTGACAATATGTAGACAAGGGCAATCATTCTTTAAATACAAAATATTCTTACCGGAAAATGATGGAAACTCTTGAAATAGGCAATTGACTTTCAGCACTGGCAACAACTAATTTATTCGGTAGAGTTGTCGTTTGGACTTTTGATGATTGTCCGGCTGGCTTTGGGGATGCCTGTGCAGCATATCCACGGGTCTAAAAACATACATAAAACTTTTACTACACTTTAATGGAACTAGGTGGCTTTACGTAACAGGCCTAGGTTATGAATTTTTCTATTTTGATTTTTACAAACTGTTCAGAACTTACTGCGATTATTCGTAAAAGTGGAGCCTTATTTGCTGTACATGCCATCTCTTAATTTGTTGGCTTTTTCGACTTTTCTAAAGCAAATAACTTATCACCAAATGCACAAGAGTCGAATTTACTTGACAGCCTGGCCAGACATCCAATACAGTCAGAATAAAAAGTGCTTCACTGAATTAAATTCGATAACCCATTGCCAACTGTTAAAATAAATATATATTGAACTTTGATAACAAATTTGGCGGATGAAGAAAGGTGTAAGGGAGTTTAGTTACAAATTAATTTAAATAAGTTGTGTATGCATTTTGGTCGAATACAAAATTTGTCTTAAAAAGTTTTGTTTATATTTTTTGACAAAATAAACAAATCGATACTAGTGACTTTTATTTCTCTATGTTACAGTTCTGCCGGTACACAAACACCGTGATAAGTCGTGAAAACAAGAATTTTTGACACGAAATAATCATTTGACACTTTTTTTTCTCGAGTAGTTTAAACCCAAAAATATTGTGGAAATAATTTTTTTAAGACGTTTTTAATCTTTTTACTATGGCGTTATTCTTTAATATGGGAGGCCTGGGTGGAAACCCCTTCTCAACACCAGTCGGACAGAGAATTGGTAATTAGATTACATTTCAGCAAAACTACCTAGTCACTATCTTTTGATATTTACAATATTTATTTAGGAGTAAAATACAATTGAGAAGTCCCTAGAGGACGAACGATTAAAATATTTAATTATAATATACTCATAATTATATTCATCATTTTAGAGACAAATGTTATTGGGTTTTCAAACGAATTGAGATGAGCATACGCTGTGACACATTTGTTGCGGTTTGTTGATTTTATGGTCTATTTATCATAATTTTGAAAGTGATATCTTCACGGTTTACGAAAACAGTGCAGAAATAACACTAATTACTGGAAACTTAGGGATAGCTGCAAAATTTTCATTGGTACTGTTCTTTTCGTATTTCTTAATATCTATTTGTCGCGGAAGAAAAACATTGTATTAAGCGATTATACCTTATATTAATTATATAATCCCGACGGCTGAATCCGCTTCCCTATGTGTGTCACCTTAAGCGACCCCTAGTCGTTATGCTAAAGGTCATTAGGGTGGTTTTAGATTACTTTTGGTAGTTCGGAATGCGCCGTCAAATGTAAATCTACTTTCAATCTTTGTGCTCAAAACCAGTGAAGTTTATCTCCTATCCCAAGTCCGCAAGGAGTACGGGTAGAGTAAAAATACAACCCACACAAAATGATACACTGGACTGGAAAGAGCAAAAATGGGCAAACTTAAACAGTGTTCACATCTACCAGTCTTTTACGTTGTTTGAAATTTAATTGCTTTTTCAACTCATGTTTTCAGTATGACTTGGAACAATAGTGTACAATGCCTGGTTTGTTTCCTTCTTGTGCTTGATTTTATTTGCGTTGGAATTATTTCCTTATGCATAGATAGACAGATTCTTTATTTAGCATAGATTGCTACTTGTTCAACAACAACATAGTAATTAATTTTACTTAGATTCGATAAGGAAATTCAGTTTTTACAAAAAGTCAACAATTTTTCTATTAAATTAATAAAAATTAGTTTCCAATTTAATATTATTTGGTAATCTATTAAATAATTGAAAGCCTATAAAAATTAAACTATTCTGAGCATTATTGCTTAAAAACTGTGGAAGTCAGCATTTCGTAATCTATACGGTTGTACATCTCTAACATATGTAATAAACTTCGTTTACCGTCAATAATCAGATTAACATCACACTGATCTCCAAAAACCATAAACTTCGTCTTTTCGACATTCGGTTTTAATTTATTCGCTTTAAGCCATATACTAAATCGACCCAGGTCCACATTCATTTTCGTCTCGCAATCACCGATAGTGCGAATCGGCAATGAATAGCAAATCGTCATCCGCAAAAAGAGCCAGTTTACTATATTTGAGTTCACCTTCCATGTCATTGATGTATAAAAGAGTAAAGGACCCAAAATCGATCCCTGAGGAACACAAGAATCTTATATGCATCCAATATCATTTTAGCACTTATGAAATTAAACAAGGTGACCACTCTCTGCAAAACCTGGAAAACCGGTAAAAGTCAGGAAATTGAAGTACTCTGGAAAAGACAGGGAAATGCCAGGGGATTTTCAGATAAAGATCGCACGCTCTATTTCTGACAAATTTAAAAATATTTCAATTTCTATTCCAAGAAAAAATTGAGCCATCACTCGAAGTGTATTTCTGAGAAATTTAAAAGGAAAAAAAAAAATATCAGTTTCTATTCCTTGAAATTAATTCACTTCGGGTATTATTTCTGGCCTATGCCCTATATAAATTCTTAGAATACCGCACGAGAGTGGAGCTGCCGAATTTTTAACCGACTTCCCAAAAACAAAGAGGTTCTAAGTTCGACGCGTATTTTTTTTTTTTTTTTATGTCTGACCGGGCTAACTTCGTAACGCGTCGACCGATTTTGATGATTCTTTTTTTGTTGGGTAGAGTATGTTCACCGATTGGTACCATGTCAAAAAAAATTTGGCCTTGGGTGGGGGGAGGGGGGAGGGGTAGTCTAACTTTGTAACGCGTGGACCGATTTGGATAATTCTTTTTCTGTTGGGTAGAGTATGTTCAGTGGGAGATACCAGGTGAAAAAAATTTTGGGGGTGGGGGGTGGAACCTAACTTTGTAACGCGTGGTCCGATTTCGTTGGTTCCTTTTCTGTTGTAAAGAGTATGATCCCCCGTTGCTAATAGGAGAATAATTTGGTCCTATGGAGAAAGGTGTGGGTGGGGGGGGGGGTAGTTTAATTTCGTAACGCGTGGACAGATTTGGATAATTCTTTTTCTATTGGGTAGAGTATGATCCTTGGTTGATACTACGAGAAAAAAAATGTTGCTGGGGTGGGGGTGGGAGAAGGGGGGTTGAACCTAACTTTGTAACGCCTGAATCGATTTGGATGCTTCTTTTGCTGTTGTATAGAGTGTGATCCCCCATTGCTAATAGGATAACAATTTGGTCCTATGGTGGTGGTGGGGGAGGGGGAGGGGTAGTAACTTCGTAACGCGTGAACCGATTTCGATGATTTCTTTTCTGTTCGGTAGAGTATGTTCCTTGGTTGATACCATGAGAAAAAAAGTTTAGTGGAATGGGGGTGGGGTAGGGGGTTAAAACAAACGTCTAACGTGTGGACCGATTTGGATGGTTCTTTCTTCGTTGTATAGAGAAGAAGACACTAAAAAGTGAAAAATAAAATAGTTTTTAAAAAAAAAGTTGAACCGACTTCACAAAAAGCGCTAAAAAGCATAAAATAATTTTTAATTTTATATCTATTACGACATTTTGAAGTCGGTGCAAATTAAACAAATAAAACAACTACATAACCACAATTGAAAATAATACATAATACTACCTGAACGTTTCAGCTTACGGGATCATAAGAAATGACGATTAAATATTTTTGTTGTAGTTGTTTGGTTTGTTTGATTTGCACCGACTTCAAAATGTCGTAATAGATATAAAATTAAAAATTATTTTATGCTTTTTAGCGCTATTTGTGAAGTCGGTTCAACTTTTTTTTTAAAAACTATTTTATTAGGAAAATAACAATAACTGTACAAAATGTTTATTCATTCCATTATTAGATGCACTGTGGTAAAGTGCTTGTGCAAAGTTAGTGTTAATTGGAAGTAAACAATAGAAAAAGATATGTATCTATCTATAGGTAAATATGTCTAAACTAGATAGGTTTAATAAATAGTATTTTTCGTGATAACAATTCTATAAAAAAAAATTTCATCAGATTTTTCCATAAATTATAGTTAAAGTATGTATAGAACAAGGAATTAAAGCGTATCTTCCCCATCGGAAAATCTTATAAAGTGTTTTTGGATAAAATGAAACCTTTTTCACAATGATTGAAACTATTTTAAAATGAAATGAAACTCGTTTCAAATGATATCTCTCGAAAGATAAAGTAAATTCATTTATTTTGGTATATACATAGTTTTACTGTGTATCGTTTAAAAAATGTAATAAATTTTTTAGTGAGGTGAACTTTGCTGACCATTCCTATTCAATAATTTACTTCAACACTAATAATTCCTAGAGTGAGTTTAAAAAGTTAACGTACACCCTTGATTTTCGTGTTGATAAATCTAAAACATTTATTTATAGAAAAAAAAAGGATTTTATTCACAGAAGCCTCTTTTACATAAATATGTTAATAAAATGAAAAACAAACAAATATTTTCATTATTACAGTAATAAAAAAAAAGTATTCCAGTATAAAGCGCAAAAAGTTAGCGTGCAGCTGAAATATTAATTGATAAGTTTAAGAATATTTTGCAAAGTTTTTTGTTTTTACCTCGTTTTAATATTTTGTGGGATTACCATTGGACTTGATGATAGCTTCTAGTCTTCTTGGCATTGAATTTACTAAATTTAGAAGGATATCAGGAGACAACTTCTTCCATTCTTCCTCAAGCATTGATTTTAGGACAGATTTGCTGGTGATATGATGTTTTCTTATATTTCTATCCAGCAAATCCCAAACGTGCTCAATTGGGTTGATGTCTGGAGATTTCGGAGGAGTCTTTAGTACCTCCGGGTACTAAAGACTCCTGGTATTAAAAGCTGCACTTTCCCGTAAGTTTTTTTTTTTTTAAATATTGATGTACTTCAGATGATCAATAACACCATCGATAAAGTGGACACCAGCTGCACTCATACAACCCCAAACTAGAACGGAACCCCCGCCATGCTTAACGGTTGCTGACTAATTTTCTTTATTTAGCTCGGTATTCTTTTTTCTCCAGATTTTTACATGTCCATCTGAACCGAATATATTAAATTTTGACTCGTCCGTAAATACAACACGCTTCCAAAATTCCATTGGGGCATTTTTGTATTTTTGGGCAAAATCCAATCTCTTACGATTTATTTCACTTACAAAATATTTTTGCGTGGAACTCGTCCATGGTAACCGCTTCTTCTAAGAATATTTCTCACTGTACTAGTAGAAATATTCTCATTCTTTCTTTCACTAAGCTGCGCTGCAATGTTTGGCGCACTTATCTTTGGATTTTATTTAATTGTTCTTGTTACGAAACGACTTTTAGGCTTATTTTTTACTGTTTTTCTCACATAAAACCGATCTATTACACCTTGCACTGTCGAATGAGTTCTTCGAACAATTCCTGCAATTTCCCTTAATGTTTTGCACTGATTGTGTAAATTAATTATAATTTGCCTTTCAGATTCGGTTGTTTTTCTTTGCGTACCGGACATTTTAATGAAAACTTCAAAACTTCCACCAATTTTACAAGTCTGCGACAACGCACGGGCAAGAACTAACAAAAATACGACAAAACGCATTTTCTCAGCATTAATTAATGATCTAACGGCATTATTTCTGAGGAATTTAACATTGAATAGTGGAATGTACGCCAACTTTTACATCCATAACATAATTGAAGCAATAATTTTGATTTAATTGATAAACACTGTTCAATTACATTGACAATATAATGCTCCGAGCTAACGTCGCTTAATATTGAGAGGACGAATAACTTTATTCTAGAATACGCCTTTTCTATAGCGTTCAGACATCCACTATCTCGAACCATATCTTGAATTTGTATAATTTTATCGATTCGAGCATTGTCCAGAATTAAAAAAAATTCCCTAATTGTGGGACGTTATTAATTTTTTTAAAAAGCTCCTGCAAGGATAATTTAAAACGATCGGCTTTGATGATAGTATTGGCAATTATTTTTTGGTGCACAGTACCTCCATTATTCATAGTGGCGAGCAAGGCTGCGTTTCGTCCTCTTACAGTGGGTACAATAATGTGTACTCTTGTACCTGCCCTAGAGCGTGCTTGTGAACTTTAAAGATAAAGAATAAAGCCACACTCATCTATGAAAAATAAGTTTTCTCTTTGTTGTGGAGCCCACCGTGAAAACTCTAGCGTATATTTGTTATAGTTCTAATGTTCATTGATTATTCATTCTATCCACTTCAACTGAAGCCAATTTCAATGACATAGATATGTTTTTTCTACGAATAATTTATTTCTAATGTTTTTAAGAGTAATGCCAGGATCTCTTTCTCGTTAAGGCCTCGCCACTATTTTTGTACTGCGCGAATATTGTTTTAGTCGAATTTATATTTATCGAGGTAATTCGAGCAGCTTCAGAAATTGTTGTTCCTTCTTCATATGAAGCTCTTGTAAGTACACTACGAAGAATCATGACACGTTTAATTAAAAAGAAAATTTTTAATGCATTTTCTAACATTGTGTCTATTGATTTAATGAAAGAGGATCTAGGATTTTCGGTAAAAAACGCCCTTCGCAATATCGGAAATATCAAAGATATTGACCTCTTACGGTTCCGCAACAATTGTCACAATAGTCTTATTGAGTTTTGCACTACACCAAGCAGATCATTTCCACTGATATATCCATTAAAAAAAGGAATTTCTTGTTTCGATCCTTGTATTGCGATAAAATCTAAGCTGCGACTTCAAAGAATAAGTAAAGCCTTATATGTTTTTGAACAGAATAATTGGCTCTCAAGCAGCTATAATGATGTTTCCATTATTGCCATTATTTGAAGAGAAAATGACTAGTTTTTCGTCCCAAAAGCACCACCGATTTGACGATTTGTGGCTAGACGTTATCCCAAAGACAGTACCCTCTTTTTTAAAAATGGATTTGAGAGTTACCCTCCTTTTATATAATTTAATAAATAATTATTTGAAATTCGAATAAAAAACACTAAATAACAAATAATTATTTGCGAATAATTCATCAAATAACGAATAATTATTTGATTATAAAATAACGCGCGATCGAATAAAAAATAATTATTTGAAATTCAAATAATTGACGCCAAATAATAAATAATTATCTGCGAACAATTCTCCAAATAACAAATAATTTTTGTAATCCAATAAATTTTTTTTCGATTTTTCAATTTATTTCAATTTTTAGCTTTTATCTATCTTTATTTGAATAAAAAACGCCCATCTCTGTTGTTGGCTATGCAGACAGAGCTTCACTCAAGAAAAGTTGCTACCTTAACTTAGCCTTAAGAGATTTTTCAGACCATACGTTCAGAATCTTCTGGATTCCAGCACATGTGGGCATAAAGGGTAACGAAAAAGCCGACATGCTGACCAAGAAAGGTTCAAATACAGATATTAACGTAGCGAAAAGTCAAATCGAAAGGTACTATTCCATCAAGACTTCGGAACGGTGGGCAAATAATTGCATTTTGTCTCACAATACGAAGACTTTGGCCGAGACTGAATTATATCAGAACTTCCAGTCTCTTATCCTTCGATAGAAGGCGTGTCTGAACACTCGTCTGTGTCATCACTGGACATTGCCCCGTAGGAGCTATGGCCATGAGACTCGGCGTACCATCGAATTAGTTTTGTAGAAGTTGCAGAGACGAGGAGTAAGCTGAATCCATAGTGCACCTACTCTGTGTACTCTCTAAAAGAACGACAATCCGCTTGTTTGGGATCAAGGTTCTTTGACAATCTAGAAGATTTACCTTATTGGTGGATTTAAATAGATTCTTACAGAGATCTGGATGGTTTTAAGTTATGACCATGCTGTATTATTTTCTTTTAAGGGCATTGACAATGGGCCTACATGGCCTCCAAATGAGCGGCCCGACCAACCAAAATTGAGAGTTGTTTATGAAGATTTTTAGGTACGATTTATTTTGTTAAATTAAACAAGTAGTAAAACTAAAAAGTTAGTGTCACAAGGAAGTAGACAAAACGTCGCTCTCCCAGAACGAAATCTTAAAAATTAGAAGAATAGAAACCCGTAGCGTACTGAATTCCATTCGAATCGCTATAAGTTGTTGTAGTACTTTGTAAAGTACAGCATTTCATGAGCTTGCAGGTTATCGGTGATCGACAGGTTATGGGTTTGTATATTTGCCACTCGATTTATATTAGCTAGCTCTTGGGTCTTGCAGTTAAGGAAGAACCAAAGGAATTTAGCATTTCTTTTTATTCGTAGATTTGAGTAAAGCAAGATATTTTAGTACATAAAAACTTTAATTTTTATAATTTGAAGCATATTCTTGTTTTTACAGAGCAAGCTACAGATGCTACCTTAGCGTCTGAAAACTGGGCTTTAAATATGGAAATATGCGATCTAATAAATGAATCATCAGATTCTGCACGAGATGCTATGAAAGCTATTAGAAAACGACTACAACAAAATGCTGGCAAAAATCCAACAGTTATAATGTATACTTTGACTGTCCTAGAAACTTGCGTAAAAAATTGTGGCAAAGCATTTCATGTATTGGTAGCCAACAAAGAATTCATTCAAGAACTCGTTAAATTGATTGGACCCAAAAATGATCCTCCGGCTATTGTTCAGGAAAAAGTCTTGAATTTAATTCAAGTTTGGGCAGAAGCGTTCAAAAATCAACCCGACTTAAATGGAGTAGTACAAGTGTATCAGGAGTTAAAAAACAAAGGAATTGAGTTTCCTATGACAGATTTGGATTCCTTGGCTCCTATATACACACCACAGAGGGTATTATGACATCATATTCTGTTTGCACTTTATATATATCCATATTTTTAGAGTGTACCCGAAACCACACCTCCAGCTCTTCAGCCTATGTCACCGCAACATGGTACGCAGATACTAGCTTCGCCGGCAACACACGTATGTTTATTTAAGTGTGCGTTATATGTATAATTAATATAATAATTTTATCACAGATAAATGGTCCTGTTACATTGACACCCGAACAATCAACGAAGCTACAGTCTGAACTCGATATTGTCTCTATGAATATGTCTATACTAGGTGAAATGTTAACTGAACTAAAGCCAGGACAAGAGGATCCAAGTGATTATAAACTCTTAACTGAGTTGACTCAAACTTGTCGGTAATTATAACAATGGAAACCCAACTAATTTAGACAACTACTTTTTAACATTATTCTAGCGAAATGCAAGGAAGAATCGTTGAATTGATTGGTAGAATCAATCATGACGAGTTGACTGCGGAACTCTTGAGATTAAACGACGAATTAAATAACATGTTTTTACGTTATCAAAGATATGAAAAAAATCGCGATCCAAAAACTTCAAATCCGCCCTCAGCAATATTGGGCGCTGCTATGGGTGTTCCTATGACAAATTCGAGTAAGAAGAACATCCGGCCAATAGTATTGTAAATGTTTAATTTTTGTTTCCATTTATTAGCCAAAGATCAAGCAAAAGATGCTCTAATCGATTTGAGCGATGGTGCTGCTGGTGGCGCCGAAGGTCTGTCATCCAAATTTAGTGGCTTGGGTAAGGAACTAGGTTTTTATTGATTTACTGAAAATTATTTCAATGTAGGTGCACCTATAAAATGAAATAATTTTTAAATTTCAAAACCTTTTCTACTTTTCATAACACTTGCAATCTTCTTAGATTTAGGAACTGCTTCTTCTCAACTGTCTAAAATCGATGGGGTTAGTGCAATGTCGGGCGCTACTTCTAAAACAGTTAATGATGCAGATGAATTTGATATTCTGGCACAATCTCGTAATACGGGCTCCGAAGTAGTCAAACCAATGTAATTTTTCATCTGTTAATTTTACCGACGATTTAACTTATAATTCTTCTGCTTTTTTTTAAGGACGAACACCTTTAGAGACATTCCATCTATAGAAACGCACGCTGGCAGTAGGCAACCCGCTGTTGAAGCGGTGAGTTAAATAGAATTCAAAATTGCTTTTTTATTTTTATTTTTGCATTTACATATGTAAATACTATATCCAATTTGTGTTTGCATTTACTTAATTAAGTTATAAATTGTTTTGTTCGTTTATTATTTTTATGTTGTATTATTTTTGGGTGAAGCAACCAACAAAAGAGAGTGAATTTGATGAGATGGCAGCGTGGTTAAGCAATTCCGTAAGTAATCACAGTAGATAGGAAGATATCTTTTCGATTGGTAGATAACTTTATGAAATTTAAGTCAGATCAATTGTTACTGCTTATGGGGTTCTTAACTGACAACTTAATTGATTTAAGCTTTTTATATATTTTTTGTATTATTGTTGGGTTATTTGGCATAATGTATAAAAAAATGGGTTAAGTTAAATTGATACTTAAAGATCTTTATTTTTAGTTTAATAGTGGTTCTTTTAAAACTGCAATCTGTCAATTAATTTGTTAATGCATCACAAAACCTAGCCAAATAATAACTACATCTTTTCCTCTCTTTATTGTTTTAACAATACCGGTTTGCTTGCAAGTTTCTGAAATGGTCTTGACATCCCACCTCGTACTCGTGTTTTCCATTCCTGCAGAATATCTCTGCGCCCACGTAATCTCCGATTTGGAACCATCGGTGTAGAGTGCAATGTATGTTGAATCTGTGAGAACTTCGTTCACGGCATATTCGGTTTTGTTCGTTTCGAAGCTGTTCTTCATAACAGTTGAGATTGCTTGTACTACCTCAAGGATGAATTTATGGAAGCTTTTGATGCTGAATGAATCCAATTGTTTTATAAATAAATCTTTGCACCTCAAATAATGAGATTTGAATGAAAGTTCTAAAATATATTTAAGGAGGGATTCCTTTAACTTTGATCAGAAAATGACGATATTTCACATTTTTTTTTAGAAAAACGTTAACTCCTATTTTCTTAAAATTAAATCTATTGATTTATTGCTTATTTCTAAACATACAATTTAATTTGGAATTATTTCTGACATTTATGAAGGAAGCAATGCACTCGCGATCACGACGGCCCCTGGAGTTCCACGGTTGACGGCTGACACGATTTAAGATCTTCAGCCGATCTGAAAAAAAAATTAAATTTTGTTTCATTGTCTATGCACACGACTATCGGGTAACGAAGTCGTCAAAAATATTTTAATTTTTCTCTCAAAATTGGAAGAATGTGTTCATAACATGCAGTTCAAATTTCAAAGCAATCGAGCCAATGGTTTCAGAGTTATAATGTCACCCAGCCCCAAAAAAGCTATTCCGTAATAAACGCACTTAAAGTTTGAAGTATGGTGCGGATTCTACCTGCGCGCCGGGTTTGTAAATGTCTGAAATCATCAAAATTTTGGCAATATTAAGAATTTCGAATTGAAATTATGTCTACTTATTCTAAAGACCTTATAATACAAAAATAGATTAAATGCATTTTTTCTGACCAAAATTATAGTAATCCCTCCTTAATACAGCATTACCTGTTCAGGCTCTAATTAGCCAAGTTTTAATATCTTACTAAAAATGCAATAAGACTGGACACTTACTGAGTAAACTGAGTAAAAGACTAAAAGGGTAAAAGGGTTTGGTATTTATGATTTTTGTTTAATTTGCATCGGCTTCTAATAAATAAGAGAACTACTACATCCTCTTCCCTAGTTACTCTAGATACAAAATTTTTTTATCATTTGCCAATGAGGAAACGTATTTCGTACAACCGAATGAAAACCATTAAAATCTATCTAGGTTTCACTCCTCTACCACTCCCACCCCACTCTACCTTATACATCACAAGAAGAATCATCCAAATCGGTCCACGTGTTATGAGGTTGGCCTTCATCTCCTCCCACTAATACCATAGGTTAATTGTTTCCTCTTCATAGCAATGAGGGATCATACTCTATACAACAAAAAAGGAATGATCCAAATCCGTCTACGCGTTAAGAAGTTCACTTCCGCCCTTTTCCTTACCCCACTCACCCCATACATTTTTATAGTGGTACTAATGGGTGAATATACTCTATATATCACAAAAGGAATCCCCTCTCCCCACCCCCCACCCTAAGTCAAAATTTTGTCTTATATTAGCAATTGGGGCTCATATACTATATGACAAAAAAAGTACCATCCAAATCGGTCCACGCATCGCGAAGTTAGGTTCAACTCCTAACCCCCACACCCACCCCATCAAAAAGTTTTTTTTCTCGTGGTACCAGTCGGGAAACATACTCTACCCAACAGTAAAAGAATCATCCAAATCAGTCCACGCGTTAGGAAGTTAGACTATCTCTCCCCCTTCCCCGTCCTAAGTCCACATTTTTCCTCTATTTAGCAATGGGATCTCATATTCTACACAAAAACGAAAAAGAATCATCTCAATCGGTGCACGCGTTACAAGGTTAGGTTCCACCCCTACCCTACAAAAAGTCTCTCATGGTACCAATCGGGGAGCATACTCTCCCCTTTAGCGCGTTACGAAATTATTCCCGTTCAGACATAAAAAAATAAATAAAAATACGTGTCGAACTTAGAACCTCTTTGTTTTTGGGAAGTTGTTGCTATCTACCGCCGTTTTGAAGGAGGTTGGCGACCATTTCCACAGGGTGTACTTTTGGGAGACAGGGCTTACGGCTTGAAAAGTTGGCTCATACCACCGCTACGGCAGGTTCCAACTGACACGGTGGAGCATCGCAAGGTGCAAATTGCAGTACCCTACCCGAAAATGAACTTGAAAATAATGAAAACATTTACAATGAATTAGATGATATTGACGTATCCGCCTCCGAAAGATTACAAAATCTCTTAGAATTTTTTGCATAATAAAGTTGATTTAAACTGAAGTATGTAGTTATTTCCAGATTTGCAGATTTCTCATGTAGATAAGATAATATAAGATATACGGGTAAGGTGTGAATATACTAAATATAAGTACGACAAAAATGTAATTCAGATATATAATTCAATGTATGTAAATGTGAAAATACATGTATGTATGAAATAGATTCATAATTTCTCTCAACATGTGGACTTATGCCTTGGTTCTGTGCAATCTCCTTGGTGAAACTAGATGGACGCAATTTAAATTCCAGTTAAAATTTCAAGCACTGTAGTTTTCTGTAGTATATTTCCGAACTCAGCAATTCACATTTTAATTTATTTCCTTCGCCGCCTGGATCTTTACTAAAAGATGTAGGTGAGGATTTTTTTTCTTGTTGGCAAACTTCTAACATTATTGGTATCAGAAGTATTGCCAGCAACAATACTGTCTCTGTCTACTTCAGAATGCGGTAAATTCATTGAGAACGAAAATTCTACTGCGCTTTCCTCATAGCTGTCGGGTAGGCTGAAGCCTTCAACAACCGGGGATTCTTTTTCTATTATTTCTTAAATCGTCTGATCAACTTCATCAGTAATATTTCCCCTTCCCCCCTCCGAAATATATTTTTAGCCTATGCGTAATGCAAATTTTGAATTACTTCTATTTTTTTTTAATAAAAACGAAAAAAACTTACCAATGTGCGACTTTTCCAAAAGCCAAATAAATTATCGCGTGCATATGTCCAAGATTTTCCTGCCCCGGCTAATTACAATGACTGCGCCTTTAGCAATATTTCCTTCCAAGCATTCTCTTTATCCTGCTTTGTTATTTCATTCCCTTGAAAATTACCAAATAAAATTTCTTTTTTTCTTCTGGCACAGCTACTTTTTTTTTTACTTTAACTGCTCGGTTTGAAAGCAGAAGTAGAAATGATTTCTAATAGAAACTTGCTGTGCTTATTACACTCAATTCTTAACTGCTTAGTAAACTAACAATACTGCAAAGCCACATCGTACATTTTCTGGAACGCATTTCATTTGCACTTTGTAAAAAAAATGAAAACTACTAAGGGATGAGTGTAAAGCTCCAAAGTCGTTATGTGGAATTAACCCGTGTGCAAAGTGCAAAATTGCAAAATAAAACAAGAGAATTGCGAAGTTTTATGTTAGATCTTGTGGAACATAATCACTTTGCAATTTGCAAAAAGAAGAAAAAATGAAAAGTTGCAAAGTAGTTTTGTATGCTAAGCGGGGCCCTAGCTTTGAGTTAATCTCTAACAATGGTAGACACCATAATGGGCGTGAAACTTCAGTCAAGACAGACAGAATATCAGTTCATAAAGAGACAAGTATTCTATTCTCCTTCTCCCTGGAACAAATAAAATTGAATCTCTTAAGTAGAGTGTCCAAAGCAAGCCTAACAGGCACGTTGGTGAGTTTGCTGTACGAAGCTTTTTACTCAAATTGTCATATTCTGCCAAGTGTTATAATTTATAATTCAATTAATTAACGTAAATTAAATGACAGAATTGCAGTTTACTACAATTTGCGTTTATATGCTTATTGGTTTGGGTAAATTTAAATTGTAATTGTAAAATATTAAGCAATATCTAATTGTCAACTGATTTTTGTGTACACTCTGTACTATGAATTTGTTTTCCTTAACATAATAGTTTAATTAGCCTTAGCGATAAAGAGAAAGTATAATATTAAAAATAATTTTATTATCTGCAGAAAGATATCGGACCAGAGGAAACTCTGACCAGTACAGAATTTGACAAATTCTTGGCTGAACGTGCAGCAGCCGCTGAAAATCTCCCAACAGTTGCTGCTACTAATCAATCGGGAGGTGGAGATCCAAATGAACATAGTCGCCAAAAGAAACCACATTCGAAAAAAGAAGATGAAAATCTCGTTGCAATTTGAGTTTCTATAGTAAATATTTATGAAATATTTTTATCTATGCATAAGGGAAAAATGTTTTACTACTTCAAAAGCCATACTTAGATTATTTATTTAATTATATAAAGATTAATTTTTTTTCAGGTAATTTGCAGTAATGATTTAATTAAAATTCTGATGCAAATGTAAGTAAATAATAAAAATTATTAACAATATTATCTTGATTCATAAAATAACTCAATGTTGTACTACAAATGAATTATTAGGTATTTATTATTGTAGTCGAATTTCTACTATTTTGCAAAACAGTGCAAAATAACTCACCTAATATATGTTTGTATGGATCAGTTTGTCGAAATATTTTCTTTACCTACTGTGTTATTGTTTATTATTAAAAGTGAATGAATCTAATTGCGAATATCTCATTTGCATCAGATTTTTAAAAATTGGCTTTTCACTGAAACTAGTTTACAATTTGTATAAATAATTTTACTTTAAACTTTAGTTGAACATTTTATTGTTGATAGTTGTTAATATTTTTGCAATGTTTATCTTTTCATTTTACAAAAATTCACTTTTATTTTTGGACCAAAAATTTTCTATACTTTTTACAAGTAGCTTTAAATACTTAATTGTTTTTTTTCTGTATGTTTAAATATAAAAAAAATATATTAAAATCAAATCGAAGGGAAAGAAAATATGTGTACATATATTACGTTAATGAAAATTATACATTATTAATATATCTACACAAATTATTTATTTAACTTGATTAAAAAAGTATTAATTATTGTAAATTATACGTGCACTGATGAATAAATTTGTTATTAACAGCATTAAAAACATCTTTATACTTTTAAATAATATCTGAGTGTACAAACATTGTACATCGGCTCAATCTGAGAAAGATCACCAGGGATATCTTCAACAACTGTAAACAATTTAGGTTATATAGAAACAAAGTTAAACTCGATCATTAAAAATGCCAGGGAAAGCTATTATTTTATTTATACTGTGTGGAAAAAGCCTTGGGGAGAACCCTTTGATGCGTTTGCATAGTTTTGGCCGGAAGGGAATTAGGGTAAGAGAAGTGAGGAAACTTGTTTTTGTGTCTTGTTTTTGCATTGCTGCAAGCTATACAACAGCCCAGAGACGGAGTGGATTATTTTTAATTTCTTAATAAAAGCTCACGGAGAGACCTGTGGGCCTATTATGGAATTCGATTATATGTTCTATTGTTAGTCCTGTCTGGCATTCCACGCATCCGGGTTGCGGTGTCCTCGTCATGTAGTGTCCGTGCGTCAGTCTTGTATGTCCTATTCTAAGTCTGAGGATTTTGGCTTCACCTTGGTAGGTTGGGGTTATGCTTGGGCGGATTTCGAGTCTTCCAATGCCTTTACAAGAAGACATTTCACGTCATACCATTTCGCACATGAACAAACTTATGTTCAGTTGAGGGTCTTGCTGACTGTTTTATTATGTTGACCAAACTGTTAACGGTTTGAGGAGAGTTATACGCCTGAGAGATCTCACATAAATGACTGACTCTACTTTTGTATATATCACCATTTTGTATACTCCAATTTAATTTCGGTAAGAGAGACAGGAGTTTCTTATTGATTCATTAGACGATTTACTACGAAATAATATTAAACTGAGTGGAAAGTGATCCGAGAAATATTCTGCTTCTACTAAATCATAAGACATTGCAATAACATCATTTACTGAAGCACCATTTCCACCAACATATGTCAAATCTCCCCCGTAGTCCCCTTAGTACGACCATTTAATACGAATAGAGAGTGGTTATCACACAGATTTATGAATATCTTACCCTCTTCGATTCCTAATATTTAACCCAAGATCTAACTGTTTATTCCTTGTCCTTTAACCCCAACGGAAAAAATACACTAAATGATCTTCACTGCACTGCACTATGTCCAAGTAAAAGTTAACCAATACGTTTTTAAGCAATGAATCCGAAAAAGAGTTCCTCGTTTTTTCCCTATTTCTACCGAAGATGATTTTCTTCGAACAAGTAACAAAAATAATAATAAATTCAAAAACAGACTGAGTTTTAGTTTTATTGAAAAAATCCAAATTACTTCTTTACATCAAATTACCAAATTTACCAAATTACTTCAAGACATCAACTGCGGTGGTGTAAGGAATATTTTATTGAATCCTCGAATACTTCTTCATCCGAATCAGAGCCTGAATAACCGCCGGCTGTGGCCAACAGTGACGTCAGACCTCCATCAAGATAGGAGGATAAGGTCGATGGACCTGGCTAAGGCCCCAGGGATTGATAAAATGCCAGAAGAATTACTCAAGACGGGTCAGATTGTTACGGCTGATATCCTTCTTCCCGTAATTAAGGAATATTGGGAAACCAACACCTATCCCAGTAAACGAAAAGCCAAAAGCTTTAATAATTAGCATGGTATCTGTCTCTTAACTGCACTATTAAAGTTGATAAGAGAAATTATTTTAATGCTAATCAAGCAAACAATCATGCGCACTCTTGAAGCTTAACAGGCAGGCTTTCGTGAGTGTTTCTCCTACAGCAATTGCATCAATACCCTTCGATTTGTCATCAAGCACTCTGCCGATTGGAGGTCTCCTTTACGGCAATGTTCGTCCTTCATAGGAGAAAACTATAGAAGCCCTTCCAAGTACAGAACAGAATGAGGCAAGTATTCATATTGTTACCTTTGCTTTTTTGATTATCATTTATAAAGTATTCTGCAGCGCCCTAGATGACCACCCATCGCGAGGGATTAAATGAAAACTTTTTAAACACCTAATGCGTCTGGACTATGCCGACGCGTTATGCTCCACAAGGAGTTAAAGGAATCGGAGAGTATATGGTGGAAATGTAGCACAAATAAAAAAAAAGAACATTTTCTTGAGAATCCTCGTGGATTTGCGACATAACAAAGACGCTTTACGGGTTGCAAGGCGTCCAATTAAACCGCAACCGGTAATCGCCATAGCGTCTTTCTAATGTCGCAAACCTAGGAGGGTTCTCAAGAAAATATAATTTTTTTTATTATTTTTATTATTTGTGCTACAGTGCCACCAAATACTCTGCGGTTCCATCAACTCCTTGTGAATCATAGAGCGTCGGCATAGTAGTTGTTTAAAAAGTTTTCATTTAATCCCTCGTGATGGGTGGTCATCTGGGGCGCTGCACAATATCTAGCTAAATCTCTTACTTCTCCACGCTGAAGGGGAGGGTGTGACTTTCAAACTACTTGGAGGTTAGAGTGAATTTAGGAAAGGCCCACTTGACTATAAGAAAAATCTTGGAAAGGGTGTCTGAGATGCCCATGACCTCCAATGCCAAGTTTTCAAGAGTTCAACTACCCACCACAAGGATGGAGAACAGTGAAGTGGACGGATGGAGGACCAATGTGAGGGTGGGCATAGGTATCTAGGGTGAGTCACCTAAATTTAGTGCATCATTATGCAAACTTGCCACTATTTCCAAGACCAAGTTTTATGCCATATTGTCATTTGCTTACAAGAAGCTAAAAAGGAATCTTTGTGACATACTGGTATGTGCATACGAGAACCTAAAGAGAATGTACTTGAACAGGAATATATTTATTTTCTGGAGACAAATCAATCAGCTTCAAAATCCAAATCAAGATTTGTTTGGCAATTCCAAGAAGCTTTGGATGAACTGGGGGAAATAAGTCGAATCAACTTGATTTGAATACTGGGTCATCGGGGTTTTCTGGGAACGAAAAGGCAGATAAACTGACCAGACGGGGCTCCTATGATACTTGTCGCCCCTGAGCTTGCGGGATGTCGAATTGCGGACATACGTTGGTAAATGGGCTGTACACGCTTAATGTTAACTCGATCATTGAGTAGAGCTAAGGTGTTCCTAAGATTTGTCCAACCGGACCTGAAACTGCCTACTAATATGATCACTGCTCACTGTCAACTAAGCGAGCACTTGGCGAAAATCGAGGAAAAAGAAACTCCTCTTGATATCATATGAGCAGCTATCAACAGGCGCAGAATATCTATGTTTGAAGAGCTTTTGTGGATACCGCAGATTTATAGAGCATTTTATTTTACGACTCGTCTCTTCCAAAGGAAACGTTTTCCTTTGGGAGTAGGGAAGGTTAGCAGTTAGCACTTAAGCCGTTATTGTAGCATGCTACAAAATTATTTTGTGCACTCAGCGAAATTTTTCTCGATTAAAGAGCAGGAAGTGGATATTCTTATTTGACGGACCACCTGAACAATTTAAATCTGGAAGACATACTACTCGTGTAACTGACTATTTTCGGAATTTTTCGAATACCATTAACAAACACTTTGCAACTATTAAATGACTTATATGGTATTCCATCGAAATTAGATTTAAGACATTTTCTGTTTGTGTAAAAAGTCAGTTGTTTGTAAATAAGCTGCCAACAAAGCATTCCAAGGAAAAAGACCATTCACATCTCAAGTGTTAAGACTCTTGGCATTTACGATTTGCCGAATTCAACGTAGAAATCTATTTTTAATATATTTTTGTCTTCGGCTACTATACACGCGATATCTTGGCACTCTCGAATCAGTTGATTCATACAGACTTCTCGAGAGCTCCAAGTCAGCCAGTTAGCCTTTCCGCACTTAATATCATCCTCCCATGTACAAGTTGAAACTCGCTGATTCTTTTTTGGTGGAAAACATTAAAGTTTCCCATGCATCATCGTAACAAAATTTTCCTTATCCTAGTTCTGGTGGAATGAGTTCCATGAATACTAAGAAACGCGCCGACGTGCTTTTCCGTAGATACTTCTACTGATTGTTGAGTTGTTTGGCTCCATGGTTCCTGTTGTTCCCGAACGAAAGGAAGGCAAAGGACTGTTGCCATACGCATGCCTGAATTCTGTCTGTCAATGAAGTGGTGTCATCCAAATTGAAGGTGTTGAAAATTTGCGGTGAGTTTATTTTTATAATTTTTATCAGTTCTCAGTTTTAAACGAAATTATTAGATTTTGTGAAAGTGCTAATTTAAAAAGAAAAATTAAGTAGTACCTAATTGCCGCCTTAAGATGGAAGAAAGGTTGATATATTGACATCCTTTAGTGCCAGGTTCAAAAATCGATTTTTAGTATATTTCTGTTTTTAGCATACGTGTTTTACTAAATATATGTGAATGACCTTTGTGTAGCGTTTAGAAAGTGAATCGTAATTACTATATACTTTCCGTAAAAAGTAAATTTTGATTAACACAGTTTCATCCTTGGGTTAGTTTCAACCGACATGTCCTATTTTTGTTCCTTATAATGTACAGCAGCCCTTGACCTACTTTTAAAGTGAATTGCGGCCCTTGCACAAGATTGTTTTTAAAACTATTCCAGGACGAAGAACAATGTACGTTTCTCAATCGTATTCTACAAGCAGGAAGAAGAATTTATTTCAAATATGTAAGTTCTAACAATTTGTTTGTGTGGGCAGTATTTGATAAACTTTAAACCGAACGCGTTATAATTATTATAATATAACATAGCAGTGAAAACCTCAACCTAAAAATGATGATTTGGTTTTTATGTATTTTCGTTTATACCTAATAAAATTGTGTGCAACTTGCCGTAAATGTTTATGGCTTTTGCCATAAATGTTTATATCCTTAGTTGCCGGAACCCCTTGGCGGCATGAGGCTAAAGTAAAAGTTCACCCGACTCCACGCTGCCAATTGTAGAGGATCTATAATTTTGGGTGGATTCCGAACCAATTTGCATTTTCCTTTAAGCGTAATTTTTTCTCGGAAGATTACCATCCTATTGGCCGGTTTCGAACCTGGGACCCTCAGAAGGTCTGTTGGCCTTTCTTCACCATAACGTCATCACTTACTGCAATTACGACCTATTTATATACATATTTGGTATAAAATTGGACTTGCTGGTGGCGACTCATGGTTAGAAACTGCTGACAACAGATTATGTTAAAAGGTCTACGGGTTGTACAGAATAACATTAGTGGTTAAAAATCTACTATAAATTGTACGTCAACTTGCAATCTTTGTCATAAGGTCAAGTTAAACTCTTTTCCCGCCCAAACAACCAGTTACAATGACAATATTTGTAGTAGTTTCTTTGCAAAAGCCTGAAAGTTATCGTCCTTTATTTACCTGGAATTAAAAAGAAAACGAGGGTGTTAGTTCGAAGTATTGATCTATTGCTAACATATGTTGTATTGGCAAACTCTTTAAATCCTTTCTCTGTGATTTCCTTCCACTACAAAACCTTTTTAGGGCTCTTTCAACATGATGCTCTTTCTTCAATGTTCCTGAGTCCGGTGGTTTTGAGCTACTGAATTATGACGCCTCTGGTTCCTGAATTGTCTCATCATCCAGCGCTAAACGTCATCTTTATTTTAACATCTTATTTTAGATTCTAGAGTTGATCACTGTTTCAATTTGAATAGAGCTGATTTTTCAAAACTGAGCGATTGGCTTTTGCTTTTTTAATTATGGCTGGTCTATTTTTTGGAGTGAACAAGATATTGATAAAGTTGTTTCATCTTTCTGTTGCGCTCTTTATTATTCATTGCGTGCTCCTTTCAGGCCCGTGAACTCCCCCCCCCCCCTCCCCAGGAGCAAATCCTTTAGTTTTTCGTTCAATCCATTAGGCTGTGGAACCTTCTTCCTATTGAACTGAAAAGGAGCAGCAACGGCCGTAATTTTCAAGAAGATCTTTTTGAATATTTAAAATCTACATTGAACTGAATATTTGGAATATTTTTTTTAAGTTTTGATTATTATTAAGTATTCTATTTGTATTTAACCGCAGTTTTTGAAGTTGAACCCTCTTGTTAAGTTATTTAATTTTGTGTTCTCTTTATAATTACTTCCTACACTTAGCTTTAAGATGTATAATCTTGTTAGTGTAGTGTTTTAATAAATTATTTTTGAATTGAATTTAATTTATAAATCCTGCGCACCGGCCTGGCTCCTTAAATTATCTAAGGGCTCTCGAACTTATTAACGTTGCATCGACGATAACCTTAGGTACTTCAAGAGCTAAAGAGTAAGACTTGAAAGAGGTATTGTTTCAAAAGGGCGATGGCAACTAACTAGCTTATTTATTTTGCGTAATCAGTTCACTTCAAGCTTAGAAGTGGCTTATAATTAGTATCTTTGACAGAATAACAATTGCTTTACAAAATTAACCCAAACACTTTTTGTGCTTTGTAAATTCAAACCCTAACTATGACCCCTGAGCTGTCAGTAGCGACTCCCTAACTATTGCTACTCTTGTTGGTGACTTTTTCAAGACTGCTTAGTCGACAACTGTGATAATAGTGTTAAGGATTTTATTGACTTAACGAAGCTTCCACCATTTAATTGAATTAAGATAAATTGATAATTTAGCTGATAATTTTACCGTTTTTCCTAAGCTCTCGAAACTTTCGTTGATTATACCGCTGCATGAGAAAGGTAATAAAAGTGTCATCTCTAATTATCACCGTGAACCTTACTTGCATTGCTAAGATATTTAAAGCGCTGGTGCGTGATGTTCTTCATCTACATTGCAAATTAGTCCTTTTCAGCATGGTTTCGTAAAAGCTTAATCCACGGTTTGTTGGAATTTTCAAATTATTATATTCCTGTTATCGAAACTGGTCGACCTGACTTTTAACTGATTTCAGTAAAGTTTTTGAACGAATTAACCATAAAATTCGTAATAAGAAGCTTTACTCTTTTGGATTCCCTCCTCTTTTCGTAAAGTGCTCGTCATCCTATTTGACTGATTGCACTCAGTTTAGTGGCGACCTTTCTAATGAAATATGTAACTCTTCAGGGGTTCCTCAGGGGACACATTTGGGACCACTGCTATTTATTATATACATCAATGATGTATGTACTGTTCTTGTTTATGCTGACGACCCTAAAATATTTCGTACTATCTTTTGAGATGACGAATGTGATGAATATTAACAAGGGCACTGCTATGTCGTTTTCGCGCAAGAAATCTTCTTTCAATTTCAATTACTCTATTGATAGATGCTTATAATCTAGACTTGACAAAACCAAAGACTTGGGTGTTTTTTTAATTTGCACTCTATATTTTCTGATCATATCGATTCTACCGTGAATAAAGCCAATGATACCTTAGGTTTCGTGAAGGGATGGTCCGAGGAATTCAACAATCGATGAATTACAGAACAGCTTTATTGTACATTTGTTAGATTCATTCTTGAGAACGCCTCCCACTCATATTAATCGACTGGGAACTGTCAATTCTTTGGAGATTTTGAGCACCTTCAAAAACAGTAGATAATTAATTGTGTGAAAGCAAATGATTCGTAAAAATAGTTAAAGTTGGTTGGTGTATGTAAATGTACGCTGGGTACGCTGCAAGTACTTGGATTTCCGCCCTTTATCGTGCGCCTAGGTAAACGGAATCTTGATTCATATTTCTATCAAGAACTAGTATGTCTTATGGCGCATGCGGCATGAGAAGAACTTTAACTGATTTGCTGACAACGGTTGCAAGTGGGCCTACAATTTTACTAGGATTCCGAACCCATCTGTTGTCAACAGAAAAGAACTACATATGTGTGAAATTCCAACCTCTTATGATGGAAGACCAGCACATTAACCTTACTCCGCTGGAATTCTTCGGAAAGCAAACCGCATACCAGACTGCTATTATGGTCAATTCATTCCAGACTTGGACGCATAGCGACTACGGACATTCCAAAATTCTGGACGGTAGGAAAACAAATAATATCGACTATACCATACGCCAAATTCGACTCGTCTATTCCTACCAGAAAGGAATGTAAGGATGGCCCTTTCAACGAGGAGAATCAGTGCATCTTTACACTGTTGGCGATAAGTTGGAAGGTATAGTGTGTGGAGTTATCTGCTATGAACACCTGGCCCTAAGCATTTCGTTTCGTTAGCCAGATTACTGCAGTGTTTCTCAAGCAGAAATCATGACTATAAAGGTAACATTAGATTTATTTATTTATAGCGAGCATACATATATATATATATATATATATACGAAGCACTCAGACTAATGCAAACTATAAGGACTTTAAAATATTTCTGATCTGTAATGTAGTAAGATTAAAATCAATTTGCTCTGCATATACATTATAGTACCTGCACATATTATAGTCCATTAAAATTGCGAGTTAGGGTGTCGGAACAGAACACCGGTTCCAAACTTATTTTACGCTTTATGTTTTTTTGGGTCGCTGATTACGAAAATCGGGTTCCCGCAGTCCTAAAATGGTTGTGTCACCCTTAAAAATGCAAAAAACACCCCTTTTTCAGGGTTTTTCGGGATAATTTTAATAATAATCAAAAATAATCCAATGAAATACGCTTTTTTAAATTTTTTTCGTGCAGGTGATTGATTTATATCAAATCAAGCCAAATGTGATAATAAGGGATAATCCTAAAGGGTTAAAACTACCCTTATATTGACTAAAAATAAAAAAAGTGCACAAAAAAATTGTTCTTTTCATCTTTTTGCTTTTAATTCGATTAAATGGGTATTGTCAGACAAAAATAAATTATTTTCTACGCAAATACAGTTGCTTTAGGTCCTCGTTAATCCTATGCACGTCATCTTCTAGTAAACCAAAAGGCCTAGATATATAGTTGAGTATCATCCGTGTATATGTGGTAGCAACAATATTGAAGCACAAGTGGAAGGTCGTTGATTAAAATAGAGAAAAGTAGCGGTCCAAGGATGGATCCCTAGGGAACTGCACTATTGAGCATTGAATTCGCTCAATCAAAAATTATAGCAATATATTTAATTTCACTAACGACCATCAATGGGATATTATCAACGCAATTTTCAAACATAGGTGGAGAAGTCTTAGGACCAAAATTTATAACATTACATTTGTTAACATTTAAACAAAGGCAGTTTTTTTTACACTTCAAATGAAAAACATTAACATCACTTTGAAGCGACACGCAGTCACTTAAATTATTATTAATCCGTTTTAACATCGTCAGTATAAATTAAAATATTCGAAAAATTAATAATATATACGGGGTCATTAATAAATAAAATAAACAGTAAAGGACTAAGGTGGCTACTCTGAGGAACTCCAGCTTTTCCAAAAATTTCACAGTACTTGGCATTCATGAAAAGTACGCTAAAACTCCTTTCAAGTAAATAAGACGAAGCCCACTTTACTAAAAGGAGAGAAAATCCCAGTCTAAAATAGCACCCCATGAAAAAGCCTATCGAAGGCCTTGGAAAGTCAGTGTAGTGTTAATGCAATCCAATTGCATTCTCTATTTAAGGGTAGCAGCCACTGAAGAAGCTAAAATTATAAGGGTAGTTGATGTAAAGCTTCCCTCCACAAAACCATGTTATTTTGAGCTAATTAACAATTTACGATTAAATATGAGAAACTCATAAACAATGCTTTGGAATAGGCTAGTTATTACGGCCACTTAGCGATTGGTCTACAATTATTTCTCTTCTTTCTTACCTTTCTTTAAAGTAGGAATGAAAAACGATAATTTCCAAGCAGTAGAAAATAAAAAAAGAGCTTTTTCAGAGATGACAACGGTTTTTTCTTTAAAAAGATGTGAGAATTTTTGGAAAATTTGTGTGTCCCTGTGAACATTTTGGCTATTTTATGATATTTTTCGTTAACTTCAACAAAGCTAATTCCTCACATGATTTCGCGACAGATGAAAATCAATGCGATCAAAAGAGGAATTAAAAAATCGCGGCATCAATGTGATCGGCACATTTACCCCATAATTAGTGCGACAAAAAGGTAACTGAAAGAAGTCGTGATTCGTTAGAAAACGAGCCGGAACTGATATGTAAAAACATGCCAACAGAAAAGAAGAGTTTATAGGCCCCTGAATGCAGTCGAACGAAAAAAGATTCCTATAGTTACAGCGTTCGTTTTCAATAGTATGGAAATACAACAGTCCAAATCTATCGACATAAGGTGGTAATATAAGAAAGCTATTTCTAGGAAGGTCTCGTGAAGCAAACCTAATGAATCTACGTTGAACAGCATCAATGCGATTGATATGTGTCGCATAGAGAGGTGACCAGACTAGAGAGGCAAATTCCAGAATAGGCCTGACAAAAGTGCAATAAAAAAGCTTTGTGATGTAGAGGTCATCAAATTCCTTTGACCTTCTCTTCACGAAACCCAGAGGCATATTAGCCTTGGTAACTATGGCGTCAAAATGATCCTCGAAAGATAATTGCGAACTAAGCCAGAAGCCAGACGCTTTTGTAAGTCTTGTCAAAAAACAACAATCTATGATAAAGTTACACTGAAAGGGAGATCTTTTTTGCTTGTCAGAATTTAAATAAAAGTAGGCAATCGGCATCGTTTAACGCTGTGCGGAATATCTTCGCTTCGTCAGCGTAACAAAGAATATTTGAGTCAGACAGAAACATAGATTGATGTTAATTATATACAACAATGGCCCGAGGTGGGAGCCCTGCGGAACCCCGTAAGTGTCGAAAATAACATTAGATAGAGCTTTCCGAAAAGAAACCCGGCGAATGCGCTCAGATAAATATAAATGTACCGCGAAACCCCGAAAAGTGAGGGTTTAAGAGCAAGAATTCGATCATTTATTCTGTCGAATGCTTTGTTGAAGTCAGTAAAAATACAGTTAACTTGCTTACTACCTTCAGTTGCAGAGATATAAAAATTTGAAAATTCCAATATATTTGTGGTGAGTTAGTTTATTTTGCGGTAGCATGGTTTTGGCCGGAAGGGCATCAGGGTATGGGAAGTGAGGAAACTTGCATGTCTTGTTTTGCGTTGCTGCGAGCTAGACAACAGCCCAGAGACGGAGTGCATTATTTTAATTTCTTAATAAAAGCTCACGGGGAGATCTGGTCTCGAACCCGGGAGTGGTTGATTTACCCCTTATGAAGCCACGTTGGAACGGCTGCAAGAACGGCTTGCAGTGGAAATAAAGAACATCGTAAAGCCTCAAAAATCTTGGATATACAGCAAAGATTAGCACTTGGTCTGTAGTTCAAAATTTGTCTTTTTTTTAAAGAGAAATAATTAAGGATATCCTCCCAGCTTTTGGAAAAACACCATACGAGTTGACAGATTAAATAAATAATACAGAATATGAACAAGAGAGAAACCACATCTTTTCAAGAATGAGGCGGGGATACCGTAAGGATCAATTGAAAAACTATCAGCCAAGGTAAAATTTTGTTTAAAATCGTAGAGGGTATTTGGATTCGAGAGAAGTCGGTGAAAACCTCGTCAAATGGGTAAAATCCTTAAAGCTATTGTTTAAAAACGAAGTCTTAAAAAAATCGGCAAAAAGAATTGCTATAATGAAAGCTATACATTGCTTTAAAAAATAAGTCAAGTATGAACGTTTTTCATGTTTCGAGGGTTCCGTACTTAATTTATTTTCAAAAGCACAGATAGACTACAAATTAACGACTTTCAGACTTTTTCCTTTACTTATGCTGTGAGACCTTGTTTCTTGCCAAATATCATCATTCTAGGTCAACGCGAAGTGCTCTATAGGTTTTGATTTATTTGCGAGTGTCAAAATATGTGGCAAAATGGGCGTATTTCGCGGCACAAATGGCCATATTTTTTTGATTGCGTTGACTTAGAAGCTTGATTTTTTACAGCTCTAAGGGATTTAGTATTTGACAGCCAGCCAGTGATCCAATAAGGGTTCCCTTTTTAGTTTTGAGGTACGGAATTCTACAAATATGAAATTTTGTAAAATGTATGATAAGAAATCTAAGAAGAGAAAAATCATAGTACCTTGTTTGAATAATAATTGAGTCCACAGGGTGGTTCAAAAGTTATCTTAAATTCTTTCTACGTTTAAACGAATATTCCAAAGGTGGTGAAGGGGGGAGGGATGTGTGATTAGCTCACATCAAGGAACAACATGGCATACCGGAAGGCACCTTGATCTGAATCACCCTGTATATTATATGTTTATTCAAGAGTTGTAAAAGAGTTGCAATTGGTACCACGTTCTATTCTTACATAATGTCAGTTTTTGAGTATGACAAATATTTCCTGAACATCAATTTTATGATTCTACAAAACTTTATATGTACGTCGTCTTAAATGAAATGGTCACATTCCATGTCCGTACCCGGCAACCTAATTTTAAGTAAAATTTATTTTTGGACGAAATTTCGCAACAACCTGGAGAGCACTACCACTTGCTCTGCCAGCACGAAACTCAGCTCCCAATAAATCTATTTATAGGGCTTTAATCAAGCTATCAGATTTTCTATGCAATGCGAAGATTGCATTCTCCAGCTTCCACTTTCACACGTGAAACTTGAAGATTACAATTTGTATGCAGTCGTGTATTTTTAGATAAGTCACATATGATTGTAATCCCATATCTTTTGGTTTGTCGACAATATTGGAATTTTTCGCTTTCGTGCATGCTGCAATTCACTAGTTCACTAGTTCACTTATCGATAAAGAACGACTGTCGCCGGAGGTTAGCAAAGCAATTTACTTTTCTGTTTAGATTTCCTCTGGCAAAGGAATCGTTTGTTTTCTGTGTAAACACTTGCATTGAAGATAGAGCATTTCAAGGTCACCAGACAGAGATCATTTCTTGTACGGATTGATATTTCCGGATCGATATTTTCATTACTATTTCATACCTTTTCTGTGATGCACTTTGAATTTGGAGTTCTTGAAAGGTGATAATTGTTAGCCATTGACAATTCACTGTCACGCTTGAATGAGTCAAGAAAATGTCTATTGAAAAAAATGCAGTATCAATCGAAGATAGAATAATACTAAAAAGTCAATTGAATAAAAATCGTAATTAAAGACTTTTACAAAATTTGTATGTAGAGTTCTGTTAACTTACAGAGTCTAGACAAATCTCCTGCTTAATAACGTAGATTATGTATTTATGTATTAAGCTAATAGCGTTCATTGATGTTCATAAATACACAAATTCCGGTCATGAACCTTATTGTTAGTGCAACTTCTTACTCATGTAATACTGTACGAGCAAGTGAAGATATTTTTGAAGCAACCAGATGGATGCAAAACATCTGCAAATGGACAAATGTACAAATATGTAAACAAACTGTGTAATTACAAACAAAATTTATACATTCATCTTAAATTATATTTTCGCTGTACCTCAAAGTAAGTGGTTAGCGTCGACAGCATCACAAGTAGATACTAATGAGAGCACAATAACTGGCTATAATGAATCCACAAACCACTGAAAATCTTTTCGCAACTTGAAAACTCTTTGATTTTTTCGGATTTTAATTTTCTTCTCTTTCCAAAAATTTGACAAAGTAAGTAATTGCAAATTCCAATGTAAGTTTTAGTTTTCTCAATGTCGATCGTTCACTCGAAATGGCGAAGTATATATTTTTATTGTTTTTAAAAAGTGCGGTTTGGAGTTCCAAAATTGCTTCGAATCATAGTTTACCGATTTTCCAGTGCGATAAGTTTACCGAACTAATGGTTTGCGTTGTTTGAATATAACAGCATCAAGCACTTCATGCTTATTGTGGTTATGCTTTTGATTTTTTTCACCTTTAGTACCGAAAAAATAAAATTTTTACGTTGATAAGGAAAACTTAGTGAATCGTTTCATTGTAAGATTGTTTTTTACTTATTTAGAATTTTGTTAGAGTGATTTTTGTGATGTGATCTTCTTGATTAGTTACCTACTTAATAAATTAACCTGAAATATTGCAAATAGTTTACTGAAAAAATGTGGTATTGAGAAAAAAGGTAATTGATACGGTTTAGTTCTGCAAACTCTTGCAAAACCCATAAAAAAGAGAGGTTGGCAAAGTTTATAGGTTTCACTTTTTAAACACTTTTTTAAATGGAAATCAATAGTGGACGGACTAAAGAATATTGTAGCGAAACTTCGTAACGAAATTAATATTATTGTCGCAAATACAGCAGAGTTCCGACTCACTCCAAAACGCTCCGGATCGGCTCGGTGCGACATCTGGGTTGACAAAATACGCTTATTTTGTTATCAAACTTTTAACCAAAACTTTCAACGCGTTTTTCTTGAAACTTTATTTTTCATATTTTTGTGCACAGTTACATATCAACACATTGTCCGATTTTCATGTTCGTTTTTAAATGCCCGAAATAACTACAGTTATTACGTGAACCACCAGCAAAATCGTATCATGAAATTTCAATTGTTTATAACAATTTGAATTTGGAAAAAAATCTACTTCAAAACTCAAACGCGCGCAAAATCGTTAAAAATAATTTCTCTCTTCACGCTGGTTCACGTAATAATCACACGTTTAATTTTTAATAATCTGTCGGCTTGTTTCCGGTAGAAATTACGGTTCTCAATGTGTTGCAACTGTCAGCTACCTTATTTTTTACGGAACAGCACTGTGAAATTTCTTGAACGATAAGCATGAAGTATCAGAAATTATCAAAAGAAAATTACGGTTATTCCGGAAAAAATTCTGTATCTCTTTAGGTAATTTAACCCCTTGTGGGGCATAGAGTGTCTACTACACAGACTATTCAACTGGTGTGGTTCTGCACCCACGTCTCTAACTGTTGCCACGATTTATTGATCTCTGTGGCTTCCGTCTCTATGGATCTTCTCCGTGTGTTGCGCGGTCGTCCAATTCGGCGTTTCCTTGGGTCTCGTGCGGGTTCCAATCAAGAGCCTGTTGAGCGATGTTGTTTGGCTCTTTTCTTATGTGTGGCTACTTTCATCTGTGAATATTAGTACCTATCTAGCCTTGGCCTGTAAGGCTGTGTAGGTCTTCATTGGTAATGACTTCCGGCCAATGGATGTTAAGGATGCGCCGGAAACACCGGTTAACAAAGGCTTGTAGTTGGGATATTATTTGACAGATCACTTTCCATGAACAACAAAAGAGATTTTACGTTCGATTCGAAGATCCGGAGTTTTGTGCGCTTGGACATGTTGTTATTGCGCCATATTTAATACATATTAAATGCAACTCGAGCCAGTATATTAGCTTCAGCCCCGCCGTCTGCTGTAACTATGATTCCGAGATAGCAAAATGAATCCACTTGTTCTACTTGTTGCTTTTGAAGATAAATTTCGTTCTATCTCCTGGAGTCCAAGCTCATCAATTTGGTCTTAGCAGCATTGATCTTAAGACGTGCTCTGCGAAGTTCTCTTCACACCGCTTTGGATATTAGAGCTATATATTAAATTATTACATTTTATGTTGCTGTTCTGTAAAAAGTGCCTATAAATACAATAAAAATTACTGGAAGATTCGTAAATTTTATAGTGCGGCTGATTAAATTTTCGCAGAACGTTTTACTTGCAACACGATTTCGGTGAGTAGAACCGTAATTTTTACTGGAATTTTCTCTCCGTGTATAAGCGTAACAATTATATCCAGTCAACAGCAGTCCTGTTGGCAAATTTCCCTTGTGCTTCAAATAACTGTTACTTTTTTTTAACATGCTTTAAATTAAGTGATACTGTGGAAGCAATCTGAAGCAATTTAGAAGTTATCACGTTAGTTATTCTTAAATTTTGTGCAAGTGTTGCTTCTTGAGAAATATTTTTGGCAGACACTATAGCATTCCATTCAAAGTAAGCCATGGAATGTTAAAATGTGTAAGCATTAACGAAGCGCTTGAAAGAGTATTTTATAGTGCATCATTTCTCGCTGATAGATTTTAGACAGCCACCAGCTGATGAGAGTAATAGTCCGCGGGACAGCACCATTTATTTAAATGATTAATACATACTTGAAACTTCGTGAGTGGCTTCCTTTTGGCGAGTCTACCAAACTTTCTCTTCGACTTTATTCAAAAGTGCTGCGTTCTCAAGTGAGCATGATCGAAATATGCCAAATACATGCATTTTTCTTTCTTGATGAATACATATTTAGTTTTAATGCATTTACAAGATAATTTAATAAGAAATTCCAAAAATATTTTGTTCGACAAAAATAATGCTGCGATGAGTTTGTCTACCACAGCAAAAGTGAACTATGCATGTTTTGAAAAACAAAAATGCTTACGTACGGCATGTTTTTATCGAAGAGAAAGTTTGGTAGACTCGCCAAAAGGAAGCCACTCACGAAGTTTCAAGTATGTATTAATCATTAAAAATAAATGGTGCTGTCCCGCGGACTATAACTAAGAGTTAGAGAATACGTTTACCCACAAAACGAAAGCTATTTATATCAGTCTAACTTTAGATAAGATCGAAGTTAGTGTCCTTTTTTAAGTATTGACTGGACATGAGCAAGTTTCCAGGCACTTGGAAACACTTCTGTTCATTACGACGGGTGGAAAAGCTTACGCAGAGGTTTAAAACCAGGGGCGAGAAACCATCAGGCCCAGTAGCTTTGGGCAGGTTGAGTTTCGAAAGTACCCTAAAAACTTCCCGAGTGCGAAAGTGTAGCGCCTTTTGCCTACTAGTGCACTATGATGGAGATAGAAGTGGGTGCGATGAAGGTGGCAAGTACGAATAGCAGCAAAATTAACAGCGAACAGGTTGGTTTAAGATGAGTTTTTGGGTTTTTGGATTTCCTACAGCAACTGGGACACATTATTATAGTTTCGGTCTGTACGTCCGTCCGACCTTATGTCAGAGCCTATAAGATGAAATTAGATAAACGAAGATTTGGTCAAATTGGACAATTTATACTCTTTTCCGATCATAAACAAATTACGGTCTTCATGGAAGAAGACCCCGCCCCCTCGCCCGTAGATCCGCCACTGGCAGGAAATGAGATTGACCTGGCGAAACATTCAAATGTTTCTATTGATGAAAATTTATACGTTGAATATTTTGAATAAAATACTTTCAGTAGTGACATCTTTTCCGAACATTCATTAAGATAAACAATTACGGTCTTCATGGGGTAGGATGAATGCACCTGACCCCCCCCCCCATCCTTCCTGTACATCCCTCACTGGCTGTAGATAGTGCACTGATCCTTGGCATTATCGTAAAAGAACCAAACCAACGCCGCATATATGAATATGCGTCTGATGGCTATCATCTTAGTCAATTCAGCGGCAGCTTTTAACCCCCACTTCCCAATAACCAATCTACTTTCCCACAAGGCATTTGTTGATCAAGAACTTTGCATAGCTTCACTTGTCTAGAATCAATCTAATATATTTGACTTTTGTAACACTTTTCTATAATTGAAAAAGCATGCTATTGCTGACGCACCTTATTCACCTGACAATGACGTTATTTGAATATGCTTGCACATGAGCATTCGGAAACTGCAACTTACCACAAAAGAGATGAAAGGTCTTACCGTGTTGATAGCCCATATTGTACGGTGTCCTCATTTGCTTTCTTCAAAAAGCAATCACTGAGACAGTATAGGGTAGACCTGTAGACCATATACTCTCTTCCCTGGTTACATTGCGCAAACCTGAAAAGTTTGCAATATCTAAAGCCTCCTAGATATCACAAAATCAGATTCAAAAACAAGATTCGCAAGACTTACTTCAAAAATTACTGATAGGTGATGAATTACGTAACCGAATGCTATTACATAACCGGCACATGGTTGGCCCTCAATAATTTAATGTAACGTCTATAAAAAAGAGTCCTTGTTATATGACTACAAACTTACGAGAAATATTCGCTTTTTATTTGCACTAATTCAATTTCAACAGCACACGAAAATTAAAGTTCCCATGGGGAATGCTATTACTGCTAAGTATCTTTTCCCAATTAGGGACCCTTTAATACAATCAAGCCACCCGCATTTTATTTCGCTAGCATGGTTGGCAGTCAATTTTTACAAGACGATCGAGTTTTTAATTCTCAACCCAAGTTGATTTCAGATATCCGCCAGTACACTCATGGCGATCTTTTTTGGGGGAAGCCTTGCACAAACTCAACTGTGATTAGGGCCTCTTATCGTTTTGTCAATATTTGCTACCGAACAATTTGATTGGAGCGAACAAATTTGAATTTCGGTCTTTCTTCTCTGTTCAAGTCGTTTAGGACCTGCGTTTGCTTTGTTCAAATTGTATTGAAGTCAATTAGTTTTTGCCGCTGATAAGAAGTCTTTTTTTATCTATTCTTAATGTCTTAATCCATGGATTTCGTAAATAGCGCTTCCCAGATTAACTCTAATTTTCGAAGGTATTATTAGTAAGCTAACACGAGCTCTGAATTTGGTGTATCTTTTAGCACCTCCAAGTTTATCGTTCTGATTATTTTAATTTGAGCAAAGAACTTCCCATGCCGTTCGGGTGCTTAAGTTTTTGGATGATATGGGGTAATCTGCGAGATATTGGCCAGTACTGAGACGATTCATAGAGGGGAGCAGCACATGGAATTATATCGTTGCTGCTTTCATTTTATGTAGGGAAACCACTCTTACATATTACGAGGATTGCAAATTCAAACATTATTTTTATACAATGTATGCTGGACATGTTATCATGGCCTACAATAGTATAAGAATTTCGTATACTTTCAGAGTGACTCAGAGTTTTCTAAATGGATTTTGTAGTTTAAGATTTAGTTAAGTTTGCAGTAAACGATGTGCACTTTCCGTGATAGTTGCTTTGATTGATTATTGCAATAAAGTCGTATTAACGGTTGCTACGGATTTTAAAGACGGTTTAAATTTGATTACTACAACCTAAGTGGAAATTATTGACACTTTAGGGAGAGTTTTATGGCATAGATAAGATTATCGATGCGATTTGCGCTTCAATTGCGGAAGAGGCGGGAATCGATATTGAGTGAAAATCTAGTTAATTGCGGGGTGTAAAGAAGTGAAGATTGTTCAAGTTTGTGCACGCTTTTATCGAAATATTAACAAAAAATAAAACAGGATGACAGTGAGATATAAGCTTTGGTGAGTAATTAATCACTTTTGTGATTAATTTGTGTTATTTTGGTCGTGTGCTTACAAGCTTTTTTAAATTAAGCAAAACAACTCCGTTTTTAAATATAAATTTTGGTAAAAATTACAGTTTAAGTTTTTGTTTTTAAATATAATATTTATTTTATATGATTTCAAAATAGTTCATATTGTAAAAAGATGAAACAAAGTTTAATTTGTTTCCAACTACGTCCTCCGTGATAAAACCCTTATGTCCGGATTATTTAAAAATAAAATTTCACTGATACTACTTCCTTCACAAAGTGTTTAAACACTAATTATAAGCCAAAGCATTTTTCATCAGGTTGGCCAGGCCGCCTCCTCACTTCAATACCATTTTGCACTTTTTTTTTTTTGATGAGCTGTAGACAAGATTTTAATACATCAATTTCAAACAAACAGGTTGGTTTAAGGTGAGGTTTTGGGTTTTCGGATTTCCTAGCAACTGGGAAGCATTATTATAGTTTCGGTCTGTTCGTCCGTCCGACCTTATGTCACAGCCCTCTCATTTCGAAACCTATAAGATGAAATTTGATATACGAAGATTTGGTCAGATTTTTGGAAAAATGAGAATGAACTGGCGGAAAGTTCAAATGTTTCTATTGATGAACAATTTATACTCTTTTCCGAACATTCATTAAGTAAACTACGGTCTTCATTAAGGTAGACCTCTCCCCCCCCCCCCCCAGCCCGTAGATCCGCCACTGGCAGAAAATGAGATTGAACTGGCAAAAAATTGAAATGTTTCTATTGATGAAAAATTTATAGGTTGAGTATTTTGAATAAAATACTTTCAGCAGTGACATCTTTTCCGAACATTCATTAAGAAAAGCAGGGAAATGAATGCCCCCCGTAGATCCACCACTGGCCAGCGTTAGACGGCATCAACTGATGCTTGGCATTATCGCAAACGAACCAAACCAACGCCGCATATATAAATATGCGTCTGATGGCTACCATCTTATTCAATTCAGCGGCAGATTTTAAGTGGCGAGTGCCGGTTCAGAGCACTCCAATAAGCGCTAAACGCGCCGTTTTATTACCACGACCTGTAAGACCCGGTTGTTTACGGCATATCATACGCAACGAGATAGATAGAATACAGAGACGGCGACGAGACGTAAGGGAATTCAAGGAGTTAAGGAATTGGGATACCTTCCTAATCTTCAATCCTGAGATTGCTTGTAGGTTTTAATAGAATAGAATTAACCCATCTAACTCAGAAGGCGCACATCTCAGGCAGAAGCCTAGAATTAATTGACCTATTCGCCAGAATATAACAATATATTGAGGCGAATTAGGCTCCCACGCCAGCATGCAAAAAACATTAGTAAACAAAAACACGCCAACACACACGATCAGGGGTGCACGGACAACAGAGAACGCTTCAGCCATTCCTTCGTAAGAGTCAGGTCAAAAACAGGACACATATTCACGGCTCTTCACATGCGATTTATAGGCTCATGTATACCATAGTTAGACCGAGAATGAACAACATGCAGTAAAGGCAATCTCCTTAAACTATACGGGGTATGCCTATAAGAAACCATACTTGCGAGAGTGCAAGAATGTATGTTTGAGTTCAAAAGCTGGTGAATAAAGGCTAGGTCAGTAACTCTACGTCGTTCTTCCAACGAATGCATATTAAGCAACCGGAGGCGATCCACATAAGGAGGAAGCCTAAGTGGATCATTCCACGGAAGGTCTCTAAGTGCGAACCTAACAAAGTTCCGCTGCACCGACTCAATGCCAATTACCAAAGAAAATAATAAGTGAATTAAGGTCTTCCGAGCAGAAAACTCTCTTGACCAACGCTTTACGTAACCCAGAACTGAATTACTCTTAGAAACGATGTAATTAATGTGACCTTGAACCCAGAGGAGAGTGATATTGAATCTACCACTTTGAGAGATGAGCTTTTCTCTACAGTTCTAGCTCTGAGGAGGTCGTTATTGATGAGTCAAGCGCCTTTATGGTAGCCTGGCTGTCCGCAAAAATGCCAACTTTCGCCATTGGTACTTCACTGAGTCCCAGCAAAGAGCATGCCTTCAGGATCGCAAGCACCTCTGCTTGGAAATCGCTTGCACTATCGGACAGTCTGAAGGACTCTGATATATGTAGCGAATCAGAAAAGACTCCCACACCGACACCACAGTCCATCTTGGAGCAGTCAGTAAGCAGTACAGTGTCGTTTCTGTTGAGCAGTTCAGTGTTTCTCCATTTATCCCTAGAAGATATTCTGACACGTGAAATCAAGGATAGGTACAGTGTAATTAGACACTGTAGTAGAAGATCCCCTCGGTGTTAAGTCGAGGATACTACTGTGGCCATAGGGCTTAGCAATCCAGTAACCTGATTCTCACACTCTCTCTGCATGTTGCCTGATAATTGATGTGGAGATCAAGAGGACAGAGGTGCAGCATAATATTGACAGCCTCCGTTGGGGTAGTGCGTAGCGCCCCAGTAACACCAATGCACACGGTTGTTTAAAATTTATGTAATTTGGCCTTGTTATACCCCTTCCCCATGGCCGGCCATCAAACTAGGGAGTCGTGAGTTAGGATATGACGTACCACAGATAATTCTATGCTTCAGCCGCCACCTTTGACCAAAAATGCGGTTATAGAGTCAAACTTGCCTTTTTGACTCATTCTTCTATGTTTTGCTTCCAGTTCAACTTGCGTTCGAGAAACACCCCCCAAGTACTTAACCCTGAACGATAATGAGAGTTGACCCCTGTTTAGTTTGGGCATGAAACTGATTGCGGTGGTGAATAGCACCAGCGCGGTCTTTCCCGATTTCACAGACAGTCCACAATCTTTGTACCTTCTTTTAACTTCGTTTAGCGCGCTCTCTATTATGTCGCTGATTACGGGTAGGAATTTTCCCAATACCAGGATTGCCAAATTGTCAGCATATGTGACAACCTTAATTCTGTCCTGATCGAGTTTCAGCAGTATTTTATTCATTTCGTACCGCCAAAGCAGGGGAGAGAGAACTCCACATTAAGGTGTACCCCTACTTCGGACTGTATTATCCCTGATCTTAGCATCGTTAAAATCCAACGGGCATGACCTGCCTCTAAAGCGTAGCTTGGTTAGAGCTTCAAGGATAGATTCAGAGCGAACGTTATTGAATGCCCCTTCTATGTCCATGAACGCAGCAAGAGTGAATTTCTTTGTATTTTAATAACTGTTCAATCGTACGAACAACCCCATGAAAAGCCGTTTCGGTAGATATTCCCTTGCAATAAGCGTGCAGGATTGTGACACATGGTCTCCATCAAGAGTTTGCTTAAGGTGAACGTCGAGCACGCGCTTCAGAGGCTCCAACAAAAAGAATGTCAGACTGATTAGTTTGAAGTCTTTTGCCAGTTCATGACCCCAGATTAATATTCGACCCGGTCCGAGGAATATGATTGAGAACAATACAACCCCTGAAGATAGCAACCAGCAACTTCGCTTCTAAGTCTGGTAGCTTCTACAACATGATTGGGATGATTCCATCGGGCCCAGGGGATTTGTATGGGGCGAAGCTGTTTATTGCGCTCTTTGGTATGTAATTCGTGGCCGAGATGCAGGTTGCCGATGTGCTTTAGCTTTCTCCCCTGCAACACGGGAAGTGACCATACATTAGAAGCTCTTCAACCCTAACATGCTTTCTGGTTAGTAACATTTTTATAATTTTATATAACATTTTGTATTTTTATTAACTTTGTACACTTTTGTGCTTTACAAAAATACAAAACTTTTTATTTATTTATTTGCTTTCAAGTGACTTGATATATTAAAGGTTTCATTTATTTTTCACAGTTTTGAATAAGTGTGTAATCAAAGTAATTTTTTTATTAAAATGATTAAGTAGTCCATGATACAATTACTATAAGATATCTAGTTCCCTTAACCCCTTGTGGGACATAGGACGTCTACTATACTAATTCTCCAGCTGGTCCGGTCAGCGTTGGCAGCTGTATCATAATAATTAAGATAATATAAATTTTTTCGAAGTAAGTATCATGTATCATAATGATACGTGAAGCAAACCCGGATTTAGTCTTCGAAGTCAGGGGTCGGGATAGGCGGTTGAGGGGGGAGGAGAGGGGTTACTGGCTCCCAAGGCTTTGGTTACATTACAAAAAAAAATATTTGTGATTAGCCTTCCAAACATTATAACATACAACAAAATATTTTAAATAGAACAATTTTCTTTTATTTTTCAGGTAAAGCGACACTGCCAATAAATGAGCAACTATTAGTAAAATTTTTTCTGCAACAATAAGCAACAAAAATGGTATTACCTTTTGGATTAAATTCAGATAGCCAACATACAACTAACAGAACATCGGTGCCACCGACGGCACCACCAATCGAGGCAGATAATGTACATTTTGGACCATATATTGACTTTATAGTAGTAAATGGCGAAGATAGATACATGATAAGAACAGAGAGAAAGACCATTCTGGAGTCAAGTGTTGAATTAGCTAAAATTATTAATGCCGGACCAACTAGTGGACGAAAAAATGACAACCACTTCATAATAAATAATGTTAATAAACATGACTTCGAATTAGTTGTTAGATTTTTAGAAACAAAATTTATGAAATTTAGAGATCATCACCATGTCCTTCGCATCCTTGAAATCGCTGACAGATTTAATTGTCCAGATCTAGTGATACACTGCGTAAAAGAGCTTGACTTGCAATTATCTAGTTTAAATGTTTTAGATGTGTTTCGATCTCTTTGGTATTACAATTGTATTTCACCAACGAAAATGGCAATTACGACGCAGGAAAAACGGAAAAATAAAAAATATAATAATCCACAACCGTTTACTCCAGAGGAGTATTTGGCGGCACTTTTGAATAATTCATTGCAACTTTTAGATATGCAGGCCGAATTGATACTGACAAAACCTGAAATGTCTCAGCTTAGGTTCGAAGAGCTTGAAATGATCGCACATCGGGAAGCCCTACAAATGCGATCCGAGATTGTACTCTTCGAATGTCTAGCAGACTGGAGTGCTGAAGACTGTAAGCGAAAAAAATTAGACCCCTCAGCAGAGAATAGAAGAAGAGTCCTTGGTCCACTCTGCTATGCTCCCAGATATCTTACAATGTCTTCCAGGGATTTTCGGAAAGCCTGTGACAGAGTTGAACTTCTTGATCCTGTAGAAATAACACTTGTAAATGACGCTATTGAGGGAAAGAAACTTTCAAATCTCACCGCTGAGCAAAATAGTATGTTAGAACGTTTCAAAACACCACGACCAGCCTATGCTAAGTTGCCCATTCATCTAAGTGATCGTACAAACCCCAAAAACTACTCTAAGAAGATGCGACGTGCCGAAAGATCCAACGATAATAATTGCTGGCAATCATTCGGACTCAATTGTCTCGCCGTGTTCGCATGCATATTCGACTGAATTTCTCATTACAAAGTGCATGTGGCAATAGACTTTATTTACTGTAAAAATTTTATTAATTGTTGCATTTCGTTTTGCTACTTTTAATTATCAATTTTTATAAGTACGTTGTCGAAAATTCTAGTCAAGGAGCAGAGACTGCACAAATCGGCAATTTCGAAGTTCGAACAGAGCCTAACTCAAATATTTTAATAATTTGTTGGTGAAGTAACATTTTTTATATTAATTTAAGAAAATGAAAGGAGTTCAAATCGGGATGCTTTTTAAATCAAAGATATTCTTCTAATAGAAGAACACGATGCTCCAAATCGAACAGTGTTTTAAACAAGTTGAAAAAAAGGTATAGACAGGAAAAGGGTTATAATATAATTATCGCGTTTGAAAAGATCGATTGGTTCAAAACTGTTGGTCTCAAATACATATATCCAGGTTTGCATATATTCGAATCTTTAGACAAAATTTTAACACTGCAAAAGTGTTTATTTATCCAATTAGGCTATTGTTACAATATGAGTATTAGAATTATTTCCTAAATAAATATTAGTCAAAATTGGTTTAATTAAGAAAATTAATTGATATTAAGGAAAACTCTAAATGAAATGTTTTATGTTGTGTTTTAAAATCATATGTTGTATGTCTGTAGAGAAAATTTGTGCGCTGGCAATATAATTGCCGTAAACATAGCAAATTACAAAGTGTTTTTGTTATATGAATATAATCAATTGGATATAGATTTATGAAAGTAGTTGTAAGAAATTATGCAGCGTAAATTTCTTTTGTTGTTATATTTGAATATTTTATTGTATTTATAGAAGTCATTTATTTTATAGTTTTGCTCTTCTCAAGTCTGAATATAAAGCCTTTTGTTAAATAAAATAACTTTAACTATAGAAATAACTCCTATCCTGTTTTTCTCCATTTTACTGATACCTTGTTTTAAAACAAACTAGCAGAACACCCCCAAGTACTTAAACCTGAACGATAATGAGAGTTGACCCCTGTTTAGTTTGGGCATGAAACTGATTGTGGTGGTGAATAGCATTAGCGCGCTCTTTACCGAGTTCAAAAACAGTCCACAATCTTTGTACCTTCTTTTGACTTCGTTTAGCTCGCTTTCTACTATGTCGCTGATTACGGGTAGGAATTTTCCCGATACCAGTAATTGCCAAATTGTCAGCGGCTGGTCTGCCCAGAGGAAGAAAACCTCGATGTCGCCCTCATACAGGAACCTTGGGTCAGAGATCTGACAGTAGGAGGATTGGGGAATGCCAAATATAACCTTTTTACAGTCAGAGCGTGGTTCTGGGAGGTAAGCCTAGAACCATTCTGCTTTCTGGCAAAAAAGAACCTTAAAGTTTTTCTCTGTCCCAAATTAAGCTCAGCTAACCTGATAGTTGCCAGGCTGAATAGTGGCGGTAACGGAAAAATCTATATTGCCTCGGCCTATATGGTTCACGATCAACTAACCCCCCTACCATGACCTACCTGACAACCATACTTGCAGCCAAAAAGGAAGACCTGTTGATCGGCTGCGAACCAAATTCAAGGTATGTATGCGTTATGGGGCAGCTCGGAAAATAACGAACGAGGTGAGTCTCTTTTTGATTTTATAGTTTACACTAACCTTCTAATCTGTAACAAGGGATTCACCCCTATCTTCAGGTTTTCAAGCACGGACAACTAGTTCTTGATATTACACTAACATCATCCAATAATAACGTCAGAGTTGTAAACTGGGGAGTGTCTGATTTAAGATCATTCGCCGACCATTATTGGATACTCTTCGATCTGGATCTGGTAGATGAAAGCCTAAATCTTTCAGGAACCCCATAAGAGCGGATTGGAAGGAATTCAGTAAAATCATCAAATCTAAGATCTCAGTCATACCGGATTTAGGCATTGATACAATTCAAGAGCTTAAATCTATGGTACACACATTCGAGAAAGCTATAAGCACGGCTTTCAATGGCTCTTGTCCCTTAAAATACAGTAAGAAATCTTTACCGCTCTGGTGGAATGAAGATCTCTCAAATCTCAAGAAGATTACTCCAGACATCTTCAAAATCTGCTACAGGCACAATTTTTCCGAACCTTATAAGGCTTGCCTTAAGGTCTATAAAAAAAGCCATAAGAGAAGCCAAGAAGCAAGCTTGGATGGAGTACTGCCTTTCCATTGAGAGCTCAAGAGAATCAGCTAGGCTAAGCAAAATACTTTCCAAAGGGCACACCAACCCCTCTTTTCTAAGAAGAATAGATGGGACGTGGACCCAATGCTCGGCTGAAACTCTGACGCTCCTGATTGACACACATTTTGCAGATCGAGTTCTGAGACGTGATAAGCGGCATCAACGCGCTAGCAGGAATGGCAAAAGAGCGGCCTATTATGGTGACAGTGGAGATCTCTAAAAAAATTGCCATGATAATGGCAGGAAATGCTCTTACAACTGAACACCTTGTAAAAGATACCGATGGGTCTCTTCTTGTTACGAGGAGCATATTAACTGTGGAGTTGGAGAAAATATTTTGTTGAACATTTGGACCATCGAACACCCTTTTATCCCACTTAATGGAAAACAGGTGTAATTGTGAAGATTCCCAAAAACGGCGGCCGAAGGAGTTGTAGTAAAAGACGAGACGTGCCCGCAGGCCCGTGCGCACCGGGGGGGGGGGGGGGGGGGGATGGCGGTAACCCCCCAGGAACTTCTTTATTAGGAAAAATTTGACTGAAATACTAAAAAAATAACCTAAAATGTATATGAAATTAGGTAACCCCCCCCAGGAGCAAATCCTCTCACGGGCCTGTGACGTGGTATCTGTTTTTTACTTGCATTCTCAAAATTGATGACAAAAATCATCTTAGTGCGAATCAAGCAAGTAATTGACCGCGCTTTTAACGGTAAATACGCAGGCTTTCATGAGGGTTTCTTCACATCAATACCCTTCTAATTATCATCTAGCAATCCGCCGTATGGAGGTCCCCCTTACATCTAATGATTATCGATTTAGATAACGCGTTTGACTGTGTTGAATACGAGTACGTGTTAGCAAATTTATGTAGAAGAGCTATCACAGAAAAAAATATTACCATTATCAGGAGTGTGACAAGGGTGCATACTGTCACCTTTGCTTTTCTTGATCGACACTAATGAAATATTGTGCATCATACCTAGATGACCGCTCGTCGCGAGAAATTAGATAGACACTTTTTACACCTTACACGCCTGGACTATGCGGACAATGTATGTCTTCTGTGCAAAGCGCTGAGCAGAGAAGGTCGCAGAGCAGAGCTTAAGTTCAATGTGCCTTAAACTAAACTTCTGAGCTTGGACTCCAGGAGATGTGATGCAATTTGCTATCTCGGAAGCATAGTTACAGCAGTTAGCGAAGCTGAAGTTGATGTACAGTCTCGCGCCAACAAGGCTCCAGTTGCATTTAATAGAATTTCTGAGACTTGGCGCAACAACACCACCTCCAGACGCACAGAGCTCCAGATTTTTGAATCGAATGTAAAATCTGTTTTGTTGTACGGCTGTCCAACATCGAAACTGACCTATTAAATAACATCTAAGATACAAGTATATGTCAAGTTGGAATAGTAGGTCGGATATCTGTGATATATGTCGTAATTTAATGGATCAAACATGCAGCCCTAATTGATGTCTATAGGGTTATGCGGTCATCAGCAGAATTATAATTAACATAAATTTATATATATGTAGAAGGGAAAAAGAGTAGGTGATAGCACAGAACTTTGTTGTTTGTTTTTGTTTGTTTTTTTTTTTATATATGATGTTGCCAAAGCTCAGGGGATGCCCTATGATGCTTAAGCACAGCCTTGGCAGGAAAAGAATTAAGGATGAGGGATAACCCATTTCCCTGTTGAATGAAGGAGATGTCTATGTACACCACGTTTGAATGTTTCGGGATCATATGACGAGGGAAAAACAGAAGATGGTAAACTGTTCCACATTCGTGTTGTTCTGCTTAGAAAACATTCCCGAAATTTGATGGAATGTCCAAATTCGACCTGGAGAGTATAGGGGTTGGAGCGACTTGTTGCGCGTTGTCATGTGTCTACAAGGAATCATGCCAATAATTTTAATAGACTTACGCTGGACTTTGTCTAACGCGGACAATGCGGTATGTCCGGCCCCCGCCCAAATATGGGAATTATATTCAAGTCTAGGCCTAATGTGGGACTTGTAGATCAGCGCTACGTCAGGTGGGGTAAAATATTTCTTACATCTCTGTAAAAAACCCAAGCGTTTCATGGCACTTATAGCGATTGCAAATATATGATCAGTCCAGCTGAGATTGCTGGATACTGAGATATCACCCCCACATCCCAAGATGTTTAGGGAGGGCGAATTGGTTATATTCACACCATCGACTGAAATGGGTTGGGGGAGAACTGAGCGTTTTTAGGGCCATTAAATAGCATTGAGTTTTGGATGCATTAAACGAAACACGATTTGCTCTACCCCAAGCGGGTACCAAGGAAATGTCGTTGTTAAAGGATCTAAACATGCGTTCTCGATTAACGGAGTTGGATCAATGTGTTGAGCCGCACGACCACCATTCCATGGGCCTCGGGTTCGAGACCACATTTCCCCGTGATCTTTTATTAAGAAATTAAAATAATCCACTCTGTCCCTGGGCTGTTGTTTAGCTCGCAGCAATGCAAAGACTCAAGCTTCCTCACTCCCCTTACCCTAATTCCCTTCCGGCCAAAACCATGCTAACGCATCAAAGGGTTGTCCTCTAGAATTTGGCCACATCGTATAAAAAAAAACTTCTGGAGAATTTCCACGTGAATTCATTACAGAATAAAATGAGTACGCGAAATCAAGGGTGCTGTTGTCGGCGAAACTATGGATAGGATTGATAGTGAGGGATAAAAGATCTTTAATAAAAAGAAGAAATAAGGTTGGTGAAAGAACTGAGCCCTGAGGTACACCGGCATTTATTTCGTAGGAACCAAATGTAACTCCGTCAATTACTACACGGATTGAACGGTCTGACAAGAAACTCTCTATCCATTTAACGACGGTAGGGTGCAGACGAAATGTTTGAAGTTTGGCTAAAAGGACAGCATGCCAGACTCTTTTAAAAGCCTTTGAAATATCAATAGCGACGATTTCGGACTCGCCAAAGTTATGGAGCTTGTTGTCGATATTACTCCGTCCAATATTATTTGAATTGAGGGCCGAGATAATCAGCTTTCAAATAGAATAAAGACAAATGCTTTGAGGTTGGCTTAAAGAGCAGTATGTTAGACTTTATCATAGGCTTTTAAATTATCTAAATCAACGACTTCAGACTCACTAAAGTGATTATAAAGCTTCGTGAACAAATATCTTCTTATCTTCTTCTATAAGAAAAGACGTTATCCACCTTAATAATAGTTGCGCATCACATCCGGAATTTTGGTAACAAGCAATAATCGGGAATCAACCAGTAAATATGAAAAATCCTAGTAAACATATAAAGAGCACAGGAGAAGAATAAACTCAAGGATTAATATTAGGTCATAAAACATAATTTCATTTCATTTCATTTAAGTATAAAAGTGTATACACAAGTTTTAAAAACTTTTAACACTTTAACATCTTTAAATTCTACACTCAATTTAAAAACTAAATCAGTTTGTGGTACCTCAATAATCAGCAGCGGATTTACTCAAAGGCAAACATAATCACCTGCCTAGGAGCCGCAGCTCGGAGGGGCCCCAGTCCTCATCTGAAAAAAAATTATGACGAACTTAATTTGTTATTTATTAGTACAATATCCCTGAGCTAGAATATCTTACGACAAAAGATGAGATGATTTTCCCTAAAGGAAGAAGGTATAAAGGTATGAAGGTTTATATACCTTTAGTTTTCCCGTGGATTTTCCTTATCGGCTTTAGGTATAGGGCCCATGGCTACTTATTTGAAAGCAATGTCTGAATTTTTTAAATTGCTGCACACTTTTTACAGGTAGCTTGGAGGGGCTGCGTGTCTCAACTGAGATGAATACAATGGAGATAGCGCTGGTTGCAAAATGCACGCGAAAATAACGACAATAGTTAGAATAACCAACTTTAAGCTCATCTTAAGAGGCAATACATCGACAAACAACCACAGCCTTCTCAATCCACCATATATCCCTCCAAGAGTAGCACTGATATGATCGCAGCACATCAAAGAAGAATTTAGCAAGACCCCCAGACTATTAACTTTGGTTACAAAAGGGAACACACTATTATTAACACAGACGGCAATTTATTTACCCTAAGCGTTCTACTGTACTTTAGGACTAACTAGGATTTAGTATGATGTGCTTGTTTAATGATCATTGATTTCATCATTAACGCTAGGAAATGAATTCTCCAGTAATCCAAGCGGTACATATACTGAGATAAAGCTGAACATCAACAGCATAAAGATGAATCTGAACATCTTAGACCGCCGTAGGAAGATCGTTATTGGACAAACAAAATTATAAAGGTCCAGGAGCAGACCCCTGCGGAACTCCACTACATAGAGGTAACAACGAAGATAACCCGTCATTTGTTTTTACCCGTTGAAACCTGTGTATGAGGAAATTATTTGTAGGGGCTGCAGCAGAAGTTGAGAAACTAAATTTAGTATAACTTTAACATAACTACAACTGTATGAGACGGAGTTGGATCAATTGGTTGAGTGACACGACCACTCTGTCATGGCTCCCAGCTTCCCAACAATTTTGTTTACATTTACGTCATTGCGCGTGAGAAAATACTCACAAAAGTTACAGAAACTTGCTCCAGGTATATCCGTGGGTTTTTAAAGAATTTAATTAAGAAATCCGCTCCTTCTCTGGGCTGTTCTCTAGCTCTCAGCAATGCAAAAACCAGACATTCAAGTTTCCTCACTTCCCTTACCGTAATTGCCTTCCGGCAAAGCCATGCTAACGCATCAAAGGGTTGTCCCCTAGGCTTTGGCCATACAGTAAATAAAAACTAAAGATTTAAGTAACTATAACATAACTAAGGTGAGTAATTAGGTCATCCTAAAAGAAATGAGAAACTGTAACATTGGACATTGATGGCTGAGTAATTAGCGTTGGAATTTTTTATGTCTGTCTTCTGCACAAGTTAAAATTATGCACAACAACCCCTAAGAATTCAGACATTTATATAAATATTTACCTGAAAATTTTATTTACAAAATAACCACCTTAAAGGTGATACATCTACTTAGCTTTGTACATGATGGTATGCCATTGTACAGGAATTGATTGATGACTACAAAAAGCATATACTTTTTTGGAATACTGACCACCTGTAAATATGCAACGACAATTTCCATAATTGTCTTCTTTCCAGTTCCGTCTACGATATATGTATATTCTCCTAACCTTATATTATTCTCGGAGAAAAGTAGAAGCGAATATGTCAATGCAAGGCAGAAGAAGATCCTTTGACATTTCAAGTTTTCATCTTTTTCCATTTTGTTGGAAAACTTTGTTTATTGTGTAAAGTTTGGAGTAACAACAATTATATTTTTGATATGATTGGAAATGAAGATGATTCGGAACTTCGAAGGTTTGAAAACAAACGGCGACAACTGTTTGATTGTTTGGAACAAGCTGAACAAGGCTTGAAGGGAACTAATTTGGATCAAGCAAAAAAGGTCAAACTAAACATTTTAGATAAACCCTCTGACAAAAACCTTAATATAGCAAAATTTCGGGGGAAAGAAAGCATTTTTAAAAAGCCAGAATTACCATTGATCAAATGTCTGAAACCGAGAGTTATGCCAGATTACCAGGTATGTAGCGAAACATGTAAATTAGAAGGACTGACAAACGTTTGCAGGTTAATCCTCACAAATGGAAGAAATATTCCTTAAGTGATGTGGATATTTCGGATCGGACAAATACTGCAGCCGCTTTTTCATTCTTGAAAGAACTTGAAATTAAAAAAGATGGAGAAACCGAAGATTGCTTAGATGGAAATAGTGGAAAACTAGTTTTCAATAAATCTGTACGTGCTAAACGCGATTTAGAATGTACCGAGGAAGATACGGAGGATAAACCCAAATTAAAAGGTGCGAAGGTTGTAATGCCCGAGTATGTTATTGGACAGAGAAGCCATAAAGGGAAAAAGAAACAGCGACAACCAAAAAATACTGATCCAGGAAAACAATTGGCGTTATCACATTTACTCGAAGATGAAGATGAGTAGGAATTGTAAATTGCAGCCTTAGCAATGCGATTGCTGTGGTTTCAATTCTCGGTAAGACAATTTATCATGTATGCTAAAATAAAAGTTTTGTTGATGTAAGTTCAGAAAACCGAGTTTATTTTTTATGTTTCTCGTAGTATAATTATAGAGAAAAAATAGTTCTATTTGTGACGTTTAATCATCATCTCTTTCATTAAATTTGCTGACTACTCTTTTACCAAGAAGAAGACGGGCGCTTGGATTTAGCTGTCAATTTGATAGTTCGTCGGTGTTTCTAATTTCTTCATATTTAGGGGATATTCCGAAGAATATTGAATTTAGTAAGAGGTATATACAATTGCAGTTAATTAAGATTCAGGTAAGATGAAATTAGTCCGATTGTACAGCGATTATGTTGCACTTTCAAATCGAGGTTACTCAAATTGACATGCTTTCAAAGGAATTACGTTGCTTTTTATAGAATTACTATTCTGTATTTTACCTATCTGCGATATAAAAAACGATTTATTGTTTTAACTATAATTGGTAAGCGCTAGCTATGTTGACATCTCCCAGTCCATATGCACCCAAACTCCCCCGCCTTGTCGCATGTGTTATTTTCTAGTGCACTGAACTGTTGTTCTATTTTTGTCAAATGTCAGATTTGTAGGGAATTTTGACGTGTTCGTGCACAGACTTGAAAAAGGATAATCCACTCAATTTTTGTGGCTAATGTAGTGTCAGCTGTTTGATCTTTTCTATTTTTTATTTGTTGTGTATATATACCCCCAAATGACTTTGCAAAGTATTCTACAACTTATATTTACTGTACTCTCCTCGTTTTTCATTGTAGTGCTTGTGATATCCTTAGGTAAGTTGTCAATAAGTAAGATAAAATATTTAGGAGAATAATACAAGGCTACCATCAGGACATGAGGAAGTTAACTTATAGTAATTCTATAGAACACATTGCATTTGTTATGTTATTTTAATTTATTACAAGTCATGGGCATGGTTTTGCAAAGTTCAAAGATTATCATAGATAGCGGAGAGTACATATTTTTTGATTTTTGTTTTATTGATAATAATTTAGCGGTTCCATTTAAGGTCATGTTCCTTTGATTATCTTAGTTGGCTTTGATGGGTTTGACTAGGAAATTATACTATCCAAGTGCAAAAGAGTTGGTCCATCCTGAAAAATTCACAATCTTCAGAAATGAAAAATAAATAGTTCGTTTACGATTTATTGTGGAAAAAATATACGTATCGATAAAATTCATCAGTTGGACTGAAGGAATCAGCAAAGAGTGAAAAATTTCAATTCAATAAATTGTTTATAAAACGCAATTAAAAAATAGATGTTCTGTGCAAAATAGTTGACCTGACATCATTTTAGTGCAAAAAAGATGGACCGCCATAAATTTTATTAAAGTAAGTTTAATGTAACTTCGCCCTTATTTTTAATTAAAGCTTAATTTCGAGCTAGAACCGTATTAACAAGCTTTTTGCAATCATATTTTTAAATTCCTGTCCATATTTCTTTTGGACGTGGATAAACGGACGGATCCCTGGCAGGACAGCTCAGGGAAATTACTCTGCTCTCATCTCTCTCTCACGAATTTTTTTCCCTGGTGCTTTCCTGCTTTAACGTCAACAATTTATTAGACTCTCTGGGAGGAAGAGGTGTTTTAATCAGGTTTTTAGTTGCTTTATTAAATGGGGGGCTTCCGCCCCCTCCCCCCGCCGTATAGTAGTATATAAAAATACATAAAATGATTGGACGGTACAGGAAAAAAAGTGATGAGACAGGGAAGCAGCAGGGAAAAAAATTCTTGAGAGAGAGAGAGAGATGAGAGCAGAGTAATTTCCCTAAGCTTCCTTGCCAGGGATCCGTCCATTTATCCACTTCCATTTCTTTTAGTCATTCCTCCAGTTCAGCTTAGGATATCCGTCGGCCTTTTTTTAACTCTTTTTTAGGGTTCCGTAGTTAACAACGAACCTAACGGAAACCCTTCGAGTTAAAAAGCAACTAAAAGTCCGATTAATACACCTCTTCCTCCCAGAAAGATTAATAAAAATTTTGACGGTTCTCCATGTAAAAGTTCTTTTACATGAACACGAGCGATGCTAATAGACGCTGCCTAAAAAATTTTAATTTTTTTTAATTTCTGAGATTTTTAACGTAAGTCCGCCGTAAAAACGAACAAATTGAAAAAAAATTGATATTTCGATTTTCTACAGCCAAAAAACCAGGTGAAATTTTCAATAGGTGAAATATCAGAACTGTTGGCAGGCCAATCTAATATAGGAATTTCTTCTTCTTGAAACCACAAACCAACTTTTCTAGCCGTGTAGAACGTCGAGTAGTCCTGCTGTAAAATAAATTCTTCTCTAGGGGACTGAACTGTTGGTATTGACGGCAAAAGATGATTCTGCAGTATTTCAATGTATTTATCAGCGTTAACAGTAAAATTAGCTATAAGAAGCCTGCCTACTCCTCTAGAAGATATGCAACCAGATACCATTAATGACGGAGTAAACTTTGATGTTCGTTTTAAGCAACTGTTAGGAAAAGCCTCACTCTTAGTTCTAATTACTCGCCCCCGGGTATCTGTAGTAAAAAGCTGAAATTGGGATATAACACTCTGCCACTGTCGAAGAGTCCAAAATTCATGTTGTTTAACCCAATTTAAGCGCCTTTTTTTCATTTGTTTTTTTTTATACGATGTGGCCAAATCCTAGGGGACAACCCTTTGATGCGTTAGCATGGTTTTGGCCGGAAGGGAATTTAGGGTAAGGGAAGTGAGGAAACTTGAGTCTTGTTTGCATTGCTGCGAGCTAGGCAACAGCCCAGAGACGGAGTGTATTATTTTAATTTCTTAATAAAAGCTCACGGTCATCTGGTCTCGAACCCGGGACCCATGACATGTTTGTCTTGCCGCTCAACGCATTGATCCAACTCCGTCTCTGGGCGTCAAAAGCGGTTTTTCGTTTACTTACCTTGGATAAAGCATATCCCATTTTTTCAAATTTCTCTTATACATATGTATCGATAAATGCTTCTTATTATTGATACAGACCACTTTTAAGAAAAAATCTACAGAAGATATACGCCTATTTTCGTACAATACGTCATAAAATCCGCCTATCTGAATCCGTGATATAGGAAGGTCGTCCAGGTTTTGGTAATTATATACTTTCGCGATCACCTTGTTTTTTGGCGATAAAAAATACAAAATTAGACCGATCTTCATGATTTTTTTTTAAATGTTCGTTTTTACGACGGATTTATGAAGATTTTTTTAGCTTTGAATGCTGAAAAAATTCAATTTTTTCAAATAAACCTCCAGAGCTATTTTTTACGCAACTAAATCGACTTCGCAACTAAAAACCTTCGTAACCTACACAAAAAAACGAACAAATGGAAGTTGATTTTTCGATTTTCTACAGCCAAAAAACCAGGTGACCCTGAAAGTAAAAAATCGAGAAATCAATGTTTTTCTTATTTGTCCATAAATCCGCCGTAAAAACGAACATTTAAAAAAAATAATGAAGATCGGTCTAATTTTGGATTTGACCGCGAAAGTGTATAGGTTTTTTCTTGAAATTCGTGAAACAATGTTCTTTGTAGGCAGAAATAATATTTCTCACAGATGAACTAGAAAGTGATGAGTTTTCCGCGATTTTATAATCCGAACTTCCCTTTAAATTGAAATTTATTATTGTATAATTGCAGGCCAACTGTTTTGCACAGAACATTTAAATTTTTCTCTCTTTGTTGATTCTTTTAGTTCAACTGATGAATTTTGACAATATGTATATGAAGGTTGTGAAATATTTCAGAATGGGCCAACTGTTTTGCACTTGGGTAGTACGTTTAAATAAAGTGCAACTCCTGAGGGATGCTTTGTGCTAAATACAAATGTATTGAGCTGTAATAGATGGCCTTTGCCAAAACCACCGTAAACTACAAATATTAGGGCAAAGTGGTCTGAAATTTCGCCACATTTACAGAAAAATCACCCCCCGACTGCCAGAACAAGCAATCTGGCAGTCGGGGGGTGATTTTTCTTTAAACTCGTCCTAGTTCCTAAACTATTCTATGAAAAAAAAATGATTTGTTCTACTTGAAGTAAACAAAACTATCTTTTGAATGAAGTAAAAATATTCATACCCTATTTAAGAAAATAACAGACATAAGCCTAAAAATGCGGAAATGTTCTAAACATGACTTACTACTTGCATTTTGAATGAAAATTTGGTTTGCGACTAAAATTTCACGTTTAATAAAAGTTTTCTTGTTATTTCGGTTAATAAAGTGTAAATGTTTTTACTTTGTTGGAAAAATAATTTAGTCTGCTTTAAGTTAATATAAATCCTTTTTTCATAGAAGTTATAGTTTTGGCGATAGAGCGAGTTTAAGAAAAAATCACCCCTTCTTGCTATAAGAAGCACTGCAAATAAATTTTTCAGTAGGACAATTTACGACTCCATATAAAAGTTCCGTTCATGACTTGTAGTTTGCGGTGGTTTTGCCTTCGCTGCTTTCCTGAGCTAGTTCACATTGTTTATTTTACCTACAGATTTCAAGTCTCTCTCTCATTCATTTTTACATTTAATTTGCGGTTGGAACTGTCATTTCTCATTTTCCCCATCCATCCAGCTATAGAGAACAGCGGGTACAATAATATAAAGAAGAAATTCCCACGGACTTAGGGCCGCTTGTTAAAATATCCTCTGTTTTTTAATTTTAACTGACTCCGGGACAGGGAAGAAGAGAGAGGAAAACTTTGACCTTTTTACTTGTTTTTAAGAGCAGCTTATAACAGAGTATTGGAGAGTACTGTGGTGATGATCACGATCTAACCATAATTACAGATAAACCTTATCGAATTTTTTTACTCAGATTAATTTTGACTATTTATCTCCATATCTGGACAAAAACTTTTGTATCCAAAAATATTTTCCAATCGATCATTATCATGTGCCCTCTAATTTTATAGGGTGTTTTCGACTTTGCTTCCAAAGCATGATTCCGGGGACAGTAGGGACATGTCAGAACCGCATGTTTCCAACACGGTTCCTGAATCCGAGGACCGAGAGTCACGGTTCGTGTTTTTGTTTGACGGAGTCAAGAAACGTTAAACTCGAATATGACTGATATACGCAAAAATATTCAGTACATTTACATGCTTATTTGTTGCTTTTATCCGCCTGAAGTTCTTTTACAATTCAAACAGAAAGAAGCAAATTGAATTTCGTCATAAAATCGTACGTCATGGACCACTTTGGATGATTTGCAGTATGTGCAAATTAATTAAATATTTAAAAATTAATTTACGAAAATGTTTCTTTGTCGTCCTTAAACATTTTTCAGGCGACGGTATCTTTTAAAATGGTATTTTGTGATGCCAAATTCCATTCCTTTCTTCTTACAAGGAATTCCATATCATGACATTCCTTGAATTGTTGACAGAACACACATTTACATACAAGCTTTTAAAATTTATTCATACATAGCGTACTCCAGTCTGGAAGCATATACGAACAGCTGAACCTTGGTGGTGTATCAAGATAAAAACTGCATTCCAATAGTTCAACACAGAAAAGTGGTCGTAACTGTCAGTACTTGCGGGCTTAAATCAGTTGTCGATGGAGTAAGTGATAACGGGTCGACCTTCCAATTCGGAGGTCCAAAGATCGAATCCCACTGGCAGCGACCCGTGCTTGTTTTCTGCTGACAACAGATTACGATAAAAAAAGCCATTCGATTTGCAGAGAAATGTTCGGAATCTACTTTAAACTGTAGGTCCACTTTCAATCATTATCTTAACCTGTTACCTGGGTATGACGAAATATTTCGTCATACACAAAGTACTACTGCATTGGGTATGACGACATTTCTCGTCATGGAAATTCGACGTAATATTTTGAGCGCACTAATTTTTATTTAGTTCTTATCTATTAAATCGTAGCGTGGTTATATGCGAGCATATCGACAGTCCCTATGAAACCGCAGTATCTTTTCGACACGCGAACAAACTGTAGTATCTTTTCGACTTGCAAACAAACTGCAGTAACTCGATTTTGATGTTTTTGAGAAAACGACGTTAAAAAATTTCAAGAGATCGGAAAACATTCTCTTTTTCTTACATTCACTAAACATGGTGTGTTTGAGTGCATATCTCCTATATAAGAAAGATGGCGGTCACTTTGACAAGCTTCATTTTCTCATTGAAATTGCCGAAAAGGGTGTCGAAAAATATGGAGGTGGACAGCATTCGTCATCTACTAGTAAAGGATGTCCTTCTTTGACACCAAAACCATCTAGACTTATTGACAGACATTTTGCGGATTACATACCATCGAACTCTTCAAGGGCAAACGTAACCAGGAGATGCAAATTGTGCTATTTAAAAGGCTTTAGGAAAGAATCGAGATTCTGGTGTCCCGAATGTGAAGTTACTTTGTGTATGCCGCATTGCTTCAAGGAATATCATACTACGAAATAAATATTTAAATTTGTTCAATTAATTTTTTCTGCATTGAAGTTGTTTGATTTATATATTATATGTTATCAAATATTTGGTCGAAATAAATAAAATCAATAAGACTATTTCCTTTTATTGCTTGCCCATTGTGAAACGAGTTGAACAAAAGTTTATTCCCCGGTTAACAGGTTAAATCGGGTGAAGTTCTTCTCCCGTCTCATGCCAAGGGGTTACGGAAACTACAGAGAGAGAAAGAGAGCGAAAATATTAAAAGAATGATTACATGTAAGTGTACACGGCTCTAAAATTAAAATCTCAATTCATCGAAAACAATTCTAATGGACAAATATTGTTTTTTTTCGGCCATAGGAATATAGCAAGAACTGAAAGGAGAATGTCTATTTTCCATTCCAGTTTGGACCTAGCAATTTTGTTAATCTCTCGTGTACCCTTTTCGTATATAACTTTTGACATTTTAAGAAACACGCTGTTGCAGTCCAGTGATTTTAGAGTTAAAGGCTTTCAAACATATGTACATTGTCCCATTCATCATCCGTAACAATTTTATATCTGTGAATTCCTTGAAAAATCCCTTGAATCCATTATGAGTGTTTTCGCACAATACAGTTATTATGCACATCATGTTTTTATCGTTAAATATACTATCGACTGACAAGTTCTATAGAGTGGTTGGTTGATGAAGCCTTTGTGGCTCGTTGTACGCCCCCTGGTCGAAGTGTATCCTAAATCTACTGCCGAGCCAACTTATCCCCGTAACGAATTGGATAATTTGGTTATAACCCGATTTCTTCACTTTTGTTAAATTTTCGCAGTAGTATGGTCCTAAGATTCTAAACGTTTTTTGCGTTAGGACTGGGCATTGACCAAGAACGTGTAATACTGTCTCGTCTTCTTGCCCGCATCCCCTGCATAGACTGTAGTTCGCTCCTCCCATTTTTATGGCAAGATCCCTTAGTCTTGCATGTCCTGTCACATTTTTCTTTGTGCCTCCACGTTTCCATGTTTTGTTTTGATTTCCTGGATGGGTATGCTCAGGTTGAGTATTATTGGGTTGTCCTCATTTGCGCCCCTAGTTATCACATATATTGTAAATTGTCCATCAAATTGTAAGACGGGTTTTTTTTTAAACAAAATAACTGAAAACTATAAAGGATAAAATGAAAATACACGATATAATTTTTGCCCAAAAAATGCCTAAATGTTATTTAAAGAATTATCTCATTTACTAATAAAAATCTTTTATTTAAATATTAATTTTTTGTTGTTTATAATAGAAATGCATAGATTTGTCGGCTGATTCGTTTGAATAAGATTTAAAATTAGAGCAAAATATAAATATATCTTTTTTTTTTGTAAATTTCAGGCTGGTTTTGTATTTGGAAGGCATTTTTGTCGAAGTTCAAGCTAGTACGGGAAATTCTCGGTCAAACAAACGGGGATACAGTAAATCCGGAAAAAAAGGAAAAGACTCCAAAAATTCGCAAAATTAGAAAAGAGTAAATTTCAATCATCAAGATGAATATTCGCTGTGCAAAGCCAGAAGACTTAATGAATATGCAGCATTGCAATTTGCTTTGCTTGCCGGAAAACTATCAAATGAAATATTATTTTTATCACGGACTTACTTGGCCGCAACTTAGTTACGTCGCTGAAGATGACAAAGGTAATATTGTGGGTTATGTATTGGCAAAAATGGAAGAGCCCGAACCAGGCGAAGAAAGCAAACATGGTCACATAACTTCTTTGGCTGTGAAGAGGTCATATCGGCGACTCGGACTTGCGCAGAAATTAATGAATCAAGCCTCGCAAGCAATGGTGGAATGTTTTGATGCACAATACGTTTCACTTCATGTAAGAATAAGCAATAGAGCTGCCCTTAATTTGTACACGAACTCATTAGGATTTAAAATTCTTGAAATTGAACCGAGATACTATGCTGATGGTGAAGATGCCTACTCTATGCGACGAGATTTAAGCGAAATTGCCAAACAACTCCACCCAGAAAGAGAAATAGATTTTCCTCCAGTTGGTAATAAAAATGCTCACAAATCATCTCACGATCATAGTCAACACGACGGACATTGCTGTTGAATTAGTCTAAGTTTTTTAATGAAATAAATATATGTGCGATCGTAATGCTGCTAAATTTAAATATCCTGTTTTCCTTTTATAGTCCGAAAAAGTTGGCATAGCTTTGATTTAAAACGTTTACTTAAAATTATGGAATTTAGTGTTGTTCTCTGCCAAGATAATACCAAAGACTGAAACGTATATAACGCATTGGGCTTGTAATAAAGCTTATCGAAGTGGTAAGTTCTTGCAAGTTCTTTTCTTTTATAAAATTTAGTTTTATGTTTTTATATATTTCTTTATAATTTTTTTGCACTTCCAAAACGTTAGATAGCGTAAAGTGTAATTACAACTTTTTTGGCCAGCTTAAAGCTAAAACCAGCCGAAAAAATTACGCAACACAAAGCTTGAGCTTGTGCTTGAAAGTTAATCGTTCACACGAAGCACTTTTCAGAAATACATTCTAAGAAATACTGATGCTAATGCAAAAATCTGCTGTGGGTTTTTTACTAATGGAAAACATGCGAAAGAGAAGATTTTCTGCTTATAAGTAAAAGAAAATATACATTCCAAGATGAAGGTAGTCTCAAGCCAGCTGCAAATCTCAAGTTGTAGTTTTGTGTTGTCACATTTCAATTGCATTGTTTCAAAGATAAAGCTGGCGCAAAAGCTTAGATTATTGTTTTTGTGGAAAAAATTTCTACGGACTGTTTTTCTGTTTGTAGGAATGATATTTGTTTGGCTGAATTGCAGAATGCTTTTTAAGGAAAATTTCTGCCCTCCTGATTTGTTATTTGTGACCGATAATATTATTATAAATTGTATATAAATTCTCATCGTGTATTAATAAAAGGTTCGAACAATGTAAATTTTCTTCTTATTTAAGGTCTGGCGTATAATAAAGATATTTGGTTTTCATGAACTAACCAAAATATCTTTACCAGTTCTTTTCCATGAGTGCTTGAAGTATTCTTAACTTAAATAAATCATCAATGTCAGTTATGTTGCACAAAATACCGGAATAAGATGCAATGGAAATTAAACGAAATTTCAGTCGACTTTGGCCCTAAAGTGTGTCCGTGAAATTCGTAAGTTCATTTAGGTGGTTTTGCTTGACCGCAACGGTCGGACTCTTAGTGCGTGGTTTGTAATGTTGTTTTCGCTGAACTTCATGTGTATTAGGATTTCGTTCAATTTCAAACTGAATTTGAATTCGCTAATAAATTATTGTTGAATCCATTCTTCCTTAGTGCAGAAATATTTTATGGAATGCATTTTTGAAGTAAAGCTTCAGATTTGGAGGAAATCAAATTTTCAAACTGGCTTCTGTCACTATCAAATTTATTTTCCATAACTGAAGAAAGAAAAACATAAATACTGATAGCATCAACATCTTAAAATATGTTTCTAAAACTACTTCGTGTAAATATATAACTGTCAAGCTCAAGCTCCAGTATCGTGTTAACCAAGCTCAAGCTGGCAGAAAGCAGGACTCGATATTGCCAAGGCTCCATGGTACTTTGTTTAAAACTCTGCGCAAACTTTCTTACCTGTCTTATTGTCAGGGATTTTCTCGCTTATGCTCATATTCTACCAAACCCAAAAAAGGAGAGGACAGTGGCCCATTAAATTCGATTACACTTCCTTCAATTTTATCCAAGGATTAGTCGAAGATATCTTTAAACAAAAGGTCTTATTAAGGGGGTTGATACGAGTAGATGAGTGAAAAAGTCTCCTTTTGAAGGCGTTCTTAAACAGTAAAAGTGAATCGATTTTTCTGAATTTTTTTTTGTGTTTTACTGAAAGATCAAAATTACAGAAATTTTTTTGTGTGTGCAAAAAGTTCAAAATTTTACTCCAAGTAAAATGGGGCTGTTGCTATTGATCCGTTTTGGCTTCTATCTACACCTCAATTTTTGAAAATTTTTGAAAAATAAAAAAATTTTAGCTAAAAAACGAAAACGGATTCTAGAAAACAAATAGCGCAGCAATGCATTGTGTAGTATAAATATTTGACATTAAGTGGTAAACGCAAAAGGTCATGGGTAGACTGGGGTGCACCATCCACAACGACTGCAAGACCGAATCGTTTTGGCAGGAAGACGATGCTCTGTGTTTGGTGGAACCAGAGGAGTGAGGTCTATTATGAGCTGCTCAAACCTGGTGAAACGGTCAATACCAAACGCTACCGAGAACAGTTGATCAAATTGAATCGTGCATTGCTCAAGAAACGTCCAGAATATAAAAAAAGGCAACACAAGGTGATTTTTCTTCACGACAATGCTCCGTCACGTACGGCAAAATCGGTTCGCGACACGTTGGAACAACTTAATTGGAGATTGCTAGCCCATGCGGATTACTCACCAGACTTGGCTCCTTCCGATTACCGCTTGTTTGTATCGATGGGTCACGCACTTGCTGAGCAGCGCCTTGGTTCGTACGAAGATGTGAAAAAATAGCTCAATAAATTGTTCGCGGGAAAAAAGGAAGAATTTTACTGAGGTGGTATCCAAAAATTGTCCGAAAGATGGGAAAAATTTATAATTAGCGATGGAGCATACTTTGAATAAACCACTTGTTATCATTCTTCCGAATTTCATGTCTTTTTTCGAAAAAATAAATTCGTATTTCATACTTGTACACATGGTAAAAGTGATATGACCTGAGAAACTGTGGTTCCTTGAGCAATCTTACTTCAAGTAGTAAAAAATGCTATTTCGAGATAAATGCTTTTAAACTTTAAACAGCAGAAAAACGTAAAAATAAACGAGTTCTCTACTTACACTCTAGATTGCTATGTTGGGTTCGTTCATACATCTTGCCTTCTTCTTCCTCGTACACAACTAAACGATGAAAAGAATTTAGAGTCGCATACATGATTAAAAGAAAATAGACCAAGAGATAGAGGCTCCATCCGCCTGGAGCCGGACGCGGTCGCGCGAGTCTACCTGGTGCTGAGACGCTTTTCTTTTAGCCAAACTTTAAGCAGTTGGTTTAGATCTAATCCTTATGAAAAGGATTGTTTTCTATCTCGCCGCTCAAGTTGTGTAACATTGGATAAAATAAGATAAGACTCTTATGAAAGTAATACCAGTGTACTGCAAGAATATCCTTCTGCTATTTATCTTTGTTTTTATTAAAGACATTTTATCTTTATCTTTCAGTACTTTACATAGCTTCGCAGATGGCAGCATGATTTCACATACGCATTTGAGTCTGTACTCTGTAGCGGAATTTGATGGAAATATGGGTCATGTTTACAAATCATTAAACAACGGACATTTACCAGATACTAACTTTGAGCAGGAAGAATCGTGTCTTTTTTAATGCTTCTAAGATTTCAATGATTACTTTTATCTCTAACGTAGACCACTTCCAATTCCACGTTTATCTGTAGATGGAGTTGATATTGCAAGCTCCAATAATATTAGCTGGACTGACCTTACGTTTGCTATAGTAAAAAATTCTATTGAATATTTTGGTTTCTTGCAAAAAAAGTCAAAAATTATTTATTCTATCTGACTGAGCGCTGATCTAAAAGTGTCATATTTAAACTTAAGTTTAACATATATAAACAAATATATGAACAACACTTGATCCGAATGAATTTGTCATAATAATCCAAAATAAAACTGTTCAAAACGCGAGCAAAAGAGAAATGTTAAAATTTTCAAAAACGATCGGTGCTTCTGATAAAGAAAACCTAAATTCTTTTGGCTCTTCCTCAATAACAGCACAAAAGGCTTAACCTTTCTCTTCTGCTCGAGTTTTGAACAGTTTTGTTTTGGATTTTATAACATATATGGGCTGAGGCAGGTACTGTATCGTCCGCGTTAGCCAAAGTTTAGACTTACTGGCTATTCGGCTTTCTATAACTCTTCAGTCGTCATCGCTGCTATCGCGAAACCTCTAACCTGATTCCCTTCGCGCAATACACGAAATGCAAGTCGCTCTTGTTTTTATGTAGAACCAAAGCCCAGGGGACAACCTATGATGCGTTAGCATCTAGCATGCGAGCTATGTTACATCCCAAAGACAGTGGATTTTTTTTTCAATTTAATTGCAAATTAAAAACTCCATGGAGAGCGAGATCCATGGCTCGGTGATCGTGCCACTCAGTCTCTAATGCTTTAGTACGAACATGAAACTATCCTATCACGTCTGCTAACTGTAAAAACAGGAAGGCTTATGGAACATAAGAAAAATTAAAACGTTAGTAATTCGCTATGAAAACAAATAATTCCGCAAACAAAAGTGCTCATTGGATTTACACACGCAGCATGAGTGACACTAGGTACTAGAACTCATCATAGCTATTATTACATTTGTACCGCGTTCCAATTTGTTCCGAAAAGTTTTAAGAAGGTTTGCCTGAACTTCTTGCATATTTCCTAATGTCCTATAACGTAACGCGTGGAATGACAAAAATATACTAAAAACAATGGAATTATGTGTCGGGAGAGAGATGGAAAGGCCACTAAACAAAAGGAGAAAGTATTAGAATAACACACATATTTAATTTTTTTTATTATAATTTATTTTTCCAAGACTACAATATTATGCCACTTCAATTTCCTTGAAAACTTTTCAAAAATGCCAACAATTTACTTGTATGTAAAGAACATTACTTTCTACATTAAGTAAGTATACATATATATATACTTTCGAATATTTTCGCTGTATATAAACAAAAATTATATATACAACTTAAAATATATGTATAAAACAAATAAATTTAATTAGTAAGAACTTAAAAGTTTGTAGTAAAACAGTAATTGTTTCTTTCTTATTGCAAACGGTTATTTACAATTGAAACAAATTCTATAATAATTTTTGTGTATATTATTTGCTTTTTAAGTTTATAATAAATATCACATATAAAAGTTACCAGTTATCTTAAATGTTTAAGTCTAAATCAATAATATTAAAAGTGTGCATTTACTTTCTTTCCAACTCTTTGGATGCATGTCAGAAACGAACTCTATATCCATTCGATTTTTGAATATTTCTTGAAACCGCAGAAAAATCTGCTTAAGGAAATTTCGATTGAAAACATTTCTGTCATGTACTCCATAGACATTTTTATAATACTTTACAGCTTTAGAATATGTTTGCTGGAATTTGGCAATTAATAGACGCACGTAGCGTTTTGGCGGTAGCTGCATGTGTGTATGAATATTTAGTTGTTAAATTTCAATGCTTCAGCGAGCGTGGTTCATTAGACATTATTACATTTGAGATCTTATTTTTGTATGTTTTGCTCTTTTAGAATCAGAGCATAGCATAAACTAACAGATAGTTTAATCTGTGGTTAAAATTATGCATACTGCTTACTTAAGGAGGCGTTCTGGTTATAAGCTTTTATGTTGCATCTTTATAACCAATTTCATTAAATTCGAATTAGAATAGAGCAGATCTTTTAAAGCCCTTGCATTATCAACTAGTTTCAAGCAAGTGTATTTACTTGGACTGATATGAAATTAATTTGCAAAAGAAAAGGAAACCAATTTTATTCATGATAGAAAATTTTGCAGTGGAAAAATCCCTTTTTTTAGTTGTGTGGCGGAAGAAGAACTTCACTCAATTCAATGATAAAGATTGCAATAGACTTTTAATTTAAATTGGATTCTGAACCACTAGTATTATTCTGCTATCCTCGGGTATCGGGGCGACGTGAGCCGGACTCGAACCTGCGGCTCTCGTGTCGCAGCTTGGCATCTTTTGCATTACTGACGACTCATAGTGATAAAACAAGGAAAAAAATAATAGAAATGTTAAAATATATTCCCTTTTACTGCTGAGAAGTATTTTTCTGCAAGAAGGGATAAAAGGAAATTGTAATGAAACAGAGAATTGAGATACTATCTTTACGCCAGCAGGCGCTACAAATTCAACTTTGCTTAGTAGTCTGGTATTATTTATATATCCAGACAAGTTCTCCTTCAAAGGAATCATGTGGTCAATTTATTACAAGTCAGCTTGAATATACTTAAAATATAGAAAGATACGGAGTTGGATCAATTTGTTGACTCACCGTTCTCCCCGTGAGTTTTTAATAAAAATTAAATGCAAAACAAGAATGCAAAGCAAGACATTCAAGGTCCCTCATTACCCTTACTCTTATTCCCGAAAAAAGGCATGCTAGATGCATCATAGGGTTGTTCCCTGAGCTTTGGCTACATTATAAAAAAAAGCCCTTTCGTTCGAAATGAAAGTATAATTTACTCCTAACCTAGACCACATCAATATCATGGTAGTTAACAATCAGCAATGCATGTAGCAGATGGCGGTACTAGCTTCTTACTTCTGCAAGCTGGCACTAGCAGGTTAGGAAGCTTTTAGTAAGCAAAAATATATATATTTCGTCTATAACAAGTGGTTGTTTATAATGACAGAACCGTTTAAGAAGCAGCATCGTTCAACGGTGATTTAGTTTTTGTTCAGATACCTAGCCTAGGTACATGAACGGAAAAAGAAACTTGGTATTGCTATCTTCGTTGGGTAGGTCAAGAACACAATGGGTTTTCGTGTTTAAATACCTACTGCTTAAAAGATATAAAATTCTGGGGACGTTCTGTTGTAGAAAACTCTTGCCAAACGGATCAGTCGCAAAGTTTTACACGAAATGTGTTGGTTCAGCTAAATATAATTAGAGAGATACTACGACAAAGCGGCTGTCACAGTTGTCTTCTTTAATCATCCATACCAGAAGGTAACGTCTTCAAAGCGATCAAATCAGATGACGCAAATCGATGAAAGCTCAAGAGTTACGAAATCAGATCCTTGCATAAGAATCACACCTGCAATGTAGCTATGCATTAGTGTATAAATTTAAAACGGACGCCTTTAGTAGTTTTTATAGGAAAAAGGCATAGATAACCCCGAACCATTTAGTTCTGTGGGTAAGTTGTTTTCAGTCCGAGTCTCATCACAAAATTCAATATAAGGCGACCTTTATAAAAAACCAAAGTGGCCTATCTGGCCTACTACACATAGGCTACTGTACCACTAAAATTAAATTCAATTCCGACAAAATTCGAAACATCGTTTTACTGCCATCTGTGTTTATGATAAAGTAAACAAGTTTAGGTCACTGTGATTTCAGAAAATGTTATTTTAGGAATCTTATCCTGTAACAAAATCAATTTTGATATTTTGCTAGTTAGGCCATTCTTCTCGTGGTCTCAATTTAAAGAGAACATCTTCACTAACCATTGGATTGCTTCGCTAGATTGCTGGAGGACCTTAAGCTTATTCCTTATTCGTTAGAATTACATAAAAAAGTGTCCTCAACAGTTGCATCTATTTACTACTTACTTTGGGGTAAAATCTGTCCTGTACGAGCAGTAACTAATATGAATACAGAAAATAGCGGTACAGAAAAAGGTGTCACTTTACGAATAAAAGGATTGAGGATACATTTTCTGTCCCGGATATGGAAATCGAGTCAAACTCAGTTAAAAGTAAACTCTCCCAATTCAATTTTGGGCAGTGTTTTTTCAGCTTTAGCTGTAAGGTTGGCTAACAAATTTCGGTGAAGAAAGTGTTCAATGGAATATCCCCAACATAACACTGCAAAAATTGCAATGGTAAACAAGTATTTGACTGGAACTTGAGTAAAAAACCAAATATCACGCTAAAGTCGAGCAGGCGCTGCACAATCCACATCCCCTTCCTATATTAGAAAAAAACACAATTGTCCTCACAAATTCTCGAGGAATACTTTTAGAGTCCTTATATAATTAATTTTTATCCCGATTAACAAAGCTGTGTCCAAATATTAACTGTTTACATCAAACAAACAGATCCGACCTGGGATACTCCTATTTAACTCAATTACCTGATTGATTGATTGGAGCTCATACAAGCGATGTAGTAAATTAAATTTAGAAGATTTTTGGATATAATGTGCCCCTCAGCTTTAAATAGCATTGCATATGACCCTGAAAGAACTCTCTGATTTAGGACTTTAAGAAATCCTTATTGTCTTAGGCCTGTACAGCTTGAAGCATTGCTGACTTCAGATTATACGCCAAAAGGGAAATGTCCACGACTGAATCGACCATTTCCTGAACGGCAGCTACACTCGGAAAATGCTGAGCAGCTTTTTTAGACTTGGTGACACAAGTCTTTAGGGCATCAGAAAGTGCATCAGTATACTGTTCTATTCTAGCTTTCAAATCCTGCTTTGATACATTTCTATGTACAATATCGCCAATACTCACTAAATTATGTGCGCTAAGAACTACAAATTTTCCATATGCGATGAAAAATTTCGGAGGCTGGTTTTTCTCAACGGTGATCAGGAATGAATCTATTGCTTGTGTAAGATATCCCATGTGAGTGGTAATCTGCACCGCGTAGTACTTTAGTAGCAGCTTATCACTGGGATTGAGTTCTGTCTTTTCAGAGCTCATAGCGGCAGCTTCTGCTGTCTTAATCACGTTGTCGAATTTTTTCTTTAGGTTTTGTGGAATGGCTTCACGTAGTTCAGAATTTTTTTTGGCAGCAGCATCTTTTGATTCAAGACTTACGTAGTCATAGTCTTCCAGCCATTCGTTGCTATTATTACTTGTCGGAGTAATCACCACTCGCTTAAATAGAAGTGGCGCATTGCCTTGTATGAATGACGCTGATTGTCGCACGTCTTCAGTCAAAGTTTGAGCGCAGGCAATAAGTTGATCCAGGCTATCTGGTGGATGCGATAATTTCTCTTCTTTGCGGCACAAATTTTCCACTGTCCAACCCTGTAATTCCAGAGTTTCTGAGGCTTCATGAATTAGCTTGTCAGCATCTCGTAAGGCCTTCACTAAAGGTCGAAGCTTCAAGGATAAATTTTTATCATCAGCTCTTGTGGCATTACCCAGGGCGCCTTCCCCGAATTCGGCCAAATCGTGTAAAGCTGTTTTAAGTCGGACTGCTGCAAGCTTAATTTCCATTAGGGCCGGTTCTAGTTTGTCCCGCGTTCTCCAGTGTGGTGTAACGAAAGATAAGAGCCTAAAATTAATTTAAATATTCGGTTAATTACGTCAGCCTCTTTCTGTTAGAAATGTTACTTACTTTGTGACCGCTGATGTTGCTTCGGTTTGGAGTTTCGCCAGTGTTTCAAGAGCAGACGAGAGCTCCAAGGGAAGCTCTTTAGTCACTGGAGGCAATTGCTTTTCCTGATGATGTTGATTTTGCATTAGCTGCTGAGGTATATCATAAGTGGATGATTGATTTTGACTATTTGGAGAGCTGTGCATGATTTGTGACCTCACTGATTGAGGATTTCTTCGAGGAATGTCATAGTCCGGCATATTAGCTAAAGAGGATCTATTCGACGACGATAAACTTAAGCTATCTGAGGTGAGCAGTGAAGAATTTGAGCTGCTAGGCGTGATGTTTTGTTGATGTAGTAAATTTACTGGTCGTGGAATGTCATAGGAATCATCTTGGCGAGGAACTTCCTTATTATGTGGCTTACAACTCCAATTCTTTGGACAATCATAGTTCATTGGTGCGGATGGTTTTGGCGTGTCATACGCTTCAGGATCAGACATTATTGAAAGATTTTGGTATGGACTGCTGCGACTCGAAGGAGACAGTAAATCATATAGGTAGACATCACCACATTTTTGTGGGGTAACCACCTGCAAAATAAAAATGTTTGTTATCATCTTAATTTTATTTATGTTTACAAAATTTTACAAGTAGGTTAATATATTCTCATTGATATGTGAAAGGATCTAAAGCACTTTAATCGAAGTATTGATTTTTCCGTGAACGTTTCTTGTGCAACCAATTACATATATGCCGAAAAGGTTAATCCGAGAGTAACTTTTCAATAATGAGTAAGGCAATGTTTTTTTTAACTTTTTAAAGTCCTGCAAATGCTTTTTTAATTAATAAATACTTTTTAAAAACGAGTTAAACAAGAACGAAATTCAGTAAAAGCTCTTCCTCCCATTCACTATTTACGTTCGTAGTAAGATATCAGGCGCATGTGTGAAACTTTGGATAATGCATAAAATTCCTGATAGGTGGCCATAGTTTGCTCAAAAAGTTGGTTTGCGTTTTTAAAATCGTTATCAACGACAACGACCAAATGCGTTTCATTTTTATTCGATCCTCTCTGCACAAACACATATACAATTAGCTTTACCATTTCTGCACTAAACTTTTAAATTAATTTAGAGAGCTTTACAACAACAATGCCATAGTAGGTGGGTTAAGTTGGTTGCATTTCAATTAAAATAACCGTCATTTTTTTTATAAGTTATTTTTAAAATACAATTCGCGTTTATTTAAGGAAAGACATTTGGGCGCATGTAGTCCTCCTCTTCATATATCGTGTGGTTGCCTACCAATTTCATTTTAAATATGTAGTGCTGCAAAAACATCATAATTAATTCAACGTTTAAATTGAACTGTTGCCAACTTAATCCACCTACTATGGCATTGTTGTTGTAAGCTCTTCGAGCTCTTTCAAAGCTCTTCCAGCTCTTTCAAAGCTCTTCAAAATTTTTCTTTCTCTGTGCTTTTCGGAGTGGAACAGTGGACAGTGGACTGATGAAGTTGGCTCCAGTTGAAAAACATGATATTTTTAAAATGATTAATGAAGGAAACTACCACCTTCGTTGTTAATTTGTATGTTGAAATTTTGTTTTAAACATATTAGCTTCTTTGTTTGTAAAATTTGTATGTTGCAATTTCATTTTAATCATAAAGCATTACAAATAATTCAAATAACCGACCGTTGCAACTGAACGGGAACTGGAGCAAACTTCGGTCTATCAACTACTAAGCACAAAAAGCTGACTTGTTGAATTAGTTTGTTATTGTGTAATGTTTTTAATCAGTGTGGTCAAAAATTTTTACAAAAAGTCTGGAGGAATGCTGGATGAGAAATTTACTACTCATTACTCAATTTAAGAATTGGTAAGTTAAATATTTTTTACCTCTTCATATTTTAGATCTTTTTGGCCAATTTTATTTATTTAAAAATAAAAATCAAAACAAACTACTTGTACACTCGAGCAATGTAAGAAATATAAAAATTTCTTAACATGATCGGCGTTTCTAATGAAGAAAAGTTAAACTCCTTTGGCTCGTTCTCAACAGCAGCACCAAAGGGTTAACTTTTCTTCAGCTGCCTTCGCGAAAAAACGAAAACTAGATTGAACTCCAACACAAAATATTTTAAAAACCGATCTAGACAGCTGTATCAAATAAAAGTCACTTTCACTGTCACGCTAACCTTGCGGTAAAATTATTTTCACAAAATGCATAAAGTTAAAAAGTGCGTTTATTTATTTATTTGAACTTTCCTACAAAGAGTTCGTCGAAATGCGTCCGTGTTTGCTGTAGCCTTTTGATTGTGAAAGATACAAAGTTTCTTGCCGAAAAATGCGAAATGCGAGTCAACTCGTGCACAGCGGGTCGAGCGAGCTTATAAAAGGCTTTACTAAAATGTTCGGCAATCATACAAAAATTCCGGCTAACAAAATATTTTATTTATTTATTTATTCGGATCACCAACGCGTCGACCTTGCTCACAACGGCTGTTGCTCAGTTTTACCTTAATTTTTTAATGACAGTGTTTTGGCTTCAGACTTTCCAGGAAGCTACCGGAGACTGCCTGTATCTGATGAGTCAACAAACATAGCTTGCATTTCAGAAGAAATATGCCCATGAGTTTTTGTATTTTTTCAGATTTTTCAGAACTTAAATATAATTTTTTGTTACCGACGTTTTTCCAGGTTTCTACATCTATCTTACAACTTAGGTACAAAAGCTCCCACCATTTGGAAGTCTTTTTTTCGAGGCTTCTATTAGAAACCATATTCCTAGCTTAATTAATCGCAAATTTAATGTTTCTTTTTTGTTATTTGTAGGCCAAAGCCTGAACAGTTAAAGGATAATTTCTTTTTGATTGTAAATTATTAACTTTTTCCTCTAAAAGTCATATTTTACGAATTTTGCCAGACGTGCTGGAATATTCAATCCAGCATGAATTACCAGATGAAAATGCAAAATAAAATTTTTTGCAAATAATACATTTATGTGAATCAGATCGCTACCTAAATACTTAAATTCTTCAGCAAGTACTAGTAATAATTCGGCAACAGCCGATCTTCTATTGTCTACCCTCCGGCCCCTTGGGATTGGCTTCGTGGCAATATTATGTAGAAGCGGTCCATCGTTCTTGCCTTGTTGAATTCGATTAGCACCACATAAAAACTGGGCTTCAATAACAAAAATAACTAGAAGTAATGCAGAAAGTATCCTTCCAAGTTTGATAATCCCAGTCATTCATATTCCCTTGATACTCTAATCGTTTCTCGAGTATCTATGATGGAATGCTAGGAATATCAATAAAAACAAATAGGTAGCATGTACCACCATCACTTTTTGAAGGCTAGGCAATTACTGTGCCTGTGTAGTCTCTGCTTTTCAGAATCAACTTGAAAGATATTTGCAACTTTAACTTTGTTATAAAATCCGAAATCACAGCCTGCTCCACTTAGTCTTCTAGGATTTTTATATTTGAGGAATATGAGAGTAGCATAAGTGACCAGGGGTCTTATTATCGCTTGATATGCCTAAGGGTTCATTTTAAGTTTAAAACTCAAAGTTTTCCCAAAGAACCTTAATACTTTTGATAAGTTGGTGCAATTAATGTTCTTTTCTTTATTGTAAAGTGAACAATGGTCATCTTGTCAAGATTAACTTCAAGCCCGTTCCGCTAATCCCACTTCTGTATCGGCATTCTCTAGTTTTCAAATGTTAATCTATATCGTAATAACCAAATCGTCTGTATAGCATGCGTCAGTCTATATTGGAGGTCATCAATAAATAATACCTACAGCAGAGAGAGCAATACCTTTCTTGGAGACATCTTCTGGTAGCACTGACAGATACTGATTTATCCTCTGACCTAGCTGTACTACGTCGCCTGCTGGACATTGATCTAATTGTTCGGGTCGCCCGCAGGAGGAGCTCAATTCCCTTGCCTGGTTCTCAATGGAATTAAATAATGTAGTGTTATAGGTACGTACCCTCAATCGTCAGAAACGAATAAAGAGTCGCCTTTTTGTCAATTACAGCACTCTCCAGTTCCTTAGGCGTGATATCTTGATGAGAACATATTTCATAAATGGATTGATAACCTGTTCCAGGATTTTAAGATGAAAGACGAGGAGGTGGAAGATTTACCTTGTGCTGGCCAGATGACATCCCTCCGACCTTAGGTAAAAACATCACCTTTACCTTCCTCCAAAGTACAGAAATATAGCTCAGGTGAAATCTGGGCCTACATATCTTTATTAGGATAGATACAGGAACATCTATTCTTTACTTAAATAAGGTGGAAAAGATGACGACACCACCGGGAGATGCGAAGACCTTGAAAAAATTAATAGACCCTTTCACACATCCTACAGTAAAGATGGACTCAATGAGTCTTCTCATTTGATACGACGATCCACAACTGATATTCGTGATTGACTGAGCCATATTGAGTTTATCAGTAGTTGAGTAGCATGTATCAGAATTGGTTTAAGAGATTTTGGTAAGAAATTTTTAACAACAACGGTCGTGTCTGCTACGGTTGGCCTGTCGAAGTTGTTGACCAACGAAACCAATTTTATACTTAGAAACGATCCACGGAAATCGACGGCAGATATCTCCACGGCATTCAACATTTTTGAATTAAGCTTTAAAAGTCACCTGCAGCTTAGCTAGGTTTTTAGATAAATTTTTTGGGTTCGTATGTTTTAAGTCAGACCGACTTGGTTGCAAACATTTCCATCTAAGATTTGCTGAAGGAGGCATACGACTTTTCTGTTTTCAAAACATTTTTTTATTGTTGAAATCAAAAGATAAACTTAGGGGCCGTTCAAGTATTACGTAACGCAGTTTTTGAAGATTTCTGACCCCCTCCCCCTTGTAGTGTTTCGCGTTAACCCCCCCCCCCCTCCCCACTAAACGTCTCACCTGTTTATTTTTACCTAAAAATATAAATAACATATGTTGCGCAGAATACCGGAATTAGAAGCAATGTAACGAAATTTCAGCCGACTTTGGCCCTAATGTGTGTGCGTGAAATTCGTAAGGTCATGGGTTGTAGTTTAGGTGGTTTTGCATGACCGCAACTGTTGGATTCTTAGAGTCGAAACTATGAACTCGTGGTACGCGGCTTATTGTGGTTATTTGCCATTTATATACTTCCGTATACTCAGAGACGCGACTCTTTTCATATGTAAAAAAAATATGTAGTGTAGATATACCATATAAGCTAAGTCGTGAGTCACGAGTTAAGAGTTAGGACTTTTAATTTAGCAAAAACTTAATGTAGCGTAACGTTTCACAAGACCCCCTCCCTCCTAAATGCCTTACGTAATACTTGAACGGCCCTTACTAAGAATGTATATGCAAAGCCGCTTAGCACAATTTTGAAAATTGCAAAAGTTAGGGTACTTGCTGTGAAGCGCGGTCGAAGCGCCCCAAGTGCCGTTCCGGGAATTCGGGTAAGTGCGAGCAAACCGAAATCCAAGTGTAGACGCGACGCGGGAGGCTCGTAAGGTTCGCTGACTGGCCAAAAATCAAAATATCGGGGCTGAAAATGCTCAGGAGGATTCCGGTTATGGCCCCGGAATTGATGACTACATGTGAGTTGAAAAACAAAATTTATCACAACTGAATCGGTAGCCAGGATTGCTCAAAAACGAGTCGACCGATTTTCTTTATTTTTTTAATTTTAAGCTTATCAAATTATCTACTGTAGTATCTTATGGATCTGTAATACTCAATACTTCTACTTTGAATGGCCGCCATTTTGTTAAACACTCGAAATTCAAAAAACTATCCGTCAGATACTAGAAAATTGTGTAGATACTCTTTCAAATGCCGTATTGCTTTTGACTCAATCTTTATTATATTACTATATTGATTTCAAATGAACTGACACGACGGAATCCCGGTTACCGCATACCTTGTTTTGTAAACGGGGCGGAGGAGAGCGAGGACTAGCTCAAATAAATTATAAAACATTAAGCTACAAGTTATACTTTTATATCAAAACCCCCATCCTTTTCCTCCGTCGTATTGTTTTTATTGATGTGCTGGTCTTCCAACATAATGGTCTAAGATTTGGCGACCAACTGACAACAGAATAAGTTAAAAGGCCATAAGGGTTGCAGAGGTATGTCGGTTCGGAATTCACCTTAAATTATAGGTCCATTTGTTGTAGTTAAAACGGGTGAAGTACTTCCGCCATGCATTACAAGCGGTTATAGGAACTAAAGATAGATATATAGATAAAGATGTCATTGGCAATACGAAGTCGGAGCTCTATGAGAAAGCAGAATCATCGCAGCGTGTTGCCGAATACGGAGTATCGGAGTACATCTGAAAAATGTGACTCCGCATTTGGTGGGTACTGCAAGGGTGCGCTATTCGTTGAGACTTTTGCCCAGGGTAACGCTATGAATTCGGACGGCTACTGTGATTAGCTGTTGAAATAAAAGAAAGCAAACTCGAAGAAGTTATGAGAATAAAAAAATCGTAAAAACAACTTTTTCCATCATGACGACGCCAAGCCGGAACAATCTTCTTATGTGCGATGACTGCGAAAAATTTTGCTCCACCTACTTTATTCGCCAGACCTTGCTCGATCAAACTTACACTTGTTGGAGTCTTTGCAGTTATGTTATGAACGGAAAATATTTTCCTATGTGGCGATGTAAAACAGTACTTGAATCTGGTTTTTATTAAAAAAATCCCCGGAAAGTTCTGTTAAGTGAAATCATAGTCTTTAACAAAACCAAAAGTGTAAAAATCGCAAGCTATTTGCGAAAAAATTGTGTCTGTTATCAATTTTCACACTTATTATTGTCAATACAGATAACCTACAGTATTCCTTAAATAGAAACATTAATAATTATAATACAAAATAAAAAATAAGCTTTTATTTCAAATGCATTTAAAGTAAGAAATAAGTAATAAGCGTAATCAACGATTTCGAGAACTACAGATAGCGAACATTTGCTGAATCGCACAATGAGTTTTGAATTCCTCAGACATTTTACAGCCGAGCCGCAGCATCGCATTTGTAACCTTTCACCAAAAATTCGTAATCCCCAGAACCTCCTAAATCGGAACATATAGTAAATCAATTAATTATTGTCTTCTCGGCAGAAGATTTTTTCGATTCTTGCTAATGTAAAAATGCATGTAGAAATGCAAAGGCTACTTGATAACTTTCTCGAACATGTCAATATGAAGAGAAAGCAATATCAATGGTCCGGAATCCACTTTCAATTGTAGGTTAACTTGCAATGGTTTTCTCGAATCCCATGCCCACAAGGGGTTACGGGAACTATAGAGATATACGATAACAGTATCGAAGAAGTATATATTTTCATTCCTACTGGGTCTCTTTTGTTCAATCCACACTTTTCTGTTACAAAGAAGTACCAACTTTTAAAGGACAACAATAGTAACAATGCACTGAGAGGAGTCCCATTTGCTTTAATCAACTATCAGATTCTAATTGGGAGGGTAAGTTGTAATAGGATTGAAAGGAAAGGATTCAAACTATTTTATTATAACTTTATTTGATTTGGTTTTAATTTCCTTAATGAGAAAATATTTTCCAGTTCACGTCTGTCTAATGGTTTTTGAAACAATGAATTATGCAATAGGCGAGTCTCATTGATTTGAAATTTTGATATGCTTTTACGAGACTATCGGATAGTTTGCTTTCCGCCCATAATCAGTGAATCGCGTGAACTCATCTAAAAACAATTAAAATCTCCATAAAATTCTGAAAGGGTTTTATACTTTGCCCAGGACTGCTATACGTACACAGCTCGAATTAAGTCCCACAAAAGGTACCTAACCCTTAGACACCATAAACTCTAATTATGTTAGGTTTTAGGGACCAAATTAAAATTCTCCATGGCTACAATTTGAGAATTTGATAGTCATGGGAGTGGCAATTGGCATGCAACGCAATCATGCTGCTTGCCACAGGAAATATCAATAGGACTCAATTGAAAATGCATGCTCGCGACACAATGCTCTCACGTCTCGTCTCCTAAATTATATATCCGCATTTTGGTGGTGTCAAGATCGCTTTCTTTGTTATTTCAGCAAAAGCAAAACATCTGTCGCAATCGGGTGGAGGGCGCTGGACTGAATATATTCCCTCTTGACTTAACAGTTTCGGTCACCCGGTGGAATTTTGTCAGTTGCATCGGCCACCCCTTGCTGATGCTGGTTATTTATGTGCCACAGACATGGTCCTATTCAATGCTTGAAATGATCTACAAAGTGTTCTAGATCAAGGGATAAGGGAAATGTTGATAAATGATAGTCAGTTCGACATGTGGGTACATACCTCATCAAAGTCATCTCGGAAAAAAGACAAATAATCTGGAAGCTGGGCCCTGGGTTGGGCTCATTACAAACGTGTGTTTCAGTTAAAGGAATAAACAGTCACGAGGATCAAATGGAATGATTAAGTGATCTTAGTGGAGGGTACTGTAAACGTCATGATTTTTTAGACTAGTATAATCTATACAAGATGCTCCATGTCACCATGTGTTAATTGCTTAAGGTCGTGAAATGCGAAAAAAACCTTTAAACCACACATTTAGCGCGGTATCAAAACTATCAAATTTTTTTTGGAACTCTTCTCTATTGAGCATCGTTTGTCCGTGCGTGCTTCGGGTCGCATTCTATGTTATCACGTTCGGCTATAAGTCAAATGAAATTTATGCAAGAATGCCATGATGTCTGAACGGCAAAAGGTTTTAGGTATACCTTTTACTGGGCTAAAAAATCTGGAGTTCCTTTAAAACTTTCTGTCTAATCTTTGAGGACAATTAATTTCTTCTCTTCCACTAAATCCATCGCGTAGAGAAAGAAAAATTTCTGATGAAACTGTGCAGGCAGGATGCCCTTATTTGGAGAATTTTACCTCTAACTTAAAAGCACGAACAAGAAGCTGTTTTTGTGCGAATCAATGTGAAATGGATGTGGCAGTAGTTTCCTATTAAAGAATAACAAATCCAAGATTCAAGCATGTCTCAACGTGAATCTGCCACGAGACGGGCAAACGTACAAATTATTGCGAAGTCAGCAGCAAATCCAAAAACATTTCGAAACCTGATAGGACCATAACGGGCAAAAATTCCAGGTAGGGACATTTGGTCTGATCTCATTCCTTGTTGATCTAAGAGGTCTGCTGAAAAGGAATCACTGGAAAATCTTGTTTGGCGGCCTTCTAATTGTGCCGGTTTTCTCCTTCTGGTTGATTTATGGGCTTCGAAGTACAGGACATTGGAATTTTTGTGCCATTTTTCTTTTGTGTTTATGTGCGGGTCTTTGATGGTATTTTGGAAATTCCTTTATGGCAGCAGTAAAATAAAACAATGACGATTGTAATTGTTATTAAGAAATGTTGAAATATTTGCGATTTTTAATAAAGATGTACACATTTTTGTAATGGGAGCTATTTTTAGAGTTTTAATGAATTTAACATGTTAAAAAAAGGCATTTCTCCATCTAATCTGCTACCATGTGATGTACGAGGGCGAATCCCTAAGTACCTGTATTTGAAGCAAGGTGACAATGCTGGGAGAACTAAGCACTACCATCGTGTTAGGTTAGTTGGTGGCGAACGGTAGTAAACCTCACATAGTCTTTGTATGGTCCGTTGTAATACCACTACGAAGGAATCTCACCTGGATCGATTTAGCATTGCCATGTAGTGATTACTTACATAAGCCAGAGCTATTGAGGAACTTGGTCAGGTCTTTCAGATTCACACTGGCGAACTCCTCTAGGCTACTTAGGTAGAGCTTGTCAAAAGCCTGAAACTTTCTTCTGGCTAGTCCAGGGCATTCGGAAAGTAAATGCTGAATGCTTTCAACTGGAACCAGGTAACTCCGACAGAAGTCGTTGGCACGACTCGTGATTCGTTAACGAAACGCAGTGATATTTCGGAGATAACAGCGGCTTCCGTTCAGTAAAAACGCCAGTCTCTCTTTTCTTTCCACTCTGGCCATATCCTCTTTAATATGTCGCAGGTTGTCAGACCGATCTCCCTGCGCTCGGCGAGATCTTTTAGTTCGATCCGTATTTTAATTGAAATTAGAGGCCGTCCGATTGATATGTCTATTTGTGAAGCCTTCATCTGCGAACTTTCTTTCGCCAGAACAGCGGCCGCCTCGTTATCCGTCAGATCGCTATGACCGGGTATCCAGCAGGGAATGATCCTGTGCAGAGCCCCAAGCTTTGAAGATCGGTCCGGCATCTGCGCACCAGCAGTGATTTAATTGTTTTTGAGTCGAACGCCTTAAGGGCCACTTGAATATCGCGCTACAAGCCAATTTCACACGTCTTTGTAGATCCTTGTGCGACAGCAGTACTGTTGTCGCCTTTTCAATGGCTAGGACCTTCTCTTGAAACACACTGCAGTGGTCCAGCAGCCGGTACTAGTTTAGTGTGCTGAGTTAGTCTGAGAAAACTCCTGCTTCCATCCTGTTCCCTACTTTTGAACCATCCGTGAAGATCAGTATACCTGGCAGCCATTGACAACCTTCTCACTCCTCCCTATTAGGTATTCTAGTAGAGAAAGCTTTCTCGAAGTTTATTATAGGAATGATTGTATTGTACGTCCTAAATTAGGGAACCACTTTTCTTACTTACCCTGTTCTCATAGCCATTCTGCTTCCCTAAGAAATCTCAACAACCTACTTCTTCTTGTCGTTTGTGCAGGATTTGCGTACAGGGCGAAAAGACTTATTATTCAGGAAAATATATTTTTTATTCCTTATTTTTTGTAGAACTAAGAAATCGTTATTCGTGAATCAAGTAAATCCTGCCCCCATCGCCTCGGTGCAGTATAGTAATTGTTACAGTGACTTTCGCCCTAATTTTTCTTATCCGGGTCTTTCCTGTATAAAAACAGTTCGGTCAAGGCTCAGGGGGGGGGGGGGGATTTTGATAAGAATTGTCTTTGGTTGAACAACAATAGTGTTCAACCTACTACACTTATTTGGACATCTCTTAATATAATTTATTGGACGAAAGGCATACATAGTATATTTCTTTGTATTTGGTGGTGCAAGAGTTAAATTGCTTGATTTTCATCATGAGAGTAACTGGTCCGAATCCCGCCGATGGACAACTTGTGGTTACTTTCTGCTGAAACATTGTAAAAAAAATCAGTAAAAATTTTAAAGTAATGGGTGGTTGGGGGTCAAGTCGAAGGTTCAATTTGTATCGCCAAATGAATTGAAGTTCTTTTTTTCCCTTTAAGCTTAACAACTTGAGGCATTGAAAGGGTTCTGTCAGCTTTTGCTTTTAAAAAGCATGATACTTAGTGCCAAATATGACTTTACTTCTCCCAAAATCAGTAAATATTAGATACAAAAAGGCTTTGATATAAAGCAGTCTGTGCAATCCATTACGGCAGCCAGGTCATATTTGAGCTTAAAATTGTATTTATTATTGCAATTTAAGTAGATTCCGAACCACCGACATTACTTTGCAGCCCCCGTAATTTATTGTATCGACCACCCATAATTGTTTTTTGTTGACAACAGATTACGACAGAAAGGCCATATGGGTTGCAGGGAAAATGCCAGTGGTTCCGAATCCACTTCGAATTGTAGGCTCACTTGCAATCGTTGTCTCGACTCGGGTGAAGTTCTTCTTACGCCCCATGCCCCACAAGGGGTTAGGGAAACTAAAGAGATAGAGAGACTCATTGTCAGCAGACCATCTTGCCGGCTTCTTCATAGTTTGAACTATTATACCGTCCTTAAAAAGTTTTCAGTATTTACGTCCTATCCGATACACATAGAATTAGTCATATCATCAGTCTGAGTGTCGAAAAAGAGCGTTACATTACAGTTGCTTATAACTTTTGGAGAATAAACATAGCAATACAAAACGTATATATATGGAGTCCTTTAACAATAAACATTCGTAGGAACTGGTCGGCTCCTTAAGATCAAAGGAAGGCTAAGGCTGTGTAAAACAGGTCCCGAAAACTGCTTTTTGCTGGCTTTTCTATGCGCAAAACTCCGTGAAAAATCAGCCATCAGGTCGGATGTTTGAGGTGTAGATCTATCAGTATCTACTAAATAAGAGCGAAAAAATGGTCGCGGTAAATTGGGATCTCAAAGTTCAAAAAGTAGCTGTAACTTTCAAATTGCAGTTGGGAACGATTACATTATCTCGAAATTCAAATGTAAGAGATGCCAAAAATGGAGACGTGAAAAAAGCTTATCCGAAAGTGAAATAAAGAAGTTTATGACCGCGCTGTAGAATACCAAGGATGTTTCGTGCACTCTGTGACTATAAACGACTATTCGTGACGTCATAACCGTCTACATTGGCTCAAAAAAGCACGAGCCGGGTATTGTACATGCTAGAGCTCTCAGTTGGAATCGGATAACCCGAAAACCCGGGTACCCACCCGACCGGGTAGGAATCGATTCCTACCAAAAATTCGGTTCCAACCGGGTACCCGGTTCCAAATAGGAATCGATTCCATCAATGGAACCGGTTCCACTGTGAGAATCGAATCCTCCACCGGGAATCGATTCCGTCGAATGAACTGGTTGATAAGAATGAGTGAAATTGTAAAGCAAAAATTATCACTAATAGTAAGGAGTATAAGGAATTTTAAATTTTTATTAATAAATCTTAAGTCGTATTTTGTAATTTCACTACAAAAAAATCTGTAATTTCCAAAGAAACTAGACATTTCCTTAGTGAAATGCAACATTTTCTCTGTTGACCTTAAAACTGAATCTGTACTGCACGATTTCAAGAGGAACCGATTCCTCTGACGGAATCGATTCTGGCGTTGGAACCGACTCTTATAATGGAACCGATTCTCCCTTGGAACCGGATACCCGAGTAGTAACCGGGTACCTGACTTAAATCGGGTACCCGGGTGAGAACCGGATACCCTGGTAGGAACCAGGTACCCGCGGGTCGGGTTTCTGAGAGCTCTAGTACATGCCCATTATACGAAACCAGATCGGGAATCTCCAAGAAAGGGATTTATAAAAATGGTATTTCTAGGTCCATAAACTTACTTAATTAGTGTGTCACTGACCTTTTTTACTTCGTTTACAGAAATCTTAAATGCATCATAATAATTTAATCAACAGATAGGCTGCTATTCAGACCTTTATAAACCTTCATTAACCGCTTACTAAACATGATGTAGATGTAACTAAGCTCTTATTAGCCTACTACAACCTCCCGACTGAAAACCACAGGGAACTTGTCGAGAACGCAAACTAAAATGAATGAGGAGGACAGTATACTAGGCTTTTGCTCTTTGGGAAACCGGATTGAATTGAAGGCTGTCGCCCACTAATAAATCTGTTTGATATAAAATAACTGCTGCCAATTTCTACGTCCCACACGGATTTAAGAATGCTGGTAAGGCAAATTACCAATTTCGAGATTTACAGAAATCCAAACACCGTACAAGTTTAATGCAGTCGAAGGAGACCACATATCATGCTCCTGACAGCAGGTGAACTTGGTGCATTTTCTGTAATGAGGTGGATGAATCAGTGTTGCTAATCAGTAGGCCCTAAACAAATAGCAAATTAATATGTTCATGAAAACAACAAACCAAAAACAAAGTGTGATTTGTCCAATTAAAATTATTAAGTCCGGTTAATATCATAAAACATCAAGTTCTGAAACTATGCGATACTTTCGCTTTGATATCATCAGACATTTTATTAGCTGTAGTTACGATAAATTTGTCTGCGTTATTAAAATCCAATTCGTGACAACACTTCACTTCTTAATGTGAAATCTGCAACGAGGCCCACGCAGCCATTTAACCCGTGCAGATTTGTGTAGACCTATCGTTCCAGTACTCATTCACAGGAACAAACTAGTTAAGTGGGTTTATTTCCTCAGACAGTGTCAATGTAGCACGCGGTACAACTTCGCCAACCTATCTGTAGAGATTTATTGGCCTACTGCTGGCGAGCAATCAAATCGGTAAGTACGCCTTCAATTGGAAGTTGCTGGCAAGTTTGTACGGATTTGTTTGCCGTAGATGCGCGTCGGGAACGGCTAACTATCAAAAGGAAATGGAGAAATTAGTGCTGACCTGAGTGATTTTATTGCAAGAATAATGAGAAAATGTTGTTTTGGGCATGGGAAAGGCGGCTGGTCTTCGCGGTAATTTCTCTTATTGCGGTCTAAAACCGGATCGGAGTTTTAACAGCAATATTCGGTTCATGGAAAATCGAAACAGAGATGATATCACTCAGTGGACACTCCTTGCCCCCTGCTGTTTTGCTAAATTTTAAAAACGGACTGGTTTGATGGTGGAAAAAAAACAAGATTAATGCGGTATAGTAATTACCTACCTTATGAGGTGTTGTATGCCATGATCTTCGTTTCCCCTGTCGTTGCACTATTCCTGAGTTTTCATAAAGCTCTGAAGATAAAACGGAACTGCTTAAAGTGGCTGTAGAAGCTCCCAAGGACGGACACGGTGATGATGCTGGGGACGGCGAAAAACATCCAGAATCGTAAGAATTTATAAGGCGCAGTCGATTACCAGGACAAATACCCTGTAAAATTAATATCAATAAATTAATAATTACATGATAATACAAATGTATGAAGGTAAAAAATACTTTAAGTGCAAAATTATTGAAATGGAAATTGTTATTTATGTGACTCTAACTGATAATTGAGTGAAACAGTTCTACTTCGAAACCTACAAGAATATACAAGGATAGGATGTTACGTTATTTGTGGTTTACGTTATCAATTTAGTCAGTAATAATATATTTGAAAAAAAAGAACTATATTAGCATAATAATAAATTCTGTTGTAAAATTCTTCTGTTGAAGTCATCTGAAAAAATTTAAATTGGCCGTAATTGGTAGAATGTTGTATGACCTATAGCTAGCGGACTCCATCGGGGGCGACCCATGATTACTTTCTGCTGGCAACATATTAAGCTAAATGGGCCATTAGGGGTTGCAACGTAATGCCGGTGATTAGAATTCTGCCTTAAATTGTAGGTCCATTTGGGTGAAGTTCTTCTCTCTCTCCATCCCAGATAAGTTATCTAATATACAAAATAAAAGATCAAAAAAGTGGCGTGGCTGTATCTGTTTTGACCGGGCCGAGGAGTTGAAGCGTGACGTTTCCTCGCTATTTCACTTAATTAAAATCTTTATTTTAAAAGCGATACCACTACCTAAGGGAATCCGTTTGTCAACTGACTGTTCTAGTGAAGAGGTAATAGAATATTGGCACTCCAACAGGGCATAGCAGCACTGTGTTAGAACCAACCGAGGATTTAAGAAATTGAGCTAACTTACTAATCTTTAATCCTGAAATTGCCTGAAGATTCTCCAGGAATTTATCTCCCAGTGCCCTCCTTCTCTACCACATACCAGAGCTGGGCACCTACACAGAAGGTGAAGCACAGCCTGTGCAGACCGCAACTAATTTCGCGACGACAACTTGAGACCTGCTAAGCAGCTCCGATATTCTATTTTTATTAGAGCTTGTCATTATCATTCTAGAGATGGCACAGGTTGTGGCCGCACTCCATAGTTAGTTAAGAAGGCAATTAAGCAGAATATGAACGTCCTTTGCTCCGGACAGGTGGAGAGCCATTCCCCGCTAGTTCATCTGCCTTAAATACCTGGAATACTTAATACCCTAGAATGTTCCCAAGGACTGGAACCCAGAGAATGGTGATCTTGAGACTACCTCGTAAGTGGCGAGTTTCTCTTTACTCTCAGTAGTTTTGAGGAGGTGGTGGATGACTCAAGCTGTTCGTAAAAACACCAACTGCCATCGGGAATCGCAAGCACTTTCGCTTGCGTTGCTTTATATGTACAAAGTTTCGGAGAACCCCCCCACACACACACACCTTTACTGGAAGGAATTTACCCAATTGCCATATCATCGCGACGTGAGAAATATAACAAATTTCCTCAACACGATCAGCGTTTCTGATAAAGAAAAACTAAACTCCTTTGGCTCTTCCTCAACAGCAGCACCAAAGGGTTAGTTTTCGGTTTTCCAACGGCCAATGTCCTGCTTCACACCTAACTCGGCTAGGGCGTCAAGGATAGATTGAGTGCGAACTAGAGAGTATTCTTTGTATTTTATTAAGATTTCAATTGGACGAACAACTTCGTGGAGAGCTATCTTCCCTTATAGTAAGTGTGCTGGAATTTTGACATCCGATTTCCATATAACTTCCGCCTGCGGTGACCGTAAAGCACGCGCTCCAGAGTTTTTAACAGAAAGGACGAGAGGCTAATTGGTCTAAAGCCCTTAACGAGTTCGTGACACTGTTTACCAGTCTTAGGGATGAACACTATCTTGACTTCTCTCCCGGTCTGAGGAACGTAATTGAAAGAAATGCGACCCCTGAAGATAAACCAACAACCACTTCGCCGCTAAGTCTGGTAGTGTCTATATTATGATCGAGATAATCGGGATCATATAATCTTTTACTTTACTTAAACTTTGCTCTCCGGGTGTATCTGATTAGCGAGTTTTTTATTTTTAAATTTTTATTTTATTTTATACGATGTGGCCAAATCCTAAGTGACAGCCCTTTGTTGCGTTAGCATGGGTTTGGCCGGAAGGGAATTAGGGCAAGGGAAGTGAGGAGACTTGAGTCTTGTTTTTGCATTGCTGCGAGCTAGACAACAGCCCAAAAATGGAGTGGATTTCTTAATAAAAGCTCACGGGGTCATCTGGTCTCGAACACGGGACCCATGGTATGCTGGTTGTGTATCTCAACGAATTGATCCAACTCCGTCTCCAATTGCAGTTAGTCGCTCTACATTGGCTAACCCCACTGCAACCTCTGAAATATGCGGTAATCAGAAGCTCTAGGGTTTCAGCAGAGGATTGTATTTATGCTTTTTTCTCCGCCTCTGCAAATCTCGGCCCGACTATATATGTGTTTCAGTGTTAAGCGATGACTTGGTGTATTTAAGTTTGGTCAAGTAACGTTCTAACATAACAGAGCACTGAGGACCTAAAACTTTTATTGAATAATATCTGAAAAGTCAATTTTTGGAAATTTTATTTTGAAGTTTTGTAATTTCAAATGGTACTGTACCAAGATAATAGGAAACCTTCTGGGTATTTTCTCATCAATTTCAGTTACGTAAAGTCATTCAAAAATTTAATTATAACCCTATCACTCCTAAACTTTTAAAATTGTCCTCCCCCAATGTTTCGCTTGTTTTCAGAGTATGTTGAATTTATGCAAAATATTTTCAAATAATTTATATTAAGCAGTAAATGAAAAGGAGTCTGAGCCGAAACGGTGAAGCTGCTTCAGAAGATTGGTAGAGGCGTCGTGGTATAGCCCAAAATGCCCCAATTAAATAAAAATAATTTGTTTTTAATGAAATTTAAAATGTAATACTTCTAACCTTTGTGAAAACATTTTACTGAATTATTCAGTTTCAATTTTTCATTAAAAGCAGCACACAATTTACAAGTCGAAGTTTAGTTAAAAGTGTAAATACCTAGTCGTTCTCCATGATTACCCATATTTTACTTAATTTCCATAAATTTGAGCTTGGCAACGAAGTTTAATGATTCAACACGACTGTTACCCGGTTGTGCTTTAATTAACGAATAAAACGCCCAACTGCAGACTAAATAACAAATAGACATCATTTATTTGAATCACAAACCCGCCAATTCACATTTGCAACAATTCACTTCAATTTGGATTTGTTAACGCAATTCGCTATGGAATGAGATTCATCTAAATTTATTGAAGCACTTGGGAATGAAAACATGTTCCTAATTATTGGACATACATAAATTTCTATCGTTTCGAGGTTAAGTTGTTACCCAGATTTTATGGTGAAAATTAATTGGTTTTATGGCACATCCATGTTATTACCAAATAAAAATTTTCGTTTTGTACTTATGGACCGAGTTGATGCGGAGGAAAGGCTTTTACTAAAATATGCTGAAAATAAAAGTTAGTACCTACTATATATTTGAATAGACTGTACTTTGATTGGATAACCCAGTTGGGGGAGGGGGAAGGATGGTTATCTATTTTGTTAATTTTTCTGATATTTTCTCAATTACTAAAAGTCAAAAATCAAGTATGTGGTTTCCATTTCCACTTACTACACAGATTAGTGTTTTGTTAATGAAATAGTTTGGGATGCAATGCTTTACTCCTTCCAGCTTCAATAATATGAAACCGACCAACCAATTGATTGAATAATAACTGCTTCACGCCCATTAAAAAAAGCCTTCCAGGCATATAAATTATGCCAATCAGAGGAATTAAGACTATGCGCAGAATACAGGCTTGTCATTAGCCGTCCCAAGTTAAATTTCGACTAAGGCATAAGACGATAGGTTTTTAGTCTCCAAAAAGTCGGGAGGGGTTTTTGTTTCAAAAATGGTGGTAAGGGCTTTTGGTCTCTCGTCAAAAACGTAAAGAGTAATTTACACAGTTCTTCAATACCACTAATCATGAATAATGAGGATGCCTACACTAGTTCATTGTACAAAGCTTACCTCCTCGCTGCTAATGCCTACTTGTCACCTTCATCGCAATCGATATAGCGGGCAAAAATTGCTACACTTTCGCATACGCAAACAATTATAAGGTACTCTCCAAACTCGTAGCGTCCCAAGCTGCTGAACCTAATAATTTTTTGCACCTGGGGCTAATACGCTGCACCGTTTCTTTGGTTTCACCTCTGTGCAAACTTTTTACCTGTTATACACAATAGAAATGTTTCCGTCTGCATGCGTCTCACGTTCAGCCGATATTTGAAAAACGCGACCTGTTCGGTAAATCCCTCATCATCTCTCAGTTGATAAACTATCTAGAAAATTACCATATTGCCAACGATCGCCTGTACTTTCCGCATTAGCCGCTCAACTGGAAACTTACTAACTACTCTGACGGAGCTTTGGAATCTTTGTCTTGATAACTTTAATAAGTCCGAAATCATTGCCCACAAATTAAATGTGAAATAGATAGACAGTTTTTTGTCAGGATGTTAGAAACGTGATCATACATTTGATCCCTATGCCGGTGTACAGGGCCGCCGACAGGGGGGGGGGGGCGAAGGGGGTAAACCCCCCGGGCCCGGGCTTTGAAAGGGGCCCCGTCATCTAAGTCATCAACAGAACAATTTTTCCATTTTAATTATTTATATAAAAAAAATGCTTCACGATTGAAAAAGTGTACTATACTAGACAGATTTTAAACTGAAAGTCAATCATTCGATTGTATATGGACCCATAAACGCTTAGTGCCGGGCCAGAAATTCGTTTCGCGGGCGGACCGTATGTGGTATCCCCCGGGCCCGAATTTTGTCTCTACGGGCCTGCCGGTGTACCTCAGGGTTCAGTTGATTTACGAACTTTATTTCTCCTTTTTGTTAATGGCCTTCTATCTCTTACTTTCTATTCCATTCATAGTTTCGCATGTTTTATTTAATGCATCCAAAACTCAAACCAAAAACTCATTGACAAAACTCATTGGCAAAATATCTGTTGTCTCTCACTTTTCTGCTGCACAAAACTGGACTACTTTTTAAATTTCTTTTTAAGACTGCTTACTACAGCGGTTGGCCATGGATGGCAGTAGTAATCGATAAAAGTTCAAATCAAGCCTATGTATCCATGTGTTTTAAAAAAACAAAAATTAAAAATCCTTCATCCCTCATTCCCATTACCCTAAATTCCCTTTTTGCCAAAGCTATGCTCACACATCATAGGGTTGTCCCCTAGACTTTGGCTATATCATAAAAAAACACTAGCAAGTAAGTTCCTAAGTAACCTTGTTGTCAACTGTTTTGGAAACGTGTTTTGGCTACTGCGCAGCCGCTATTTAACGCCACTGGGCTTGTTTGTAGGAGGAGCTGTTTAAGGCCTTTGCTACCCCAACGATACACAGAAAATTGAAGAACTTAATAAAAACATTCATCGAGCTATTCGCAAAATAGAGTCACAAGCAATAAACAATGTACTGCAAAATTAGGGTGACAGGATGGGCTACTGGTATGCCATCCGTGCCACCCATTTCCTTGATACAATTTCTACAAATTATCGGAAGGTATACTCCAATAAAGTAAGGATCATTGACATATGTATATATTAAAGGGTGCGGGTTTTATAGGAACTTGAAAAACCAACCAACACATAGCTCATCCATTCTTTTAATAAAAAAAAACACTTCGGGTATCTTAAGTCGAACATAAGTCCTGCAGTGTTAATTGGTTAATGATAGAACACATCTTAGATGAAAAGACCATCTATTATTATAATGCCCCAACCAAGTCACAATGTAAGGTTGTGGTCCTTGAAAATGAGAATGTCCTTACTTAACCACGAAGGTGTTGCACGGTTAAAAAAAAAATGATAGACGTACAACGCCTACAACATGACAATGCACCGACTTACAGAGTGGGGCTTATTGCAGACTAGATCTGAAGAACTTGCTCCATATAACTTTGGTTTGCTTCTGAATGTCGAAATGGATGTAATAGGCCATCGTTTCTCAACTAAAGAGCGGATACTTTTTTTTTTTTTTATATATGATGATGCCAAAGCTCATTGGATGCCCTATGATGCTAAAGCACAGCCTTGGCAGGAAAGGAATTAAGGATGAGGGAAATGGGTTAGGAGTTTGGGTGAAGGAGGTGTCGATGTACGCCCCGTTTGAAAGTTTCAGGCTGATAAGACGAGGGAAAAACAGAAGATGGTAAACTGTTCCACATTCGTGTTGTTCTGCTTAGAAAAGATTCCCGAAATTTGACGGTACGTCCAAATTTTACCTGGAGAGTATAGGGGTGGGAGCGACTTGTTGATCTTGTATCGCGCGTTGTCATGAGTCTACAAGGAATCAGGCTAGCAATTTCGTTAGAACAACGGCCATGGAAATAACGATAGAAGAGTGAGAGACAACCGACATTCCGTCGATGCTCCAGAGAGTCAAGACCCTCAGAGATTGAGGGATCGCCAATAAGCTTAACAGCTTTACGCTGGACTTTGTCTAACGCGGATAGTGCGGTGTGTCCGGCCCCTGCCCAAATATGGGAATTATATTCAAGTCTAGGCCTAATGTGGGACTTGTAGATCAGCGCTAAGTCAGGTGGGGTGAAATATTTCTTACATCTCTGTAGAAAACCTAAACATTTCATCGCATTTTTAGCGATTGCAAATATATGATCAGTCCAGCTAAGATTGCTGGATATCTCGATACCCAAGATGTTTAGGGAGGGTGAATTGGGTATATTCACTCCGTCGTTCCCGAATGGCTTCTGTAGCATTTCCGCGTGAATTCATAACAGAATCAAATGAGTACGCGAAATCAAGGGTGCTGTCGTCGGCGAAACTATGAATAGGATTGAGAGTAAGGGATAAGAGATCATTAATAAAAAGAAGAAATAAGGTTGGTGAAAGAACTGAACCCTGAGGTACACCGGCATTTATTTCGTAGGAATCAGATGTAACTCCGTCAATTACTACTTAGTGCTTTTTCCGAGAAGTGCAATTAATTATCGAAGTGGGGAATATTTTATTTCGTTAACCTGAGCGATAACGATAAACCACTAAGATTTGTTCTGTAACCCCAGGGTTCTGCGAAACACACTTTGGTAATCCCTGTTCTAGATCATAGCTAGCGTACCTTTTAACATTTTGTAAATACCAATCTTCCAAACACTTATGAAACAATTTTTGGTATGGCGCTTAGCTTCCTCAACCACTCCGTCATTATCGAAAGCTGATGCATTATAGTAGTGTTGTTTTTGGCCAAATTTCTCGAATAAGCAGTGAAGTGCTTTTGGTCGAAATTCAAAAATTTTAGAAGAAATTTTGGCACGTCTCAGACCCAAAACATCCGAAAAGAATTACTTCGCGTGAGCCAAAGAATATGCCAACATCATCAGCAACCCCTATGATATTTACTCGGAGATTGTTCATAATTATTTTCTTCACTTTTTCAATGTTGTCATCACGTTATTGATGTGCTGTGGCGTCCAGGGCGCTCGTGAACTTTAATGTCTCCATGTCCTCACAGAAATGTTTGCACCACTTGTATAAACTTTGTTTTATTGAAGACTTGCTAAAAGCAACATTTAACATTTCCAATTTGGTGCTCAGTCGTCGGTGGAGTAAGTGATAACGTGTCGGCCTATCAATCCGGGTTCTTTGTTTAATTTTTTTCACGAATTAAAAATCACCGAGCATATGAAACCTTTTCGACATACAAGAATAAAGTAAGCCTACAATATGTCTACTAACGTTAAAACACATTAGAAGCAAGTGTAACTATGCAATACAAAAAAATTTTCGAAAATCGTGCCGTGGACTTTTCCGTGAAATTCTCTTCTTCAAACAGTAGATTCTGAGCAGCATAGTATGAAACTAAATTACATTAACTCCAAACATTGAATGTGCACATCTTGAATTCAGCATCTATCGCAGATCGTTTTGTTCTTAGTGACAGATCCTGACAATGCCCTGCTTTTAAACGAAATAAGCCCGCCAAGTGAATTTGAACACGATATTTTGTTTATGACGTATGCGCCACTTTTATAGTATTGATCCTATTTGTCAACGACTTTACTCACTTATTGCGACTTTCGTCACATTAATTATCACGGACTTGCCAGTATGAGAGGTACGTTTCATTCAAAACTCGCAAAGCACGTTCCAGTAGTTGTCCATGGTTTACTGATGAAATCCAACTCATGATTGCCGAAAGAGAAATTTTTTTTATGATAGATATAAATCTACTAGAGCGGATGTAGATCGTGATCTTCTCAAGTTGTTGCATAATCGTTTGGTTTCGGAGATTATTTTGCCAAAACACAGATATTATGAGTCGAAACTAGGAACTCGCCTCCCTTCTAGATTGATGTGAACTTAGTATCCTCTCGGTCCTAAACAGCTAAATAGATTCTTTACCACGTATTGTTGATGAGGTTGAATTTTCATTCAGGTGTGTTAATGCCGGTAAAGTAGTTCCCGCAATCTATGGTGTCAGGTCCTCAGTTGTTGGCACAGACAATATCTGTCCTCGATTTATTTATTTTTTAATTTTTTTTATATGATGTGGACAAAACCTAGGGGACAACCGTTTGATGCGTTAGCATGGTTTTGGCCGGAAGGGAATTAGGTTAGGGAAGTGAGGAAACTTGAATAGCTTGTTTTTGCATTGCTACGAGCTAGACAACAGCAATTTTAATAAAAACTCACGATGAGACCTGGTCTCGAACCCGGAACCCATGGCATGGTAGTCGTACCGCTCAAATAATTAATCCAACTCCGTCTCCATAATCATATTGCGAGTGTGCTTAACTACAACTACATTTTCTTTTCCGTCATTGTGGAAAGCCGCCATTGTTTTGCCCATTTCCAAGACTCGTACTTCTTCTGAATTACTGGATTGTCGATCTATTTGCGTACTATGTTTCCTTGGGAAGGTGCTGGAAAAGTTAATGAGGCAGGTCGTCTCATATAATAAGACAAAAAGTACTTTTGTCTGGCTAGCAATCCGAGTTGAGGGTTTCTGGAGAATGGACGGACGAGTTGAAGCCTTCTAGGATACGGTGATCCTCATCTGGATATTCTCAAGTGTTAGTTACACCTCCAAGTGGTAGCAACCGGGCAATGCATCCTGAATGTAACCAAGTAACTAAAGCGGGAGGAGATAACCTCTTGAAAAATCCCACTAACTCCAAGGGAGTCTGGAGTGTTGTCGTCCCCTCTGCAGGACCCAGGGCAATTGGGTCGCGAATGGCGCTTCCTCGGGCGCTTTTGTGGGAGTGGAGGTGGATTGTATGGTAGACCCCAACAGGTTGGCTATACCCACGGTACCCACAACACAACAGTATCAGCTTTGGGAAAATTACCTTTCGAAGGTTCTGTGGCGGCTTTGGAGGTTGGTGCTGAGACGGTAGACTCCAAGGAGTTGACTATCTCCGCGATACACACACCAGTAGAAGATGCAGATCTGCCTTCCGAAGGGTTAGCTGCGGTTAATCCGGAGGGCTCTCCTTGTCCTGGCTTTGGACTAAGGAACCCTTCAATGCCATAGACAGAGAAGGGGTGAAGGTTGTAATTAATGCATGGAACAAGAAGAAACACTGCAGACGGTGGGAAAACATGGTTTTATGCAGAGAGGTTAGGATTCTAGCAGTGACCTAGGAAACCGAGGTTAGTGGCGACAGTGGGATAACTGGATACTCAGTTTACCCCACTAAGGGAGACTGGGAGGGGACGAAAAGGGACCCGATTCTATGTGGTCTATTTCGGCTAATCCCCAGAGAGGTGGTTTTAGTGAGTAAGAATCTCACACTACCGGAGGGCACGGGCTGTCTGGTGATTTTCACTTCTCCCCCTAAAAAAAAAAAAAAAATCCGGGTTGAGAGTACGTCACATCAGTAAAAGTTCCTTGTCAAAGGTAATATCCTATTCATTCTATTGATAATGATAACATGGTTGTTCTTGTACTGCTGGGTTTTAGTAAGGCTTTTGGGTTAGTTAATCACAAAAGGCTACCTGGAAAGCTTGGAGGGTGTTATCACTTCTCATCTTCAACTCCCAACCTCGTCAATAATTTTCTATTGTACCGTAGTCACGCAGTTTCTACTCCTCTTTCTGATGGCTGTGGGGTGCCTCAAGGATCACTACTGTGTCCTGTTCTTTTCCTCCTTTACATAAATGAACTGTCAACAGTTTCTAGGTTCACATGTATGTCGATGATAACCAACTCTACCCAGGGCCGCCGAGAGGGAGGGGGCGAAAATCCTTTCGCGGGGGCCCGTACATGGTACCCCCGGGCCCGAATTTTGTCTCTACGGGCCTGACTCTACCTCGACAGACCAGTAGGGATTAGTGAAGATTGTATTTGCCGACTTAGTGATGTTTTGAGTGAAATTAATAATAGTTAATGCATAGATTAAATTTGAACGTGACTGAGCTTTCGCCTATTGGAATTTGGGTATTCAGGCCAATCACCAGCTTACTTGTTGCAGCCACATTTCAAATGTCTTGGAAAAGGTGGCTTGTCTACGACAATTGAGAATGAGTGCAAAATTATTGGCTAGTGACTTATGTATGAGACTCACAAAGGTCCTTGTGTTACTATACTTCATCTTCGGAAGCCTAGTTTATTCTAAGCTTGATGCTGAATGCAATAGGAGGCTAAACGTTGCGTTTAATGACATAATTCCTTGCATATCTAAATTTATAAATTATTAGGAATAGTCTTTAACATAATTCTTATTTTTTCTTCTCTTTCTCTCTATTGTTTATTTCTTATTCTATTCTATTCTATTTCTTGCTTTAGACCCTTTATTTGATTTTTTCGACATTAGCCTTATACTTACATAAACTTGTTAAATATTATATTCGACATTTTTTTGTCCTTTTATAAGATTATAAATATAAGAGGTCTGTAATAACTGAACACGTAAATCTGGCATTGAACTGCGTCGAGATTTTTAAAGAATGTGCGCCCCCACAACATGGCGGACGATGATTTTTTTTCGAAAAAGTTACTATACAAAATATCATTCCAATCTTATAAACTCAGAATAAATGGTTATTATTTCGAAAGAACTCGTCGAGACAATGAACACTCGACCAACCTCTCTCTTCTTTAAGGCCAACCTTTCTTTATTTTTCCGTGAAAGTGATTTATAAGACAATTGCAAATTTAAACATTTAATTGGAGGGACCTTCTTATATCCTGAGAAGACGACGGCTATCTAGTCAAAATCAAAATGAAATATAAGCGGATCTTTTAATATTTAGTAAAGTGGGCTAAGTAATTTGATACATACTTAATCTGACAATTGAATAAGTGTATTCGAAACAAGTGTATTCTTCCGGTCTTTTTGCATAATGCCTCTGTCTCAACTTCACATCAATGAATTGAGTTACGTTCGCAAGAATCAAAATGGTAGGTTGGGTTACAAATACCAGCTGCTAACAGAGCTTACCCATAAACTAACTGTTCGTTTTAATATAACCTAAACTCTTGGGATAATAACGCTCAGTACCCTTTTATCACAACCTTATGAAATATCTACCAGAAATCTTTTCCCGTTGAAAATATGGTTATGTAAAAGTGGGCGAGACTCATCTGAATCTGAAAATATGTTGGGGGCACGTGACATTTGGAAGAAAGTCAGCCCGAAGGAGTAGAACTTTCCAGAACGAAGGGTTCGTCACGTGTTAAATCATTCAGTCCAGATAAGCATGTATACAAGAGTACAAGGCCATCTGGGCCTCTTGAGGGTGAAAACCCCTTGAGTTATTATTATTAGAGTGGAAGATATGATTGTAAGGGTCCGCAATGTATTCTCTACCAAACGGCTATTGGGGAGTTCACCCGTCAGAAGTAATATGCAGACTTACAGTGTACATCACATTTAATTTTGGGGAAGTGTTCAGGGCTTTCGAGATGAACTAAACTAAACACTACAGTAAATGGAACGCTTAGATTTCGAGTACACTTACACCTTGGAAAGAAATTTCTTTTTAATTAATGCGAATTCAGAATAAAGTGAAATGAGTCAGTGTAGCAATCAATAATTAAAGTGACTTAAAAATTACTTTTTAATCAAATTTTCTGATAAAATTGTATTACCTGTCGGCCTCTTAGCGTGCACAGCCACCAACCATCCAATCCATCTGTGTCTTGCTCTATGACGCTTAAGATATCCCCTTTCTTGAAGGCCAATTCATCAGGGCTTTCAGCGATATTATCATAAATTGCTTTTGCATAAACTTTCTGAAAAGGGAGAAAAAAGTTGAAAAATTATTTTTGATTGAATAAATTGATTAATGGGGATTGAGTTTCAGTTTTAATTAGTATTTCAGATCATACGGGCTCTGTAATTAAAAGTGGCATATGACGTGTACATAACCATGCTAAGGTTCACAAAACTATTGATTTTTAAAAGGAGATTTATTTTGTGGTTTCGTATCTTCGCAAGGTGTTAAATCAAGTATAAGGTGTCACACTAAATTATCACGTCCAATAATGTAAGCACAGGTAAATAAAATTTCCTGAATAATTAAGTTGATATGCTAACTTAGCTCATAACTCGGCATAATCAAGCTTGCGTTGATGTCGACAGTAAACTTTTAAAAGAAAATGGCATGTCATGGGGTTCGTAAGTAAAGACGGAGCACTGACGACGACATTTTATGTGCAGTCATGACAGAGAAACTACCAGCTCAAGGCAATTATGTCTCGTTAAATTAATCAAAACAAACCACCTTGTATCCGCAAATTATCGTGGAAATAAGTTTAATGTTTGGCGGATGAGCTAGCATAACAGTGTCTGCATAAAAAGGAAGCAAAACTTAGGCTAGGAATGAGATTTTGCATTTAGATTAAAATTTCCAAGGTTTTTGGTGGTATCAAACTTGTATGGTGGGGCTTGGTTGAAAAAACGCAGATTTTGATTTCAGATAAGTGGCGATGTTGTACAGAAGCTACTTTATGCTAAATACGTAAAACGAATATAGAAGAATTTCCTTTCAGTTTCAACCTGTACATGAGAAAATTTTGTAAAATGTTTTTTATTGGGAACTCTCTCTATTCATTTTATTTTTAATGTGTATGACCTTCATACATAAGTAGATTGGATTTCATGGACGCTGAGTATAGCTAAGTTCTCTATTGATATAAGAAATCCCCTAAAGTACTTCTTTCATCCAAACAATACTCTGGTTGCCTTCCTGGACCTAGAAGGAACCCCGTATGGTTACGATTCAACAATACCGGCAATACATAGACGCGATTTTCATTGAAATTCAACAGTTTGAAAACAGTCAGAGGCTACCCGAATTACCGGAACGGCTCCCGGGGCGCTTCGACTGCGCTTTACAGACAGTGTCGTAACTCTTGGAATTCTGAATATTTCTTTAAGCGACTTTGCATATAGATTCTTAGAAAGTGTATCTTTTGATTTTAATGATAAAAAAAATAATTTTTTAAAAACAAAAAAGTCGTATATAAGAGAGAAAACAGCCAATTTACCAAAGAGTAATGGAAACCAAAGACAACGAGTTAATGTTATAATATAAAAACATTTAATTTGTTGTTGTCGATCTACCTTGAGAAAACCATGCTGATGTGGACTAGTGGCCGTAATTACTTGTGTGAGAAAGTTGGAGTCCTTAACAAGACCCTAAAAACACGTTGGAATTGGCAAATTTTAGTAATATCTCTATAAGTTTTAATTAGATTTCGAGTTCCCGACATACATCTACTATTGGCATAGTATAAATACAAATAGTAGACCAGCTTCGAACAAAACTTCAAAAATTTCCCAGCACTTAATCCCATTTTTCAATTAAATGGTAACGTCGCTGAGAGGAAATTACCCAAATGGGAAATCTCTCAGTCATATTGTATGTAGTTGTAAATGTCATTTCGGCCGAGTACAAATGTTGGATATGCATCCAATTTGAAAGCGAATGTTTTTGTTCGATTATTAAGAACAAGTGAAAAGGATCACAGTGAACCTGTCCCATTCAGATATAAACTAAGAGATTTCGTAGTCTCGCGAAAAGAGTCTTAATAAAAAAATTAAAAAAGATTTACGGACTAATTTCATACGAAAGTGTCGAATTTGTAGAACTGTCAATTACTTAACCAACGCATATGTCCGCTTTTACGAATTAATCGAAGAAAAGGGAAATTTCTCTTCTGAGAGGTACAAAATTGACTCTCGTTCACTGATTTTTGACAGATAGTAGTTACTGTTTGACAGTTAGCATTTACTTTTCCATACAAACATGGCCAAACTAACAAACATGCTAGAACATGGCCAAACTATTTCGTTCACGTTTGACCAGGGTAATTTAGGGAGCTGTTTTTCTATTTAGTATCTATTCTATGCTATTGCGTTGTCGGAAAAGTCATGACGCATTTTGGCAAACAGATGGTCATTTTTGAAGGACCAGAGTCATTCCCATCTATGGAATTGCTATGTCATTTGACAGTTGACAACAGCTGATGGGCTGAGAGTAAAAGTGACCTTATAAATAGGTCACACGTTCGGGCAAAAGTGGCTTAGAAAATGTGCCGGGCAAAAACGAATCGTAGAAAATTTCCGGGCAAAAACGACTTAACTGCATTAACTGACGGGCTGAGAGTAAAAGTGACCTATTTATAAGGTTCGGGCAAAAGTGGCTTAGAAAATTCGTTTTTGCGCGGAACATTTTCTAAGCCACTTTTGCCCGAACCTTATAAATAGGTCACTTTTACTCTCAGCCCGTCAGTTCTAGCCTCATTCCATAAAAAAAGTTTACTGTTTTACTTCCGTAAAGGGAAGAACGTCAGTCAAGCGTGTGAAAATTTGTGAACAGTTTACGATTACAATGCTCTATAAGAACTTCAGTGCGAGCGATGGTTCAACAAATTATATGCTGGTGATTTTGATCTCAACGAAACTCCTCGGTCAGGGAGGCCCACCGACATTGACGACAAAATGAAGGCATTAATCGAGTCAAACCAACGTTACACGACACGAGCAATTGCAGAAATATTGAACATTCATCACGACCACCTGAAGAAGCTGGGATACGTAAGAAGACTCGATATTTGGGTTCCACATGAACTCAAAGAAGTTCATCTGTACAAACATTTGCGATATGCTCATTAAACGTGAGAAGAACGATCTTTTTTTGAAGCGATTAATAATTGTTGATGAGAAATAGACATCGTTAGCAGAACTTCATCAGAGGAATGTTATGCTCTCAGTGTGGTGGAATTATTTTAAAGATGTCGTGTTTTTCGAGCTTCTACCAAGGAATCAAATAATGAATTCGAATGTGTATTGTTGGCAATTGGACAGTTTGAACGAATTCATCACCCAGAAACAAATCTCTTCAGGCCGGTAGATTTCCTATGTTATGGAAGAGCTCCTTTATAATTCCTGTTTATAAAAAGGGGAATAGAAACTTAATAACAAATTATAGGCCAATCGCGAATCTTTCCTGCATACCCAAGTTGTTCGAATCTGTTATATATTCACAGCTTGTTGGGCAGTGTAAGGGGAGATAATCTCATCTAATCAAGATGGCTTTCTGCCGTCTAGGTCGACGACAACTAACCTGCTTGAATTTACATCCCACATTATCTCTGCTTTCCAACAAGGTCTCCAGACTGATTGCATCTACACCAAGTTTAGTAAGGCATTTGATAAGCTCCTTCATTCTGTGATTATGCTTAAACTTGAAAAGTTGGGTTTTCCGCCTTCATTGTTCGACTGGCTCTGCTCTTACTTAAAAGGTAGGATATACCGAGTAACTTTCCGTAATACTTTATCCAAAATCGTTGGGGCTTCATCTGGCGTACCGCAGGGTAGCCATCTGGGGTCGTCGCTGTTTCTTCTTGCCATTAACGACATTGTCCCTCTGATTAAGCACTCCGAAGTTTTAATCTACGCAGATGATATAAAGATTTTCTTATGTGTAAGAAACAGTTATGATTCATCTTGCCTTCAGGATGATTTAAATACATTCAAGAACTGGTGTGGATCCAATGGCCTGTAGCTTAACTTGGATAAATATAAGGTTGTGTCATTCTCTAGGAACCAAAATCAGCTCGTCTTTGAGTATACCTTTGCGGAAACTAATATCTGTCACGTGCAGTTCGTTACTGACCTTGATCTGAAGCTTTCCCGTAAACTTGATTTCACTCTGCACATTAACTACATTGTTTCTAAGAGTAATTCAGATCTGGGTTACGTAAAGCGTTGGTCAAGGGAATTTTCTGATCGGAAGACCTTAATTCACTTATTCTTTTCTTTGGTTAGGCTAAATCTCAAGCATGCATCTCAGGTTTGGTCTCCCTGCTATGCTGTTCATGAGTCGGTGCAGCGGAACTTTGTTAGGTTCGCACTAAGAGACCTTCCGTGGAATGATCCACTCAGGCTTCCTCCTTATGTGAATCGCCTCCGGTTGCTTAATATGCATTCGTTTGAAGAACGACGTAGAGTTGCTGAGCTAGTCTTTATTCACCAGCTTTTGAACTCAAACATAGATTCTTGCACTTGACAGGTCCTTTTATGAACGAGGAATCATGAAGCTCACTGAAAGATGGCAAAAGGTTTTCGAACAAAATGGGCAATATATCGTTGATTAATCTTTGCTCTTTATATAAATAAATGGTAAGAGATATCACGAGAATTTTCATGAATTTATGAATTCTTCAGAACTTAAAGACAAATTCAAAATTCTCGTCAGAGCACCAGCTAGTTAAGAGCAGCAACTCTTAAGAAAAAATTAGGAGTCAAAATTGGTACAAAGTTTGGCCCAATTGGTTGATTAAATACTGCAATGAAATAATATTCACTGAGTCGAATTAAATTCAAAATAGGGATTTCGTGCAAGAGTTTGTATGCTATTTAAGGTATCTCCAGAAATAACTTCACTACTAAATAATATAACAAAGGTTAAAGAAATAATTAAATTCCCCAGACTGCTACAACAAAATTCTTGTAATGCAATATCCGGAAAAACATTTCAGTAGCCAACAGGAATTCCTGCTCATTTAGAATTATTAGGTTTGGAATATCTTCTTACGTGTCAGATTTCATCTTTTACTTGCATCTGCTATAGAAATCTTAATGAATTGTTTTCCGCTTCATATTTGTTTTAGATCTTCAAGAAATTACGCAAAGTAATAGAAAGATTACCACAAATTATAATATTTGGATCATTTTACAATTGTCTGCGGTTGAGGGGTTTGAACGGATTGGTATTTTGTTTTTGCAATGTTTCTGTGCTTTTTGTGTGGTTAACGACATAGGAGATTTCCTCAATGAACACAGGAAATATTGATTTGTGCAAGAGATCCGATGAAAAGTTCGCAAGGCAATGTGCTCGCCAATTAATTATATTTCGCAACGCAGCATAGACTTTTAAAATAGTGACAATAGCTACCAATTCTTTTTGAATTGTATCAGTTCATTTTAAATCATCCGTAAAGCTAACAAAAAAGTCTACTGAATATATGACAATAGGAAGGCTATTGCCACTTGTTGTATTCCAACGTAACATGAAAAAGAGCACTTCTGAAATGAGGTTTCGAATCATCACAAAAGCAAGGTATGCATACTTTCCTATATCTTGCAAATTAGCTTTACACACAGTTGCTAAATTGACGTGACATTTTAGTTAAAAATATGCTGAGAGTGACAGAATTCTTTTACCATTATTCAACCTTTTGTTTGATGGATGAGGGTTAGATAGACGCCTACATTTATGGGGTACAGCTGAAAGGTTGCTGAACCGTAGTGAATTTGACATTTTGTTCTTGTTGCCGTTCTTCAAAATCCGATATCATTTTATGCTAAACACATTTGCATAGAAAAAGCTGAACCACATTTTTTCTAAGCTAGATCTACCCAAAATTATTATATTGATATATGCATGTATGTAGGAAATTTGAATAAACCTAAATCAAATGAAATATTAGAATAGAAACTGTCTAATTTGAGCGAATTGATAAGGGTAGTGTAGGTAAGAGTAAATAAATTACAAGAATATTTACCAGGAACGCTTTGCTGATTCACAATTTGCTCGCAAAGTGATATGAACAGAATGAATCAATAAGCTCAATTCAGACTTAATAAACAGAACATGTTTACTAATGTTATCATAAAAAAATATTTATGCCAGAGTTTACACAGATGGTTCGAAAAACTTTAATTTATTTATTTATTTTATTTTGTACATTTACATTTCTTTTAAGATTAGTGGAAGAAGAAGTAAGGACTCGTTGAAAAGTACACTCCCTCTCAATTTTTCATATCATTAGTAAACAGAAATTTCCAAGGTCAGAAACTCACACTGTATTGATGCACATGACAAATTTACCGGCGTTGTTAATTTTGGAAAAAGCACGTTCCCATTCATTCTAGGAATCGCATCCTAGAAAGAATGGCAACATGCTTTTTACATTGCTCAAAATGATAGTATAAAGGTCTGTTCCATTACGAGCACTAGTGATCACCTGTGCGCCTTAAATGAGACTGAAAACGTTTCTTAACTTTCAGTGCTCACTAAAACTGTTGTTAAATCCACTTCCCCTTGAGCAGTTGATTAAACTAAAAGTTTTCCAGTGTCATTTGGTGTTGTGTTTTAAATTGCCAGCTGAATTGAAATTTTCGCTCAATGTACGTCCCACAGTGCAGTGTTATCCACCAATTAACTCTATTCAGTACTGCCATTTATCTATTAATTAAAAATATTTCAGTGCGCTGACTGCTTAAAAAAACAGTATAAACAATAAGGAGAGAATTCACAAACTATAAAAACAAAATATAAAAATGCAAATGTGTATAAAAGTACATAAAAAAGTAAAAAGTACATACAAAGTGAAAAGAAAAGAGTAACTTCAACTAAGCTGACTCCTCACATGATTTCACGATAGATAAAAATCAATGCAATCAAAAGAGGAATTAAAAAATCCCGACATCGATGTGATTGGCTCATTTAATCCATAATTAGTGCAATGAAAACGTAACTGAACGAAGTTGTGATTCCTCAGGGAGCGAGCCGGAATTGATATTCCAAAACAAGCCAAGAGAACAGAAGAGTCTATGGATTCCGAATGCAGTTGAAAGTTAAAAGGATCCTGGAGTTCCGGCGTCTCTTTTCAAGTGTATCCAAGTATAGAAGCCCAAGTCTATCAACATAAGGTGGTAATATAACGGAGTTATTCAAAGGAAGGCCTCGAAGAGTGAACCTAATGAACCTCCATTAAACAGCTTCAATGCGATTGTGATTGTGTGTCGCATATAGCGGTGACCAGACTGGAGAGGCATATTCCAGAATAGGCCTTGCAAAAGTGCAATTTAAGAGTTTTGTAATGTAGGGGACATGACCTGTGGCACCAAAATGATCCTCGAAAGAAAATTGAGAATTCAGCCAGACACCTAGGTCCTTAGTCTTTATAACTCTTGTTAAAGGACAAACCTCTATGGTAAAGTTAAATTGAAAGGGAGATCTTTTTCGTGAGAAAGACATAGATGTACGCTTGTCGAGGTCGTTAATGGAACACCAATTCTGAAAGGCGTCCAAGCCAGAGTTTTAAAGTAGGCAATCGGCATTGTCTGACACAATATGAAATATTTTAGCGTCGTCGGCATAACAAAGAATATTTGAGTGAGATAAAATCGTAGATATATCATTGATATAAATTATAAATAACAATGGCCCGAGGTGGGAGTCCTGCGGTACACCGGAAGTGTTGAAAATATCATCAGACAGAGCTCCATGAAAAGAAACTCGTTGAGTTCGCTCAGATAAGTACAATTGAATCAAATTTACAAAAACCCGCGGAAACCCGAGATGGGAGAGTTGCAGAACAAGAATTCTATGATATATTCTGTCGAAAGCTTTGCTGAAGTCAGTTGTATTATTATGTAATAGCTTGTATTAAGCTTAGATAAATAAATAAAATACAGTCAACTTGCTTACAGTATAAATACAGTCAACTTGCTTATCACCTTCAATTGCAGAAATACAAAAGTTTGAAAATTCCAATAAATTGGTGGAAGTTGATTTACCCTTTATAGAGCCATGTTGAAACGGCTGCAAGAACGGCTTGCAATGGAAGTATAGAACATCGCAAATAACTGCCTCAAAAATCTTGGATATACAGCAAAGATTAGCAATTGGTCTATAGTTCGAAATTTCGCATTTATTACCTTTTTTGTGAAGGAGAATAATTAATGAGGTTTTCCAAACTTTCGGGAAAACACCGCAACGAGTTCAGAAATTAAATAAATAACACACATTAGGGGCAAGAGTTCACGAGTGCTAGTAATTTTCTTCAAAATCGTAGCTTCGTCAAGTAAAAGGTCTTTGAATTCGGGAGAAGTCGGTGAAAACCTCGTCAAATGCTTCTCCAAATTTACACCGTCCCCACCCCTTCACTTCCCCGCCCCTACAGAATGAAGTCATCCGTTCCCCCTTTACGCCTACCACCCTCTTCCCACCGACGGTCCCTTCATCTAGACATTTACGGAATATGCTATGTAAAGAAGGTAGTGAAAAAAATTGATAAATTAGAAAAAATAATCGTCTGTAATTTTGGTTGAATAGTCTTGAATGCCAGGACTTCGCTTCTCATAGTTGGGCATTAAAGTCGAAAATTACTTCTACCTCAGTCCCCTCGGGATCGGCTCGTGAGTCAAAAATATGGCAAGATCGGTCGTATAACTTCTTCTGCGGTACCAATTTAAATCGGTCTGGCGGTTACGGTCACATATTTTTAAGGTCTATTTATTTATTTCGGTCGCTTTGTTTCGGTACACTTTAAAATTCGGTTTTGATTTCGGTACCGAAATCAAGACCGGTTAAAACAACCTAAATTTGATAGGTTTCGGTCCCGTTTCGACTCCCTGGTATAGACCGACTGTGATTCTGTTGTACAGAATAGAGTGAGTACGATGATTCTGTGACTACATAATTCTTCTGCTGTATGATTACGGTGGTGCACTAGGGCCATGCTAAAAATTTTCAGAGGCGAGGGTATGAAAGGGTGAAAGTGATTAAATTTCGTAATATGTTTCCAGTTATGGACAATTCTGTTTCCATTTTTAGAGTGCCCTACCTCTGCAACTTTTGAAATTGCTTCGTAAGTACGAGTAGCATTCTTCGAGTCGTATATATGAAGACACTCAAAAGTAAAAAATAAAATAGTTTTAACAATAAAAGTTGAACCGACTTCACTAAAAGCGCTAAAAAGCATAAAATAATTTTTAATTTTATATCTATTACGACATTTTGAAGTCGGTGCAAATTAAACAAACAAGACAACTACCCAACCACAAAGAAAGACGATTAAATACTTTTGTTGTAGTTGTTTGGTTTCTTTAATTTGCACTGACTTCAAAATGTCGTAATAGATATAAAATTAAAAATTATTTTATGCTTTTTAGCGCGCTTTCTGTGAAGAACTTTTTTTGTTAAAAGTATTTTATTTTAATTTAAATTTCAGTGCAGACTTTTACGTCAACAAGATTATGTAATCTGTTATTATAATGCTTTTAATTGCAAAATGAGGTGCTGAACAACATGACTAGAGTTTTGAGATCTTGCGGATCTACCGGATAAAAGTTTAGATCACCTTAGTGTTTTTTAAAGGAAATATATAATCTTGGGGCACAGTAGTGCCCCCGCCAAGACTCGTTTCGTCGTATTTTCGAACCCTCATATCTTCGGTCTGGATAATACCAGAGATCCCAAATTCTTAAAATAAGATGTAGTTACGAGACTAATGAAACACGCTAAGTTTCATTTGTCCAGCTTTTAATACTTTAGATTTTATTAATACCTGAAATACGTAGATTTCGCCACTCATGTAATTATCAAAACCTCTAGTCTTTGAAAGCTGAAATTTGGTATGCTGGCTAGAATAAGCACACAAACAACGAAAATATTAAGAAATCCGTAATTTTTAAGGGGGGTTCAGGTCTGTATATAAAATTTCTTATTGGTAGGTGCTAGAAATTTGCTGAAATTTGATATGTGCACTAGGATTAGGACACAAACAACGGGAAAATTAAGAAATCTGTAACTTTCATCCTCCAACCCCTCGAAAAGGGGTGGTCTCGTTCTGTATTATATAACAATTTCTCATAAGATAATTTCCAAACTTCCAAGAGACCTAGAAAGCTGAAATTTGGTATGCAGACTAGGTTCTGCACGCAAAGAACGAGAAAATTAAGAAATCTGTAACTTTCTCCCTCCAACCCCATAAGGGGGGTTCAGGTCTGTATATAAAATTTCTTCTAGGGAGGTACTTCCAAAAGTTCTAGAAAGCTGAAAGTGTATATCAAAGCTAGATGTTATTAGTACATAAACAACTAAAAAGTGAGTGTGCTATGAAAAAAGCAACTGCTGGCGTGCAAGAAATACTTTCTTCACTAGACTACGCCAGAACGGAGGGCCGACGGGAGGTGTTTTTTCCTTAAACTTGTCCTAGTGCCTAATCTATTGCTTCTATTAGAGGATGCTTTTTCTAGTCCAAGTTAACAAAACAATTTTTCTAATAAAGTAAAAATAGTCATACCGTATTTAAGAAACTAACAAGCACTTTTAAGCCTAAAAGCGCAGAATTGTACGGAAGGAGAAATTTAGAAAAAAAACAAGCACCAGACCATGGTTGGACCATGATTTACTGCCTGCGTTTTGAAACTGAAAAGCCATACTTTTTGGCCAAGATGTAGGGTTTCTAGAATTAGGCTTTGTAGAGTTAGGGACTTGGCTCAACACGAGATCTTATAACTTTTTAACAGTGAAAGCGGTATGAGCTTCTTAGTCTTGGCACCCTTCTTTACATGAAATGTTTTTGGTGGGATTTTATTTTCAATGCACAGGCTATTTAACGAATAATAAATGACTTTGTTATAAAGTATGTTTTGTTTAAGTAAAATCAATAAATCAATTAACCATATCAGGATTCATTAAGGTGTTCCCTAAAATAGATTTTTCACAAAAATTTTCTCTTTTGGATGTAACTATTTTACATATTCGCGGCATCCTGTTTATTAACATTAAAATAATTTTTTGTCCTATATTATTGCTGGTCTCTTTTAGTGCTGCGATGTAAATTTGTTTTGTCTTGTTTTCAATAACGAATTTATATTTAATAAAAATAATTTATTCAAGATATTTTACTCGTGTGAAGTTAGCGCGGCTAGTTTTTTTTTAAAAACTAATATTTTATTAGAGTTCTAGAGTTTTAATGAAATTTGAACAAATTATAATTTTCTTAATTTTCCGGGACTATTTTGTGTTATCAGGAACTCTAGAACTCTTCAAAATACATCGAAAGAAAATATCAGAACTCTTCTGGGAATCGGTTTTATTTTGTTCATATGAACTTGATTTTCGGTTCAAAAACCTATGATTGCTAATAGCTTGAAGGATATTTCGTAGTACTCGACGAGCGCTACCTAGAACTCTTCTTTTTTTTCTATGAACTATTCAAAATTTCTATAAAAAACTTCAAAACTCTATCAAAGTAGAGAGAGTAGATATTTTCCCTCGAAATAATAATATTAAGCCACATACAACCACTAGAAATACTTGATAAAATGTATTATTTGACAAATATATAGGGTGCTCTTGACTTTTGCCCGGGAGTGTATACAGGATGTTTCTGATCTGGCGTTCCAAAATGAGTGGGTTGATAGAATTCAGCTAGTCAAACAAAAAATTGTATGGTAGGGGGGGGGGGCAATCTCAACCGTTTGGGAGTTACAGGGTGATTCATAAATTTCAGTTTTTCATGGTATGCACATCACACTTTTATTTTTATCGTATGATTTACCCAATGCACCGATATTACACAAACGCTAACAAAACTACCCCCTCCCCCCCCCCCCAATTGACCTTTTCAAAATTCTCAATAATTTTGATCTAACTTCTACCATTCCAGGTACAGTCACTTCAAAAAGTGACAAAAATGTTTTGCGATAACCTACAATTCAGCATTTTCCCAAATTGTCTCCGCAAGTAATGTAATTAACACACCTGTTTTTTATTTTTATAAAATTTCCCATCTTATTACCTTTTTAAAAAGGTACAACATGTCCAGGAAGATTAAGGATGTAGATATTCGTGTGCAGAATACCTTTTGGTACATATTAAAAAAAATCTGCAATTTAAGGAAATTAAACTCAAATGAATCCTTGAATTCTTTTTATTGAGTTCGAAACTTATTACAATTGATGCTATTATTTTACAAAAGCTGTTTAAAATGTCTTCCTTCACTTGCATACCGATGCATACCAATAACGTCCTTCTAATTCCCTGTTTAAGGTGTATTGTAGCCAAACTTCTTTCCTATTTTCGTCGCTGTAGTCCCAATACTGCTAACTAATTCGTCTCTAATTGTTAATAGACCTTGGATAAACATCACCCCTCATTGTTTTCCATAAAAAAATGTTCAATGGAGTAAGGTCTGGAGCTCTAGCAGGCCAAGGAATTGGTGTACCAGAGCTCAGGAAATTTTTCATTTAATATTGCCTCGCAATTTTGGCAGTATGCACTGGGCGCCATCGTTTTGGTAAAACATTGCCCTAAGATTATCCTAGTATATAAGATTGTCCTTTAGTAGATTTAGTAGTGTATTTCCCAAAAAGTCCGCATAAATTTATCTTTTAGGCACTTGTGGTAAAATAAATGGTCCTTTTACATGGGTGCCGATGATACCAGATTCCAGAAAGTTATATTTCTTGTTATATAAAATTGTTTATATATTACTGTGTGCTGAAAAATGATAGCTCCTCCAAATCAGATAATTATCTGATCACAAAACACAGTTCAGAGCGCTTTCTAGATTAAAGATTAGCCGGAGAACATTATTTTTCAAAACACACCTATTTACAGGCCAAAGATGTACCTAGCCCACCAAAAAGAGATAACAAAAATCCACAAGAAATTAACAATCCAAACTAGTTGGCGAAAAACAACTTTCGCTACTCAAACGCTGATCGTGTTTTGAAAAATCACCTTGAGCCGTAGCCAGGTAGAGATTTTCAAAGCAACTGAATAGATTCCATTCGATGTCAATGTATTTTTAATATAATAAATGAGATTTAATAAAGACTCGGAGAATGCTAATTGGCATTCTAAACACCTGTACAGCTGCTGCTGATGGTGCGTTCTTATTCTATGACCATTTCTACGTATTCACATGTGATGAATACGAAATCTTTTCACGGCCACAGATTACCAAGTATTTGGAACAGAAAGAAATCAGCTCGGATTTACTATCCAGCGAATTAAGCCGGTTGGGGTTCAATGTTTAAGAATTAAGCTCAGCCGAACGACGTCTTCAACTGCGTTCATTAAAGAATGCACCTATAAGTGACCGCGTTGCATAGAATATATCTGACAAACTGAAAGGCCTTGCAGCCCAAGTAATCCGCGACGAGAGCTGACTTCACGAAAGGCCTTAACATTCTTATCGTATCTGGGGGCAGAGGGGCCAGACATGAATTGGCTTAACAATGCACTCGCAATGAGTGATAATTATGATACTTGTATGAAATGCAATACCTTTGTTCGCCTGAAGGGCACATCATAATCCGCGGCGTAGCACTCACTCGTCTTATCTATCATTTTGACGTTCGCTTGCATGCCCAGGTGAATTTCCAATGATGATAAGTCACCGGTGATGAGTCAGCAGCATGAAGGTAACTAATCCATGCTGGATATTCCGCCTAATCGAAATATTTTGCATACACAACACAGAAAATGTGCACTCAAAATAACTAAAAAAAAACCTTGGTAAATTCTTGAAATTCTTCAGATACAAGATAATTCACTTTATCACGATCACAACTGCTTGGTATGGACCACTAGGCGAACCGCACGGGGAAGGTGTTCAATTAGACATAGCTTCGCAAATTAACACTTATCTCGATTTACTCGCACTAAACAGCGATAAAGCCTACTTCTCGCATAGAGCACTTTTGTGAATTAAGTTAAATTACGCTATAACGTCACATACCTTTCCTGATAAAACCGACACTACTCTGTAGACGTGACTATCACGATCGGCGTGTACAGTAAAACTAAACGAGATTCTTCGGATCGGACTCCTCGATATGTTGAGGTTCGTCACAAGGTTTTCGATGAACTGGAATTGTGTACAGTAAAACTAAACGAGATTCTTCGGATCGGACTCCTCGATATGTTGAGGTTCGTCACAAGGTTTTCGATGAACTGGAATTTGAATGGAATGAGATTTTGCTCACTGGAAGAAAACTCGATTGCGATTTGCAGTGGGAACATAACATTATCGACATGGTACATGAGATGCTGCAAGAAATGATCTTGTCGGTCGCGACTTTTGATGGAGATTTTGCGCTATGTAGAGTTACCAATTCATCCAGATTTTCTCCGATATTTACAAATGTAAGACAATTTAAAAAATTTATCGGAGGTTATTTAATAATAATTATTTAAATTTTATTAATAATTTTAGTTATAATAAATGAGCAGCGTCGTTTTTAATTTTATTTGAAAATACGAAATAAAAGCTCATTCATGTTTTTTTCAGACTGCGTCGACAGTTTAGAACGTAACCCTTAAAAGCTTAAAAATAATACGAAACAACAATAAAAAGTTAAATAATAAATAAATAAAAATAACAGTAAATAATTAAATTACAAAACATTTTTTAATTAAGGATGAACGAGTGTTTTAAGTGCATTGAGTATCGGCTGGAAAACTGATTTGATATTTTAGACTTGCTGGTGCCCTTAGTCTACGACTATGAAGTGCTATGCGATCAAGAGTGGTTAAAGGTTCAAGTCCACGTAGGCTCTTAATTTCGAGCAAAATGTGTTGTCTTAAAAAGTTGTTCTGTATAGACGCCCGGAATTGTGGGTTAGCATGCCATAATGGGGAAGAGTGGTTATCAGTGAAAGTTAACATCAGTGTATAAATATATCTTTGTGATGTATTAAGAAGGTAGCCGATGGCGATCTCAGTCATTTTAATTATTTGCCCGCACATAAAAAGTCAAAAGTAAAAGGTGCAGTGCAGGGTTATCCTAAGGAAATTGTTCTGAAACAAATTTTGCAATATAGCTGTGGCATATGTGCATTTTTTCTTCGAAGTAAACATAATTGAGTTGGTATATTCAGGCCCACAGCCAGTACAGACGTTAGTTTTTTTTAAAGTATATACGCGCCCATCGCGAACACGCATAGCGAACAAATGCACGCTCCCGCTATAGGCCCAAAAAATGAAAAATACTCTCGCCGCACGTCTAAAAATACGCCCGCCAAAAATGCGCGCTTCTATTACTGCGTTCCGGCTTTAACACATTTGACATTGATCACTCACCGCGTGGGTTATGTAAAATCTCACCTATATAGACGCGTGTTCGCCGTGTGGGTTATCGGTAATATTAAAATTGTTCCGAATAACCGATGACTCAGAAGGTGGGTCATGACAATAATAATGATTACAATTAACTGAGTTAATCTACGAAAATAATTTTATTGTTTAGATTTTAAATTTTAGTCTACAAATAGTGTGAGCGTACCGTGCTTGGTTTGGACTATTTCGTGCGTCTTTTATTGATACGTGCCTGCAGTGGGCTGGCATTTGAAAAAGTAGAATTTTCACACAGGCGTACCGTGCGTCATTTGAGTACCATTTAGGCGTTTTGACGCTGTGAGTGCTTATTTCAGGTTAGGAATGGGCGAGTCTTATTTTTAATCGGGCTTCCACTACTTTTCTTTTATCTCTTTAAAAGTGACATCCATCAATTGTAACATTCCGATCCTTGCACCTTCCGTCCCCTGCGCCTTCTTCCACTATCCCTTTGCACTCTCTAGGCCCTCCCGCGTTTTGCGTCTTCACATCCCTTGCGACGTCTCGACAGCTTTTACTCAAAAGTTACAATTGATAGACAGCGTACAATTTGTTTTTTTTTTAAATTTATAACGAACGTTAATCAAATGGTGTCAAAACTAATTAGGACAAAAATTCAAATTTGGAATTTAAAAAATGGTTAAGGTTTTAAACAATTACAGGTTTTCTGCTTAAACCACCCGTACAGTTCGGAGTAAGACTTAATATTATTCTGCTTAATATATGCGCCCAAAAGCAACTTGTAAGGGGGATCGACTACGAAGAGATTAAGTTAGTTCTCTAGAAAATATTTTGGAAGATTGTTTCACGCTGTATAGCTTTCTCTGCAGAAGCTGGTGTGCAAATAGTATATTAGCAATCCAACGTCGCTGTACCAAGTTGCAGCAACCCCAATCGGTCCTCTTAATTTTGTAGAATAAGAGGGTCGCTCCAAGATAGAAAAAGTGGCGCCGATCCAACAAATTTTATCTGAGGGGATTCAATATGTTTAATGTGAGATCCGTAAAACGGAGACGAAATTTCCATACTCCAGCAGGGTCTAACCAGGGAGGTATAAAGATGAAGTCTTATGTGAGGGCTAGGGAATTCCTTGGATCAACAAAGAATAAGTGCCAGTTGGCCCTAGCAACAACATTATTAATGTAGGAGATGAAGTTCAGTTGTATATCAAAATGCACTCCCAAATCTCTCACCACTTCTACCTGTTTTATATAAGTACCATTAAACATATTAAGAGTTGCGAGACCTCAAGAAGAATATAACTTGACAATTGCCTTTAAGATTAGTGTTGCAGCACCAGTCATAGAAGATGTGCAGCCCCGATTGCAAGTTCTCACAATTTACATTTGATTGGGCGAAAAATCTTAATATCGTCGACATAATCGTCTTTAAAGCAAATAAGTAATATCATCAATTAATAAAACGAATAACATAGGCCCCAGAAAACTATCCTGGGGAATGCCAGAAGGAGCTAGAAAAGCATTAGAGAGTATACCATGAAAACGTACTCTATAAGTTCTATTAGATAAATATGACTTAAACAATACAATGAGTGATGTCGGGAAACCCAACTTAAACAATGATAGAGCTTATCAAAGGCCTTACTAAAATCGGTATAAATGCAGTAAATTTGGCAACCATCCAACAATTCATCCGCAGAGCTACCCGTGCTGCCGGGTAGAGAACAATCCTTTACACGCTTGGGACAATTAGGATTGAATCATTAGCTCGAAGAGTTTGGGAATACAAGACAATTTAGCAGTTGACCTGTAATTCGAAATCTCTCTCCTATTCCGGATTAAAAAGGATGCCTTCGAGAGAACTGGGAAGGGGCCCTGCGAGAAAGGCCTTCGAAAGAGTAATAGTAAGGGACATAATAAGGCCGAAAATTTTTTTTTACGACTGCAGTATGGGGTTCATACAGGACCAATAGAAAAGTCAGTTAGAAGACCAGCAATATGCTTCAACAAAAACTCCTTCGTGATAGTCGGAATAGGTTCCGCGGGGTTAATTTCGATTATTTATGTTTGAAAAGTTGCTACTATCCGGATAAAAATCAAATTCAAATGCGCCCCTAACAAATTCAGTAAATAAGTGACAAATACTATTAGAATAATTGCAGGGAAATTCCCCGCATTCCATAGTCAATGGATAAGTGCGTGAAGTTGGCCCGGATTTTTCTGGGCTGTGAGGTAAAACGTCCCAATCGATTGTCTATCATTAGACCACTTTTTAATTCCAATTGGTTTAGTTTTACCCCCCCCCCCTACATTTTTTTTATTCGAAAAACAAAATTTCCGGGCCAACTTCACAAGCCCGAAAAATTTTCCCTGCTGGGGGGTAAAACATCGTAATCAAAAGGCCCTCATTAGTCCATGATTTTCCCACAATTCATTTCATTTAACTCCATCGCAAAAACAAAGTTTTTCCAAAAATAACATAATTTGCTGTAATATGCCGAAGGAAAGCTTTTAAAGATTGATAGTGAAGTACGATACACTTAACTGAAAAATCATTTTACAACCTTTTCGGTAAATTTTGCAACCTTCATTAAATTTTACAACCCCCACAGACAACGCAAAAAACTGACAAACTTTCAAAATCCGGGCTAACTTTACAAAGTGAGTAAAATAAAAGGTGTTGATCTTTAGGGGTTGAAAACGTTTTACCCATTATGAATGCATCCCTACAAGATTTTACCCCCACATGATTTCGTTTTCCACCCGTTGAGAATTAGCCCGGACGAGTAAAACATTTTTTCTAAATCCGGCGAACTTCACAAAGTTAAAAACAAATCGCAGTTAAAGTGAAGGGGTTGAAAAGACTTTACCCATTTTGCTTCGGTTTTGTTTTACCCCCCCTAGAAGTCAGATCGGCCGAAAAAGAACTACATTTTTGAATTTAGGCTGAATTAACGAGGTCAAAAATCAAAGGGGTGGGGTTGAAAACGTTTTACATTTTTTCATTCGACAACGAGAAGATTTCACCCCATGGTTCCGTTTTACTCCGCTTTAGAAGTTAGCCCCATTTTGAAAGTACGTCAGTCTTTTGCGCTGTCTTAGGAGGTTGTCAAATTTACTGAAGGGGGGTAGTTAATGTTTTTTTCGCTAAGATCTATCGTTTTTCAACTCTATCAAGCCTTAAAAGCTTTCCTTCGTCATATTTGTGGAAAAAAACCTTTGTTATTAAGTAACTTTACTTTGAAAGGGGGTAAAACGAAATGAATTGTGGGAAAAACATGGACTAACGCAGGCCTTTCGATTGCGACATTTTACCCGCCTGCCACGAACATTTTCTGGGCTTGTAAAGTTGTGCTCGGAAATTTTGTTTTCCGAATAAAAAAAAATTGAGAGGGGAAAAACGTATTAATGAAGTTTGTTTATGCTCCAAATCTTAATACTGTAATGTCCTTATAACCTTGTCCTGTTGAATGAAAATAAGTAAAACGTGAAAAAATAAAAGCACTTGTTTTATTTGCACAAACTAGGAGTAAACATTTTTTCTTTGGGATGGTGATCGCTCAAAAAAGAAAATGATGAATGTTTCGAACAAAAGTGCAAGCTGGACATCATCAGCGTGGTACTTGCATTTTTCAACACGGACATCCATGAAGGAAGGTCAAAAACTCAACTCCTATAAGTGCTCAGTTTTAAATCTAAGTACGAATTATTTATGAAAAGGATTTTTAGTCTATCAATTTCATAAAATACCAATACTGGTCAAATATTGCTTAATCAGAAAGTTTCCTTTCGATAAACACTTGGTGGAAGTCATTTTTAATTCACCCTTCACCCCTTCACTTTAATTGCGATTTTTTTCACTTTATGAAGTTCGTCCGGATTTTCAAAATGATTTACTCGTCCGGGATAATTATCCAGGCGTTGAAAAACGAAGTCATTTGTGTGCAAAATCTTGTAGTGATGCATTCATAATAGGTAAAACGTTCTCAACGCCTGAGGATCAACATTGATTTTACTCACTTTGTGAAGTTAGTCCGGATTTTGAAACTTTGTCAGTTTTTTCTTTGTCTTTGGGGGTAGTAAAATTTACCGAATTGGTTGTTAAATGTTGTTTCGGTTAAATCTATCGTAATTCAACAATATCAAATAACTTTGTTGTTAAATAACTTTAATTTGGGAGGGGGTAAGACGAAATGAATTGTGGGAAAAACATGTACTAACGAAAGAACGAAAGCCTTTCGGTTGCGACGTTTTACGGAAAAATTTTCCGGGCTTGTGAAGTTGGCGGATCTGTACTTCTAACCCGGACATTGAGAGCAAACACTCCGAAAGCTTTATACAAAACATCGTAGAGACCGCTGTCGCTGCGCTGTTCTCTAATGGAAAACATGTAATCATGTTTGCTAATATATTTTAAAACTTCTAAATCCGCTCCAGTTTTCTTTCATTATATTTAATTTGTTCTAGTAAATTTCAAAAATATTGTTATTCACGTTATTTGCGCATGCCCGCAGCACGGCCTTTTATATTTCCTTCAATGTTTGAAAAAATTGTTTCACGCGCAAACTCTGCAAATAAAAATGTCTAATGAAAAAAAAAAATACCGATTTTTTTGCTTTATAAAATAAGGCTTCCCCGAGTACCTCAAGGTACTTTATTTTCGCGTTGAAGCTAAAGCCGAAAAACTGCCCGCGTTCCAAAAGTTGCAACAACATTTGTGGCTATGTTTCTGCGGTCTGAATTTAAAACATAGAGGATAAATAAATGACCAGAAGAGTTCAGTGATCCATTGGACGAAAGCCATTTATTTCGAAAATTGCTATAATCTGAAGGCGAGAGCTGTTTTTCCAGACTTTCAGATATTAATTACAGGGGACTGCTGTTAAAATTAATCTACGTAAATTGCTCCCATATCTGATGTTGCATATTTCATTGGCATCGATTAATATTAAATGTATACTTTTCATGTTTATGTCGCCAGATCAGAGGACATAAATTATGAAAATTGTCGATGCCTATAGGAGCCGAAACGAGTCGTAAACGAAAAGTAATACATCATTTGCTAGCCCAGAAAGAATCGGACGCTTTTCACACTATGGCCTCCCTTGAAAAGTTCGTTTGCTTACTACTAGCCGCGGTGATAAAGAGAACGTGCCGCTTAACAAATGCTGGCGTATTAGCGCTGTCCTTGGGTGGCTTTCCATTTATGGATTAAAACGTGTACCTGCTGGCATGAAAAATTTTGTACATACCTGATTCCCCCCATCGTTAGATTATTCAGATTCAGATTCTTCTCGAGCATCTACGCGGTGCGAGCCGAATTCTTGTATCATTTATTTTCGCTGACAGTTAGCACCGAGCAATATACTTGTTTAGCGGGGCCTTTGGAAAATTCGCCAGGTAAGATTTGCAACAATACCAACTGGCGCCAACTGTTTACGCTTTCTTTGTATTTCTCATAGCGCAGTTGGTCCGTTTTGCATATAAAAATAAACAAACAGAATTGCGTGAAACTCACCTGGAACTGGGGAGTGTGTAACAGTAGTTGGCATGTAGTATGTAGGATATGTCTTTGTACCTCAGGCAGAAACGTAAATCATTTCCATGTTAAGCATAAAACGCGGTTGCCTCATGTGATATCAAACGCGTGAGTACGTGCTGTAATTCGTTACCTTTCCTCTGCATCATTCTATTCACCGCGGATCTGACATCAACGTACTGTTGAGGTCTTTGACTGGTTTTATTACTCCGACAAAGGTAGAAAATGCCTGCTGTGTTTAACGTTTTTGTTTTGTTTTTTTGGTTTTTGGCTTTTAATCAAAGCACATAAATAAGTATGTTCAGTGTGTTTATCTTGTCCTATCACATTCATCTTCTTCTTCATAGATATTGACAAGGACGTGCTGATTTCGAAATGTTCACGTAGCTCACAATTCCAATGAACGCATTAATTTTCGCGGAACGCTATCAGTACTTGAGCTGTGAGCACCTTTTCGCGATTCCGATAATGAATTAAGTCACTTGTAGAAAAGTTGTTTGATAGCGACGAAAGATAAAGCGTGTACGGCACCTAAATCATAAATAAATGGAATGGTTTTCATCCAATTACCTGCCCCGCGATTAAGGTTTTGAGGGAGTTTGCTGTGGATATACTGGAGAGAATCGTTTAAGAAGAAATAACATAAAGAGTTCCAGTTTAACGTAGATTTTTTCAAGTACAACATACTCCGGATATTTTTCTAAACAGCAATTAAGCACGAACCGGCTACATCCCGAAACTGTGTAGTTGCGCGACAACTTCAACGTCAACTTGGATTATGTTACAAAGTCGAACTTGTTTGAGCGGCACAGGTAATATGAGGTAAGATGACTTACAAACTGTCCTTAAACGGTCCCGCCATAGCAAACTTCTGCTTTCATTCCCGCGGAATTAAGATCTCTGGGAATTCGTTTCCTTCTTTTTGACATTCTTCTCAGTGTTTTTTAAAGCAAATAGAAAATCGACACATGTTTGCTTGGTTTGAACGAGAAATTATTGCTTTTCAAACTAAATTGTATACCGACATTGAAAACATGCTACGAAACCGAAATAAGCCGAGAACTAGATAAATATTTGCGTTTTCAGGTCTTCACCACTATCGTGGACGATGTCTTTCTTGTATTGAAAATGTCAACAAGTTGGTCACAGCAGTGTCACAATGCCATAAAACCGATAATAAAACTTACCTCCCCGAAAGTGTTTCCTTGTTAAAACTTGGAACGATTTTGTGAGAACAACCTTAACATTAAATGACAGGAACTGGAAAACATTACATGCAGCTCGTAAAATTTTTAAGTGAGAGAATTTTGTAATCGAAATGACCCGCACTACTAGCGATAATAAACGAATTCTAATTGCACCACTAGAAGCAGAACAACTGGAAATTAGTAAGACACAAATGGGACAAGAGTTCAAAAGCCACAATTAAATCAACAGCGGCAACTTGCTTGAAAATATCTCGACCGGATAAAGATAACAAATGTTGTAATTAGAAGCTTAAGAACTATTGAAGAAATTCGAAGGTTTTTTATGAATTTAAATTGTTATTATTTCTGTTTGCGATAGTGTACTCTAGTAAAATTAATGAGGTCGCAATTAAGTAATTCAAATACCTACGGGTTGGAAAATTTCCGCTAAAGTTCATCTTAAACAAATATTTAAACAGTGAGCGAAATTAATTTCATGGATTAATCGTTTACATCAAAGTGCCTGCGAAAACACTCCAATTCCCATAATGCGCTTAAAAATATTTCCAATGTTTATTTATTTATTTATTTATTTCCTTCAGATTCATCACATAGATTATTACAATAAAAATGAAAAACCAGACCACGATCCCCGCATCAACCAAGACACGTAATAAAAAGATTGAACCGATCCGGAGCGAATCGTTATTTTCCAAATTTGATATCGAACCGCTCCGGAGCGGATCGTTATTTTCCAAATCTGATATCGAATCTCTGAGCGGATCGTTATTTTCCAGGTCTGATATCGAACCGCTCCGGAGCGGATCGCTATTATTTTTAATTTCAACCGATCCAAACCGCTCCTGGAGCGATATGGGATCGATTCGGAGCGATTAGAATATCGCTCCCCTGAATCAAAGGAATATATCTACAAATTTTTATAAAGTGCACCACATCTGCAACTTAATTACAAGGTGTCTTGTACTGAATTTTTAGAGTTTGATTAAATGGGTGCTGGGTAGGAGTCAGTGGTAGGGAGAGTGGTGAGTATGGGAGATGGTGGTTTGTGGGAGATGATGGGTAAGGCGTTTATTCTGGAATATTTAAAAAGTGCACCTCACCTGACATTTAATTACAAGTTGTCTTGTGCTGACCTATATATATATGTATGGTTTACAGAGTTGTGGTGAATGGGTGCTGGGTAGGATCGAGTGGCGAGGTGTGGGCTATTAGTAGCGGGATGTGTAATGAGGGGGGGGGGGGTAACGTTCGCGGGAGGGGGGCTGTGGGTGTTAGATAGTAGAGAAGAGTGAAAGAGTGAAGGGAAGGCAGTGATGAGGGAAAGGAGATAAGGCTGAATGCGGTCCAAATATCCGCAAAAGTAACTTCGTAATCTAACTTTTCCTAATGAAACAAAGTAATATTTATAATTAAATCCAAAGAGAGGATACATATATGTAAATACCTTAAAAACTTTCGGAAGAGCTAAATGGTTATAGTCAACGTGAATTATGAGAGAACAACGGAATAAATAAAAAAAGAGGCGAAAAAACACAAAGGCCTACTTTACCCTCATACAATTTTATTTTCTGAAATTAGAAATCAACCTATATTTGATGAGGGGTTTCTTGATCTTTCTGTTTTATTACTTTGGATTCCTATGTACATTCGAAGCAAGCGAAGTTTACGCAACTTCTGTAGTCAGCTCTCTTATTTGGCTAAACTTCACTTAAAATTCTTAGAATAATAAAAAATAGTTTTTTAAAAAAAAAGTTAAACCGACTTCACAAAAAGCGCTAAAAAGCATAAAATAATTTTTAATTTTATATCTATTACGACATTTTGAAGTCGGTGCAAATCAAAGAAACAAAACAAACCAAACAACTACAACAAAAATATTTAATCGTCATTTCTTATGATCCCGTAAGCTAAAAAGTTCAGGTAGTATTATGTATTATTTTCAATTGTGGTTCTGTAGTTGTTTTATTTGTTTAATTTGCACCGACTTCAAAATGTCGCAATACATATACAATACAACTAAAAATTATTTTATGCTTTTTAGCGCTTTTTGTGAAGTCGGTTCAACTTTTTTTTTAAACTATTTTATTTTTCACTTTTTAGTGTCTTCTACTCTATACAACGAAGAAAGAACCTGGATTGTCCACGCGTTAAAAAGTTACGTTTAACCCCCTGCCCCACCTCCATTTCACAAAATTTTTTTCTCATGGTATCAATAAAGGAACATACTCTACTAAAAAGAAAAAGAATCATCGAAATCGGTCCACGCGTTACAAAGTTACTACTCCTCCCCCCCCCCCCCACCATAGGACCTAATTATTCTCCTATTAGCAATGGGGGATCACACTCTATACAACAGCAAAAGAACCATCCAAATCGGTCCACGCGTTAAAAAGTTAGGTTCTACCCCCTTCCCCCACCCCAACCACACCAAAATTTTTTTTCTCGTGGTATCTACCCAACAGAAAAGATTTATCAAAATCGGCCCACGCGTTACGAAGTTAGACTACTCGCCCCCTCCACCACCACCCTTCACCATAGGACCAAGTTAATCTCCTATTAGTAATGGGGGGATCACACTCTATACAACAGAAAAAGAACCACATAGAAATCGGACCACGCGTTACAAAGTTAGGTTCCACCACCGCCCCCCACCCCCACCCAACCAAAATTTTTTTTTCGTGGTATCAACCACTGAACATACTCTACCCAACAGAAAAAGAATTATCCAAATCGGTCCACGCGTTACACTGTTAGACTACCCCTCCCCTCAGCCTAGTCCAAATTTTTTTCTCCTATTAGCAATGGGGGATCATACTCCACCCCACCCCACCCCACTGTCTTGATTTAGTATTTATTTTTTGTGTGGAGCCCGTTTTCCAATCTTAAAGCAAAACTTAATTTAAATTCGTTGCTCTATTTTTCCGCAAGTATCGCCATTTTCTGCCATACTAATCTTTTAATTAAAAATCTTTAGAACTGAAAGCCACACTTATTTATAAACGAAGCCATTTATTCACAAGCCACCCGTTTTCGTGACATGTATTAAAAGCCTAAATTTATTGCAAGAATTCGAGCTCTTATTAATAAAGATTAGATTTAATTTACGTATCCCAACTTCCAAAAGGTAAAAATTAAAATGTTTCGATAGATTGTACCTATCCACCTTTTAATTAATCGGGCAAATTCTGGTCATATACATAAATACATAGCTACTCCGTGGAAAAGCAGGAAGCATCAACAAAAACTGAGAAAACAGGTTGTCCAAGGAGGCGTAGAATGAAATGAGATAAAGCAATAAATCCTCCATCGATTGGGATGATTAAAAATTTCTAGTCACTAATTGGAATTTCATGGTGAAATTTATGTTACTTTCGATCTTCTTTTTACTTAATTTTTCAATTTATTTTATAGCCAGTACGCCATTAATTACTCCCGAGGTGACAATGATTATATGCATGGTAGTAAAATTGTGGCAATACGAGTAATACAAAGACGGGCATCATTCGAGATTTATTTACTATGTCATTACAATATTATGATCGTGATGAGCCTGGCGTTGGATTATATCATCTCATCCCTCGTGTTGATTTAATTCAATTGAATAAATTCCGATGCATTGAGCTAAACAAACACTTTTAGAAGCGAAATTAAGAGAAAATAATATTTTTAATTCGAATGTGAAAATTCATCAATTCCACCTGAGCAACCTACGTGCCTCCAGTAATGAGTTATTACTGTGAAATAAAATAATATGGAAATTTGAAATCTCAAAGAAAATTAGCGCTTGCGGGTTAATTTGCGAAAGTGGAGCTCGCAGCTAAAGTCGTGATTTTTGAGCTGAGCAACTTTTTGAGAATTCGTTCCGCTCCACTTTACTTCCGTTCATAATTGAAGTTTCGGGTCAGAGAGGTGAAATTAAACAAATTGGTACAGGTAGCGCTTACATTAATTCAGTAAAAATAATTATTTTTTTTGTGTCAAGCCTTACTTGTATGGGCGTGGAGAATGGAACACATTGTTGCCGTGAGATTCAAGACAACATTAGTGCGGTCTTTGACAGTCTCCAAGCGTGCGTCGTAACGTAATTATTAGGTTTTCATTTCAAGGTGTTACTGCGTATTTCAATATTAGTTTTGTTATGTAAGGGAATACAATTAGGTTCGTGAAGAGCATCTCATATAGTATATCCAGTGACCAAGTCCCATTTATTAACAAAATTAATAGTTTTTCATCTAAACTAACCAATTTTCAATCTATGATGACATGTATTTGACACAATGAGAGTAAAAATGACCTATCTACAAAGTTCGAGCAAAAGTGGCTTAGAAAATGTTCCGCATAGAAAAACTCTATGCAAAAACGACTTAGCTACAAAAATTAATGTAAAGTTAATGCAGTGAAGTAGTTAAGTCTTTTCTCTGAAGTTTTTCTCTGATTCGTTTACCCGAAATCTCATGTGCCCCATCGCTAATCTTAGCTGCATTGCTAAATTATTTGAAATATATACCATATTCCGTATTTGTATTGCAAATGTTCCCTTGCTCCTTTTCAGCATGGTTTTGTAAAAGTCTACGGCAACTAACTTGTTGGAATTTTCTAATTATTGTATTCTAGTTAGCGAATCTGGTCGGCAGGTTGACTGTATTTTCACTGGTATTAGCAAAGCTTTCGACAGAATCAACCATAAAATTCTTATTGAAAAGCTCTTGATAATAAAGAACGGCGGACCCAAATGGATCCCCTGAGGAACCCCAGACGATTTTAAAATTTTATTAGAAAGAGTGCCACGAAATATTAAGCGCTGGGTGCGATCAGTAAAATAAAAAGATACCCACTTCAACAGACACAACTGTTGATAATATTTTAGAAGAAATTTGGGAAGAAAATCGAAAATATTTTCCAACACAAGTTTAATGCGCAGTTTCTAATGATGAGTTTGCCATTGCTGAAATAAGTAAATATTAAAATTTGAAAATCGTCTGGGGTTCCTCAGGGGATCCATTTGGGTCCGCTGTTCTTTATTATATACATCAATGATGCATATTCTGTTTCGTCGAATTCCACATTTCTTTGTTAGTCTGACGACGCAAAAATGTTTTGTACTATTTCTGGTGTTCAAGATTTTTAAATACTGACGTGGACACCTTCCATAAATACTGTTCTAACAATCGCTTTTTCCTGAACATTGACAAGTGCACTACTATGTGGTTTTTACGCAAGAAATTGTTCTTCAAATTTAATTATACTATTGATGGATGCTTATTATCTAGACTTGAGAAAACCAAAGACTTATATGTTATCCTTAATTCTAATTTTTCTTTTTTGATCGTATCGATCTATCGTGAATAAGGCTAATGCTACTTTGGTCTATTGTACCTTTGTTAGACCCATTCTTGAGTACGCTTGCTCAGTCTGGTCATCATACTATTCCACTGACATTAACAGCATTGAGGCGTAGATTCGTCCGTCTCGCTCTGCGTGACCTTCCTTGGACTGATCCTATTCACCTGTCTCCTTATATTGACAAACTTAAACTTTTAGCACTGGAGACTTTTGTAGGAAGACGTATTGTGTTTGCTTTTGACTGCCTGATGGAAACTGTCAATTCTTCGGAGCTTTTTTGCGCCGTCATCATATTTATTCCGGCTCGCTCCTTGAGGAATCATGATTTCCTCCACGTACCTTACCACCGTATTTACTATGGTTTTATTGATCCTGTTTCCTCATTGTCTCGTCTAACTAATAATAATTTTTACATTATTGACTTTAATCTTTCGCGAGATCAGCTAAAGATGCAGCTCAGAATAAATTCTTAGTTTACTATATTCAGTTGATTATGCTTACTTTGTTGACTTTATTTTGTATTATTTTATTAAAAATTAACTGCCAGACTTAAATAATAAAATAATAATAATGCTCACTGCCAATTTTTCGTACGCGGAGGTGCACACCTAATTATGACAACTCATCTTTGGTGCTGCTGTTGAGGCAGAGTCAAAGGATTTTTTAAGAAACTCTGCCGTTTGTCTTAAGAAATTTTACTATAGATGGCATTTTGGTTATACTCGTACATAATTGCATGAATAAAGATCTTCATCCAGGAAATTGTTTTCTAACGCATGTAGCATTAAATAGTTCTAAAGGTAATAAACAAAATTAAGTACATATAAGCCATGCATTCTCTTAATCATGAGGTACAAGTACTTAATATAAATTTGTGTATATTGCTGTAGTCAACAGTTTATGATGGAAATTAAATTATTTGTGCAATTTTTCCATTTACGTTCAAACTTCCCACCGGCAACGAGAATGTTTCAGATGAAATCCTCAATTGGGACGCTCCTTCCACCACTTAAACGACATGAGTTACTGCAACCAAATTGCATATTTTCTGTTTTCCTTGCTTTACTAATTCACGTGCTAAACACATTTGGTTTTGCTCCTTGCCGACATGAAGGAAACTTAATACGACTTGAAGTAAGAGACCACAAGTGCACTTTCCCATCCTTCAAGCATCGTAAGAAGAGTTTTGAGTTTGAGAAGAGTTGAAAGGCGTACTTCACTATCCTCCTACTACTCGTGGTTTCTGTACAAATATGCCTCGGCTATATTTAGTTGAGCCGAAAACGAAGGAAACCCTAATTGGCCGGCTTACATAAACTGCTAGAAATTAATGAAGCACTAAACATTTTGTGGAGCGTTTTAGAACTTCTTGAAATTTGAGTACCTCAAGTGAATTTATTCAACGGTTTTGCCAAAGAGTAGTTTTCCATTAAGTGGCTAGCCTCTGTCTATGTAAGCAAGAAGATCAGAAAATTTTACGGGCCAAAGAGCTACTCATGTGTGATGCTGTGGTCCATAAACATAGCTCATATCTCTTCTGGATGCTGTTTCCATTTGCAAATCCCGCGATATTTGAGCCCCGTGCTATGCATATTTTGAGTGTACACCATCTATAGTTGCACTTAACTCCCGACAAAGAGTAGTTCCATTATTTACACTTTTATTACTTCTGCTCTGGAGTTCCGACTAAGTACGACTGCTAAATCTAAAGGGTGTTCGCTTATCGCGTATGCAAATTTGCTTTTATTTTCAGCTGGCCTAGCTGAGCTCATAACAATAAAATTGTGATATCGTGGATCCAACTCGATAAATATTCATGAATTGATTTTGCCCACCCCGTGCTCTTCCACAAAGGAAACATATTCACGGTGAATATGGAAATCGTGTATTGCTCCACATATGTAGGTCTCCTCAGTAGACTTCAGGTTTAGATAAGATTCGCACTGAATATCGCAAGCTTAAGATTAATTTAATTTTATTATTCATGGGAACGTTTGTGCCTATATGTTGAAATATGAGCCTTAGATTCAAATTTCTATCAAAACAAAAGGAATAATTTGTGGAATGGAAACGATTGTGTTGTCATAGGTATTTTTGGAAAATAAAATTTGAAATTCACGTGCAATGATAACAAACTTTGAGTTACAAATTTAGTGACGGCTCGTTGGACAATTGGAAAGTGACGATTAATATATCTTTTAGGTGATATTTAAAACGAATTTAAACGAATCCAACGCAGTTCTACTTTACTTAAACAACTTGCGTGACACATGTATAAACAAATAACTTAAATTAATATTAACTAACAGAGAGTAAAACTGACCTATCTACAAGTTCCGAGCAAAAGTGGCTTAGAAAATATTCCGCGAAAAAACGAACCGCATGAGATTCCGGGAAAAAATGATTCAGAGAAATACTCCGATTTAACTACTTAACTGCATTAACTTTGCATTACCTTTTGTGGTTAAGGGGACCCGGTGGTCTACAATTTTCAAAAAATCGAATATTTTTTTTTAATTCTTCCAAAGTATAGTCTTTCGAGAATATACTGTTAAATCTTTATAATAATATTGACAGTATTTTAGTTTCTACAGTTTTTATAGGAGGTAGCGAACGGTTGGCCCGCCTCATGAATGGAAAACTTTAAGCTCATTTATCTCAAAACTACTTTTGTCTGCACGGCGTAGAGCAAAAAAAAAACTGTCCATCCGATTGGGCTAAATTTTGAATATGTTATTCAGTATGCCAGTGGCTATCGTCGGAACTAAACAAAAATTTTTATTTTAATAACTTTTTGTTTTTTTGTTAAAAAAGTATCGAAAAAAAGTCGTATTTTTGGTACCCAAAATTCAAAAGTGCACCACTTCGTCAAAAAATTTTTTTTTAATTTATTTTAGTTCCAACGATAGAGACACTCATATAGATTAATAATCTTTTTTTTTTATTGTTCAGATGACTGACAGGGCTGAAATCATCAACGCCACCCAGGTCATTTTTTTTGAGGGTGTTATTTTCAGCTAAATTTTTTTTTATAAAAAAATTTTTTTTTATAATAAGTTTTGTTTTGTATGAGTATTGAGTAGTTTATTAAATGTACATAGTTCAATTATCGTTTTTTTAATTGGTTTTACCTTAAAAAAATCCTGAAAATGCCTTAAATTTACGATCGCTAGACCACCGGGTCCCCCTTAAGTCGTTTTTTCCCGGAGTTCTTCTGTGATTTGTTTTTGCCCGGAAACGTAGGCGGTTTGTTTTTGCGCGGAACATTTTCTAAGCTTCTTTTGCTCGAACCTTGTAAATGTGTCATTTTAACTCTCAGCCTGTCAACTATAGCGTATGTTTGAAATTGGTTTCAAATCTTCATGTTTTTGAATTTGTTTAGTAAACGCTTGAGATCCTATCAGCCGTCTTTTCGCGACGAACATTGTTTCATCACATACTGTCAGCCAGAAAATTTTTCAGTTTTGTTCCCATTATTCTCGGCTGTGCAAAACTCTATCGGTTGAAAAGCGCAGGAATGTTTTATCTCTAATTTCTCTCCTAACTATACTAGTAGAATTTTCGTTTCAACACATCGCCTATTTTTCTTATGGTGCATAGCTTGCCTAGCAAAAAGAAGAGTTTTCCGAAGCCTTAAGGGAGGACAGTACCGTGAGTTGTTCAAAAACTTAGATTTTTTTGCATTTTCTAAAAGTACGTATTATTAAAAATATGTAAAAATGTCTTACATACTTCAGAAATCGAGATATAGGGACATAGGGCTGATGACGGAGAAAGTACTTCTTATAGAACCGAAATCGACGAAATGTGGTAAGTATTAATATTTAAATTGTTCATAAAGGTAAATAAATTTTGCTCAAAACTTCTTAAACTTACAATCGCGTTTTTCTCGAAACGACTTTTCTCAATCTGGCTGGATTTATAACTCTAGCTACGATTATTTGATTTTAAAGGTTTAAAAACCGAATTTTTTTAACCACAGTGGCCATCGTTTCACGAAGGTTTTTTGTTTTAGTTTTGTTGTTCTAAATTATTATTTCTTCGAGTCCTCCAAATATAAGTAAGAGTATAAAAGTCATGCCAAAAGGAAATTTGTTTTGATCACCTTGGCCTTTTGTTAATTTTTTTAACGGCTGTGTAGAGCGCAAAGTGGCTTTATAGATTGATGCATTTCCATTATATTTCCAGATCACAGAAAATTTAAATGTTCCCATGAAATATATAAAACATTATGCCACAGTATTTAAAAGAAAAATCAGCCCCCCCCCACCAACCTAGACCAGACTTTGTATAATCTGTTATAAAGTTTCTTATAGAAGAAAATAAAATTTCATTTAATAGCACTGGTCAAGAGCTTTAATTTGATGTCACACACGGCCCAAATTGAACAACCCCAAAGGGGGTAGTTACCACCCCCACTCATAGCCCCCCAAAACGTTCAGTCTTCCCCCTCCCCAATTTACTTATTAAAAATAAAAAAACCATGTAAAACCATTCAAGTTTACTACCCTTAAATTTCATAATTTCAGTTATTAAGTTAAGGGTTAAGGTGGGTCCACACGATACATACTTTTGTTCGTACAGATATCTGTACGTATGTATGTATTGTGTGGACCCACCATTTCTCCGAAAAATACGCAGACATACATGCTTACTTCTGACTTTCATGAATACCTCCGACTTTTCTAACGCACCGACATTTGTCTGTACTGCTTTGTTGCACAGACGAAATTCTATAGAAGTTTATAGAAGTCTGTGTCGTGTGGACCCACTATTAGTGAGTGCATAAAGTAATTTAAAAAATAAATAGTTTTTAAGTGTTCTGATTTTGTTGGGTCTTAAAAATCCTTTTATGGTCTCAAAAAGTTACGAGAAAAAGTCCTGTATACCTCTGTAAGTGTGTCTTTTTTCAAAAATAGTCTTCTGCCAGGGAATAAGAAAATAAAATAAAATGTGAATTAAGCTTTCCTTTACGGAAGGGGAGGAAGTTGATAATAAAAAAAACTTGCCGTTTTATGACTTCATAAGCACAACTGAATAATTATTTTCATTATTTCGTCCTAAGGGCATTTGACCCGTTTTAACTGGGATTTAACTGATTCTGTTTAAATTTGCTTCCAGCAGCATTGATTGTAAGCTCTCCTCTGGCTCCTAATGCAGGGCTTAATACATTGTTTTAGTTTACTGGAAAAGGGGACAACCATTGCCATTGCTAATTACGTCGTAAATTACAGTCCAGAAAAACAAAGGTGACAATATGTTAACATGTCATACTCCGTTCATTGCTTAAAAGGGCTTGAACAGTTTCCATGCAAGGGAAGTGACATTAGGCTTCCAAGTAGGATTCCTTGGTGATGTTTTTTCCTGGGAGACTATCCTACGTAAAACTGCCCACATGTACTCTCTATCCAAGCTGGGAAATACACTTCCATTTGGTAAAGAAGTCTTGCTGTTCATTGTTAAGAAAACGTTCGAGTTTTTTCTTAATTCGAAATAAAAAGATTTTTACCATCGCAGGTGGAAGAATATTTAGCGTAGTTACAATTTATTGGGTCGCCTTTCTTAGAAATATAGGGATTATACTTTTTCTATTGGATTTCGCTTGTATTCGTTTTATCTCTGGAGTTTTGCCAAAGTTCATCGTTTTAAAGATTTAAAAAAATATTGTTCGTAATCCTGCCAGTCAGTCATCCTTGGACGTTATTGTTTGTTTGGAGGGTACACTATATTATCTAAATAAAAGCAATTCTAAATTTCATATCAATGAGGAAATTTTCTGCATCATTACAACTGACTGAAAAAATATTTAATTGTTGAGTTTTAAAGTCTATTCTACCAGTGCGAGTCATAAATTATAGATTTACATTTTGACAGGTGATTAGATGAACCCAATCATTATCAAATAAATATTTTAAAATTGTTCACGATGCCAAGGGGGGAAGAGGAGGAGGAACTTTACACAGAAAACTACCAACAAATGGATGTATGTACAGAAAATATGATATATTTTAAATTTTTTTTTATATTTTAAGTGAAGGTATAAAATTTGAAGTGAACTATTCTCGTAATAAATTGATGCGTCGGGGCACAGAAAAAAAATCGTGCATGCAGTATTGCACGATTCAGATGTACTTTAACGTCCCGATGGATTTTTAGTGCAGCCAATCCGTTTAGTCGATTTTTACTCATTGTAGAACCCAAGTAACTTTTCAACCGGCGCAATGTTTAAAATTAGCGTTCATTACTTGATTTTGATTGTGGTTTAAAACGCCCTGGGGGGTTGGACACAGAACCCCGGGGGGTTATAAACTACAATTTCTAAATATTAGGACCCTCCCCTCCTGAACCAAAGTAAGCGCGATCTGTTCGGAAAGGTAGGAAGACCTGAAAAATTCTATGCCTTATCGCTGCTATTATTGGTCCTTAATCACTGAGATATATTAAGGGGGATTTCTCCCTGGAGCATTCAAAAATGACCCTATTTTCCCATTTTTTTTTTTTAAATTTTAAATTTAAATTTAAATTTTTTTAATTTTAAATTTTAAATTATAGAATTACATATTGACAGTTAATTAGATGAACCCAATCATTATCAAATATATATTTTAATATTGTTCACGAAGCCACATACTATACATATATAAGAGTGTTGGGCCGTGAAGTGTGGTTCCATTCATACAATAATGAACAATTATATTACAATTATAAGAAGAAATTTTTTTGTATTTTAAGTGAAGATATAAAAACTTGAAGTGGTGAACTATTCTCGTAATAAATTGATGTGTCGGGATACAGAAAAAAAATCGTTCAATACTGCATTCAGATGTACTTTAACATCCCGATGGATTTTTATGGCAGCCAATCCGGGGTTATAAACTACAATTTCTAAATATTAGGACCCTCCCCTCCTGAACCAAAGTAAGTGCGATATGTTCGGAAAGGTAGGAAGACCTGAAAAATTCTATGCCTTATCGCTGCTATTATTGGTCCTTAATCACTGAGATATATTAAGGGGGATTTCTCCCTGGAGCATTCAAAAATGACCCTATTTTCCCATTTTTTTTTTTTTTGAGGAACAGGGAAAAGGTATTAACAGGCGGTTTTTTGGAATGAAGTAAGCATCGATTATATTATGTTATTATATTTTTAATTTTCGTAAAAAAACAAAATGGCGGCCTTCGGTCTCCGTCCCACTTTGGTCTCGGATTCCGGGTGCTGTAGCAGTCCGATCTGAAAAATTCCGAAAGTTTCTTAAAATATACCCTTTTCCTGGGTGCTGTATGAGAGCTTTTTTCAAATTTCGAATTCTGTTAAAAATGGCGCCACTTTTTGAAAAAAATTCAATTTTTTGACTTTTTTTCTACTTTTTTAGTACGAAAAAAATATTAAATATTCGAATTTCGAAAAAAGCTCTCATAGAGCACCCAGGAATAGTATAAACTTTAATGTAAATCAACAAGAGCCTGAATCGGTTAAATAGATTTGACGCAATCCGGGAACGAAGTTCAAAAAACGTTGTTTCGAGAAAAACGCGTTTAAAGTTTTGCAATGCAATAACACGAAGCGAAACGAAAACGTAAACAATGCATTTCCGAGCGAATTCCGAGAAAGGGCAACTGTATTACAGTTCTGAAAATGATCTAGAAATGTTATAGAAAAGTAAGTAAAAAGAAGAGTTTGTTTTGACGACTAAAAAAATTATTTTTCGCCGATAAGTGCGCTCCCGGGCCGCGTACCTGCAAGGATTTAAACGGACCCTGAGCGCTCGGCTTGTAAACAGTATAACTCGGAAACGAAACGAAATTTTCAAAAATATCTTTCAGAGAACAGTTTTGGGGATACCTAGAAGACATTAAACTAAAAAAAAATCGAAATTTTGAAACCGCTCGTGGAGAAATCCCCCTTAAATAGAATATTCTGAAAAAATGGGCTCACTTTTTGATGTTGCCTCTTTTTGGATAGCGAACATTTTGAATCGACTTCCCAAAAACAAAACAAAGAGGTTGTAAGTTCGACGCGTATTAATTTTTTATTTTTTTTTTGTCTGACCGGGCATAACCGATTGTACCATGTCAAAAAAAGTTTGGTAGGGTGGGGGTGGGGGTGGGTGTGAAACCTAGCTTTGAAAAGAAAGAGTGAAAGACACTAAAAAGTGTAAAATAAAATAGTTTTAAAAAAAAAATTGACCCGACTTCACCGAAAGCGCTAAGAAGCATAAAATAATTTGAAATTTTATATCTATTACGGCATTTTGTAGTAGGTGCAAATTAAACAAATAAAACAACTGCAGTACCACAATTGAAAATAATACATAATACTACTTGAACGTTTCAGCTTACGGGATCATAAGGAAAGACGATTAAATATTTTTGTTGTAGTTGTTTCGTTTGTTTGATTTGCACCGACTTCAAAATGTCGTAATAGATATAAAATTAAAAATTATTTTATGCTTTTAAGCGCTTTTTTTTTAAAACTATTTTTTTCTTTGAATAGTTTATATTTTAACGTGCACGAGATAGGCCACGAAAAGAAAAATAGTGAACCGTGTGTAATGCGCATGCCCCAGGTGGCCAGGAATATAGGGTAGGAAATGTCAAGGAGCATAACAGTGTATTGTGAAGAAATATTGTCAAGAAGATTGTACAACGAATTATTCAGTAAAGTGAATAAAAGTTGTGAAAATTTGTGACTTTAAATAAGTGTCTTACTTATTCCGTCGAGCCCGATTTACGTTACAATATTAAGAAGAAGACATTAAAATCTCATATTCTTCCTCTTTCTGGGTAAGCGCGTTCCAAAATAGTCAAAACTTAAACTTATTATTTACTCGACTACTGCAAAAAAAGGAGGGTTATGAGGTTAAAAATCTATTAATGTGTGTTTGTGGGTATGACTATTTATCTGTTCCCTCGTAGCTCCTCTACTACTTACCACATTTGGATATCATTGGCTTTGTATGAATCTCCGCGTAAGATAGACTAAATAGCAGCGTAGTGCTCGTAGGGTGGGGCGGCGCATGGTGGGGTTGCGGTCTGTTCCCTCGTAGCTCCTAAAATACTTATCAGATTTGGCCAAATGAGGTATCATTGAATTTGTATCAATGCTCCGTAATACATGCTCCATAACATAACCTATATGGCAAGGAACGCAGTGGCGGCAGGGCAGGGCGGGGGGGTGCGTGGCAGGATGCGGTATGTTCCTTCGTAGCTCCTAAATTACTCATCAGATTTAGACAAATGAGGTATCATTGGATTTGTATGAATGCTAGGGTATGTGGCGAGCAGCGCAGCGCCGACGGGACGGGGCAGTGCGTGCCGGGGGCCGTTACCTTGCTGAATTCTGTAGGGATACTAAGGGATCTAAATACAACTTAATTTTTATGCACGCCTCTTATTATGATACGAGTTTTAATCGACATTAGAGAAAATCCCAACATGTTTTAAATTAAAAATAATAAACTCAACTACGGCTTCAAGTGCCCTCATATAAAAGTTGTAAACAAGACTTAGAAGCTGGACCTCTATTGTTTATATATGTGTAATGAAATATTCGGCTACGTAAACTCCGTTTTATTCCAGTGAAAATATACATATTTTTAATTGCGTGTGACTACGGTGTTTACGTAGCCGAATACTTCATTACATAATTACAGGATATTTCACAGCGCGTGTGCAAAAAGGAAGGTGAGATCTAGGTGAGAAACGAAAAAAATTGTATGGGAATGGGGGGTATCTCTACCCCTCCCAGCTATAGAGGTTTGAAATGATGAAAAAACGGAGACGGAGTTGGATCAATTCGTTGAGCGGCACGACCACCATGTCATGGGTCCCGGGTTCGAGACCAGGTCTCCCCGTGTGGTTTTAATAAAAAATTAAAAATAACCCACTCCGTCTAGCTCGCAGCAATGCAAAAAACAAGACTCAAGTTTCCTCACTTCTTTTACCCTAATTCCCTGCCGGCCAAAATCATGCTAACGCATCAGAGAGTTGTTCCTTAGGCTTTGGCCACATCATATATAAAAAAAGTTGCACCAAAGTCTTGTCCAACTAAGTATGTTCCAATGAATTGCGACATTGTTTTCATCGATTGCAACTGTGTGTAAATTTAATGCGATCATAATTGGCGCAGTAAATAATTGCTAATCCGATTAATATTATGTAAATTAATCAGTATATATTAAAAGTATACTATATCATGCAATAAATTGGACCAGTCAAGACTCAGTTAACCCACATTAAGTTGAAATCAACCCAGCTATAGTTTCAATCTGTGTGGAGACTTGCAAGTGCATATCAACTAAAATTGGTGTAACTTACTCTCCAAGGAACAGTCATAATATGCATTTGATAATGATTTCCAGTGAAACCATTTACACATTCTTAGGAATCGAATTATCGAAGAATTTTTCCTCGTACTTTGCATGCTATTTATTGAAACCATTCACCCACTCTTCTTCCGTATGATTCCAAGAAATATTCCGAAGCGCTAAAAGCAAGCTTGCGTCGAGCTTGACTCAGAGAGGCAAACAAACACAGGAACCCACTTTAAAAGGAGAAGTGAGGAGGATTTGCATACTTTAAGATCCGCTTAAGCTCGGATGAATATTGAATCCATCTGACTTGTTATAGTTTCATTTTGCATAAGGCTCAAGTGTTGTTTTTCAACTAAACTGCGTGGACACGTCCCACATCCATAATTGGATCATCTGGAGAGCAGTTGTGTAATCTGCACAAATGCATATACAGAGGCTTGTTTCTGGGCATCATCTATCGAGTCGGCTTAATAAGACTAGAAGTCTAGAAGCGATCGTGTGTCTGGTTCTGTCTCGTTAAACCGCTCCCAAGAGTTGCAGCATATTTCTTATTAGCAAGCAATTGCAATCGGAACTTATGCTTTCCGATTTGGTGATGCAGTGGTACAGCATATTGCGCAAGGTTAAAGTTGCGTCGCCAGACATTTTCTTATCGCTGCTGTTCCAAAAAACGATGACTTTCGACCATGACTAATGTAAAATCATAACGTAACTGGTTTCATTTCCGCTTGAAGTACTCTGTAGCCAGATTTGTTTTTAAATATTTAATACCACAGGTAATTTAAACGGGAAAATGCGAAATAAAGAAGGTAACTAATCGTATCAAGTGTGTATCTAGCAATACATTCAGAATATTTGATGCTGAGATTGTAATATCTTCTCTGAACTCATAGGTCAGCCGAATGAAACTTAACATTTTTACCTGATGTTTTATAATATGGTTTTTTAAATTTTTTAATACCGGTACGATAAAAATAGTAAAAAAAATTTGAAAAAATCAGCACTTCTTACACAACACGGCCAATAAGGATTTGTACTACTATACACTTGGGAGTATTCGTAAACACAAGAGCTGATGCTTAGATGTCACACATTATCAATTGCTTTATAGCAAAAACTGCAATCTACGAATAGAAAAATATAATGTCGCTGTCCGCTGATCCGTTCTGTCGAAGTTAAATACGCTTGTAAAAACTTTGGTAACTGAACCAGTGTAGAATTTTGGGAATGGAATCAGGTTAATATCAGGCCTGTCTAGTGCTAATAGGGGCCTAATTAGGGAACCTCACTTGCTTCGGATCAGATATACAACGTCTTGATAGATTCACACCAGAACTAAAAAGGTACAACTCTTCAATGACCTTGACCTTGAAATATGTTTTTCTTGGGGTCATTCTGAGATATATATATATATATATATTGTTAGGGTGTCAAATAAAAGACCTCACGTCTTACTTAACAGAACTTTAATTAGCGACTGACTTCATGTACAAATTAATGACTTAACAGTAGATATAAATACAAGTATAAAGGCATATACATATGAAAGCAAAGTTAGTTCGGTTATACTAGAGACGATGTTGTATGATGTGGAGTTGCCAGATATTATCTCCAACACCTTCCCTCAACGATACATAATCCAATGTTGTTAAGATTTAAGTCCCAACCTTTGCGTTAAGTTCATATGTTTCTTCTTACTTAAGTTTTTGGTAAAAACATCAGCTATCATTTCCTCCGTTGGCACATATTTCAACTCAATTAAATTCTTTTGATAAACTTCACGAATAAAATGATAGCGAATGTCTATGTGCTTACTGCGCGAGTGAAAAACTGGATTTTTCACCAATTGCTGAGCGCTGAGATTATCACAACCAATTATAGTAGGGTCTTTTATCATCCCAGGAAAACCTACTTCCATAATTAAATTCCTCAGGTATACTGCTTCTTTGGATGCCGCTGAAAGCGCCATGTACTCGGCTTCAGTACTCGATAAGGCAACGGTTAATTGTTTCCTCGACTCCCAAGATATTGGACCACCAGCAACAAAAAACGTAAAGCCTGTGTAAGATTTTCGATCATCACAACAGCTAGCCCAATCTGCATCTGAATAACCTTCAAGTTGCTTACCTGTTTTTTCATAATGCAACTTATAGTCGGCTGTGGAATTTAAATATCTCATTAAATGCTTCACCGCAGTAAAATGTTCGTAATGTGGATCATTATTGAATTGTGCTAATTTGCTTACAGAGTGGATAATATCAGGTCTTGTAACAACTCCTAAATACATTAATGACCCAATTAGAGATTGATACATTTTTTGATCCACTTTCACACACTCAGAGCAATTCCTACATTTTTTAAACTTTTGCCCCGGATCTAAAGGTGTGGACACCCTTTTAGTGTTTTGCATATCCATACTACATAGTAAACTTCTAATAAATTGGCTTTGAGATACTCTAATTGTTCCTTGTTTTTGATCTCTTTCAATTTCCATTCCAAGAAAGTAATCAATTGGTCCTAAATCAACGGTGGTAAATTTCGAGTTGATTTGTCGTTTTATATACTCTAGTTTCTTTCGCTGAGAACAGACTACTAAAATGTCATCAACGTATACAACTACTATATTGACCTCCTTGGCTTCATCCATAATATAAACACATGTATCCCCATTGCAACGTTGAAAGCCGAAATCTTTTAAAACCCTATCTAATTTTCCATTCCATTCTCTGCCTGCTTGCTTTAAACCATACAGAGCCTTTTTTAATCTGCACACTTTATTAGGATGATCTTTATCAGTGAAGTATTCAGGCTGTTCCATGTACACTTCTTCTTGTAGGTCGCCGTTTAGATATGCTGAAGTTACGTCTAATTGATGAACAAATAAATTAAATTCAGCAGCCAAAGCAAGAATAAGCCTTACTGTTGAATATCGGGTCACGGGTGAAAAGGTTTCCTTATAATCAATCCCGTGTCTTTGATTACATCCTTTGGCTACTAGACGTGACTTGTAACGCTCGATACTGCCATCTTTACCTCTTTTTATGTTGAACACCCACTTTGATTTTATTATATGCTGATGTTTAGGACGATCTACTAAATCCCAGGTATTATTCGAAAGCAAAGCGTTGTATTCCATCTTCATGGCCTGTATCCACTTATCCGACTCTTTCGATTTCAATGCTTCCTCAAGTGAGATCGGGTTTTCTATAAGGTCTCCATGATTTCCTGACACTGCTGCACTAAGAAGCTGATTCGAAATTTCTACATTTTCCTGACGTAAAAGTTTCGCCTTAGAACGAGTGATTCTTCCGGCCGAATTTGTTGCTAATTCTTCCTTATCTGCAGCATTTTCCTCTTGTTCAATGGTTGCTTTACCATAAGTATCGAGTTCAATATACTGCGAACCACTTTTAACTGGATCTTCACTATTCTCATCCTCCAACAAATTGTCTTTCTCTGTACTTTCTACTATGGGGAAATCCAATACAGTTTTGTTTTCTATAGTATTCGCTGGCTGTGTTACTCTGAAGCCTTCGTTTTTCATAAATCTGACGTCTCGACTTTTAAAGACTTTACGCAATTCCGGCACATATAAGCGGTAGGCTTTTGACTCACTTGAATATCCAACCATATAACAGCTTAGTCCTCTTGCAGAAAATTTTGGTTTTCCTGGTCGCTTGTCTAGCATCACAGCTTTACATCCAAAAGTCTTCAAATGTGACACGGCAGGTTTTATGCCCTTCCATATTTCATATGGGGTTTTGTCTCCTAAAATTTTCGTCGGTGATCTATTTCGTAAATATGCAGCACAATTCACGGCTTCAGCCCATAAAAATTCAGGTGCGCCTGATCCTAAAAGCATGCATCTTGCCATCTCTATGATGCTTCGGTTAGCTCGTTCAGCAATTCCATTTTGCTGGGGCGTGTATTCTGTCGAAAGCTGTCGACGTATCCCGTGTTCACTCAGAAACTTGGAAAACTCGTTACTTAGATATTCTCGTCCATTGTCACTCCTTATAATTTTTATTTTCTTTGAAGTTTCCTTTTCGACTAAATTTTTAAAACTTTTAAAAGCTGTTAATGTTTCATCTTTTCGTTTGAGGAAATATAGAAAAATTTTTCTCGAGAAATCATCAATAAAGCTTATGACATAGTTGGCACCACCCATTGAGGTAATCTTCATTGGTCCACATATGTCAGTATGAATTATTTCAAGTACACTTGTGCTACGTATTTCATTTGTCGATTTTGGGAAAGGTTGTGCACAAATTTTTGCACGTAAACAAACTTCACAATCTAGGTTATCAGCTGTCATTACCTTGCCCATACCACGCACCATGTCATTGCAAACCAACCGCTTTAGACTTCTCGCATTTAAGTGGCCATATCGTTCATGCCAGTTCCTGAAATTATTATGAGAATTAGTTGAGAAATGCAAGAACTCTTTCTGTTTACAGGCACTTTGAAATATATATAAACTTTCCACTTTGTCTGCTCGTAAAATTGTCTCTCCTTTCAAATTTTTGATTACTGCATACTTTTCATTGAATGTAGCCAAATTATTACGTGTGGTCGCTTTGTTTACTGATAAGAAATTCATCTTCAATTCCGGTACAAACAACACGTCTTTTAACCTAATATTTGAATACTCCGATTGCAAGCGTACTTCACCGATTCCAGATGAAAAGATAAATTTATCTCCAGCAAGTTCAATCTTCTCTTTGTGTTCGCATAATTCCGAAAAACTGCTTCTGTCACAACACATGTGACTGGTTGATCCGCTATCCAAAATCCATCCTTGCAAAGGTAATGCACTTGAATTTACTGCGTACATCATTGCGAATGAATTCGTTTGTTTCGATATAGTGGTCCTTCTTTCGCGACATGCGGCTGCTAAGTGGCCCTTTTTATGACAAATATAACACTTACCACGGAAACCTTTTCCTTGTGTTTGCTGCTGCCGTTGCTGTCTACTTTTACTCTTTGCGTTTGAAAAATACGCCGCTTGTTCACACACACCTGAATCACATGCTGCAATCGAGTCTCTTCTCTGTCCCTCTTCCAACAATTTTGTTTTTAACGCTTGCAGTGTTGGCAACATATCCCTTGATTCCATTGCAACCACGAAAGTTTCAAAATCTCTCGATAAGCTTGAAAGTAATATAATTACCAAAAGATCTTCTTTGATGTCGAGGCCTATTTCATTTAATTTTTCTACTACATCACTAAAGCTGTGTAAGTGGCTTATCATGGATTGTTCATCGACCAATTTTAAGCTCAGCAATTTTTTGAAAAGCGTTACTTTCCTTGCTGGACCGCTAGGTTGGTGTATGTCCCGTAGCTTTTCCCATGCGTCTTTGGAATTTTTACAATTTTTAATATAATTTACCTGCGATGCTTTAATGCATAGAAAGATCGCTGCCAGTGCCTTTTGATCCTTATTATCCCATTCGGTTTTCTTCTCGAGAGTTAGACCTTCTGATTTTATGGATGTGCCGCTAACATACTGCCACAGGTCGTTATGGATTAAAATACTCCTCATTTGAACTTTCCATACCTCGTAGTTTTCGTCATCCAACTTATCTATTTGACACAGTGCAGAACTCATCTTTACACCAATATTTTAAATCTTAATCCGTTTTAATCGCCTGGGCCCATAACCTTTGTTAGGGTGTCAAATAAAAGACCTCACGTCTTACTTAACAGAACTTTAATTAGCGACTGAGGTTATATATATATATATGGATATTTATAGGGAGCGCTATGACCTCCTTCATACATTTTTTGATCTTGAAAATCGCATCCTTCAAACTCTGAATTACCTTTCTTAATGACCAAATTTTTATTGAAATTGCGGGTAGGAGACGGTAATGCCAATCTTGGTCTTGTAATTCGGTATGTACCTCTATTGAGCGGTATGTATCATTCATGTTTTTTCGTTGAAATAATTTCATGTCATATATCGAAAATTCAAAAGTTTGAGGGTGTGTTACTTGGGAGGGGGGGGGGGGGGGGTCTGTCAAGACAGACACTTGCGAATAAATTAAAACTTAGAGGGTACTTCCCGTTGACCTAGTATCATGAAATTTGGCAAGAAGGAATTGCCCACAGCACAAGTAAATGAAAAAAATTCGAAATTCGCACTTGTCCGGTATTTTCTTAATAAAACGTTAAAACTCTATAAAATAGTCATAGTGAACCAAAATGTCCCATCTCTTCTTAACCTACTCCTATACCCTTCATCTAAAAGAAAGATCACAGCAACCCCGGTACGGCGAGAGCTCCATCAGATAAATAGTATTTATTTGCCTAAATTGCAAGAGAGGCTAAAACAGTGCGTTGAACACTTTAACCATTAAAAAATTCTTGGAAACTGAAACACTCACGGGGAAACCAAAAAATAATAGGTTGAAAGAGACAACAGATAAAACTGCGGAAAAAAGTACTTAAGTTCATTGAAAAGAACAAGTGGGGAATGTGGCAAAAGGGTTTCATGTATCGGATTTTACTGTGAACAGACAACTCTACGCGACGCACGTTGTGTAAACAATATTGTGCCTATTTAATATTTGATGACGAATCGTATTTGACAGGCTCAGAATAAAAATGACCTATCCACAAGGTCCCTAAAGTAGATTGGAAAATATTTCACTCAAAAGGATGGTTGTACACGGTTTTTGGCGAGTTTGAGAAATTTGGCATCATAACTTGTCATTTACCTTGTACTGCCAATCTTTTTGGGACAGGTTATAGTTAAGTCGTTTTTGCCCAAAGTTTTTCTCTGATTCATTTTTGCCCGAAATCTCATGTGGTTTGTTTTTGAGCGGAATATTTTCCAAGCCACTTTTGCAATTTTTACTCTTTTTACAATTTTTACTCTCAGCCTGTCATTTAAAGTATTATTTTTCGGCCCTATTTGGACCTCAATATTATAGTGCAAAAACAGAAAAGAAGTGCCTGATGCTACAAAATATGTATTCGTCGAAAAATACGTCTAAAAGGTTCCCGTTTTGAGAGTACTGTATAAAAATTAATGGTTTAATATTTTAAGGGAGTCTTGCGGTCGTGAATTTGGAAAAAATCGAATATTTTTTTTTGCATTTTCGTAATCTTCAGTATTGTAAAATCGTTCTCTAAAGGGATTTTAATAGATTAGGCCAAATATTTGAGTTATGGCGCCTTAAACCAGGCCACCTGCTTGGCGTTACATACAGTTTTAAAACTTTAAACGCGTTTTTCTCGAAATCACTGTTTTCAAATTTCGCGCCACGATAACTCAATAGCAAATGAACTAATCAGTTTGAACTTTCTGGCAATTTTCTTAGCACATTTTTTTCTAGATCGTGTACTAGTATTATTACGATAAAACTAATAGTTTTTTTATAACAATTTTAATGCCAAAAAAATTCAAAAATTAGAGAAAAAAAATTTAATGCTCTAACATTTCTGATGTCGGATAACACCCGTGACCGGAATCGTAGCGCGAAAATTTATTGGCTCCCCGAGCAGGGTACTTTTATTTCGTATATAAAACGAGTACTATTTTTTCTGTTGTGGAAATTTGAAAACCGTGCTGCACTTTCTGGGACAGTCCTTATCTTTAAGCATTATCCGTTGAATTTCTGTGGAAGGTAAGAGTCCGGTTCATATAAAACCGCTGTTATATTTGTCATGCATCGAGTTATTCACTATTAAAATGGATTCAGGTTCAAGTCTCGGCTTATATACCTACGTCTCTGGGGTGCTGTTTAGCTTGCAGAAATTCCAAAACAAGACATTAAATTTCCTTTATTCCCCTTAGCCTAATTCCATTCCGGACATCATGTAGCTAAATGATATAAACAAACTAAAATTGCAATATATAATATGGCTATATGGTTCAATGATACATATCAGCCGTCGATGGGTTCCCAACCCACGCTCAGGGATTGTACAGATTATATTGACAACCCTGAACCTGCCATCATGAATTTTTAAAATCAAGGATTTGGAATCAGCACTGTAAAAAACCTTAGGTTATCTCATTATTTGACTGTGATATGAATTTTGTCCCGCGAGAATCGCGATTCCGGCAACTGTGCGGCTGCAACCATGTCATGGTTGACAAGAGATAACGATAAAAACCATTGTGGGTTGCAAAAGTTTTGTCGGTGGTTGGGAATCCACCTTATATTGCAGGTTCACGTACAATCGTTGTCTGAAATCGGTTGATCCCATCCCACGCCCACGGGGTTGCGGGAACTAGAAAAAAGTATTTAACAGAGTTGAACTTTGCGATTTTTTTTTTGCGTTGAAATACTTTAGAATGTTTCCCCAAAAGCTATCGTCGAGCACTTTGAAGATAAATCTACCAGACGTTTTTCGCTCATCAAAATAAGATTCAATCGTTGTACTCTGTTAACGAAACTAAACGACCTTTTGCAAGCAGCTGTTCTACATTAAAATGTTTGAATTCTGCTGAAGTATTTTATCATTCTCGTATAACCATGTGCCATGGGTAACAACGCTTTGAGAGGTTCTTTGGATTTTTCACTTTTGAAGAATACTTTTATAACCTCGCGATCTTTCGACAAATCTATGATTTCCTATAGTGGATTAAATTTCACACCCACAGTATTTTTACTCAAGTGGTAAGTAATTTATATGCCAAGTGTGGTTGAAATCGGTTTAGCAGTTGAAAAGAAGGAAACAACGACTTTTATATGTAAAGAAGAGGAAGAGTTTGACCAAACTTAAGTTTAAACTTAAACGGCATCGGGAGTGTCATTATTCATCTCAGCAACTCCGAAAACTACGGATTCGACACTAATATCAATCTTTGTCAATCATTTTGACATTTCACTCCTTTATCACTCCTTCACCTCTAGAAATATTAGAGGTGTGTTAATCCCACAGGATTTTTCTCCAGTATTTTTTCCAGATTGAAATTTTCTTGAGTCGGTGGAGTTACTGGTCGATACGCACTTTTTGTGTTGCTCAATAGCTGACGTTGCTGAACTGTCGGATACTCCGAGCGGTCATGAACTAGTCGGCAAGATCCTCAATAAGATGAAACTGAAATGAGCGATACAAAGCATCAAGCCCTACAAATTACAGGATTTAGACGATATCATCACAGCTGAACTTAGCTTCCGAGATACTTATTCCGTGGCAAATGGTCATCTATGAGGCCTGCCTTAATCGCACTTATATTCCGTTCTCTTAGTTCCGTCCTCACACTATAAATCTAACGATTTTACGCCCTGCTCAAAACGCTGAAGAGACTCTTAGATAAACATATATATTAAAGAGAGAGAGTCAATCCATCCATGCTATTTCTTTCGCTACATGCTACATGCTTTCGTTACAGCATAAAGAATAGAGAGGAGAGTAAAAATGACCTATCTACAAGGTCCGAGCAAAAGTAGCTTAGAAAATGTCCAGCGAAAAAAATGAACCGCATGAGATTTCGGGCAAAAACGAATCAGAGAAAAACTGCAGGTAAAAACGATTGAACTTCTTAACTGCATTAAGTTTGCATTACTTTTTGTAGTTAAGTCGTTTCTGCCCGGAATTTTTCTGTGATCTGTTTCCGCCCGGAAACCCACTCGGTCCGTTTTTGCGCGGAACATTTTCTAAGCCACTTTTGCTCGGATCTTATAGATAGATCATTTTTACCCTCAGCCTCTCAAATTCAAATAACTTTCCTTACGACATGTTAAAAAAGATTGATGAAGTAAAAGACAAACATATGTTGTGATATTGCTATCTAACACGTTGGCTTCTCGATATTTTCACACACATGAACTAGCTTACGGTTTGGGACCAGTTGATTTTTCGTATAATATATGGACCCGAATTCCTGGTAAGAACCTCTAGACAAATACTGGTCATTACCTACTAATTGGTCTCTCGGACATCGAACACGAAAGAAGTTTACAAAAAGTATTGGCCAATTGATGTTTCTGAGACATTAGCTGTTTACATTTAACTAAGCCAATTAAAACATTAAAACTCTCGCATAATTACAGGGTAAAATTTCCGAAATGACTAAAAGCGGTGTAATAAAGCACTGGCCGTAGTGACTGTTTTCTTTTCTTTAGTACTCCCGTTTAGCCTGCAGTTGCGATAACTCCTTATATGGAAGTAGTTCCGTGACGGTTACATAAATTTTCACGTTTACTTCGAGAAAATTTGAGACCGCAAATTAACTTCCGTTTAAGCACTTTCTGATCTTTCTTCTTGCCTTTAGAGCCACCTTTAACTGTATGCAAAATGCAGCAAATACCTGAATGATTGACGTTAATTTCGAATTAACCGAATTGTTTCAGCTTCAAGGTGGGCCAGGTTTTTTTGGGATATTTTTGTGTGCTCATTTCAGGAACTTAAAATCTTGGTGACTTGGTCACCACTACCCTTTCTGTATGTCAAGGCGATGACATTTTTGGTAACCCAGAAAACAAGATAATTGAGGCAGGCTTCCAAGCAGTTGTGGTCGTCAGAATTGTTTACTATTTTCATTTTATTAAAAAACAAAGACGGAAATTATTTGCATAATCATTTCCATTTCATTGACCTTACGAGGCGATTCTGGCCTTCTCTTCCCCAGTCGCTTGTTCTTGGCGCCAAACTTCGTTTTCTTTGCATTCCGGGGAGCCATTTCAATTCAAATCAAGATTTCCATAGTTGGACTCACTTCGATCGCAATATAGACGGAGAAATGTCACTCAATTATCATAATAAAAATTGTATGCTCTTTATAATGGCGCAAAGCTTTCATCTGCACGTTTTAGTATGAGCTAAAGGCTCACACCCAGTCTTGAGAATTTTCTTAAGTTGTAAAATGGTTCGCTTTTAAATGGGAATTTAATGACACTTTTGGGCATTGCTATCCATTTATAGTCCTGATTTTATCAGTAGCAGACTAGAATTAATATTGCTGGGCATATGGTTTTAGAAATAGTTTTTAATACAGCAGTTGGCAGAAACAGGTTGCTTAATTGTAAGTAGCGACATGTGACATGTTGGTACGTGGACCTGTCAATTTCACGTCACTTACTATTAGTTACTATTATTGTGATAGAAATAGCAACGTTCTCGTATATCGATATGATGATGTAATGCAGTTATTTTTAAAATTTTAATTATACGTAGATCTCGTTAGAAAATGCATATATGTAATTTTCTGCTTTCCCGCTGACATTCATGTTCAACTTATCATTACACTTTAGTATTTATTTGGATGATTGAAAGGTATTACAAATAACCCCTGCACTTAAGGCTGCACTCCTGATTTTATCTACATTTTTAATGCGAACAAAGTGTAAGTCAGCAGTTGGTAGAGACACTATTGCCATGAAAAAACCAAAAGGTCCTTAAAAACGATGAGCTGCAAAACGAAAGTGTACTTCGATTTACATATTTACACAATTTCTCACTTTTTTATATTGAGCTTAAAAGTTGGTATACTTTATTTTTTTTTTGAAATTAACCTTTTTAAGGATTGGAGAACTCTCTAGACCCTAGCGCGGAGTTAGCTCTGTTAATTATGCTATCAATATGGGAACGGAAATTGAGTTCGCTATCAAAAGTTATTCCAGGGTGGTGGTAAGACGCTTGCGGGAATAAGAGATGGACTGGCATTTGGAGACATTGAGTTCAATCAAGTTTTATGTGGTGAATGAATCGAGGTCTTTTTGCAGGAGAAGAGGGTCGGTTGTGGAGGAGATATGTCTAATTATTTCCATGTTATCAGCATAAGTGGACAGTTTTAAGTATTTGATGACAAATTCAACATCATTTATTGTAAGGTTGAAAATCAATGGACCGAGGTGGTTGCCCTGGGGGACGCCGGAACGAGCGACAATAGGGTTAGAAATGGATGAGCTGAAAAGAACATTGTACTGACGTTTGTTGAGGTGGGATTCAATCCAGGAGATGAATCGGGGGGAGGGGGGGGGGAGCCTAGGCCATCAAGTTTGAACAGGATAACGTTATGGGAGATCTTGTCGAAGCCTTTACTAAAATCTACTACTACTACTACTACTACTATTTTATATATATCTTAATGTTTTGAATATTTTCTTTACTACTAACTTACTCGTAGGTAAATAAATAATGCACGAAAATTTTGTAATTAATTCTATTTCTCTAACTTTTTCAGGAATTGATTTATGGCTCGATGTAACTTGAAGTTCTTAGGCTTATCACTTTTTCTTTTACGATGTGGCCAAAGCCTAGGGACAACCCTTTGATGCGGTAGCATGGTTTTGACCGGAAGGGAATTAGGGTAAGGGAAGTGAGGAAACTAGTCTTGTTTTTGCATTGCTGTGAGCTTGACAACAGCCCAGAGCCGGAGTAAATATTTTAATTCAATTTTTAAAAGGGAGACCTGGTCTCGAACCCGGGAACCATAGCATGGTGGTTGTGTCGCTCAACCAATTGATTCAACTCCGTCTCCAACTGAACTGAATATCTTTAAAATCCAAGAAGTTACAGCGTTTAACACAAGCCTCTGTAAAATGCAAAATGGGCTGACGCACCAATATAAACGGCGACTCAAAAAAAAAAACCACACACCCAAAATATAAAAAATAAATAAATTTTGACGGCAACCTTGGGAGGAGCTAATATTCAAAGAGTAGTCACTAGGGGTACCCCTCAGGGAGGTATACTTTCACCAATCTTATGAAACATAACTCTGGATGAGTTATTAATAGACCTGAAGTACTCTGGTGACAAGGTTATCGCCTGCGTCGATGATATTGCCCTGATATGTTCAAGAAAGCAAACCCAAATAAAGCTGAAACGTTACAACACGCCCTCTACAGGATATTATCATGGAGTGACGGGTGTAGTCTGGGCATAAACCTGAACAAGACAGAGTTAATACTCTTCTCTCGGAGACATAATACACCTCCCTATACTAAACAGGGTTTGGCTAAAACTACCTATAAGACCTATACTTACTTATGGGGTGATCATCTGGTGACCGGCACTCGATATATCAACCCATCACAAAGCAATGGATAAGGTTCAGAGGATGCCAATAATACTGATAACTGGTGCCCTTAGAACCACAAGATCTCTTTGGTAAGCAAACCGCATCCAGCTGCCAGTACGCTTCACTCAGTCCAGACCTGGGTCCTGGAAACGAACTGACTTCGGTCACTCCAAAATTCTGGATGGGAGAACTGCCAGCAACATCGACTATACCACGCCCAAGCCTTTCTTTGGAACTAAATTCGACTCCTCCCACCAGATGAGAATGGGTGGAAGGTCCACCCCAATGGGGGGAGTCAGTGCATCAATACACTGACGGCTCCAAACTAGAAGTTAGAGTAGGTGGAGATATCTTCTCGGAACATTTGGTCCTCGATATCTCTCTCAGTTCATTTGGATGCCTGGACATGCAATATTCCAGGTAACTGTAGAGCCGATGAACTAGCGAGAATCGGTACCTCTCGTCCTGATTCGGACATTGACCACCGGCTGGGAAAGCCGCTGCCGACTTGCAAACTGGAACTTTCACAGACATCTCTCAGGATTGCAAATGTTAATTGGCAGGAGGAGCACAATTGCCTGATCACCCGACAGATATGGCCAAAGCTTGACCCTAAACGGTCAAGAGAGCTCATCTGTGGTCGTTATTACGGGCACTGCCTCATAGGTAGACACGCCGATAGACTAGGAGTACCATCAAACGATTTCTGTAGGAGTTGCATGACGAAGAGGAAAAGGAAACCAGACTCCACCTCGGCCCAAGACAATCGTAGGAACCGGTTTTTAGGCTCCCCATTCTTTGAAAAGCTAACCAAATTAGGCTCCACCGAAGTCAGGGACCTAGCTCGATTTATCAGGAGCTTCAAATGGTTCCTGGTGACGGGTTAAGGCTAAACACCCTTACCGTCCCAGCCAATTTGATATTGACTGCTCGAAAACTAGTTCCCACTGGAGACAGGGAACTGGGTGGATGCACAGAGAGTAAAAGGTCGACCCTCTTCTTCTCTAGGGACTTTTATGGGGTTTAATTCTTGCAGCCTCAATCGTATCACAATGGGCCTCATTGGCCTAAGTGTGCCTTCTTAGGCAGCCACTCTAATCTAACTTAACCTATGTTATAAAACTACGAAAAAATTCAAAACAACACTTGTTTAACTCGAGCAATTGGTACAGGGTCCCATTGAACCTTCGACAAGCTAATGCTACTGACATCCTAGTTAGATGCTTTGTAAACCAATGTGCGGTTATAACTTCAATAAAACTTTCTGACCAGACCGGATCTATAGCGTAGAAAAACATAGTCAACTCTGAGCTGAGACTTGACATCTGCTATTTCTTTTGCATAGTATTTTTGATGCGAAGTCCCAAGCTTCATCACTTATTAATTTAACCACAATATATGTTATGTTTATATCTGAAAATATCTTCAAAAAATTTGGGTCCTCTACAGTTTTAAGCGGTATCATTGAATGAATTATTTAACAATGTTACCATAAACTTTATCCTGTGTTAACGCCTTTCTCTTTTCCTTTAATTTATTACTAGTTTTACTACGTTTCAGCCAAGTAGCTTGGCAAAGATTCCGAGAGGTGACAAAAAAGTTCCTTGGAAATAATAAAGACTCTGATTATAAAAATATTGTTGAATAGATGGTCCAGAATTTCAAAGAAGTAGGGTGTCTTATGAATCTGAAACTTCATTTTATTCATTCTCATCTGAACTGGTTCCCAGAAAATCTGGGAGCTCTTAGTTAAGAACAAGGAGAAAGGATGCACCGGGACCTGAATGAGTTTGAACAAAGATATCAAGGTATTTGGGGGAAGAATATGTTAGCAGACTATTGCTGGCATCTAAAGAGAGACGCAAATAAAGCACATAAAAGAAAAGCGATTCGAAGGTCATTCCAGGAACAACGTAAGCGTTCTCGCCCGAATTTCGATTAATGCATTTATGCTGAGAGATGTGAATTGATTTGTTAAAGGCTTTGAAAAATTTTTTGTTTAATATAGTTTTGTACAATTACGCAAAATCGAGAGAGGTGGGTAGGCAGAAAGGTAAGAAAGGTAAACTGACAGGGAGGCAGACAGACTATCAGTGGTCAGGGTGGCAGGAAAACAGACAGATAGAAACATTTAGTCAGACAGGAAGATAGACAAAATTAGCGACAGAAAGGCAGGTAGAAAGGCAGGATGTCAAGTAGATGGACAGAGAGAAAATGCAGGCGGACGATAAATACAGACTAACACGCAAAAAAACAGGTGTCCAGGTAAAAAGTCAGACAGATATACAGACAATAAGTAGTGAGGTAAGCATTCGCATAAATTTTTTCCCATATTTTTCACCTCTTATTCTTACTTTAACCTTCAAACGACCTTGAACATGAGGTGATAGAGGTCAACCGACACCGGAATCGGACTCAGCGAGCTAAAATGAATTTTTCAGATTTTTTGACAGCTTCCACTCTGCTTTTTTCTCAAATTAACCTTGAAATGACCTCAGAATGACCTTTAAATAACCTCTGAATGCTTTTTAAGGGTAAGTGAACACCGGATTTGGGCTCAGCGACCCCAGAAACTTATGTATGATTTTTTTCAGATTTTTTCAACCACCTTTTCTTAGTTTGACTTTTAAATGAGCTTGAACAGGAAGTAATAGAGGTCAACCGATACCTGATTCAGACTTAGCGACCCAAAAAACTTATGTAGGAATTTTTTCAAAATCTTTTAAAGTTCTCTTCTCATCTCTTCTCGAATTAACTTTGAACTGACCACAGAATGACCTTTAAAAGACCTCTGGATGTCTTTTAAGGGTAAGTGAACACCGGATTAGGGCTCAGTGACCCCAAAAACCCTTTTGTACCTAGGTAGTATCCAGTGTTTTTTTAAAACTAAATGTTGACCAGTGTAATTTAACGTCAATTTGTCTGCTCATGGAGAGTTTTGATGCAATAGTTAGCCCTAAGTACTTGTATGTTTTATAACCTCGATTTCCACACAGAGATGGACATTTTTTATCCGAATAAAGATAAAAGCTAAAAGCTCAAATAAATTGAAAAATCGAATAAAAATTTATTTGATTACAAAAATTATTTGTTATTTGGAGGATTATTCGCAAATAATTATTTGTTATTTGGTGCTTTTTATTCGAATTTCAAATAATTATTTGTTATTCTATTATCAAGTAGTTATTCCATAGTTGATGTCTCTTTATGGAATACTTATTTGTTTTATGGTATCATTTACTAAAATCTTTACTGTAAACATCGAAACATAACAAGGCAGTTTTAATTTCCTAAGTACGAGACACCTTGTGATATGAAATGCGTGTACCAAGAAATAATTTTTTGAAATTAAACTAATAACAAAACTAACACAAATAATTATTTCATAAAGAGACATGAACTATCGAATAATTATTTAATAATCGAATAACAATTAATAAAATTATTTGAAATTCGAATAAAAAGCACCAAATAACAGATAATTATTTGCGAATAAGTCATCAAATAACGAATAATTATTTGATTATCAAATAACGAACGATCGAATAACAAATAATTAATAATAATGTTTATTTGTAAATTCATGAAAAATAAAATACAATTAGGATTATTCATTCGCTGTTAATTTGTCTATATACTAAATTTCATTATTTCATTCACCTTGTACCAAATTTAAGAAGTAAGTCTAATAAACTACGACAATAGCTTAGACTCGTCTGCCGATATTGACAACAAAATCCAATATCATATAGTACAATATAGTATGTAAGATAATATAATACAAAGTATATATATTCGTATCTAGAACTCGCATAGGGCGATACTACAATTTCATTGAGCGACTGTATATTACATTTATAATGAAATTATTTTGAATCACGCAAGAAAAAACGGAAGCTGAAGTGCAATAAAAGTAAATCAATTATTATATTCAGATACGAGGAATTCCCTAAATTTCCAGGCTGTGGTTGCAAACAGATAAAGGTCCGAGTACATGTTCTTACCATTCAAAATCTCAATAACTTCAGTTTCAGATAATTTCTTTTTCCCAAAGGATTTTGATCGGAATTCTGATAGGATAGGACATACACCAAGGAAGTGAAACAAATCCTCATCCTCCAAAAGATTGCAGAGAGAACAAAGACTACCCTTCTCCATGGACTAGCATTTAAATTTAAAAGACCGCATCTATATCTGAAAACCAGGTTTATCTTCTTAATCGCAAAATCATTTCTAAAGTAGTTTTGCTCAGCAGAATAGCTAAGTTTATCGTATAAGCCGTGCCTAACTATAGTCGTTGCTCTGCTTAAAGCCCTGTTCCTTAACCATATGTCCTCGAGCTCGAAAATTCGTGATAGTTTCTCTTTCAGTTCGAAAAACGAGACTCGTTCCGCATTCAACTCAACATTGTGCTTTTCTGCCAAGTCATATTTCAAACCAAAAGATATTTTTTTCCAAAATTTTCAAGCTTATATTGTGAGGGAGCCTATCAGTATCGTAATGGAATAAAGTCCTAAGCACGTATTTAAAATGACATTTTAACGTGTCGATGTATAGATTCGATAAGCCTGTCTCAAGTATGAGTGCGTAGTTTGGGGTTTGGGGAGGCAATAGGAGTGATTTTTTTTCAAAAAGAATCTCTGCAACCTTTCAACGTCATCATACTGCTTGTAGCCCCATACCTGTGAAGCATAACAGAGTATGGACTTGCTGACCGCGTTAAATAGTTTGACTTTTTGAGAGTGTGCTATGTTAGATTTCCTTATGAAATTTTGCCACGTTGAGTTAAGACTAACTTTAGCCAGAGACATGCGATGTTTTAGGTGTTCAGTCATAGACAACTTTGTAGAAACAGTGACCCCAAGGTACGTATACTTCTTGACCACTTCAATGCTTTCACCATTAAAAACCCAATTTTCAGATGTTTTTCTTGGACCAGCCCCTCTTTGAAAGATCATTATTTTAGATTTTTCTAAATTAACTCTAAGGCTCCAGAGCTGACAATATTCTAGCAATTTGTTTATTTTTCTCTGTAGTTTGGCTGGATCATCTGATAATAGAACGATGTCATCCGCATATAGCAAAAGCGTAACCTCCATATTACCTATTAGAAAGCCTGGTCCTAAGTAATCTTCTAAATCGTTGACATAAAGCGCAAACAATAATGGGCTAAGTACACATCCCTGCTTAACCCCGCAGTTCGTTGAGAAGCTTTCGGATAGTCCCATTACTTACTTGCGCCGTAGTGTTTTTATAAGGCTCTTGCAAAATATGAATAATTTTAGAAGAAATACCGCAGTTATACAACTTATAAAATAAAGAGGTACGTACAATTGTGTCAAAGGCTGACCTAAAGTCAATGAAAAATGCATACCCTTTTTTTATATTGTAACAATGAGCCAGCTTTACTAGGCTAATAAGGTTATACACATTGTCAATTGCTGAGTAGCCAGTGCAGAATCCAGCCTGGTTCTCTGAGAGGATCTTATGCGCTCTTTCCCAATTACTTAGTCGCTGGTAAATTATTCCTGCAAAAAGTTTTACTGCACTGTCCATAAAGGAAAGGCCCCGATAATTCACAACATTATTAGGATCACCCTTTTTTAATATTGGGAAAATTACCGTTCTGGTAAAACTATGAGGAACGACCTCCTTCTCTAAAATAGAGTTATATGCATGAACTAACTCGTTGTGAAAAATTTCTGGCGCATTTTTATAAAACTCATATGGTATACGGTCCATTCCGGGAGCTTTTCCATCTTTCAAATTACCCAATACTGTAATGAGTTCATCTATTGTGATTTGTCTATTTAACGTTGCATCTTGTATACTAGGTACAGCATATATAATAGGGTTGTAGCTCTGCGTTGGATTAAATAAGGTCTGAAAGTGACTTCTAAACTACTATAAACCTTTTGCCACATAATTCACAAGCTAGTTTCCACCAAGATTTTGAATCGCTGATCGCCCCCAGTTCTTTTGCCAGAGATTCGAAATAAAGTTTGTTTTTAGCTTTACATAATTCTTTATAGTTTTTGTTTGTACGTAAGTAATTTGCTCTCGCCATATCGGAATTTGTTTTTCTGACTATGTTAAGCCACTTGAAGGATAAGCTTCTAAATCGTAAACACTCACTGTCAAACCATTACTGTTTGTATACAACTTTTCTTTTACGCAGCTTTAATTATGATATTATTCAGATTTTTAATAGAGTCCAGCAGAGGATCTGATGAAAGTGTTGCTAGCATATCACTAATCCTATCCATATATTCAGAAACATATTGAGCACTCCAATTCAACTTTGGTAAAAGTTCTAAATTGTTCTCTCTCTCATTCAAAACCAAGTTTATATTCAGGACAAGACTGATTGTCAAAGTGATCAGAATAAATTTCGTCCTGAACATTAAGGCTTACAACTTCATATGCCATGCAAAAGGATACGGCTACGATATCATTTACTGAGGCTCCAACCACCAACAAACGTCAACTTGCCCTCAAGATCTCCATCAGTTCGGCCATTAAGTATAAGTAGAGCATGTTCATCACAGAAGTCTAAAAATTTTTTTCCCTTATTGTTTACCAGTACATCACATGATTTTCTATAATTTCTAATATGTGGGCCAAAATCTAATTCTTCAGGAACCAGCTGTTCTTGTCCTAGTCTTATATTAAGATCCCCAAGTATGATCAGGTTATCGGAATTTATTTTGGAAATGAAGTCAACCATATCATCGAAATCACGATCCCAATTGCTACAGTTGATGTAGGTTGGTACTATGTAAATGTCACGAATATCAAATAACAAATAATTATTTGAAATTCGAATAAAAAGCACCAAACAACAAATAATTATTTGCGAATAATTCATCAAATAACGAATAATTAATTGATTATCGAATAACGAACGATCGAATAACAAATAATTATTTGAAATTGGATTAAGGAGCACCAAATAACAAATAATTATTTGCGAATAACTTAAAATAAATTGACAATCGAATAAAAATTTATTCGAATAATTTTTTATTCGATTTTTTTAAAAAAATCGTTATTTGATTGAAAATTTATGCAAATAATGCCCATCACTGTTTCCACATTTCTAAATCTCCACAGTACATCGGAGCGTCTTTTACCCCTTCCTCTGTGTAAAATCATAATTTTCGTCTTATATAAGTTTACCATAACATTCCATAGACTAATACTTCTCAAGGTTGTGAATCGTTTTTTTCTAGAGACTTGGGATTGTCTGCAAGAAGGACTACATCATCTTCATACAAGAGCGCTAAAAAAACTATATTTTCCAGAACAATGCTTTCTTCTAGATAATCCTGCAAATCATTCATTATATGCCCACCATATGGGTAACCCAAAATAATACGTACAGCTTTTGTAATTAATTGTAATTAAATTGAAATAGTTGTAATTAATTGTAATTAATTAAATAATTAATAATGAAAATCGACGTACAGCTTTTTAGTTCTAGTTAAACTATTAATTGAAATTAAATTTACTTGCAACTTGCCGTTATACCTTCAATTTCAACTAAATTTAATCGCAATTTAATTAAATATTCAATTGAATTGAATATTAAATCAATTAATAAATTGAATAGTCAATTAATTAATAAATTGATTACAAATTTAATTGATCGATGCCCAACAGTGATATACGGGGAACATTTTCTGGAGAAAAACTGACTGTGAATATAAATGAAAACTATCAAAAAAAAAGTGTGAGATATTATGGTTTTTATAACCTCTGTACAAAACCGAACTCACAACAGACCTCCTGAAAAAAATCGCATAAAATCAGCTCGGGAAAATACGAACAAATCGAAAGTGATTTGGTTATTTTTTTGGAAATGAAGATATTGATAGCATCTCAAGTGGCAGGACCATTTCTGCAACTGTTGATTGCGGTAGCCCAGACGAGTTCATGAATTTCTTAAAACAAAACTCATAGCTAACTTTGCAATAAATTGCTAATTTGCGGTTGTGCGTTGCAAAATGATAAGATCTATTAAAAACAAACTATGACGGCATAAAGACACGAAATATTATTTTATTATTGAACGGGCCCACCCCTCTCACGCGAAAATATGAAGGTAATCCAAAACCGTCAACGTCTTAGATCACTCGCTCCAAAATGACTAGTGGACCTGGAGGGAGAGGTGGTTGACTGCAAACAAAAAAAAGGTCGTTTATGGTTATGAGAAATCGATTCGAGACTAATAAAAAACCACGCGAATTTATCAATCAGCAGAGTGGCGGATCGATTTGTTTGTTTACGAAGTGAGTATAAGGTGAGAAAGGTAAGATAAGTCGAGAAAGTTGGGTGCATGGGAAGTGGCATGTCTGGGAGCCTGGTGACGCTCCTTAACATTCACTAACGTCGGATATACACCCCCAAACAAGTGTTTTAGGGATGCTGGAAAAATATCTGAAATGGTCACATTAAAAACAATTTCCTACGCACCTGCGCAGTGGTCCGGTGAGATACGCCAACGTGCATCCCGAGGAGTGTATCCTGCATTTGTGGCATTTTTAATCCTGGGATGGAAGACCGCTGCACTCTGTGGATGTTGGCAACTGATGTGGGTGGAACTTTTCACTGGAACCGATAATTCTAGCACTTGGTTCACTTTCTGCTTTTAATCACTTTTGATTTCACCTTTGAGAGCAAATATAAAACCGCCCGTGGGTGGGTGCATCTCGTTCAAGCGATTTCGCGAATGTTTTCCTTTTTATGCGAATCTGAATAAATCTGAGCGATACCAAATCGATTCAGATTATCTTGTGATAAGAATCGGAATATTTTGTACGATAATTACTTTGGTTAGACTGGAAACCGGCATACACCTGAACCGAAAGGTGAACAGGTAGATCCAACTTTTCATTTACACGCTCTGGAGAGTACTGTTTAAAGGCAAGTTCTCTCAGGACGGGAAGGCTCTGTTTCGCTTTGGTAACATTCTGATTTCTGCGCTTGACTGTTGTGGCTGAGAAGTCTTTTGTCGTCTATGCTATTTGCGGGCTTTGCTCTGGTTGCTCTTCTGGTTCTAGTGACCAGACTCTCTTACTATTTGCACTTTCTAAAAGCTTTTTTGTTGCATTGACTGGGTGCTTGCGTAAAATATTTCTCAATTTCAGGGTTGAACAATGAAGTTTTCGACATTACTATGTGGTAAAGCCAGGGTAACCATTTAAAGGTTAAATACATTCGAGACTCGGTCAAATACCAAATACACTAACATTTCTTTAAACCGGGGTCAAGCCGGAAAATCCCAAATAACGAGAATTGCTGAATTTACAATTTGGGATCAGTATCTGTAATGGCGAAATCTCAAAAAAAGTAGAAATCCCTAAAATAATCCTAAAAATCCTTAAATTAAAAGGGATCCAGATAAAATACAAAATTTCAAAATAAATTCATACTTAATGCAATACCTTTTAAAAATGCCAATTCTGGTTTCTAATGTCTCTCTTCAGGAGACGGAGTTCGATCAATATGTTAAGCGGCAAGACCAACATGCCATGGGTCCCGGGTTCGAGACCAGATGACCCCGTGAGCTTTTATTAAGAAATTAAAAATAATTCATTCCGTTTCTGGGCTGTTGTCTAGCTTGCAGCAATGCAAATACAAGACTCAAGTTTCCTCATTTCTCTTACCATAGATCCCTTCCGGCCAAAACCATGCTAACGCATCAAAGGGTTGTCCCCTAGAGTTTGGCCACATCGTATAAAAATAAAAAATAAAAATATATATACCTTTAATATTTAATTTGTTTTTCAAGACGAGTTTTAATTTGCTCTCCCGAAATAATGCAATTTAACCGGTTTTTTACAGATAACAGATATTTACTCTTTTCCTAGATATCAACTATTGTTACAAAATCAGAATCACTTTACAAGGAAAATGTTAGAGTTTATAGCCAAAAGTTGTAGCTGAAAGCAGAAAATAAAAAGAGTTAACAAAATGAGCCAAATATCAGAACCAAAAGAGAGAAATACGAAATACGAGTTGTAGATGGAAAGGATTCAAAAAGGTATGTACAACACATTTTTGACGGTAATATGTAATACCTAACTAATAATCGTTATCTCATTATTCAATTTATGAATTTTATAAAAGAAAGATTTTGAATTTAATCCGCTGTGCGCGTAGCATTCCCCGTTCACAGTAGCAGCATTACTATTTCCATTCTTATAGAAAAAACCGGACAAGTGCGAGTTGAACTCGCGTGAAGAGGATTCCGTACTATGAATATGTTATCCCACCAAAAACATTTCATGTAAAGAAGGTTGCAAAGCCTCACAAGCTCATACCGCTTTCATTGTTAAAAGTTATCAGATCTCATGTGGAGCCAAGCCAATAACTCTACAAGGCCTAACTATACAACCCCTAACTCTAGAAACCCTACATCTTATTTATTTATTTACATCAGATTCATCAACAATGATTACTACAGCGCAAAATACTTATAAACTAAACTACAAACAACAACAACAAGCCGAAGATCAAGTTGATCAGCGACTGAAGGACAGCGGTTCACACCATCTACGACCACTCATCAACCAAGACACTGTCTGAGTTTGCACTTCAATTGCTGCCTGGAGAGGTTCAGGTCAAGATTGGCGAAATATTGGTTGAGGAGACGAGACATCGACGTGATGGGCTCGTACATCCCATACAGAGTACGATGACCAGAGACGTGCAGGAAGTTGCGATTCCTCAAGGATCGTTGCGGGATAGAGATGTTCACAGCCGCCAGTAAGTCAGGAGAATTTATTTACCCTGCAATAGATCGAACAAAAACAATAGTTTGGAGATCTTGGTCAAAAAGTATGGCTGGGCAGTTTGAAAAGAACTTCGCCTGATTCGAGACAACGATTGCAAGTGGACCTACAATTTAAAGTTGATTCCAAACCACTGGTATTTTCTCTGCAACCCCGATGGCCTTTTTATCACAATCTGTTCTCAGCAGAAAACAACCCTGGGTCGCCGCCGGTTGGATGCGAACCAAGGACCTTGGGATTGGTAGGCCGACATGTTATCACTTATTCCATCAACAACTTCAGTTCATTCCGGAGCGTATTCTGTTCCTCCTATTCCTTCTATGGAATGAATAAAAAAAACATCCAATATTAAAACATCTTTGCATGATCGGCGCTTCTGAGTAAGAAAAACTCTTTTGGCTCTTTCTCAACAGCAGCACCAACGCCGATCGTGTAAAGAAGTTTTAATATTTCTTTCTTTTCTCGTCTAGTACATGACTAAACTCAGCTAATTTCTTCCATTTTAAGCTAAAATTCAACCAGCCTCTTAAATTATTGATCTTTTTTACTCTTTATGTTAAAATTGTGGCTTAGAAAATGTTCCGGAAAATAAAGGAACCGTGTGAGTTTCCGGGCAAAAACGACTTAACTACAAAGAGTAATGTAAAGCGAATGCAATTAAATGGTTTTTCCCGGAATTTTTCTCTGATTTGTTTTTGCTCGGAATTTCATCTGGTTCGTTTTTGTGCGGAACATTTTCTAAACCAATTTTGCTGGGACTTTGTAAATAGGTCATTTTTACTCTCAGGCTGTCAAATATCAAGTCATTTAACCCCTTGCCTTACCATTTATTTTTTAAGAAACGTGCCTGTCCAGACTAATTAATTTTAACGCAACGCTGTGCGCATAGTATGTATAAAAACGTTAAGTATTTTAGTTATTATTCAATATAGTTATAAAAATATGGACACTACGGTATTTGTGATAGAACATATTTATAAAGTAATGCTATTAATGAAAAAAAACTTGGAACATATTCTCTTCAAGTAATAATGAAGATCTCCACACCTTACCCCATTGGATTTTTCTTAAGGGGAACAATGGAGGATGAAGTTTATTCAAACCCAGTTAACAATAGGAAGATTTAGTGATTCGAATTGGGAATGCAGCGACGGAAGAGGCTGGCTGCAATACGCCTTAAACAGGGACTTAGAAGGAGATTGTTGGCAATCATCCAAAGTGGCGGTGGACATTTTTAACTGCTTTTGTTACTTATCAACTTTACTTGTAATTATTTTTAAATTTAATAAAAATCATTTTAGAATTAATTTGAATTTAATTTCTTTAATTTGTTGATTTATATAATACTCTCCGATAGGATTTCTACGTAGACATGTTGCACCTTTTTGGAAAAGTAAAAAGATGGGCAATCTAATAAGAATAAAAAGTGGTGTACTAATTACATGAATTTCGGAGAAAATTTGGGAAAATGCTGAACTTGAGATAATCGCAAACCATTTTTTCACTTTTGGTAGTGACTGTACCTCTAATGGTAGGATTTAGATCAACATTGTTGACAATTTTGGAAAGGTCGTTAAGATAGTAGTTTTTTAGCGTTTGTTTGATGTCGCTACGTTGGGTAGATCAAGAGATAAAAATAAAAGAGTAATCTGCATACAATGAATAACTGAAACTTATGAATCACCCTGAAACTACAAAAAGGTTGAGATTGCCCCCCCCCCCCCCCCACCCCTTCCATACAATTTTTTGTTTGTCTAGTTCAGATCTATCACCCCACTCATTTTGGTACGTCAGATCTGAAACAGGGTGGTAATAAAAAAATACTAAAAATCGCTTTCCTCTCATCCGAAGACGGAGTTAGATCAATTCGTTGAGCGGCACGACCACCATGCCATGTGTCCCGGGTTCGAGACCAAGTCTCCCCGTGCGGTTTTATCAAGATAATTAAAAAATAATCCACTCCGTCCTGGGCTGTTGTTTAGCTCGCAGTAATGCATTCGAGTTTCCTCACTTCCCTCACCCTAACTCTCTTTCAGTCAAAACCATGCTAATGTATCAAATCTCCTAGATTTTGGCTACATCTTATTAAAAAAAAAATCTCAACTCACACCAGTGTATTAATTTTCATAATTTATCTGATATATAAAACAGAGATAAAAAAGTGGTGTAGATGTATCTGTTTTGACACGGCCGTGAAATTGAAGTGTGATGTTTTCTCCCTCTCCGGTTTAGTTAAAATCTTTATTTTGAAAACAATCGGACACGGAACACCAACTGCGCAAGTCCAGCTTGACTTGTATTTTTTAATATTATATATTATTTTATAATAATTGCGGTTAACTAATACTTTTAAATTTATTTGGAATATAAACTTGGTCGCTCGCAAGAAAAATTGCAATAATTTGGTGTTTCACAAAATACATAGTACAGTATACCCTCACGCCCTTTCAAGCTCCGAGTCTTCTCTTTCCTTCAATTTTCGTAAAGGCGACTTTGAAAAATTAAATCACTTGCTCCTCAACTCCAACATTGGCACTATCCCTCAACATCTTTTAATAGCCGTTGCTGTAGAGGCGTTTTATTCGGAAATACACGCTTGTCTTACACAATCTATCCTTCTTCTTTCTCGTAAAAACTGCTCCTCCTCCCCCGTTTGGTACGACAAAGAATTACGCTCTCTCCGCAACAGGAGAAATAAACGTTGGCAAACTTTTTTTCTGACCCAGACTGAGTCTGACTATTCTTCCTACTTGTCTGCTTACACCTCTTTTTCTGAACGTTGTGATACCCTCTACCATGAGTATCTCCAACGGATCGAAACAAGCCTCATATCCAACCCCAAGCGTTTTTATAGCTTTATTAATTCTAAGAAGAAATCCAATGGTTATCCCTCCAAAGCTCGAGAATACCTCTTCATATGATCCTCAGGTTATCGCCAACCTTTTGCACACTTCTTCAGTAAATCTTTCAGCGACAATTCCCTACAACCTGACCTTAACTACTTTTCATTCTTGGACAAATGCACTCAAACGTCGATTACATCTTTCGACCCTGACCCCGAACTAATGCCGCCAGTATTAACGGGCTTGAGGACGACTTTCACCCAGGTCCTGACGGCATTCCGGCCTTCGTTCTGAAAAAGTGTGCCATGCATCTAGTTCAACCCCTTACTTTACTTTTCCGCGTCTCGGTCACTCAAGGGGTTTTCCCTCAATTATGAAAAAACTCGTATATTATTCCCATTATCAAAAAAGGTACGATGTGTCCAACTACAGACCCATTGCTAAATTATCATCCAAACCTAAACTATTCGAAAAATTGGTCTATCATTCCATGTTCTTCCACTGTAAGTCTATCTTCTCCCTCTCCCAGCATGGCTTCCTCAAACGATGATCTACAACCACCGACCTTACCGAATTCGCCTCCAAAATACTATGTGCCCTGGAAAACGGTAAAGATATTGATGTTATCGCCACCGATTTTAGTAAAGCCTTTGACAAGATCTCCCATAACGTTATCCTGCTTAACCTTGATCGCCTAGGCGTCCCCCCTCGATTCATCTCCTGGATTCAATCCTACCTCAACAACTGTCGGTACAATGTTCTTTTCAGCTCATCCATTTCTAACCCCATTGTCGCTCGTTCCGGTGTCCCTCAGGGCAGCCACTTCGGTCCATTAATATTCATCCTTACAATTAATGATGTTGATTGTGTCATCAAATGCTCAGAGCTGTCAATTTATGTTGAGGACATGAAAATAATTAAACATGTCTCCTCCACAATCGACTCTCTTCTTCTTCAAAATGACCTCGATTCGTTCACCACATGGTGCATGAAAAACTTTTTTGAGCTCAATGTCTCCAAATGCCAGTCCACCTCTTATTCTCGGAAGCATCTTACCTCCACCCCGAGAATCTACATGTTAGCTGACGTACCAGTCCCTATCGTTACCTCTTTGTGTGACCTAGGAATAATCTGTGATAGTGAACTCAATTTCCGTTCCCACATTGACAGCATAATTAACAGAGCTAACTCCGCGCTAGGGTTTGTGAAGCGCTGGACTAGAGAGTTCTCCAATCCTTATGTCTCCAAATCTCTCTATATTTCCTTCGTTAGAGCTCTCCTTGAATATGCCAGCAAGTTATGGTCACCTACGCAAACAATCCACATTCACAGAATTGAATCTGTCCAGCGTAGGTTCATTCGCTTTGCTCTACGTGATCTTCCGTGGGTAGACAGATTCAACCTTCCACCCTATGAAAACCGTCTGAAACTGATCGAATTACATCCCCTAAGTAAACGTCGTGATGTTTTCGACCTTCTCTTCATTCATCAGCTATTAACTGGTGCCATAGACTGCCCTTCAATCCTGCAGTCTTTACCCATCTATGCCAACCCTCGCAACCTTAGGTCCACTCCCCTTTTCCGACTCGACCGCCATCGCACGAACTACGGTCAACGCGAACCAATTACCAGGATGCTAAGAAAAGTCAACGACCTTTCCTAATCCTCCTTCCTGCCAGTTTATATTTATCATAATCATAGCTCATATTGTAGCTTACATTATCTGTTATCAATTATTGTTTATTTTAGTTTGTAATATTTATTTTGTTATTTTTTATTATTATGTAACAGCTTGCATTAAGCTTAAATAAATAAATATAGCACAAAGAGGATATTTTAGAGAGAGAGAGAGAGAGAGAGAGAGAGAGAAAGCAAGAGACTGCGTAAATATTATATTATATATATTATATTTTTCTACCACTTCCACTTAATATTAACCCCTTAAGTGCATTGCCTATTTTATTGTTACTATATTTCAGTTACTGGTCGAAAACTGTTAACAGATAAACGAAAACATTAAATTCAAGTCGAGTAGATTATAAGTATATTTTAATCATTTTATAATCAAACTTATTTCAAAAACATATATTTTTTGCTTTCAAATTTGAAAACTTTTAATTGATCGAAAATAAGCGAAGTGAACGTATATCAAGTGCAAGTAAATTTCTTAACAAAAATTGTAATTATCAAAAACTAACTCTAAAATTTGCAATGTGATATCGATAAAATTATAAAATCGTTTGAACAGCTGACATCAACGTTTCCACGGAATAATGCAATTATGGCAAATGTTGAGAAACAAGTAGATTACTTAATATTCTCACTAACCAGAAATCATGCCTCCGTTCAAATCCAGTAAGAGCATAGCATTGTAGTTTCAGTACTTTTTGGTAATTGTTAAATGATATCGTGATTTTTTTGGTCACTTTTTTAAACATTTGGGGCCCACGCACGGCTGTCGGTCGAATTTTTTGAGAAATTCAAGTTGTTTACTTTCTAACCATGTGAGATCGAAGCTATTGTTCTTTTGTTGACATTCATAAGGGCCCGGATAAGTGGTATACATTCTGGGAGTGCCACACACCACGGCCTTCAAAAACATAATTTATAGCCGTGTAATGTTGCTTTTGAATGTGAATCTAGTGGACAAAGTATACGAACGATTGTGGTTATCTTTAGGGTAAGGAAAATCTCTGAAGTGAGTTGAACTATTCCTGTTAAAATGCTTCTGATAGTGGATATGGCATGATGCAACGACGGATCAAGAATGTTGTATCACTTTCAGAGCAGTTCCGGCAGATATTATCTTTATAGCTTGTATCTTGGGCGGCCATTAACTGGAATAAAAGTGTGAACGAGGAGATAAGGAAGGAATCGATGACACCATATCTTTTCTTCTTGGGTCATTTGATAATGATATTATCTTGGTCGTCAGAGTTTTTAAAAATATAACTAGGTGCAAATATGTTTTTCTTATCATATAACATTACATGAGCTGTCATACAGTTATTTAACTTGCGAAGATAAAGTTACTATTGCGTGTTCGCATTCAACCGCAAATATTTAGTTTGTTCCGTGTCAGAAAACTTTAAATCAAATTCTATATTTTTTTTGTTGCAATTACTAAAATAAATCAAAGGGCACATGTTTCGAATTTTCGTGGTTAATTAAGTTTTAAAATTTTTAAAGAAAATTATAAGAAAATAAATCGAAAAAATGAAATTCGATTGTATTCCATAAGAAAAGTGGAATTCTGACTATAAAATAATGCGTAACGCCTGAAAATATGTTTTCGATTTGGATGTTAGATATCTACAGTTGATGTTTCAAAAAATGGACACTTGCATTAAACGGCTGTTGACGGCAGTATGAGATAAAATTCCTCAAGTGGATCGCAAATTTAACAGACTTTGAATTTTGCAACTTAAATTAAGGATTCCGATGTCCCAACAAACAACAACAGAGCCCCAAATTTAAAAAAAAAATATTTTTCGTAATGTTATAAATAATTGAATTCTTTGATTATTTTTTTTAAATATCCATATCGTTTGACCGAATTAACGGATTTAAATTTTTCTGCCGCGAAAATACTCGGGAAGATTAATTTTTTTTTTAAATATACCAACTATAGTGCTACAATTATTGATAAACAAATTATGAAATTGGTGACATTATCATGGGGTTAAAAAAAATATGAATTAATATAATACAGGGTGTTTCAAATCGCATAAAAATCTTTTACCATTCTCAAGTTACACGTATAGATTCGACGTCAAAAAAGATGATATTTTTAAATTTTGATTTAGCTTGCGCAGTCTATTTCTACTGCGGGGAATCTGAAAACTTGAAAAGAGAGTATACACTGTTAAAATATTGGCCCAAAACATCAATAAATAATGGAAAAAGCTAAATTTTTTGTATTGTTTTAGCTTTTTGCCTTCCTTCCTTTTTTTGAAAGAAAACATCACCAAATATTATTTAGTACCATTGTCGCTCTCGCCGTTACCGGATGCTATGGGGAGCTACGGTGGGTTAAAATGATAGTTTGACGGAGAAGTACAATTGAAATAAAGAGCTTTTTCTGTACTAGAACTATCGTTTCCCCTCATGCGCGAAAAAATGTCATGTTTTTTGGCGCCGAGTTTAGCTCTTACCTATCCTCCTAAGACAAAATTCTACCTGCCTCCTAAACTGTTGATCTTTTTATTCTTTGTGTTAAAATTTGGGACTCCTGAAAGAGACTAGGTTGTTAATGGTGCCGAAAAAAGGAAGTAAAATTAATAATTCAAAATATTTATCAAAATGTACTCCGTCACTTCGAATACACAGAAGAGCTCTTTTTCGCAATTTCTTTTCAAGTCAATTATTGCTAGATTTTATTTAATTTTACTTCCGGCTTCTAAAATTTTTCTTATTAGTTCATCTCTTATTAGAAATTCTGACCCGTATACCATTTTTTCGTTGTCCACCATAAATTAAATAAAGTGAGGTAAGGTCGGGAGAACGAGCTGGCTTAGCAAAAGTACCACGCCGCCCTACCCATTTCTTCCGTAATGGGCTGGCGCCCCGTCATGTTATATAACATATGTAGGAGAGACCGGGTATGGTTGGCTACACTTTTTGAAACTCTGTCATATCGAGGAGAAGAAAACTGCTATTAACTTTATATTTATAGGAAACTTAGCTTGACTATAACATTATCACGAAACCCTTATTGGAGCAAATATGTCTCTGGTTGGAATTTTAATAATAGGATGCAAATTTGCCAACAAACCCCGTAATGGGGATGGTTAGCATAGAAGCAGGGGATATGGTTGGCACGTAATTTAGCATCTAAGCAAATAAAAACCAATTTAAAAAAAATACCTATACCTATATATATACATATATATGACAATATATATACATAAGACATACATATACATATTGTTTCCAAATACTTCGACTGAATTTATAGCCGATTCTTTTCTAGAATCGAAATATATGCATATGCCTATGCATTTTTTATCTCACTTCTAAAGATTATGCCGGAGCACAGTACCATTCTGCGTTGTTGACTTAAGCATTGGCTCGATCTGCAGTGATTGTGCCAAGCAACCCCTGTAGCCAACCATACCCGGTCTCCCCTATTTCTATTAGATCATTTTGCAAGAAGTTTAAATAGTTCTGGACCATATGTGGACCATTAAGTCGATTACCTACAATTCCTGCCCACAAGTTTACGGAGAATCTTTTTTGGGACAAGGTCTGTCGAGCAATTCTTGGGTTTTCTGGACTCCAAAAGTGATTATTCTGTAAATTTGCTATGCTAGATTTAGTAAATTGTGATTCCATCCGTCCACAGAATCTTATACAAGAATTAGAGTCATCAAAGTCTGCTTCCAGTATCCACTTACAGAATTCGAAAGACGTTATTCAAATTGTGTAAACTTACGTTTAAAGGATATTTTGAGGTCGCTGATTAAGAATCTTTAATTAAAATTAAAAACAAAAAACAAAACGGCGGATCCAATATGGCAGACAAAACTTTAAAATTGCCATATTTTCATGAAAATATGTTTATCGGATTTTTTGTGGTCACTGATTTAAAATCTTTATTAACAATTTTCCAAAAAACAAAATGGATGATCCAATATGGAGGTCTCAAAATAATAGCAAAGTTTTTTTTTCAAAATTACAGTATTGTTATACTGGCTGATTGTTCCAAGATGGTAGATGTAGCACCGGGCGAAGTTCCTACTTCGAAAACCGCTGTTTCCAAGCAGATGCCCTCTCTGTAGAGCCGTTCGCCGCTTTTTTAGTCCTCCGGGAGCACTCACCCAAAAATGTTCTAAACGAACGTACAACTACTCCTATCATCCTCCCATTTCTACGATTCTAACGTGAGACTTAACCATTATCGTAACATGGTCTTGGTTACTATATTCAAGAATGAGCATGGCTTTTACATTTTAAATGCAAGCTCTAAGCCTCTCAGAAACCTCCGATTGATCATGGAGCAATGCGCCGAACGGAGGCCCCCATTACATTTTATAATTGTCCACTCAGAGGAGGCATTTGACAACACATGTTCTTGCTTTGGTAAGACCTTTATTTACTCTTCATTGAATAAAAATATAAAACTTATTTTGTAGGACAATACTGATCCACCCTAACACCTTCAAATTCATTAGAGGAGTCCCTAAAATAGAAAACATATCATTTTGATGAAGGCGTAGTTTAATTATTGAATACTTTTCTTCTGACATGTCACTAAAATCTCCGTACTCGATTGGTTCTCTGCACATAAAACAAAGATTGTTAAGCTCTGAAAAGCAAGGTTTGCAATATTTTCCTGTACAACCCGGTCTTGGACAAAGGATCATCTCTCCTTCACTAAAATATAGGCAATAAATAGAAATATTTTAGGTTTGTTTTTGCCGTCGTAATAAGAAAATTAAGAATTACAAAATAATTACTAATAAATGCAACTGTAATGTATTTATGGCAAGAGTCAGACTTGTCAGACTTTAAATGCATTATACAAAAATTGAGTTATACAAAGTAAAAGCCGTACATAATAGATTTCCATAGTAAGGTGGAATCGCAAGCTAGATGATCGATAATTTATTTAATTTTGATATATTTTAGAAAAAAGCATTTACGAAACTTATTTTGGCGGGATCAAGACATTATCGAGATAAATAATAACCAGAAATTACAAAAAGAAAAAAGAAAGAAAAGAAAAGGCTAAATCCAGAAGCGACATAATTCATAAAGTCAAGAATGAGTATATCTCACTTTCCTTTAGAAAAAATACCACGGACTCAAGATAAGCTTGATTACAAAGTGCAGTAGTGTCAAAGTGATCAAAGAATTAAAAAATGTGTAGATAGCTAATAGAATCTATAGAATTTTTACTGATAATCCGATAATTAAGCCTAACTTGGCACCGTGTGACACAGGTAACACGAAACTCAAATAACACCTCCAAGTATCCTGGTTAGAGTCGGTTGAAGTTCGCTATAAGTTCTCCTGGCTGTGCCACAAAGTGCATTCTTAATTCTAATGATTAGAAAGATCGTTAGTATAAATGTAAGGCGTCACATGGGGACTACTTTAATGAAGAAAGAATAAGTATTTATGAAAGAAAAAACATAATAGTTTTTGTTTTATTTAGGTTAGGTTTGGCTAGGGTGGTGGCTATCGGAGAGCCAATCAACTTCATAGACCTTCGAATGTTCCGTTTGGTTACGGAGACGGAGTATTGTGGAGGCAGAGTTGCATCAATTACTAGAGTGGCATGATTACCACGCCACAGTTCCAGGGTTCGAGTCTCGCTGTCCAAATGAGCTGTTATAAAAATTAATTAATCTTCTCACTCTAATTTTCTTCCGACCTAAGCCCTACTAACTCATCATAGGCTTGTCTCCTGGGCCTCGGGTACATCATAATAAAAAAACACATCCGTGGTACCGCACCTGAACCTGAATTTTAGTAGAGAAGCTGATTCAGCTCTATGTTTGCAACATCGTCTAGTGATCGGAAGAAGTACGGCCCAAAAGTTTTGTACTTTCCACTTCTTCTTCGTCTAAACAACTTCCACAAAAGTTAGGATACGTAAGAGTTCTGTATGACTTCCGAAAAGACAGTAGCCAGTAAAAATTGCCGCAATATTTCGGAGATGGTACAATTTCTCCTTAGCATGAAAGCCGGTTTTTTAATGTTCCAAATATATGATATATCGCATGTCGTCAGATTACTCCATCGTTACTTAGCAAGGTAAATAGTCCTGAGGTCAACTTTTCTTTGTACTGGCTCTAGAGGCAGGCTAACCGACCTGTCTATACAAGAAGCATTCAGTTGAGAACCTTCGATTACAAGCGTATCAGCCACCTTATTCCACCTTTTCCCACTATGACCACGGACCCAGCAAAGAGTTATATTGTGTATTGCTTCTAAGTTCTGGAGACTCTTCTGACACCTGCATACCGACTGTGATCTTATAACGATCGAGTCCAGCACCTTTATTGCCGCTTGACTTCCGATAAAAATTCCTGTGCCGCTTCCATTGCTGCTCCTTCTATGGCCAAGATTTCAGTTTGAAATACACTGCAAACTCCACTTTAGATCATCAACATATTATCGAAGACCGATATATTCCCCAAGCGACATCACCATCCTTCCCCACTCTCTCTGCCCGTGAATCCAGTAGATAAGATTTTCCCAAAGCTCGGTATCGGGGTGTATTTGGTGTTCTCCTTTTCAGTCTAATACTTTTGCAGTGGACGTTAAGCAGTGGAAGATGGAGCCTAGTCTCCAATACCGCAGTTAGCGTTGTTTAATTTGTTTCTAAGATGCTCAGACGGGTAGTTTGTTTTTTTAAGAATTCCTACTACTTTCGGGACAGAAGCTATTAAGGGAGGAAGCTAGGCGGAAAATTGTCCGCAGACCGAAAGACAATAATTTTGATTAAATTTGCAACCCCCTCATAAATATAAAGTTGGCGATTTTGTGGTCTTACGGAATGTTCCAAACCTGGTTTAACCAACAAATTATTGGCCAAATATAAAGATTATTATCAAGTTGTACCAAATGAAAGGTACTTAATAAAAAATGTAAAACAGTTTTAAATTTCAATAGCATAAGGGAGTAGGTTTACCTGAAAATATGAAGCCTTACATTAACGAGCTTTTACGTGGATGTTATCGAAAGTCATAATTATATACTGTACTATACTAGCTGCGTATACCCGGTCTTGCTAGGACTTTAGATAAGTGAGCAACCTTTTCGATTATTTTTATAGGTTACTCCCTTCCCACTAGAGGTGCATGGGAAGGGAGTTATTTATTAGCGAACCAAAATCACTCTCTTCAAAGCCCAACCTAGAAGTACCTTACCGTCACAGTATCTACATCGAGTGTCAGTATTCATCTCAGTGACTCTGGAAGCTGTGGATTCGACTCGGTCGTTCTCGATTATTTTTTAAAGCTTTTTCTTTGCCATCCCCACCCCTAGGGAAATCTTACAGCCAGGGAGTGTCATTATTCATCTAAGTTACTTGAAAAGCGACGCTAATATCGTATGTTTTCTGTTATTTTTGCACATCCCTAATCCTTTCCCACCTCCACCTAGGGGAGGTAGGGGTGTCTTACTCCCACAGTATTTCTTTTCAGATTGGAGTTAATACATGTGAACCAAGTTTGGTGTATATTTCTCCAGGAATTCCAGAGTTATGCTGGTTGTAGTCCAATTTCATTACACGTAGACTGATTTGGATGATTGTTTTCTCTGATGTATAGAGTATGTTTCTCCATTCCATATCGACACAAAAATTCCCGGGGTGGGAGAGAGGTAGAGGGCGAAACCTTATTTCATAACGCGTTGACCGATATGGATGATCCTACTTTTGATTTTTAGAATATGTTCCTCCATTGGTACCGCGCCAAAAACTTTTGGGGGAGTGGAACGGGGCAGAATCCCGATTTCTAGCTCGTACCGTTTTGGATTCTTTTTTTTTATTGTATTGTATTGAGTATACCACATTGCTACTTGGTATAAAAATTTGGACCAGGGGTGGGGGTAGGTGTAGTCTAATTGCAAAGGGCCTGGGCCGGTTTCTGTTTTTGATGTACAGAATATGTTCCCCCATTGGTACCATTTCAAATATGTAGGGGTGGAGTGTGGGTGTACAAGGTGTGGAGCCTAACTTCGTACCGCGTGAACCGATTTGGATGATTCTTTTATTTCTGAATAGAGTATTTTGCTCTATTTGTATCAGGATTAACATTTTGGCTTGGGTTAGGAGGGTGGAGGGAGCGGGGAGGGGCATCACCTAGCTTCGTAAAATTTTGAAGATTCACTGTTACTGTATAGAATACATTGCCGGACTAGAATTTTGTATCTAGAGTGAGGGTATGAAGTAAGTAACTGATTTCATAATGTATTTCCGGATTTTGACGATTCTGTTTCCGTGTACGAAGTACACTACTTATAAAAATTTTGAATGAAAAGTACCGATAAATAGTTTAAACGTGATACCTTTTTAAGGGTGCTGCACAAAGCATGCAGAACTGACTACTTCCTTTCCCAAGTATTTTGCGCATAAGCCAAGAGCTAGAATTAAAAGGCTTTTTGTAAAGTACCAAAAACAAACCACGATAATTTACCCATCTGTTTTTGCCCGAAGCCAGTCTAGCAATGTGTAACTATCCTTGGTACCACCTTTAAGAAATTTTGCTCTAGCGTTCCTTCTTGCTAATTTAACGAAACTTGCTGTAAAAGACATTTATATATTATTAATTAATAAAAACAAAAATCATAAATAATATTTAATCTATTACGACATTTTGAAGTCGGCGCAAATTAAGATCTAAAAATTAAAGAAACAAAACAACTACCCAACCATAATCGAAGATACTATATAAATTTACCTAAATGTTTCAGCTCAAGGGATCATAAAGAAGGACGATTAAATCCTTTTTTTGTAGTGTGGTTTGCTTCTTTAATTTGCACCGGCTTCAATATGTCGTAATAGATATAAAATTAAACTTTATTTTATGCTTTTTAGTGCTTTTTGTGAAGTCGGTTAAATTTTATTTTTAAAAGTGTATCTTCTATTCTGTACAACAAAAATAGAACCATCCAAATCGGTCCACTCGTTAAAAAGTTAGGTTCAACCCCCTACCCCGCCTCCCCCTTCAACACACCAATTTTTTTTTCTCGCGGTATCGATCGGGGCACATACTCTACCCAACAGACAAAGAATCATCGAAATTGATCCAAGCGTTACGAAATTAGACTACCCCTCCCCTTCCCCTTTCCCCTCCCCTACCCCACGCCGTAGAACCAAATTATCCTCCTATAAGCAATGGGGGATCATACTCTATATAACAGCAAAGGAACCGTTCAAATCGGGCCACGCGTTACGAAGCTAGACTACCCCTCCCCCCTCCCAATTGCAATTGGAATTGGATTTTAAATTTATCCATTTCATCGATACATGCCTGTAGCTAGCTCGCATTTGGAAAAGTATAATTTTTACTCAGGCGTACCGTTCCACATGAGTGCCGTTCAGGCATTTTGACACTGTGTGTGCCTGTTACAGGCTAGGAATGAGTCCTATTTTTACTCGGGATCCTTGGCTCGATAGTGCCTCGATATCTGATGAGCTTGAAGGGTAAAGTGTAGAAGTGGTTCAGTGCCTCAGGTAGTCACGATGACTACCTGTCGTACTCCGAACTTTGCACAGCTTTTCCGCTCGGTTACAGGATTCCTATTCCGAGATTCTGTATAATATGAGAGCCTTACTGCGATGCAATCCCAAATGGTTCTGAGGGCTTATTAACTCGAAGCACAACTGTGACGACGCAACTTTCTTCTATGATTCCAACTGTAATATTTCGACTTCTAATTTTACCCACTTGACATGGCTCTCACCTACTGATCCTGAAACCAAAGACTTAATATTTGATGATGCATGAACACTTATCTAAATTGTCGGATGACTTCTCGAGTGGTCTCGATGGTATTCACGCTTCCTTTGAAGAAATGTGAATCGTCTCTTGCTTATGTTATTTGTTATATTTTCAATCTGTCCTTGTATTGTGGTCATTTTCCTTAGTTTTGGAAGACTTCTGTGTTGATTTCTCTCCAATAGAAAGGCAGTAAGTCCGATGTTTCTAATTCTAACTACCGAGCTATCGCTAGCCTATGCTATGCTGCGAAGATTCTCGAGTCACTCGTCAGCGAAGTACTTCGATTTAATTACAGGCTAAATCGATGACCACCAAGCTTCTTGAATTCCTTAATTATCCTTTGCCGACCGTTGAATAAGGAAAGCAGATAGACTGTGTATTAACAGATTTCAGCAAGGCTTTTGGTAGAATCGTCTATGGCAACCTGGTCTATAAGCTGTCTCTTCTCGGATAGTTTAATTCTTGCTTCGATTGGTTGTCCTCTTTCGTTTCGGGTAGTAGACAACGTGTCCTATTTCGAGGAGTACTTTCCGAGCAAATCTTTGTCATTTGGAGGTTGCCTCAGCGTAGTATCCTTAGCTCGCTTCTTTTTATCCTGTATATCAATAATTTTTCGCTTCTCTTTTCCAGTACTAAAATTTCGTGTTACACAGACGACGCCAAGATTTTTCGCACTGTTTCATACGGCTTTGATTGTAATATTTTTAACTCTCACTTGGCGCCGTTTTGCGATTGGTGTTTGCGCAATCAGCTTCCCTTAAATGCCTACAAGTGCACCGCTTTGACTTTCTCTTGTAGTAGATGTCCTTTACTTTTCGACTACACCATGTTGGTTGAGCAAGGTTGATCTTATGAGGTGGACTCAATCGTTGCTGGACTTCGTTAAAATATTTTTCAAGGAACTTGATGATCCGTACTTAACCAAGCTATTTAACTGCACCTTCATTAGACCAATTTTGAAATACACCAGCCATGTATGGGCTCCTTACTTCCTCGTTCACATCAACCCCATCGAAGCAGTACAGCGCAGATTTCTTAAGTTTGCTCTCCGCGAACTTCCTTGGAGTAATTCTATGGTGCTCTCCTCTTATGCTGACCGACTGTGACTGATTTCCGCTGATTCCATTTAAAAAATTTTTTTTTATTTATTGCAGGGAACGACAAATTCACCCGAAATACTGGGGCAGTTAACGTCTCCGTTCCGCCTTGCTCCCAGAGGAGTCATGACTTCCTATACGTTTTGGGCCATCGAACTCTGTATGGCGTGCACGAGTCCGTCATCTCGATGTCTCTCCTCTTGAAGTTCAATATGGAACTCCCTAGGCTGCGTTTGAAGAGCTTTCTGAAGTCGTTTCTTCACTGATGCAGTGAAAGGTTATTAAGGAAATTAATTTTTAATTAAGTTTCATAATTTAACTTTTTAGTAGTTGTTATGGATGAATCTGAAATAAATAAATAAATGCAAAAACAAGTCATTCAATTTCCCACATTCCATTTATCCTAATTTCTTTTCAGCCAAATCCATGCTTACATATCATAGGGTTATCCCCTGGGCTTTGGCTACATGATATAAAAAAGTAAGTAAGTTCAAAAATTTTTTTCTTTTAAATCTCTTCATTTCTGTGTTTGCCTCATCCATTTATATCTTCATCTTCTTCTTCTTTAAATAAATAGAATTAACCCTTCTAACTCAGAAGGCGCAGCTCTCAGGCAGGAGCCTAGAATCAGTTTAACTATTCACCAGAACATAGAATGTATTGAGGTGAATAAGGCTCCCACACCAACATGTAAAAAATATAAATAATCAAAGTAGACTACGCACAACATAACAATCAGGAGTGCACAGAGAACAGAGATCGCTTCAGCGAATCTTTAGAAAGGGTTAGGTCGAAAAAAGGGCACCCATTCACGGCTAGACACAATATAGTTTATGTGCAGAGTGAAATCGAGCTTTTTGTCTAGCTTCACACCAAGATCAGTAACGGACTGAACGCGACGGATAGTAGTATCCACAAAGGTATACTCAAAGACGAGCTGACTGAGCTTCCTTCACGACATAACATAACTTCACATTTATCCAGGTTAAGTTGCAGACCATTTGATCCACACCAAACCGTGAAAGTATTTAAATCATCCTCAGAATCATAACTGTTTTTAACGCAAGAGAAAATCTTCATATCGTCTGCATAGATTAAGACTTTGGCAATGGCAAGAATAGACAGCAGCGGACCAAGATGACTTCCCTGAGGTACACCAGAAGAAGCCCTAACGACTCTGGTTTGTCTAGAAAAAAGTTCTATCCTTTAAGTACGAAGAGATCCAGTCAAGCATCAGAGGCGGGAAACCAACCTTCTAAGTTTTAGCATAATCACAGAGTGAGGAAGTTTATCAAATTCCTTGCTGAAGTCGGGGTAGACGCAGTCGGTTTGGAGATCCTGTTAAAAGGCAGTTGCAAGGAAGTTGAGTTCCAGTGGACTGTGTAATGCGTCATAGTAGGACCTCACGAACGCAGGTGGAACACCATCAGGACCAAAAAAAAGTTCATTTTAAGTTCCCTGATGCTATCCATGATAATATCACGAGATATATTGGGCAAAGGAATAGAGGACGATCCTGGATATTATCAAACTCTTCCAGGAAAGGCGCAAAATTGTTAAATTGCTCGAAGAAAAGGCGCTCTCGAAGAAAAACGCAAAGTTATCGGCAGTATCAGACGCGTTGCAACTGTAGGGCCCGTTATACCACATTGTAGATGGATAGTTATCAGATATCTTCTTCATATTTACAAATTTGTAAAAGGTACGAGGATCACTATGCAAGTTATTGCGAACACTATCAAGGTATTCCATGTATAACGATGAAGCCAACGCCAAAAAGCTATCAGAACAATCGACAAAATCACAGTAAGCTGACGTGTCTCTACAGCGTTAGTAGGTTTCTCATAGTCTATTTTTTTATTCTTAAGGCCCCGAAGTTCTCTAGTACACCACGGGGGAGAGTAGCAGGATGATCTCAACAGCTTGAGTGGTGCATTAAACAGATCGTAAATCTTACTATAAAACACGGATACGCATTCGTCGATATCTTTATTATAAAATAGAGATGGGAAATCGATTAAGAGGTTCCTATCTGCAATATCAGAGAAGTCCGCCCTTTTAAAGTCAAAAACGAACTGATCCAATTTGTGATCACCAGAATTAGAACCATCATAGCAGAAATAAATGAAAATGGGTGGGTGTCGATAGGGGATAAGTTATGAAAAACCGATTCGACTATAATGTTACTCGAATCAGAAGAAAAGATAAGATCTAACTGCCTTCCCATAGAGTTCTTTGCATCACTCATTTGGTGTAAACCAGAGGAGGGAATGGCGTCAAGAAAATGACAGCAAGACAATTTAAGGGAAGGTAATCGTCGTCATTAGCGTTAAAGATGGATATACAAGTTGCAGCTGCAGTAACAGATAACGTGTCGGCGTTCCATCTTGGTATCCCAGGTTCAAAACCCACCGGCGGCGAACCATGGTTGTTTTTTGCTATCAAAAGGCTGCAATAAAAGCTTCATTGCTAGTTGCAGAGTAATGTAGGTGTTTTGGAATCCATCTTAAATTATAGTCCACTTGCAATCGTTATCTCGTTCTGCCACACCAAGCCCCACAAATATTACAATTAAGGAATGAAGGGGCTGTGACATACAGCCAGATGGAAGGACGGATGGAAAGACATACTGCAACTGTAACTACATATATACTAATATTTGCTGTTAAACATATCCTGGAAAATTTGCAAATTAATTCCAAGAGGTTCGAAATGAAATAGTTTCCAAATTTTTTTTCAAAACTTAATTCTAAATATTATTTAAATTCGTCCATTTTACTTACTTCTTCTTAATATGATATGATTGTGAAGCCAAACTGCTCTTTGTCGTGCTCTTTCCGGATAAAAGTTCCTCATAATAACTTGTCTAACTCGCAGAGCGTAGGGTTCTAGAAATAGGAATGTCCACACTAAGAACATAAGGAAAGCTGAAAGAAAATTGTATTAATCACAAGACACTAAAACTAAAGTAGATTTGCATTCGTTACCAATTTGATAATATTTTGAAAAATTAGGTAGTTTAGGGTTTGGCAAGCACGGAATTGGGTCAATATTATATTTTTCTGCTGATGGTCTAAAAGATTCAATAATTCCTGAGTAAATTTCAGAAACAAATCCTTGCCCAACTACGCTAACGCTCATCATAGAAGGCACTGTAAGACGATAAAGCAATCATCATTCTCAAAGGATTAAATATATTTACTTTCTAGTCCTGCTTCCTTTCGACCATGAAATCGAATAGTCCATAACACCCAAAAAAGGCAATAGTCCACTAGGCAAATTGTCATAAGTTCGACCGTTGTAATAATTAGAAATATTCCCGATTTTGCTAGTTTTAGCTTTTCAGCTTTGACTAACTTTTTTGACGTTATCTTTAAATAAAGGCGAATGTGTTTTTTAGTTAAGGATGCCTTTAAACCTGCGCAAGCCTACCTGAACATATCTGCGAGCTTCCTTTCTTGTTAGCGGAAGTGCTGTGTCCTTTCCCATTTTTTTTCTTTTCTCATCAACTTCAACGAAATCTTGTGTTATGTAAAAGTTATCAAAACGATCTATTCTTAAATACTTGCTTCGATAATAATGTGCTCTAGTTAGGTAGATAATAGCGAATATTATTGTTTTGTGATTCATTGACTAACTTAAGAAATATTCGTAGAAACATCAAACTCCCAAGAATCTCAGCCCAACCGAAGAAAAAAAAGATAGCTGTCGATCTTCTTTTAATGTCTGCCACAATATCATTGCCAACTTGTTTAAGATCCCTTGATGCTACGCTTGTGAATTGGAAGTCGTGCTTAAATTTAACAGACACGTAGAACATGTTTTTAATTTCATCCGTGAAGCGCTTGATTCCTGAAATAGTTCAGTTTAACTGACAACAAAATTTCATCTCCGAAAGCTGTACAAACCTCTGATGACATTTCCAACAACGGCATCGCTTATGAAGTCAACGAGGACGCAGACTGCATCTATAAATTTCACGCTATAACATACCCCTTCCATAACGTAGGCAACATTACACATAAAGCTCATTACTCCCAATTTCTTTCTGAAGTTAATAGGAGTTGCAGTGATTTTAAAATTAAAAATTTTGTTTGGAAGCTTACCTGCAGTCTGTGATTGCATCCTCAGCCAACTTCATACACCTTTGGAAAGGTGTACCTACTTTCTTGTTGCAAACGTTCATGATGTTTCCTAACCAGTTAAAGGCATCTTTTATTACTTTCACTGGAAACATAAATAAAAGTTTTAAAAAATAGTGAACGTAAATGTGGCTCCACGTCGAGTTTGCTGTCAAGATAGTCCTCGAAGAAAATGCGGAAGTTGAGAACTACCTCTAGATAATTGGTCCCATCAAGGATTTTGAATGCTTTTGTCTACAAATTAATCAAAAAGAACAGGACAACTTCTACGGGAGAAAGTGATTGTAATACATTTGGGGATGTTTAGTGTAACATATCTAAGTCGTCGGTAGAATGTGTCAACCTACTAATCCGGAGACCACAGGTTCGAGTCCCACCGTTGTTGTTTCTGCTGACAACAGATTTCGATAAAAAGGCTTTTGTTGTGGATCGGAATCCACTTTAAATTGTAGATCCACTTGCAATCGTTGTCTCGAATCGGGTGAAGTCGTTCTCCCGCCCTATGCCCCACAAGTGGTTAAGAGAACTAGAGAGAGGGGAGAGTGTAATATATCTGGATAGTTGGCGGCGAATTTACTTATTTTAGCTTAATACAAGCTATAACATAATTATAAAAAAAACAAAAAATTAAATAAAAAATAATACAAGCTATAACATAATACTAACTGGGAGGAAGAAGAATTAAGAAAGGCAATCAAGATGGGCGGGATCAAGATATAAGGCTTTGTGAAGGGATGATTTACTCAGATGGAAGATAAAGGAGGAAAGGTCGTTGACTTTTCATAGCATCCTGGTAATTGGTTCGCGTTGACCGTAGTTCGTGCGATGGCGGTCGAGTCGGAAAAGAGAAGTAGACCTAAGGTTGCGAAGATTGGTATAGTTGGGTAAAGATCACAGGATTAAGGGGCAGTCTATGGCACCAGCTAATAGCTGATGAATGAAGAGAATGTCGGAGACATCACGACGTTTACTAAGGGGTTGTAAGTCGATCAGTTTCAGACGGTCTTCATAAGGTGGAAGGTTGAATCTGTCTACCCACCGAAGATCACGTAGAGCAAAGCGAATGAACCTACGCTGAACAGATTCAATTCTGTTAATGTGAGTTGTTTGATCATACCTGGCTGGCATATTCAAGGAGAGGTCTAACGAAGGAGATATAAAGAGATTTGGAAACATAAGGATTGGAGAACTCTCTAGACCAGCGCTTCACAAATCCTAGCGCGAAGTTAGCTCTGTTAATTATGCTATCAATATGGGAATGGAAATTGAATTCGCTATCACAGATTATTCCTAGGTCACACAAAGAGGTAACGATAGGGACTCGGTTAACATGTAAATTCTCGGGGTGGGTGTAAGACGCTTGCGGGAATAAGAGATGGACTGGCATTTGGAGACATTGAGCACAAGAAAGTTTTTCATGCACCATGTGGGGTCTTTTTGCAGAAGAAGAGAGTCGGTTGTGGAGATATGTTTAATTATTTTTATGTCATCAGCATAAATGGATAGCTCTGAGTGTTTGATGACATAATCAACATCATTAATTGTAAGGATGAAAATTAATGGACCGAGGTGGCTGCCCTGAGGGACGCCGGAAGGAGCGACAATAGGGTTAGAAATGGATGAGCTGAAAAGAGCATTGCATCGACGGTTGTTGAGGTAGGATTGAATCCAGGAGATCAATTGAGGGGGGAAGCCTAGGCGATGAAGTTTGAATAGAATAACGTTGTCAAAAGCTTTACTAAAATCGTTGGCGATAACATCAACATCATTACCGTTTTCCAGGGCACATAGTGTTTTGGAGACGAATTCGGTAAGGTTGGTGGTTGTAGATCTTCCTTTGAGGAAGCCATGCTGGAAGAGGGAGAAGATAGACAGTATAAGAACATGGAATCATAGACCAATTTTTCGAATAGTTTAGGTATGGATGATAATTTAGCAATAGGTCTGTAGTTGGATACATCGTTCTTGCAGCCTTTTTTGAAGATGGGAATAATATACGATAATTGAGGGAAAACCTTTTGAGTGACCGAGAGGTGGACAATCAAAGTAAGGGGTTCAACTAGGTGCATGACAAACTTTTTCAGAACGAAGGCCGGAATGCCGTCAGGACCTGGGTGAAAGTCGTCCTCAAGCCCGTTAATACTGGCGGCATTAGTTCGGGGTCAGGGTCGAAAGATGTAATCGACGTTTGAGTGCATTTGTCCAAGAATGAAGTAGTTAAGGTCAGGTTGTAGGGAATTGTCGCTGAAAGATTTACTAAAGAAAGAGAGCAAAGAGGTTAGCGATAACCTGAGGATCAGACGAAGAGGTATTCTCGAGCTTTAGGGTGGAGGTGTAACCATTGGATTTCTTCTTGGAATTCATAAAGCTATAAAAACGCTTGGGGTCTGATATGAGGCTTGTTTCCATCCGTTGGAGGTACTCATAGTAGAGGCTATCACATCGTTCAGAAAAAAAAGGTATAAGAGACGGAGTTGGATCAATTCGTTGAGCCGCACGACCACCATCATGCCATGGGCCCCGGGTTCGAGATCAGATCTCCCCTTGAGCTTTTATTAACAAATTAAAATAATCCACTTTGTCTGTGGGCTGTTGTATAGCTCGCAGCAATACAAAAACAAGACTTAAGTTTCCTCACTCCCCTTACCCTAATTCCCTTCCGGCAAAAACCATGCTAACGCATCAAAGGGTTGTCCCCTAGGATTTGGCCACATTGTATAAAAAAAAAAGCAGACAAGTGGGAAGAATAGTCAGACTCAGTCTGGGTTAGAAGAAAAGTTTGGTAACGTTTAGTTATCCTATTGCGGAGAGAGCGTAATTCTTTGTCGTACCAAAGGAGTAGTTCTTACGAGGAAGAAGAGGGATAGATTGTGTAAGACAAGCCTGTATTTCCGAATAAAACGCCTCTACAGCAACGTCAATTGGAAGATGTTGAGGGATAGTGCCAATGTTGGAGTGAATATTGACTATGCGATTATTTAGAAACAATACAAATAACAAAGAACTAAAAACACATCCTTCACGTACACCCGTTTTTGTTTCAAACCAGTCGCTCACAACTCTTTCCTTACATATGAATGATACCGTCTACACTACACTAATTTAGTTGAAATTCTCAAGTTGTACAGTTTTAAAAAGAGTCTTTCTAACATCCGTCCAATTATTTTTGTACCAAAATAATCTATCGCAAGCTAGATAGGAAAGAAACATATTTGTTGATTCTCTTCCCTACCATTTCCCTCACTTAGATTTTTTCTCGAACGCTATCTCTAAGTAGCCCCTAGGAAGACCCTTAGCATTTCAAACGTGAATAATTAATAGTCATCAATTCCCAATTTCAATAACTTAGAGTATTTCATACCGTTAACCATACAGTTCTTCAGGAACTCTCCTATACAATTTAACAAGCAGTCTGTGTTATTATCATCAGAATTGTTGTTAAGAGAATATCTATTTAAATTTCTCGGGGTGTCCCACAAAGATCTATGCTTGCTCCTTCACTAGTTGCAATGTACCTAAGTGATATCGGAAGAGTTATTAATTCAGTTAACTCGTTATATACCGATGTGATTATTTAATTGCATTTGCCGCCGAAAAGTAAATGTCCAAGAATGAGTCCAACAAATTTTAAGGAATAAATCTGTCTGAAATGTTGAGTGTCACCAACTAAGTTACTGAAGTATTCTTGTTTTTAATAGTATTAAATGAAATGAGATCATTTTAGACACTTACACACTTTTAAAATGACATCTCGAATTCTCTTTAAAACCTTTTGTACTTTGACTAAAACCTTTTTCATGGATTTTATAGCCATTTTTACAGCATTCTTAATTGCTTGCAAGGGTTTTGTCACCACGTCCAGCATTCCACCTAGTGCTTTTTTCAGCATTTCCTGTAGTAATATTTTTATATAATTAATAGTATTAAAATTATAATACAAATTTACCTGTCCGCAAGAAAGGCTTTTCGATAAAACATTGATATTGAAAAGAATATTTTTGCCAGGACCTGCTGCGGCTAATATAAAAGCAAAAGCAACCAAAAATGAACGTCCTTTTACACTAAAGAAATTCGGCAGAATAAGAATAACGAGACATCTAACAATAAGTAAAACATAAGAATTTTGTATTTTTAAGGTATATTAATTATATTACCGAATATGGGTGCTATAAGCTAACCCAATCGTAAATATGACTGCCATAACACTTGAGATCCTGGTTGACTTTTGCACGGGAATTCCAACTTGCGTAGCGAGAAATATAAAATAGAGATACGTAAAAATTACTCCTCCAAGGTAACCAAGCGCAGCTCCTATTACGAATTTCTGAAATCTGGTTCTCCTATTGTAAAGCTGTGGTGAGGATGTTGCCGAAATTTTTTATAAGAGTTTTACCTTTGCCAAAAGGACTTTCGTTTTCTTTTTTTCGATTTCCTTTCCTTAATTTTCTTCTTTTTTGAAGCCATTGCAAGTTTGACAATATAATTAAATAGTAATCACAATTTTCCGAAGGAAAAATCTATGTTGACTTCGATTTATTCTGGATCACTTTCTAAAGATAAAATAGTGGAAAACGTATCTAGAACAACTGACGGATGTTGACAGAGATTTTACAAAAGAGAGTTGGTTTTTGTCAGGTGTCTTAGGGCACGTGTAGTGATTTGTCATTCTTTTTACAAGACTTTGGCCGGGGCAAATTTCGCAATCAAAATTTCGACTAGTTCTAAGTAAGCTAGAGCTTTGAAATTTTGCACACATATATAAGTCTGATGACAATGCAATATAATGCTTTATTAACAAACCCATCGTTATAAATGTAAAGATCCTATAAAGCTCTAGCTACCCTAAAAATTGCACAAATTGTTAAAAGACACAATAGTTACAATTAAAAATAACATACAAACATGACACAAAATATTACGTTATTTATAGACATTCAATAAAAAGGACTCTAAAACTTGAAGGCAAAACACTGTAAAAACAACAGAATACAAAGAAATTTTGAAAAGTTCCCAAAAATTTTGAAAAAATTCTGAAACTAAACCTAGAGCTAAACCTAAACGGAACGAACAAAATGAACCGAAATTGAAAAGATTAACAAGAACATGATTTTCTGAGTGTTCCCAGAGGGTAGATCTAGCATCAGGCGAAGTTCCTACTTAGGAAACCGCTGCTCCCAAACAAATGCCCTCTCCATAGCGCAGTTCGTCTCGTTTTCTAGTCCTCCGGGAGCACTCATCAAAACATTTTCTAAACGAATGCACAAAAATTTCGAACCGATTAGAGTCCCGCGGGACCAGTCTACAGAATCATTGACGTTTGCAATCTGTTCCCATCATCCTTGTAGTTCTACGATTCCAACGTGAGACTTGTCCCTCCCGTAGCACTTGCAGCAATACCAAGGTGAAGAGAAGCTTCGTAGACAATCTTCTGCAAGTCTGCGGGCTGTTATTCCCAGTGATTGACGAGGCTTCCGTTCCGCACCGACGATAAAGGCTGCCAGTTGTAGTTGAAGGAACTCTAGACGTAATCGCCTCTTCAACCTGGCAACGAAGTGGTTCTTAAGTGCACGTGTGTAAAACAATTGATTTATTTTTCTTATCTTACTCTATCAGTGTTAAAATTAAAACTAATGAAAAAATTCCGCTTTGGTTTGCAATGACCATCAGGTAAGTATTAACATAATTCCTAAAGAAAAAAAGATTCAGAGGTCCGAAAATTCATAAATGTAATCGACGTAGTTTCTTCTAAAATCGTTTGCTTGGAACTGCTGCTCTTGCTGCTGCCCCTGATGTAGCTGTTCTTTTTGGTTACTTCAATCCTCCCACAGTAGGTTGGATTCAATCCTATAAGACTGAAGGGCTGTTGCCTTCCTTTTCATGTGCCCCAGCATGTTCTGTTCTTCCTGAATACCTGTGCCTCCGCGGGTTTTACGCAGTGTGGCAACATCGCGAATTACTCGGGAAGGTTGCTGGACCTTGTTTCCTCGACCAACCCTGTTGGTCCGTTGGCGGGAAGACAGTTTTTTTCATCCACTGTTGGCTGCTCTTTCATCTTCAACGCGGGTGATTTGATGTGTTCGCTGAGTTCGACATCGACATCTGCACTTTTTATAACGTCCTCTATACATGTTTTATCCAACGTGTGCCGGTATCCACACGGTCACTGGTCACTGAATACCACGGTCACTGAATACTTGTGGAATTTGCCCAACGGTTTTTTGTGTGGTCCCGATAGAATCACTTCGTCTTTCTTGAAAATGTACGGTTCTTTCGGTTTTCATTGCAGACCTTTAATGGCTCTTTCCAGCAGGTCTTCATTTAGGGTAAGTCTACCACTAACTTGCTCGAAATCGTGCATCAATGCTAGCATCTGGTTGAGTAGGCTTTCAGGTCGACGGCATATTCACTGATTTTAGTAAGGTCTTTGGCAAAATTGATCCTTCACAAGGTCCATCTGCTCGATTTTCCATGACTTGTTAATTGGCTGTCCTCGTACCAGTCCTGTCGCACTCAGCGTGGTCTGTTTCGTGGTGACTTTTTCAATGAAATTTATGTTTCCCGGGGGTGCTCAAGGGCAGCATTTGCGGCCCTCTCGTCTTCATAATTTTTTTAATGATGAGCCAAAATATTCTGCGTCATCTCTTGCGACCACGATTGTGAACTGTTAATCCCCGACATCCACATTTTCATTTCATTTTGTCACAATTTCTTTGACTACTCTTTAGGCGGAGGTGTCTTGAGTAGGCTTCATAGTGTCAAGGACTTGAGAGTAGCCGGTCTATACTTCGAGAACCACGTGGATTTCGTGGTGGGCAGGGCTAATTCCGTGCTCGACTTTGTGAAATGGTGATCGAAGGAGCTCGACAATTGCCACTTCATCAGGCTTCTTTTCTGTACTTTTGTTAGATCCATTATGTGTGTGTGATTTCTTTTCTTCCCGTAATTTCTTTTTGAGAAGCCACTACTTGTTTCCTATACAATGAGCATATACAGGGTGAGTTTTTTATCTTGAGACATCCAAATATCTCGAAAAGTACGCAATATCGCGAAAAATGTTTCGGATCAAAGTTTCAAGGTTTCGAGGGTGATAAATAACGGTGACCTTGTAGTTGATCTTGAGCTCAAATTTCAAGGTCAAATCTGGTTCAACTTTGATTTTTCAAATGGAAACCTCTAATTTTTTTGGCACATTCGTATTCTCTCCACAAAAATACCCTTCTTTTGGTGGAAAATTTTTTTTTGAAAACGTCAATTTCTTGAGATTTTTGAGGGACAAAATTGAAAATTTTGGAACTTTAAAGATATTTTACTCAAAAATGGTTGAGTTTACAGAAAAATTGCAAAGGGGCAAAAGTTCTTAGATTTCTTCAGGGAATCTGACCAAACTTGTTGAAAATTTGCAAAATTATCTACAAAAATTTGTTCATCCAAAATTTTCAAAAATTAATTTTTTACAAAATTTGCTTAGATTCTCTGTACAAATCTAAGCACTTTTACTATTTTGCAATTTTTCTGTTAACCTAACCATTTTTGAGTAAAATATCTTTAAAGTTCAAAAATTTTCAATTTTGTCCCTCACAAATCTCAAGAAATTGACGTCTTCAAAAAAAAAAAATTTCCAGCAAAGGATTCGTATTGTTGTGGGGACAATACGAATGTGCAAGAAAAATTAGGGGTTTCCATTTGAAAAATCAAAGTTGAACTTTTCGAGATATTTGGATGTCCCAAGATTAAAAACTCACCCTGTATATACATTTATATGTATATATATTTAATAAAGTGTGATACTTTAAGGCCAAATACGACAACCCTAAATTGTTATAACATTTATATGAGCTTAAAATTTTAAGGAAATCAATTTTCTAAGTTACCCCTTTTTCCTCGTAAAAACTACTCCTCATCCCTCGTATGGTACGACAAAGAATTACGCTCTCTCCGCAACAGGAGAAATAAACGTTGGCAAACTTTTCATCTATCTCAGACCGAGTCCGACCATACTTCCTACCTATCTGCTTATACCTCTTTTTCTGAACGTTCTGATAGCCTCTACTATGAGTACCTCCAACGGATGGAAACTAGCCTCATATCCGACCCCAAGCGTTTTTATAACTTTATTAATTCCAAGCAGAAATCCAATGGTTACCTCTCTACCCTAAAACTTGAGAATACCTCTTCGTCTGATCCTAAGGTTATCGCCAACCTCTTTGCACACTTCTTTAGTAAATCTTTCAGCGACAATTCCCTACAACCTGACCTTTATTACTTTTCATTCTTGGCCAAATGCACTCAAATGTCGTTTACGTCTTTCGACCCTGATCCCGAACTAATCGCCGCCAGCATCAACGGGCTTGAGGACAACTTCAACCCAGGTCCTGACGGCATTCCGGCCATCGTTCTGAAAAAGTGTCCCATGCATCTAATTCAACCCCTTACCTTGCTTTTCCGCCTCTCGGTCACTCAAGGGGTTTTCCCTCATTTATGGAAAAACTCGTATATTATTCCCATCTTCAAAAAAGATTGCAAGAACGATGTGTCCAACTACAGACCCATCGGTAAATTATCATCCATACCTAAACTATTCGAAAAATTGGTCTATGATTCCATGTTCTTCCACTGTAAGTCTATCTTCTAACTCTCCCGGCATGGCTTCCTCAAAGATCTACAACCACCAACCTTACTGATTTCGTCTGCAAAACACTATGTGCCCTGGAAAACGGTAAAGAAGTTGATGTTGTCGCGATCGATTTTAGTAAAGCCTTCGACAAGATCTCCCAGATTCAATCCTACCTCAACAACCGTCAGTACAATGTTCTTTTCAGCTCATCCCTTTCTAACCCTATTGTCGCTCGTTCCGGCGTCTCCCAGGGCAGCCACCTCGGTCCATTGATTTTAATCCTTACAATAAATGATTTGGAATGTGTCGTCAATCACTCAGAGCTTTCCATTTATGCTGATGACATGAAAATAACTGAACATATCTCCTCCATAACCGACTCTCTTATCCTAAAAGACATCGTTCGTTCCTCCACAACCGGTTTCCGTTGTTTCCTCGATTTTCACCACATGGTGCATGAAAAACTTTCTTGAGCTCAATGTCTCCAAATGCCAGTCCATCTCTTAGTCCCGCAAGCTTCTTACACCTACCCCGAGAGTCTACATGCTAACCGTCGTACCAGTCCCTATCCTTAACTCTTTGTGTGACCTAGGAATAATCTGTGATAGTGAACTCAATTTCCGTTCTCACATTGACAGCATAATTAACAGAGCTAACTCCGCGCTAGGGTTTGTGAAGCGTTGGTCCAGAGAGTTCTCCAATCTTTATGTTTTCAAATTTCTCTATATCTCCTTCATTAGACCTCTCCTTGAATATGCCAGCCAGGTATGGTCACCTATACAAACAACCCACATTAACAGGATTGAAGCCGTCCAGCGTAGGTTCATTCGCTTCACTCTACGTGATCTTCCGTGGGTAGACAGATGCAACCTTCCACCTTATGAAAACCGTCTGAAACTGATCGATTTACAACCCCTAAGTAAACGTCGTGATGTTACTGACATTCTCTTCATTCATCAGCTATTAGCTGGTGCCATAGACTGTCCTTCAATCCTGCAATCTTTACCCATCTATACCAATTCCCGCAACCTTAGGTCCACTCCCATTTTCCGACTCGACCGCCATCGCCAAAGCGAGCCAATTACCAGGATGCTACGAAAAGTCAACGACCTTTCCTCCTTTGACTTCCATCTGAGTAAATCATCCCTTCACAAAGCCCATCTTGATCGCCTTTCTTAATTCTTCTTCCTTCCAGCCCGTATCTACTTTAATTAGAGCCCACATTGTAGCTCTTACTATTTTTTTATTAGGTCATCATTTATTATAGGTTGTAGTATTAGTATTATGTTATAGCTTGTAATTGTAGTATTATTAGGACTGATTCCTTTCGACTCACTTGAGAAGAGACGCAAGGTTTATAAGATCACTTTTTTGTTTTATTGCAGAGGACAGTTAACACCTCCGAACATTTCCATCCCAGCCTGGTCTTTGAAGAACCTCCACTTTTGCCATGCACCCTACCACAGCCAACTTTACGGAATGAACGAGTCTATTGCATCGATGTTACACCTCTTTAATGAATGCGCTGTCTGCATCGAGCTAGGTTGTTCCAGGCAGTAGCAGAACAGCCAATTGAGGCTTTTTTTTGAATAATATTTAGTTTTAAATAATAGTTTTAATACTCTGTAATTTTATTGTAGTAGCCAGTTTCGGCGAATATGCTTTTTATTAAATTAATAAATATGAGATTTCTTTCTGCTCAAGCGCCATTTATTTGATAATCAAATAACAAATAATTCATTTAATAACGAAGATATATTGGATTATCAAATAACATGCGATGGAATAACAAATGATTATTTGAAATTAGAGTAAGAGCGCCAAATAAATTTTTATTTAGTTTTTCAATTTATTTTCTTTTTTATTCTTTATCTTTACTCAAATAAAAATGCCCATCTCTGCTTTGATGCGTAATGGCAACAAAAATATTAATTTATCATACTATGGTTACGAAATAATGTTGGGATATAAATATAAAATTAAAACTAATTTAACTATAATTATTCTAAAAGTAGTTAGTAGTATGAGAGATAAGTTAGTGTTCTCATGATTTATATCTGTGGATCCTCACTAAGTACATAAAATATACGAAGTATGCAAATTTGATATAAAAATTGTTCGTCTTTTATTTAGCGACAAAGTTATCTTCAAGCTCAAGACCGGTATTTGAGAAGCGCATTTTATTAAATAAAACAACAAGTTTCAATAGTAATTATCAATATAACAAGTCAATAAAAAAGATAACAAAATAAGAAAAATCATCTCATAATCATTTCTCTGAATACTGATTGAAAATTCAGCTCCGAAGATAGCCCAGATCTTCAGGTCTTGAGTAGTTAAATCGTGGACGTCTTCAAAACTGGTTTCTGTAAAGAATAATACAAAATGTACAGGTAACAGCTGTTCATGGAAAATTCTTCTAGTTATACTTGCTAAAATACATTAAGTTCTGGTTCTCTCAATTGAAATCTCTTCGATTTTTTTTCATTAGTATTCAAAGATTCATTGATAATCTGTGGCTCAGCATCTCCTGATTTCAAGTTTAGTTTCAGTCTTTATCTTTACGTTGCTCTGCAAGTTTCGTGTTCGCGATGTATTTCAGACCGAAGATAATAATTGAAAACGTTTTGCTATGGTCTTCGATATTAACAATAGTTTCTTGTAATATCAAGTGTACAAAGATTTTCACGAACAATAATATCTTGGATTATGTAAAGTGCACGGATATTTCCTCAGTGAATGATATCGCCTCGGAAATAGATCACTCATGGTCAAGTGTAGTTATAATAAATCCTAGGGGTAGAACCTTCACGATCGCTGGTAAATAGACGGGAATTTAATACAAACAAAAATAACCTAGCGAAATATTTATTTAAAATGACTTAATTTAGAGACTGAAACACGCCATCTGGATGCCATCGAAAAGCTGGACTTATCTAAGGCAGGAGTTCTGATTATGTCCGACCATGGGTTCAAGGATTACAGATCACTTCACCGATTAAATTTGTCTAAAACTAATCTGAGATTAATGCAAAACAGTTGGTTTTCCTCAGACAATGCTATGCAATACTTGGATATAAGTAACAACAATCTCGAAAGGCTTGCCAGAGTTAACGTTGAAAATTTGCAAAAATTGAAAGTTGCAAATTTTTCGAAGAATGAAATTTCGAGCATTCAAGTGAATACTTTTGCGCACATGACAAATCTGAGAATTTTGGATTTGGACAGTAACAGTTTAAGAAATATTGACATTGGAGAGGTTCCACATCTCATAAGTCTCTCGTTAAGTAGCAATTTGTTATCTGTGGTATGTACAAGTTAAACCTTAGGTATACCTACCAATTATATAATTCTTTTCTGACTAGGTACCATCAAATGGATTTACTGGGATGACAAATTTGGAAATGTTGACTATAACAAACAATCCTCTTCGCAAAATCGAGGATAGAGCATTTACCGGATTAAGTCGACTAAAACACCTCAACTTAAGTTCGAATAGCATTGAGAGTATTGGCCAACACACATTCGAGGGGCTTTCCCGTGCCAAAATGTTTACTCTGGACTTGAACTCAAACAATATAAAATTCTTAGCACCACGAATATTTGAAGATCTTCCATTACTACAGTCGCTGGATTTGTCTAGAAATTCCATTTCGGAATTAGGTGCAAATATATTTAGTGGACTACGATCTGTTAAGTTTTTATATTTATATGAAAACGATATATCTTCGATAGGGGATGACACTTTTGCCAGTTTGCCTAATTTAGAATTCCTTGATTTGTCAGGAAACAATTTGCAAGCCTTAAATGATAAAATGTTTGGGGGTAGCGCTCCCAAACTCAGAAAACTGTGGGTTAAGAAAAACAGTTTGGTGAGTCTAAACGGAAACTTGTTCCAGGCCACTCCTAATTTAGACTATCTCAGTGTGGCTTATAACGAAATCAAAGGTTTGGACGAATATGTTTTTGTACCTTTAAAGAAATTGAAAAAACTACACTTGGGAAAAAATCAAATTGAGGAACTTAGCCCAGGTCATCTGAACAGTTTGACGGCCCTGACAGAATTCCTGTTTGATCACAACAAGCTTACATTTCTGCCAGATACCGACAACACATTTGCCAGCCTTGCGAAAGCCGCAGTTGAAGGTAATCCTTGGCAATGTCCCTGTTTGGATGAAATATTGATTTTCTTCGGATCAAGAAATGTGTGGTTCAGAAAAATGGACTACTTTGAGGGCAAGAGAGCAGCTTGTATAGTAACGTCATCTAGACACTGTGTTAAGGATATAGCGTTCGCTAGAAGGGAAAGAGTAGTCGAAATATATGAAAGTAATGAGGAAGATCGTGCTAAGAGTAATGAAGAAGATCGTCTAAGGGTTAATGAGGAAGACTAAAGCAACCATTAAAAGTCTAGGAGAGAAATTTACGAGATTTACATATTTCCTTTCTTATTACCTCTAATTTTCCTACTTAAGTCACAAAAGGCTGATACATGTATAGCTGAAGTGTTGCAAATTCATATTATGTCTGTGTAAAATAAGTATTTAAACTAAGTAAGTTAAATTTATTAATTAAAAAATAAAAATAATGAACTAGTTAGAGTCTTCTTTGCGATGATATTTTTAATTCCTTTCGTCTCTCATTTTCATTACAAAAGTACAAATGTTGATTCCCTCTCTCGTAAGTGTAATAGTATCCCTTGTAGTGGCTGCTAACAACATCAATGATACATTTAATATTTTTTCTACATCTGTTGATGAGCTTCATGAAGAGTTTGCTCCTTTACGGACCAGAATAATGAGATGTGAATCTATTCCTTGGTTCTCCTCGGACATTCAAAATCTCATAAATTAGGGAGAACTATTGGCGTTGAGGTCCGAAGATTTGCGGTCTGCTTACAAAAGGGTTCGTAACCTGAAGATAGCTAAATTTGCTAACTACTAACGTAACTATTTTCGTCGTATTTTTTTTCCAAAGAATTCCAACCAAGGAATTATGGAGTAATCTACGGAAATATGGTTTTCACCAAAAGATTGACCCTCCATTTAATATTGAAGCTGATGTTCTAAATCAGCACTTCTGCTCTATTCAAGGTCCATTACCTGGAGATGTAAATATGCACAACAATCCTTCTAATACTTATTGACCGTCTTAATCGACACTCTTATCTCTCTAAATGGCAGTCGTCGCAGCAAAATGGTAGCGGCCCCAAGATAGAACCCTGAGGCACACAACACATGATTCTTACAGGAATCGAAAGACCAACTTCTGTCTTAACCTGTTGAGTTCTACCAGAGAGAAAACTAGAAATAAGTTTGATAGCGGAAGATGACAGAAAAAGTTGAGTCGACAATTTTTGTAGCAAAATTTCATGATCAATACTACCAAAAGCTTTGGAGAAATCTCGAAGAACTAGATAAACGATCTCTCCCCTATCTAAAGCAGCTCTTAAGTCCGTTGACACCTTTAGTACAGCAGTTTCACAAGAGTGAGTAGTACAGAGTGATTCTTGTGAAACTGCTGTACTAAAGGTGTCAACGGACTTAAGAGCTGCTTTAGATAGGGGAGAGATCGTTTATCTAGTTCTTCGAGATTTCTCCAAAGCTTTTGGTAGTATTGCTCATGAAATTTTGCTACAAAAATTGTCGACTCAATTTTTTCTACCATCTTTCGGTATCAAACTTATTTATAGTTTTCTCTCTGGTAGAACTCAACAGGTTAAGACAAAGGTTGGTCTTTCGATTGCTGCAAGAATTATGTGTGGTGTGCCTCAAGGTTCTATCTTGGAGCCGCTACCATTTTGCTTATACATCAATGACTTGATTTCTGTAATACGGCACTCTCAAATTCATTTTTTGCCAGTTGTACATTAGTGGGCCTGTTAACAGCATTCACACTCACATCAGCAAGCTCTGCCAAGATTTAGATCGCATTGTTGCGTGGTCGGAGGTTCGGCCGACTGTGAAAACTCAGGACAATTGCCATGCGTTTAAAATTTTTTGTGTTTAAATAAGTTACAAAATTCACCAAACAAAATTCCCCATTTGCGTTCCTGTTTCTGAGCCGAATCTTCCCCATTACATGTTCCAGGCCGATGTTGTTAGAGTCAATCTTGGCGCTGGAATCCCCCATGACTACTTTTATATTACCTTTTGGAGCCTTATCAAAAGTGTCGCAAAGGAGTTGAAGTAGAAGGCCTCCTTATTTGTTATATCCGTTTACTCTGTCGACGCATAGCATTCAATTTTTTGAGGTGTTACGTACCCTGGTCCGGAATCTGGCAATGATAATTTAGCCGGATATTGGTGACCAGTCCAGTAGTGGTTGGCGGACAAGCTTGGTTACCACCAAGCATACATCTGTCATGCGGGATTAACCTTATTATTTCTGGCCAGAGTGTAGCAGCACGGTTCCAGATGTGGGTGATCTAAACCCTCCACTTCCTCTCCATTTTAACCCTAAAATATTTATTTTGTGCTGGGTTATTTCCCGTTCTACCTACATGATCTTCGCGTATCCACATTCGTACCACAGAGCACTCACGGTCCATAGTGTGATAGTAGTCCGATACTCATACTCAATGGTCGTCATCACAAGATCAGTCCGAGGTATCCGAGACGTTCTAGACGTTTCGTTTGTATGGTTGGGTTTTCAAATAGGCGGGTTACAAGCCTTATCTATCTCAGTAGAAGGGCTGCTCCTTGAGGCGTCTTGGGAATCACTGAGAGTATATTTGTATAGCGCATAGATTCTCTCTAAGCCGAGGTGTTCTCGCCGACGCATGGGTTTCCCTTCTGTTTTCTCGAACGGGCTTACGACTGGCTACGGTGGAGTGAAATGGTTGAAAATACATTGAACGGTCCCTGTATGCTCAGTTTGCATAGAAAATGGATCCTAGAAAACAAACACACACTTAGAAATGATGTTTTGGGTCGCCGTCGGTGGAATTCGAATCTTGGACCTCCGGATTAGTAGACCGTAACGTTATCACTTGCTCCGCCGATGGCTAACATTAACATTTGCTTGTAAATCCAAACCGCGTTTGCAGCACATGTGAACATGAAAGTTAACAATATCAAACGTATTCGCTTGTTTTGTTTTTTTTCTAGCGGGAGAGGTGAAATTCTTCCAAAAGACACCGGTTAGCCCGTGCCCTCCGGTATTGTGAGATTTTTACTCACCAAAAACGGCTCTCTGGAGATTAGTCGAAACAGACCACATAGAATCAGATCCCTTTTCGTCCCCTCCCAGTCTCCCTTTGTGGGGGCAACTGAGTATCCAGTTATCCCACTGTCGCCACTAACCTCGGTTTCCTGGGTCACTGCTAGAATCCTAGCCTATCTGCAGGAATCCATGTTGTCCCACCGTCTCCAGTGTTCCTTCTTGGTCCATACGTTAATTTCAACCTTCACCCCTTTTCTATCTACGGTATTGAAGGGTTCTAGGCCATAAAGCTTTAGTCCAGAGCCAGGACAAGTAACTTCCTCCGGTTTAATCGTAGCTAACCCTTCGGAACGCCGGTCTGCATCTTCTACTGGTGCATGTACCGAGGAGACAGCCAATTCGTTAGAGTCTACCATCTCTGCCACCTCCGCACCTGAGGAAGTGCTAGTTATTAGTTTGCCAATGGCACCTTATTCCAGGACTGCTACAGCAGGCGCAAGCTAGACTCCAGCCACCGCAGAACTTTCGAAAGGTAATTTTTCCACAGCTGCTTCTGTTGTGTTATGGGTAAAGCCAACCTGTTAGGGTCTACCATACCTTTCACCTCCACTCCAACAAAAGTGCCCGAGAAAACGCCATTCGCAACCCAATTACCCC